>OX387715.1:92030337-93280337 GCA_947577245.1 Andrena bucephala | reverse complement strand
ACCGTGATATTCCAGCAACGTCTCTGCAATGACGCGGTGCAAGATTGCAATGTTGCACCGCATCATTGCAGAGACGTTGCAGGTTCACTTCTATGTCCGGCTTAGCAATATTGCAGAAGTGTATTTTTGCAAAGTTTTGGGAACATTAAAAATATGTAGTCCTGCAACGTTCCGGCAATGATTCTGCAACGAAATGGCAAAATTGCGGTAATGATCCTGCAACTCTTCGGCAATATTCGCCCATGTCCGCCCTGGGCAATATTGCAGGTGTGTATTCCTGTGTTTCGGAGATTTTACAGTAGTTCCCCGCCGCAACGTTGCAGACAATGAGGGATGCGACGACATGAATGTGTGTAGAGCAGAGAATCGTAATAGTACAACGCCCGTGTGTCAGTTTCTCATAGAAAATTTTTTTCCCCCAGGGGGGATTCGAACCGAAGACCTGTAGCATCGTAGACGAACACTTTACCGCCGCAGCTACAACCGCTGATTGGTAAGATTGCTTACGTATTTGAACTTATATTCCTACCGAGCAAAACTTTAAACTCAAGTTATTCAAAAATGAAGGCTCATTTGACAAACCCCATTAGGGAATTGCAACACTATAGGTGCGGATTACAACTTTCACCCGGTGTCATTTTAGGTTAGGTTGGAAAACAGTCTTTAGACTGAACCTTTGCATTTGTCATTTCTTCTTTCTTTTCTCTTGCTTGTTTGTATATACGTGTTTGTGCAATAAAGTTGTTTAATAATAATAATAATAATAATTTCACACATTAAAATATATAGTACCTACTCTATCTAAACAAATTAAATTGATTTTCAAATCTCTTCTATAATTTCATGTACAAACAACTCTCACGATAACACTTTTTTAATATCTTTAACGGCCAACGAGAAATTCTAGCGTATTTAGTTAAATGAAACATGCTGTAGAATCCACTCAACGACATGTACATATTTCGACAAATTTTGTCAAAGTCATAATTGCTTCAGAATATTGCTGTAACGTTTCTACAATATTTTCACTACAGTATTGCACGGCAATATGTGCGTGATTTTGTTTGGGCATTGCCACTGGAACATTGTACGTCGATGTGCCCGCAATATTACAGAATATTGTAGGATCGTTCCCACTAAAACAATGCAGTGGCAACGCGTGTGCAATATTTCTGCAATATTGCAAGAACGTTGCCACTCCAATATTGCACGGCAATATTGCCGCATCGTTCCTGCAATATTGCAATGCGACCTGCAACAACGCAATATTGCAGCAACGTTCCTGCAATACTGCTGCAACGAAGTGTGCTGTATGGGATGTAACACTGATATAATCCTAATCGGGCGCCCCCGTTCGTGCATCGCAATCCCTTCTCAAACCCGTGTCTCGCGGGAAATATTATTTTCCAAGCCATAATTCAAAAACTAATACCAAAAGCTACCAAACAGAACACCCAAATGATTGGTGAAATAACGGAGATTTATGGCGTCCGATCGTTGCTGCATCCCCGAAAATATACAAGGCCGAATGTCCCGTCGCTTTTTCCTACCGCCGTTTAAACGGAAAGGGCACTCTCGAGATTACGTGCTGGAGGTGATTTCCTGCACTCGTAAATGACGAGTTTCTTACCCTCCCTCGGATAATGCCCGTCGCAATAAACCCTCTATTTTATTAACGCGGAGGGCTAACCCCTTAATCCGCCGATCCGTTGATATCGGCCTGCGTACCAGGCCGCAAAGACGCTGACGACCCACGGCATTAGCATCCCCTTGAAATCCGTCGATCGATTAACCCGGCTGGTTATCGCGTCTTCGAAACTCGCCCAGCGTATCGACCCGAGACGGTTAACCACCTGATGAACACTCGAGGAGCGTGTTCTTGCATCGGCTCGGCTCGTTTCCGTGTCGGACCGTCCCCTCGACGAACGCGTCGATCACCCTTTATCCACCAACGCTATTAATCTCCCCGATACTTAAAGTATTCAAACTTGCCCTCGTGTATCTTTCCCTTCCATCAATGTGCATTAACTCGGTTCAACTTGTCGGATAGTTTGGTCACGGTTTATATACTTATATAATTTGCTTCTTTGCTGCAGTTATTTTAGTCTGCTTAGTGGCTTAGGGTACGTTTGTGTTGGAGCTGCGATAAACGATCAGAGCGGTGATGACATCGAAGCGGAAAAATACATTTTATAGTTTTATAATGGAAGTTTTTACGTCGAAGGAATCGAGAACCAAATATTACTTTTTCTTCGCTACTATTGGCGTTTTCATCGCTGATACATAACAGATTTTCACCATGACAGATTTGTTTAGATGCGTTAGGAGATGAAGTTAAGTTAAATACGACAAAATGTTTTCGTTCATTGCGTGGATTTTTTTCGATGTACCATTTTATGGAACTTGATAATAATAATTCTTCTTCAAAATCACTCATGTTTAAATGGTTCATCTTTGCGAAACCTGAAACGACTGAAATTGTACTATTATTAGGGGAGACCGGGGCAGATTGTAACACGGGGTAAATTGTAACATAAGTAAAATCTTCTGAACGACAAATCTGACAATCCACAGCATCCGAGAGCTGCTTGACAATATTAGCACCGTCAGTTTGAGTAAAACAAATGAGCGTTATTCATCCATTTTGCGGTTATAGCCTAAAATTTTAGTACGTAGAGCACGTAAGTAAATTTTGTCCTAGCACATTTATTTCAATTAACCATCATTAGAAACCGCTTGAATTTTTGCTTTTTTTGTCGCAAACGAAGCAGTAGACATTGGTTTATCATAATGTGTACGCATTTCAGTAATTTGGTGTTTAGTTTCTCGTTTGCTGAGATAAAATGCAAAAATTCGACCTCGGGGTAAATTGTAACAAACTGCTTGGGGCAAAATGTAACATCTTACAACTTACCCCGCCCTAAATGGTGATAAGGCAAACATGATATTTGCTGAAATATTAGTTACTTTTAGGATGAGAACATACAAGAAAAAACAGACAGGGGTTCTACTTTCAAGGAAGACATGGAAGAGGCATTAAACAGAGTTGTACATAATAAGGAATCAATACGCTCAGTGGCAAAAGCTTTAAATATATGTCACGTGACTCTCTCCAGGCATGTGAAGAAAGTCGATGTTTCTGAGGCTTGTATCAAATTGGACAAAATAGGCTACAATCGAAATCCGATTTTTAATGATCAGCAATCAGCCAGCTTAGCTGAATATGTGTGGCTTATCTGCCACAATTGCAATTCGGATAGTGAATAAGCACTAATTGTGCAACTCATGTATATAAAACGTTTAATAATGATATCTCTTTTCATTTATATATGTTAGAAATGTTTATGTGCGTTTACATTTGTGTTTAAATAAATAAAACAGATGCGTTACAATTTACCCCACATGCTGTTACTTTTTACCCCGGACTGGGGCACATTGTAACGAAGGTTCAGATTTGTTTAAGATGAACCTAGTTGTCTAAGTGTCCAAGATTTTGTCACGCACTTTCACGCAATTAATTCACCACATATGTAAGTAGTAAATCACGCAAATTATTTCCTGATTGAGGAAAACATTTTCGAGAAAAAACCGTGGAAACTTTTTTTGTTACAATCTGCCCCGGTCTCCCCTACAGCCCCACCATAAACACACCAAAAGAAGATATTTTTTAGGAGCTTTTGTCGTCGTTTGATCAACGCTCTTAACATTTCTATCGCACACCAACGTAAATAGTTTTGCCGAAGCGGCACCAAGCTCGATTCATAGATTATTGATCGTCAACGACAAAGCTTCAGTTTGTCGAGCGATCGATTCTTGCGTAATTATCGAGGGAAAGATGGGGCGCCGATCGATCAGAATCCTGAGAGATGCAAGATTCTGAGTGCACAGTAACTGTTCGCGGAATCTTCGCCCCCTGTTCCCAAGTAGGTATCTGCTATCTTGCAGCAGTGGTAGGGTGAAATTTAGCATCCAGGACTCGGTTCGCGGAATCGAAAGACCAAGGCGAGAATTCCTCCTCTGAAATTTCCCTCCCCCGTCGAAACTTACTTTCCTGCGTAGGAAATACGTTATTTCCCGTGCCTTTTCACGCGATGCCGCCAGCGAGGAGACGCGTCCCCACGGCTCCCCTCGCCTTCCAGCGAGGCCTCGCCAACTCTGGGCTCTTTATGAAAATTTCAAGCCCCAGGATCCCGAAACACGGCCACCGGATCCCGTCGAAATGAATCCAAGCTGCGCATAGAAACGTCGGCGGGAAGTTATAAAGTTCAATGGTACCTACAAAAAGTACCTACGTTCAAATTGAATCCAATAAGACGAAAAGTCCAACCAATGAAGTGTAAAAGAATCTCTAAGAACTTACCATACGAGGGTGTTATTTTAAAAAATACGTACAGTTAAGGATAAAAGTATTGGGGCACCCTTTAAAACAGAATAATTTTTTTTAAAATTCGTCCAAACGACCTGACTTTCTTTTTTTTTAGAAGCTGGAAGGATTAGTTTGCTGGCTGACGTGTTTCATCGTTTTGAAAAAAAATTGTAATTGGTCAGAATAGCAAAGAAAATAAGGATGATCGCTTTTTCAACGTTTTTATCTGAGCATGTAATGAAAATTTAAAAATCTCGTTTGTCTATTTCAGTGAGTTGTATAGAAGCTGAAAATTTCATCGAAATCCACTTTTCGAAATCCACCGAAGACCAATTTTAAAAAAGTAATTCCGTTTTAAACGGTGTCCCAATACTTTTGTCCGGCACTGGATACCTCCCAATACCTTTAACCTTTAGAGGGCCGGGCTCCACTATAGTGGCCACTGAAAATGTTTAAATTTGAAATTGTTTCCAAGGGTTTTTGATATCGCTAATCACGATTCTATGGTCAGAGTATCGAAATTTTACGCAGAAACAGTGTTGCCAACCTAAACAAGCCTAAATGAATAACAGCAGTTTAATTCTTATATTATTCTTTCCTTTGGCGTTACCCAGGGCTAACGACGTGGACGTAGAAAGTTTCGTAGCTCTTTTTTTGTGTTATTTTCGGATTTGTTTTTTTTTAGTTTTCTGATTTTACTATTTATTATGTGAGCTGCAGTCGTGCAACTCACTAATGCCCATGCATTATAGTAAAATCAGAAAACTAATAAAAAAGACAAATCCAAAAATAACACAAAAAACCCCAAAAGCAAAAAAAGAGTTACAAAACGTTTTACGTCCACATCGTTAGCCCTGGGTAACGCCAAAGGAAAGAATAATATATAAATGTAACTGCTGTTATTCATTTAGGCTTGTTTAGGTTGGCAACACTGTTTCTGCGTAAAATTTCGATAGTCTGACCGAAGAATCGTGATTAGCGGTATCAAAAACCCTTCGAAACATTGAAGTTCAAATTTTAAAAATTCCAGTGGCCACCTGAGAACTTGGATACTTTGCCGGCCATTTTGGTGGTATATATGCATAAATTTTAAGTAAATAAAATTTACAATTTCAATGAAAAAATCCCGGCCCTCTAAAGGTTAAATTATAAAAAGAAACCTACCAAAATTGCTGTCACCATACACAGAATTATTTCCAACAACATTAACTAATATTCCCGCCCTGATTCCCGTTCCAATAAACTCTTAAACGCATCCGTAACTCAGGATACGAGTTCCATAACCCCGAGCGATAAAAATCCTAAGAAGTACTCTTCACTTTTGCCTCCCACTTAGAATCCTTCGAATATACGCGAAGAATATCCCGCCGCAACCTCGGCGTCAAAGGATTTCCCTTCGGTGTATGAATGATATCCAGGTTGAAAGTGGTGCACGCATGCCGACGCAACGTCCTGCCCTTATCGCCGACGGGGCAATGGTAATTCCACGGAAAAACTCGGCCCACCTTCGGGCCACCCTCCGCCTTATCTGCAAGCCGTGCTTCATCTAGATTCTACAGCCATTAGCCAACGGTGGGATCATTGGAAACTGCAGAATGTTTGAATGCGGACCGTTGAGCGGCACGGAATCGTCGGTGTACGTGTCGCGTGCACTCCCCGCAGGCGGTAGATCACTTTTATGGTCGACATTATGGCACACCATGCAGAGTCATTCAGTACCAAGTCCTTTTACCGTCATTTTGTGGACGATGCATTTTTCAGTGAGCCCCCGCACTATGCATTTCCCGCCGCTATAAATTTCGATGCACATGCATACTTTCGGATGCACTAAATTCGGTGGGCTTCTAAAGTATCCTTCCCACTCCTGGATTTATTTCGACATTCTTCGCGAGCAGTTCTTTGTTAACTTGGAAGATTTTAGAACCTTAGCGACGATTCTACGGACGCAATGGAAGTGTGAATATATAATACATATCTCTCTTTCTACAGAGGTTCGAGCTTGATTTGATTGGCTTGGTGATATTAAATAGAATTAATGGAAAGTTTGCGTGCGCGACGAGAGTGCTTGTTAATCTGAATGATTTATGTTTAATAGTATTTCTGATATAGCGCGTGTAGGAAGAGTTATTACAGAGTTATTACAGGCTTTGTTAGATAATTTAATCATTAATTAAAAATTTATTCGAATAATGCCCAACTCTGTTACAGAGCTCCACTTCTGTCTGGTTAAATACAGACCAATTCCCCTTGCCACCTTACGTTCAGTGATGTAGATTAATAATATATCCTGCCGTTTTGTTTTTAACGAATAAATATTAATTCTCCATCTATTGCAAGGCAATTGATACCAAAAATCCAAAGAATTCGGCCGGAATTCCATCATGGATCGACTGAACGCGGGTATTTACGAATATGAAAAAGAAGAAGCAGCTATTCGCCTCGTGGATGTCTTCATATCGCATTCATCGATAAATCGTGGGTATCTCGGGCACGACCGCTGACGGACGATAAGAAATGTCCGCTGGAGCACTAATGCAAGATCAGAGTTCGCCTGATTCGCGGACAACGTCCAAGGTTATAAATCACCATCGACTCCTGATGGAAATCCGCATGACCTCTTTATTTCACAGGATACAAGCAACATACGTGCACCAAAGAACCCTTTCCATCAGACGCGCTACAAAAAGAGCAGGAAATTAAATCAAACAGAGGGAAGGACGGAGCGTAAATTTCATGTAGATCGAGGTCAAGGATCAGGCCACTTCCAAAGAATTTTGAGCACCCTACAGCAACTTCCTACCGAGCAAAGGAAATTCTCCTATCCTCTCCAACTTTCGCTATTTGGATCTAATCTTATTTGCACGACACCCTTATCTCCTCCCCGGAGGAATAAAATTCCACTTATTTCGCGATGGCCCCAAGTTCTCGAAACGGTCGCGTTTTCTGATTAACCCAAAAACTCAAGCCAGCCCCCTCCCCCCCCCCCTTCCCCCCGCCCCTCCACACTTTTTGTTTGTCACCCATGCCCGATTCCATCGAAAGTTGAAAAATTCTCGCGCTGCTTTCGAGCACACGTCCGCCGATAAATCGTCCGAGACATTCCCGTTATGATAAACTTTCTTGGCCGGCGATTTGACCGCGCCCGTTGTTCCCGTACACAAGCGACGCTTTATATCCCGGCCGCTCGTATTTCACCTCGTCCGACCCCCCCCCCCGCCCCTCAAGAATTTTATCGGCCCCTTCGCGATCCTCGAAAAACCTGCGCCGCAGACGGGACCAAGGGCACGGAGCACCCAGCGAACCTTCGCCGAGATCGTATTTATCGCGGCCAATGCATCGCCATCGAGTGGCTTTAAAACACTGTCAACAGCGTGCAAACAATTTTCGGGGCTCCTTCTCGGTGTAATTTCAACGCCCGGCGACATTTCTTCGCCGCGAGGTTGGGGGTGGCGTCCGGGACGTTTTTACTCTAGCTGCTCTTCTGTCCGCGTCCGTCGGAAACACGGAGGGACGTTTCATTTCCAGAGACGTAAATCTTCATTTCGAGATTTGGCAAACGCTGGTGCCATAACGCACCGGATATTTGCGATATCGATTCCGAGGGCGGCGCACAAATTCTTCGCCGCGACAGTCGCGTCGTTTCGGGGAGTTCTCGTCAAAAATCGTAATTTCGCAAATGCACTACGGGTGCGGCTATCATTTGAATTTTTCAACGAAATACAACTCGCCCGGGAACCGTACGTAGCGAAGAAATTTCTCCACTTCTATTCGTTCTTTCTTCCCTTCTATGTATTCAGGTGTTATGTAAAGTTAAGAACGAGTTATTTGAAGCTCCCGGCAAGGCGTACCTGCCATTGCTCGTGCGTACGCTCGCAACGTGACTTTACAGAGAATCGTTTAATAATCCTGGATCAAAGCATTCTAGTTAGGACGACAGAATTTCATTTGAGATTCAGTGGGCCAATCGGCGCGGAAACGCATCATGCCCAACCGTTGGGGTTTTTTAAAAAAGATATTGGGCATTTTCATTATCCTTTATACGGTCGAATTCGTTGTATCAAACGAGGTCGATCGCAAATTTCACGTGAATGCTTCCGGTTCGTGCAAAATGAATGCAGTTTTTTTAACGCACGGAAAGCATAAAGCGGAACACGGACACACGACTCGATAAACAGCGAAATTGTACACGTGGTTCAAACGATTGTGACCGTCGAGATTTTCTTTTTTTTTGTTACTAAGATTACTACAGTATTTCGCGAACATCGTTTAGCCAGGCCACAGTATAAGACACTTCTATTTCGCGAGGAAATATTACTGTCAAAATTATTTATTTTTCATTGCTTCGGTTGTGTAAACGTTCCTACTGTTAATATAAAGTAAAGGATGGTGGATTTTGAAATAAATACGTGTTTTACGCGTTTTCACTAAGCGTGATACATTTTTTATGAAGACTGCAGCGAATGAAATACCAGAAGAAATATTACTTAATTCAGTATTCAGTTTTCCGGGCCCTCACCTCTCCAATTAACATGCGTTTCCGGTCTTTTCGTTATTACCATTAAAGTTTTATGATAGTCATAATAATTTAATGCTTTTCGCCAGCCGTGAATAGACGCAAATAATAGCCACAATGCATAACATTTCATATGAGCCAGCGAGAGCAAAAACGGACTAACCCACATTAAAAAAAAAAATTTTCCCCCCAGTTTATATGATTAGTAGAGCCAATTGGAATACATTATTCCTACTAACTTAATTTCGTAAAAAATGTGGGTTAGTCCATTTTTGCTCTCACTGCCTCATGTTACATATCGTCGGTGATAGTGCAAAACCGGGTATGAGCAGATGTAAATACTGCGGATTTGCAAAAGTAGCAAAATTGAGATTTCGCGCCCACGGTTGCCAAGCGCTGTTTCGCTTTTTTTAAAAGTCACACCGTTGATGTTATTATTTATTACAAGGAGTGCTAAAAGTGTCTCAGAAAAGTTCAATCAAAGAAATCCCTTAAAATAGCTAAAATATTAAGTTTTTTCTTCCTTTAAAATCGGTAGAATGCAGATCCGCGGTATTTACAAACTGCTCATACGCGGTTTTGCACTATCACCGACGATATGCTTTCGAAAGTCAAACACTTCTGCATTAAACTTAGAAATTCGCGTGTCAATCATACATCAGTGACCTCAGTTCAATGAAAATAAAAACGATAAATCACAAATGGCGAATTTGAAATATCCAAAGAAAATAAATCATCGATATAGAAGTGTCCTAAAAGGGAACCTGTGGCTTGGCAGTGCCCTAAACCATGTTCACGAAATACTGTAGAAATTTTAGCGACGAAGAAAAGGCCAACCACGTGAACTGTCCCACTATCGAATCTCGACGGCCTCAATCGTTTGAGCCACGTGTACAGTACGCATGGAAAGCTCCCAGACTCTCAGATTAATAATTGTTTCGTGGTTCTTTGGTGAACTTATGCCTTCGAGAACACAGCGGACACTTGCAGCTTCTGCTGCGAAAGTGCCATTCTTTCTTTCATTCCACCGCAATAAATTATTAAGCTCGGAGTCCGGGAACTTCTCTGAGAAACACCTCTATTTAGCGTGCATTCGTGATGAAAAAACATCCAAAGAAAGCAGAAATGAAGAATAAAGTTTTGCTCATGGAAAGCAGAGAGATAGAAATATTGTGCACTTCGAAAGCAATTTCAATCGTGTAAATTGAACGTACTGGCGGTATTCTTTTTTGCAAGTACCGTGCCTGTCGCGAATATGAGTCAGCGAATTCTGATGCTACTTGAACCCATCCCTATCTGTAACCGCTATCACACGTTGAGCGCGTGGGAACGTGGCTTCATAGGCTTCCATTCTAATTGCACCAGCCTCTCGAAGCCTACCTTGGGCTTGCGAAGCAACAAGTGGTTTCAAACAAAATCATTGCGTTATGCAGTGCACTGTGTATCATATACAACTCTTTCGTTATTCTATGTATAACATTAAAAGAGAAAGGTGATTTAAAAGAGAGATGTATGGTCTCGGTGGAGAGATTTCTTTCGTAAGACAGGGACTGCTTGGAACAAGTATCTTCTGTTTATTATTCCCTGGAAGCAAGCTTTCTAGGGAACATCTTATTGCACACTAGAATCGAAATTGCTGCATCCCATGAATAACAAGGTAAAAAGTACGTGTAACCGTTTGCAAATGCCAATTTCAGCTGTTCCACTGCAAACGAGTAGGACAAACTCTCTGCAAAGGTGCAAGGGAAAACGAGAAAGTCCAAAGTCGCTCGTGAAGTTACAGGGAAACTGTGAATCAACGTTTTACGTAATCTTCGCCTGAGAGCGGTATTGCCAGCATTAACCAATCCGTGCAATCTTCAGCTGAGTCATCCAACCGAAGGACAGGTTTCGTTTCCATAGATTGGTTGCGTCCGAGCCGGACTTGTTCCTCCACTTTAATTCCGCATTGGCACAATAAAATCGAATTATTACCGATTTTATTACGCCGATCTCATCGTGGTCGTGAGAGGCCAGCAATGAAAAGCTAGGTCGTAAAAAATGCCCGGATCTGCTTATTGATCGTGGCTCGTCAGTGGATGGAATCGAACGGCCAGGGGAGCGAGCGAGTGATCGGCAAATATTTAGTCTTTACAAGCATCGTTGCAAATTGCTTTCAGCGTTTCATCCGCGGGGGACGCCACCGTCAAAGAGCTCCTCGAGGGCTGCTCTAGGCGTCACGATTCGTTAATCGAAGCTAACGGGGAGGCGCAAACAGGCGCCGTCTCGAGGAGCATTCTACTTTTCCCATCAGACAGAAAATGGCCCAATCAATCGACGGCAAGTCGGGAGTTTTTAACGAATTTTAATATCCTTTCAACCATCTGCAGAGGAATCTGCAGATTCACAGTACTCGGCGAACGGAGTGCGAGAGGTACAATTTATCCGCGAGAATCAACCGGGGTGGAATTAATTATTTTTCGTTTCAGCCTGGTGGAGAAAGAGGCTTTTGTTCGGCATGCATATCATAAATATCCGTGGAAAGCAGCGGCGGTCTTCATTATCGAAAAATTTCCCTTGGGAGAGTGTGAAATACGCCGTGAATTCGTGGCGTCGATTCGACTAATTCGCGGGACCAATCGAACGGAAACGAATAAAAATGGAGGAACACTGGGGCGGACATAAATTTGCCCGTCGGGCGTGCAAGGCACGTTAGATCCGTAAAAAGCTCGCCGTAGAAGCAGGGTCCTTCGTTTCGCCCCCGTATCCTTCGGGTATTTGCAGCTCTTGAGACCTCGCGTGGATTCTCGATACAGTGGGAGCAGTATTCCCTTTATCTGTACGCCAAACTGTGCAGGCTACACTGTTTCTGGAAATTATTCTACCTTCCGTTTCCAACGAGTCACCTTTCTTGGGCATTTCTTTCTCGCTTAATGGCACTTCTTCATCTTCACACTATTCAGATTGCCTCCACTCGCCCAGATGCCTCGGAATTGTCTCCCTTTTTCCTTACTTCTCCCCTCGCTCTCCTCTAGTTATTTCTCCGCGCCCTGTTTTCCCTTTTTACTGCCCTTTTTCGCGTTTCTCGCCATTCCTTTCCTCGTTATCTTCTTGTTCTATCGCCTCGGCTTGTGCCTCTGTCTCCTTTATTAGATCCCGCGGTGCCATGTTCCTTTTATACTCGTTTCTCGTTATTCGATTTTATTAGTACAGAAAAATTCCGTTTATTTCGTACGATTCGATGGTTTAAAAGGACGAAATGTCTGTATACTATGAAGCTTTCTTCGTGGATTTCAACGAGGTTTTCTGTCACAGAAAGGGTCAGTGGCTTGGGAAAATTGTCTCGGGTAACACTGGTAGAATTGAAACGCCTTACTCCTTGGAAAAGTATAAACCGAAACGCGATTAATGCAACCGCTAGATTGGGAACTCCGAGTGAATCGTATAAACAGTTCTTCAGACTCGCTTGAAAAGTTCAAATCCAATTCTGGGAGGAATGGACAAAGGTCCACCACAGGGCAGTATCGAAATTGTTGAGTACCTTTTCCCTCTTACTTCT
Organism: Andrena bucephala; assembly: GCA_947577245.1. Taxonomy (NCBI): domain Eukaryota; kingdom Metazoa; phylum Arthropoda; class Insecta; order Hymenoptera; family Andrenidae; genus Andrena; species Andrena bucephala. Next base: position 93,267,920 of record OX387715.1, on the reverse strand, counting down.
GAATTCACTGTCCTTTATAACTCAATGCACCTGGTCCCCTTATGAAACTTTACTTCGAAAGAAAGTTGCCATCAGATATCATTGTTCGTTTCGCAGACGTTCCTTTGCGTTCCACTTTTTACAATTTCCTTCCCGTGTTCGCACGCCGAACTCCATTTAAACCCCGATCCCTGGCATTCGATCTTTTCGAAACGGATAGAGGACGACTAGATTATTTATTTCAGAAACACCTTGTATACAAATTCTTTCGCTATCTTGGTTCAAAGGATTTTCATGAATGCATTCATGACGTCGGAATGAATTTCCTTCTGAAATGTCATCAGATAGAAGCTTCTCTCGATTTACATGAAAAGGAGATTCAAAATTCAAATCCTCTTATCAGAATCAACGATGGCGCGACTTAAATATTTCCAATCGGATGTAAGTAAATTGAAGTAAATTGAAGTTAAAACAATTGTCAAACGGCACGTGTAACAGAATATGGGAATTAATATGGGGATTAATCCGTAAAATCAGAGCGCGAGGGAGAATGAAACTGTGAAAGTGAAAGGGAAAGTGGGTCGTGTATGGTCAGCCGCGCGTTGTAAACGCGACTAGAACAATCCGCACATCTCCCTGTAACTTTGCATGCGTGCACTATATAAAAAACTGCTTCAAACAAAAATCATCCAAATCGACAGGGGCTTTAGAAACTTGCAGCAATATCATTGAAGCTTTTAAACTCACAGCTTTATTTACCCTTTCAAGGGAACCACACACTCTCAAACCGCACAATTTCCTTCGAAACTTTTAATAAACTTAGTGAGACACCTTCTACGCGTCTAAATAAATTAAATAGAATGAAACTTCGTTCCCCTTAAAATTTATTCGTACAAAGACGAAAGTCGATCGACGCTGAAATATAATTGGAGACACGAGAGGCCTGGGATCGCGAAATTGGATAGGTGTCTTCGATATTACACGCTGCCAGAAATTTTTCTTTCGAGTTTCCGGCCACGTTTGCTGGAGAATAGTGTGCGCGGCACGTGATACCGTGAATCATTTCCCAACTAGAGGGGAGGAAGCCCCGATACATCGACGCAACGGAAACGAATAGGCTCGCTCTCGTTTGCACGCCACGTATCTATCGATCTCTTCGACGTCCGTTCGCTGCACGCGAATTTCTACCTCCTGACATTTCTTCGCGAAAAAACCGCGCCGCGCTTGTCGCTTCCGGACAGCTTTCGCGGATATGTTTTCTCCGCGAGGCGGGGGCTGAAGGTAAAATCAGTTTAGAGCCGTCGCTGGCTATGACCGGCCTTGTCACCCCTCACGGCGAAAATTTTTCATACCTTTTCACTGTCCTTTGTAATTCAGAGGCGAAAAGGATTAACGTCTCTTGGTAGAGACGCTTGACGCTTGGCTGTCTTCTTTGCGCTGGATCGTAATGGAACGCCTGCCTTTTCGTTTTCGGCAGAAAGTAGAGCGTGCCTTTTCCTTTTTCTCTTTTCTGCGAGCGAGGATGGCAACTAGCGATTCATAATTGGACGAAGTGTCCGTCAATGGAATCGAAGGATTGGAGTTGAAGGAGATGTTTTGGTGTTATTAGAGTTTGGTGAAAGTAATGAATTTATATATCCTTAGGCATTGATATTTTTTGGAATGTGAAATTGTTGGGATGATTCTATTACTTAGAAATATAGGATGATTGTCTTGAGACAGATGGTAGGGAACAGAATGGATCGAAGTGAAAGCATTATTTTGGATTGAATATAATCGAAAGGTTTGATATGCTTGATCGAAGCAGTGTGTGTTGGAGCTGAAGTGATTTTTTAATTAAAATCATAGTACAATCTAATAGCCGTGAAACTTACTCAAAGCGAAATTCTCCTCTACCCGCTTATATCATCTCGGGGGGAAGCTTTTTACTCGGGTGTGGGAAGCAACAACGATGGGGTATTACGCTGATTTTCAATTAGGGATGGACGGGGGAAAAAGTCTGTTGATGCGGGGTTGCAGCTTCGCGGAAAATACACAACGAAAGATTGATGGGCGGAAAAACAACGAATAACAGGAAGAAACAAGAAATATACATTATAATTTATAATATTTTGTATATAATTCCCAAAATTGCTGACAAGTAAACATTCATTTATAAGGAATGGAGTTTCCCGATTTGGAATATATATTTTTAAAAAACTCATAGTAACTAAGAAATCCTGAAAATTATATCTGCAATGGACCTATTTTATTCATGTTATCAATAACATTCAAGTATGCGAAAAACGGCAAAATCCTCTTATCTTAAAAATAATTGGCTAAACCTTGGCATCTGAATGTTTTTTGTGGTTTTGAATCCGAATATGATGTTATTGCTTGTGTAAAAAAAAATTCTAAGGTAGTTCTCTTAATAAAAAATCGGGTTTTTGGAGATAACTCAACAAGGAAAGCCCGAAGAATTTTTATAATTTTTTTTCCGGATTACTCGTACTAATTTACTTAAAAATTCATTTTAACCTGTTTTTAACTCCTACGGGCTACATCTGGGCCCAGATACCAATTCATAACCAGTTTAGGTTAGGCTGAAAAACAGTCTGTGAGATGAATAGGTATATGTATGAGTCATGCATTGTTCGATGATCTCCACATTGACTGCTCTACCGTGTTCGAATAAAATTGTAAGTATTTTTCAGCCTAATTTTATCATGTTTCTCCATGATAACTTTGAAGTCGTCTAAAAATTCTCTGGCCTTTCCTTTTTCAGTTATCTCCAAAAATCCGATTTTTTATTAAGAGAACTACCTTAGAATTTTTTTTTACACAAACAATAACATCATATTCGGATTCAGAACCGCAAAAAACATACAGATGCCAGGTTTTAGCCAATTATTCTTAAATAAGAGGATTTTGCCGTTTTTCGCATCCGTCTTGTGGCTATTTTGAATGTTATTGATAACGTGAGTAAAATAGGTCCATTGCAGATATAATTTTCAGGATTTATTAGTTACTATGAGTACTTTAAAAATATATATTCCAAATCGGGAAACTCCATTCCTTATAAGTGAATGTTTACTTGTGAGTGATATTCACGCAGGAATTAAACTCGATTCGATTGGAAAGAAAATAGTTTTATATCCCACACCGCAGTTACGTCATCCAGCAAACTTACCGTTTTAATACTATCTCATGATTTTATAACTCCAGCGATTAGAATTCTACCTACTACCTACCATATCTCTCTCTAATAATTACAAACTTCGAAGACCTCTTTGCACCATCATTTCATCAAATCAACAGTATAACTTCCTCACTGCAGTTGACGATGCACCTTCTCGGTTAATCCACGTGCATATATTACGTATGCGCACTGTCGATCCAAGTGCCCGCAATGTATGGAAATACTGATTACCGTAGCAAATTTTGCTTACGTTCCGTAATCCCCGGGGCGACGTATTCCCCGCGCGCAGTATCAGCTTCAACGAAGGATCTCGCGCCGGTGTGGTGGAATTATTATAGGCGAAGGTTGGATAGAAGGAACCGTCCGCAGTCACGGCTTTACAACTTAAGCTGTGATATATGGCACAAAGTGTATCTTGATCCGCAATTTCAACACCACGAGCTTCGTAATTTTCAGCAACTCGTAATTTTGCTATTCTCAGAAAAGATATGCAGGGTTATCAAATCGTCAAGAAATTAACGATTAATCCTCCGCTGGTAACGATTAATCTGCTCCACTTTTTAACTGCCACGTAATTTTCTAAAAAAAAAAAAACACTTTCCCGGTGGTCGAGGAAACGGTTTTCGATGAGAATGGCCCCCGGGCAAAATCCATACAAATTTCAATTGCTATGAATCAATCTACGTCCCGCAAGTTTGCACTAGATTTTTATACAGAGTTCTGGACGAATTTTATAATGGACATGGCATGGATGTTTAAGCTCGCTTCCTGTTAGAATATGAATCGTGGTGAATTGTGATAGTAGCTGTTTAGGTGCTTTCTACTGGCTCGTTTGCACGTGTCTATTTATATCTGTTTATCAGCGGGCTCGTGTAATTTTTTTGCCATCTGTAGACGAGCTGATGATGAAACCACAATTTCATGTGTCATTTATTTGTTTTAGATAACAACTGATCGGTTGAAGTGTCGATCACGACTGCAGCACCTCAGTAATTATTTATTATTTCTGAGTATTTATCTCACTTCTATCAAAACACTTGAAAACTACGAGTTATCAGTGTCGCGAAGTCATTGCATTAATTGCTGTCTGGCTCCTTCACAACCTTTGCAATGATATTTTAAATCCGTTAAGAAGTTCCATACACCTAGAATGGTCGAAGCAACCGATTTTTCCAATAAACAATTCGCAGAAGCTACAACATCAAAGAAAGGTCAATTCTATAAATTCAGAAAAAATTATCTCAATTTAACTTGTATCTACCTTAAACTTTAAACGGTGTTTTCTCGAAACTACGTTCTTCAAATCGGTGCCAATGATATTCCAAAAACTACTGAACCGATTTGAATGAAACTTGGCACGATTATTTCTCACATCAATATCTAGTCTTTATCATACGGATTGTTTTGTAATGGCAACAGTTTATTTTTAATCATTAAAAATCTGATGAAAGTCTGAGAAATTGCATTACGGGGTTGAATTAAAGTTCAAACAATTATATTTTTTTTCAAAAGTGGAAATTTTAAAAACAACGTATGATAAGGAATAATTCCTTTTACATACTTCAAGGGACATTTTTCTTTTTTTCTTTTAGATGACACCTAGAAGAGATATTTTTGGCACCGCAAACTCCATACGCGACGACTCTGCTTTGTTCATCAGTAGCTACACGGGAAACGAAACGAATTATCGTCATTTTTTGGTTGAAAATATTCTTGAAATTATAAGGTTTCAGGTGCATGGCATTTTTTGATTAACAAAATTACTTGCAGCTAAAAAAAAATCATAAAATGTCCCCTATTTTCACGGTCCCAGGTGTATGTAACCTGTTAAGGGGTTATACTTACTCAGGCGGTCGAAAAGAGGCGAATGATTGTGATTTTTTTTTGAAAAAGCGGAAGCATACATTTTTACAGAACTTTTTGCACTTAAAAGAGCAACATTTAAAGAACATTTGGTAATTTTTTCGTAGAATTTTACCGCCATTTTGTTTTAAATTAATATTTCGGAAATTCCCTTCGTTAATCAGAGGATACATTAATATACTAACGAAATCTTTTTTGTTTTTGATTTTAGATAATCTGGTTCCGAATGGCAGTGCCCACCGCAAAACTAAATTTTTAAAAAGGCTGCTTGGATGTCGGTTGTTACTTTATCATAAACGTAAATGTTTTTCTACGAAAAAATTACCAAATGTTCCTTAAATGATGCTTTTTAAGTGCAAAAAGTTCTATAAAAATATACGCTTCCGGTTCTTCAAAAAAAATTCACAAACATTCGCCTCTTTTCGGCCGCCTGACTATTTATAACCCCTGAACCCTTATCAGTTTTAGACGTATAAAAAAAATCGAAAAAAATCGAATTTTGGGTCCCAAAACGGATCAGTTCTCTAAATGGATCCGAGATGCAAGCTACTGATGCGTTTACCGCTGTAAATAATGTTTACAGTAACCATGAAAATGTGTTCTGTCGAATGCATCTTGGACATTTTTCGATAACCTGAAACGATGCTCTTGTTTCCTTTAAAAAGTTGAGAGTAAAATTATTTTTCTTACATTTTATTTGGTAGATATGTGTAAATTGGTTGTTATACTAAAAGAATATTACTTATAAAGTTTGATTTGATCAATTTTTAGTTTGTAATTGCATGTTGAAATTCATGTGACGTATACGTCACACTGGGCGTATACGGATTAAAAAAGCGAAATTTTTTTCATTCGTACAATGGTTTCTATTGCACGGACGTCCCCTGGTAAATGCTACACCACCAAAGAAGTCATGGCAAGCATCGACTTCTAATTCTAAACCCTCGGACCTACAGCGTTTAAACAATGTTGACCATTGGGTCGTGTTCAGCGATGACAGACAGCTGAGACAGCACTGTAAACTTTGCCCTTCTGGCCACATTCAATCAAAGTGCTATAAGTGCAATGTTCACTTATGCTCGAGCGCAAAAAGAAATTGTTTTGTAAATTACCATAGTAAAAATTAAGATTTTGTACTTCGTTTGTACATTCTATAACAAAAATATGTATTCTTCTTTTCATTTGTAAAAGATCTTCAAAATATAAATGAATAAAACACGAGTATATCGTTTAGAAATGTTTAGAAAAGATATACCTCGTGTTTTATTGATTTATACTTTTAAGATCTCTTATAGTAAACATGCATTTAAAACACAATTTATGTATTTTAAATATTGAGCCACCTTTTACTCCTTATACGTCCTTATACCATCCAGTGTGACGTATACGTCACATCTAGAAATTCATATTTCCAATTTCCACTGGCGTTTTTGGGAAAAGAACGATGAAGTGCATGTATTGGGACCATTTTTCAGTTAACTAATCGCAAGAAATAATTTTTTTCCACCGGGAAAGGTGTCTGGGCCCTAAAGGGTTAAGAGATTTTCGTCCTTCCATATTCAACGACTTCGACACCAGAATATTTTTTAAAAGCGTGTTAATAGTTCCCTGCATCGGATATCCCAATTCAAACGGTTTCCTACATTCACATAAATATACAATCATACAATCATTGACATAATTCAACTCTTAAACGTACAAGCCTCGAGCAGCACTCCTAATCATTTACCTGCTCCAACACTTGGTCCATACTAGGTACTGGAACAGGTACCGGTCAATTACGTACTCCATCACTCGACCCTCAGGTGCCTGCCAGTCCCGAACGGGCATTCAAACATTAGAAACATTAGCACGCCCAATTCAAGCCTCGACTCGGAGCACCGAGAGACCAAAGCGGCCAGGTGGCTGAAGTCCATGCCCCTCGTGCTCGACCCGCGCGATTAGTCGGCCTTGATCCGTTCCGTACGATTCGGCAAGGTCCCTGCCGCGTCACATGCTCCCAAGAAGTACAGGATACGTTGGCGTTAGGTGACTTGGGTGCCATCATTTGGTGCCCTCCCCACTACAGGGTCCCGCAGCTCGAGGCTGCAGAGAAGTTTAGAACGTCGGTGCCGTGCGTGCTGCTGCCAGCTCAGTCGTCATCGTTGCTCGGCCAAGTCGCCTCCGTTTTGCACATGGCGTCGAAGAATCCGGTAGTGAGCGTGAAGCAGGGCCAGCTCCGTGGCCTGGTCGAGACCGGCATCTACGGAGGCAAGTTCGTGTCGTTCCGTGGGGTCCCATACGCGAAACCGCCGGTCGGACCCTTTAGGTTCAAGGTGAATTTCCCTTCAATCATGTATCGCGGCTCTGACCACAGAATTCTTCGACGAATAACGCCGTTATGGGATACAGGTTTACCGATCCACGATGGTCAGACGAATTCCACATAGTCGGAGGATTATACATTGGTGGTAAAAAGAAGGTTTAACACAGAGTACCTTTTGCTTAGACAGGATTATACCGACGGCTTAATGCAGAAACATTGTACATCCATTTTTAGCGTTTCCGAGAGCAACGGGCTTGACCGTGGAATGGTACGTAAGACCCAGAGTGGCATAGAATGAAGAAGAATATTATTTTTGTCAAATTTACGAAGCAGATATAAGTGTGATTTTTATACAGCACAAAGAAACAGTCAAGTACTATTTTTTGCATATTAAAGCTGAAATGGCACGAAAAGTGGACGTACAGTATTTCTGCACTGTTGAAACTGTAGACGTAATTGCGGCGTTTTAGATTACTTAGTATCATGCTTGGTAGGCAGATGTGCAGGAATACGAGTTTCGAAGTTTCTTTTAACCACCACTGTATGTATAAGACAGACGGGAGTCGCGCGGATACAGAAGAGAATGCGTGAAAGGCTGTGGAAGGGATTTTGGGACATCTTGTTTGGAACGATCGTAGCAGATGTTTACCAATGAACCTCCTTGAGCGAGTTCAACGTACACCGTGTGACACTGATTGAATTCGATCCGATTTTACGTGGCACTTGGTGCCTTTCATTGGGCAAACAATTAGTGGCATTGAATTTTTAAGGTACACGGAGGTTGTGGAATAATAGGGATGATTATTTTCACGTTTGAAAGCAGAGTAGAGTCTTCATAGTTCAACGACATAGTTGGGATTGATAGGCGGGAAAAAAAAGTGGTATAGAGCGGAGAGGAATCTCAACTGATCCGATTGCTGGGACGGAATTCGAGTCAGTTACTATCAATTAAGTTAATCACGCCGTCGCGGACACTTCCGTTCTTAAACACACTGTACAAACTACATATCTCTCGCACGTGACGGGATAGTTTGAGGGCGAAAATTGTTAATCTGTTTCAGAACGTTGCTTTCTATTTCTTACTACATCGAATCGTACAATTTTAACGGCACTATCGACGTGTGTATGGGAACTTATCAGCGAGTTATCGGTATCTCGTTCCTACTCGTTGGTAAAGTTCGCGATAAATGTGTAACCCAAGGAGACTGTCTCGTAAAATAATATCAAACAGATAAGGGAACGACATTGAAATAGAAATTTTTCTTCTATGGAGCAAAATGTTAGCCATTACTTTCCAACAGTTTCGTTAATTTAATTTTAAGCTACCGATTATGTGTCATGCACACCTTATTAACAGTCCCAAGTAAAATCAGTAGCCGCACGATTTCCTATTACCGGTTGGTTAGGCACTCAGCCTCACAAGAGCACTGAGAAGTTTGAGTCAATAATTTTTAATGGAATAACAGGTAGATAAATTTCCATTCTACAGTTGATCCTTTTTAATCATGCAATCGATCGATTATGAAAGTATCCAGACGAAAGTGCAACCGATTGTAAACAGATTACACCTCGGAATATAACGTTTAATCGAAAGACTGCTGATTATGAGATAACACGTTAGAATGAACCTTCTAGTCCGAAGTACACTGACTGCAAGATTATGACTGGTAAAAATTACGGAATGGGATTTCGGTGAAATAACGTTCGCAGATATCGGGGAGGAGCGATAAATTCGATAGGTGACTATTCCGTCGGTCAATTAATAATCGGCAGACTGATTACTACACACTGATAAATTCTCGGTGACGTGTAGGGACGGCTTCGAAGATAAGCTCGATGGAAATTTATGGTGCAACGTCCCTTGCATAAATTCATTCGGCCGTTGCCAACGAGCATTTAAATGCCAACGCTCAAAGGAAATATTAATCCGCGGCTAATTGATCGAATGCACCGTTTGACCGCGTAACGTAACATTGTGTTCTTCCGTAGAGAGCGTATCTGGAGCGTTAATTAACCCAAGTGTCACTTACCCAAGATCGCGATTCATTAATCATTTTACACAACGTAAGTCCACTTGGAACGAGCTCGGCAAAGCTACTCATAGCCGGATGCTGTTTTTTGCACACCCGATACATGACGCCGCCGTGTCGGGGCATGTGATTAGCAATGTCAAATAATCATTTTACGGGAGATGGAGGGATACACGGTTACGCAATGCAAACGAACTATTTTCCATAAATAAATAACTGAGAACACTTGACGAGGAAGACAATGAGGTAAATTCAATGACTCGCGCGTCCTCTTAACCTCGTAGGTCATCCTGCTCGTTGACGTGAGAAAATGTACGATCCACTAAATATTTATCCGAACGGTAGGTACCACTGACAAGGAGAGTATTTTAGGTGTCCGCCTCCGATCATTTTGATTTTTGGATATGTTATAGAGGACCGAAAAATAAGAAATACGTGTTTTTTTATTTTTCCCCGTTTTCATATTTGGGGGGTGAAAACTGCGTTCAAAGTTAGGGTTGAAAAATCATTTTTGTGGAATATCTCGAGAACTATTAGAGATAGGGGAATAGTGTCAATGGACGAATTTTGTGTCTTTGAATGCGTAATATGACTGACTCACCAGATTTTCAAAAAGTCCATTTTTTCCACAAAAATGATTTTTCAACCCTAACTTTGAACGCAGTTATCACCCCCCAAATATGAAAACGGGGAAAAATAAAAAAACACGTATTTCTTATTTTTCGGTCCTCTATAACATATCCAAAAATCAAAATGATCGGAGGCGGACACCTAAAATACTCTCCTTGTGAGAATGTTCCGAATGCTAATTACGATTTTATTGCTGAAGTTTCGATGCTCGAGGTTTCCGATCAGACATCGAGGCACGTTATACGAATACGATGCCCGATCGAAAGTGGTTTGGAGCTTGTTTTAAAAGCTTTCTAAAGGAATACACACTTGAAATGTCCCACCAACTGAGACACGGTATTCCATCGCGGTAAAAATCCACACTATTCTTCTCTGTGGCTCCAAGGTACATTCCATTTTTACGGATAAGTATAACGTAGATCGATAGGCCCTATCTATTCTGGAGCACAAGATGGGCAGTACCACTCTATTGCCACTTAATACTACATAACCACAATGCAGTTTCTTATTTGCACTAGTTACCGCACCGTCATCCGTCACTTATCAGAGAACAAACTTTACGCAATTCATCAAATAGAGACTTAAATGACAGTCCTGTTAGACCTAAGATAGAAAATATCGCGGGCTCTTAATCGAAAGGATTAAAAGATTGACCCTCGACAGAGTCCACTTTTAACCCTTTAAGGCCCAGACACTTTTCTCGGCGGAAAAAAATGATTTCTTGCGATTAGTTAACTGAAGAACGGTCCTAATACATGCACTTCATCGTTGTTTTCCCAAAAAAGCCAGTCGAAATATGATTTTCTCGATGTGATATATACGTCAAACTGGGATTGTACGGATTAAAAAAGCGAGTTTTTTTTTTCATAAATCAAACTTTACAAGCATTATTCTTTTAGTATAACAATTAACTTACACGTATCTACCAAATAAAATGTAAAAAAAATAATTTTACTCTCAACTGTTTAAAGAAAACAAGAGCAACGTTTCAGATTTTCGAAAAATGTCCGACATGCATTCGCTAGAAACGTTTCCATGGTTACTGTAAACATTATTTACAGCGGTAAACGCATCAGTGGCTAGCATCTCGAAGCCATTTAGAGAACTGAACCGTTTTGGGACCCAAAATTATCGACTATCGATTTTTTTTATACGTCTGAAAATGATGTGACGTATACGTCACACTGGGCGCTAAAGGGTTAATGGCAGGTTTAAGAAAAAAGGCTCAGGTGGCAAACGATCTGGGACACCCTGTATACATGACAGAATTGCAAGTAAATTTACGTCCTATGTTGTATAAAAATTATAAGAACCAAAAAAAGATATAATATTTGGATAAAATCATATGTTCTTGATGGAGGAGGGGGGGTGGAGCCCAGGCGGTAACTGCTCATCGGCCGCCTGTTAAGGGGTCATTCTACTTTGAACCGCCGAAAAATGAAGCTATTTCCAAATATATTTTTCTTAGTAAATGCAACGTATAATGATATAAATCTTTTTGGAATTTATTGAGATATTGTTATATTATACAAAAAAATTTAAAAAGATTTTTGTAATTTGTTGCAAATGTTTTTTTATAGCGTCAATGTGACACATACAAAACATAGGTATGTTCGTGGCCGCAGGTGATTCCCCGCCTCAGACTTATCTGAAACAAAAAGTTTGAAAAGATTCTTAATCTGTATGAGTGTCGCTATCGCCCGTAGCTGAATTAACAATTTTTGTCGAAAAATAACCGAAATTTTTCTCGGGGAACATTCGAGAAAACACCCGTTTGGGGAACTTTTTCTTTCAAACCGGCGTCATGTTGTTATTTCTCAAGAAAAATTGTTAATTGAGTTACGGGCGATAGCGACACTCATACAGGTTAAGAATCTTTTCAAACTCTTTGTTTCAGATAAGCCTGAGCCGTGAAATCTCCTGCGCCACGAGCATACCTTTTTTTTTTAAGGTGTCACATTGACGCTATAAAAAACCATTTCGAATCTTTTGGAATTTTTTGTTTCGGATAAGCCTGAGCCGGGACATCACTACGTCGTGAACATACCTTTTCTTTTATTTAGGTGCCATATCGACGCTGTAAAAAAAAATTAAATCAAAATGCAAAAAATTCTTTTTAATTTTTTTTTGCATAATGTAAGAGTAGCTTAATAAATACCAAAAAGATTTATATCATTATATGTTGCATTTACTGAGAAAAATATCATTAAAAATAGCTTAATTTTTCGGCGGTTCAAAGTAGAATGACCCCTTAAATCCGCCACTGTCCACCTTACCCCTTGATTCCTTTCGTTCGAATCTGATCTCGTCACCATGCAAAATCCTTATTTTCTCCAATTGATACTAGCAATATCTAACACACACAGTTCGTTATTTAGACTCGGCCAAAATGGCCCCTGCATCCACTAGGGCGAGGGTTAACTCGAATTTCTCTATACGTTCCAACCCCTTCCTCCTGTACAAATATATATACCTGAGGTATTAAGTAAGATCTTCCCTTTTTTTTCTACCCAGGATCCCCTGCCACCCGAGCCATGGACCGGTGTCAGAGATGCCACAGAATTCGGCAGTAGCGCTGCCCAGAGGGACCTGTTCACTCATCAACTAATTGGCAGCGACGACTGTCTGTACCTAAACGTGTACGTGTCGTCGTTGGATACGTTAACGAAGCGTTCGGTGATGGTATGGATACACGGGGGTGCCTTCATCCACGGATCTGGTGACAACGCAATTTTTGGGCCCGATTATCTCGTACGGAAGGACATCGTTCTGGTCACCATCAATTACAGGCTCGGCGCCTTGGGTACGTAGCGCTTATGGACATGGGCCCGTGTCGCATTCTCTGCCCGACGTTATTGCCGCATCGCGTCCTTACCTATTTTCCACGGCAATGGTACTTACATACTATCCCGAGCGCCGTTTTTATCGGGGCAGTCAACTACCTTTAGGCTACGACGCCCTCGTTGCGTCTCGCTAGCAGCCTTTGGGACGAAGTTCCCGTGTTTCGCTAAGTGGTAGCCGTTCGATTTCACGACGAATCCTTGCAGGCTTCCTGAATCTGGAGCACGAGACAGCTCCAGGCAACCAAGGCCTGAAGGACCAAGTGATGGCCCTCAAGTGGATCCAAGAGAACATCTCGAATTTCGGCGGGGACCCGAGCAACGTCACCATATTCGGGGAGAGCGCTGGCGGGGCCGCAGTGAATTATCTGACTATTTCTCCCATGGCTCAAGGTACGATTTATGACGTACGTGTCTCTTCTTCAGCGTGCCCGAACGTACGTAATCCCCCAGCTTCTGTCTGGGACGGCTCTCGGCGCGGATAAATAATTTCGGCGATATCCAACGGGTCTATTAAACGGCCACGTCCTATCTGCACCGTTCCCCGTTCGTTCTCCTCCGATATGTTCTAGCTTCATTACCCTGGGTCTTCTTGAAAGACCCGGGACACCGCAGTTACGTCAGCGCCATTTAGCTAAAGTCGAGACTCGTTTCGTTCTTATCTTTCCACCCCGTCCCACGGAATCGCTTCTGGCTTGGTGTACGAAAGATTCGACGAGCTCGTCCACGGTCTGTTTCCAGGGCTGTTCCACAAGGCGATATCGCAGAGCGGAGTGGCGCTCAATCCTTGGGCCCACGTGATCAAGAACCCCAGCAAGTACGCGTACCAATTGGCCGCCCGCCTCGGCAAAGAGACAAATGACCCTGAAGCTGTGGTCGAGTTCCTGAGGACCGTGGAACCCTTGAAGATCGTCAGTGCTGAGAACGAGCTTTTAAAGGTAGAAATAAAGCTTGCGGGCTGCATGATCGCCGCGTAAAATCACTTTAAAATCACCCGCAGAAAGCCGAGGCTGCAGCTTCCGGCGCGACTCACCTCGGCACAGTGGTTTAAAATGCGATTCTAGCTCAGCAAAATTATATTTGTCATTATTTCTTCCTGTTCGTACAAAACGTGTACCTACTTTAAAAGTATTTACTCATTTATTATTTTGAATGTCACTTCTACTTTATTTATGATTATTTTTTGCTCGCTCTTGTGTGTAAGTAAAAATACAGGTGTCCTCGATAAAAGTTAATATTTCCGTATTATGATCAATTAGTTTAATTGAAAATTTACAAGTAAACAGATAAGTAAAAAATAATGACAGAAATCATTTTGCTTCGCTGGAATCGCATTTTAAACCTATGTGCTTCGTCTTTAACCCAATTATTTCTTGCGACGAGGATTCTTACCGCTGTGGAAGCCAATTACGCAAAATGTAGTTGCAGTAACACCGATAACGTAACAACCGAGGCGTATAAAGTAATCGTTCGGTTTTGCGTTGGAAAACAGTGCAATTTGCATGAGGACATGAGCTATCTCATTAGCAAATGAATAATTCCAACAAATTGTTTTATCAGAATATTCTCGAATACTCGTGCAGAGTGATTATTAATACCCAGAGATCGACAGGAAGTTTTATAATTCTGTTTCCTGTTCACCCCTGATGCTCCCCCGACGTTACATTGATATTAAGTGTTCGAACGGTGCGCTAGAGTCAACATATTCGAATGGGGCTTTATCACTCTCGATCGCGCAGACCGATATACAATTCCGTCCTGATACCGTTATTTTACGAGTACCATTAGTAGTAATGCAATTTGCAAACCGGTCCCCGTCGTTCTTCGTGGCACATATCCTTTCGATTGAATTGTGAAGGGGAACGTTAACTATGTATCGGTGGACGATATTTACAGCGCTAATAAAATCCACCCCAGTAAATCCCCAGCTCCTAATTTGCCGCTTTCCTATGCAAATCGTTGAAACGGTCGAGAGTATTCGTACCGACAGGGCTTATAGCGAAGGACCCAGTGCAAGGATGAATGGATGCTATTCGATTAACACGGAAACTGACACCCCGCTTAACATCCTATATTCCGTTTGATGCGCGGAAGTGCTCGCTTGAATCATGCATCATCCTGGCATCGAACACTTTGGGTGGCGTTCACGTGCTTTCACGTCGGTAGCTTCATAACCCTTCGTGGTCACATGACGTGTATCGTGACTCCGGCAATTTTTCTTTCCTTTGTCGATATTTCGGTAAATTTTTTACCTTAATATTACAATTTAAATATTTGATGAGTTTTAACCAAAAAATCATTTTTCCCATAACTATATTTTCAACTAAAAATTGATAGTTCTACGAGTATTACGAATGTACAATTATCAGTCAAAAGTTAAAAGATTCAGAAATTTGAAAATGGTAACTCAAAAATCACGCTGGTCCAATGAACCCCGTGCGAGTAATTTGTGATTATAAGGTGTGACCACGAAGATTAAAAGCATCCTAGGTATTGCCTTCGAAAACGAATCAGAGGAATGAAGCGTAGAGTGTAATTCGTACGCTTTGTACGAAACTTTTCCCAGAAAACGGGATCGCTTGGGAAAGCTGACTTAAAGGGGACTTTTTCCAAATTTCGCGCCACTCAAAAGCGGTGAAACTGGATGTTCGATAACGTTCTTTGGTGCTCTTTACAGAATGACCATGTCTTGCTCTCACGCTTCGGTCCCGGCATCGACGACAAGTCACCGACACCATTCCTGCCGAAACACCCGAAAGTGATGCTGCAAGGAGGCGTCGAAGTGCCATATCTGCTGGGTTACAACACCAACGAAGCCAGCGTGCTCATAGGTAGGTAGCGGGTTCATTTTGCACGTTTATTAAATTCTTCGCCACCTTCAGAAATCAAACGATAAAAGCGATTTTACTGTTAATCGACGCAGGGTGCTGCGGTCGACGGAAAACTCGTCATAAATTTTTCAGGGCCCTATGCATAGATATTTATTATTATAAAATTTCGAAGTACAATATAAATGCATTTTTTTTTGACCCCGCACAATTTTGGGATCCGACCCTGCATCACTGTGTTGGTTTCTGTGCCGGCAGGATTCAAAGGGCCATCCTTCTACGACAATATTCCAAAAATCAACGCCAATTTCAACAAGGTCCTCCACGCAGAGCAGCTGGATGACTTGAAGAGAGACGACATCTCGGCGATGGACCTGAAGCGCATCTACTTTGGCGATAAAAATTTCACCCGCGAAACGTTGCAACAATACGCGGACTACATGAGCGACATGATGTTCGTCCAGGGTATTTTCGACGTGGTCAAGACCCAGATCCAGAATGGCGCCGAAGAAACGTATCTCTACAAGTTCACGTACGACGCTCCAGATTCGTTAGCGAGAATGAAATTCAACGTCACTCTACCAGGTACACATGATCGAACGTTGCGCACTGTTCCACAGTTGTGAGGGTATTATTTTTCAGTCCCCAATCAGTGGGAATGCAAATTAGACGAAGCCTCGACACACTCACTCCAAGTATATTGAAACAGCTGCCACGATCTTATCGAGTAATCAAATAATGCTCGTTAAAGTGTCTTCGTTTTAATTCTAACGGAGCCTTCGAAATCCTTACGTTATAACCTGAAGTCAGATTGGAATAGGAAATAGTCGATCTCTGATAATTAAAAGCTCCTAGCTTTCTTATAATCACATAGGTATTGGTCTTATGGGGTTCACTGCACCTCAGCGTGATTTTTTAGTTACCATTTTCCTATTTTTCAATCTTTTAACTTTCAAGTGATAATGGAAAAATAGTTGTAGAAAAAGTTTTTTTTGTTAAAATTCGCCAAATTTTTTAAATGTAATATTAAGGTCTCAAAACTTACAAAAGTATTGGCAGAGAAGAAAAATTGCTTGGCGTGCGATACACCCCGTGCGACCACGAAGGGTTAATATTGCGATGTGCCAGTTAATTATTTGGAAATACAGTGGAATAGTTCTATTTAGTGATAATCGATTTAATGAGCCAAGGTTCGCGTGTTTTATAGGGGCGACGCATGGAGACGACCTGCTGTATCTCTTCTACCCGCACATAATGAAGCAATTTAATTTGGACCCACCAAAGCTCGGAAGCGAAAAGTATAAAGTCATACAGTACCTCACTCAGATGTGGACCGACTTCGCGAAAACTGGGTACGTACCCTGCACAATTGATTCTGAATAGTCGCGGGCTCAGGTTCGGGAACTAGGAGCGAACAATGATTTCCGTTGCCGGAAGAATCGACTGGATTATTGAGAATGTGCTTGATTTTATTCAAGGAATCCAACTCCAAAGCCCACGGACACGATCGACGCGGTTTGGGAACCAGTGCAGAAAGGGGACGTGTATGATTATCTGAACATCGGCAAGACGCTGAAAATGGAAACTGCCAAAAAGGACGAACAGACCTTCGAGTGGAAGAGAATGAAGAACAAACTATGATTAATTTCTATATGAATAGTATTTATGCGTATATACCACATCCCTCTAAACTGTTTACTCCGCACAAGTACAGTTTTTTTTTGTAGAAACAAAATGTAAGATAGCAGGACTATCCTCGTAAATTTAACTTGATTTCGTATCCTCCGGTTTTTCTAGGATCCCCCAACTTTTCTTTCTAACTACCGTATTTCGCGAACATATAAATATATGAATTTTTTATCACGAAGCTACTTATAAATTTCTTTCCACTTTGCCCCTTCTCGCCTCCTTTCCACCTGAGTCTTATTAAATATTCTCGAAATTGTCAGAGAAAATTCTCTGTGAGTGTATAAACCAGGACGAAGCGATAGAAGAATTTATACTGAACCTTAGCTAATCTCAGGTCAGGCCTAATAGCAACTACGCTGAGCCTCGCCTATTTCACCACTCTTATTTCTTTTATTGTACATTCATTTTTTTCTGTTATATTTTCTTTTTTCTTGGTGTAATAAAATTGTTTTATTATTAGCATTATTGTAGGGCAGCAAAGAATGAGATCATTGGAATATCACAATACAAATTGTCGAACGTCACAATGATCAACAGGCAGATCTTGAAATTGTGAAATAATAAACCGAGACAGGTAAATTCCCGTTGCCAAACAGAATCGAAAAGTCCCTTACCGTTTCTCTAATCAAGGCCCCGTTTCTAAACTACAAGCAATCAAAGTTTCCTCGAGCGCTGTGGCGCCGGGCGTTTAAATTTCGCGCCGTGGAAGTGGAGTGCCGAATCTTCAATCGCTCGTATTTCGGAAGCGGGGCTTCGGATCGCGAAACGGTAAAGAGCTTTTCGATTTCACGCGGCACAAAGAATCTCCCTGTCGCAGCCTTAGAGCATATAAACATGGAGGAAGCATGCAATGGGCAAAAATGTAGACGGCGGTAAAAAGAGAAAAATATACATGGGGGACACTCTCTCATTGGCGTAGCTAGGTAGGGGGCCGGGTGGGCCTGGCCCCTCCAAAATGCGGATTGGCCCCCCCAAAGTGCAGAATGGTCCCTCCCTAAAAACTATCGAAATAAGTAAAAAACATTCGTCTGATCGTAAAATCCTATCTTAAAAGAAACAAATATTTGGGTCGAAATGCTATATACAGTGTAACTAAATAAAAAAAATACAATAATGTTCTTACTACGTTAAATTATGAAGTAAAATTGTTAGAATTAGGCCGGCACATTTGTCCGCCGCACGTACAAAACGCATATGTGACTAACAATCCAGTAACGGCCGGCTGTGAAAGGAGCTTTTCCACTATGCGTCGCGTTAAAACGTGGTTAAGAACAACTATGCTCCAGGAGAGGTTTTCGAATATAGCACTCCTAAACATCGAAAACGAAATGTTTTTGCAGAAAAACACCGCAAATTAAAACTTGTGTAAATTTTAACTATAGATATTCATGATATATTGCTTTTAATAAATGACAAAAATCCTAGCTACGCCTATGCACTCTCTCTCTTTCTAACGCCAGGGGCGACGTTTTTTTTTTATGTCAGAAAGAGAGAGTCCTTCATGTATATATTTCTCTGTCTACCGCCGTCTACATGTTCGCCCATTGCATGCTTTCTCCATGTTTATACCCTCTAAGGTCGCAGGACATCCCACAAATTTCAGACACACCGCACAGCGCTTCCGCCATCTTTGTTTATCGATTACGCGTGACGAGAGAGAGCGAACGATATCGGCATCGGGCTCGTGCATGCCAGTAACGCATGCGTAGAAAGCCTGCAGCATTCGGCTTTCCAGCATGAAATGATTGGAAAATCTGCCGAAATTTCGTAACGAGAACCAGGTAAAAGCCAGGGGCGCAATCGCTTGAATGTTTGCAGACTAATGGGCCACTTGTAAATTTGCCTTGCACGCGTGGAAGCGTTCGCAGCTCCTTGTGGACGCGACAGACATAACCAAGACCTAACCTAACCGGCCGGGTAAACACGCCAGTGACGTTTGAGATTAGTCAACGATGACTCGGTTTTGTTTCGCAGCGAGAATAGACCCGTGTTTTGTCGCTGACTGGTCACGCGCGATATCTTGAAGTATGGACGGATAAAATTTGTTGTGAACCTTTTCAAAAGACCCGGCCGATCGTGCGCACAAAATCGAAAGTGCTCCGTAGGCGACAGTCGGGCGAAACTCTCTTTCATTCGACTTCGATCGGAGATCCATCGTTTCCTCTCCGTCCACGGCACTCATCGGCCATCATCACTAAGCAGATAAAAGGTACTCCAGACATATTGTTCTTTGGTTATCGGTGTTACGAGCTACACGTTCCCTTCTAGCTCAAAGCGGCGAGTACGTTACGTCGTTCGCATTATTTACGCGTCGATGTGGCTGCGTTAACCTCCTGCTGATTCCGGCGAGGCATCGCGCACAGGTTGGGTTGAAAATATTAAATGGTACATCACAGTCTGCTTCACATCGGCAACTGTATATCTGAGATAGGGAGAGAAATATGTTTGACATAACTTGGAGGCAGGACTCGTTGCAAATTTCTCTTATATCGAGTTGCATACAATTTTGTGTATTTATAATTGATCAGTATTAAGCAAGTATCGTGTTCGTTAAAAATGCCCACCTATCTCATACGATAATTAAGAAAGATGAGATTGAACTCTTGCTAATCGAATTACTGTGTGTTCGTTCTTAGCTGGCAGTGTAATCTTATTTTCCTCGTCGCGAAGGTTTAATCTTTCACGTAATTAATATTGCGCGTACCGAACGGGCGAGCGCACTCGTCGACGAGATTCTATCTACCCGGGTGTAACTGTCGTTTTAATTTTTCGAACAGCACCTACATAGTCAACCTCGACCAAAGAAAAATGGACGTACAGATGCCTTATTTGGACGCTATTCACGCCGTACCTGGCAATACTCCTGGTCAGAAGTTCAAATGGCTAGCGAAGCTGATACGGGAACGGATATCGGAATGCAACAGCCTCGAGGAAGTAATGGAGTCGGACAAGATACCGAGGCTGCTGGCGCCGCTGGTGCAGGTGGAGGCCGCGAGGATGCTGATGAAGAAGGACCCAAAGGATCAGACCAATTACAAGGCGATCGCGGAGGCTCTTAAATCGCAGGACGCGACGATAGTGAAGAAGGCGCTGCAAGTGGACAGCTTCTTCGACGGCACTAGCGACATTACCAGCTGCGACTATTTCGTCGACCACTTATTCCCCTACGTTTCCCTGCGCACGAGGAGGCGCATTATACAGAAACTGGCCTACCGCCTGGCGCCGAAGGATCCGGGTCTTGCCCAGCAATTCTTCGCCATGATCGCGGAGCTTTACGGCCTGAAGCAGGCGTTGCCCCTGCTGCTCTCTTGTAAGGAGTCCTACATGTATGACACGATCGTGAACAGAAGGATCGTCCTGAATCGTAGCCTCGTCAAGAGGATCTTCCGTAAGAATCCAGACTTCGTGGTGCGCTACCTCAGACTGGGCAAGCGGAGCGCCGACCTCGAGAACAACCCATGGTGTAACAGCGTCTACGTCGCCGACGACATCCTGGTGGCGCTCATAAAAAAGAGGTGCGAGGCGTTCGTCGAGCTGTACGAGATGAACAACGACCGGCCTCCATCCGTGTCACTGAGCAACAAGTCCGCCGAGGCGTTCTTGAAGAAGGGATGGGATCACTTCCAACGGCAGCCCCGTCTGTACATAAAGCTGATACCCTTGAGGATAATCAGTGCGACCCGTATGGAGGCTATATTCCCCAAATTGTTCCCGAAAAATCCCGAGCGCTTCGGCACGGACCAGATGCTCGGGTACCTGAAATTCTACCCACAGGACAAAAAGCTGGACCTCCTGTTAAATACTTATCGCGAGCTGTACGGCAAGAGCATTACGGACGACACGCGCAACGTTACAGTTGCATTGCTGACGCTGCTACCCGCGGAGGAGCGGATCAGAATGGCCAGGATCAAGATTCTGGAGGACAAGCCGGCCGCTATAATGGACTATCTGCGCACTTGGAGGTGCTACCTGCCCGTCGAGGAGACCGTGCCAATGATCAAGGACGAGATCGCCAAGACTTCGGTGATGGAGTACAGGGTCGGTCTGCTGTGCCAGATGGTGTACTGCTGTAGAGTGAACAATGACGATGCCGCTTTGCTGGAGGTCCTGACGTATTTCAGGGACAGGCACAGGAACGAGCAGGCCATGTTCCTGATGAGGGTGTTCGACTGCCTGCTCGAGGTTTACGACCTCGCGCAGGCGAGCGAGGCTGTGTGGGCGGTGCTGATAGAGATCATCGTGCGAGCTCACGTCAGAGACTCGTTGGCAGTGTCGATCAGCACTGGCGTGCGGATCCTCGAAGCGGGCATCCACTTCAAGATCATCCACGGCGAGCCTATCGATCAGCTCATCGGGTTGTTCGTCGACCTGAAGACCCGGAGATACTCTCGGCCGTGGAACATCCTCGAAAAGTACCCCGAATACGAGAGGATGTGCCTGGAAGCCTGCCTGGCCGTGGTCTCGCAGAGGTACGACTCTGGCGAGGGCCTGCCGCAGAGGAACGAGACCCTCTACGACCTGACTTCGTCCATCTACCATTTCAACGAAAGCCACGTGAGCAAGAGTTCTCGAATAGAGCGCATGTCGATCAAAAACTATCCTTGGCTGCTGAAGGAGGTCGAGAAGATATTGACCGCGACCAACACCGACCTACGCAACGCCTACGTCCTCGAGGAATTCCGGGATACGCTGCGGAAGCACGAGAAGGACATCTACGAGCGTCTGTGCGCGGATTCCACGAAACAGAAGACGATCGCGGACGATATCGAGACAGGTAAGGCTCTCAGCTTGCTGCACGAAGCTCCAGAAGAGATCCTGGCGAACTGGCAAGAATACCTAAAAGCCTGTCAGGATAATTGGTCGGAAGGTAGCACGAAACGTTTCGTCAGAGCTACGCGCTGGTACAACGAGATCCCAGTGAGGTTCGCCCAAAAATGCCTTCAGGATCTAACGAAGGAGAAGAAAGGAGTCTCCTTGGAAATCCTGGCTCTCCTCGTCCACGGGCAGACGTTAGTGAGGATCATACAGCCGCTGATGCCCACGAACAAGACCATCGACATTCAGCAAAAGGAGGCAAAGGATATTTACGGTCTGACCTATCACATCATCACCAGCGCCAGGCTCGCTAATCCACCGGTTCCCCTGCAACTGGTAGGCAGACTATGCGAAGGCGACTATTTATCGCTGGCTCTGTCAATTCTCACCAACATCTGCAGAACGACCTCGGCCACGGACGTAATCTCGTTCGCCAAGATCATCACCAGTCAGAGGGTGTCTGTTCGAAAACATGGCGTAAGGATCATGTGCCTGGTCGCGTCGCGCAAACAGCTTTGCGACTTCCTTCTCGCGCAATGGAAATCGGAGGAGCACTACTCCATTCGGGAGGTCCTGCTAACCAAAGCCAGCGACATGTTCAAAGCGGAGTCCGACCGGCACACCTGGTCCCTGATCAAGCAAATGATCTCCACCATGGAGACCAAGGACACTTCGATCTTGCCCACCATGATCAGGAACGTCGCCGTGGTTTCCGACGAGTACGTCGAGGATTACATCCAGCTACTATTGAAGACGCTGGAGGATTTTGCGAAGGCCGACGTCGCGCAAAAGACTATCAGATCCTACATCAGCTCTCTGCTGGAGAAGATCATGCCCGCCATCTGCAATACCGTCTCCGAGGCATTCACCAAGGAGTTGTTAAGAAAATTCCTCTTCCACTGCAACGACGACATCGCCCGAGCTACCGGGAATTTCGCCATCACCGCGTACCTACAGTCAGCTAAGCTCAACAAGCACGACGTATTCGAGGAGCGGATGAAGACCTTCGCCGCCATCTTCGCCGAGAAGGTGAAGAGCGGCTGGGACGTGCCGCATCCGAACACGTCGCTGTACTATCCTACCAATTATGCGGTCCACCACTTCATCCACAACCTGATCAACACGGTCCTTCTTGTCGACGTGGACCCACGGGTGATCGACGGGATGCTGAAGGCCTTCCTCACGGTTCTCACGCCCCAGATGGCCGCAGAGCCTTACTTGCTGTTGGTGTACACTAACGAACGGATGGCCACGAAGACGCCCAAGGAATTCGGGGTAAAAATTGGCCAGAAGATGCCGGAGCTGGTGGGCATCTTCTCGCCGTTCCTCGTATCGCTTATGGTTAATACTATGAAATATCTGGTGAGGACGAACACTTTCGAGGACGACGACCAGGAGGGCACGCGGCTGGGCGTCATGGAAGGACTGATGCAGGTTGGGTCTCTCGAGGCCACTCTGATAGCCGTGCAATTGCTCTCCGGGCCCATGAGCAATGCGAACAAACGTAGATACGAAAGCTTACTCGGGCAGTTCAGGAAGCACGATCACCCGGCGATCAAGAGCGCGCTCGGCGACGTCATTAACAGCTTAGGTATGCCGTGAATTAATTTCGGCGAGTAAGACAGTCGGGATGATCGACCGATAGAACTTTGCTCTACTCTTCAGGGTCGTCCGATGAACGTTGACAAACAGTTGGCATTTATAATTTCGTAAGAGTTACACGGCGGCGTCTCGAGCAACCGAATTAATTCTTGAATAGACATTACAAGTTGCTACTATATTTTTCTTTTTTAATATTTCTATCGTACGAAGTGCAGGGCTTTTGCTGCACACTTAAGGGATACTAGTTAACGTTATTGTGATATATATATATATATATATATATATATATATTTTATATGTATATGTATAGCTGATACGCGCACCGAAGGAAGACTGTTGCTTTTTCATATTTTATGATTTCTTACGTACTTTGTATCGAAGCATATTAAACGTTGAAATTATGCAAAGAATGTCACGGTGTGATTCCTCTGTTCACCCTTTCCCCCGTGGCTAAGAGTAGGTTCGGATTGGAATGGAATTGTAAATGTTTTATCAGAGTTACTCACGCGTGGCGTCGAAACCAGTGATAAAATTTGGGCATGGCGCGTACGCTGTTGCTCCTGCTGGTGTGCTGGGCCAACAGGACCATCCGTCAAAAGTTATCCGACAGTACGGCTCTGAAACAGAAACAGAAGTCCGCGGTGAAACGCGTGTACCCAGAGGCAACCGAAAACTGTAACATTTTGCTTCACTTTCGTTTGCCAGTGGCACGCAATTTGATTTTATTAAAAATATCTCCGGGTTCTGAGTCGCTTCTGAGTAATCGAGCATTAAATAAAAATAATGAAAATGAAAATTAATAGGTAGGTTAATAATTTTAATAAGGTAATCACTGTGCAATACCAATGTACTAAAAAGTGCCTTTATTTTCTATTTTCCACGAAGGCCCCCCATCGCAACAAGCATTGAATATTGAATAGCCTCGATGAATAAAATATTTATGTATCTATGCCAATTCGTTTCTGAATAACGCGCAAACAAAATTGAAGACACCTGAATTCTATCTCGTCCCTTAAATCAACTTTGGTAAAATACTAAGTCAGGGGGGAGGAATTGGAACGAAGCATCCTCAAATACTGACTTTTTCCTGGGAAGGAACAGTGATCTTTGAAGTTGCTCAGCTCCTGAAGAGATGGGTCAGATATTTCTCGAATTAATATGACATCTTTTACAAATAAAAGATTTCTTATTTCAACTTCAAGAGAAATAGATTTTCTTCGACGTAGCATACGATTTTTGAATAATTTAAAAAACAAGGAAACAGCGGCTTCGTAAAGAAATTTTTATTGGTTCATTGAAGCAGTTCAGTTTTGAAGGTTTATAAAAATTGAAAAAGTTAAAATATGATAAAAACCGTACGCTACATTGAAGAAAATCTATTTTTCCTTAAGTTGAAATAAGAATGCCAATGAAGTTAGACAATATTCCATCACTTCGCCATTTTAAAACTTCAAGTACCTTATAAATAATGTACAAAAATAAAATAAAGATAAAATGCTGCCTAACACAGTGTTCACAGCGATTAAGCGCAATGAATGGAGGGGGAAACACCTACAGGAGTGATGGTAATGTGTGTGTGACTGACGCACCTGAACCCGGGCCTAACATCTCCTAAAAAAAGGTCTCGATATTTCACTGAAAAACTACTTGGGGAAAGAAATTTGAAATTAACCCATGCTTTTAGGCCGACAAGTTTGCACCCTTAATAGTTCCCAGCGCATCACTCCAAACTGTATGTATACCAGAAGGCAAGATGCAACCAAGTCCCTCGCTACGTCTCGCCCCAAATGAATGTTGTTTTCAACGACGTCTCCATTAGGGTAATTTGCTCTTCCCTAATTCCAACCTTTCCATCAATTCGAGTGACTTGTTCGTTTGCCTGGGACTTGGGGCGCGCTGCTCAAAACTCTCAGATAGACGCGATACTTCGCAGGCTCGCCTGACACATGAGCACGTGTCTCTGATTAATGTAAACGTCGCGTGCTCCACTTGTAACTTAAATTACACCGGGATGCACTTTCCGGGCGCGGCACCGTCCTACGCTGCATGGCTGCAGACAGAAATTGCGGGCTGAAGGTTGTCGCAATTAACGTGACCGGAAAGCTGATGACTTTCCACGACGTGACGGAGATAACCGCGTTC
This sequence comes from Andrena bucephala, assembly GCA_947577245.1. Lineage (NCBI taxonomy): Eukaryota > Metazoa > Arthropoda > Insecta > Hymenoptera > Andrenidae > Andrena > Andrena bucephala. Next base: position 93,242,019 of record OX387715.1, on the reverse strand, counting down.
GAAATAAAAAAGTACCGACGTCGGCTGAGCCTCGACATTCTGACGGCGGACACCAGGAAATTTCGTCGAATTACTGCCACCCCCCGCGATTAAGTCCCTCATTATTCACGATCCATTCTTTCTACGTCGCCGCGAGAAGCATTTCGCGGAGATATTGCAGGAATCGACAGAGGAGAAAATTTTAATCTTAATTTTAAGGAATCACGGGGACCATTTGAATTGTTTAAAATTGTATAAAATTGAAGGGAATAAAATGGTGGTTGCGGTGTTCTGGCACGTTTCAGTGGCCGTTCCTAACTGAAATTTAATCGTCGGATTCATCAAACGACGTCGGCTAACAAAGAAACACCGTCATCGGGCTGGCAATATTTCTGTGGAACTAAAGGCGAAAGATTTCTGGAGGATTACCGCGGCCAATAGAAATATTTCATCCGCGGCACGATAAATCTCTCCCGAGCGACTTTGAATCTCGCCAACGTGCAACGGTGAACAGATATTGGCTGAACAGCAACTTTGTAATTCGCGAGCGGCCCCTCTTATTGCCCGTGTTTGTTTCTATTTTTTTGCCAGCCGACGCGATTTCCCTTGGAACGAATTAATTCGAGAGTAATTTCACGTCTAATCAAGTCCCGATTGCTCCGAGATTTATTTCCCAGGAGCGCTCGAAATAATACAAAAGTTGGGATTTGTAATTGGAGAACGATGGTTCAACGTATTCTTCTTCCATCGCCGTTTAACTTCGCGACGCACGCAGTTCAAGGAAACAGGAACCGTTTAAACAGTTATGCTATATCTGTGGCATGATTCACGCTCACTTTCGCTTACTTTCGCGCTGAAGCCTTGAGGTAAGTGTACAATTACGATGATTTGGGGAATGAAGAACACTTTCACGTGCACTCGTCTTTTTAAGACATCTTGGGATTGAATAATCGGCTAACCGATCGGACGCACAGTGTTGCGGCACGTGTTCAAAAATCAAGAGTTTTGAAATATTGTATTTCATTTCACAGAATTGATAGTAAACAGTCCTCCGATATAAGAACATCATAACTTATTAACATAAATAACGGATTTAAGGTAAGTAATTACATTCAAAGTCGAATAACGAAACGCAAGCTGCCACAGACTGCGCGTAAGAAATATTTACCCACTGCATTTTTGTTGCATTCATAAGCTCTTTTCTTTCTTTTTTCTTGAAAATAAGCAAGATATATCCTTTTTTCGTTTTATTAATTAAAAATTCTTGCATTTAAAGATATGGATACGTATCAGTGGCTCAAATTATTACTTTTTTGTCGCATCTTCTAAATTCTGGAGAGAATTAAAAAAAACGAAACATATCGGTTCTTTCATTTTTTTACTACAATAAAAAATTCTTTTTATGCCCTTTAATTTGGTATAAATTTTATTTGCTCCCGAGTGTTCCCACATAAGAAAAAATACATATAATAAAACAAAAAAACTTGACAAATTCGTGCTCGAATATTTATTTTTAAAAGACACTGAGATTTGAATTCCTTCAGATTCAACTGATAGTGATGAAGATGTATAATACGAATAAATAATTTAAAATTTAGTATCAATCCGAATTATTTAAAAAATTAATTTGATTTTTTTATAATAGTTTCATATGTTTGTTATTAATGTGTGTTTGAATGTATTTAAAAAAAAAAATTTTATTAGTTTTACTTTTATTATGTTCAAAAATATATTTTAATGAATTATTTTATATTAAAAATTAATTTTTTTGTGTATAAATATGATTAACATATCAATTACATGTAAATTGATTTTTTATATTTTTCCCTATATACTCGTTACACTGTGGGACGTGGTAAACAACGGAAACGATCATATTATATTCCCTGTTCCACACATTTCGAGGAACGTTAATTTATATATCTTCCTCGGTGCAAGGAGAAAGATAAAAGACGATGGTAAATGCGTTTACAATTGCATAACTGCCGCGCCACTGTTCAGAAATCGTCTCGAAAGTTGTCTTCAGGATTAAAACAAAAACGTGTTATGTTCTGTTCAAGTGATCGAGAGTCACCTTGATATTAATTGTTTAATAGCCCTACAAAAATTTAAGGGAAACTATTCCAATGATAACCTGACCACCGATTTAAGATCAGGGGCCGAATGAAACTGTTAACTTTTATAAATAAAAGTTATTTATCGAACTATTAACTCATTAAAAGTTATTTATCGAACTTTTAAATCATTTATTTTTTTGTTTTAAGTGAACTTTGTACATCGACACTTTAACTCTGTTGCAAGAGTTCAGTTTTAACAGTTATTTTATGTTTGATTAATAAAAGTTCTGGATGATCATCATTATACTTTAAACCGTAAAATATAAAAGTTAGGAATATTTTTTTAATCAGTACATATTATTTTAGGAATTCGAAGGAGGATATATGTAGAATATAGAAATATAGAAGAGAAAGCACATAGTGATTTTTATATAATTATTATCATCGAATGGTTTAAGGTTTCAACTTCAGATCCATCTACCCCACAACATTTTCAGGAAATCAGCTTGTAACAATTTGAACTTTTTCAGAGCACAATAAATGTTCCTGTTTAACTAGAACTTTTTTGTACTTTCAAGAAAATAAAAGTTTCTTATTCACACAAAGATATATGGAATAAAAGTTTCAATTTAAACACTGCATATTATAACAGTTTTCTTGGAACAAAAAATATAATCATAAGATTTCATAATTAATTGAAAATTTTAACAATTTCATTCGACCCCCACTTAAGACACATATTTCTACTAATTTTCTAGGTTAATGGGGAAGGCTTATTAGTAGTATATTAATATTATATTACCGTATGAAGATGCATAGAACATTCCCTCAGGTTTCCGGAATCACGAGAACCTAGGGCAATTAGTCAGTCTCTTGGAATACACAGGATTCCGAGCAGCTTCTTAAGCTCTTCAGATAGATGAGACCTAGAGCAATTTATCGACATGCCCATAGTGTACCGAACTTGTAACATCTCACGAAGATGTTCGAACACGCGCGCAGGATTTACAGGAAAGTTTCGCAGAGGTTCTGTAGATTTGCAGAGCAGTGAACAAGAAACTACGCGTGTTTCTTATACCTGCCGCGGCTGAAATTTAAGGGATGCGATTACTCTCAACCGTATAACCTACTGTAGAAAATAATAAAAAATCATTTTTATCATCTCTGGCTTTGGGGTGATCAATTTTTATACTAATATGAGAAAGCAAACTATTTTGATTCTAAATTCACAAACAGACATAATTGCTGAGTACTTGTAACCAAAATAAAAAAAAAATGGATAATTTAGTATAGAATTTGATTTCAAACACTTACAGTGTTTTCTGCAAGGACTCTTGAATTATCTGCTTAGACATCGACAATTGAAGAAAACAAATGGACAAATTTTCTAAATATCCAGTTTTTATTTTCATAGAATAGCGCTTTTTAATCGCGACCATTGGCCAGTGGCCGGAATCGATGAAAGTAGGTGTCGATCGTGATGCACAATTGATTTTCCTTGCCAGACACGAAAGCTCGACCGTCCTCTTTGACGAGGATACGCGATGCACTTTATTTGCAGAGCTCGCTGCAGCCACGTGTATTATAACCGCTATCGACTGTCGCATCAGGCACCGTGCTTTTTCCACTATCGAGGACATTGAGGGCACAGCTAATTGGACAATGAAACACTTCAATCTGATGCAAAGAAATATTATTTCCCTACAAACGCCACTAAATTCCTTTGCCCATTCCAATGAATCCGAAAGCAATCTCGCAAAATAAAGATAAGTAAGATTTTCGTTGCCCCCACTCTGAATTATTAATCGTAATACCATAATCGAGTTCTAATATCGAATGGCAGAATTTCGTCACTCGATAATTGGAATACAATCAACGCCCAAAGAACTTGCTATCACTCAACGTTTCTGCCCCGAACGTCGCCGATTTGTTTCTGAAATTCGACAGTGGAAAGGGTTACCTCACCCCCGGATTGGAATAGCAAATTGGGAGCTCGTCGAACTGCTGACCATGGGGGTTAATCACGAGAAATCTCGATCCGAAAGCGCTGGTCGTTCAAAGAGAACCGCAGAGTGTACTGGTGTGTCTGGATCCAGTTGGGCTCTGGGGATGAGTCAAGGTACACGTTGGCAAGTAGACATTCGTGGACGTACGACCAAGTCCACAAATGCTGGTAAGCTGAAATTCCCCAAATACAGCACCCCATCCCTTCGGGCCCTCTGGCCAGGTCAAAGCAATGAATTCCCTTTCATTCGGCAGCCAATGCTCGCTGGACAATCGCGAACGAAGGGGCTCGAATTCTTGGAGGACCGTCGATTTGTCGTTGCTTGGATCGTAAGATCCGAGACCAAGGGAATTAAACCCCTGAATGGAGACAGCTGGAAAATGGATTCTCTTCCTATTGTTTCTGGGCGATGAATTTATATTTCCAAGGTTTGCCACTTTAACAATATCTTCACACCATTTTGAATCCACGGATTTAGGAAAGAAGTATTGGATAAGTATGGTAAAATGTCCTTTAAGAAAATGATTTATATTCATGTGGAATTAATAATCGATTCTACTTGGCAAATGCCAGAGTTTCATTAATTAAACCTCTATAGAAGGGAATTCAAGGATATCGATACAATCCAATTTCATTTCATGAATATGTTATGGTTATGTAGAGTAAAGCTGTACGATTGCTATGTTATGATAATACAGTCCAACAAAATGAAACTTTTTTTCTGTTCCGCCAATATCCACTGGGTGATTCTTGTAGAGTATATCGCCCTGAACACGAATCCGCAAACCGTTTGTCGCCATCACCCTCAGTTTTTGAGAAACTCGATTTTGAAAAAAACTGCAAATTTTGAACTTTGGACATCTTTTGTTTCGAAACGATAATAGTTATTTGGTTGCTCGTGGTGTCAAATTATTCTATGAACCCTCCTGAATACAACGATATAAGTTATTATTGCATTATGAAGATTTGAATATGTTTAAACAACGTTCAAAGGGAAAAAGGATACCCAAAATGCACCTATTTTTGAAGATATCTTTCAATTTATTTCCAAAACTAAGGATCTAGGATAAAATCTGACCATTCCACGCGATGCAGCTGACGTTTTTCCTACGGAAAGCATCGACAAAAGTGGTAAGTCACGTTTTGTTTTCAATACAGAAGCGAAATAGTTTGGCAAAACGCGCGGTGTCGACAGTGGTAGTCAACGGCGGCGCGCGATCCACTGCCGCTCAACGTAACACAATCGCTTAACGCGCCTGACTACCAGTGTTGGCACCGCACGTTTTGCCAAACTATTTCGCTTCTGTATTGAAAACAAAACGTGACTTACCACTTTTGTTGATGATTTCCGAGGGAAAAATGTCTGTTGCATCGCGTGGAATGGTCAGATTTTCTCTTAGACCCTTAGTTTTGGAAATAAATTAAACGTAATCTTCAAAAATGGGTGCATTTCGGGTGTCATTTTCCATTTGATCGTTGTTTAAACATATTTAAATGATTATAATGCAATAATAACTTGTATCGTTATATTCGGGAAGGGTTCATAGAATAATTTGACGCAACGAGCAACCGAATAATTATTACCGTTTCGACACAAAACATGTTCAAAATTAAAAATTTGCAGTTTTTTTCAAAATCGATTTTCTCAAAAACTGAGAGTGGTAGAGCAATTCTGCTTGCGGATTCGTGTTCAGGACGAAAAACTATACAACAATCATCCAGCGGATATTGCGGACCAAAAATCGTGTTGGACAGTGTAATTGAATATGGAACTTCTGTGAATTATCTAATATCTGCACTATAAATACAGTGTCATAGAGGAGTAACTGCTCATGGTATTTTATTAAACTTTCGTATTTCTGCAACAGGTTCCCAGAAGTCCTTGTTGATAGACACTTATCCGTAAATCATCCTGCCTTTTCAGTTACTGATACTGGTATCACGAAAATTACCATGAAAAAAATGTACGAGTAAATGATTCCGTTTCAGCACAAAACGTATTACGACAACGTTGACAGAACTTTCAGGAAATATTGTTTAGAATGCGAGAATATTTCCGAGAGAATTTATAAAGAATTCCGTACCGTCTCGTTTCTGCTTCTGTCTCCATTTCTATCTTTCCTGTCACCGGATTCTCAATTCGAGCAGCCGAAAAATACGAACGTGCACGGTTGCTTCAAAATTGCAGGCTATAAAGATTTCAATTTGGGTGACTTCATCGACATATTCTGATTCTACGGAGAAGGGACCGGGATTGGGGACAGTATGATTGCATGGAAGGTTGGCGCAAGCTCAAAACAGACTTCTCCGGAATTCGCAAATTCTAGACGCAAGATAGGTATTCAAATATATTATATAACAGAACGCCATTTTTATCTACGACACTTATCATTTTCAAAGTTAGAGTTTTCAAGCATACGTTGAAATTAAATCAATTAGTTCGTCAGATGCCTACATAAACATAGCTCGACTGGCGACAGGGATAATTAGAAGGCTTTTAGAAGGCATTAGAAGTGGTATAGTAGCTATTGACAGTTCTCGTGAAGCAACGATTTCACGAACAACTGCCAAACAGTGTAAGTAAATTCACTAATATTCAGTTTCTCTATCACCTGTGCTATATTATAAGCGGTTTTGCGTCTCCATTATTTTTAAGTCATGTATTTTCGTAAATACATTTCACATAACGTTTTATCGAAATAACTAATGATAGGTACTTTTTGTTGGCGCACTAGTTCATTCTAGTACGCCAACAAAAAGTCAGAATATGTTTAGTCATCAGAATATGTTTACCTATCATTAGTTATTTCGATAATTCGAAACTCGCATACATAAAATCGGAAAATTCGAAAAAAATAGATTACTGGAAACCTAAGAAACTTTACCGGGGGAAACCAGGGTGCCGGGCGGGAGAAAAGGCTAATTTCGAGAGTTTGTTTTTGGTAAATATTTTCAAAATATTGATTATTATTGTCGCAGGCAGGTTTTCTCGAATGTTCCCCGAGAAAAAATTATTAATTGAGCTACGGGCGATAGCGACACTCATACAGATTAAGAATCTTTTCAAATTGTTTATCTCAGATAAGCCCGGCAAGTAAGTATTCACTATTAGTGAATGGAGTTTCCCGATTTGGAATATATTTCTTGAAGGTACTCATACTAACAAAGAAATCCTTAAAATTATATCTGCAATGGTCCTATGTTACTCATGTCGTTGAGGCGTACGCAAAAAACGGGAAAATTCTCTTATTTATGTATGTTTTTTTTAGGTGCTGAATCCGAATATGACGTTATTGTTGGTGTAAAACAAATTCCTAAGATAGTTCTCTTAATAAAAATCATTTCTCCGAAAGGTCGGAGAATTTTTTAAATGGACGACTTCGAAGTTAACATAGGGAAACATGACGAAAACACTTGCAATTTTATTCGAACACGGTTGGAGCAGTCAATGTGAAGATCGTTGAATTGGTATCTTGCCCTAGGAGCTCAGATGTGGCCCCTGGGAGTTAAAAAACCGGTTAATATGGATTTCGAAGTAAATTGGTGCGAGGGATCCGAAAAAAATATTTAAAAAATTCTTCGGCGTTTCCTTTTTGAGTTGTGTCCAAAAAAAAACGATTTTTTATCAAGAGAACTACCTTGGGAAATTTGTTTACATAAAAAAAAACGTCATATTCGGATTTTAGCCAATTATTCTGAAATAAGAGGATTTTGCCGGTTTTCGCGTAAGCCTCAATAACATGATTAAAATAGGTCCATTGCAGATAAAATTTTCAGGATTTCTTAGTTACTATGAGTACTTCCAAGAAATATATTCCAAATCGGGAAACTCCTTCACTGTAAGTGAATGTTTACTTGTGAGCTGGGAAATCACCTACGCCACGAACATACGTATTTTTTGTAAGTGTCACATTGACGCTTTAAAAAAACATACGAAACAAATAAAAACAATATTAAAATTTTTTTTTGTATAATATAAGAGTAGCTTAATAAATTCCATAAAAATGTATTTCATTACTAGCTTAAAGTACCCGGCGTTGCCGGGGCTTGTTATACATGTATCTATCTCTGCATAGTATAACATTAAGTCCGCGGTAGGCGTCTGTTCTCGAGGAATGCTTCACTAAAATCGCTACTACTCTGCATCCTTTTGCCATTGGTTAGTGGTTCATACAACCCGAACCTTCCTCGAGAAATTATCTATAAAACTGTGAAAACCGCATCACAATCCGTCCAGTGGTTCTCGAGATTAGCGCGAACAAACAAATAGACGCCGGTGCCTTTATTTTATACTATGTAGAGAAGCGTGGCGAACACCGCTCTGCGCGCAAGACATGCGCGTGACGGTTGCCCGCACAGTGGTGGGGATGCTGAGTCGCATCGTTAGCTGTTCTGTGAGCGCCGCGATCACGCAAATCTTGCTTCACTAAAATCGTCATTGCTCGGCTACTTTTCGTCATAGGTTAATGTTGCATACACCTAAACCTTCCTCGAGACATGCTCTTCAAAACGGTGATAACCACATCACAATACGTCCAGTGGTTCTCGAGATTAGCGCGATTAAACATACAGCCACCTACCGGGAACTTAATTTTATACTACATATGTAGACCAGCGCTGGCCAGCGTAGGGGCCCCTCACGCGCCTGCTTCCCCTTCCAATCTTTCTCTCGCACAGCGTGCCTTCCGTTGTCAAGGAGACCGCGCGACGCTACGAAGGCTGTCCCGAAGGGCTAGCCGGGCAAGCGTCTTCGCGGTTAGCGTCGCGTGGTATCCCTGACAACGCGGACGAGAGTGGGAGAACCCCAATCTCCCGCGGGAGCGACCTTGAACAGCGCTGATGTAGACATATGTTGTATTTATTGAGAAAAATCTTTAAAAATAGCTTTATTTTTCGGCCAATCAAAGTAGAATGACCCCTTAATGAGCCTGATCCTCCATGTTACTCATAAAATTTAATCACTTTCGTGCCCACATACAACACCAACGAGGAAGTAGGAACAGTCAGAGGAGCGCTAATAGAAGGGCGATTTTTTAAATGAATCGTTGTTGCAGGCACCGAACGTGCAAGAGAGCGATTGAAATGTGCCACCTGAAGGTCCTGATCCTCTTAACAGTCATAGTTCTCGTACGCCCGAATGAAGGCTACAGGATCCTGTGCGTGTTTCCTTACGAAGGAACCAGCCACTTCGTCATGTTCGGCACCTTGGCCAGGGAGCTAGCTCGCAGAGGGCATCAAGTGGACGTGATCAGTCACTTTCCATCGACCAAACCGATCGACAATTACACGGACATCGTTAGTTTAAGAGGCACTCGGACGCTGTTGCACAGTAACATAGATGTCGGTTCGGCGACTATCCTGAACGAACAGTCCTTGAATGTATTAACCACGACGTACGGCAATGAAATATGCGAATTAATGGGTAGCGATAGGCTGCAGAAGTTTATTAAGAACCCACCGAACGATCCGCCGTACGACCTGGTGATCACAGAGGTGAATATAAACTGGCAGGCTGCTGAATGGAGCCGGTCAGAGAAACTGCGCCCCTCTAGAGTAGTAATGCAGACCCGTCATTGAAAAGAGTCCACCATTTTCAGTATCTCGCTTCGATGTGCTACATAGGATTTGGCCGCCTGCTTAACGCACCTGTGGCTATCATCGCAACCTTTCACGACTGGTCCACCATTAACGACTTCATGGGTAACTTTATGAACTATGCCTTCTTCTCAGGCATACACAACGACTACGCTGTCGTGAAGACGTTCTTCGATCGCGTACGAAACTTCCTGCTAAGCGCCACGACGATGCAACAGTTTTATTATAAGACTTCGATCCAGACAGAGATCATAAGGAAATACTTGGGCCCGAGTATGCCTGACATTAGGCAGTTGGAGAAGACCGTGTCCTTAGCCCTGGTGAACGGGCACTTCAGCCTGTATGGAGTAAGACCGATCACACCGGCCTTCGTCGAGGTTGGCGGGCTGCACGTCACTGACAAAGAATCCAAACTGACCCCAGTAAGTTCGAGAAGACTTCGGATAAATTCTCTACTCTTTCACACAAACCGAAGGTATCATTCGCGTCTACGTTTGGTGATCTAGGAGCTGAGAGACTGGCTGGACTCAGCGGACCAAGGGTTAGTGTACTTCACGCTAGGCTCGATATTGAACATCGAAACTCTACCGCAGAAGATGTTGCTCGGCTTGTACGCATCGTTCGCAAAAATCTCGCCAATCAAGGTTATAATGAAGTGTTTCAACGCGACGCAGCTGCCCCATGGCCTGCCCAGTAACGTCATCACGTCCACGTGGATATCTCAAGTCGCCGTGCTCAGTAAGCGAAGGACCCTCACGGTTTCTTGTTCGTCCCTGTAGTACTTCTACACTCCATTCCATATAAGAGTGGACCTACGCCCCTACCGATTTGCGACCGATCTGCGCAGCTCCCACGGATCTGACACACGCGATTGGTCGTAGCACTCTCCCTGCCGGTTTCCTACCAATCAACAGTGTATCCCTGCGCGGTAAGACTCCGGTCTAAAGTGGAATGCAGTGTAGCTCCTGATAGACAGAATACTAGTTAATACTAATTATTTCTCGCAGAACATAGGAACACGAGGGTATTCATAACGCACGGTGGCCTTATGGGTGTCCAGGAAGCGCTCTACTACGGGATACCCATGATAGGGATACCGGTGTTCGTGGATCAATATAAAAATGTCAACGTTCTGGTTGCTAAGAATGTGGCCGTTACAATAAATATCAATGACATTAGCGAATCATCTGTGGACGCTGCGTTGACGGCCGTTTTACACGATCCAAAGTACAGGTGAGTACCTTTTCCCTCTCTGCTCCTCTACACGAGTCGTACTATTTGCAGCACAGTGGTGCAGTACTTGCAAGAGTGTCGAATGGTTTTCTGTGCTTGTTCCGGTCTCAGTGTTCCTTCGATTGTTATATTATTATTGGGAATATCTTCTTTAGTATGTGCATATGTACTGCTTCCTGTTTCAGGGAATCTGCGAAAAGATTATCGGAAGTGTTCCGAGACCGACCAATGAGCCCGCTGGACACTGCTACGTACTGGATCGAGTACGTGATCAGAAATGGTCCAGATTCCTTGAGGTCTCCAGTAGTAGATATGCCCTGGTGGAAATTATACTTAATCGACGTGTTCGCTTTCCTGACAAGTTGCCTCGCGCTCGCTGTCTACTTGCTAATCGCTCTTTCGAAACTTTTACTGAAGGGGCTGCACAAAGGCGTGATTGAACGGGAGAAGAAACATAACTGATAGGAAGTGCCTGCAATTGCCGGACTAACTTGGAATGGAATGGAAGAATGTCTCTGTGTAATCCCACAGATATGGAATCTGTTGCTATGTTCTGTCGTTGGAGAGGTGAAACAAGATCACGCTGTACCTGCTGAGTGGACGAATTTCTCTCCTCAAATTTGGCGATGAAATTTAGTGGCTGCAATGTGCACCATAATAATACGCACGATGCAAAGTGTAGATACAGAAGAATTAAATTGTAACATTTCATGCACACACTTATATCCTGTACAGCTTCATTATCATTTTAGTTATGTATCTTAATCATTGTGGAACGGAAATAAACGAAAAATTTGAATGTCGTTAGGAAAGCTTCTATGGTCATTATCTAATTCAGGCTTGAGAATTAAGTAAACTTCGCGGCCGATTTTCAGAGGCAACGCCTCCTTTCTCCCGCCGCGCGTCTTGGCCCGCGCGGTGGCCAAGAAGCTTGGAGCGCCTCAGGCCCGTACCATATGAACCCCATATAAACAAAATGTAAATGTAATTTTTTTTTTTATTGTACCTCGTAAAGGCAAAATATATTAAATAGAAAACAGGTGCAAAATTTGGGGGCGCCAAAAATTTTCTTGCATAAGGGCGCCAACCAACCTCGCGCCGGCCCTGTCTATACATCTCATATTATACATCTAACTTAATTTATATTCGGTGCTTAAAAAACGTTCCAGCTACATAAAGCTATCACACTGCACCATACAGTCGACTACCTAAAATATATTTGGGTGGTTCGAAACATTCGAGTTACCCGAAACATACGAGCGGCTCGAAAAAATCAAGCTACCCGAAACATTTGGGTTACCCGCAACCGTTCGGGTCTCGGCTCGGCTCGGTTGTTTCGAGTCTCGAAACAACTCTAGAACCGCGCGTGGCGCGTTGACAAAACAAAAACGCATCGACAATCGTGCTGTCTGGGACGATGTGGAAACCTATTGATACAATATCGCCCTAATACGCCACGCGCGGTTCACGTGGTTACGGGCCTGAGGCGCTCAAAGCTGCTAGACCACCGCGGGGGCCAAGGCGCGCGGCGGGAGAAAGGAGACGTCACCTCTGAAAAATCGGCCGCGAAGTTTACTTAATTCTCAAGCCTGATCTAACTGATGTTGTCGTGTAATATATCTATCTCCACGCGTGCTTTAATTATATAATAAAATAGTAGATAAAACTGCTTCGTTTGTCATATACTTATCGAAATGCTGAATCACACTGACACGACCAAAAGCCATGATCTTTTCCGTCACCTTCTATTACAACCCATGAACCACGTGATCATACTATTTTTAAAAAGAGAACAGTGCGTCGATTAAGATTCTCTCCTTCTCTCCACTAAGAAATTATAAAACAGGCATGTGCAAGTCAAGGCTGTTGTATTCTCCGTAGAGCAGTCGTCGAACTTGTCGTTAGAAGAGCCATCCCAAGTGTTTACAGCTCTATTCGTCAGGTACTTAAGTCGAAGGTGAATTGAAGAGTCCTAGTAGAAAACATTATAACTGTTACATTGAAAAAGAAATATTTTTTTAGCGGAAAATGATCTGCGCGCCAATGTTAACACCATATGTAGCGAATTTGATTTTTGGCACTTTGGAATTTGATTTTTGGACTTTTCAATTTTCTAAGTTCTCGCGGTCAACTTTATGCATTACCCGCAACGTTCTTGCTATTTTACTTATTTGATTCTATTTAAACCAGAGTAGGACGTCCGCTCACTTATGTGCCCCTTAGAAATTTGTAAATAATTTTCCGTTGTCAATTGAAGGGTCGGATGCAATAAGGGGACTAGCGCTCGAAAATGGGAAAAATTATTGTCCAAACGCTAAGAAAGATTGAAAAATTAAATGTTTTTAACCTGAATTGTAAAAATACATAGTGTTGTAAAGTTCGTCACGGCACACATTTTTTCTATTCACAGTTTGTTTATCCAATCATTACTATTCGAACTAAAAATTATAAACAAAAAATTTTTCATCGTCCAGAATCATTATTTCTTTAAACATAAATTGCGATAACTTGAGTAAATATTAAGGGATCGTTATGAGACTTGAAACATTACTTCAGAAAACTAGCGAAGCCGTAAAATCTATGCACAAAATCCTTATGTTAAAAAGTGTAATAATATTTAATTAAAAAATAATACTGGACATAATATGTTTTTCAAAAATGTATCGAGGCAATTTTGAGGTACGTATAATTTACAGCGACAAAGTTTTTCCTTAATATACAAGGAAGATTTTCACAATTTTTCACATTGATTAATAAATAATTGTAGAAGATATGATGATATATATTATATATTATATATCATCATATCTTCTACAATTTTTTATTAATCATTGTGAAAATGGGTGAAAATCTTCCTTGTATATTAAGGATAAACTTTTTCGCTGCAAGTTATATGTAGGGTAGGGGGTCATCCTTAAATTACGTTAGGCTTTTTTGGGGGGGAGGGGATCGCGAGTTTTTTACGTTTTCTTACAAGGGGGGAGGAGGGAGTCAGGTAGCGTCTTATGTAATATTTTTCAACCTCATTTTCAATAAATACAAATTCAATCATTAATGTTCGAGAAAAGTTGTTTTAGTTTAAATTTCCCGAAACCGAGTTAAATGAATTATATAAACCTTTAAAAGAATTTTAATAACTGAAAAAATTCAATGCAAAACATATTACGTAAGAAGGGGGTTGCAATATCAAATCTTACGAATTCTTATACTGGGGGAGGGAGGGGGTAAGAAATCGCCAAAATTACCCTTGCGTAATTTAAGGACGGCCCCTAGGGTGGGGCTAAAAGTCCGGCGGCTAAAAAATTCCGAATTCAATATAAAAACTATTACACTGAAAACTGAAAGAAAAACATCGTCTTTGTTGTTTTACACGAAGTAAACAACAGTTTAAAAGCGTATCAGCCAAGTACGTATAAGATTGTATGTTCCTTTACTAATGTGTGCATACTGTTGTTTATTGCTGAATGATAATATTTTCTAACGTATAGGGAAGAGTCGTGCAGTACCGACCGCTAGAGTCGATAAAAATCAGAAATTCAAAAACGTGTTTGTAGTATAGATGGAACTTAATAAGAGGAGGGAAATTATTTTTGTAAAATTTAATAACAAGAATTGATAATACGCAGAAGTAAAAAAGTTCTAATTTCTAGGAAACGAAAAATTGTCGTCCAGTACCGACCAACTATTAAATTAGTAGATTTTTAGGTCTAAATGATTAACAATGTTAATAAAAAGACATTTAATTAGTAAAATACAAGATTTTTTCAAATTTTATTTGTACATACTCGCAAGTAAAATAATTAATATTCTCCTGATCTGTGCATTCGACGCGTGCCCAACCGCCATATTCGGTACACTGCACCCAATCTTTGTCAAATAATTCCTTGCACAAAGAGATGGGCAAAATTTTTATTTAAATCAAATTTCGAATAACGAATAAAAAAATTAACTTTATTCGTCGAATAAAAAGAATTAACTTTGTTCGTCGAATAAATTCTCATAAAGTTAAAGTAACTTTTATCTGATCCTTATTTACATAATTTTTTATTCAGTTAATGTCCAACTCTGTTTGCAAATAACACCGTGGATAACTTCTTCATTAAATACTAGCTTCCCGTTGGTTAGGTTATCATACCTATCCTTATTTACTTTATTTTTCCGCGGGAAAAGGTAGAAGGAAGGCTAAATGAACATCTTATAAATTAATCTGAGCTGCTAACAGATTAAACTTACAGATAAGAAAAATTTGGTCTCTACTGGTTGACAGTCTGTTGGTCGGTACTGCGCGACAGTTGGATGGTCGGTACTGTACGACAAACACGGGGAAACATTTTAGATCATGGTATATTATGTATAAAAAATATGGCGAAACTAGGACGTTTTATTAAACTTAACAGATTAGAGATAGTATACATAATAGATCAAAATCATTTACTTACACGCGAAATAAAAGATCAGCTTTGAAAAATAACTTTTAACCCACTGAATATCAACGTATACGTTTAATGCCTCAGAACATCGAGAACAATGGAGTAAACAATATGGCCCCGAAATAGGTTGTAGAGTTGTGATTTTCATTGGTTAATTCAAATAAAGTGCTAATATCTGGTCGAAGTAACGAGAACTACTTAGTCCCCTTATTGCATCCGAGCCTTCAATTGATGAAATTGAAGAGTGAAAGTGAATAGTGCGATAATTCGAAAAATTAAAAGAAACAGCACGGTGCATCTTAACGAAGGAAGTTTTACAGACACCAATTGCGGGAGGAAGGGAAAAAGAGATGAAGTGCGCCAAGCTTCTCTTTCTCGTGGTCATCGCCATTTTTATACAATCGAACGAGGGCTACAGAATCCTCTGCGTGCTACCCTTCAATGGCAGGAGCCACTTCGTGATGTTCGAAGCACTGTGCAAAGGATTAGCAAAACGGGGGCACCAGATCGACGTGATCAGCCATTTTCCATCGAAGGAACCGATCGCCAATTACACGGACATCGTCGATTTAAGCGGGACTAGGCAAAATCTGGTGAACAACTTCTCGATCCAGCACGGGAAAGGCATAGAAAAAGCACTAATGTATTACGTTGTAGAAGTGTTTGGTAGTACATTGTGCGATTTAATGGGCCACGAAAAGATGCAGCAGTTTATAAACAACCCACCAAATGATCCACCCTACGATCTCGTAATCACTGAGGTAATTAAGGCGCTCCATTATTTTGTAAAAGAACTTAGAAATTCTATTCTTCGATGAGCACGATCAACGATGATTCTAACAAGCTATAATTGCTAGAAACAGCTTGCAGTCTTGTTGCTCGCTATCTGTTTACTTCCTACTTGACACTTAAATTTCTAAAAAAAAAAAACTTCTTCGGTTGCAGTATTTTGGGTCGACGTGTTACTTAGGCTTCGGCGCACTTCTGAAGGTGCCAGTGGTTATAGGCATAACTTACCTCGACTGGCCTTCCGTTCACGACTTTATGGGAAGTCCTATGAACTATGCCTTCTTCTCGGGAGTACACTCTCAGAACGCAGTCGTTACGACATTCTTCGATCGTCTATGGAACTTTGTTGATAATTTCAAAGCCATGCAGCTGTTTAACTACTACACGTCTAGCCAGACCGAGGGAATGAGGAAGTACCTGGGTCAGGATTTGCCTGATGTTAGGGAACTCGAGAAAAAAGTGTCCCTAGCTTTTATGTATGGACACCATAGCATTCACGGGATCAGACCCATCACGCCAGGTATCCTGGAGATCGGTGGATTGCACGTGGAGGCTGATAAATCAGAATTAACACCGGTGGGTTGGGGGGAAATAATTAATTCTAGTTAAATTAATTTTAAATTTCATCAAAATCGCTTTGTGATACAGGAACTGAAGTCTTGGCTGGATTCAGCGGAACATGGGGTGGTCTACTTCACGCTCGGTTCACTGCTGAACATCGAGACCCTGCCGCAGAGCACCATTCGGGATCTGTACGCGTCGTTCGCGAAAATTTTCCCCGTCAAGGTTCTGATGAAGTGTGCAAATACAACGAGATTGCCCCCCGGCCTCCCCAGTAACATGATGACGTTACCTTGGATACCTCAAGTCGCTGTGTTCAGTAAGCCATGAATCACATTTCGCTCCTTTAAATATTAATCTCCCGCGTTACCTCCACTAAACCCCTACACTTTCTTTCGCCTTTTTTTTTTTATCTTGCACACTCGCTTGTCCCCGGTGTTCGTTCTGCAGCAGTATCTCTTAGTTATGAATAGGCATGAGCTTGCACGACTAATGTAGAATATATTATGGAGCTTGATTGCGAAGTCCCCGAGACCACGCGATGGTAATTGATGAGTCGAGGTGAGCTAAATTAAAAGGCTGTGGCGGCGTATTTCTCGCAGGACATAGAAACACGCGAATATTCATAACACACGGGGGCCTTATGGGAGCCGAGGAGGCGATCTACCATGGCATCCCTATGATAGGGATACCAGTGTTCGCGGACCAGGCGAAGAACGTCAACATTCTGGTTCATAAAAATATCGCGGTTCAGATGGACGTCGATGACATCACCGAAAGCTCCATGGACGCTGCGCTCAACGCTCTTCTGCACGATCCACGATACAGGTGAAGATTGTCTTTAAAACTCTAAAACAGAGGACTTCGTCTCTCTAAATGGGACCTTTCATGTCTCGTGTCCAAATTCGAAGGAATATCGAAATCCGATTAAAACTGTGTTGACATTTATTGACCCTGATTTGCTCCGTTTATCAAGATAGAAAAATTCATGGCACGAATCTCTAACTTGACGTCACGAAACAAACTCTCGATAAACGAAGCGAAATGTCCCATTACTCATAAGCTATTAATAAGCTATAAAATTAAGAATAAAACAGCTTTCTTTAGAACTCGATATTCTCACGAATGGTGGCGTAAAATATAGATTCTATTTGAAAAAAAAACAAGTTGACTGTTAATTCTTCGAAACGCGTCCACCTACGAGGAAAATATTGTGCATACATAATGGCCCTCTTCAACCTTGCAACACTTTGTATGTAGGTGAGAATTTTTCAAGCTATGCATAATTTCGAAGTTACTTACGTGCGCGAGGTTGGCGATGCGCTATTCTTACAATTAGTTTTAGACGGCGCAGGGGCATTAGCATAAAATAACATTCAGAAGCGATCAATAAGAAATAATCGAGGCTGATTTCCGACGTTTTCAGGGAGTCCGCAAGGGAGATGTCGAAATTGTTCCGAGATCGACCGATGAGAATAATGGACACTGCTGCATACTGGATCGAGTACGTGATCAGAAATGGACCAGATTCATTGAAGTCACCAGCTGCAGACATGCCCTGGTGGAAGCTCAACATGATCGATGTTTTTGCTTTCTTAATAAGTTGCCTGGCCCTCGGCGTTTATTTCTTGACATCCCTATCGAGGCTCGTGCTGAGGAGACTCTGCAATGAAGCCAGCCACCAGAAAGAGAAATTGAAATGATCCAAGGTAAACTCAACGATTGAAACGATTTAGGGAGCACGACTGCGTCGACGATTCTGCAGGGGAAGTCTGGATGGCTTCCGCACTTCAAAGAAAATGGAATGTAAAAGACCTGTGATATACCGCAGCTGCTTTTCTTTTGAAGGACACAAAGACTTTGTACCTTTGGAATAAAAATAGTAACAGTAAACGATTGAATTGTTGTATAAACAAGTGAAAATAGGGGAGGCCGGGGTAGGTTGTAACACGGGGTAAATTGTAACATAAGTAGCATGCGAGAGCTGATGGACGATATTAGCACCGTCGGTTCTAGTGACACAAACGAGCGTTGTGAATTTTAGTATTTAGAGCACGTAAGTAAATGTTGTCTTAGCACTTTTATTTCAATTAACCGTCATTAGAAACCGTTTGAATTTTTGCTTCTTTGTCGCAAACGAATCAGTACACATTGGTTTATTATAATGTTCTAATTTTAGTAATTTGATGTTTAGTTTCTCGTTTGCTGAGATAAAACGCAAATATTCAAGCGCGGCGTAAATTGTAAGATGTTACTACTTACTCCGCTCTAAATGGTGATAAATCAAGCTATTTGCTGACACACCGGAAAATCAGAACAACAGAACAATCGAGAATCCAAAAAGTAGAAAGAAGTATAAAGGAAGAAGTAAAGAAAGCGAAGAAGATTTTGATAGAATCAGATGAATGGATTTGTTTATGATGAAGCTAGATGTCTAAGTTTTCCAAGATTTCGTCACGTACTTTCAGGCAATCAGTTCACCACATATGTAAGTAGTAAATCACGCAAATTATTTCCTGATTGAGGACAACATTTTCGAGAAAAAACTGTGAAAACTTTTTTTGTTACAATCTGCCACGGTCTCCCTTAACCAGTCACTTCTTCGAGATAACGAACTTATTAAAAAATCTTTAAAATCATTGATTCCCAGTTTCTTACGAATTTTCTCTACGTCTAAAACGATACACAGAAAAAACCAGAATAAATGAAAAAACATACACGATATTTTGTATGTGTACAGGGTGATTCGGGAATGATGTCAATATTTCAGGGGATGAATACACACTAGTATAAGTAAAAACGTCATATGTCCTTAGTTTCCGAGTTATGGATTATTAAATAAATATTGGAAGTGCCCCAACACGATGTGATCTTCTTACTTATATTAGTGTTTTGATTTACCTGTTGTGTGACCTTACACGTTAGGTACCGAAGACTTGAGATCTCGATGAAATTGTAAAGCTACTGGGGAGAACGAGGGGATAAAGATTTAACGTAGCTACGGAGAGCTAACGACACGATCCTAACGACGAGAGGGTAATTTTAATTGAATTAACGAGTCACCCTTAAGTCCATCGACGACCCAGCGAATTACGTTTAATTCTATTAAAAATGTGCAAGAACGTTTGACAAGCTCTGAGGAGTTGTTAAAGTTTAAAGTCCGCAGGGAACTTATTCCGCTCGCAGTAATGCTTTTACCCTGAGTGAGGGGCCATTATGGCGCCCGTGCAGGGTGGAGCCGCAACTTAGGCCATTCGGATTGTTTTTATTACCGTGGATGAGGTGAAAAAAATGGCATGCACGAAGGCTGGGCGACGTTAAGAGTACCGTCTGACAGCGAAATGAGCATTTAGCACAGAAAATTTCAAACACCAGGATCACCGTTTCTCCTTTTAACATTACGTGGTTATTTCTTCCTCCGATGTAGTGGTATGTGCGATGCTAACGAGCTGAGGAGAAAGGGCCACGCGAAGGGCATGCAATGTGGAATGTTAATGAACCTTTCTTCACAAAAGATGGTCGTAATGTTCTCTGTGAACCTTTTACAAATATAATTGATAATTATGGAGTGCACCAAGTTCATCGTAATTATATAATAATAACCCCACGGTTATTTTCCTTCTGATTAAGAGTAATCTACGTGGTCGTTTGAAAAATGGTAAAACGTTGAAGACTTCTTCGCTTCGAGTGGCTATTTTTCAAGCTTTATCGAACGAATCATGTGATCCTGGTTACGTATGTGTATCTACTCTATATAAAAATACTGGCAAAAACTAAAGAAATATCAGATAATTCTGTTTCTTATTCCACCTCTCAATATCTCTGTTATACCTTTCGTAATGACTAAACTGACAATTTTTCTGTCATTCTTTTTTATTTCTGCGGCAGTTGGTACCTGTTACAAACTTCCACTATCATTTATGAACAGCATATCAGCTTTCCTATATTGATAACATTCTGGCACAGCGTGCGGACCAATTATGTTGAACAATGAAGGGGGGAAAAACACCTTCAGAGTGGTGGTAATGGTGTGCGTGAACTGACGCTGTTCAGTCACGCACACCATTACCACCACTCTGAAGGTGTTTTTCCCCCCTTCATTGTTCAGCATAAGGCATAATGCGTGCAAAGGCGGAAAGTTGCAATTTCTGGAAACTCATCGTGTGTTTAAACACTTGTTTGTCGCATGTGACCCAGTGCTTATAAAGAACGACATATACGTCAATTCCGAGATGATTAGCTCCCACTCCCCTACTCCTAGCGGGCATTAACTAGCGACATGGAAATCGGAAATTCAATTTACTCGTTCAAAAGCCATACGCGCGAATCCAGTCCGTTAAAGGTCCCGAGCTACTACCTGCTGATACATAGGTGCGATTGGTATCGAACCGAAGGTGAATCGTCCTTATACGCGGGGATAGGAAACGGCACATTTCATAATCGGAACAAGTAAAGACTAATTTTAAACGGTTAATTTGATTTCGTCGACTGTGATAGTAGCGTCCAACCTTGACCGTTATTGTTGTGCAGGTGCAAAGTTAAAAAAAGCAATCGCGATACCCGTGAATTAATTCGAAGAAGTGTTACGGTGAAACGTTAGAGTAGTGAATTTCACAGATACTAGAAGAAGGAAAGGAAAGGACATGAACTATCTGAAAGTATTGTTCGTGTTGGTGTTCACCATTTTCGTGCGATCGAACGAAGGCTACAGGATTCTGTGCCTGTTTCCTTATGAAGGGAGGAGCCATTTCAGGATGTTCGAGGTGCTGTGCAAAGGATTAGCAAAAAGGGGCCACCAGATCGACATGATCAGCCACTTTCCAACGAAGAAATCGATCGTTAATTACACGGACATCGTCGATTTATCTGGAACTAGGAAGCAGATCGTTAATAACCTAACTATTGACATGGGGAGACAGTTCAGTGGTTCAGGGACATACATCATTGCAACAACATTTGGCACGCAACTATGCGAATTAATGGGTTTGGAAAAGATGCAAAAGTTCATTCGCAATCCGCCAAGCGATCCGCCTTACGATCTCGTCATCACAGAGGTAAACACATGACGTCCTCCCAATGACATAATAATAAATACTGCCAATGCTTTCGTAGTTACTGTGCGAAAGTTCTGATATTCATACTCACCATATTCTTATTCAGGAAAATTTTGTATTAAATATATACATTAGAACATTAGAGATTCTGTCAATATTCACATTGTATTTTGTCGGTGGCGCGCCCAGAAGGGTGCCAAGGGGCTTTGACACCCCCAAAGAAGGGGCTTTGTAAAAAGAAAAAAACTGGATTTTATTTTTTAAATAAATTTTTATAATCATCTAATGAATTTGATCGAAATTCACATTAACAATATTTACATCCGTTCAACTCGGCTCCCCGCTAGATTAAATCTTGAGTGTTCCATTGTACCTAATCAACCCAGTTCCTTTGTTTTCAGTATTTCGGATCGAGATGTTACTTAGGATTTGGCCCCTTCTTGAATGTACCAGTGGCCATTGCCGCCACATTCGTAGATCTCAACGCCATCAACGATTTCATGGGCAATCCTAACAATTACGCATTCTACTCCGGGTGCAACAACGACAACGCCGTGGTGGACACTTTCTTCGATCGGCTGTGGAACTTTCTATTAAATTTCAAGGAGCTGCATCTATTTTACCACTACACGTCTGATCAGACCGAGATAATGAGGAAGTATTTGGGCCAGCATTTGCCCGATATTAACCAGATAGAAAGGTCCGTGTCCTTGGCCCTCACATATGGCCACCACAGTATGCACGGGGCGAGACCCACGACACCAGCAATAGTCGAGGTTGGCGGACTACACGTGGAAGCTGATAAATCAGAATTAACAACGGTAAGCTAGCAAACATCATCCACCCAATTCCAACAACTGTGAATTATATATGTCGGCTACCGACCAAGTCCCTTCTGTTTACAAAAAATTAAAAAATAAATTAAAACCGACTTCAAAAAGATAAAAATGCACTAAACAGTAAAAAATAATTTTTTCCCCCATTTAATCTACGGCTCTCAATTTCTTTAAGTCGGCGCCAGAGTTATCCAGTGCAAAATGATGCGTCGCCCACATAAAAATAAATTGAGAGCCGTAAATTAAATAAGGGAAAAATTATTTTTTACTTTTTAGTGCATTGTTTATTTTTTTGAAGTCGGTTTTAATGTTTTTTTATATTTTTTTATTCCATGTTTTTTATATTTTTTTATTCCATGTTTTGACACAGCACACAGAGGAGATATGCGCGTACGTAGATAAAATAATAATAAAAATAATTAGGCGGCAATAGTTTTTATTAACCAGAACTCGTAAAATATTGGGCTAATATTGATGCAGTACGTTGTGGGACACCGGGGCATCGCCCTCTTTCGATTAAAAAAAAGATCATCAAAATCGGTCTATATGCTGAGGAGTTATGCGGGGAGAAACATAAAAAAAAATACATACGAGTCGAATCTTTAACCTCCTCTTTTTTTAAATCGATTAAAAAAGTGGAACGGATTAGAGAGAAATTGCAGCAATACACAGTGTATTTCTGAACTCGTGCTACGGCAGAAAAGGTGGTGATTCCTTGTATAAAAGTAAGTCGAAAATATCAAATGAAATTTGTTTATTTGAGGCTTCCTTTCCTAGGAAATCAGATTTTGAATGTTCGTTAGGCGCGCATTCAAATTCGCTTTCATATTTTCGGCTTACGTTTACACAAGCAGGCATCTGCATATCTTCGTTTTGTGCCTTAGGAGCTAAAGGAGTGGCTGGATTCCGCGGACCAAGGGATGGTGTACTTCACGCTAGGCTCGATGTTGACCATTGAAACGCTGTCGCAGAGCACGTTGCTCGATTTGTACGCGTCGTTTGCGACAATCTCGCCAGTCAAGGTTCTAATGAAGTGTGTCAACAGAACGAGGCTGCCCCATGGCCTCCCCATTAACGTCCTCACGTCCCCTTGGATACCTCAAATCGCCGTGCTCAGTAAGCGAAGGAACCTAATGTTTTCTCGCTCTCCCCCATTGTATTTCCAGCTCCTGATTTGATTGTAGAGACGCTAGGGCCGAGTTTATAAAATTCAAACACCCTTATTTCTCGCAGAGCATAGGAACACGAGGGTATTCATAACGCACGGTGGTCTTATGGGAACCCAGGAAGCGCTCTACTACGGGGTACCCATGATAGGTATACCGGTGTTCGCGGATCAATTGAAAAATATGAACGCTCTGGTTGCTAAGAATATGGCGATTCTAATGCATCTCGATGAAATTAGTGAACGATCAATGGGCGCTGCGTTGAAGAAGATTTTGCACGATCCAAAGTACAGGTGAGTACCTTCTTCCTTACGTTTCTTCTGCCCCTCCACTCGAATCTTACTGTTTGCAACTCACTGGAGCAGTATTTGAAAGAGCAGTGTTAAAAGAGTTTTCTTTCTGGAAGATACCCTTCTTACAATAAAAGTAGCGGGCCATTTTTCGTTTGTATCCACTTTTATTTCTTCGGGGGGAAAACACCTCTTAAAGCTTAATGTGTGACTTCCTACTTCCCTGTATATCTTCAAAACTGTAGTATATATAACAAAATTATTATAACTTAACGACTATTTATGCTCTATCAAACTGTGAAATTAAATTGTTTAAAATTCGTAATTTAAACAGTGAAATCTTCCAATCCACAATTTTTAAACTATTCGATTATTTTTAATACAGCATACAAAACCATTAAATTTTCTTAAAAACAATTTTTTCTATCCGGTATATTGGGAAATAGGATCACACTCATTAACCTTTAAGGGCTGTTTTCACCGTGAAGAACCGATTTGAAATTGACAGATGCTTCTATTGAGGTCCTCTACAACCCTTCACAGTTTAAAATCCGTCGGCTCTTGTTAGTGTTTCTTCGATTGCAATGCAAATATTGGAAATGCATGTACTTGTCCTTCAGCATGTGTGTACTGCTTGCTGTTTCAGGGAATTTGCAAAAAAAGCGTCGAAACTGTTCCACGATAGACCAATGAGTGCAATGGACACTGCTGTGTATTGGATCGAGTACGTGATCAGAAATGGTGCGGATTCTTTGAGAACTCCGGTAGCAAATATGCCCTGGTGGAAGTTATACTTAGTCGATGTTTTCAGTTTCTTAATAACAGGCCTCTTAATGACCGTCTGTTTATTAGTGTCTCTGCATAGATTATTGCTTAAGAAGTTTCGTAACAACGACATTAAGTTCGACAAGAAATCGAAGTGAACCAAAACCGAAACTGCTAGGCGAATTGATATATTGCGATCATTTTAGCGCGTTGATCTTTGAGAGTTTTTAATAAGTATTGTTATTTGGGACCTTACAATTTCAAATGATATGCTTGTAAGTATGACGAGAACAGTTAGATAAATAGTAACAATGGATTTGGAAATCCTGTGTTTTTTTCTTATACCCTTTCAAAATAGAAATGGGGAAGCAAGTATCGTAGAATGTTTCCACGCTACAGTAGTTGTAAAATATGTTGTAAAAATGTCCAAGTATTATGTTATCTGTAAATTACATGCATCAAGTTTTCATTAAGTCGCCCTTGGTTATTCCACTATCAGCCATTAAAGTTGCGTGCTGATTTTTACTTATTGATCAGCACAAGTGGCGAAATAAATTGTAATTGAAGTTGTGTAAGACGTAGCTGAATGCGACGTTACGTACCTACGTGAATCGGTCGTGATAGCTTGATTTCAAGGGCAGTAATTAGAGTTTAATAATCGCGAGTCGACGCCACGCGTGTCGTTGGCCATTAAAAGTTTTGTTAGGTCACTTGTCCAGTGAGTGAACACCCCCCAGTGAGTGAACATGGACATATAGACTGACATATAGATTGGAGACCTACAGATATCGCGCAAAAGCGTTTTTCTGTTTAATTATAACCGATACGGTATTAATTCCGTTTGTTTAACAGTTGCCCTCATGGCGTCCTACAAGTTCAAGGCAAGGCTTGTTACGTGATGTCCACAATTTGTATATTGAGGTGCATTTAATGGTCCTATGATAAATTTGCGGTTATAATTACATTGTTATATGTTCCTTTAAAGAAAAATACTGTATAAAATAACGGATTTCTAAGAATTTGTCGAGTTTCTTAGGTGTTCATGCATTGGATGGGAGATACCAGTGAATACCAATGAATGAACGGCCGTTCATTCACTGGACATTTCTTACTTTACCAATGAATGAACAGCTTACCCGGTCTTTTTTTCTTTTGACACTTTCGCCGCCAGTGTGGGAGGTTAGGTTAACCCACCCCAGAAATTAAATTTCAACTATGCGCAATTATGATCTTATAAGACTAGTAAAGTATCAAATCAACAATATTATTGCAATTGGAGTATGAAAAATTATTTACACAAAAAATCGTTTAAATACATTGGAAACCTAACCACAGTTATTATCCCGTTCATTCACTGGGGTACCCCTGTTCATTCACTAGAAATTTATGTTCATTCACTGGTCATTTGCCCATTTTTGATTTAATCCTCTGCCAGACTTTTAATGAAAGTTATAACTATCAAACATTGCTAGAATTGTGTTCCGGGATGTCTGACTTTATTAATAAAACAGCTCGCTTACAGCAATATCATTCAGGGGATTAAATAATAACTTTTGAATGTCTAATTTTAAGAGACATGCAGCTTAAGTGTTCACTCACTGGACAGGTCACCTATACTGTGTCGACATCACTGTGACGATCATCGTCAGTTTCAGACAGTTCGTGAAGTCAAAGAGCACAAAACATCCAGCGTTATATCTACGGCAAAGCAAGATCTACAGGCACGAAGACAGTCTTTTGATTTTCACTGCAAATCAGCTAATTGTATTATAATTTCGTTTACATATTCAAATTCGTGCCTGTCAGAATCTACTAACGAGAGTGACTAATTATTTATCATAGTATTGAATCAGGTGTTCGTAAAGATTTTTGAAATAGATGTTCAAATCGATGGACTTCAAGATAAATTTGATTTGCATCTGTTTCTGTCGAAGAATGTAGATATCTATTATCATTTAAGAGCCATTACGAAACCACTGTAAAAACTAGTTCACAATTTTATGTGATTAAAAGACACAACTGTATATTTGAAAAATAAGCATAAATAGGGAAATAGTAAATAGCTGTAGCGAAATCTACCATTTATTTTGTAATATATTAAGTATCGACATAGACATAAGCAAATTTAAAACGTTCGAAAAATAATCATTTTTGGTTCTAAATTTTGGTTCCCTCATGATTTTCGCCTCGAAAGGTCCTATGCGTCTTTCTTTAACAACGAAAATAATTAGTTGTACCACTTAAAGCTAAAAATGTTGGCGACTGTTGGATTCCTACGCTTTTCCTGTTTTAATCATAAATAACATTTGACAATATTTCTCGAGATTCTTTTGAAAATTCTGCCAAAGAATCCCCTGCCCTCCCCACGACAAAAATGAGCTCGCGTAATCTACTTGCTACCGTGACCAGACATTTGAACTTTGCCATTACACTCGTAAATCAACGTCTCGCAGAAATTTCTCTGATATCGTGAAAGAAGCCAGAGATGAATATACTTTCAAGTTAAAGTAATAGTAACGACAATCAGCGAGTGTCTGTCGATAATTAAGTGCAAAGGTCGAATATCGCACTCTTAAACGAAGGAGGATGTGCTTCCTTCCACAATAATCGAATGAAGGTCGATTCGATGAAAGTATCGGGGCGAAATAAAACGTGCACTGAAAGGAATTTCTTCGATTCGAAGCAGTTAATGGAACCGTTTTAATTGGTACTAGAAAGGGCGGTTATTAAAGAGCGTCGATTCTGAATAAAAACAGGAGGAATCGTCTCGCAATCGGATTATCGATTCTGCAGCTGGAAAAGTTAGGAGAGGCTTATAAAATTTTCCAAGTTTTATCTGCAAGATTTGGAAATAAAGCAAATTGATATCAGACCCTGATGTCTGTGTTGTCAATAATTCTTGATATATTTTCCACCAATAATACAAGCACAACAGAACAAAATAGAAATTTAATGGAAAAGTAGAATTTTAAAGTTAACAAGCTGTAGATTAAATAACCAAGAATCTTAGTGAAAGTTCTCGACAGGTTTTCACGCTGACGTTGCGACAGCACAATCAAAACAACAAAAGCTGCAACACAATGCTTGTAAAATTTTCACCAGTTTCTAATTAAACCCCCACCATTTATTAAAACTTCCTTTAAACCGATTTCAGCCGGCATTCTTCGACCATTCACCGCGAATTCATCCCCTTGACGACTTTTCGCAATTATTCTAGATTACGGTCCCTTTTATCCACGACAATGAACAAGTCCTACTTATCCTATACAGAAGCTAATAAAAGTGGCTGTCGCAGCTTTTACGAAGCAATTTCGATATCTAGGTTACACCTTCAAATATTCAACAGCTCGTTTTCAGAAATCAAGCGCAAAGTGTTCTCTCCACTAAAATTTTCCTATTACTCTCGAAGAGCATAGATGCATGTCAGTTTCGACCGACCTTTCTGGAAATTTATAATGGTCGTATCTTTATCTCTGCCTTTATTCGACCTTTATCTACGATGTAACCGAAACGAACAGCCACTAATCAAACTCCGGGCCCCCTCGGGACACATCGGTGCAATCTTTCCGTAAACTCTACTTCCCTACCACACAAAATCACAAGAACGTCCTATGCGTTCGCTTAAACCACTATTTTTAAAATTTTATCAAGCTTCTTTCTATTCAGTTATTCGCGCTGCTTTAAATTCGCACTGCCGCAATGCAATATTGCGCGTTACGACAGTAACGTTAAAGTGGAATCAGACGGCTCGTGGCTCGTCAAGTCGGCTTGGCGAGCCCGACTCGACAAGCCATGACCGATCAGACGGCTCGTGGATCGCGGCTCCACGAGCCAGGCTCGCGGAGCCACGAGCCGTCTGATTCCACCTTTACACCGAATATCATTGAGAAAATTGTTATAAGAAATATTCCATTGTTACAAGAAAATCTGCGTTTGTTGGGTAATCATTTACCACCTCGTGTTATTGACGTCCTAATCGGCCCCTTAACGTCGAATGTCCCCTTAGATGATAGAAACGCCCCGGAGGTGTAGGGGGGGGGGGGGGGCGATAACACTCGCCTTGAGTGGCACTGGCTTAAACGAAGGAAAATAGAAAAACGACCCTCTGGTGTTGAGATTTCCAGACGTAATTTAGACGCGGAATTGCTATCATCGGCTTGTTAAGCGGTGCAGTGTTACAATGCCCGCAGTCATTCTACAAAGTGAACCTTGTCACGTTGGAACTAAACTGGCTCACTTGAGCGTGATAACAATAATTGATTCCGCGATTGAGCCTGCTCACCGAGGCCCTTGGTCGGTGCTCGAAACACGAGAATTTAGAATAAATCTAACATCTCACCATTCAATTAAAAGCCAGCTCGCTCACCTTGCGCTTAACCTGTGAATACGGAAGGCCGCGGAAATGCAGCTACACTCGGTGCAGGAGATTTTAACCGCCCGAGGCCAGAGACCCTTCCCCCTCCACTCGCCAATACCGAACCGGTCGACGTCTACGAAAACCTACAGGTGGGGGCATACCGCTGGAGGGGATGGTGAACACGGATTGGTTATATTGCGAAAGTTCGAACGGAGAGAGGGAGTATGGGTACCTGGCCCTTGTTGTAAAGTACCCTCCCCCCCCCCCCGCCCGGGCCCCTACACAGCTGTGAAGTGAGCCCCAAGGGTCATAAGACAAAAACCCGGATTTGTTTATCCCGAATGAATTGATGGTCGAGAGATGTTACGTTACGATCTTCCTTAGTTACGTGGAACGTTAACCGCGAGTCACTGTTCGCAGATACCGTGACAGAAAAACACATAATCACATGAGAGTAATGCTACGATGTCGCAAGTTCAAGGAAGCACTTATGAAACCGCCTGACATACGCGCGAAATGATAACGACACGAAAATAGATGCCTATCATTGATGTAATCGTGAAAAACTTTGTAAGCAATGCCGTCTTATCCGAAATTGTCTTAACTGTTTATTAAAGACGTGAACAGTGAGTCCCGAGAGTCTGACCGGACAGGTGGAAGTCGAGGGAGTGGGAATCGCCGAGCGGGCCAGAGAGACGAAACGCATGGAAAGTCAAGTTCGGCCGGGCTACCAGTTTTTTCCATTGCCGGTCGAGCGTCGGACATGAAACGATTGCGGTGGTAGATATCGGCGTGACTGTTACGTAGATACGATGCTGTTGGCTCTCGTATCGTGACACAGGCCAAGTATCGGAAGGTCAAATTTATCTACGGTACTTCAGGCATACACGAGCAGACCCAATTACGTAGTCGGCGTAAGTGCCTCCTGATATCGTTGCGAAACTCACACTGGCCCGTCCGCGGGAAGGAAAGTGGAAAGTCGAGCGAAGGTTCTTCCTGATTTTAACGCGAGGGGCTTTATAGACCGCGGTATGCCAATTGGAACGACCGAGTGCCTCAGTGCTGTGCCGCTTCTTTGAGCAACATCTTAACTTGGGATTCGAATCGACGCCAGGGAGTACAGTGCTTCCCCAACTTTCTATTTACCAGGACCGTGGAAGAACGTGTCTTCAGTGGCTAGTGAGTCCTTAGGACCACCGAACAATCTTCTTTGTCGACGTCCGCGAAGTGACACGCGATCAGTTAGGAAGGGTGGATATAAGTTAAGATAGAAAGTGAACGTTAAGGAACCGCGGCACGAGGATGAAGCTGCTGCTGCCGATCATATTCATTTTCATCGCGGTGTCGGTATGCGACGGGTATCGGATACTGGGCGCATTTCCCTTCAAGGGGAAGAGCCACTTCGTAATGTTCGAGAAACTAATGAAGGGCCTGACCAAGAAGGGTCATCAGGTAGACGTGATAAGCTCGTTCCCCCAGAAGAAACCCTACCCGAATTACACGGACCTAGTCGTTATTCCGTCGAGTATCAGCTTTATTAACAATTTTACCTACGACCTGATGAACACCCTCGTCAAACAGTCCGTGACACACGCTGTGGCCACGATAGCAGGGAACGATGTTTGCGAGCACCTGGCCCTGCCGAAGATTCAGGAGCTCGTGCGTAATCCGCCGAAGGATCCACCTTACGATTTGGTCGTGATGGAGGTATGTCTGTGCATTTCGTGGAGGTCTGATCGAAAAAAAATTTCAGACGTTTCACTTAACCGTTTACGCGAGCGTACGATTGCTGAGTGTGGTAGTAAATGGAGATAAACTCAGAAATCGGAAAATTGATTTAATAAAATCTATATTTATTTATATATGTATATATATAGTGTATAGTGGGACAATCACTGTGGCTCCAGGAAGACCTGGGAATAATTTAAATGAATTAATTTTTTTATATTATTTAGTGTTTTCTGTTTGTGATAGAGTTTGGGTATATCTATTATGATTAATATAATTTTTTATATAAATAATCAGAATGTTAGGATGGTTAATTTAGTATGATAGTTGTTTCTATATTTTTAGTTGGAGTAATTTTATTTTTTTATAATTTATAAGTATTTTTTGGGAAACTTTTTTTTATTATTGTTCTTCATATATTATTACAGTGTGGAGGTTTAATTGGTTGGTATTTTATTCGTTATAATTTAGGGTTAAATTTATATTCTTACTATTTGGTTATACTATTTTTTTTTATGATGGGGGTTATTTTGAACTAGTATTACTATAAAAAATTCTATGTAATCATTTGAACTGCCTGTAGTTCGAATTTTGAAATTATTTTGAAATTGAGGGGCACAGTGGGGAACAGGCACATGTCACCGTTTTATGATTTTAGAGGAAAGCAAGTTGAGGGAGAAATTATTTTCATAGGAATTGCGGAACGAAATTGTAATTATTTTAAAGAGCACTTGAATTAAATGATAAACTTGAAGTTTAACTGTCGAAATACGGTGAATTTTCCATCATTTTTGCTCGTAAAAAGTGTGAAATGGTTAATCAAAAAAGGTTTCCGTGATCCCGGCCATAGCCACTGATGTGCTGAATAACGTGTAAAAATTTCAGGCTGATTGGTTAAATAGATTTTTTGCAATCACCTGCACCAGTTGAATAAATGTTGTTTTGAGATAATCGCGTTTAAAGTTTTAAAACAAATTAAAAACATTCCTAATATCTGTACCTAATATCGCCTAGCAAAAGTTAAATCGCTGGCAACTGAATAATAATTGATATTTTTGCATACAATTCGTTTCAAAATAATGAGAAATTGTTCATCTTTCATGCAGTAGGGTAGACCGGGGGCGATTGTAACACTTAAATATCTCAAAACATATGATAAATATTAACCTACATTTTGGATATATGATGAAGAATGGCATTTGGAATACACACATCCATATTCTAGCAGTATAGATACACAATAGACCGGGCTTGAAAAGGTTCCGAAAATAACTGTTTCAAACTGTTATATAAAGGTTCTGACTGAAAGAGTTATGAAGAGTTATAACAATTGTACAGAATTTTATAGACAATGAAGTGACAACACATTACAACTATAGACTACTGTGTATAACCAAATTGTTTAAAAATTATTATAAATAAGTAAGTAAATATATATTATGTACACATTTGTACACACGTATACAATTCTTTTGTAATATAAATGTTTGGTTGTTATACCGATGAGGGTCTAGCTCCCCGATTTGAATGATTTTTTAATATGTTGTCAGAATGATGGTCCTAATGGTGAGGTGGCTCCTAATTGAAAAAATGAACTTGACAAGAAAAAATGTCGATCCATGGTATTAAATATTTATTGCACTTTTTGTTATAATACAGAATAGATATTATAAATTATAATTTGTCAAGTGCCCGCTCTTAGTAGCTTCGGCGTCATTGACGAACGGTGGGGGGACAAGATAAACTTTAACACCGAAAATAACCGTTCCACACTTACTTGTGTTGGCGGAATTGCTAAAATTATTTTGGATAGTTCAAACAGTTTCGGCATTTTATCTTTCTTTATCGTCCAATAGTGTAAAATATTCGATGAATTTTTTACTCGGGGTTCTTTTAGATATTCTTCTATTTCGTTGTCTATGTAGATTGAAACATTTATTTGTCAAGTTCATTTTTTCAATTAGGGGCCACCTCACCATTAGGACCATCATTCTGACAACATATTAAAAAATCATTCAAATCGGGGAGCTAGACCCTCATCGGTATAACAACCAAACATTTATATTAACGAACACTTCATATTACAAAACAATTATATACGTATGTACAAATGTGTACATAATATATATTTACTTACTTATTTATAATAATTTTTAAACAATTTGGTTATACACAGTAGTCTATATTATAGTTGTAATATGTTGTCATTTCATTTTCTATAAAATTCTGTACAATCGTTACAAGAATCGGTTCTGTAACCGCTTTGGAACTTGTATAGAACCTAAAAAATAAAAGTTATAGAGCTATATAGGAACCGTAACTTATACTTATATAGTCTGATATTTAGGTTTTTTATAACGGTTATTCAGAATAAAGGTTCTTCATAACTCTTTCAAGAACCTATATCTTTATAATAACGGTTTCAAGCCCTGCATAGACATGTATAGCGAAGAAAATAACTTTTCGATACCCTAACTAAAGTAACTTTTTCTAACTGATTTAAAATTGTAATGTAAATACTTCCTTTGCAAGTACGTGTTTTTTCTTTTTTTTAATACGTAATCCGACCATTCTTAAAGTAATACTGATAGTTACTTATCACTTTTGCGCGTCTCGTTAATTAAAATTTATAATGTAAGTTCAAAAGTCTAGTCGGGGGCGATTGTAACATCGGCAGTAGGAATCGGTTGTACCGCGACAGAACCGAATAGTGACGAAGAAAATTAATAATATTGTCGTGTTTGCATTGCGTCCTATAGCACAGCACAAGCAAAACGAATAAAAAATGGGTGCAATGTACTGAATGTAAGGATTGATCACAGGAAGAATGCACCAGCCAAAACGTTTTCTATTTCTGCCACAATTGCGATACCGCATAATTGGTTATAAATTTTACTTTTTTCATTTATTATTATAATTAAAATCAATAAATTTTTCAATTTTATACAGTTAAATTTGTGCTACTATCGACTCCATGCAGTGTTACAACTGACCCGGGGTCAGGGACGGTTGTAACACTTTCTCCGCTTCCCATTTTTTATTAATAACCTGGATATTACTTGACGTACAGCGAAACTGTTGTGTCTCAATAATTTCAAATATGTAAGTAACATTTTCCTATAAGAACTTTTGTTCTAACTGTGATAGTTCTTGCGTAATCGTATTCCAAAGTCAAAGTGTTACTATCGCCCCTGGTCTACCCTATAAGTTAGAATCGTTGAAACCCACAAATTTTTAATTAGGAATTAAAAAACACAAGACATTCAAAAATCCGGTCCTGAAAAAAGTGTACCTAATATCGCCTACTTAAGAAATATTAATTAATTCAGGTATAGATGAGTTTTTAAAGTCATTTTCACATGTGGCTTTATTATTTATTGCTCTATAAATTTATTTTTATCCATCTTTGATTTTATTCTTATTAGAAAAATATAGATTTTTAAAATATTTTATTTTTTACGTTCCGATGTACATAGGTATTGGACAAATAAATCCTTCCCTTCCTGTAATTGTTGATTACATTACGCTACAATTACAATATGTCTTCCTACATATGTTTAAGTACTAATTCAGTGCATAACCGATAAATTTTAGCGCTTACTTTGCGAGATATAGCGAGTGGCGATATTAGGAACATGGGCGATATCAGGTACGTTCACCCTAAGATCAGCTTAATAGATACCAAAAAGATTTATTGCATTATATGTTGTAACTACGGAGAAAAAAAATCTTTAAAAACAGCTTAATTCTTCAAACCGTCACAGTGTACTGACCCCTTAACCTACATCGCACTTATCTTATTTTTGAAGGCAGACCCATATCAAGTGACTACACAGCAACTTCCAGAAATTCTATTACGGAAACGTTCACCTATCAACGTGGTTTAACCCTTCGAACCCTTCGAAAAGGGTTGTTGTGCTCGCGATTGCGATCTATCAGGGATCCTCTGATACTCTGCGTCAAATATACCCTGCGCGGATGAAATGATTAATGAAAGCACCCGATTCGTTTTCAGATATTCGGTGCCCACTGCTACGCCGCCCTGGGTTACATGCTTAAAGTGCCTGTAGTGGGTGTGAGCTCCGCGGTTCTATATCCATGGACCAACGACATGATCGCCAACCCAGAGAACATAGCCATCGTGCCCAACAACCTGCTCTCCTACCCGCAGCACATGAACTTCTGGCAGAGATTGTGGAACTTCGTGCACTCCAAGCACCACAAATGGTACTTCAATTACCTGACCGCGGTGCAGACCGAGACCATGAGGAAACACCTCGGTCCCGACATTCCAGACATCAGGCAGCTGGAGAACAACATCTCGATGATCCTCGCCAACAGTCACATATCCATGAACGGGATAAAGCCGACGGCACCAGCCCTTATCGAAGTCGGAGGGCTACACGTGCAGACGGACGAAACGCGAGAGGACGCTGTGCCACTACCTGCTGTAACTATCTTTGCAAACCTTTCTTTTTCTATTTAGTTTCTAAAGAGTACGGATCTATCTCTCCGATTTTTCTTTAAAAGCACAGGATCTGTCGATCCGAGGAAGTAGAGTCTGTTTGAACGAGGAGCAACGAGGTTTGCTTCCTCGCTATAAGTCGGAATTAACGCTTGGATGCGAAATTCGCTACCACTTTTGGCTATGCTTTGTGTCTGTTTCATCGTTCCATGGTGGAAATCTGCTACTGTAGGTTTATAGGGAGCAGAAGTAAAAGATCCGGAATTGAAGGATTTATAGTGTGCGGGGTGGCTTTGGGAGGGTGCCGGATACTTGATTATATCCGGAGTATCTTATGCAATGCTTGCAATAACCGTGGAGATTTGAAGAATATTTGATTCGCTGTGACCGAGTGGCTCAAGCTTATCCGTATTTTTTCTCGTGTTACGGCATTATGTAATGGCAAGTTCTGTTATCAGAATTACGGTTATCTACCTGATGTTTCAACTTTATCATTTTTACTCAGTATTACAATAGCAGTGGCCATTGTATAGTAGGGAAGAAGTGGGATGAAAGGGACACGCATTGAAAGGGACATTGCAATTATCTGAAATATAAAGGATCTTCCCACGCCGAAAGTATTTTCAATTTGTAGCAACATGTCCAAACACGCCTAACTGCACGTCGCTGCCATTCCAAAGATGGCGGTGATACGCGGTTGAGTTTTTTCGTGCTTCAAAGTAAAATTTTTCATGATTTCTCGAAACGTTTTGCCAAGTGCTGTTACCAATGACTGATTTCTTTATTGTTACATCTGGACTGATATTTATTCAGGAACAATAAGATATATGTCAGATAATCTTTTGTTGAATATTGTAACTGTAGAGATTAGGTTTTCAATTGTGTTGCCATATTTATGAATGGGACACAAGAAAAATTTATGAAAGGGACACCCGTTTCCAAAGTGTTCCCTTCAAAATCTTACTATCATGAACCGAACATTGTTAGTAAAAGAATATTTACCACACATCAAGATGTTTTTTGATTAATTCTCGTGCCAATTAAGATCTTTTAATTAACATAGGTTGGATT
Source organism: Andrena bucephala (assembly GCA_947577245.1). Classification (NCBI taxonomy): domain Eukaryota; kingdom Metazoa; phylum Arthropoda; class Insecta; order Hymenoptera; family Andrenidae; genus Andrena; species Andrena bucephala. The sequence continues at coordinate 93,205,638 of OX387715.1, read as the reverse complement.
GATCTAAGGAATATGTGCTTGGTTATTAATGAAACTGTTATTTTTTGTTTTCTAATGTGAGGATTACTCTTTGTTACATAAGTAGGTAAGCTTAATGTAAAGTTTGTTACAAATATCTTTGCAATTCCGTGGTATTTATGTAACTTGAGGAATACTTATGTAACAAAGATAACTTATGTAACAAAGGTAACTTATGTAACAAAGGAATAATATTAATATTACCTTGCTTTATTACACTGTGCCATTCATAAACACCCATGTCCCTATCAATACAGCCAACTTATGAAAGGGACAAAACACACTGTTTAGAAAGCGGAAAAGCTTAATACCTAGCCAGATAACTGGCCTTTCTAATGTTACCAATTAGAACTCGAATACTTATTTAGTTTTTTACTATGTGATCCTAAACAAAAATGTCCCTTTCATCCCACCTCTCCCCTATGTCGTATCTTTACTGCTACTGCCGGTCATTCCCAGCACTCTCAAATATCCTGTTCGCGTCTGGTCGATGTTTGGAACGCTTTCAAGCATTCGTTTAAAATAAAACTTCGGGGACTTCGTGTGTAAAGTACAAGACAGCAAGAGATCAGTCCACGTCGATGGATTTTGATGACCCTGGTGTACGATGTAATCCATGGGGAATTAGGGGGTGTTTAAATCATCGTTTTGCTGCTTTTGAATTTGTTTAAAACCCACACGCCGTCAGAGGTAGCACTTCCTCCGCGTTCTTTCACTAATTTTCGTAGGGAGGCCAATCCTTGCCGACTAAAACGAAAGAAGAAGCATCTTCGCGCGATGTATAGTTCAGGGGATAAAAATTCCTTTGTAGAATAATTTTCAAAAATTGCAAACTGATGACTTAAACCCCTCCTAATTTCACGTGGACTACATCATATTTAAGTTTCATCCAAATCCCAGAGACGGGTCGCAGAAAATGATCGATTTGACTAGGGATGACCCCTAGGAGTAAAAGGAGAAAATATTTGAAAAGGCCAAGGGGTTGGATAGAATTATACAGCGCAACGACCACTTGCTTTCAGAGCCTGGAGAAATGGATGAACGAGAGCACGGACGGGTTTCTCTACTTTTCGTTCGGCTCGATGGTGAAGATCGAATCCTTCCCCGCCAACCATCTGAAAATATTCTATAACTCCCTGGGAAAGATAGCACCGGTTCGGGTATTAATGAAAATACCGGAAGCAAGCGCGCTTCCGCCTGGCTTGCCGAAGAATATCTACATTTTACCGTGGATCCCGCAGGTTGAAGTTCTGAGTGAGTCGTCTTTGTTGAAAGCTCGTTGGAAGCAAGGCGAAGTTCGATGGGATCGGGCAACTACGAGAGCATATCGCCCGAGGATAGAAACAATATTTGTCTGATATCGTGCAACAAAGTCAACGAAAGATGAACGGGGTGTCGAATAGAGAATTTCAAAATTAATCGCTATTATTCGGTTACGAAGTTCAAGCTGAAAAGACATCGCCTAGAATTCTTTTTAATTGATGATGTTTGATAGGTTGAAAATTTAGGTGGAATGAAGATTGATATCGAATGTCTATTTTTGCAGAGCATCCAAACATAAAAGCATTCATCACCCACGGTGGCCTCATGGGCACCCAAGAATCGATTCATTATGGCGTGCCCATGATCGGTATACCATTGTTTGGCGATCAATTCGTCAATGTCGACATCTACGCCGGGAACAACATTGCGGTGAGATTAGACGTTGACACCCTGACGGAGGAGGCGATGGACGCGGCCATAAATGCCATTTTGCACGATCCCAAATACAGGTACAACATTTTTCATTTAAGATTGCCCATCAAATAGAACTACCAACACTTGCCCTAGATGAAACGACATTTCTGTCAAGGAATTCTTGATATCGCGAGCTCCGTAGACGATCTTAACGATACGATTACACGACGATTGCCAAGATACCGGTTCAAAGATAGGAAAAAGTTTACAGAACGATATAATATAATCACGCGGGAAAGAAGCGTAGCTTCGTTTAAACTATGAATGAAAGGAGTCACCCCAAGGGTCAGGCAATATTTAAATAAAGAATGATAAACTACAGTCTAAATGATAAACTAATTATATTCTTAAATATGTTCTAAGATCATAGACTTCGTCTTTGTATATATCTCAATACCAATATTTTAAATCTCAATTACAATTTTCACTTGCAATTAGATAGTTTGTACAGTACACTAGAAATGTGGAATCAATCGGTTAAATAATGGGTTATCAATCGAATTACTACTAGTTTTAAGGCATTGCGAGGAAAAACGGATTAACCTGCATTGAAAAAAAATTCATTTTTCCTATTTTCCCCGTTACTGCTACTAACTCAATTTCGCAAAATATTTCGGATAGTCCGTTTTTGCTCTCAAAGCCTCATTTAATCGAAGAACGATCACACAAAACCTACCATATCCTTTTCAGGGAAACGGTACAAAGAATCTCCAAGAAGTTCCGGGATCGGCCTTTAAGCCCCCTGAAAACTGCCATTTATTGGATCGAATACATCATCAAACACGGCGGAGACTCCCTCAGATCACCAGCCATGGATCTCAGGTGGTGGCAGCTAGAGCTGCTCGACATTTACGCGTTCCTCCTACTCGCCACGATCCTTTCCGTTTATCTCTTAATCGCCGTGCCACGACTCCTCTACACTCTAGTTAATTCCAGCCACGCGGTGGCTTCGAAAAAGAAAGTTTCATAAACACCTTCCTTCCTACCAACGTTTGTGCGTTAATACCATCGTTCCTCTTGTCGTTAGGCTCCACTCCCCATTATCTTTTATTTCCGAGTCCAACAAGGCACTGTGGTTGGTAAAGAATTACTGGTATTTCACAGGATGTATAGGTGGCACTAGATAGCTATTATATTAGCAAAAGAATAAGGGACAATACAATTGTCACTGAATGATAAATTTCGCCAACACTTTGTCGACTGATGCAAGGGAAGTGAAACAATTTAGGAACATAGTAGAACCATAGAGGGTGGTCCATTCTACTGAATGCTTGAATCGGAGCTCATCCTCCGTTATACTCTCCAAGTTATAAGATTTCTTGACCCAGGTTTTAGTATTAAGTGCAGCCGTAACTGTTAGGCAATGCCGATCATGGAGATGTAATAATTTATGTGCCGGTTGCTGACCAATTGTACGCACACTTTTAACGTTTCAGTAATGATTTGAAGACGAAATAAACGATGAATGGAAATACGAAGCTCTACGTTCTTTTTTAGAAACGAGATGCGAAGCGGGAAATATTTGGAGCACACTGACGAGAGTTGATTAAAAAAGTTTAAAGAGAAAGTGGGAAATACTAAAGGGTAGAAAGAGCTAGCGGACTGGCTCGTTTAATGTACGATAATGTGAGTCATCTACATACCGTCTCTTATCACCACAACGTGCCCATTGTTGAAGATAAATGTATTCAGAAATAAAATTATGAAAAGGGAAATGTCATGTACTGGGGACTTTATCATCGACTAATACTTATCAAACAATATAATACAGACACTCTCGGGGGAATTATAGCTTGCTCATTATCTTAGTAAATATATCTAAAGTTGTTAGTAAGTGCATTATGCTGTATTTCTCGACCCTGAGAGTAGAATATGGATGAATCACTGGCGTTATGGGTTCGCAGTTATAACGCGGTTCCTCGAGCATTTTGAACAGCCAGCGGCGTGCGAATGTCAAGGATTGAAAATCCCATTGAAGGCCGCCCGAAACAGTACTCGTTCGCAGCAATCTGTCACGGAACACGGATCTTCTGCAACGAACGTAGCCATCAGAACTACCGTTGGCCGTGACACATGTCGGGTGAAGCGCGAAAAGTCCGAAAAATCAACGCCAACCACTTTAGAAAAATTCATTTCCACCCAGCAGCGACGCGGCACGAATTGCTCGCCGTTCCCCTCTTTATTCTCGTTCCATTCCGCGATTGCAAATTTCACTGAAAGAGGAGAAATGAGGGATAAACTTTTTCTACCTGAATTAAATCACGCCCCGCAGTAATAAACTCAATAACTCATGGGCCGTGTCCTGCATGCATGGCAGATCGTTGTCTTATCAACAACGTATTTGCAAAGTTCGCGATGACCTGAACAATCGTACTGATAATCGAGGTTTAATTTTTATAATAAAGCCATTGTCGCGATTACTATGACTAAGTAATTTCTACTGTTAAACATCAGAGTACGATCACTTATTATCGATGGATCCTAAGCGATAGAGGTCACGAGATGTCTGAGCGTTATAAAGTTCCACCGATACAGACAATTTTATCTGTGTCCGTAATGTTATTACGTCGGCAGGGATAAACGCTGCGGTAAACCATCAATTCTCTCGCTGCAGAACCTTTTCGACCACCAATCTGTTCAAAGAATGGCAGATATCCGTATATACTCAAAATTCCATTAATAGAATGCGAATTAGAGAAACGGAAAAGGAAATTTGAAAGTGGACTCTATTCTCTTTGGAATAAATGTAATGAAGATTGAAGAAGAGACAGGTTCCCTTAGCAAACACTTACTAAATCTTTGAATCCTGGAATAATCATTCGACTTCTGGAAATCTACCTAATTTTATGAAAGTGGAAATTGGGAAAGTGGATAGAACGAGGCCGGCACGTTAAACGAGAAGTTTGGCAAGTTTGATGCTAGATACTGATTTCAAACCTCTGCTATTTGCCACCAATAGAGTTGTGCTTTGCATAGTCATCTACCAATTAAATTCTTCCTTCCGAAATCCGATGAGTATGCACGAAGACGGGCTGATTCAGCGACGGAAGCCATTAAGAGGACATCCATGATAGCAAGCTATCGCGATAAATTTCTACGCACATGTTCTCGAGTCGCGTTTGAATTGGTGTTTGCTCACTCGATGGACCTGGCCTTGTACTGCAAATTCGCCTACGTACGTACACGTCCCTCCATCAATCACCGATCCATTCAACGGAACATACAGGGAAACGGAATCTGTGGAGGCGTGAGAAAAAGCGCGGGAAACCTGATCCAGTGGTCCGAGGAACGTTGAAATTCGAGCAAAAGTTTCCACGTGCTTCTTCGGGAAAGAGGAAATGGGGAAATGAAGAAACGAAGAAACGAAGAAACGAAGAAATGAGGAAATGAAGATCTGGGTATAGAAACAGAACCCGAGATAGGGAACAGAACTAGTCGGATGGTCGATATTCGATATGAACAGCATTACTGTAACAATGAAGAATTTTGATCGAGTTTAGTGTCTTCTATCGTTGTAAGAGAGTAATGAATTTCGACAGTTGAGAGTAGTAGGGGAGGGTTGCCTATATCGTACCACTTAAGGGGTTAGGACACAGTAATCGGCCAAGAAAGCAGACGATTTTTAAACGACGATAATAAGAAAAGTGAACAATCGATTAATATAAGGTTTTGTGTTTTAGTTCACTATATTATGAACTATAAGAAAAGCATATAATATTTACAAAATAGCATTTGTACGCCGTGCAATGTCTCCATTTAAAATGTCCATTTTTTTCGGATGGCCAACTGGTGGGCCGGATTCCGGGAAATCGGATGAACTGTAACAAAAACCCCAAAAATGTCATAAACTATAATATATTTCCTAGGCATTGACAATCCAACATTTCAATTTTTGCGAAAATTGACAAAATGGCCGATGTTTGAAAAATAATGATCAAATTTCGACAAAAGTGTGTGATCTTTTTGTTTATGTTTTGTACAATAATTAAAACAATTTTAATATTGGATCGTCAATGCCTATTTTTGGGGTTTTTGTTACAGTTCATCCGATTTGCCGGAATCCGGCCCACCAGTTGGCCATCCGAAAAAAAATGGACATTTTAAATGGAGACATTGCACGGCGTACAAATGCTATTTTGTAAATATTAAATGCTTTTCTTATAGTTCATAATATAGTGAACTAAAACACAAAACCTTATATTAATCGATTGTTTACTTTTCTTATGATCGTCGTCTAAAAATTATCTGCTTTCTTGGCTCGTTACTGTGTCCTAACCCCTTAAGACATTTTACGTTATATTTCATATTTAGTACTAATTTGAACGCAAATGACTATTGGATATTGTAGCTTGATCCTTTAAGCACCTACTATTATACGCTTAACCTTTTGTTCAGAACAAATTAATTTCTTATTAATCGTTTTGTCACATACTGTAAAAGGTACGATTTAGGCAACCGGTCTCCTAAATCGTACCTTCACTAAGAATAGTATCAATAACAAATAGTGATTATTATATAGTTACATATACATGTGTATATGGATCACACACAGGCCGCAATAACCTATGCATATGATATATGTACATAACCTATATAACATACGAGTTGTGAAATCCTACTGGTAAGATTGTAGTGGTACGATTTAGGAAACATGATCAATTTATTTATAAATATCAATTTAAACTTTATAATGAATGTAATATGTACTTAAAATGAATGTAAAATATTCTGCATTAAACCCGCTTTTAGAAAAATACAAAAATACTGGACAAGAATTGCATTGTTTGATTATTATCAGCTAAAATAAACTGGTAAAAAGTTACATCAATCATACGTGATTTTTTAAAATGTTTATAGCACGCACAAAATAGGGTGTAAGCTCAAAAGGTTTTGTTTCTATTTCTTATTTCGCATTTACTTGATATTTTTACCATCAGATGTCGTTTATATTCATTAATTACTGAGAAATTGATGAGGTACGATTTAGGTGACCAGTACGATATTGGCAACTCTCCCCTACTGTAGAAAATAGGTATGCAAAAATAAGGGCCATGATTGAAATCCCAAGATCGAAATATAGAATCAACGTGTGCTGATAGAATCGATGACCAAGATGATAGTATTGGTGCTTCTCCACCACTCAAGGAACATATAGTACGCGTTCTGTTGACGAAATTGCATCAGGATTAAATGAAAATCTTGGGGATGATAAAAAAACAGATCAGATAATGGAATTTTTTTAGATTGGTCCACAATGTAAAAGTGGTTTGAACGCTAAATTCCTTTTAATTTCCTGTTACCTAGCACTGTTAGATTGCTTCAGTGTTGATTTTCGAATTTTCAAATTTTCGAGGTATAAAATGATATGGTTACTCTGTACGATTTCCTGTGAGAATTAAAATTAAAGAGATAGCTTGGTTCGTTCAACATCCTACCTCCCGTTTCTTTTGGTTATCAGAATTTTACGATACGTTTTCTTAGTATTAATATAAATTACGACGCAGCTCAACTCAAAAGAAGCATCGCCGAATGCTTCACGGAAGAATGACTTGCATCTTGTAAATTTTGAGGTTTTGCCTGTTCCAAGAAAGGTGGGAGAAACCGGTTCAACTCTACCTAGAATTAAACAGCTTCTGCGCTGGCGATACACCACGTTTTCCTGCTCTCGAAACCTAATCTCTAAATCGTATGCGATCTTCCACACTTCGCTTCGATATTTTAAACCATTTCGTTTCTCCACGTCTACTCTGTAACATGAAAATTCTCCTACCGCGTGTTTCGACGCTCTGAAACCTTGCAGCTCAGACTATCCATAGAAATAAAACCTGGAAATAAACTCTGTGAGCAAGTTTGTTTTACAGAAACCGTGGAATTCAATTTCCTCCGCAGCTTTCAACGTCCCACATGATTCTCCCATCTGTACTATCTACACACGCCCCTATAAAAAAAGTAGGAAATTGGTCTTTTAATTTCATAAAATTTTTCATCTATCCAAATCAAGACGATTCTTCTCCTCTGATAGAAAAAAACTCTGAAGGCAGTCTAATCCGAAGCTTTCGACATTCCATTCAATTCTCCTAACAGCCCTCTCAAAATGTAGACAATTTATTTTCTAATTTCATCAAATTCGTCGTCTGCCCGGATATAGACGATTTTTCTGCTCGAATCAAATAACGGTAAATGCCATTCAATCCAGCGAGAGGAAACATCACGAACGACTCATCCTTCGCATCCATCTTGTTCTCCTACCGCTACACGAATAGATTTTACGGTCTGAAACAGCTAGTGAACTGAATTCACAGACCAGTTCGTCTCTGTCTCTGACGAACAGAGCACGCGAGAGCGCCCCAACCGTGTCGCCGGCTTGTTTAACATTGATAACAGTGAGTGTCGTCAGCAGGTGTATCGATCTTCCATTTGAAGAACAGATCACTTTTCATCACGCTCCACAGCGCCAAGCAACCGGAATCGAAAAGGTGGGTGGGAAACCGGGCGTGTGATACCGAACCGCGTGACTGGGCCACTCTAATCATACACTTGTTGAATGCGACATCATTACAACGAGATCAATTGAATCATAGACGGTTACTGATAAGGAGGACCTGTCTCGCCTCTCAAATCTAATATTCAATCTATAGAACGTAAGACCTCTCAAGCAGAAATTACACGTGTTTCGATTTTACACAACAAATATCCATTTAAGAATTAAAATAGAAACGGTTCACCAGTACCCAATCTTCACTAATTTCCAAACACCAATTCAATTATTCGTACCGATCGTACTAACGTGAAAGAATCCTTCGCCCTAATAAATCTCACCTCTGCTCCACGATTCACTGTACAAAATAAAATTAATCACTTCGGTCGACCGATGATTCCGCCGCACATTCGTCTCGCAACTTCTCGCTTTAGTTTCCGATAACAAGTTAGATTGTAGTGAGACGTGCCGCGGTGTCGATGAGTCGATCAGTTATTATCTGACGACATATATAGTTCTGTGCAGGCAGCCGGTGAGATGACTACTAGTCAACGCCAGTGGCGTGTCAGTTGTTGACTTGATTTGGCAGCGTGGGCACCGAGGAGCCTTCTCGTCTAGAAGTTCAAGCAGCTAGAACAGCACGAGGCTCTCAGCGCGCAACGTGCAAGAAGTTAAACGCGAAAGAGGTTCCAGAGAGGTTTCGAGTTAGAGTTGATCAACAGGACATAGGAGGAGGTTGAATTGGACAAAGGTTTAAATCGTCAACAGGATGAGGCTTCTGCTACCAGTTGTTTTAGCAGCGCTGCTCTGCTGCTCGTTCGCAAACGGCTTGCGAATTCTCGGCGTGTTCCCTCTTAATGGGAAGAGCCACTGGGTCATGGCTGAAAGCTTGATGACGAGCTTAGCGGAACGGGGCCACCAAGTGGACGTTGTCACGCACTTCCCCATGAAGAAACCGATACCAAACTACACGGACATCTCTGTGGCGGGAAGCCTGGAGGCCGTGGTGAATAACATGTTCGCGGAAAACGTCACCAAGTTCAACTCAAACAATATGCGGCTGCTGGTTGAAACAGCTGGTACCAAAACGTGCAAGCTTCTGGCTTTGCCCAAGATACAGCAGCTGATAAAGAATCCTCCTAAGGACCCGCCGTACGACGTTGTCATCGTAGAGGTAAGAAAGTCGTTCGGAGGTACTACTAATCGGGGACCTCGCAGCAAGAGGGGTGCATTCGTATTGCGCAAAACAGTAATTTTTTTTACATATATGTATTACACGGCGGAACTAAAAAATTGTCAAAAATTGAACCACACCACTCTTGTAGCAAGGTGCTCGATTATATTTTATTGAATGGCGGATGCATTGCCTGTCGACCGTTCATTTTGATCTATGATGCATCTTCATTCGTAGCATCCTTCTTACCACGCCAGAATAAACTTCTCTATTAGGTATTAGCCCAAATCAGAGATGGGCAAAATTTTTATTTAAATAAATTTCGGATAACGAATGAAGTTAATTTTTTTTATTCGTCGAACGTTTCAACTTTCGCGTCGAATAAAATTTTCGACTTTAACTTTAACTGCAACTTTGACTTCAACTTTATGCTTTATTCGACGTCGAATAAAGCTTAAAAATGAAGTTACAGTTAAAGTTGAAGGTGAAAATTTTATTCGACGCTCAAGTTGAAACGCTCGACGAATAAAGAAATTAACTTTATTCGTCGAATAAAAGAACTAAGTTAAAGTTAAGTTATTAAAGTTAAAGTAACTTTTGTTTCAACCGTTATTTAAATAATTTTATATTTAGTTAATGCCCAACTCTTCCCAAAATGCTCATCTTTTTTGGAGAGTGGTCCAAGTGGAGCCTGTATCCGCCAGGCGAAAGTGAAATGGTGGAGCAAAGTAGGGGAGACCGGGGCTGGTTTTCCCAAGGGGTAGGTTGACTAATTGTTAATAACTTTGCACCGACATATGCTCTACTGCGGAAAGATTCACTTTAGAAAGAAGTCACTTCTACTATGCCATGTATTTATGTCCGACCCCGCGATCGCACGTTTTTTAACAGTTATCAGCGTTTGTCGAAAAATTGACTATGTAAGTAAATATTTTTTCTTAAAGATTTTATTTTTTCTCGCGCTATATAGTTACAATAGAATAAATGTTATGGGACTATTTTCAAGTTTGTTTATTAGACGATCTATTGACATAGTATTTTTGTTTATACATAAATAATTGAAAGTGATATAGATTATTGAAGTCAAAATCATCGGTCGGGGCTGGTTAACTAATAACGTTAATAAGGTTTAAATTGTTATTTTGTTATTCATAAAGCGATTTTTATTTTTTCTTTAAATTTCACTACGTTATAAATACATTATAATTAATGTTTAAGTTGAAACAATTTTCAACTTATTATTAAAATATGAAAGAAAAATTAATAATGAAATAATTTTATAATGAAACAACTCTTGTGACATTGTGTTATTTTATTAATGTTAAGTTACTAATAACATTTTCTTAACTGATTGTCCATATAGTCAACCTACCCCATACTGTGAATCAACCAACCCCGATCATAGGGCTTAATTGCTGTCACATTGAGTCAACATTAGAGGAAGTGCAGTATATTTGGAATACCAGTTTGTTTAAGACGAATAAAAAATTACGACAGAGGATGGGAACAAATTAAAGTACATAATATCATAGGGAAACTAATAAACTTTCATATTTCTTAGTGTCAGTAAAAATAAAAAACAAAAAGTAACTGAAATTTTGGTTTGAATGAAAAATGACAAGAAGTATCGATTTCGTTAAGGTGCAGGTAATTTGGAATACCGATATTCCAATTTACCTTCACTTTATAAACTTAAACAAAACATGTAGATAATAAAATTTAGTTTATTTTATGACGTAATCAGGCTAAGAAATCACAATTAAGGAACAATTTTATGTAGATATCTATAAGACAATATTTACACAAATGCTAAAAAAGGTTATATAGGTGACAGACGAAACTGACGCTGTGGTAGCCATTACGCGTGAAACAAAAGCATCGGTAGGCTTTGGAATATTCCAAATTACCTTCACCTTCGGTATTCCGAATTAGCAACATGGCATTGAAACCTAAAATTTCATGTCACACTTTGTATTCTCGAAATTATCGCAAAACTGGCACGGAACCATAGAAGGAACATGCAAATGAGTCGATTAAGTGTTTAACACTAAAGTTTTGACATATTTTAACCATGATTGGAACGATTGAATACGTGCTGAAAAAGTTTTGCAGATTGACGTTTGCTTCCTCTGCAGATTAAGTAGAATATGTCAAAATTGCGGTTCATCCACAAATGTCATTAGTGAACAGGTCATTAGCCCCTATAATCTACGGTGTTACAAATTAAATAGCGTTAGTAGTTTATTAGATACTTCGGTATTCCAAATTACCAACAGTATTCCAAATATGCTGCACTTCCTCTAATAATTTAATCAGATAGCCAAATGTATGCCCTCAAATCTACTAACCGGTTTAATGATATTTCGCCCACATAATTTATTAAAAATAAAAAGCTGAAAAACTGGCCTACCAGCCCCGGTCTCCCCTACTCCCCAACGTAACGTTAGCCAAAATAGAGAGATAAATGTTGATGGGGGTACGCTCCAATGCGATTTCTATTTCTGAGTTGTAAAACGAAGGTGGTCGATTCGTACTTTTATAGGAATCCACGAAACTCAGTGGGTTTCTTCGCTGGAAACTGCGGGGATTTAGAAGCAGAAGGTTTTCATCAATTTCTCGTCTAGAATCCTGAATTATTTGTTCCCACTTCCTCTGGCGTGCGATAACACTAGGTTTCTCAGCACAGTGCGCACAGAAAATACGCGAATTAGTATGCGATTACATGCTGTTGAAAGCAAGCAAACATGACACGTATGTGTATCTAACGTGATAATCACTTCGTGCTCGTCAGTGATAGTCAAGTGGCTCTATGATTGGCAATAGGTAAGATGGATCACCGCGAATGACTTAGTGAATCGCATATGACATTTACGCAACACTTTTTTTTATCTACGATAACATGCAACGTGCTCTAATGATAAAGTATTCTATCGGCGTTCAGCAAGCCATTGATAAGATAGCACTACAAAGGTCCGGATTAAAATTTTTGGGACCCGGGGCTATCAAACCTTCGAGGGCCCCCCGTAATTGAAGGGGGGGGGGGGGGGGGTAAAAATATTGTACAATTAACTTTTAGTTAAAATGTTTTTTCTTATCTTTAATTTTGCAAATTCTTGTATCAAGTCTGCACAATCGATAGATCTTAATAATTCAGATTCAGTCGTCAGACGTGCTAAGGATGATAACCGATCATCTAACATCGTCGCTCTATACATATTCTTTATTCTCTTTAGTACAGAAAATGATCTTTCCGCCTCACAATTTGCGATTGGTGTAGTTACAAATAATCTATACGCAATGTATATGTTCGGGAAAATATCAATCATTTGTCGATCGACTAAAATATTGGAAGTTGTGGAACTCAGACAATATATTTGATACAACATTTCCAATGAATGCAGAGTGAGCTAATCGCTTAGAACGGCCCCCCCCCCCGGGAAAGTGGGGCCCGGGGCTGCAACCCCCCTAGCCCCCCCTTTAATCCGGGCCTGGCACTACCGTGTAATTGAAACACACGATTAAAAAACCATTTTCAGTACTTCCCTGTATTAATATCCTAATACTTCTAACCCACTAACCACTTTAGTAAACCATTCTACAGCCGTATTAAACTGTACCAAAGTTCTTCATGGTTCCACTGTCTAGCTTGCACCCCTCCCCCGCAAAAAATCCACCGTTCCCAGTAATTCATCGCTGCACGAAATTTCAAGCCGGCGGTTCATTACGCCAGTGGGGCAATTAGTCTACCCACACCCATCATCAGCCTCTTACACGGAGAGACTATGCATTTGCCATTGTAAACGTCACGGGAGAGAATAGAGCACACAAACAGCGCAAATGGTTTGTGAATCGATGCGCGTCGCAAGCGGTTGCATGAAACATGCGGTTGAACACGGAATAATAGATTTATTTATTTTTTTTTTATTTTCCGTCTTTATAGCGTCATTGACCATAATGAAACGGTGAGGCCCAGCTGAAGCTACTATAATGCCTAGCCTCTGTATAGAGTGTCAGAACATAACACAAGTACAAGTACAAAGTAATGAGAACATAGGTAGTAGGGGAGACCGGGGCTAGTTGACTAACGAGGTTAGTTGACTGATTCCCTTTAATTGTTGTATTATGGAATAAATTATGCTGCGATTCGCGATATTGAAGCATATGAATCAACAGCTTGCCATTTAATGTGTCGCCGTGACAAAAACTTGCGTGTTCTATCAGTGAGAATGAAAAATCTAAAAAGTTCGGCGGGAAGTAAATATTTTTGTTTCGACTATTTATGAATTTTTGTCCACTAAGTACTGCTTGATGTTTTTTTTTCATGAATATTTTGTGAAACCGTGATACATTGACTATAATTTACAGTGGTTTATTTTATCTTAACATGTTAATAATGTCGGACGGGGTTACTTGACTAAGCATAGGAATACCACTGAAAATTGCATTTTTATAAGATGCAGTCGAAGCAAAGAGTTTAGCTGCTCAAGTCCACTTCCCCCACCACAAATCCTTCCAAACTCACCCCTACCAGTTTTACACCCTATCCTCCCTTCAAACTCTCAGGAGCCTCAGACCTTTCAAATATACCATGACAAACAAGTACAAAATAATTACTGTATCTAACACCATGATAATTATTTTAATTATTAAATATTACGACCAATACTACGACCAATATTAAAATTTTTTTTTAATTATTGGTCGTAGTATACATATGTACTTACGCGTTTCGTATACTATATTGATGGAATTGGCAGCCCATATATACGCCTTTCGAATATATTGATGGAACTGTGACAGCGCATATATACGCCTTTCTCAGGCAAAGGGTTAAAACTGAAAAGTAAATGTCAAGTCAACTAACCCCATCATATTTGTCAACTAACCCCGCAGCCGGGGTTTGTAAACTTTTGGTATGCAGCAAGTCAACAAAATACCAACGGTCTACTTATAAAAATTAGAAATGTTAAAAATCAGTCAACTAGCCCCGGTCTCCCCTACAGAATAGAAGGATTAATCAAATTCGACTAACATCTCCGTCTCTCCTCCAGTTGTTCCTGGCGCCCTGCTGCCTCGCCTTCGGTCGCCATTTAAACGCCTCCCTGGTGGGCATGGTCACCTCGGACTTCCACGACTGGCTTCGCGACAAGACCGGAAACCCGAACAATCCGTCGTTCATACCCAGCTTATTCTCCGACTTCGGTTCGCGAATGACGTTCTGGGACAGGGTGTCGAACACCATACTAACGAACCTCGTCAACATAAAAATGAACTACTACATAGAACAACAGAGCGAATTCGTGAAGGAGCACTTCGGCATCGACGCGACTATTGACGACCTGCACAAAGATCTGTCGCTCGTCCTGGTCAACTCGCACCACAGCGTGAACGGGGTGAGACCATACTCAACAGGGACCATCGAGGTCGGCGGTTTGCATATCAAGGAGAACGGAGACCCCCTAACCCCGGTGAGTACATATGTATATTCCAGTTATGCACTTCTTTGAAGCGGTGTGAGGGATGAAGGAGCTTTGGATGTCTGCCTAGATGGAATTAGAATTAGAAGTTTTTATTCGTCGTTTCGTTGAACTCACTGAGAAACGTCGTTGGTGTTAATTTACGAGATCGGTATATACAGCGGTGGTTAAAGGAAAATTTACACTGCGAACTGTAACAGAAGTAAGAGAGCTGTATGGGAAAAATTATAGGAGATTGCCCAGATTAGACAAGCGTTACGAAGATAATAAACGAAGCCTAGTGTTAAGTTTCTTTGAAACTTTTCTTCTGACCATCACTGTGATATATTATTACTAGCTTTACTACTCGGCTTCGCCCGAAATTAAGATCCTGATTTTATAAAAAAAAAATTATTTACTTATTTTTTATTTTTGTGAAAATAGTCACATTCATCTGGATTAGCTAAGCATAATGAGCTGGGACACATTTCGTGACCTCAGAGTTTACCATTCGAAAGGTTTTGGGCAACAGACAAACACTTTCTGCTTTATATATTAAGATGTGAAATCGCAGAGAAGAAAATTTAATTCTATGTATTCGTGAACCTTGGATTACTCTTGCTATTTTCTAGTAACGTTGGTTAATCAAGGATGGAAGTAGAAAATTTATTGTGTTATATCAGATAACTGTTTAGCCAGGTTTTTTTAACGATAATAAAGTCATTGTTCGTGAAACAACAGGAGATGCAGAAGTGGCTGGACGCGAGTAAGGACGGTTGTATATATTTCACGTTCGGATCTATGGTGAGGATCGAGTCGTTCCCTAAACCGCTTATGGAAACTTTCTACAAAGTGTTCGAGAAGATCGCACCGGTCCGAGTGCTCATGAAGGTTGCAAAGAAAGAGGATCTGCTGCCGGGACTGCCCAAGAACGTGATGATCCAGAGTTGGTTCCCTCAAGTGTCGGTTTTCAGTGCGTAATTAAACAACTTCTTTAATAATCATCCCTCCTGGAAGATTGCAGCCACATCTGGTGTTGAAGGGCGGGGTTCTTTAAACGCCTTTGTTAGAGAGGATTACTAAAAATCTGCCTTCCCTTCTTTTCGTTAATTAATAAACCGCACAATGTAATTGAAATACCACCCCATCTTATTATCCAGAAGTATATTCAAAGCTACAAGGCGTGCCAGAAAATATGTACAAAAATTACAAATTACGCTTGCTTTTAATTCTGTGGTTCTTTCGAGGGGTTCAACTTCCAAGGTTTACGAATGTGGGCGTATGTACCTATTTCAGAGCACAAGAACACGAAAGCGTTCATCACGCATGGTGGCCTGATGGGTGTCCACGAGGCGATCTACTTTGGCATTCCCATGATCGGGATCCCCCTTTTCGGCGATCAACCCAAGAACTTGAAGAACGTCGCCAATAAAAAACTCGGTGTGAACCTTGACTCCGTGCAGAATGTCACTGAAGAAACACTGACTAACGCGATGAATTCGGTCTTGCACGACGATACGTATGAGTACGTACATATGTGAACGCATAATCTCTTATTTTATAATATAATTATTTCATCATTTTCATTTTTCCTCTGCTTACAAGGGAACACCGCGAACCCGGACTCACCGATTGGAACGCAATTTTGTGGGTTTATAGAGTGACTCAAAACAAGAATAACGGTGTGTTTCGTTGGAGCCCTATCGCCCTTTAAGGGGGTGGAAAGTAACCTCAAAGTCAAATTGGCTCTTCCACTTTTTCGCGTATAACTCTTAAAGTACAACAGACAGAAAAAAATGTTTCAAATATAAGTTTAATGGTACAATAAGCGCTGCAAACTTTCGTTAACAAAATTTTGAAAAAAGTTTTTTTTCGTTCAGTTATTTTTTTTTTAAACTCTTTTCAAAATTTTGTTAACGCAAGTTTGTAGCGCTTATTGCACCATTAAACTTTTGTTTGAAACGTTTTTTTCTGTCTGTTGTACTTTAAGATTTATACGCAAAAAGGTGGAAGTGCCAATTTGACTTTGAGGTTAGTTTTCACCCCCTTAAAGAGCGATAGGGCCGAAATGAAACACACTGTTGTTCTTGTTTTGAGTCACTCTAAAAACCCAGAAAGTTGCGTTCCAATCGGTGAGTCCGGGTTCGCGGCGTTCCCTTGTTAGTAGTATGCTCAAATTCAGCGGAAAAGCTTGCCTACTCTGAGCTCGTCAATTTACCATTTCGTCCATTTACCATTATCCATCTCGTATTCCCCGACTTTCTACGCTCACTATGAACCTAACCTATTGCTCCTTCTCACCGCCACACATCCATTTCTCCTCGTTCCCCTTACACCCATCTATCCACCCTCTTACACCCTATTTCTCCATTTTCCATCCCTCTTCTATTATTTTTACTTCAACTGCTGTCACACATTTCTCTATACATCCCTGTATCTCTTCCTGTAACTTCCCATTTCGTTGCTCGACCCCCCAAACGTCACTTTAAAGTCTCGAATCGCCTACTTCCAGGAGATCCATGAGGAAAGTCTCCGGAATCTTCAAAGACAGACCGATAAGCGCCGTGAAGAGCGCAGTTTTTTGGGTGGAATACGTAGCCAGACACGGGAACATTCTACGGTCGGCCGCCATCGATCTGAACTGGCTGCAACGAAATCTCATCGACGTTTATGGTTTCCTGCTCGGCTGCGCTGCCGCGGCGCTCTACGCCGCGTACTACGTTCTTCGAACGCTGAAGAATTGGCTTACCGGCTGCAAATCCTGCTCCAAGAAGAGCGGCAGACCCTCACAGTCCAAGAAGAATAAGTGAGCCGCCATCGATGCACTTGTGCGTGCACTGCGTATACCTAAGTTAGAGCGTGTTTAATGCGCGCATCTCAAATCACTTCTTCGCGAAAATCTGGCGTGGAAGTAGGAGATGGGAGAACGTTTAACTCGTTATTAGTTGTAATGAAAGACTATTGGCGATCGACGGAGACTCAAGGAAAAATATATTTTATACGACACGAGGAAGGATCTTAGGACAATCACGTATTTAGCGAAGCAGATTTTTCAGCAGCAGAACCATTCTGTTGCTCACTACGGCTACGAAGTCTCGTCGCAGACGTATCGAGTTATCAGTACTTTCCTGGCAATACTATATTTTTTATATACTGCACAAAACACACAGTAGAAATAGAATCGAGGTTGAAAATTTTCGTATTTTTGTACATACCGAATGTGTCAGATGTAACGTTACTTAGGGAAATTGCATCTTTGCGTGCTATTTCAATGATAGGTACATATTTTAGAAATGGTGTATACCTAATTTCTATTACATAATATAACGACGATTTTGGATGTTTATTAAAGAGAAATCTGTTCTATTTTTTAATAGTCGCGTGCTAATTGCAATGATTCATCAACCAGTTTTATTACCTTTTTAAAATTGTTTGACGGTTCATTGGCGAAACAAAGTCCTCTAATTTCGGCGCATCTATTTTGCAAAGTCTAATGCGACGTTGCATTGTAAATAATGAATCACGGAAATAAAAGTTTCAAGAGCGTGTTATGTATTCATGCACGTTAACAGTCCTACCTGGTAGAGGTGTTGAATTCAGGTCCTGCAAATGCAGTTCCAAGCATTCCTGCTTCCTTTCCATTAGAATACGTTGCCGCTCCTCTTCGAAAAGCGTGCTGCCTGCTGTGGCGTTCCAAGGCATCTGTTAAATAAAACATTTAACGAATTATTCCTCGCACGACACCTTACCAACGTCGAAGCAAAGAGCCGGGAGAACTTGTTTTATGAAACAACATGCACGATAATCGCTGTCAATCTAATTCTCACTTTAGAAAATGAATAGAAAAAGCAAAGTGAAATTTTAAGCTCTCTATACTTGAGCTATTAGTAAACGAATAATACAACTGGCACTCTAAATTTCTTTTAAACTCGGCAAATGGGACTTTACATAGTTTCACTGACCGCCATATTTCAGTAATTAACAAGTTACTCCTTGGTCTATGTTCCCGGGAAATGCAAATGTTACAGCTCTCGTAGAACATCGCTGGGATATGTGCAGTGAAACTCGAAGATCAAATCAAATATTTGCCCGCCAGCGATCATATTTAACGTGGTTAAATGTACCATTAACTTTCCGCCGGAGGTTTTTATTCTCCGCGTCCAGTTACCTCATCCTTCACTCGTAACATTACTTATAAAGTTTACACTCGGAAGCCCAAGAACTTTCAGGCTTCGCAGTAACACGTTTAAAAACTTCTTATCACATAATGTGTCATGAAATGCCACAAAAAAGAAGGATATAAAAATGATATGAATAAATTACCATCGAACAAATAATCCGTCGTTCCGGTTGGTCACTTATGTATCCCGCAAACGTTAGCCCATGGTAAATAACTGAAAATGAAAAGAATAAGAGAAAGAAAAATATTAAAACGTTTCTGCTTGAAGTCAACGTCCCGCAACTTGGACGTGGAATAATAATACTATTATTTATTGGGGATTCTAGCGGTAACGCTGCGCGTCAGTTTGTTACTGAAAGGACGATGCACGTCCCCGGGAGTTCTATAAAATTCCACCCCCGTATTCAGATCACGATTGTCCCAATAATAATGTCTGCTTGTTAAAGCCACCTTTAAACCGCGGCGGCATTGCTCCAGCTAACTCAGTTACCAGCTTCCGAACTCGCTTCTCCACTCGGCTACAGGGTGTGACGCAAGTCTCGTACAGGAAACAGCGAACTATCCTATCGCGGTTAACTGAAAATCGAGCGACAAGTTTGAGGTGTTTCGCGACAGTCTCGGGGTTTCGTGCGTGCCGCGGGAACGCCAGCATCCAAACGGTCGTCACCATTCTTCGCGAGGGAGACTCGCGAGAAGAGCAACGCAAACTCGGGGAATCGACTTTCAGCTCGAGTTAACTGTATAGAAAGAAAGCATTTCGCTCGAATGGGAACATTTAGAAACTGGTATCGAGTTGAAGCGCGGCTTCGAAACGGTGATGTACTTTTCCAAAGAAGCGGATGTATCGAGCGGAATTTTTGCGGGAATGATACTTTTAAAAAGGAAACTCTATTTGGCAAATTTAACGCAGAATTAAATAAATATTTAGTGCGATGTAAGAGTAGTAATAAAATAAACAACGCGAAGGGTAGGGCAGGGTGGGGCTAAAAGTCACGTTTTTCGTATAAACCCATGTAAAATTTAGTACTAACAATCTAGAGATATCTGGTGTTATTTTGTATAAACTATAACTATTATGATTTACGTTCACGAAGTTCGTTTGTTGATACTGTTATTTTCTGTTGAGTTATTCCACAAAATGTTTGTTAATGCAAAATGGACTTCTTGCCCCACGCACGGGGCAAAAAATCCATTGCATAGGGTAGAAAGTCCCTAATGTGTTTTCATGTAATATTAAACTAAATAAGTACAAAACTCTATTCAAATCAACAAATATTTATTAAACCAATTCTTTTTGGTATACAATATTGAAAGGAAAGCGTGACTTCTTTACCAAGAAATAAAAATATAAGTCAGAGGCTTACTGTGAACTAAAAACTAAAAAAAGTCGCTCAACAAAAACAAAAACACTATTTAAAGACTTTTGCATCATTTCTTTATAGTTTGGCCATCTTATTATGAAAACAAATAATAAAATATATATTTTCAGTCTGAGAGACTTTTTGCCCCAATGGTAGCTCTTTAGTTTCTGCGATATGTACGTTAGAAAATATTATCATTAAGCAATAAACAATATTATGCACACATTACTAAAGGAACATACAATCTTAACGTACTTGGCTGATACGCTTTTAAATTGTGGTTTACTTCATATAAAAAAAAATATATTAAAAAAATTTTTTATGTTAAACGATTTTATTAAAAATGCACTAAAATGTAAAAAATAATTATTTTCTTATACTACAATTTCGATGGTATTTTTTCACTTTAAATAAAATCGTGGAGCAGGATATGTCAACAGAATATGAATCAATTTAATACAGAATGAAGTGTCGAAATGGATTTGTCGTGACATATCCTGCTCCACGATTTTATTTAAAGTGAAAAAATACCATCGAAATTGTAGTATAAGAAAAGAATTATTTTTTACATTTTAGTGCATTTTTAATAAAATCGTTTACCATAACAAATCTTTTTTATATATTTTTTATTTTATAGTTTTTATTACTTAATTTCAAATCGTGATGCGACCAGCGCCCCGAACGCAGCGGGTTTTTGTCGTTTTCGTAAAGAACGCGGGGTGCCTGATTTCAAGTCGCTTAGATTTTTGGTTATCGGTTATATTTATTGATCACTGGATAATTTTTTCACTCGCTCGGGGTTATTTTTTTTAAATATTGTATTGTCATCCAAACTACGCACGCCTGCAAAGTTTCAAGACAATTGGATAGTTGGAAGTGGGTTAAATTTGAGTTGCCAGATTTAAACCATGCATACAAACATACATACAAACAAACAAACAAACAAACAAACAAACAAACAAACAAACAAACAAACAAACAAACAAACAGAGGATCGAAGCTGAATAAAATCGTTTAACAACGAAAACGACGTATTTCTTTTAGTTTTCGATACATAAAATAACGAAGGCGTCGTGTAATTCACACGAAAGTCCAGGAGCGACTGGCGACTCCGTGGTCACCTCCGTTTCTTCTCTCCTTTTACTTAGTATACTGCGAAACTCAATACATTATTTAGGAATAGAGATTTTGAATTCGGTACTTTTTACCCGCCGGACTTTTAGCCCCACCCTACCCTAATTAGCTACCAGAGCTCTATCTCCCCGAGTAAACAAATAAATCGCTTTTCAATCAAACGAAATTCGCGAAACGCTAATTAATTTGTCGCCGCGCCAATAATCCGGCAATTAATCGTGCCACTCTGCGTGCTACCGTGCAAGCATTCCGCGGCCGCCGAGAACACGATCGTAAGTTTAATTACAATTAATTAAACTCTACCAGTATAATCGTCTAATACATAGTACACATGGTAGTTTACCCCATCATCCGATTCGAATTCCTATTCACACCCGTCACCCGTGGAACACAACGTCTCCATTTGCATCGAGAAACACTGGGAACAAGCACCGAAGCATCGCGCTTAATGATAGGAAAGAAAGGATCTAAGAGCCGGAAAAGCGCAAAAGAAGATCCTTAACGAGCAAAAGTGGCTTCTATTTTTTGCTTTCGCTTCGAAGATTGGGTAAAAGCTGACTGACTCTACCTTCTTGCAGAACGTAGAAGCTCCGAAGGCACTGGGAACGATTGGGGAAAAGGCTAACTGTGAAAGAAAGACGACACGCTCCTAATTCCCCTGGTTCCGAAACGAAGGCGACGGGAAGAAAGACGCAAGGAAAAAGGCCGCAGCGGTCCATTGCATAGAACAGAAATGCTCGATAGCTCACCTTGAACGCACGGTTGGCTTTATTTTAGCACTTGCACGCCACATGTGCTCCAATTTCGTTATTATGCCGGCGACGTCGTATCATTATGCTTCAGCAACACGAGGGCATACATGTACAGACTCCGCGTACATGCATTAATTAATCGCCCTTTCCAGAGACCCAGAGATCCGCGGCCCGCTATAAATTCCCATTAGTAAACATCCGAGGGTGGCGCGAGAAATGCCCGGCATCAGCTTTTCAACCATGTCGGCACACAGCAAATGGCCCTGCACTTGGCCAGCAACTGCGGAAGACACGAGTGTCGCGCAGCGATCCGCAGATTCGAATCGCCGACACGTATAAATTGACCGCGCGATTAGATGCCTGGCAAATCGGCGGATAAGTGGATTCGTGGATCTCCTGGTGAATGATCGTGGAATTTCCAACTCCTAGAACACCGACACGACGGCGCGATACCCAGGGCCGGCCAGAATGAAAATCTCTGGGACAATCTGCTCGATGCAACTGGATGCACAATGCAATTGGTAAGGAAACGTTACCCAACCAGAAAATTCTGATTTCGACGAGACTTCGCGCGAATGTAGAGCATATTGAATTATGCAAGGAGCAATTCCTTTTCTCTGTGAAATCAGCCCTTAAAGTTATGGCGTTTTTCCTTTTTTTTTTTATATAACTTAATAACGCTGCGAGGTGGAAGAAAACTTTACATGTAAGAATTTCTTGGTTCCATGCTACATCACACTATCGAAAGAAAAATAGAGGAATATTTAAAACACGAAGAAACTAGATAACTTTAAAGTCCGATTTCACCCCCTTCAGAATGAATTTCCGCGGAAAAGAAAATTCATCCTTGCTATTCTTTAAATAAATATTAATAATAAATATGAAATCAATTTTAAAAAATATTTTTATCCATTCGACTCGGCTCACCCCAAGATCAAATCCTGAGTGCGCTACTGCTCCAATATACTCTACATTCAGAATTTTCAGATTGTGATCGTTTCCTTGTGAGTAATAGAGTACCTACTGAGTATTTTATTTGTTTCTATCAAACTTGCCGATTTCTGTTTGAATAGGTAATCGTCATTAAAAACTGACCCGTGTCTTCATAAAATTTCCCAGTTCTTGTAATGTGGATTATTACTATTCTTAATATTATTAACGTCATTATTGCACCGAGACAGTATTTTGAATATAAGTTTGACAGAGACAAAGAAGGGTGTAATATGTGCAATATCCTGTATACTTAACCTTGAAAACTAATACTAAAACTGAGACCAGAGTTGGGCAAAATGTAATCTAATTACAAATTACAAATTACGATTAAATTGTAATTGTGTAATTGATTACACATTATTTTCTGTAATCTTTAATTTAAGTAGTTGACAAAATTGTGATCAACTACATTTTGCCCAGCTCTGACTGAGACCAAGAACTAAAGCCTTGGTACCTACTAAAAGACTTCGGAGTAAAATTGATTCAATGTGAAATGGAAAGCTGAAGGTGAATTTAGTAATTCGAAGTGCGTAAATGCAACAGATGGAGTGATGGATGTTCTGTTTTATTGGAATCACTGTAAATTGGTATTAAGCGAGGGGAACGTTTATCAAAATCATCCGCAGAGTTTTCCGTATAACTGACATGATCGATTCGAGTCCGCGTTTACCAGGGCTTCGATATCGATACCGGCATTCACGTGTCACGTGAACGTCATTTGCATACGCCGTGTGCATACGGGGAATTCGATGTAGCCGTATCAGACAGCCTCGTTTCATCTGATTTCCACCATTCCGGCGCGTGTAACTGCGGAAACGGATGTGCTACGTTCGCCGCGTTGTTTTCCTGATGAGCGTCGATTGAACGGGTGCCGCAGACATGATACCCTAATGATTATAATTTCGAACTCGCAGCACGTAAAACCGTGCGACACGGTACACGCACAATGTACTCCCCCGCGTTCGCGAAATAATAAACTTCAACTCTGAACACCTTCGAAACAAAATACTAAGATTTCAAGCTACTCTTACTAGCCTCCACTCAGTTCATGTGAATAGCCAGCCTTCCTGCAATTAGTAAGAGTCTAGTTCGTTTAAATTTTTACTAGACTTCAACTTCCGCTACAAGCAGAAATTATTCTTCCTGAAAAGTAAGACCTAAGTAAAATAGTTTCTCGGGTCAAATGCAAGATCTCTAATTCCTTTAAAGCCAGAAGGTCATTCTTGAAGGAGAAAAGTAGAGAAAAGTAGAGAAAAGTAGAAATTTAATTCGGACTCGCGGGGTCTTTCGAAGTATCTAGAAGTCATTTCAAAGGTTCTGCAACACGTGCCACGAGAAATGTCTGACATCAGTGCGCGAGATCGAATTGCGCAACAACGCGGCCCGATAATCCATTCCACCGGCAAATTCCTTTCTTGCTAGCTGCGCGCTGCTCTAACCAGCTGCGGACCCGGCTGAAATCAAATTTCCAGCCCCCGGCGTCTTGGAATAAACGAACCAGAGGCTTGCTTGTAGAATAATATTCAAATTCAGGAAAGTAACGAAGTCGCGGGTCCAAAGGGCCAAGCGCCGTCGACCCGCTGGAATATTTTGCTGCCGGGGCGAGGAAGAGGGCGTGGGAAATGGAAGTTTCGAGTTCTGGCGATCTCTTGAGAGCGGTGGTGCCGACAGCAGCCACTGGCTTGCGGCTTTTCGAGCAACTTGATCTCAATTGCGGTTCAACGGCCGACGGGACAAACTCGAAGGGGTTGTAACTTCATGTTGCTACAACTTACGCTCCGCAGTCTTGTTTCTTCGCGGATCGCCCGAGCGGGACGCCTCGAAGTAGGTATCGCACTTGCTCGAGAGTCCGAGCCCGCGGAAGTTAAGTTTCAGGGGAAGATGCTCGCCTGCTAGGGTAGTCTTATTGTGGTAGGAAGCGGTTGATAGTTTCTGTAAGACACTTAGGAAAGTCGATGTGACGACAAGAAAGATATTCTACTAGGGAGTAGGGAAAACCAGGGCAAGTTGACTAGTTTTTCAGTATTGAATTTCTGCCATTTTTGTTTGAATTAATTACTTAAGGTAGTCCCTGAATAATCTATTAAATTCAAGAATTCTTTCAAGTTTCGTTGAAAACTAATTTCGAATACAAGAAACGCTTGTACAAAGTTTGAAATCGATTTACCACTTAGTTATCGAGAAATTTGTAATTAAACTTGATGCATTTTAACACAGTGGCATATGGCAGAGTCGAAAAAAGAGGATTATAGTTTCAGTTTTTCCTCTGAAACAGGAAAACTGTATTCAACAAGTGTACCAAAATTGGCACGAAAGCACATCGAAATGTCGCGAAATGAGTTTATTAATTTCTGCGAAACTGACCACATGGTTTCTTCGTAAATGTCCATAAAAACTAGTTTTACGTGCAGATTTTTTAGAAACTACGTAGACCAGTCAACGTGGCAACGTCGCACAATCGATATGTTTAGAAATTTAAATAACGAACGGCGATTCAAATTCATATGAACATTTTTTCTGACATTTTGGTTATAAAAGACGCCCCGAATTAACAATGAACTTTTTAAAATATATATACATGATGTTAAAAATTATTATTATTATTTCTATAGTATCATACTACTTTATATTTATCGTTTATTACCCAACTCTAATTTGACTAACATAGTTGCTTAGGAACTACCTTAATAAGAAATATGCTAAAATATACTTTGGTCATTCCTCTTTAAAATATTGTTTGTTTGTTTGTTTTATGTCTCGATTAAATGGAGTTACGTATGCATAGTATGGAGATGATTTCTCTGTACCAACCTGTCCCGGTCTCCCTACATAGAGCGAAATTATGGAAGTAATTAAGCAGCTCGAATGCTGGGCAGCAAAATATCGAAGCAATATTTCAAAAGCGTCAGATCTCAGCGTTCTTTGAATTCCATGCAACGAATGAACGAGGCCACCATATCGCTTGAACATCAAGTATTTTTTGCGAATTAATTACAAGGAGATGAAAGCAAGCACGGACTTTTCCGGTTATACCATGTTTATTACTATCACGTAGAGTAAAAAAATATATTTTATATATATATATATATCTATTTTACAAATGGCACCACACGAAGTTGTTTATACAGTGTTTTAAAAAGAGTGTCTTTGGCTTTGAACTGATATTGAGCTTAAAAATAAGGATACAACGATTTCCTTGGAATATGTTTCTCCTAGAACCTGGTATTTCGCTCTGAACCTCGGAAAAAAGTATTGAACCGAAATTATTCAAATAGCGACTAGGGGAATGCGATTTGTACGAAAAACATCGATTTTCGAGGTGCACAGATGGCTGTTTCTTTTTTATCTCGAGAACTAGACTTTTTGCTCTTTAATATTGAGGTTCAATGCAGAAAGGAATATATTTTGAACTTGTTGCAAAAATTTCAAGTCGATCCGAATCGCCGTTTTTTTTTTTGCAATCACTGCAAAACCACAGTAACAACGGCTACACATCAAACAACTGTAGCGCCGTCACATACGTGTATATATTATTTAAAAAATTTTTTTACTGTTTATAGTATTAATACACATAGCCCAAAAGTACTAGTCACAATTCGTATTCATCGCCTTGTAATTAATTCGCAAAGAAATACCCAATCTTAGAGCGATTTGACGGCCTAAAAAGCTTAAAGTGTTTCTCGAAACTCGTTGAATCGAATCGTGAAGCGAACCGGTGCAGGAATTCAACAGCTTTTCATTGAGAATCACTGAAATCTATTACTTCTCCGGAGTAGCCTGCCTCGCCATCGATACCAGGCTCTGTTCCAATTTTTCGCGAGCACCGGCAATCGAAGCCTCCGGAGCAACAGATGCGGCGTATAACCTGTTGCAATTTTCCTGTTTGTCCAAGCAGATGGCACTGCATCGATGCACTCTAACCCAGCGGAGATCGATGCACTCCCATTCTGAACGCGTATGCAAGTCTGCTCGGTGCTCCAGCTACTTCGAACGCAATAAACGCCGATGGAGCGTGGCGAAACATAGAATCCTATGGAGATTTCTACGACTGCACGTGAAACGGTAACGTATCTACGAAACCCGTTGCACCTTCCGACGGAGTTGTGCGTTTCATTATTAGAAGTAGATGAAACAGAGCAATATCATCGCCTCACGTCGGAGCAGGCACGTAACCCCTCTGTTATTTATTCCACGCTATTCTTTCATCTTTCATTTCATTACATTCTAAGCGCCGAGTTTTAATATAAACGGGAGGCTTCATTCGGAGCACAGTAGGTACGGTGGAACAGCAATAAAGTAGATTGTAATTACCGTCCCGTTTCTCCTCCAATTAGGCAGTCCGCTGATTTTCAGAAACGCTCGCGACATCCACTATATTCAGACGGTTAATAGGATTATTTCGGATAAAGGAAAGCTGGATGGACGCACCGAGAAGTTTGGAAAGTGGTGCGCGAAGTTCCGAGGAGAACGGTTCGCTTAATACTTGGTCGGGGACAGAAGATCAGTAAGTTATCGAGGCTGCTTTTTCGATCCGACTGAATTTGGGGGTTCGGTAACTCTGCTCGCCGGGAACGTTAATCCTCCTCTGTTTTCTCGTACGTCGTTTTGTCGAGCGAAAGCATCGCGATGGGTCTAACTGGCTGGCTGTAAGTGGATGCCCGACGAATTACCAGTGCAAGAGGAAATTCGAGTGAGAAGCAGAGCGCTGAAATAGTACCCAAATATCTAGCTCCGTTGTTTCCACCTGAACTCGAAATAATTCGCCTTTATTTATGGCTGGGAAGCTCGAGCAGAAATTCAAGATGAAGTAGCAGATTAATCAAAGTATATAACAAGGGGGACCATATTATGTTGGAAACAGTCCAATACTAACGCCACGTTGGGGAGTAATTGAAGGGTTGGATGCAATAAGGGGACTAGCGCTTGGAAATTGGAAAAATAATTGTCCAAACGCAAAGAAAGATTGGTAAATTAAATGTTATTAAATTGCATTTCTAAAAATATAGTGTTGTACAGCTCGTCACGACGCACATTTTTTCTATTTACAGTTTGTTTATACAATCATTACTATCCGAGCTAAAAATTATAAACAAAAAATTTTTCATCGCCCGAAATCATTATTTCTTTAAACATAAATTGCGATAACTTGAGTAAATATTAAGGGATCGTTATGAGACTTGAAACATAACTTCAGAAAACTCTAGCCAAGCCGTAAAATGTATGCACAAAAACCTTATGTTAAAAAATGTAATAATATTTAATTAAAAAGTAATACTGGACATAACCCATGTTTTTCAATGTTCGCCGTTAAAAAGTATCGAGGCAATTTTGAGGTACGTACAACTTGCAGCGACAAAGTTTTTCCTTCATATACAAGGAAGATTTTCACCAATTTTCACACTGATTAATGAATAATTGTAGAAGATATGACGATATATATAAATCTTGCGCGCCACCAACAGTCGGTAGCCGCGTGTAATGCGCTATTTAGCAGTTTTAGCAGTCGCGTTGACTGTTGGTGCCGCGCGGGATTTATACATATCGCCGTATCTTCTACAATTATTTATTAATCAGCGTGAAAATTTGTGAAAATCTTGCTTGTATATTAAGGAAAAACTTTGTCGCTGCAAGTTATAAGTACCTCAAAATTGCCTCGGTACTTTTTAACGGTGAACGTTGAAAAACTTGGGTTATGTCCAGTATTACTTTTTAATGAAATATTATTACATTTTTTAACATAAGGGTTTTGTACACACATTTCACGGCTTCGCTAGAGTTTTCTAAAGTTATGTTTCAAGTCTGATGACGATCCGTTAATATTTATTCAAGTTATCGCAATTTTTGTCTAAAGAAATAATGATTTCGGACAAACAAAAGATTGGATAAACAAACTGTACATAGAAAAAATGTGTGTCGTGATGAGCTTTACAACACTATATTTTTAAAAATTCAGTTTAACAACATTTAATTTTCCAATCATTCTTAGCGTTTGGACAATAATTTTTCCTATTTTCAAGCGCTAGTCCCCTTATTGCATCCAACCCTTCAATTAACACGCTGCTATGCAAACTAAGGCGATGCTAAGAGGGACCAAAATGGCGTCCATGGTCACCGGGAGGCCACGGACGTCATAGATTCCTAGGAGCACCATTCAACGAATCCTCCGCTAAAGCTGCAAATCCAAGACGAGACAAAAATACCGTGTCTCACGTGAGACTTTAATCTCACGAGACAATCGTCTAATTATTTCACTATTTATTAATTACTTTGTCATCGGTTTCATGAAATTAGTCTCTCACGAGACAAGTTTCATGATATATTTTCAAAAATCTCGTCTCTCGCGGCTATTGCCATTATTTACACTTAGTTGTTGCTGAGATTTTTACCCCGCGATAGAAACGCCTCGTGTAAAATCTCATCGTGGATTTGCGCCTTTAGAATATCCCTGAATCAGCCGCGGAGTGAAACTTTCCAAGCCGACCGTCTTACGTCGATAAAGCGAACTCGCGGTCGCTATTGCCCGCCGCAATAATCGGCTTCGCGGGGCCCATTATATCA
The DNA here is from genome assembly GCA_947577245.1 of Andrena bucephala. NCBI lineage: Eukaryota > Metazoa > Arthropoda > Insecta > Hymenoptera > Andrenidae > Andrena > Andrena bucephala. The sequence continues at coordinate 93,175,797 of OX387715.1, read as the reverse complement.
CCATAGTCCACTTAACAAGGTGGAATACCAAGCAGCGGGATTCGAGGGCGTCCAGTTTCCGTTTTACATGCGACTGGTAACCGAAGAAGGCATCCCGAAACGGTGGTGTATTAATATTGATGGTGACGCGCCCGCACGAACGCCACCGGCTGCGCCTTGTAATTGAATATCATTTTTGCGCGGGTGATTTGCATGGCAAACGGCCCGCGAACGGCGCACGCTCAATTGGATCAGAGGGGCGAGGCAAAGAAGGACTACGTCGTCCCGTCGCGTGCCAGAATTCCCCGCTAGGAAAAGGATCGCGGCTGTTCGATTAAAACGAGACCCGTCTACGGCAACTGGCTTCTCTCCCCACCACCTCGTTCCTCGGGTCATTGCAGGATCAGAAGTGATTGACGAGCCAATCCAACGATCGACGTGGATTGATGATGATTGCTCGAAAAGAAACTAAGAAACACCAATATAACGCTGACACTGCGAAGAACCATGTACCCTGGTGCAAACGTGCTTCATTAATTCCTATCATTCGTATAAGTCTGTCCTGCTGTCTCTTGGAAAAAGTTTCCTCGCTGTACAGGATTTTTGTCCACCGGAGATGTTCTCTTTATTTCCGCGGAAACGATTCTCCTGCCTCACTTCCATCGTGCTTCTATGAATTTTTATTTTACGCGATACATTGTTCCGATTGTTCCGGGAATTTTAATAATGACGCAGAGGACGCGGCGAAAGTAGTAAATAGGGAAATTTCTCTCGATTTCATGCTCGCCGTTAGCGAGCGGGTATTCCGACCTCATTTCAAAGAGTTTTAATCGTACTGTTTAAAAGGTAAGCCGTGGAAAGTTTCCCGTTATGATTCCTTTAGAATCACCCACCCCTTTGTCTCTATTCCGACCGAGCCTTGACTTTTCATTTTAATTAAAAGCGGCCACGCACAAAACGAAAGCTGCAAAGCTTTTTCTTGGATCGCAAAGGCATTCCGCGTGACTCGGACATATGTGTAGTGCTCGAGCATGTAAAAAGGGATCTGTAGACGTGTTGTGCGCGATGTTCAATATACACGCGTCCTAGGATAGTATGAGAGAAATTTTTAAAAAATTAACCACCGCGTGGATTTAAGTAAAGGCAATTCAACTTTGTAGAGACCCCGGGCGCACACTCGAGCTAATTTCGTTTAAGAATGATAAATAACGTACGCTTTTGAAGATCAAAGAACACTGAGGAATCTTTAATCCTAGCTATCCCGATGTTGTTCACTCGATGGAGTTTCTGAAATACGAACGAATCGAAAGCTACAAAAATATCTAGCCCCATTGGTCCGCGAAGCACGTCTGGCCACGGACAATCCGTCTTCCCTTGATCTCTTACGCCCGACTTTTTCCACGCTCTCCAAGTCGAAACAATATCAAACGGTCGTTCAAGACCGCTAATGTCTTCCCCTCTATCGTTCCACTTTGTTATCCCATTATCCGCACAGGACTAGTTGACATTCTACCGATTATCCAACAATATGTAACATCCGGATATTCTCGTGTTTAAGGGGACTAGGCGGCAGTCGCAAAATCGATTTTTGTATTGCATTTTCCAAAAGTACTATCTTTTCCGAATAAAATGCCGCTTGGTTTATATTAAAATTCGCAAAATTGTTGATTCGGCAGCTAAAAAGGTCAAGCGGTAACTTATAGCGTCGCCGTTGCCCAGAAACTTTAAACGCGTTTTTCTGGAATCTTTTTTTCTCTTGGTTTTGCCATATCTGCGAAGGAGCGGAGGTTCAGATCGACTTGAAAAAAATACAGGATTTATTTCATTATATCTTGTATTTACCCAGAAAAAAATCTTTACAAATATTAACTGTTCAAGCTAATGAAGCACTACGCCAGGAGTGTCCAACCAGATCGTCAAATTAGTTTCACAAAAACAATGTTGTAATCAGTGACGAAACTAGGGGGGGGGGGGGTAGGCAGCGGGTGTTTCTGCCCCGAGCGCCAATTTGCGGGGGACGCCAGATGAGAAATATTTATAGAAAAAAGACATAGTTTTGGTAAAGCTACATCAATGGCTTTATTCAAATTTATATGTTACGTTACTCCATTGGGAATGAAGGAGATACACATTTTATGAAACAGTAATTAAAATTTATCTATTTAAAATTTATTGATTTGTTATTAAACAGCAAACAAATAACGAGATTTATTTGAATTAAATTAAAATAGAGAACGATGACGTTGCTTAATCTCACATGAACAACCATGATACGGGGAATGATGGGGTACCCCGACCTAACCCCTAATGGGGTTAGATATCAAGGACCTCGTCTTGCCTCAAGGCATCGTTTACCAAAGATTAATATGTTTGTACAACAAATAAAGAAATATTGAAATTTTAAATATGTCACATTAAAATACATGAAATGGAGAATATCATAGAAGGAAAATAATAGACTTATCGTTGTTAAATATATATTAATTTCAAATCTTTTTATCACACGAAATAACGTCGACGCAGCACGCAAACGGTTCACAGCTATAAATAAAAAACGCGTGCTCCCCCACTCGCTTTTGCCAGCGACCACACTATTATAACACAGTGGCTTCCTAATGATGTATTTGTCACGTGCCTAGCATCTTTTAATTAGGGTTTAGGGAGATACCCCATCTTACCTCCCTACTTCCCCTATAGGATAAAGGTGGGATAGTTGATCACAGTTTTGGTATTTTATTAAAATAATAATAATGGTTTGCTTTGTTTCTATTTAATTACTTAAGTTGCGATTCTTAGACTATTCTCAATATACTTGTACAAATTTGAGAGGTGAAAACTAATTTTAATGACTGAATTTAAACATTTTCCGGCAGTGACGTTATGCACAAGTATCCCCCACTAAAGGGGAGACTTGATCAAAAGGTTAGGGAGACTTGATCAGTGAACTATAAGAGTAAATAACACATTAATTTTCTAAAAAATATTTATTATCTTACACAATAACATGAAATAAAGGGAATATCATAAATGGTAAGTAAACTATAACTAATTTGAAAGAATTACTGAAAAAATAAAACCGAAGAATGACATAAAACTCTATGAGATAAAACAACATAAATGCATTCTTAAAAGACTTCACTTATTGTTAGATATCATCAGAAAACAACATAAATGCATTCTTAAAAGACTTCACTTATTGTTAGATATCATCTAATTCAGATGATGATGAAGAAAAGATTTTCCTTCTCACTTTCCTTGCCGTATTTTTCTGTTTCATTAGCCGTTCTATGGTTTTTTCTAGGGCTTTTTCACCTGTTCAAGAAACCCACCTCACATACTGATCAAGTATATCTCAATGCACTCGATTTGAAAAAGGTGAAAAACTAAACTTACCTTAAATATTTAGATCAATCAATAAATAGCATTAATAGATCAGAAATGGCTGTTTTACTTAACATATTTTAAATCGTTGAAAATGCAACATTCAGTCGAAAAGGAGGAACATCAAGGTGACCGAAATATTTACTTTTTGGCCGCAAATAAGATCGAAGCTCCTAACTACATTATTTTATGCTCCCGAAAGAAAACTGCAACATGGCGTGTTGCAATAATGCAAACATTACCACGATAACGTGACAGCAGGCACAAATTGCCAATATATTAATTAAAAAACTGACGTGATCATGTATCCCCGATGATCAACTATCCCACCTTTCCCCTATGTTTGTATTGCCCTTCTATTTTTAATATCATAATAAAATATATAAAAATATGCCGAAAGTTTTGTTACTTATCAACTATATTATACTATATTTTATATGCGGTCCAGGCAAGCCAAAAGATTGGACACCCATGCACTACACGGTTCCCTGCGCCGAGGACGCCACGTCTCATTCTTCTATTCGTGCTTCCGTGGCGGTGTGAAGTTCAGCATGATCGATGCAACGCGAGAAGCAAAAAGCGCGGATATCGCCTAAACTTTAGGAAGCATAATGCTCTTCGACGTAACTCCCACGGGATCGTTACCGCGTAGCTCGAAAAAGGACCACCGAGCCACGTTCCCACGGTGACAAAAGATGTTAAACCGGGGCAAGAAACGAAAGGAGGAAGAATCCATCGTGGCTTCCAGCACACATCGACGGAACCAAACTGCAGCATCGATCCCCAGCAGTGATGGATTGCCGTGAAAAACAGCGTGGTCGATTTTTTCCCTATAGACGCGGAAGCTTCGAGCACCATCCTCTGATTCATGGCCCGGAAAATTAATCTGGAGATGGTCGCAAGTGGGCATTATTAACTGGACTTATCGACCCTCTCATATCTCGCCAGTTCCCTTGCACCTCCCTTTATCATCGCGGGCGATCAGGAACGCTGCGAGACGACGAAGCACCGCATGTTCCTCATAGACGAATAAAATCTAGACTCTTCAGAAACGAATAACATTTATTCGTTTACCACCCGAGTTTCGACTAGCCCAGGTCCCTTTCAACATTTTTATTCGCGCCCTGATCCTTCTGCTCCCTCCTCTAATGAAAATGTTATCGCTACTTCAAAGGAAAATTTCATTACTCGAAACTAGGTAAACTTCGTCATTCCTTTCCTCTACTCTTTGTCCAGGAGAGTCTTGGATATGCGATAGCCCCAGTATCCCCCCCCCCCCCCGATTGCTTTATTTTCCCACGCTCCCAGCACCACGAACCACGAGCTCGCCCTTTCATCGAGTTCCCTCCCTCGTATCATTAAAACCCTTCGTTCCTCCGTTCAAACACCTCCACTTATTCTTTCGCGTAATAAAGAGCTACTTTCAAATTTCATGTCTAATTGTTCATTGCCGCTGCCGCGAGAAAGGAATCACGCGGGATCTCGTTAGCGTCGAACAGAAATCGAGAATTTCTTCCTTAAGTCGACAGCTCGAACGGTTCGCAAGTAACTTTCTTCCTAACGAGATTTCCTGCATTTACCGGGCTGCCATTAAATCCAAGTTACACGTTCCATATCGAGAAATCCGTCGGAAAGCGTTAAACGGTGATATAATAAGTTTTCAAGGGAATGCTCGTTAATCACACTTTATAAAGTACACCTATCGTGATCATGGGACACCTTCGACACTACCTTGTAGTTTACCCGGCAAAAGTCATAGCTCCTCGTGATAAAAACGAGGAATGTCACGAAACGGCGTTATCGAGAAAATTAAGTTTTAATACATTAAGGTCGGTATCAGATATATCGGCCGGTGAGTTCGGTTTCGCGAGCAGCGATCGGGGAGAAATCAGCCACCACCGTCTGACGATCGTGGATTTGTCAGTTGGAGTTGCGTGGCCCTCGCAGGGTGTGGTGGGGTAACGGGACCGCTGCTCGGCTCCGGCTGAACCTAGCCGTTTGGCTGTTATTTATTCTTAGCGTAGTAGTTGTGTGCGTTACGGAGCTATGCGTAGACCAACACGAGATGAAGCTATCGAGAAAGTATCAATGTTCGGACCAGCAAAGCTCCTGATTTTTTCGGAGCTAACGCACACCTATTCTGGTGTGTGTATTTCTACGCTGAGAGCTCGGTTTGGCCTACACGCTAGAAGCTTGGCGCTATCCCCACCACTTCTGGCTCACTCTGGTTCTGCGAAGGCGAGAGCGAGATGGAACGAGAGCGAGTCAGAAAACGTTGAGAAAAGAAGCACCGAGGCAGGGAAACTGTGTGGTGGGAGAATACCCCTCACGAAACTCACCGGCCAATATATCTGATACCGACCTTAATCCATCAGTAAAAATAGAAGGTTCAATGAATTTAATTTTCGTATATAATTTTCTTCTAAAATAATTTCTTGCTTTACCTTGGCGACAGAAGCTTATGTTTAGGCAAAGAGTGGAGACATTCCCGTATTTTGTTCCAGAGCAGAGTGGACATTTCCTGTTTTTAACCAGTAGATATAACAAATCTTTAACGTTATTTTAGGGGGGTGTTTGAACTTCATCGCCCTTTGTGATTTGACAGTTCTGTAATTCCACTTGCCACCAACAAAATATGCTATAAATCGCTAGATCACGAAAAACAGACATCCCCTGTTTTCCCGTTACCCTTCATATTTGCAATCAAGACTCTTGTGACAGGTGCTTCTCGTTACGTGAAATGGAATTTCTTGCCAGTACACAGAATTCTTAATTCCCCGCGATTCCCTCGAAATAATCTGTGGCCATTCGATAAGCACCCTCCGTTCGGAAGGGTGGCTATTGGGATTTCCAATTATCTCGTAAAGTGGGTGTATAACAGAGCCGGGAACAAAGAGGCTCGATATTTCACGTCGAAAAGAAAAAAAGAGGAGTTCGAGAAAGAAAATTGGTTCTGTCAAGGTGGAACGGCGGCCTTTAAATTTCTCCTCGGTTGCTGTACAGTTCTGGACGAATTTATGAAGTTCCACCGCCACGATGGATATCGTTTACGTTCGAAATAAAATCGTGGCCCCTGAAGCGCGTGCCCCGTTTCCCAACTAGTGACCTTTCCGGCGAGGCCATCCGCTGAGGTCCCCGGGTCCCCTGAAGCTGGCCGTCGTCGTATTTTATGCCAAAGGAACCAAGGGAGCCAACGCCAGAGCGCGTCTTGGTTGTTATATAATTTCCTCGAGGCGGATTTTTTTACGCGGAACAGCCGCGATTTGTCATTCGGATGATGAGCCTCGAGGAAGTATTACGATAAGAGGATCTCGTTACTCTCCTCGCGGAACTGCTTCTGGCCCACCGCTCTGATAAATTTGAAATGTACCCAAGTGCGGGGGGATGATAGCTGAAAATAATCGTCAAAAATTCTGACGAATTGAGGACCTTGTAGCGAGAAGGGTGCGGCTACATCTTTAGCAACTTCGAGTAAGTTAGAAAAAATTGTTTATACAATTGTTACTAGACTGCGGAAGTTTATGCAAGTATGATATTTATTACGATAATTAAGACCTCCCTATTGTAAGAAAATCGAATATTATATATCATGGCCGCTATTATACTCGAGCTAAATAAGTAAGTTTTGTATATGCTAGAAATAAATAAACATAACATTTTTTAAAATAAAAAATATATTTTGAAAATACTCTAATAACGAAACATATTTCTATCAAAGTTCCGCTTGTTTAGTCCTTTTCTATAAAAATGTATATTTGCATAAACATCTGCAGTCTAATTATTACCTACTTTGACTTAGCATTAAAAAGATCTAACACTAAAAATATATATTTTCACGCATTATGTAGAAAAAATACTTTTTAAGTGAAAAAGGAAGTAACTTCACCAGACAGAGCTAAAATCTTAATTATCAATGTCGCTGTGGTTGAAAACAAAATCCCAAAAATTTTCACTCCTGGCTATTGCGTCACTTTACAATTTTCGAGCCTTCTGACCGAGTAGGTATCAATACCAAGCGAGCAATCTCGGTCACCAATAAGGTTTTATTAACACCGAACGTGGACCAGCGGAAGCGGGCTTAGCTTAACGCTTTGGCTTAACGTTTAATAAACAGAGAGGAGAGTGATCAAGATGTTTCAGGAGCCGGCGAGGTAAGTGCTTCCTGCCGTTGTTTATGGAAACACAGGCCACAGCTGAAAATCCACCGATCGTATATACCTCGTCGAGGATCCATTCTTTTTCCGGTGTTTTATAGCCACCGGGAATAAAACCTTTTATACGTTTCGCGCGACAACGTCTGCGTACCTCGAACTCGATTAAGGGTGACGAAACGCTGCCCGGGGAAATGCGATGGGGCAGCAATAAAAGTCAATTCTCCCACGTGTCCTGGACGATAACGCGTCCTTAACACAAATATGAAGGCGATATTTCGCCACCTAAACGTTTCCCTTCCAGGCCCTCGCGTGATCCACGCTAATGGAGCTGGAATGGCTCGTGGAAATTTTACGGCGGCAGTTTTCCTCCGGCAATCTCCATCGGTTCAATCGTTTCTATCCCGCGGAGGAAGGAATGGAAACAGAGTAGACACAATTGGATACGAAAGGGAGCCCTTCCTAAGAAGCCTCTTTATATTCGACGTTTAGTTGAAACTTGCGGACTGCTTACAGGTGAAAGCTATTTTGCAGGGATAATGCTAAAAGCCAAGCTAATAATTAGCACCTGCCTGGTAGCTTTCGACTAACGATGCTCGTACAATTCCCGTTGTGCCAATAGGTATTGCTCGTTTGCTGGAGTAATAATTGTGGGAGAATTCGTTCGTTTTGTCCTTACAAATAGGATTCTGAATTTGAAAATGGTAACTCCATTCGTAGGTACTTATCATTTCCTTCGAAGTCTTAAGGGGGGAGCCTGGTCTAGCGGGGCGAAGAAATCGATTTTTTTTTTTGCATAAATCAATAGTTTAGCTTCACGATAATATGTTCCCGAAGCTGCAAAACGAAATTCGAAAAATTAAAGCGGATATAACCGGTTTTGCTACGGAGCACCAGGTTACCAGAAAACATTAAATGTGTTTTTCTCGAAACGACAGTTTTTCAATTGGCGGGCAATGTAACTACAAAAATATTCAACCGATCGACTGATCGCGTGAATTTTGCACGAAAAAATCAGGATTTCAACTTTAAATAGTCTCCATTTGGTTTTAAATTAATACTTCGGAAATTCCCTCCGTTAATCAGAGGATACATTAATATACTAACGAAATCTTTTTTGTTGTTTGGGTTTAGATAACCTGGTTCCGAATGGAAGTGCTCACCGCAAAAACAAATTTTTAAAAAGGCTTCTTCGGTGTGGGTTGTTACTTTATTATAAACTTAAATATTTTTCTACGAAAAAATTACCAAATGTTCTTTAAATGTTGCTCTATTAAGTGCAAAAGGTTTTGTAAGAATATATCCATCCACTTTTTCAAAAAAAAATCACAAACATTCGCCTCTTTTAGACCGCCTGACTAGGTATAACCCCTTAATGCCTCTAAAATTCAATCAAAATCGACACTATCGAGGTAATAGTACATTGCGTGACAAGGGAAAGAAGAAAGCGATTTTGACGAGCGTGAAGTTTGATGCCCGAGCGCAGCGAGGACAACACTTCGCGCGAGGCAAAATCGCATCTCTCCCTTGTCACACACAATACATTTTTCAACACCTGCATGAAAGGTATTTTTGGAAGCCTGCTGAGCGATTCGCAAAAAATATGCGCGTTCGATTGAGTTTTTATTGTAATAAAAAGAAAGATACTAAAAGCACTGCTTGCGATAAAGACTCCACTTTCTGGTTATCTCGCCAGTCCATAAATTTGTTATACATCGTTTACTCTTCTCTCGATTTCGATGGCAGCAAATTTTCCTCAATCGCTTTTGCAGCTTCTGCTATATCATACGAATTCATTGGTAATACAAGTTGTAGCGGTTTGAATTTCCAAATTGATATTCGGTTAGAGAGATTTTGCTGATTGCCTCCCCTCCCCTCGCGTAAGCTCGACGCGGGGATGCAATTACGCAGTGTTATCCCCACCCATCAGAAATTTCTCTGTTAACGAGTGATCACGTCGGAATATTCTGCCCCATACCGACACTTCTGACACTGTTCGCACAGTGCGCCATCGGCTGGCCATTCTTCGCCGATGTCGTAATTAATGGGACATACCTACCGAGGGTCGGTGGAGGGTTCCTGATTAATTTTGTCAACGATCAACGTCGATCATCGTCCACCTACCCTTAACCCGGCGAACAATACGTCCAAGGGGCATTACTCCCGAAATGCCCACTCCGTTCAGGAAGCCGTGATTTATAAAGCACACTTAAATCCCGCGAATTATTACATTCCCCAAGCAAAGAATATCGGAATTGAAATTCGTCAGAAACATTGGGGGAAATCCTCGAGTATGCTTCCCACCAATTTCCATCCCTTTGCGAACTCCTGCATAATGTCATACGAGAAATGGAGGAAATGGAAACTCTTGGTGATGAAATTTTCAATTCGACATAGGGTAAGCAGGCCAGTAGATGGACGGTTTAGCTGATTCCGAACTTTATATTAAGATTTTGGTTAAAAATATTTGTTTCATGAAACAAAAATTAAAATCTTTACACGTAGAAATATATAAAATTAAAGAAAAAAATTAATTTATTCAAGCATAAATAATAAAAATTCTATTCATAGCCCATATCACCAGTAGATGGACGGTAGGGCTAGTAAATGAACAGCTCACAACCAGTAGATGGACGGTAACTAACCTAAATAGACAGTTTAAAGATAGGTAAAAGAAATATTGTACGTTATAATTTAATCATTTTCTTGCATTTATTATATTAAAAAATGTGTAAACTTTCTAACTACTTGGTTATGAGTATTTATTAAGAAAAAATCGGCATGAAAAGGTTTAATTCTGTGCTCTCGATCTATTGGATTTAGGTTAGAAAACTTATACCATTTCATGGACAGACATTTTTCTAAGTTTTATTATTTTATCTTTTTCTTTAGACGTTCATTTAGATATTTTGAATATTACTAATGCAACCACGTATTACATACCTCTTTAAAATACGTCCAAACACGCTATTTCCTTGCAATAAACCACGTGCACGCTAGCAATGCTTACTACCAACTGAACAACTAGCACCCGGTGGTAATGTGTGATCGTATTAAGAAATATTTTTCCCATATAAAAACAATTTTTATTAAAAATGATAATTTTATAAAACAACAAGCGTTTTTTCTACAACATAAAAAAAATCTTATAAATTAAAAACCTAGTTCTTTCATGATTGATGATTAATCTACGAATCGTCCATCTACTGGCCCCGTCCATCTACTCGCCTGCTTACCCTACCCCGCGGCCCCAAAGCTCGGAATAACGGAGAACGTTGAAGCTGGTTCCGTGTTTTTATGGAATTACAAAACAGGACACAACGAGTTGCCATTGGACGTTCAGAAGACGAGAGCGACGTGGGTAATCATAACGCCGAGGGAAGAAATCGTGTCGGTGGCATCATGAAAGATGCAGGTGGCAGGAGATTGGTAGCGCAGCTTGTATTCATTGCACTTAAAAGCGAGCCGCTAAGGATCTTGAATGAAGACGAATTTGCTCGTTAGCATTCTGCCCCTTGGAACCGCAACCCGCCAGTACGATACATTTCCACCTAAACCATTGGACGCTTTCTACGATAATTTCTCACAGGCAAACTCAACGAGTGCAATATTTATTCAAGATCCGCCTGCTGAATACCTACACGAGACAAATCACACTTTGTAACCAACCCTCAACCCTCTCAAACTGATTAAAAGTAATGTTCAAGGGTCCCTGTACAAAACTTTTCGTTGTACAAAGGCCTGAGGGGACCGTCCGGTCTAAAAATCGATTTTTCTTTTATTTCATTTCTCGAATGTTCAACCTTTTAAGAATGCGTGTTTAAAAGGATTTTTTGAAATTCGTAAAATTCTCGAAGTCACAGGCATTTGAATAGCGGGAAATGTGTAGGTAAAACCCGGCCACTTGGCACTCACCTAAAACTTTAAACACGTTTTTCTGGAATCATGATTTTTCCGAACGGTAGACAGCATAACAAAATAAATTATTAACCGATTCCACAAAACTTGGTGGCATTTTTTTGTAAATGAATTCACTATCGCATCACCCTTTGACCATCAATTTTAGAGGTCATAGTTCTTCGTTATTAACATTTTTAGGCGCAGAATTACCCCCTTTTTCGCATGTTTGTGTTCAAACGTATACCAAACATCGCCATTTTGCTTTATTTGCCTTCTTAAAGGCTGATGCGATAGTGATGGATACAACCTATAAGAATATCTTTGGTTTTTTTATTTCAGACAATTCTACCTCGAGTTCTACTGTCTACCGTTTCCGTCTCTTTTGTTGCAGCAGTGCACTGAGCGCCACGTAAAATTCGAACCATTATAGAAAAATGAAAAAAAAAAGAAGTTTTTATATCCTTGAAGAACGAATAAAGATTTTTACTGCAAGTAGTATACTTTTTTTAAAACAAAATCTTAAAGATCATCTATTTTTCGAGCGTTTTGACCGGACGGTCCCCTTAAAGGGCCATTTTTTAAAACCTTACGCGACGTAAAGGTCTGCGCACACATATCAGTTCCATGACGGTTCAGTGGCATCAGTGTCAGTTCCTTGTGAACTGATCTATCCCAAAACAGGGAGAGGTTATTTTTTACCACTGACACCGTTACGCGTTAATGCATCATCGCTCGAAAATTGAATAGCGTTCCACAAAAATAAAAATGATATATTCTCGGGCGTTTTTGCGCCATGGAAGCTTTCCATTCTCCGGCGAATATAATTCACTGGCACAGCAACTGTTTCAACGACATCGTGACGTTTTACGATCGCCAGAACCGATTTATCGCGGTCTGCTTAGCTCCTAACGCGAAAACTGCGGCGCGATCATTCGCTACAATAACAATATATCGGTGTCTTCGTCAATCGTGGGTAATTACCGTGCACGATTCACTGCGCCGGAAACTAACGCTCGTTGTGCATGCAAGAACCATGGACGACGATAATATTGCGCGCAGAAACATTTATTCCCGTGTACAAAGGGTTAATCGACTCAGTAACGCTGTGTTATTGTTCTATCTGTACGAATGAATTTCACGCTGCGGCCGAATATTTTTTATCCGTGCTAATACGCGTGGGTAAATGTTTTCTGACGATCGTATGATATTTGAGGCAGAGTAGCGTGGGCAATAACGGTGGAGATGGAAGGATGGTATGCAGAGGCGAGGGTTTTAGGAATTCATGGGTTCTGAATTTATAGGATACTGATTCAAACGAGATTCCAAAGGGTTCAACTTTGTAGGATGGTATAAATCGACACATTTTCTAAAACGAAAGACCAAGGAAGAGAGAAAATTATTTTTTATTCAATTATGCAACTCTGGTATTAGAGGTCTGTTAATTAAAATTTGTTGAAACTCTTTGGAACGTGTTTTAAGGACTCGGGTGCCAGATTGCTCATTGAATTGCAAGTCGGCGAACGGAACTAGACAAGCGGTGATAATGAAATTAAATTAAGATTGCCTGCTAATTAGAGAAGCTTGCATTAGCGTTAGGAGTAAACCGAGTAGGCAACACGCGAAAGTATCTCCTGCACGTTTTGCGAACCGTTTTCACGTAATTATCGCAAATACAACGCAGCACGCGCAGCGACGAGGGTGCGCATCACACGGGGATCTATTGTTTCGTAAGAGCACTCGCTAATTGTTTTCCCCGGGGGCAAAGGAGCCTTTGCTCTTAGGAATTCCCAACGGAATCGCACGACTAATTTTACGATAATGTTTACAAATATTCGAGGGGAACTCTTGCTGCTTATAAGACAACGGGTTCCACTATGGAATGAAAATGGGGGCTTTGGTCTTGGACGATCGACGTGGGATTGAAAAAATAAATTCCAAAGCGGTTTCTCCGCAAAATGATAGAGTAAACTGCACTAATGCTGGCACTGCACTAATCATTGGCACCCCTGATTAAAAAGTAAAATATTATGAAGTACAAGCTTAGAAACTATTTTTTTTTAAATTTCTTATTTTTCTTTCACTACAACACTGCAAAGCCCAGTAGCTGAACTACACATTTTACATCTGGCAACGCCACAAAGTGGGACAAAGGGCTGAGTTTTAGGCGTTTTTTTTTTTTAAATTTTGATAAGGGGTAGGTAAGTTTATTTTGTCGCTTTATAATTAAATAATGGATTGAAATACAGATTTACTAAGTGTTGTAGGTATTTAATAGTAAATGAAATAGTCTGTTTAAATACTTTAAACTTCGTTTTTAACTACATATGTTTCTCTATATAACCTCAAATTTTAGGGTGCCAATGATTGTACTTTTATGTCTATTTTTGTTTTTCATTGAATATTTTTAAAATGAAAGACTTAATAGCTGCTCAAGATGTTTTATTTTAATGAAAAATCCATAATCATTGATAATAACTGAAAACTAAGACAATATAAAAACTTCACAAACAAATATAGACATTCCAATTGGGATTTCGGCTTAGGGTGCCAATCATTGTACAGTTTACCCTACTTCCCAATTTTTACCCAAATACCATATCTCTTTCCAGCTTTGAATGCTCTTTTATCTACTTTCTACGAGCTTAATGGAATGCAAGCAAGATATGTAAGACAAATAATGCAACTGGGTCATCCTTCATCACCAAAGAGTTTGTTTTACGTTTTTATCTTTCCAGTGGGCAGTGGAGATGCGAGCTCGAAATCTCGTAATTCTTAGTTGAGAAACAGGAGCGCCACGGCGTGATTCGATTCGTTTCAATCCAGCGCGCGATATCAGGGGTCCCGGCAATTAATACTCAGCTAACAGGAACTTAAACACAGTCCCTCGATGGCGGTACGAATATTAAAAACGATTCAAGACACCTCGCGAATTGAGTTTCACGGAGGATTGTGAATTAACGAGTAAATACAGAGTTTAGAAAGTTTGAAAAGTTTGCTAAGTTTGCTCACCTCGGTCTGCATGTCCATATTAGCCATCCTTAAAAATTGGAGATCGTCTTTGAACCGTGATTGCTTCTGTAACAAAAAAAAAAATAATAATGTTTTCATCATTTCATACTTTCGAGAATTCTATTTACATAATCGTGAAACTAAAAAATTCTTCGTATCAAGGAGGAGTAAATTAGACATTTAGTCAATCCTCTCTTCTTTTGCACTTTACATAATTCGAGCGCTCCGGACGCCCTGAAATTTTAATTCGTGACACGGAGATCGATGGCGGCCTCCATCTTGTGTGCGTGTGTGTGTATGTGTGTGTGTGGTTCCATTCATTCTCCCTTAGCTTAATGGTCAAAGTTCTGGGCTGCAAGATTTGTGCGGACATAGATCTACGGAATTTGATCCCATCTATCTCCTTGGTTTAGCAGTTTCAATTTTCGTGGAGGAGATTCGTGTAAAGGGAGATCGATTGAAAATCGCCGGGATAGCTTACTTCCATCGATCTCTATCGAGCCTTCGCTGCTGAGAAAAACCTGCAATTTCTTCATCCGAAAACTACTTATCACGTTTTCCACGTCATTACTCCTAATTTAAAGGGGGGATCCTATTTTTTCAGCTAAAAACATAGCAAAATTTGGGATTTTTTTTAGGAACCTACAATAACATATATAGTAAAAAAATTAATAAATAAAAAAACTGCAACTTCTTTAAAGATGCATAAAAACGTGGCCCAAACTTCAGCTGAAACGAATCACTAGTCTCTTAAAAAATAAATGCAAAATTTTTCTACGTTTTTAGCCCCAAAAATAGTATTCTCCTTGGGGGGGGGGATCTGCCTTGTGCGACCGAAAAAATAGATTTTTCTTTTTTGCATTTCTCAAAATATTTGGACCTTGTATGAAGAAGTAGAAGGACTACTATATACCCCTAGAGGATTCTAAATATTGTAAGTAGTTGTACTTTTATACCAATCTAACGTGAAACTTTAAATTCGTGTTTCATGAAACAATATTTTTCGATGTGGCGTTGAAGAAATCTCGAAGTCCAATGAAGCTATTGCATCGACCTTGTACATACATGTCCGGAAAACGTCAGTCTATCTATGGAACTAGGATTATGGCTGTATCTGTTAACGTTCTTTTTTTTTATTTAAATAATTCCTTGCGATTTTTGGAGGAAATTCGAACTTTTTTTCAAAAGGCTGCTATTTTAACAATTTTTCATTTTTCTGAATTGTTCCAGTTCCATGGATAGCCATATTCGTGCAGATTAAGAATCCCTTTTCCTTCTTGTGTTTCGGATAAACCATAGGACACTTTCCTTCAACGCCAGCACGAGCCGTTTCTTTTTCAACGTTCTGCAATCGGCGCTCTACACACGCACATTTTTTTATGTATAGCTTCATAAAAATTTGTAATAATACTTAAGAGTACAATAAAACAACTTGCCAAATTTCAAATAAATCCGTTCAACAGTTTTTTTTTTATAAAAAATTCGCAAATATCACCTACTTTTTCGGTCCCACAAGGCAGAACCCCCCTTTAAGCGAAAAGCATACATCTCCCACAGAGTTGGGCAAAATGTAATCTAATTACAACTTACAATTTACGATTAAAATGTAATTGTGTAGTTGATTACACATTATTTTCTGTAATCGTCAATGTAGGTGGTTGGCCACAATATTATCAACTACCTAAATTAACGATTGCAGAAAATAATGTGTAATCAGCTACACAATTACAGTTTAATCGTAATTTATAAGTTGTAATTAGATTACATTTTGCCCAACTCTGATCTCCCACAACTGGGATCTCTCCAAAGCCCCCGAAATTTTCGACCAACCCCCCACACCTACGTCGCCCAACGAACACCTAGACATTGAATATCCACGGCAAAGCGCGTGCTTCATTAAGAAACCCGACGCGACTCGCGAAGCATTCGGTCTCCCATTCACGCAGCCAAGACACAATGCATCCCCACGCAGGAAGGCAGCGCAACTGCGCGTTGCACCCGACGAAACAGCAATATTATGAAAAATTGCATCACGCTGCGCCGTTCACCTTCGTCCTCGGCCATTAGCGTCTCTATTTCCAAGAAGAAGATCCCAGTATAATTCAGCCGTCACGTTCTCATTAAGAAAATAACTTGCCCGTGATGTTTAAAAGCATGGCCACGTCCCTCAGCGCCTTAATGTCGTCAGTACAGACGCGAAGCAGATGGACGGTTTATTTGAAGCGTCCGTCGTCCCACCAATTCCCAGGCGACTGTTCGATGGAACATTTTCATTGCTGGGAAAACATATTCCGCGGCGTTTACCGGGGCGATATTACAAGCACCGGCGTTAATGTACATGTGCATGGCACTCGGGGAGGGGCGGGGGGTGGGGTGGGGGGTGAGGCTCGAATATCGAAGTGGCGCAAGTGGCCCAGAACATAATCAAACTTCGGGGCGAGCACCGTGTAATTACGTTACACGATTATTTTCGTTATTTCGACACTCGTGAACGCGCCACGTGACGCTCCACGTTTCGCTCCATCGGCCTCGGAAATCGCGCGATCGTATCGACGAGCAAATACTGCCACGCGGATGTGTAACCGAACACGTGTCGTCCGCGCGGTAACAGAAACCCGGGGCGTACAAAAGAGCCCCGCTTCTCTCGGCAACCAATCGGATCTGAAAAATCCAGCGATACGGGCAAATCCATTCCTCGAATGTTATTTAAACATTCGGCGGTCGAAGTGTTTGCTTAGAAACTCCGGAAATAGAAGATGCTGAAGGGAGAAGGAACGGTGGAGGAGGGACAGAACCGTTGCACTCAGGTCGGGTGGAATCGAACACACAAAGTTTTCTCCGGGGATAATAAATGTACTTTGGGAAGGGTAGGTGTTGGAGCATGAGTACCGAAGGATTATCAAAAATAAATGGGTAGCAGAAATAATAAAAAGAAGGGAGGAAATGTGACTGCAGTATCGAAAGTCGATAGTAATACTGTGGCGATGTTAAATATACTTAGCGTGAGGAGTGTGTGAGAAGTCCAGTGTAAGGAATAAATTCTGAGAATATTAAATCCGAAAAACTGTAAGGGATATCGCGTGATAAGTGGGATTCGATGGTACTGCGTTTAAGATGGAAATGTGGTAGGAGAGTGGAAGATTCTCGAGACTACCAGATCGCGAGAATATCAAAGGACTTTTAAAAATAAATGCTGGAGATTTAAATAGAAAGATGGATTTGCTCTGTTTCCTATCTTTTTATAGACGCGCTGAAATTAAGCTTCAGGTGGTATCTTCGCACTTGGCAACCTTCGGGGAATATGCGATAAGAGGATCCCTATAAAAGAGTCTTTCTTAAAAATGAATTACGTTACGTAAGCCCCGGCTCGTAAGAACGACGATTTATTTCGAGACGCTCAATATTTCTTTACACGTTACTAGCCGGCGCAAAAAGAAGCTCGGTCCAATTTTTCTCGGATGATTTTATTTTTGTACCTGCTTCCGTGTCACCAATTCGCGATTCAATGTCAGTTCCCGGAATATTGAAATTTCGTTCAGGCACGTGTGAATTCAAAGAATTTCTTTCAAAGAGCTTTATTGAAGGGGACTACTAGGGGAGACCGGGGTAGATTGAAACACGGGGTAAATTGTAACATAAGTAAAATCGTTTGAACGACAAATCTGATAACCCACAGCATACGAGAGCTGCTTGACGATATTAGCAGCGTCGGTTTTTGTGACCCAAACGAGCGTTATGTATTCATTTTGTGGTTATGGACCAGAATTTTAGTATGTAGGGCCAGAGATGAGCAAACAATTATTTTAAATACAAATTTCGTACGCAAATTTTTATTTAAAATAATTTTTAGCCCATCTTTGTGTAGAGCACGTAAGTAAATTTTGTCTTGGCACTTTTATTTCAATTAACCGTCGTTAGAAACCGTTTGAATTTTTGCTTCTTTGTCGCAAACGAATCTGTACACATTGGTTTATCATAATGTGTACGCTAGGGTTTATACAAAAACTGACTTTTGAAAAAACCGGTTTTCGAATTCTACTAGGCCCAAAAAACCGGTTAAAGTGATTTTCGAATTTTTACAACAAAAAATATAATTAAAAGTAAATAAATATTTGTACTTATTTCACAATTTTTCAGTTTTCTTAATATTATGGAATTACAAAAATATAACAAAATAAAATATCGTCTATCTATACAAAACTAAATAAATAAATAAAATTAAAATAAATAAAATCCGTGCAAATGCGTACAATTTCAAAGTACATTTAATATTTATGCATCTACAAAAATAAAACACAATAAAATAGACTGCATACAAAACCAAATGTGTAAAAAAAAATTAAAATAACTAAAATGCGTACAAAATATAAATCTTTTAAAAGGTGGTACTAAATTATAAATCTTCATACCATTTAGTACTTTTCTTCAGAAAATATAAATTCATGAAGATTAGTTTTACAGTAAACTGTTACCTACTACAATATGCTTGTGTCCGAAACGATTTCAAGTCAAAATGTTAAGGTTTTTAATTAAATAATTAATTCATTTCTGAATATTAATTCTAGTATAGAGAACCGGGTTTTTGAATTTAAAAACCGCTTTTGAATTTTACAAACTTATAAATAAAAACCGGTTTTTAAACCCCGTTTTCAAAAACCGACAAACCCTAGTGTACCCATTTTAGTAATTTGATATTTAGTTTCTCGTTTTCTGAGAAAAAACGCAAAAATTCAAGGTCGGAGTAAATTGTAACATGTTATTACTTACTCCGTTCTAAATGGTGATAAAGCTAACATGCTATTTGCTGACACACCGGAAAAAGATGCTCTAGACGAACAACAGAACAATCGAGAATCCAAAAAGTAGAAAGAAAGTATGAAGGAAAAATTAAAGAAAGCGAAGAAGAAGATTCTGGTAGAATCAGATGAATAAGCAATGATTGCTTAACTCATGCCTATATAAAATATTTAATAATCATCTGTATATTCATTTATATTTTTTAGAAATGTTTATTTGTGTTCATATTTGTAGTTAAATAAGTAAAACAGATGTGTTTACCCCGGACTGGGGCACATTGTAACAAAGGTTCAGAATTGTTTAACATGAAGCTAGATGTCTAAGTGTCCAAGATTTTGTTAGTACTTACACTCAATGAGTTCACCACATATGTAAGTCACGCAAATTATTTCCTGATTGATGAGAACGCTTTCGAGAAAAAACTCTGAACCCTTTTTTATTACAATCTGCCCCGGTCTCCCCTACTCTTTTAATTATTCTGTGGCCTGTAATCATTGAATACCGAGCCCCATTTCTGAAAGATCATCCTTGACAAAAGAACGACATAAATTCCCAGCTTCTGTTTGAATCACCACCATTATATTTTTCAAGGGCATAGATACCCATGAGTGGAATATAATGAAAAATGAAATAACAAGCAGCAGGTGTTATCGAATGGAAGTGCGATTTTTTCTCTCACGTCGTTAAAGGCTGATAATATAATAGTTGGTCTTATCGCAATGATCTCCGCGTCGAGTTGGAAATGATAAAAATGCAAATTCGTCGATAACACGGTAACGCGACAACGAATGTAAACAGTTTGTCAGAAACCTTGAACTGAATTCATAAATTCAAGGAATTATAAAATTCTCTTCTCCTAGTCAATAAAAAAAGACACGCGAAATAATTATTCTTACGCTTGCCTAAAAGTCGCTGAAATTAATTAAACGTATAAGTAGAATTAATGCATTGCACATGCAAGTCACGATTAAGTATTTCATATTCCAAAATCGAGATTTTGTCGAAAAACTGAATTCGTATTTAATTCGCATTTCATTCGCAGGCTAGCTCTGATACCGCGGCCTCGCCACTATCATCGGAAGTCTGCTGCACTCGAGCTCTATTACGCACAAATAAAGGAGAAAATATTTCATGACGCATGCCGATACTCCGTCTTCCTGCATTTAACACCATGCACGGAGCAACAAATAACTCTACAATACTATAAAAATACCCACACAAATACCTCGTATATTATCACGGACCATATCCAAAAATTCCTCGTCGAAACCAATTCACGATCAAAAAGATTGATTTATTATCGCAATGTCCACGTGTTCCCCATGAAACCCGGTCGTCACTGTGCCCCACCTGATCAGGAGGAATGTTAAATCAAGACTTACCCCTTCGCGGTTAAGCAGTAATTCGACGTTCAGCCTCAGCCCCTGTGGAAACCGCGTTTTTTCTCGAAGATAGATAGCAGTGCAGTTCTCATAATGATCCGAGGAACACGCGACGATCTTGGATCCAGAAGGGAACGGGACCGACGGAGCCGTCGATGTTGGGCGTTTCGCGTCTGGCTGTGCGCCAGCTTCGGACCAGTTAACCACTGACCACAGCTTCCCAATACCAATCTGCCTCATTCATCACCAGCTGAGGCTGACGCGAAACTACTACCGCCGGGCTGAACACTTTTTTACGGGGGCACACGTCGGCCTTTCCGCGTTGTACACGTTAATTTTGCACGGGCAGTGCTGCCACTCCGCAAATACTTTCTGCTCCGTTCTATTCTTTCTCGCGCGCCATCGTTGTCGACAACTTTAACAGGATGAAAGATAATGCCTCGCGTTCGCTCTGGAGAACTTTCGCGTCACGCTTTTTTTTCTCTGTAGCCTCTGCTTCCCCGGGACGTGGACAGCGATGTATCATTTTGAATCTGTTGTTTTATTTTTTTTTCGCGAGGAAAACATGGCACCGGGAAGCGGGGAGAAGGTTGGGCGCGTTGCGACGTTTCGCTCAGCATCGCGGTTTGTCTTTGTTGGGAACGTGATGTGTGTTGTAGGTGTCGCGCCACTGCCGTGTAAGTATCATACTAATACTATACTATCGGATTACAATTGAGGACCTTGCATGTAAAAGGGGTGAAGCTCCAGGTTTAACAAATTTGAGTAATTAGAAAAAACTGTTTATAAAATGATTGCTCTGATTTAATATTAAAATGAGAACACTAATTGAAAAATGTATATTTTCACGCAATAAGTACTAAGTAGTTATGGAGTTGATGAGTTTTTATTTCTATTTTTGGCGAAAAAATATTCTGTAATAAAAATATTAATATTACATTAATATAATTTATTTTTCATATTAATATAATTTATTTCTAATATTAATATTAATATTTTTATTATAGAATATTTTTCGTAAAAAACAGAAATGCATTAATATTAATATTAATACCTTTTTTTTACACGTCATAACTCAAAAACTGTCACAAAATGTTGTTGCAAGGTCCTCGATTGTAACGTCCCCCATGATTATCAGTGAATTCTAAAACACCCGTTAACACTAGCTTCAACACTAGCGAAACGTGGAGAGACATACCTGAACCTCGAACTACCAGACTTCTTGTAGAAGCCACAAAAATTTCAAACATGATTCCACGAACGACAGTGGCGAAAGGAAGATTCGGAGAAAAAGATCTCGCTTGTTTGCTTTATCTATGACTGTCAAGAGTGTGCCTGTTAAAATAGATTTATACCAACAGCTGCACTAGGAAATCAGTTGGAATGCTCGCAGAGGCCTACGAGCTTCCTGATTCGACCATTCCGATTGACAATTTTTTCGAATTGAAAACTAATAGCACATTCGGCAACCTGCACTAATGCGCACTGAGTGCGTACTTTTCCAGTTTCAATTGGCTAAAATTCGCACTCAGTGCGACCGTCCGAGTTCGCTATAAAGTGCTCCTATGCTCATTAGATTTGACAGCTAATTGGATAACTGCAACTAGCAGCGTGATGCTTTTAATACCGAGATACATCGGAAACCGGACGTATGCGAAGCAAATATGTTGGCCATGAGAATTCTACTAATTGCACATCCGTTTGGAGAAAGTGAGACGAGAATATCGCTCGATGATCATTCGGTAATTACAGTGTAATATGCTACTGCACAAAATTATCATACCATAGCGAATGGAAATTACAGAAAGTCATTGTTGTCCGGCTTCCGTGGAAATCTGGGTCAGCGCCAGTTTTCGGTCATCAGGAAAGCCTGTGATAAATTATGCTCGCGCCGGAAAACTTGCATGTAAACTACCCATAAATCAACCGTGAATTTCGCTCTTTCAATTTGTTTTTCTTCATCAATTTAATTTATTCATTGGCGCCGATCGCGGATATTCGTGGGAAATAAAACCGATGGAAATAGGGCGGTTATAAAGCGTTGGGGGAAAAGAGCAGAACAAAGTGATCGCTCTAGCATTCATTGGATATAAGACAACAATCCCACGTCCATTCAGTGTCCGCGGAAGAAAATGTGGAGCAATATTGAAAATTTAAAGAGAAGCCTCGGCGTTTCGCAGGAACGTCGATTAAGGATATAAAAGAACGTTTCAAATATTCGTGGGGAATCCGCGAAGAGAGGATCAAGTATTTATCGACAAGCTTTCAAGCAAAACTGTGCCGTTCCTAGGGAATCAAAATTCAATTGGCATCAGAAGATCTCACCATGCCTAACGAAACAGCAGCCGCGATCGAAGGAAAAATAAACGTTCAAATATATCATAAACACACATTTTTATCTACGCGAGGTCTGCGATGAAATTCTAACAGCCTCATCCGAATTTCATTTAATTTACCCATGACACGTTAACAGCCCCAATTAAGCATTCCCCGCGCGCGCACGATATTGCGTTAATCCCATTAATTAAATTACCCCGCCTTGAAATTCCTAATCCCCGGCCTTGTTATTCAAACGCTAATTAAGCGTGCCGCTTAAAGGACTCCTTCTAACGGGGCTGTTTTAATTAAAAAACATAACCAGCTATAAATAAACAGTGTTATGTATCCTATCGGGGTTAGTTTTCAATGATATTACACTGACTTTCGACCAGAATGCTTACTCGTAATGTTGCATACTGTGCAATGACTGCACAGTACCTAATAATAATTAACCACCGGTTCGAACGTGGCATGTAACACGTTTCAAGCAGTCTTATCGACAGCTCCAGCTCACGGCCACGCCAATTCGGGGGAACATGATTCTGACGCCCATTCTGATCGACCGACATTAGTCGCGAAGGATCGTTGAGAGATAGAATCGTCGCCGATTACGGTCGACGTGCGTTCATGTTGAAATGCTGTCGCGCGTTTTGGCGATGCGCGGCGATGCGAAGGGAAAAGCTTATAAGCAATTGATGACCGTAGCGCAGAGACAATGAATTATTATTAATTTCATCGGGTCGCCAAAATGCGCGGCCATCTCCGGTATCCGCGAGACGCGTATCGCTATTGTTTCTGGCTGTACTCTCGGTTTGCATTCACACCGGGCCCTGAATCGATGACGGTGATTACTTCGACGCCCACCGCCATGTTTCCATCCCATTAGGCACTGTACCCATAAAACACTGATATCGTGGTGTGTAATTATGCATCGCGCGAGAGTTGCAACGTCACGTGTTAATCGTGCGCAGGTACAGTTGGGACCAAGTGAATCGGTAGCTTAATCCTCGGGCGAGTAGTCTGATGAAGCGTCGAGCCCAGAGTCGATCTCACCCCATACTTTAATTTATACTCAAATCCGATCCCGTCATCGCGCGGAATCCTAGTCGAATCCCATTTCCAACTCGCGCTGACAGTGGATTCTCCGAACGACTGACCAAAAATCTGAACCGCGGTTGAAGACTTGAGGTGGAGGAAAACCGAGGCGAGACGAGTTCAGATGCGAGTGGGGAACTGAGAACAGATGTCGTGAGTCAACGCAGAAGCGTGAATTAAATTGCAAATTGTCCGAATGCTTGAGAAAAGCGTGGGAGGAATAGAATGAGTCAGAGCGACGGGGCCACTACTATCTAGGTACTTACCTACGTTTATCTCCAAACATCCTGGAATCTGTTTCACTCGCAAGGAGCTTGAAAAGCATTCCACCAAGCACACGAGCGATCACACGAGCGTGTTCCCCGTTTAATTGGAGCTGAGCGTTGCATTATCAGGAACGGAACTGATCGAACAATGGCGTGTGGATGCTCGAAATACTCGAACAATTCTATCTGTTCCGGCGCAGCTGCCCGCACGTTATTCACCGCATTTGCGCGCCGCTGGTTGTTCGGAACTGTTCGTTTATGTAACAGAAATACCCCGGGTTCCCCTGAAAAAGCAGGATGACGTTTCGAGCCACTGAATTAAAATCTAATCCCTCGGCGCGCTTTATCCCTTCAGCCACGTCACGGTAAAAAATATCTATCATCCGGGGACGTGGCGTGTAGTTGAAGAGGATCATCGACTGCACGGGGATCGATGAAGAAATCTCCACGGAAGGCACGCGTCGTCGCCACTCTCCCCCTCCAACCAACTACCCTCTCGCGGGAAGGGCGAGTTTCGTGCTACCAGCGAAACGTATCAAACTTCACCCATTGAGGTGTGCCGCCAGGGGTACAAGTAGCGCAGCGATTTAATCGAAAATTGGTAGTCACGACTGGTTGGCGGTTAGCGAATGTCGAATAGATTGGATTAACAGCAATTACGTTGGGGGAGGGATCGATAATCAGGTGGAAATGGAGCTGACTAAGTTAGAAGCCTTGCACGATGATCAAATGAACCACCTCAATCTTCGTATCACGGTTTCAGTGTTGATTATATTTGTTGAATGGACAGATCTTTCAGAAGGGAATCGATCTTGACAGGGTCAGGCAAAACTAACCGCAGGGTGTGTAAGAATTGGTCGGTTTAACACGTTGCGTCCGGCACCAAAAATAGTTGACCTTCACCTAAATACAAGAAACAGCTGCACCATGGTGAAAAACGTTGCAAATTTGTAACGAAATGCACACACTGATGAACACGTTCGTACTGAATGCGTACGCAAAAGGAAAATTCGGTACCTGAAAAATTCTTCTTCACATTTATTGGGACCGGGCCCAAGAGTTCCATGATATGACCGTACACGTCACCCGGTCGCAACGTGTTAAGGGGGGGGCCCTATTTAAGACGCTAGGAATAAGGTGATTCTTGGGAATTTTTTTTCTAAGAAACTGTTCAGCGGATCTTTTCCAAACTTTCAGGGTATTTTAGTTCACATTCAAACAATAAAAATGAATTTTTTCGTTACAAAGTGTGAGGTAGAAATGAAGATATATGAACAAGTTTGTTAGGACCCGCGCGCCGGAGTTGCAAATTGGCGGGTGTAACGGTGGCTCTATTTTATCCCTGAAATAAAAAAACCAAGGATTTTCTTATTTCTAGTATAATTACATTGTCGATGAACCTAAGATATTGATAAATAAATTCAATTGAACAATTCTTTTTCCACAAATAGTACGAAATATCTTGGGGCAGAATCGTAACTTTCTCTTTCAAGTCCCACCAATTTGCCAAATTTTAACTTTTTTTTCGTTTCTTAGGTTCATCGACAATGTAACTATATTAGAAATAAGAAAATCCTTGGTTTTGTTATTTCAGGGAAGAAATGAGGCCACCGTTACAATCGCCAATTTGCAACTGCGGCGCGCGAGTCCTAACGAACGTGTTCATATATCTCCATTTCTACCTAACACTTTGTAACGTAAAAATTAATTTTTATTGTTCCAATGTGAACTAAAATACCTTGAAATTTTGGAAAAGATCCGCTTAACAGTTTCATAGAAAAAAATTTCCAAGAATCACCTTATTCCTAGCCTTCCTAAATAGGGCTCCCCCCTTAAGTCAGTTCGGTTTGTTTGGAAAATAAAGCTCATTCCCTTGACGTGGAAACATGCTTAAGCAAGTGGAAGTGTTAATGTTTATTGTACGAAGTTTTCTTTTGCTTATGAAGACGATGGAGTCCTCTTTAACCCTACCCTGCATACGTGACCCTGGCAGGTCCAAGTGAACAATTCTCATGATATTGAAAAAGATGAAAAAAAAGGAAAAAAATTTAATTTCATTTTGCTATAAATATCTTTCTTAATAAAAATATTTTTTTCTCAAATATCCATGCATTCCTAGATTCTGAGATTTTGGAGATATGAGCCTGTGAGGACCACGGAGGACCACATTTGCAATGGTGAAATTTTAATTTACGTGTGCACTGTAGGGTTAATAAACCTGTACATGCTTTTATCAATCTAAAATTTTACTAATGTAGGGTAGGGTGGGGCTAAAAGTCCCGTTTTTTTGTATAAACCTGTGTAAAATTTAGTACTAACAATCTAGAGATATCTGGTGTTATTTTGTATAAACTATAACTATTATGCTTTACGTTCGCGAAGTTCGTTTGTTGATACTGTTATTTCCTGTTGAGTTATACCACAAAATGTTTGTCAATGCAAAATGGACTTCTTGCCCCATCCAAATCAACAAATATTTATTAAACCAATTCTTTTTTATATACAATATTGAAAGGAAAGCATGACTTCTTTACCAAAAAATAAAAATATAAATCAGATCTTTAAACTAAAAACTAAAAAAAATCGCTCAACAAAAACAAATACACTATTTAAAGACTTTGGCATCATTTATTTATAATTTGGCCATCTTATTATGAAAACAAATAATAAAATATATACTTTCTATAGTTTCTGTGATATATAAGTTAGAAAATATTATCATTCAGCAATAAACAATATCATGCACACATTACTAAAGGAACATTCAATCTTAACGTACTTGGCTGATACGCTTTTAAACTGTGGTTTACTTCGTATAAAACAACAAAGACGACGTATTTTTTTAGTTTTCGATACATAAAATAACGAAGGCGTCGTGTAATTCGCACGGACGTCCAGGAGCGACTGGCGACTCTGTTTTCACCTCCGCCCCTTCTCGCCTTTTACTTAATATACTGCGAAACTCAATACATAGTTTAGGAATAGAGATTCTGAATTCGGGACTTTTTACCCGCCGGATTTTTAGCCCCATTCTACCCTATATTGTTCTAATTCACAAGTTGACTCCCCACTAGACCTCTTGAGGCACAATCAGCAGGGGTAGCATTAATCAAAGGGCTGGAGCTGCCGATCCGGGAGAGTACCTACGAAGCTTCTGGCATCAGCAGGAGATTCCATATATTCTGTTACAATACACATACACCACATAGAAACCCAATGCACATTAAGGGAATCTGGACCTTTACATCAGACAGACTCTGAGATCCAACATGCCTCTCCGTAGCTTTTCACACGCCCAAACGAGTGAAAATGGAGAAAAGGGTGAGACAAGAAGGCCCTGATTGCACTGTACGCGCGTGAATCCCAACGATTAGATGCATATCAGTGCAAGTGGTCGCTGAGGAGTCTCCACTGTGAAGGACAGTATATAATTAAATCGTGGTAGGTCGGAAGGGAATGGCCAGAGGGCGAGTAATGTACGATTCCTAACGTAAATTGATTTACGTTTACGAAACAGCTCGTCATGGTAAACTATCACCCTCTTGGGACACCCCATATTACACCGTTGACAAATATTTGCCTCTGGGGCAACGGCCATCTCGAGTCATCTAACATTTCACCTGTCTATAAACACTTGATTACATCTGAATAATTATCGCCGATTGGACGCGTGCATTCCGCAAGCATTGTGCGGATTGTGCCCCGTAAAATCATAATGGTTTCATTTCCAACTCACCGAGTGACGTTTCCTCGCGCTGGGTGGATGGTAGGGGTCGTAATAAATCTTGTAATTAAAAGGGAAGAATGGAAAACTCTATTACTAAACTGCTTAAAATTAATCTCATCAAAGGACAGACTGAACAAAGTGTAGTTAATTACCAGGAATTATTTATGTATCGCAGAAAGAAGCTTTAAGTCCAGTCATGTATAATCAATCAACAGATCCTCGAATTTAAATCCTCAAATCCAACGTGAATAATTAAAATTGCTTAATTGCGATCGCTATTAATCACTCCACCGGTCTCTACACGACAGCGCGGATTTGTCAGAGCGTCAAACGTTCGACGTAAAATAAATTTCGAGCCCCGTCGTTCGGGGAATGCATTCGGAAAAATTGGCCAAAAGCCTGCGCGGGTGAAATGAATTTTATTGCCGTCCATTGAAACCGTGCGCGCGCGTGCAACTTATCGAGAGCTGGAAACGGAAATAAAATGATCAACAATGAAATACAATGCGAACTGCGCCCTCTGAAATTCAAATAAAGTACCTACTCGGCGAAATGGGCTGTCCCGTGTGGTCGTAAAATTTAGCTCTGCCAGGTGCCGTAAAAATAATGAAAAAAAAAAGAAGAAGCAGCAAGGTTGAATAATTTCTCAAAGCTTTGCGGCCTTAACACACGCAGAATAAACATACTGCGAAACTTTGATCGACGTGCTCGCGCCCGATCGAGCGCCGCGACGGACGGTATGAAGCGAGGCAATAAAACAAGATCGCGGGACCTCGTCGAATACGTCAATCTGACGGCACGTCGATTCGAAAATCAATGTTTACCTATCAGCTGGATAAAACATACCGCCGACCGGTGTTATTATTTCAGCTGCGGCCGAGCGGCGTCAACGGCTGTAATTCGCGGATTTATCGCGTCATCAGCAGCCTCCAAGATGCATCTCGTCAATCCCGGGGCCCACTGAATTCACCAGCGATCGCCGCCCGCTGCATTTCAGCCACCGACGCTTTGATCGTGAAATATTTCACTCGTAATTCAACCGGGCGACACACCCATCCGCCGCCCCGTGAAATTGCAATTTCTCAGAAATCTATTTAATTTGCCGGCGCCACGCTCAATTACAGACCGAGATTTTCGTCACCCATCGCGACACCTCTCGAGTTATCTATTTCTTCAATCGGAACGCTTGTATATAGTTTCCTTTATTTCTTCGTGGTTAAATAGAGGAAGATAGTATCTGCTAATGAGTGGAGGAAAAAGATTGCGAGTTAAAGATTGTAAATTTTGCAAGGTGTATATTATACATATAAGAAGAACCTCTGCTTATAACTTCGTTTTATTCGCAATTCTTATTCGAAATTATACGAACAAACATTTATTCGGATAATGCCCAACTCTGAGCAGAGGTTGTACGGATATATGAAAGTTTGAAGGGAAAGAGGAATTCCTGTATGTATCGAACATCTAAAAAATATAAGCTGAAACCGGGAGACTTAAAATACAGGATAGAAGAATTAGAGATTTCTGAGATAACATTTTATTGCTCTTGGAACCTCGTTTTATTGACGGGCTTCTAGCCAGTATTTCTACCTTTTCTGTATGCCGAATTGAAACTCCAGATATTTTACTTCATGGCACACGGTGATAACATTTTTATCGTAAAGCACACTTTTTCGTGCCACGTATATCAACTGGCGACAGAGGGACATTTGGTTGTACACCTATTTCTCACGACAACGATTCCATCCAGACACGTTTAATGCATCAAACACGAACAAAACGTTGCTTTGTCGACGTGCAACTGCGGCGGAAGAGATATTCAGGCTCGCCATTGTTTCGAGCGAACGTTATTCCCGTCGAGCTTGAAATCTCAACGGAATGCTTCACAATCGTTTCTTTTTTTTTTCTGTTAGCAAATAGATATGCGCATCGGCATACAGTTTATAACGCGTGTAATGCGAACGGAACGACAGCTTGCGCAGTGTCAAAGGAAACGTAAGCACGTGTAATGAAAACATCGTTGCGCTGATGGACACGGTTCCCAGCAATCGAATCAATTTGGTTTGCGTCGGGCTGTCTGCCAGAAATCAACTACCCGATTGACCAGTGACAAATGAAATTTACTGTACAGCCTGCCATCGATTTTGCAATTAATATCTCCATCAACTACTCCGCTGTCAGGATGTTTCGGCAACACTACTGCAACGGGGACACCGAGTATAATCATTAGTTCTCTTAACGGGAGGTTTCGGTTCAATTTTGAGAATGCGTGTTTAAAATGATTTTTTGAATGTCGAAACATTCCTGAAGTTATAGGCACTCGAGTGAAAACACGGCCACTCGGCGCTCACGTAAAACTTTAAACGCGTCTTTCTCGGAATAGTGTTCTTTAAATCGGTGGGACAAATATCTCGAAATGTTATCATTCAACTCGATTGAAACTGTTTTTAGTTTGAAGAATATACTTATGCAGTGGAGAAACTTCTAACATTTTAAAATTGTTGAAAATTTGTATCTTTTAAAGGCCTTGGAAGGACGAAAAACGTAAGGAAAAAGTAATTTCAAATTTCAAGAGTCATTTTGTCAAATAATGCCCTGTAAGAATCTGGCACTGTTTCTTATTTCAGACAAAGTCACACCGTTTTGGATGAGTTTTGTGACGTCTCCACTTTAACGATTCCCCAGTGCCATTTGCAATGATTAATTATAGAAATAAAAATATTTCTATAGTTTAAGACATTGCAAGTCCCATTAAATTATCTGTGGTAGTTTTCTTTTCATTAATTCCTAAAGATCACCTATTTGTATAGGCTCTAGACCGGAACACCCCCTTAAAGAGAAAAACGGAGGTGTAATTTAAGAATATTTAAAAAATTGCTGCTAGCTTTGTGTTAAATTTCATTTGCATAACTTTCGCTGGAAACAATCTTCAAAATAATGCGCGTATAAAGAATTATAAAGAAATACAGTTCTAGGTGCGCCTGGCTACTGAGGCGTCTGACCATAATCGGTCCACTTTCACTTGATTTCTTACTCTACCGTTCTCCCTCGTGTGTTCTCGCCATGCAGATCAATTATTGCAGAAAGAATTCACTCAGGTATCACTGCTAGCAATAACAAGCACCTTCACAATATAATACTTAATATCATTACATTATTCCAATGGCAAAATATCGTCTACAGTAAGGTGAATTAATTTTCCAACGATCATGTAAACCGCGATACGAATTAAATACCGATGCTTCTAAATCAACAGTTAACCAACAACATTACCGAGCACGTTTTAAAAGCGCGTCGCCGAGATCTGTTCGAATAATCCTGCACGATTCGTTTCCCGTTTAATTGAATTTAATTTCCATCGATCAAGCGGCACGCGTTCATACGTTCCCAGCATCGAAATTAACTTTCATTCCATCAATCATTCCCCGGACGACCGACAATCTTTTGATCATGACCGAGCTCTTAAAATAGACCATTGTTCGCCGTGGTTGGACAAGAATTCCGCCGAGTGCCGCATAAATATTCGAATTAAATTAAACGCTTCCGCGAGCACAGCAGGTTTAATTAAAGTTCCCGCCTCGCGGTAGACTTTCCACGCGCATCGCGCTTTATTTCGCCGACGAGACTGTATTTCTTATGTATTTCAAGGGGGGGCCGACGCTTCCAGCCACGCGTGCAGATATTTACCACAACAATTCGTATTGTCGCAACAGAAAAACTGTCTGCGGCTACCAGAAACTTTGTAATCGACTTTTCGCGCCAGATAAATCCCAAATGCAAATAGAAAGTACCTACAGAGGGAACCTCCCATTCACTCGCCAACTTTAACAGTATGCATGCAAAATTAACGACTCCGTTCTTCGTTAAGAATCTATAAGACTTAGTCAACGATGCAAATAGCTTGCCAAGAATACATGAATAATATCATAGAGATTCTTTTGTTAAACTTCGAGTAATGAAGAAGCCTCTCAAGCTGCATTCTTCCTAAAAGAATCTTTTAGACAACGCGTGTATAAAAAGTGACAAAGTGTCTGACTACAGACCTATTTCCGTTGCTGCGCCGTAGGCCCCTTCTCTCTCGCTTTCAAGCAAAACTAAGTAGTTTAGATGAACGAAAGAGTTCTTCGAATAACAACATGAAAGAGTACTTTGAATACTCCAAACGCATCGCTTCTTCGAAACCCATTATTTCCTAGCAATAACAACATTTACACATTTATACGTCTACCTAAAAATTCCGTGCAGCTGTGCTCTGATCGACGAGCACTAGCAGCTGAGTTAAGAGAACCGAGAGCAAGGATTGGGGCAAGAATAAGTCTGGTAACGTTTGCCTGGAAAAATGTATATCCCTCTCGGTCGTGCCCCTTTTGCATCGTTGAACAAACCATAGGTTTCTTAATTCCCAACTTTAACCGCGGTCTTCCGATCTCGTGACCGTCTACCCTTATCAATCATCAGCCGGCTCTGCACTGCTCGAGTATCGTGATGCTCGAATAATACCTTACAAACTGTTCCGTGTCAGCCGAAGCACAGCCCTGAAACGGCGTAACACCGTCCCAGGAGAAGTTACGTGCGCCGGTCGCGTTCCTCGCCGTGGCATGAACGATATTTTAAAGCGTAAACTTCACGCGAGCCTTAATAAGTTTAATAAACTTCGCTCCCAGGCACGGAGCCAAACGGCACGGATGCTCAAAGGGACAGCCGCGAAAACTTATTCCTTTCCCCACTCGTATCGAATCGATAGACCAAAGCTCCTCGAGCTGTAGTGTAAAGGATCTTCGTAGGACGCCCTCGTTTTTCTAGTTTCCTAGAGTGACGGCTGAAGGGAACCTAATTTTTCCGGGAATTAAAAAAAGAAACAAGTAGGGTAAACCAACCAGTGAATGACCGAATTGTTGAATTTGTGGACCTTTGAGAATAATACTTGAATATATTTATGTATAACCACAAAACAACTGTTGAAATTGCATTTAAATTTATTTTTCTTCAAATTTCTATAAAAATAATTAATTATTCTTATCGTAATTTTTAAAAAAAAACTATTATAAAATGCGAAACGTGTAGAAGTCCAGTAAATGACCGCATACTTTTAATAAGAATTGTACTTATTAATGTTTGCTTGATACACGTAACTAAAAACATGGGATATTAAAAGTGCAACTACACTCCATTTATAAACATATAATATTTTTAAATTTATTATTGACATTTCTTTGCCTAATGGACATTCACTGGTATGCGGTCAATTACTGGTTGGTTTACCCTATTGCGCGTATCATTTTGCACATTTTTAGCTTTATTCTATCACCTTTTAAGATTATGACAAAAAAATTTGTAAGTAAAAATATTCATTTGTCCAAATATTTGCAAAATTCTAGTTGCAACGATAAAGCAACTTCTACTGAGTATGCCTGATATATTTAAAGTGGATCGCGACTTTTGGTTTTTTAGCAATCAGGTCTGAGAGAAATATTGTTCTCTTCACGATGCTCCTCCTATTCCGCTATAAATGCATATCGTCGGTGATAGTGCAAAACCGCGTATGAGCAGTTAGTAAATACCGCGGATCTGCAAAAGTAGCAAAATTGAGATTTCGCGCCCACGGTTGCCAAGCGCTGTTTCGCTTTTTTAAAAAGTCACACCATTGGTGTTAGTATTTACTACAAGGAGTGCTAAAAACTGTCCCAAAAAAGTTCAGTCAAAGAAATCACGTAAAATGGCTAAAATATTAAGTTTCTTCTTCCTCCTGTAAAATTGGTAAAATGCAGATCCGCGGTATTTGCAAACTGCTCATACGCGGTTTTGCACTATCACCGAGGATATTTCTACTTGCAATTTTGTTTCTTACTCTTAAAACGTGGCAGAATAAAGCTACAAACGTGCAAAGTAATACGCGCAATATTTGTTTCTTTTTTTAATTCCCGAAAATTTAAGTGTTTTTTTTTTCAGCCGTCAAACTACGAAGATCCTTTAAATCTTCGTAAAAGATTCGGTCGGAATAGTGAAATGGCTTCTCGTTCTGAAAGTGGGAGAGACTCTTACCCGACACATTTCCAACCACCATTTCCTCGGACACAGCAGCTTCTATTAAAAGATCTTATCCCACATTTTCGATTTGCGTTTGCATATAAAGCCGGCTCGTTTTCGGTCGCACCGCTCGTTTGCGGTAGCTACACTTACGCCGTCCGATCGTGAAACAGCACTGAAAGCTATAATAACAGCGACAAGCGGTCTACTCGGCGAGGATGACGAATCACAAAAATTACCCTCGCTTTATTTTCGCTGCGCGTCGTTGAGCCACTGGCCAGCGAGAACTTTCGAGCGGCCCCGTATCGACTGCCGAAAGTGACTCGAAGTTCAAACAGATAAATCCTCGATCGGGAGGGAAATATCCGCGAGACGAAGCTGCTCGGCAGCCACGGTTTATTTTTATTCGACGGAACCGCCGCGGTTGAAAGATGGTTAGATGACCGGGCGAGACTTGGCGAAAGCAAATAAAGGAAGTGTATATGGACTGTCCACCGTGTTATCGAGGGCCCGGCTCCTTTTTCTCGCGGCGATACACGCGAGACGTATTCTTGCGCGGTCAAAAGGGTTCCTCGAGGAACGGGGTCCTCCGTTCGCTCGCGCCCTGATTCCGTATCCAGCGACCGCACACGCGACAATCGTATCGAAGCCAGGTTATTGATTAACCCTGTGTGCCCGAAGGAAACTGCACTTTCGGTAGCCGAATTCGAGGGAACACTGGTTTTACGGGCCAAGGGGAGCCTGGGATTGAGATTTCTCTGGGAAAAGTGAAATAATGAATCGATTTTTATCCTTCAGCACGAAGAAGAGGTTCCTTTGAAACGAGAGGAGGTTGCTGGGAACATTTTATTTCGAGATCTTCGTTGCTGCTAGCGCAGAATAACCCGGCGAAGTGACACGATGATACTCCGATGAAAAAGTAAATCTGTTAGACGGAACAGAAATGCCCGGAATTTATTGAAGCACGATGCTTTCTTGGCTTGGGGAATTTTATATGCAATTTATGTGATCCCTGGGAGTGGGGCGTGGTGTTAGTCTATACCTAGCGGAGTATCGAACAGTCGAACTGGAATTTCTGCGCTTCGTTCCCCATGAATTCATGCATCATGATTGTCAGCGTGTTTTACGCCGGCTTAATATGAAATATTTGAGAGCCTCATACCGTATCCCCTTTTGCTCTACAATTGCAAGTGAATCTACTGGTCGCGGGCAATTTATGAAATGTGCACACTCGTGGTATTGTTTGGATATAGGAGTATTAGATTCACAAGCTCGGTTAATGAAGCGTGAGGGCGGATCTGTATTAAACGAAGTAAATAAACGGAAAAGTTGGTGGTATGTGGCACGAGGTTGGGGGACCGCATGGTGGTAAATAAATCTATTCCTTATCGCCGCAAGTCGAGTGGAAGAGAACGAGAACGTCGGTGGTCGCTTCGCCCTATCGTACCGCAGCATTCGATTTCAATGTGCACTCGCAGGGCTGGCGATATGTGCTCGCCATAAACAGTCGCCAACAAATCCGTTCAACCAAGTCGGGAAGGAAACACGGTGCAGATATAGTATTTGAAAAAAGAAAGAAGAATCTTTATTCGTGATCCATTTCGAGCGTCCCAGCTACCGCGTACCTTTAACATAGTTCTAGCTCCGGTAACTGAATCAATAGAAGAGCTCTTAAAACGAAAAGAATTGGATTTGTCTTTCAATCTCTGATAGAATTATTAATCACTAGCAAAATATACCCCCGCTTCGGTACGGTAGAATAATTAATTCAAAGGAATTACTTTTATATCTGTTTTCTTTAAAGTAGTTTCTTATATAATTTCTGTAAATTTCTCTTTGCTTAGCGAACATTTATATATGTATATCTTGGTTTTTAGGCATTTGTGTGGATAACAATTTGGAAGTAAAAACCAAGTTGATATGTAATCCGGCCTAAGTTTTCTCGGATTAAGGAATCCGAGAAAGCACATTTCACCCCTTCTCACCCCCTCAGGAACGGAATTTTCAAAAAACATTCCTAAGTGGGTGCTTGCATAAGAAAAACAATTGTAACTTAAAAATTTCACGTTCCCAGGTCAAACGGTTTGAGCTGAGCGTTGATGAGTCACTCAGTCAGTCAGGACTTATTCTTTTATATCCATAATACAAATACGTAGCTCGATGATTGATAATGCTACAAAGTGCAAACTCCCATGGAACGATTGCAAGCTGCAAGTAGATCAAGTGCGTCCGGGTCAGACACAAATGACTCGCCCGACAACAGACGCTTCGACACGTTATTAATAAACATCCGATCGAATTACGGCGTAACGAAGACAGTTGGAGGACGACCCAATAAATCCGCGGGAAGGGTCCGCCAAGGCGTTTCGTCTCGAATCACGACACACGATCCCCAGACCGTTAATCGCGTTTACGCCTAAGTCTCGCGTGGAACTGTCGCATCGCCGACGGTGCTCGCCAGTTAATTAAGCGATCGAGCCAACGATAAACACAAGTTGCCGTATAACTCACGATGGACGTAAAAATTGATAAAATCCCGCTGATAGCCGGGATTCGTGGTCCCTTGCATGATATCATCTCGTTAATCCTTGCCCCCCCCCGTCCCCTCCCCGTCCCCCCCGCGGTTCGAGAACTTCCACATACCCCCTGTGTCTGTGGCAACCTATTTTCGTAGATTTATTACCCCTACGAGATCTATTTCCACGTTACTCACTCCTGTCTACGTTTTGATCTACCTAATGGTGCTTCCTGGCAAGATTCAACACGATATTCTCGATCTTTTCTCGCACTGCTGGCGTCAAAGGCTTCGATTTATTTTTGCCCGGTGCCGTGGAGATAGATTGAAAACACTTGGATGGAAGAATAGCACGTAACTGACACCGGTTATGAATAGAGGAGTATTGACTGGTAGAGGCTTGGCTATCCTCGTCGCTCCCAAGAGGACGGAACGCGACAGAGTCGTTAAAGGGTCACTCGGGAAGACGTCCAGTACAAAGATTACGAGAATGATCCGTGCCGTGTGAAACTACGTATCGAATAGAAATCTTGCAACATCGATACCTCGGCTGCCGCGACCGCGGATAAGCGGGCAGTCAATGGGCGCTGTGAATGCCTATAGATGTTCGACGACTGACTGAGGTTGCAGACACGATTAGGGGATTTCTGTGCGGAGCCCGGTCTAACCGTGGAAAGGCCTAAACATACAGTGCACGTTTGGTGCCAGATATGCGTTGGAAATCACGCGTCATCCCCTATAATCCGACCTGCTTCACTTCTCAGCCACGGAATCCTCTAATTACCGCCATCGGCGTGTTTCACTCTACATTAATCCCCGATTATCCCCTCAATTGCTTGAGAAAGATCGCATTCCTCCTGGAAACTAATATCACGACTCCCGGCGAACTTTTAACAAAACCACTTCCAACCCCTATTCTCCGCGGGGGCGCGTTTCGAGGGCCAAGCGTTCTCGACCGGCAGAATGCCTCCAAGGGCAAAATGTGGAATCTGATTGCAGCAAAGCGTTTCTTATCGACAAACTGCAGCGTTCCAGCAACGGCATTTTAGAGGCACCGCGGCTGCTGCGCTCGATGCAACCCGTACGTGCGTCACCATAGCAAAGAGCACCGGGTAGTCGCATAGTTAATGGCCACGCCGAGGGAGCATTATCGGGCGACCTTCGTTGACCTGCTTCGTCTTCGTCCCCAGCACGTGTACTTCTGTGGTCAAAATAAACGTGGTTCACGTTTATCGACCCAATTTCGCAGTTCCGAGCCAGCCCACTCCATACCAGCAATCTGCTGCCGCCACCCTGTGCAAGTCACAGTGCCATGTCGATTAACGGTCCCTCGATTAATTACGAGAACCGACGAAAGGCTTCACCAGTGCCTGGCACTGGATCAATTACACGGGACCACAATTTTTTTTTTTTTTCAATTTACACAAACTAGACCGCCTGTCCTACACGTATTTTGGGTCGCTGAATTCGAATCCGTCGCCAATCACGTCTAGTTTTTCGGTAAATTGCAAAAAACTGTTGTAAACCCGTAAAATGCCATATAAACGTAGTATATCCTATTTCCACAAACTTATAGCGTTAAGCTCTTCTAACTTACTAATCCCAAGACCACAAAACCTCTAATCCCATATTTCGTAAACCCAAAAACCGTATTTACACTAGGGCTGGGACTATTCGAATAATTTAATATTCGAATATTTTAGAAGTATTCGAATGCTACGAATAAACTTCGAATATTTGAGTATTCGAATGTTATTATTCGAATACTATTCGAATACTGATGTATTCGAATAGTATGGTGTGAAGTGGGTCAAAATTAGCTTACAAGATTTCACCCTGACAAATGAACATAAAGAACTTGATTTATAATTCACACCATACCATTCGAATACATTAGTATTCGAATACTTTAATTTTCGAATAGTATTCGAATACTTTAATATTCGAATAGTATTCGAATACTTGGATATTCGAATTATATTCGCCAAATAATTGAGCAACTGAAGTATTCGAATATTCGAATACTGAAAAATTCGACAAATAGTCCCAGCCCTAATTTACACATATCCCCACAACCAACTACGGGGCGTTTGTATCTCAAACGCGGAAATAAATATTTTCAAATTTGCTCAATTTTCAAACTCGCATAACTTCGCTAAAATTCATCCAACGTTGATGAAACAAAGATTATTTTTAAAATATTGAACTTTCTACTTTTCGATGCTTTAAACCACTTTTATCGAAATGGGTATCCAGGGGGTAAAATCCGCCCTTAAAGAGAAGTATGTCGAACTGTTAAAATTTCTTAATGTTTGTCAAGTGCTACGGAGTGCAAACAATATTTTTTGCAATTTCTATGTATTCTATCGGAAAGTGTCCAGGTACATATTTCAATTTTGCCAAATTACACTTTGATACCACTGACCATTTCGGACTTATTCTTTGTTACAAACAGTTCTCAGTATTTCTCAGTGATCCTTCTAGTCGCATTTTAAAGCATAAGGCTAGTTTTTCCATAGAACAAAAATTAGCTGCTACTAGCTGCTACTGAGGAAGTAAAAGCGGGAAAAGGGCGGATATGCGAAAATTACCAGTTTTGGCCCACTTCTGGAAACGAAAAATTCATGCGGGACCTGTAAGAACAAAACGAAGAAACTTCTTTTTGGGAAAACAACTTTTTTGCAAGTAGAATTCAAGGTATTAAAGTATTTTTACATAGGAAAAAGAAGATAACTTCTTATAACTTTTTGATTGACCGGATGGTCCGCCCTAAAAATGTCCTAGGATTTTAGGTCGTATGATTTTAGTAGGTTTTCTTTAAATGGCTGTATCTTTGTTAAAAACCACCCTTTTTCGATGAGGTTCGGCTTATCTTAAAGATAAAGGCTCACATTTTCCGATTGAAAACGTAGAAACTGCAAAAAATATTGTTTGTCCTCTGTAGCACTTGACAAGCATTAAGAAATTTTTACAGTTTGGCATACTTCTCTTTAAGGGTGGATTTTACCCCCTGGATACCCATTTCGATAAAAGTGGTTTAAAGCATCGAAAAGTAGAAAGTTCAATATTTTAAAAATAGTCCTTGTTTCATCAATGTTGGATGAATTTAGCGAAGTTATGCGAGTTTGAAAATTGAGTAAATTTGAAAATATTTATTTCCGCGTTTGAGATACAAACGCCCCGTAATTGTTTGTATAGATATGTGTAAATACAGTTTTTGGGTTTAGGTTTAGAGGGTAAACGAAATATGGTATTAGAGGTTTTGTGGTCTTGGGGTTAGTAGGTTAGAGAGTTTGACGCTATAAGTTCGTGGAAATAGGATATGTTGTGTTTATATGGCATTTTACGGGTTTAGGGGAAGGTGGGGTAAAACGGGACGCTTAA
Organism: Andrena bucephala; assembly: GCA_947577245.1. Taxonomy (NCBI): domain Eukaryota; kingdom Metazoa; phylum Arthropoda; class Insecta; order Hymenoptera; family Andrenidae; genus Andrena; species Andrena bucephala. The sequence continues at coordinate 93,135,865 of OX387715.1, read as the reverse complement.
TTTTGGAGGGTGATAACTTAAAATCGGGAGGAGAAAAAGACACGAGACTTCAACAGGAGTCTTCGGTGAACCTTAGACAATAAGAAAATCAAGGTCATTGTTAAGAAAAATCTTTGGGAACGACGGAAAATGAAATTTACCGGAGGTATTGAAATCTTCGTCTCGCTCAAATGGTGGGGTAAAACGGAACACCCACTCGAAGACCGTGTAAACGTACAAAATCTTTATTTTTATGATTTAAAATGTATTAATTTATGTTAAAATCTATAAATATATGTTTTAGGTATAACTATTGCAAATAAAATATAACAAAAATATATATTATACATATAAGAGAAAATATTTTATTAGATAACATGAAAATTACGGAAAATAATCAAATATAAATGTAATATCGTAAAAGAAGGATAAATTAATACAGTTTGTTTATTATTTTATGAACAATAAGCGGCCCGGAATCACCCGCTGGCTGGAATTATACCCCGCTTTCCCCTACACGCGGATTTTTACATGAATATCAATACTTGCATGGAGAACACTTCTGCATTAAATGATTATGTTATTTATTACAACTTAAATTAACAGTTTGATCGAATGAAAGATGTATCTCATACATCATAATTTTCTATACAAAATCAATTTTTTTAGAAACAAGGATAGTAATTGAAAGTTTAATCTACAATCTAATAATTAAAAGAGATAATAAACACGTACTAAGAGACGTTTCCATTCTTCCCCATGTATAATAGGCGTTCCGTTTTACCCCGCGAAAAGTGTTCCGTTTCGCCCCACGTGCAGTCATTTAGTAAACATTTAATATTTACACTTCAGCGTGAGGTAAAGAACTTTTTATATACGTCAAAATGTAGCGTAAGGACTATAGAATCCAACGATGTACTTGCCGTTATTAATTTTCGAAATCCAAGTACCGAAAAGTGGTCGAAAGTCCAACGCAATATTGAAACGTCGATACCGGAAATTTTTCCAACTCTCTTAATGGAAAAATAACTTGTGCAGGGGTCTATGGTCTATCACAAAATGCTATGAGGACCCTTTAGTTCCATGTCACGCAATACCAACTCATTCGCTGCTCTTATGTAACAGAAACATTGGTGTTCCGTTTTACCCACCCGTTCCGTTTTACCCCACTTTCCCCTACAACAGTTTTTTTGCAATTTACCAAAAAAGTAGACGTGATGGACCAAAACGGACAACGGATTCGAATTCAGCGACCCAAAATACGTATAGGACACGTGGTCTAGTTTGTGTAATTTAAAAATAAAATTTGTAGTCCTGTGTTATTTTCAACGTACAGTTAATCATTCCACAAATAATTGCACAGCCCTCGACCAACTTTTGCATGGCTTATGGAATAGTCAGAGATCTTTCTCATTTTAGAATTATTCAGGAGAACGAATTGAGAGTAGTATCGAATAGGGTCGTGTGGGATTGAAAGAAGAGAATAGCACCTGTTTAGTACAGCAGACATTTTAATCAAGTGTGCCAAGCTGAGAGGTGTACGAAGCTTTTAAAATGGCCCCGTCTTCGTAGGCGGAGCTGTTTAAGTAAGATGATCTTCCAATTATTCTGAACAGTGTATTCATGCGCGTAAAAGTTAGATCAAGTTTCTGTTCGAAACGCCGAGATTATAAGTGCAAACTACGCTGCAAGTTTAAACGTTGCCGAGTTTGACGAGAGTTCGCTGCTTGGAAATTTTACCTTCTCCAGAGGGGGGGAGGCTTATGTACGTTGCACAGCAATGGGAACAGTGTCGTGGATAAATTCCAATTTCCCTTCACTCGGCGCGATTTATGTGGACGGGGCTCTTGATTAATCCTTTGATTACAAATTCGCTTGGAGTTCGCGTCGGTATAACGGCGGTGAGAAGAAACGAACGGTCGTTGATTAGAGGAGCGTCGATTCTAGTTAGGGTTTGGATGATTTTGGTTAACAAGTGAGCGTGAAGCGAACGGGATTCTGGGATCCAATGTGGCGACTCGCAATGAACTGAAACCGGACTAGAATCTAATCAGGACCTCAAGTACAAAGACTTGGCTAGAGGTTAACCAAGATCCGACCAAACGTTTAATCGAGAGGCAATTGCAACCTAATTGGAGCCTGACCAAGATCCAATCATGGGCAGACAACCTCCTGCAGATTTGCAGCAGTAAAACTCGAATGATACGCGATATTAAGAGGTGAACAATAATTGAAATAAACTCGACTTGATGAAGAGGTGTCACGTAGAGACCATCAATTTTAAACTCTCATTCGATTAGAAATTGAAAGATATTATCTTCGTGCTATTTCTGATAATTAATTATCAAAGTGTTTAACCCTTAGGCTGCCGCTTTAGCCACTATATTGGCACGGTTCTACCCCCTCGACTCTATGGGACCTATTGACTACTCATACATAAAAATTTTTGGAAAAAAAGGACCCCTATTTTTACGAAAAAATAGCGGCAGCCTAAGGGTTAATGTAGTTTAGCTTCCAACGCGGGAATCACGACGCAGATCACTTCGATTCTCAGTGGCTGGCCATTAACGCAGCATTCTACTTAAAACGAATCGGCCGCTATGTTCCCCTTTCGAAAAGAATTTAAAGCCTGACTTCAAACGTTTCTGACAGGTAATTTCGTTCAAAGGAGACGTTATTTATAAAAGGAAGATTAATCCTAAAGGCACGCTTAAATATTTTATTTACCAGAAAGTTCCTCGTTATTCGCTAATATCACGCCGCTGGGATTCCTAAAACGTAAGAAGAAGCAGAAACAAAAGCTAAAGATCTGTGATAAGAAAGTGCACGCGACAGAGCACAGATCTACGAACGATACGGAAGTAACTCTTGTCTATGATCAGCGTGACCCATTTAAAATTCACTGAACCCCGAGAGAACTTTTCTTCGTTCAAAGAAAACCTCGGAAAGGGGCTGAACTCTCGTTGCACCTCTCTGGACAGTGGAAAAAATTAATTTCTACTCACGCCCTTGCGTTTCATTCCCATCCCTCGCGTATTAGAGAACACCTAAATGCTCTCACGCATAACAACACGCGCTATTTCGCCGTGCGAGTAAAACATCCAACGTAAAATCGAACGTGGGATTATGTGGCCAATTTATGAAGATAGATGTGGGTGGCTGCTATTGCCGCGAAGATATTTAGCAGGCTTCATCTGGTGTTGCGAGTACCAGACTGCATCACGATAAAATCTTTAACCACGATCCCATTAAACGATACCGCGACGTGTTAAGACTCGTGCTCTATTGCAATGTTTAACGTCGCACATTCAACCGCCGAATTTTATTTAGCCTCACCATCTAACGCGAGGCTTCAGAGAAGGAAAAACGACGAAGACTTATCCTAAAATTAGAATATCCATGATTTATGTGACAAGCAGACATATGCAAATTCTTCGTTATAGAACTACTTACTCCAAACAGTGGCGCACTCAGGATTTAATCTTGGGGGCGTCGAGTTTAACCGGTAAAAATAATATTCAATAAAATTAGGTGATTATAAAAATTAGGTGATTATAACAATTTATTTAAAGAATAAAATCCAGTTTTCTTTTCTTTTTACAAAGCCTCTGGGTGCGCCACTGACCCAAAACTTATTTACAGCTTTTCAATTCGAAACTTTGTTTTAGAAATATAAGTGATTAAAGTTTTTAGTTCCATTGCGACCTCCAGTGCGCACCACAAGTTGGGCGGAGAAAATTGATACCCTTGTGTCTTGGAAATGGACCCTTACACCGAAGATTGGTAAAATACACTTGATTTACTCTGGTCTAGATTCTTGAAACTTTTAAAAATTCATACAAGATGCATAAAAATTCTGTGCACCTCTGTTGCGAAAAGGCCCGAAGATGAATAATTAATTTGTGGGTCGTTTAATGGGCTGTACCGAGTTTGGGTGTCGCTTATAATGACCTTTTTTTTTTCAATTTAAGAATTCGGTCCGAGACGCCTCCTAATTTATTTCCCTTTGGTGTGGTAAAAACGTGTGTAAAATATCGGCTCGATCAAACAACTATAAACCCTGCCTCAAGAGGCTCAAAATTTCGAACGAAACTGCTCTCTTGCAAACAGTTGTTTTTTTAACATAACACCCTGTATGTAGGCAAATGTGTGATAGAACTAGAGGTGGGTCTATCAATTATCGATATCTTATTGATACTTTACGTTATATCAATAATATCGTTAAGATATCATTAAGTGGTGGAAGAACGAAGGTGGCAAATGTTTTCCATTTCTCCAGTTTTTGGACTATGGAGGTTAAATATTTATGCATTCCAGCAACCTGTGTACCAAGTGAACGATTATTTTCTAAAGTTGGACCAAAAAACATAAAAATAAATAAAAAAAAGTTTACAGCAGGGTAGGGTGGGGCTAAAAGTCCAGCGGGTAAAAAGTCCCGAATTCAAAAACTCTATTCCTAAACAATGTATTGAGTTTCGCAATATACTAAGTAAAAGGCGAGAAGAAACGGAGGTGACCACAGAGTCGCCAGTCGTTCCTGGGCGTTCGTGCGAATTACACGACGCCTTCTTTATTTTATGTATCGAAAACTAAAAGAAATACGTCGTCTTTGTTGTTTTATACGAAGTAAACCACAGTTTAAAAGCGTATCAGCCAAGTACGTTAAGATAGAATGTTCCTTTAGTAATGTGTGCATGATATTGTTTATTGCTGAATGATAATATGTTCTAACGTATATATCGCAGAAACTATAGAGGTACCATCGGGGCAAAAAGTCCCTCAGACTGAAAATATATATTTTATTATTTGTTTTCATAATAAGATGGCCAAATTATAAAGAATTTAAATAGTGTTTCTGTTTTAGTTGAACGATTTTTTTTACTTTTTAGTTCAAAGTGACCCTCTGACTTATATTTTTATTTTTTCATAAAGATGTCATGCTTTCCTTTCAATATTGTGTACCAAAAAGAACTGGTTTAATAAATATTTATTGATTTGAAAATAGTTTTTTACTTATTTAGTTTAATATTACACGAAAAGACATTAGGGACTTTCTACCCTATGCAATGGACTTTTTGCCCCGTGCGTGGGGGCAAGAAGTTCATTTTGCATTGACAAACATTTTGTGGTATAACTCAACAGAAAATAACAGTATCAACAAACGAACTTCGTGAACGTAAAACATAATAGTTATAGTTTATACAAAATAACACCAGATATCTCTTTTTGGTCCCACGATTTTGGACCGGAATTTTGTGCCAAATGATACCTTATGATGAGACATCAATCACAACAAATTTTCAAGTTGAAGTGACAATTAGTTTCTGTGATATGGGAAGTCAAAGAAGTGAAAATTCTTTAACGTGTGAGTCCATGCGCTGCGATGTACGAACTTCTATGTCAGTCCGACAATTTACACAATTATTTTTAGGGGTTTTGCTGCCTGCTAATAACGAATTTGAACCTAGATTTTCAAAATTCACGAACAAAAAATCAAAATCAAGAAAAATAAGTGTCTGTGTGGTAGGTGCTTTTTTTAATATATCGTCCACCATATTGATTCGGCCATTGTGAATTTTGATATATTTAAAAAAACACACACACTACACAGTCATTTATATTTCTTGATTTTGATGTTTTTTTTTCGCGAATTTTGAAAATCTAAGTTCAATTTCGTTATTGGCAGTCAGCGAAACCCCTGGAAATAATTGTTTAAAATATCGGACTGACATAAAAGTCCTTACCTACATCGAAGCGTATGGGCTGACGCGTTAACGAATTTTCACTTCTTTGACCTCCCATATCTCAGAAACTAATTGTTACCTCAACTTGAAAATATCGTGTGATTGATGTCTCATCATACGGTATCGTTTCGCATAAAATTCAGTTCCAAAATCGCGGGACCAAAAAGAGGCTATTTCTTTGGTCACTCTTTCTTGAGGCAGGGTTCAGAATAATCCGATTGTTCCAGAATTATGCATACTTACTCAGCACACCAAAAGGAATAAATTTACCGAGCTACCCCTATTTGACTCGATGGGAACCACACGATCCCCAAGTTCCCCAATAAACTTTTCACAATCTCCCTCTGCATATTGCAATTCGTAGCAAGTAGAATCTAAACGGTGTCCTGCAGCCCGGCGCGCGAGGTCCTGATCACTGGCCAGGTATCACGGCGATCGTTAGACGAATTTATCGAGTTAAGACATCGCCCTGGCTAGTACCGCGCAGCTAGCACGCCGCGCTGTAAAGTGTTACGCGCAAAGTCCACCGGCACTGGAGCCAGCCGGTTGTATGAAGTTGATAAATGGCCGTTTTGTAATGAAACGATCGTTGCCGCGATGAGAAATCACCAAAACGAGAGCACAGCGAGCATGAGGTCTCAGATTGCGCGCCACATTTAAATATCCATGCACGAAACGATTTGCATGACAAAAGCGCCGGGGCACGGAAGCGGGGAATAAGAAGAGCGTGGAATGAACTGGGCGCAGCTCGATTCTTAATTTCAATCATCCCCTGGCGATGTCCTAACTAATTGCAACCACATAAATGCACGCCAAATTTCAATCGAGATCGTTGAGAGAACTTTCCTGTTGGGAAACAATAAACGGCATTGGAACTATCGATCCCGTTCTGCAAAGTATTCCCTTGAATTGGATACACCCGACTCTCGATTTCCACGGTAGATTGACATCGTGCAGATCGCGACTAATATTTTCATCGAGGATAAAGGTCGCGCGTGTAATAGAAAATGTACAGTTTGATTGATAAATCGTGGCAAACATTTTCAGCACCGTTTGAGTTATAAGTCGCGTGTATTTTTATATCGAATGAAAAGCTTGTCGATCTTCATGGATCGTTTCGAAGATAAATAAGTAAGATTTTGCCACCAAGGCATGATATGATTGAACGATCCCACGAATATAATAATTACTCCCGTGGCGCGGAGTCTCGGCTCCGAGAAAAATTCTAGTTGAATAATAGGACGAGACACTCACCGAGGACTACGACGCCGTATCTCGCGGCGGAAGTCTGGACGAAAGCCTGAGCTGATAACTGCGCACGTTTTATCGTGATCGATGGAACGAATTCAATCACTCTGTAGACAGCGTCGTTCCGAATTCATCGCCCTCGCAGCGCCGTAACTTCTCGCGACGAACAGCAAGTGGTAGTCGTCGTCCATAAAACAAGTGTTCCTTTTACACGTTATCCTTCTTCAATTCCTTCCCAAGCAACACCCTCGCCAACTCCAGAATTATTCCCTTGCTCGCCGGGGAGTAGCTTTAAGTGCCAGGGGATGTTCCTTTCACCCTGCTTCGACTCAACACGTAGCGTTTATCTTCAACCTTATAATTAGTAATGTATCTTGCGCGGTGTCCAAAGTGGAGAGCCACGTCTTCGCCGACCCAGTGCGGGGATTATGTGTAACAGTTTCTCCTTCTGATCGAAGGATTCACCCTTTTCAGCCACGAGAAGTGCCCAGGCAATTTCGAGGTAACGTCGATCGGGGGAAGCTTGCGTTCTTTGTAAAACTCTTGCATCTTCGCGAGCGCTTCCTCCTTTCTCCTGTGTCGTTCAAATTGGACGGCTGTAAGCGAAATTAAAATTTTTTAAGTTACTTCGCGGTGTGTGCCTTTGAACAGATGGTCGTTTTTTAATGCGAAGAGTTTTTAATTCGAGATGCAAATTTCTGTGATTGCTGATGGCGTCATTTTGAGAACCGTTTTGACTTAAGGAGGGACACCGCGGTACTGGCCCGAAAAGTAAAAGTATCTTTGGAAATTTATTAAAAACAAACTACGCGATGAATCTTTTTTAAACCTTCAGGACTTTTTATTGGATATTTGAGTTATACGAATATATTTTTTTAAATTTATTTAAAGCAGATTTATAAGCTGTGCAGGACCAGTAACTTGGGGCTGCAAAACATTTCTGCTGATATGGTTGACAGTTTTCCGACGGAACGGTTCTTGGGAAATCAAAAAACCAAAAAGTTTTAGGAGTTATATCCGCATAGCTATGGCACGACGGGTTCGATTTTGAAAATTTTGGAAAATGACAAAATGGCGAACCTCTGAAAAAATTATGAAATTTGGTTCTAGTAAATTAACATCTTTCGTGGAAAAAGAAATGGATGAAAACGAGCAATCAGAAAAATCTCTCAGCGTGCCATAACCATCCGCATATAGTTTCTAAAACATTTTGGTTTGTTGATTTTAGAAGTACCGTTTGGTCAGAAAACTGTCAACCAGATTTTTTGCAGCGTAAAGTTACTGGTCCTGTACAGCTTGTAAATTTGCTTCAAATAAATTTAAACAAAGATATTCGTATAACTTAAATATCCAATAAAAATCTTGAGAGTTTAAACAAGATTCATTGCGTAGTTTGCTTTTAATAAATTTCCAAAAATACCTTCACTTTTTGGGCCATTACCGTGGTGTGCCCCCCCTCCCCCTCCCCAACGGGTGGAACAATTTAAGAGAGTGAAACAGAAAATTAAATTTTTCTACTTGAAAATGACGAATTGAACTTAGAAAACTTCGAACGGTGTAACACGTAAAGAATAATGTAGAATAACCTTTTCACACTTCCCTCGTATATTCTACCATTTAATGATTATTTCACTCGTCTAGAAACTCCGTATTAAGATCTCTCATAATCTGCATTAAACACTTATTTGCGCGACACAACCTCTTCTCTCGTCCCAGACAAGTCAAGTAGGCACGTCTAGTTGCATTTCAACGAAGGTTACGCGTCCGAACTCGAAATAAATCTCACGAAAGAAATGGCGGGAAGCGTGGGTGAGAAGTTTCGACGAGTCAAATGAATTCGTTAGACGTTGATCCCTAGTGACGTGCCTGAGACAACTGTTGCTTTCGTGAACGCCAATAGGCTCTTACGATCCACATTCGATCATTCCTCTGACAACTAACGCGAAGTACATAACCTAATCGAGATCGTGCATTTCACCGAAGAAACTTTTTCTGTTTTTACTCCGCGAGAGCTTCGTAGCTTCGTCCTTTAGCGTACGACCTCAAACCATCTCGAGACGCGAAACGTCATGCTCGTTTATTACTCGTAACATCAATGTTTTGAAAACGGAAGCAGGTTCTTTCAACGAGGATCGTAAACAGGATTTTTCGACTGGAAAGCACTGTGTTTACGACAGCACGCTTCGACGCACCGATTTAACGAAGTATCACGTTACATATCCACGAATTGGCTGGAGGACGCTATTCTAACTGAACAACAATTCGCCTGTCACTCTGCTTTACAGAAACAAGTTTTGTCTTAAGACCCTACCTTACACTGCGTCTAACCCTAAACGATCCGTGAGATTTCTAATGGAAAAGAGGGTTTAATCTTACTTGATCAGTATCGAAATCCACACTCGTGGTCCCATCAATTGTAGTCTCCGGCTGCTTCCCCTCGTGGATGTATTCATGTACTAAAAGAACGCGATGTAATGTAACAGAAGATTACTTCGAGACGCATTGTCGCTTGAGAGAGACAGCCGAGTAATTTGTTCGCCAATTCTGTTCACTGTTGTCGTCGAATGAATTAAAAAGCACACGGTTGATTCTACGTCTTATCGATCAAGGACACGGAACTCGTATTCCTCGGCAATCGGTGCGATACAACTCGAAAAGATACACAAGAGAAACCGAAGGACCTTTTTCCGAAGGAGAACTTCAAAAACTGCGAATCACGCGGCCGCGCGGCGGCAACTGACGCTTCCACTGCTGGAAACGTGACTCGAAGTGCGCGCGCAACCGGTACCGGTATGGAGGCGCCACTGCTTCCCTACCCTGCCCTACGCGAAAGCCGCGTTCACATTAGTCAAGTTGCTTGACTTCATGCCGCTCGAATTCAAGTAACTTGGCGCTGCATTACGACCGTGAGGCTGCCATTTACTTGGCTTGAAATATCCTTTCAGGTTTCTTTCGAGTCTCCAGTGAAGTAGAGATTCCTTCAATTTTGCTTGCCTTGAAATACTACTCGACTAATGTGAACGGGACTTAGGGGTTCGATTACACCGCGCAACAAGCCGCCCCGCGCGGCACGATTCTAATGTTTCTCGTATCCCCTAATAAACTTTGAAAATGAGCAGTGTTCTATTGTATACGCGATATCTTCTGCTGTAACCTAATTCTAGAGAAAATGGCGGGAACTCTGCCGAATAGCTACGCGCTTGTGACAAACATTCGTCACAAACATTTATACTGTCAATTTCTTGCTTTTTAACCGACTTCAAAAAGGAGGAGGTTATAGATTCGACCCGTTTGTATTTTTTTTATGTTTGTCCCCGCATAACTCCTCAGCATATGGACCGATTTTGATGATCTTTTTTTTATTCGAAAGAGTGCGATGCCCCGGTGGTCCCATCATACACTGCATCAACATTGGCCCAATATTTTGCCACTTCTGGTTAATAATAAAGACTATTGTCACCTAATTATTATTATTTTATGTACGTACGCGCATATCGCCTCAGCATGTTGTGTCAATATATATAAAACTTAAAAATTAAAAATAAACAAAATTGAAAAAAAAATTAAAATCGACTTCAAAAAAATAAAATTGCACTAAAAAATAAAAAATAATTTTTTCCCTCATTTAATCTACGACTCTCATATTTTTTAAGTCGGTGCCTCATCATTTGCACTGTATAAATCTGGCGTCGACTTAAAAAATATGAAAGTTGTAGATTAAATAAGGGAAAACGTTATTTTTTACTTTTTAGTGCAATTTTATTTTTTTTGAAGTTGGTTTTAATTTTTTTTTAAATTTTTTTAACAATTATATTCGGCTAAACTTCGAAATTGGCGGTAGCAAAGACCTGTGAGCTAGGATTATCTTTGAAAGTAGATCTAATAAAATAAGAAAAATGTACTTACAGAGAAAGACAGTGACCCTTGTGGCATTCGAAATTCCGCCCCGCGTATTGCAATTCGGTGCGATTCGTCTGCTAGCGTCCACTTGTCCATCGCTTGACTACCTGGCTATTAAATGCGAGCAATCTAATAAATCTCACGACTTCGTTAACGAACGCAATCTAATGATACGTCCAAATAGTCAACGAAACTTTTTGAAGAAATATGTGGCCGTGTAAATCCGCTTCTTGCGCTACGCGAGTCGCACCGGAAGTCGTAAGCACGATACTAGATACTAGAATATCGAGAGAATCGAGATGGAATCGATACTAATAATCGCAACCAAGAAACAGAATCGAGGCAGATGATAAAATTACAAATTAAGACCGCGAATGCGAAACGAAGACGATGTACTTTCGCGTTCTGATTCATAATAATAAATATACTCGTTGGGTTTGCATTTTAATGACAGGTCGAGCGTTCATGTTCCCTCCCGCGTAATCGTTTTTTAAACCGCGGTTGGAAAAGTGTATCGTGCTGTCGAGTCGTAGAGCCCGTTTAAGTGGTGGCGTTCATACAAGCGCACGACCTCGAGGGTAGCAATTTAACTGCATAATTTATTGTCGACTCGTTGTCGTTATTGTCAAATCTAGCCGCCTGTCATTACTGGGAGCACGTGAGGCGTGCTACTAATAGTCACGTGAACAACGGCAATCTTTTTCGCCGGCTATAATGAATCGACATCATTTTCTAAATAACAGAGTACTATTATAAGAGGTGGAGGGGAGGGCAATTAAATTTTACCTAGAGCGGGAACGGCGATGCAGCGCGTGCTGTTCATTGGATACCCCCTTCGATTTCTGAGTAGAGACGTTGTTACCAACACGAAGCTTCGATTGAATTTATACCTTGCGAGATTTCGAAATTTGCAGTAAGGATCACCGTTCTTTAAAAAGATACGGAGATTCGCAGGTCGTCCGTTTAAACCGCGAATTGCGCATACACGCGGCGCATGCGCGCTAAGTCACTTCTCTCAGTGGAACCGCGAAATGACGCGCATATTCAAAACCATTCCGAGTCCGATTATTGAAATTAAACCGGGGAAAGTAATTAAAAAACCGGGGAGAGTAAGTAAAAACTTATTCACCATTAAGGGGTCATTCTGATAATCACGCCGCAAAATTCGGCAACATTCAGTTTTTTTTTTGTCAGTTAATACAATGAATAACAATGTCAAACTTTTATACACTTTTAATTGTGTTTTTTCAATATTACTTGGAGTTAAAAATCGCAACTTTGAACAGAAATACCTCCCTGGCGGAAGTGATTTAAGCTCACAGACTCATCTGAAACAAAAAAACCAAACTGATTCATAATCATTATGAGTACCGCTATCGCAGGAGCCAGAATTATCCACGTAAGTAAAAATTTAACAAAATTGCGCGCATTCAAACTTCAAGTCTCGAAATTTCCCATTTTTACTTGAAGTTTGAATGCGCGCAATTTTGTTAAATTTTGACTTACGCGGCTAACTCTACCCGCGATAGCGGTACTCATAATGATTAAGAATCAGTTTGGTTTTTTTGCTTCAGACGAGTCTTTGAGCTGAAATCACTCCCGCCGTCTTTTCAAAGGCGCAATTTTTAACTCGAAATAACATTGAAAAAACACAATTAAAAGTGTATTTAAAAAATTGTTCCGTATACATTATAAAGACCTTAATCAATGAAAAAAAATTCGACATTGTTATTCATTGTATTCGCTCAGAAAAAAAAACCTGAATGCTGTGGAATTTTGCGGAGTGATTACCAAAATGACCCCTTAACGAATATCTATCCTTCTCACAAAGCTAATGAAACTTTATTCCGCCCGAACTCCGGGCGAGGTGAACGAGATACACAAGGCGCGAAAGAACTTTCATAAGCATCGTTAGTTTATTAACAATGTTACACGCACAATCATACATAAAACAACCTCGATTATAGATATTTATGCCCCTTCATTTTACAGAGACGGGGCTGCGCTATACTGTTTCTTAAGTCGTTATCTGTATGCCATGTCCGTGTCGTGTGCCAGAGTACACCGTCGTGCCGATCATGCCAATCGGCACCAACATTACTTTACAAAACGCAGGATGATTTAACTTACGATGAACAGAAAAGGGAAGAAGAAGAAGGCAAAGTAAAAGAAGACGACGAAGAAGGGCCGGGGTGTAGCAAAGGGGCCGGAGGGGGCAGGTAGCGAAAATGGAGGAAAGGTGGTCCAACTGGATAGAAAAGGAAACGAAAAACGATAAATGTGCCTCCCTCCACATATAAAAATTACAAATTATATCCAGGCACGCTGGACCGTTTATATTATACATCTTATAAAACTGTTTCCTTACATATCATTTTTTTTCCATTTTTCTTTTTTTCTAACTTCTTTTGCGGCAAGGAACGAACGGATATCTACATTTCCCGTGTAAAATCGTCGAAATTTTATACGTTGGTGTTCTTTTTAATATAATAGGTAGACGATCTTGTCCAACAGCTCTGAATGTCGCACAGAAGGGAACGGGAATCGTCAACCATCGCCTACCCGTCGACAATCAGAGCCTCAACGGCTCTCTTCTATCTCTCATCTCTTCTTATCGCAGATAAACGTATTACTTCTTTTTTTTTCTTCTAAGGCTCGTCTGTCTCTTTCTCGCCCTTTCGCTCGCGCTCGTCTAAACAATACCGATCGTACCGGGAAGATTAAGGGGAGCAGATGGACATGCTTCGTTTCTGCTTCTCGTCTCTCTCCTTTTGTACAATCATACTTCGATACCGGGCGGGAGAAGCTGCGGAGATCCGCGACGCATGCAAAGATGCAACAAGGAAATGCATCCGAATCGCGGACCTCTTCGATAATTTATCATTATCGTTCTGCTTTCTCTAACTCTTTTTTTTTTAATACTTTTTCTCCCTCACGGCTTCATCGGACGCCTCTGAACAGCAGTACGATCGGCGAATCCTGTGACGCGGACGTTTGATGGTCGCATGTAGGGGGTTTGGAGGGGTGGTTTTAATTTCGCCTTTATCCGCTTCATACGCGAGACTCGAGGAACTCGCTGGAAAATGCTATATCCTGCTTTCTCCTGTCTTCCTATTTAACCGACGGCTCCGTACATGTCGCTGGGAATTTATTTCTCCTCATTGTTCACGGCTTGGAGGACCGCCTCGTGGCTCGAACGATACGCGAACGAGAAAAGGAACACGCGTTACGATCGGCGGGAATGGTGAATAGAAGCACGCATCGCATCGGCGACTGTTTTCGTGGATCGAATCGAAAACTTCTCGCCTCCTTTTCTCGGATTTCACTTCTGGTCCACGAAGAAGCAACTTCCCCGTTCGCGAAAAAAGATGGGAAGTCTATCATTTCTCTCTCTCTCTCCCCCCCTCTCTCTCTCTCTCTCTCTCTCTCTCTCTCTCTCTCTCTCTCTCTCTCTCTCTCTCTCTCTTTCACTCTATTACAATATTTCATTATGCATCACAATGTTTCGTGTACCTCCGTTCGCCGTCTGATGACCCGGTCATTCGCAAATTCTTATTCCACCCGAAATGATCGCCACCCTCAGCGAGAGAATATCGGCGTCGTTAGGGGACGATAAATCAAGTAAACATGTCGATTATTATCGCTTCTTTTCGGTAGCGACTAAATCACGTCCGATTAACGATTCCGATTAACAGCCTCGAGGATCACCGTGGTATCCGTGCCAGCAAGGATCGACGAGGGGGCACCGGTTCCGATCGGCGGTTCGAGGAATACTTCGCTGCGCCCCGTTCTATAAGCGCGTATCGTCTCGCGTCCAAAAGCAAAATGAAATCGAGACTGCCGTAATCTTAAGAACAGAAACGAAATGGTAAACGAATATAAGAAGAGCAAGCTGATTTATATATATTTCCGAAGCTTATCGTCGTAACCATCGAGAAAAAGAAATGGAAAGGAAAGGAAACTACGATCGGGAGAGATTGTCAGCACACCCGTTTTCTCCTAATTCTAGATATCACGGCCGATATGCTCCTTTTTCTCAAAAGCTAGCGAGTTCCGACAAAATATCGCCGCGTCTCGGTGCTCGAGAACACCGTCTGGTCGATCGCATCCCACTTCGCCCGTCTGAATTCAGAATTTGAATCGTGTCGGCGTTCGCGGAGAAAAAATAGGAGAACCTACTCGCAGATGGAGGATACACGTTGACGCTACGCTATCGCCGCGCGAAGCAGCGCTCTACAGTCAATGAAATGGGAAACGAGAACGGAACTCGGGGCGGCGCGGAATCGAACGCGGGGAAGGCGCTTCCGGTTCCCCGAGCTCTGAGAGGAGCAATAAATAATAATTACATGAATAATCATCGCCCGGCAGCAAAGTAACCGCTTCGCCTTGGTTAACTCGATCGAAACCAATTCGATTTACAACAGCAACGATTCGCTCGCCTCGAATCGTTTCGTTTTTCTGTGTATATACATATATATGTATCTATATATTTCTATCATCCCTTTCTCTCGCTCCCTTTCAAATCTTCTCCTCTCATTCTATGCTTAAAGAAACAACTGGCTACGGTATCAACCTACCAATGTACTTCTGTTACGACGCATACACATTCTATACTTTGCATGTAAGTAATGCCTATTTTCCAAAAGTATGTATGAAATATACTCCGACCGGAAGAATCGCTCCGCGGCCCTCGAGACATCATTGGGCGTCGTCGATGGGCTCGTCCCCCTTCGTTCCTCATCGGCATAATCAACACGCCCGAGGGGCGGCGATGTCGTTTCAGAACTGCCCTTCGTTCAGACGCGCCCCCGTCGGTACCTTGACTCGCGGTTCCGTTTGCCTTACACTGGGAGAAAAAAAAAAAAGAAATATTTTGTACTATCGATAGAAGTCGGACAGATGAGCCAAGGTACCGCGGTCCACGTGTCATTATCCGCTGCGTCGCCGTCGACGACTAATGCAGTATACATACACGACATCCTACGCGCAAGTTTCACGGTTTATTTGCATTTTACCCCTTCCGACTCTCACTCACTGGCATACTTTCTGGGGCGAAATATTAATGGAACAAACGATATCGTAGAGAAGATAACGATCGTTGCTTTCACTAATTTAAAATGATTTCATTTCGGCGCATTGCTCTGCGAAACTTCACAAATCATATATCGCAAATGAATTGTTTTTCCACTAAAGATTGTCTTCCCGGCGGTTTTCTGTTTACCTGTGGATAACGCTTCGGTTTGAAGTCTTAAAGTAAAATGAATTTCAAGGGAGACCTTTCGAACCAATATCCACCGATTCAGAATAGAATTGTGGACGAGAAATAGCGTTACTTTTTTTTGCACCCTGTATGCGAGTGAGCTTGCTCGATTACGCATGCACGAATACCGAACAAATAAAATACGCGCTTTTGGCGTTTACAAGATCGCCGATGAACGAGTCTCTTTTCCTGTGGTGTAGCGGAGAGAATCGCCGCTGGACGAAACCGCGTACGTGCGCGCGCGGATTCCAGTTGCGCGGGGCCGGTTATCGGATGCCGGAGAAGAAAAGCGACGCAGTTTTCTTCGATGTTTACGACGAGTCTTCCGTCACGTTAAGGCTGTCGCCCACTAGGGCAAAGCGCGGCGACCAAAGTGAATCGTTCGTCGCCGCTGTTCTGTCGTATGGGCGACGCGTAGTCGCCGCAGTTTGCTTCGCCGCGCTTCGGCCTAGTGGGCGACCTCCTTTAATCCTATTGGTACATTGTTCCTTCTTCCCTGGATCTTCTCCATGATCCGTGCGCCCGTGAAGAGGTGTGGTGGTCTAGGATCGAAAGCCGCGACGTTGCGCCGCCACTCTCTTCCTCCTTTATTTCCTTTTAGCTGTGTATATCGTTGGTGATCGTGTCCTCTCGGCGCTACCGGGTGTCCACACGCGATGTTGGTCACTTTCCTTTCTTCCATTTAGTTATAAACGTCTGATCCGGTGAGGTCGACGCACATAGGCAAAATTGAAACTCCAAAATGCACACGAGTATATAATTGGGTTATACGTGATGTGCACTTAATGAGGTGTCCTTAACGATTAATCCTTACGCCGTATTTAATTATATGATGCTTATGAGTTTATGAGCTACTAAAGGAAAAACATACACCACTGAAAGATTATATCGTTATTTTAACGCGATCGCCTATTACTATACTCGGATCGCCGAAAAAAGCTACGATTGCGCTGCGCGCACGCCCAGCGAAGGCAACGATGTTCAAATTAACCGAGCAGCCGAGACGGCCGCGAAATTCTCCTCGCTTCTTTCTGCTCTTCTAAATTAATTATAAAAGTACGCGCGTCCCGTTGCAATGAACATCGTTGCGCACCGGCATCCCATATATAGATAGTAAAGCACATTAAAACCATAGCGGTAAAGCTAAGTAATATGCAAATATTGGAAAACCTCCACTAATTCTATGCAAAGTATAGCTTGTAGAATACCATTCATTAAAAACTAAGACTTATCTTATTGTTAATTATAATCCAGTTGCTTTGCCTTTCCTTCTCTCATTATTTCACAGATTTATCAATTTCCACTTTATTCTTCTTCTTCTTCCTTCTATCTTTTTCTTCTCTCTTAATTACGTGCAATAATGACTGTGGGCTCTGCTCCACTTGTTAGCAAATTTGCTTTCACTCATCGACCGTCGACGAAAACAAATTTGTCACAGAACCGTGTTTTACGTTCTTATTATTTATAGAAATGAGATACCATCCCCATCAGCAGTCGTAATTTATGTACAATTTAACAAACTGGATGCGATCGTCTCATACCTTCTTCCATTCCATCGTGTCTCCATATTTAATAGATAAATTATGTCATAAAATTATAATCGAGCTCAACCTTCACTGTGCCCTGCCGTGTCACATCCAGCGACGGGAACAAGTCAAACATGATTTCTTTCCCTGCCCTTCCTTTCGTGCGTGTGTATATATGTGTCTCGTCGTTCTTTTGTACATGTGTATACGTATAAAACCATTACAGAGAGAATAATCGAGCGGCTAATACGATCCCTGTTAACGTGTATCCACGCAATTCCGTCAAAATACCACCGACCATCGTCCGTGCACCGACCGTCGATCCATGCAGACTGGCTAAAATTCATTTCAAAATGGATCAGAAATTGAAATAACTTTTACCACATCTCCCGTGACAATCCGACCAAGTATATCGACGAACTTGCCCGCGGGCACACGTTCCTCCTCTTCTGCCCCTCCTCTACTTACGGCTATGAACTTTCGTTCGATAGTATTAGAACAAAAACAAAACAAAAGAGAAAAAAAAAACATTGATTTTTACTTGTTGAACCTTGGCGGCCTCCTCAACCGCGGTATCAGTTCTGTCCTGACCGTTCTCGCGTAATTCGGCGTGGCGTATTGATCGGTCACAGCGATCGGACTCTGCAAGCTTTGTATGAACATCGGCGAGTCTTGTAGCTGTCCCACGCTCGCCGCCTGATATTGGTACTGACTGTTCGCTAGATCCGCCGTCGGGTAATGATTCGGTTGCACGAATTGCGGGGTATTGTCGTACTGGGGGTACGGAATGGAACTTTCTGCGGAGAACTGGGGTATGACCGGGTTCACGTTCACCGGCGTGGTCGCGAAACTGCCGGGATCGTAGGTCTGGTATTGGTTCAGCTGTCCGATCTGCGTTGTGCTGAACGGTGGCGACTGCGGGAACTGCGATGTGTCGGGGAACAGCACGCTGGCGACCGTCGGCTGAGGGAAGCTGTCCGGCCTTGGATAAGGCGACATGCTCGCCGTCACGTTGCTCAAACTCTGAACATTCGGTATACCAGCGATCTGCGACGCCCCGTAGCCATGGAACGTTTGCCTGCCGTGGTCCAGATCCTTGACGCTGCCCTGCAGCGGGCTCCCCACGTTCAGCTTCGACTTGGAGCACGGGCCGCCGATCTCGTTGTGCTTGGTTCGCGCCTCCGTCACGAAAGGGTGGCGAACGTTCACGATGCTCTGAGGGGCCCGCAACGGGGGGAAGTTGATCGGCGCCATTTTCGACGCCGGGTTCTGCTGCTCCAATGCCTTTCTAGCCACGGCGAAGGCTGTGTTGTCGTTTCGCGATGCCGGTCGAGAATGATGGCCGCTGGATGTCCCGTGGTTCTCCCTGTGCAGCGCTTGAACAGACGGCTGATTCCCGTACCTCGATGGTATATTGTTCATGGCTGCGCTGTTCCTCGCTTTGTAATCCTGATTGTTTACAGAGGAGTCCTTGTAGTCCGGCTGCATCTGATAGTTCTTCATTTTGGAATCAATATCGCCGGAATACTTCTTGCCGGAATAATCCTTGGACTTGGGCGCGCTCTCGTGAGGGGCACTACCGCCGACGCAGGCTGCAACGTTCCTTACACTACTGAATTTAGAACTTGATTGATTCGGGGATACCATGCTCTTCGATAATTGTTCGTTTGATTTTAAGTTCTCGTTGTTGCCACTGTTCTTCTTTATAGACGGGTTTATCCTGCTGGCGGGCACCGTGACACCCGATGTCGCGGTGATTGGGCTTAAAGAGCCGTCTTTGTTTCCTAATCCAGCGTTAACGGTTCTGAGCGATAACTTGGACAGCCGACTTTTGTTCCCCGCGTGATCAAGTTTCTGACCGCTTTTACCCTTGTCCGAGACTTGATTATTCGCTGATAAAATTTTAGGATCCGCGTTGTTTTGATTCTTCGACAGCAAACTGTTGTGTGATTTACAATTGATAGTGACGGCTGGCAGGAGCAAAGCGCTGGCTCACTTTTTGGTCATGATTTTCAGATATTCCAGAGCGTTTTGAGCAGCACTAGCTTGAGCATCTTTACTAGTAACACCGCAACCATAGCAGACTGCCACTGGCAAGGTAGACAGCTGCACAAGGCACTGGCATTTACCTGTAACAATCAACGGAATATTCCCTTAATCTGAACCCAAGCTGGGATGAAAGTGTTCCCGATTTCGGCACCGATCGCTCCCAACCATTAAAAAAGTTTCACTTATAAGCGGGCCTTAAGCGGGCCCTACACGATGAGACATGTCTCAAGACAAGTCTCATCGTGTAGGGCCCGCTTTAGCATCATGAAGCCATGTCGAATGCATAATTAGGAATAACAAAATATAATATGTATAATAATATTACTCCCCAACATTGTATTTAACATAACAGTGATTACTGGAAACAGGAAAAGATCAATGAAAAATTGTTAGATGGAAAATAATACAAAAGTGTGTTCATAAATTACTTCATGCAAAATGTACACACATAATTCGAGACTAGATAACTGATAACCAATCTAGTAAGTGTGTCATAGATCAGTCTGTTTTTTCTTTTTAAAAGTAAACATATTGCTCCCCCCCTATATAACCATGCTATATGTACACAGGAGAGTCTTTCTCTCTGGAAAGGGGTGCAAGGATACAGGAATCATGTGTGGAATAACATTTGCCAAACTTACTTTACGCAAAAAGATGAAAGTTATTATTGGACAACTTACATCTGAGGAAAAACAAAGACAGTCGAGAAAAGTATTTGAGAAAGTAAGTGTACAGAGGAATAACTGTATTCATCAAAGTAATCATATGAGGTTATGTTACATTTTGCTTCCAAGATTGAAATGAATTTTTTCACTGTAAAAACTGTGCTTATATTTGTACAGCTAAGCGCTTTGAAACAATTTCAAGAAAGTAAAAGGGTTTCGGTATATTTGAGTACAAAGGATGAAATCGATACGATACCAATATTAAAGCATCTGTTTGAGACAAAGAGAGAAGTATTTGTCCCAAGGTATCAGGGTAAACAAATGGAAATGGTTAAACTATTTTCAATGGAAGACTATGAGAAGCTACCATTGACTAAATGGAACATTAAGCAACCGGATTGTAACGAACCGAGGGAAAATGCTTTCGAATCTGGTAAGACTTTGAATAACTAATTTATACAGTCTTTAACGGCAGATTTTCATGTATGAACTACACTTTAGAATTCGGAATAATAATACTGTTTATCATAGATGGATTGGATTTAATAATTCTACCAGGTGTTGCATTTACTGCTGACGGTAATTAATTTTAATATGAATATATTATTAAAACTTATTTATAAGTCTCAAATAATTTTCTGTCTTACATTGCCGATCAGGGAAACGTTTAGGGCATGGAATGGGTTACTATGATAAATTTTTGGCAACCTGTTTGGAGAAACAACAACAGAAACCGCACTTGATTGGAGTGGCATTTAATGAACAATTAGGAGAAGATTTACCCACATCGGAAAGTGATGTACCTCTAGATCTTGTACTCACAGAAAAATAAATATATTTGATAAAGAATTGACGGAGCGAAATATTACTGATCAATGAAACCTAATTACCAGTTTGATATAGAAAAGGCGATAACTTACCACTGATAGACTTTTCTTCAATATCAACATAAGTCACTTCGAATTGCTGTTCCGAGGCAATCTCTTGCAAAAATTGTACCAAATTTACATCACCATCATTCAAACAAGTGTTCTGTAACAGAAACGGAGAATAAAGGAAATTTAATAAGGAGAAAACAGTTAAGCGAGTTGTTGATTATTAAATGTCTTTAAATCAGTGTAAAAGGAGTACATGGCTCCAAGTAATATACATTACAAACCTGTAATTCAAAAAGCTTAACACCAGTCGATGACTTCAGACTTTTATGAAATTGTGAAACTTTAAGGCTATGAATAGTTGTTAGTGTTGAGATTTTGCTACCTTTCAGATCGGCATAACGGGCATTCACATTTGCATTTCTTTGTAAAACCTATAACGGACAATTAACATATGTAAAATTTTAATTATATGCTAATCATTGGAGACTGTTCGCCAATGACTGCACTTACACTAAGAGTAAAATGAAGTGGAAATGATCCAAGCGTGTTTATTGTTGGAAACATATGCTACTGTGTAAATGATTTTTAGTATAGGTACATGTAACACATATATACATACAGATTACAATCTCGAAAATTATCCGTTATAGATTAAGGGTGATCAGAAAGGTAGCTTATACCTCGTAGTACTGCCTGCAGTGCCAAATCACTTCCACTTCACTAAGCATACACACATACACAACAAAAACTGTACACATAATAGTACACAAAAGCAAATTATATGACCAATGAGTGTTAATATTATTCTTATACACCGCAGAGAGAAATATAAATATATTGTGAAAAGAGAAAAATGCATCAGTGAAATAAGAAATCAAGTACTCCTGTTTTTCTGAAGTACCAAAAGAAACATTTACGTTTAACTTCAAATCACTCAAATCATTCAAATATTTTAAAAATACAGGTAGAAACCATATTCTTACCTCGTCCTCGTCTACATTAGAACTTTCAGTGTTCATATCGTGCAACGCTTGCCACATTTTGTGAGCCGCATGCCTCTTAGCAACTTTCTTACTCTTCCCTTGGCCAACTTCGCGATATTTCAAAATAGAACAGACGATAGTGTACTTTCTTTCGTGCGGCAGACCCTCCTCGTTTTCCATTGAATATTTCGGTGGGGGCCAGTGACGCGACATACACATCTCTTGCAGTGCGCCAATCGGGTTCGTGATTATTTTCTCCTCTCCGTAACCAGGTAGTTCTTGTAGATTCTCGGAACTGCATGAAATCAATCGATTACGTTAATCTTCTGTCTAAAACAAAGGGCAAGTAAAGACGCGTATAGCCGTCGCTCTTACTCTGGTATGTTATTTGCAAGCGGAGAGTCTGGAGCGTCGCTATTTAATCTGCACAGCTTATCCAACACGGCTCGTGCAGCGGCGTGTTTTGCCTCTTTTTTGGATTTTCCAGTCCCCATTGCTGAAACAATTGGATCTGCTTCAATCACCAAGGTCTTATCATTTACCATTTAGATTCGACGGAGAATAAATAACTAATCTCTGTAGGTAATGGAAGTTACGATGAACGATTGAATAATGCTTACGATAGTATGTCTTTCGTTTGAAACTATACTTTGCTTAGATTTAACGAAGAAACTGATGTACAAGTAGCGTCAAAATATACCTTCAAACTTCAATGATAAAACGAATTAATAACATTTTATCAAAATTAGATACAAACCAACGATATCAGCAACAGTGACACGATAACGAAAAATAGGCTCATGGATAGCACCCTCTACTTGTATTAGTTCATACTTTGGCGTTGTGTCCCTACGAGAAAGCAATTCCTGAAGAATAGAAACTGGCGTTTTGTTGCACAATGATTTCATCTCCAATTGAACAGCCTCGTTTATTGGAAGTTTTTCCACCATCAAATTGTGCAGCGATAATCGAACTCTGCTACGCCTGTTAACATTATTCGAGTGGTTCGGAACCCCACTTACGTTGGCCATCATATTAGGCCCAACCTGCTGCGGTTGATGCATTTCTTCCATGTTTGTAATCTACAGATAAAAATAGATTTGATCGTCTTTTGAAAATTATATACGCTACAATTATATGTGCTATAATATGCTGCAATTTATACACAGCCATTAACGCTACGTATCGTTTCCGAATACTAACTAAACAATTAATAAAGTTCTTGAAAACAAAATAAAAGTGATAGACGCGTAAAGGATTAAAAAATGTTTTCCTATCATTTATTTGTCGCGTAATACGTAACACAATGGAACGACAATTAAACTGTATTTTGAACCTTAGCTGAATCCAACGCTGTGATCAGTTAAAACAAATACGTTCGTCGGTGAAAATTTTATCTAATTCGCCAGATGACAGTTTACACTGCTAAAATACAATTTAAATATATCATCTCCGTGAGTAAACAAAAATTCCGATGATTTGACAAACCGTGCTATTAATTAGTGTATATACATCTCATCGGTTCGTCATTCACGAGGCTCTCGTGATCAACGGAATGGAAAATAATAAAGTGCCCGGCCGACGCGTGAAATCATAATAAATCCGATCGGAATAACAGTAAAGCTACAGCGTTATCGTAGTCAACCGGTTATCGACGAATACAACATCTATGCAGTATAAAGGCGGTAGGAAAACCGGCTGGCGGCCATGATTGTTATAAAATTCATTGATTAATTCTAGTATGTGGAGCATAGAAAATACAGGGAGCGAAAGGTAAAGGTTAAGTTTCATTGTGATTCGGGGGAGAACAGTGCCAGCTACGGCTCTAATCATTGACAGGGCTCTATTTAAAACGACGACAAAGAGGCGCAACAGACCGACCGGTCACTGTATCGTCCGCTATATGAAATCAAAAAACAAGTCACCACCTTTACTCACAATTTTCAAACGTTCAATGTGAAATAACCTGGCTCCTTAAACAGGCCAATTCCTATGCGAAAAGCGAATCCCGCTTTTTGTGACCGATCCAAGTCTCACAAAAAGCTTGATCCGTTTGACGACAGAAAAATGGTTTGCTGGCTACCGGAGAATCTTCCTCGTTTCTGGCTCTGCCGCAGTATGCGATGTGAGCAGCTTTTCCAGACGCAGAAGCACGCGCATCCGTCTGCGCAGGTGCATCACTGGCGGTTTAATAGAAACAGACGCCCGTTCTATCGCATCTGAAATATAAATTAATATTCTCATGTGCAACGCTCGAATACTACCCTACAATTCACTTAGTTTCATTACTAACGCCGATATTTTAAACGCTTAAATTGTTTCGACCCGATGGATGGTTTTCTAATATTGCGATCTTCGAAAATCTGTTAAACACTTGGACGTTTCGAAGCGGAGTGAATTTGAATTTAGTGCCGTTAATGGTCTTAATTTATGTCGAGACAGAATGTTTTCGTTGTCTTTCATGCTGTACGTAGCATATACGTAAATAATAATATATTCGTTAAGTAAATTCCGTGAATAAGTTGTAATGGAAGAAACATCGAAACTCCAGTGACGTGTGACGATCCACGAAATTGTTTTATATCGAAATTAGCGCCATTTCGACAGGCCGTCGCCATTTTGAATTTTAACAGTCCGTCTCTTGGCAACACCGGATGTTGGTGTATTTCGCATTTGTATACCACCTGGAATCATTTCCGGTTGTTACCCGCTGAAACGGCCCAAAGATTGTACGCCATTATCATACGCTGACGCTGCGTTGCATTATCCGAAACGTTTTCGCCGATTTTCGCTACCTTTCATCGCATTTATTCACAGCCGAAGTACGACGATGAGTGACATTGAGGTAACTTCTGCGCCTTTATTTAAAAATACAGCCTTTCGCACAATTTTGTTCGCGTTACATTTCTAGCGACATGCGGCTGACCACAGCCATTATCGATCCATCAACGTTCGGCTCTATTTTACGCGTGTTATGATTTTAATGATTTTCTATCGCTATTCGATATCTAGTAATTTCCGGAATTTAGTTAAAGACGCATTCCTAATTTCTCCGTTTTCAAAGATGCGTCAATAACCGCGAATCTAGTACCTTCATCATTGATTGCAAGGTTAAGCTTTAGAGTAAATTTTAGATATGTATTTGCACACACACTGGTAGAGTGCAATTAATACGTGTTTACTTTGCTCGCTCCCGTTTGAAAATTAACCTTGCTGCGAATTTTAAAGGATCGAGAGGAACAGCCAGGAATATCGGCTTACAATAAAATTAAAATAGCTCCACGTAAATTCTCAATCGTTCCATTTTCAGCGAAGCGGCAGTCGTAGCGCGAGTCCCAGAAGACCCAGAACAGCGGACGGAGGCTTGAGAGACTCGCGTTCACACTCAAGATCACGCAAATCGCGGGAACGTAAAGAAACCCATAGACCAGTAAAAGAATATTCGAGATCACGAAGCCGTTCGGTGTCCAGAGGAAGAAAGTCATATCGGAGCAGCAAGTATGCCAGTGCAGGTCATCGTGGTAGTAGTCGCAGTCGTAGTCGTTCTCCTTACAGGGGTGGGAGGTATTCACGAAGCAGATCTCGCTCATATTCTCGTTCCCGTTATTCTCGCGAACGTGACAGGAACATCTATCGTTCACACTCACGCAGTCCCATGTCATCTAGACGACGTCATGTTGGTAACAGGGACAACCCTTGCCCCTCTCGATGCTTAGGTGTATTCGGACTTTCTATTTTCACGACCGAGCAACAAATCCACCACATCTTCTCCAAATACGGACCTGTCGAACGTGTACAAGTTGTAATCGACGCAAAGGTATTTAAACCAAAGTATCCCTAAATTATGCGAGTCTTTTTCAGCTAAAGACCCGGTAACGTTGACTGATCATATGATAACGTAATCCCTAAATCGTCGTAAAGACAGGGAATAACAAAGTGCCAGAGATTTAGAACGGTTCATGCATTAAGTTTAAATGACTCGTTAAAGGCCTCTGGTCACATTTCTTCAATTTTATGAATACAGAGAAGAATGGAATATTTGTTGTAATTATGCTATATGTTAATATGTGTATAATTCGTGTTTCAGACTGGGCGATCCAGAGGATTCTGCTTTGTATATTTTGAATCGTCCGAGGACGCTAAGGTAGCGAAAGAACAGTGCACAGGAATGGAAATTGACGGTCGGCGAATAAGGGTAGACTTTTCTATTACACAGCGAGCTCACACACCTACTCCTGGAATTTACATGGGAAAACCCACACACCTACACGACAGAGGATGGGATGGTCCCAGGCGTAGAGAGTAGGTTCATTTTGTTCCTCTGTAGTTTCTGCGGCGTGACGGTTTGTTACCGAATAAACAGCACGCTTAACTGCCTTTCGTTTTTCGAATAATAGTAGTTACAGGGGGAGCTATCGGCGTTCACCAAGTCCGTACTACAGTCGCCGGCGTTCACGCTATGACAGATCTAGATCACGCTCTTATTCGCCACGTAAGTGTGCTTTCCATTCTGTTACACCACGTAATATAAGCAGTCTACATGGATATGTGTCTCCTTTGAAGTAATATTACAGTTATATTACGCAGCATATATTGAACTTAAATTTCTACATATAGAGCAATACAAAAGAAACTCATTGATTTGATATTGTATAATTCGCCGAGACTCATCTTTTTAAGGTTTAAAAACACAATATCAAGCACATTATTTTATGTAACGATACACCCGCAACGCGAGACATTCGTGCGATGTTTCGCCAGAGTTATGAGAGGTGTTGAATATCCTTAAGTAGAACCCTCGGAGACTTGTAACGAACCTAAAATATGTTTATTAAAAAAGTAATGCCATAAGATAATATTCTATAGGAACATTGTACTAATTTATCATTTCTCATGCATCATAAAAATATAAACTGATAAAAAAGAAAACGATAAGGGTAATGAGAATGATTAAGTGTACAGAAAATGGAGAACTGGAAACATTGAATGCATACGCCTACGTATGTATGTAGTATGTACATATATGCACAGATGACACACAAAATGGTATTCTTTGTAAAATCGAGTTACAATGATTTTTCGTAGCGTTTGAAACGGAGATTCTTAATTTGGATTCATATTTTCGTAGACCGCTTATATTTAGTTCAGACAAGATGTTTTAAGTAAAAATAAGTAGTTAAAATTAGCAAGAATGGAAGACGGGAGCATCAAGGAATGCATCCAATAAATCGTACGGTAGTAACTAAGTGTAACCCGTAACCTGGGTCAAACAATCATAGTTTTTGTTGCTTAATGAATTTCAGGTCGGTATTAAGTGACACGAGTGTGATGCGAGAGGCCAGGTGTTTGGGAGACCATTTGTGTGACTTGACCCTTTGACCTCAAATTTCTTCTAACAATACTGTACCGGGTCAAAAAAAAAAATGCAAACGCTACATTCTCACTACTATTCTTACCTTACCTAATTCTGCATCATCATGCAATTAATATACGGCATTTAAATTACGATATTGTACAATATCAATTAATGAGATAGCTTGCTAATGCAAAGGAGTGTAGCATATTCTTTGCATGAAACAGTAAGGTTAGAATGGACACGGAAAACCTTATTTTCATAACGTTTCTATCGCTTCCTAAAAGTTCTTTTTTTTTTTATTATTATTATGAAGATAAGGTTTGCGTAATTGTACCGATATGATGATAATGTGAAGGTTGGAATATAATTGAGGTTTCTAATTTCCTTTGACAATTTTAATTGCTTTGCTTATAAGTTGTATTCCAGCCATTTGGACATTGAATATCACACTGGCAAAAATGTGGTATTGCATCTGGAAAAAATGTGGTATTCTTAAATGTTTATACTTACAAAAGTAAAGAGAAAGAATGAAAAGTAATAGAAAAGTAAACGAAACACATTACACACAGAAAAGAAAACGAAACAAAACAAAAAAAAAATAAAATTAAAAAAAAGATAGAAGTAAGTTCTCTAACCTGTTTGTTTGTTTATAAGGTTTTGAATCAAGAGGTATTGGATGATAGAGGGAAGTTTGAAGTTTCACTCATGAAAAAATGAAAGTTTTGAAAAGTCGAAGACAAGATATCTGAAGATGTTTGTCTTGCTCGAATTTTGAAGATCCGAAGGTTTTTCGCGCTTGTGACAAAGAATATGATCCGAATCGCATTCACTTTCCGGCTGAGAAGTCTCAAGCCTAGAAGAACCGCAAGCACTCTGTAAAAAGCAAGCCTCAAGACAGTAAGAAATCGTTGATCGTCAGGCCCCCGACCTGGACAAGCCAGTGGGGTTGGGGGTGAAACTGGCCGAACGTGTTTCAGAAAATGTTCAAGAAGCATCGAAAATCTTTTCTAAGTAGGGAAGAGAGAGCGTAAGGTGCTCCAAGGTTTATACTGATCATATTCTTTATCAGTTGGTTTGGTTACATGGTATATCCGTAATTAGGTGTTTATAAAATAAATAAACGTATATACCGTCGCCCCTCTCCATTTCCCTCCACCATCCTAACACCTCCTATATCCTTAAGGGTGATGTCCTATTGTTTTCATTTTATATAGGAATAAGCAGCGGATTCATATTGAAACGGCTAATAAACAGTGTTTTTAATATAAATGACTAATTATCTAGCATTTATTTATACGAACTTTGTTAAATATTGAATGGAATTTTACTTTTGGAACGGCGCACCAAAATACCGCCTTTAGCTCTATAGACTTTTCTACGTACAGCGGGTAAAATATAATAATATGCTGTCTAATCGTATAATTTCGAATTGTAAAGATATGACTATTAATGAAACATTGTACTTTATTATGCAATTTAGATTAAACTGTATAATGATTGCTCTATTCGTTTGTTTCCGGTGCGAGCTTCTAAGCCTTTCAGAGAGTCATCATAGTTCATTACACAATTGCGTTAATCAACGGAACCGTCGTTGATCCCTTTATGCGACGTCACGATTTTCAAGGCAACTTCCCATGTAACAGCCTTCATGGAAATAAACCTAATACTTATGTGTGAAGTTAGCTATACGGCGTCGAGAGATATCGCGATTCGACGCAGCGGCAGATTTGAGAACGGGCATCTGCGTATCCCTTGCGAGTATGTAGGATGATCAAGTGCAAACGCACTCCCGAGTGACACGTGCGGGAAAGGCCTTGGGTGTAGCTCAAACAGAAGCCAACAACCGTTATCTTTCCCATAAATTCTTTCGGGAGAGGACTTTGTTTATATTAGCGGGCCTCTTCCCGGAATCCTCAACCGTTACTTCCACATTCGAGTCAAGTGCCCAGATAGCACACCTCGTCTTAGAGACGTCTAGTTTATGTCCATTTTAGGTCTTGATTTGTAACAAGACGTCTTTAAGACTTTACCAGACGTTGTCCCAGATAGCACAACGTCTGGTAAAGTCTTAAAGACGTCCAAAAGGCGTCTTACAGACGTCTTAAAGACGTCTTGTTACAAATCAAGACGTTCAGACCTAAAATGGACATATACTAGACGTCTCTAAGACGAGGTGTGCTATCTAGGCTATCTGGGAACCTTCGGGGCAACCGATTGGCGTGAGAAGTAGTGACGTGTGCAAAAGCCAAGGGATATAAAAGGGGCACGCATGGAGCCCCAAAGAATTCATTCGTATATTTTTTCCGTTCGAGCCATTTGCGACGAGTTAGTTTATATAATCAACCTTTACTCTTGTAAAATATACGTATTACACCCACAATTCGGAAATTCGGACTTATTCAATTCCTCGAATCTTTGAGAATTTGCCGCGCATCCCCACAAGCAAGGTGCTTCAGCACTCCACGGGCGCGAACCTGCCCCTAAGGCAAAAATCTCCACCAGATCGCGCAACAGTATAACATTAAAGCGCCCTCTTATAGATGTAGAATTATTATTGTGTTTCGGAAACACTAAACGCTCAACGATACGTCCAGGTGCGACTAGGATAAGTAGGATAGCAAGACATGGAACACTTTGGTATTTGTTTGCTGTTGAAACTCTATTTAATTGGTATAATAACAGTGAATTGCAATGCTGCGGTAGCTAAAGAACCGTATCAGAATCTTGCGCAAGGATTGTATAACGCAAGTGATAGTGTAATTATCTTAAACGTTACTAATTTTAAGCAATCTGTTTACGGAGACACCAAAGGATGGTTAGTTGAATTTTATAATAGTTGGTGCGGCTTTTGTTTTCGATTTGCACCGCTATGGAAAACTTTTGCTAGTGACATTTACGGTATGTACCTTATTTATTTCAAAGCACAAGATTGTTGAAAGTACAATGACAAAAATTCGAGAAATTTCACTACGGCAAATGAGTAGGTCATTCGTACTTTAATTGATAGTCTCCATTCCATTTAACTCTACGTTACTTAATTCTCTTTTACTCTTATCAGTTTCATTTACAATCTGTGCACGAAATACTTGTACTACTAAAGTATACGTTACGCACAAGCTCAAACATGGTACAGATCCTTTATCACGATTTTTTTTTAGCATGGAGAGATATTGTAGTAGTCGCTGCGATAGATTGCGCGGATGATGATAATAATCCAATCTGTCGTGAACACGAGATTATGCAGTATCCAATGCTTGTATACTTCTCTGTGAATGCGCATCTATCGTCTTTAGGATTATTGGTGGAAAAACGCGACAATGTAAATGACCTTAGACATAGTTTGATCAAGGTATTGGAGAATGAGCAACAAGAAGGACGCGGTACTTCATGGCCTAATATTACACCATACAGGTATATCGGTATTTAAAATTTTCTCCAACATATGTACGTACTTTTGCGAAACATTAACTCCTTATTTAATATTATAGAAATTACGAAGCGACAAATATCTGGAAAGCTGTACCGAACACAGTGAAATACTTCTTTTTACTGTTTGAAAAGACTGACTCGCACTTGGGCACTGAAGTTATATTAGATATGCACAAGATAACAACATTACAGATAAGAAGAGTAACATCGGACAACGAATTGTTATGCGAAACGAATAAAATCACCAATTTCCCAAGTTTGATAGTCTTCGGTCGTAACGAAACGCAAAAGTCTCTGAAAATCAGAGTACCTACAAGAGAAGGCACTTATAATGCCATCAGAGGATACATGATTTCAAAGGGAGAGCAGATAGATGAGCAAAGCCCTAAAAATCATTTAGTAGAAACGGAAGATCATAAGTCGAGCACCAGTAGTTCAAAACTCTCGCAAGAAGCGGAAAGACCAGAAGGCACCGCTGTAAGTGGCGACTATCTGTATCAACTTGATTTGGAGAATACTTTGAGATATTCCATGACTCACGAAATTTCGCTACATAAAGTAATAAAGGACAAAAAGATGGACGCATTAAAGAAATACTTGAATGTACTAGCTGAATATTTCCCTCTTAGACACAATAACATATACTTAGAAACTATCCGCGATGTTATGAAGAGACGAGACAATATATCGGGTGAAGAATTTATTCAAATAGTGAAATCTACGGAGGAGGAAATGTCGCCCATATATTCCGGACCCTCGCAGTGGGTTGGCTGCAAGGGAAGCGAAGAGAGATATCGTGGCTATACTTGCGGTCTTTGGACAATGTTTCACATGCTGACGGTTAACTATGCTCTTGAAAATAAGAATGCCGAACAGGAGCCACGGAAAATATTGGAAACGATGTACGGATACATACAGCATTTCTTTGGGTGCGCTGATTGCGCCCAACATTTCGTACAAATGGCTGCGAAGAATAAAATGTCCGATGTATCTAGTGCCAATGACAGCATCCTATGGTTGTGGTCTGCTCATAATGACGTAAATAGAAGATTATCAGGAGACTCTACGGAAGATCCGAAACATAAGAAAATTCAATATCCAACAGCGGAACACTGCCAGAGCTGCAGACACGGGAATGGTACTTGGTACGAGGAGAATGTTTCGCAGTATCTCAAAACGAAGTATAGCTATAAAGGAATAAATTATTACGGCTCAAATGACAAGCGTAAAGATAATGATAATAGAATGAAAGTAAGGCAGGAGAGACTAGTGTCAAATAAATACGCGAGTAGTAAAAAGATAGGGTGGGATTTTACAATTTTTGACATAAGTATTTGTGTTGTGTTGTATGTTACATCTGCCGTCATACTGATATTAGTCTGCATCAAATTCGCAGTCAAAAGAACGTACAGAAAAAGAACTTATGTCAGCTTACTTGGCAAAGTGTAATTCTTATTTTGATTAAACGAAATTTGTGGAATTTAAAACGGAAATACGTTTATGAGAAATTAATAAGCATGCCGCGAGCCAGCAGCTGTGTTTATATATTGTAAATACTCTGTTACTTTTACGTTACAACATTATCGTTTTTATAAGAATTTACAATTCGTGAATATGGAGTTCTGAATCCATGTTTCAGTGCTGGGAACTAAAATTATTATGCATAAGTTATTGTAATTTGTATTTATACTCGTTTCCTACAAACATTTATATATTAAAAGTTAGCGTAGTAAAGTGAAGAACATGCGGTCACAATTATTTAAGTTTAATATATAAAATTTCATGACATTATAGTTTCTGACACAGAACAAGCTTTTTTACAGTTTATCACTTACTATATTTAAAGTTCCAAAGTTTTGTACAGATATGGTACATTTGAAGTTATTGTGTTCAGTAAAAAGTACATGATAAGGGATATTTAACTTGATCGAGTAACGCTGAGAAATGAGTATGATTTTCAACTAGTCTCGTCGATGTACAGTTATACTATACCGTGCATTTAAATAGTTCTGAATTTATGTAGAAATGGCGATCCTCACACAAATGTTTTCGGACATTTATGTGTAAATATTGAAATCAAATTCTTCCACTATTGTGCTAAAAACATATCCATCGTAATTAATATTCATTCACATTCATATAAATTGTTCAATAAAGATAAGAAATAAATGCAGATTATTCAGTGCACACATATTCGCATCTACATTTCTGTAAATAATACTCTACTGTAATTATGAAAAATTGTTTGTATCAATTTCTGCCAACAATATACGTTTCAATATACAATGTCAATTGAATCACATATGATTTATAGTACATACAACAAACATTGACAAGTTTAACAATCTATATATATATATATATATATAATTTATAAAATTTATACAATTCTGTCACTATATTTTATACTTCTGTATCGAAAATGCAATTATATCTGTTACGTTTGCATATATTTTTATAAAAAATTACACAATAACAATTATTGTGTAACACTAATTATTAGTGTAAGTATTCATTTGCTCTTAGAATTTGAGTATTGCCACGAACTTAACGTATCCCATATTACACCGTTGTGTGGCAATTGAGATGTTGTATAAGGAAGTAACCACGTAAGATACCATCGTTCACCTAACACTTCTTTTATATTTTGTTTCCAACCTAAATTATATAAACGAATTCTCTTATTACTTTCGACGGCTACATTCCCATTAAACACTAAACTAAAGTGATAAATGCACAAAACTCCAACGTACAACATTCCCACCGTGGACACAATGTATATCATCAAGTAAAATTGATCTATAGAGCCGTCGAACCTGAAAGCAAATATGGCCAACGGAAAGATAATCTTTACGATCGACATGGGAAACTCGAAACGAATTCTATTCCAAATGAAGATATTATTGAAGCAGAAACTATACATTGTCGCTACGAATAAATATAGAAGAAACATGACAAAGTATCGATGGTTATAATGACCTATACAACAGCCAGTGAAAATGCAATGATGGTCCCTTTTTAAAATGCAAATATCACATATCGGGCAATGCCACGAACGTGGGGGTGCGAGCGTTTCGCAAGAAGCGCACAACCTCCAACCATCTTTAGTGTTCGCAGCGCTTATCGGCATGATATCTCTCCTGGTACTGGTATCGCAGAAAACGATGTAAGTGAAGTTGCCAACTATGTTTAACATAATAAAATTTCCCAGTATAAAGTGGAAGATGTACGGCAATGATCCAAATTCGTACACTGCCGGTAAAACCACCCATAATTCAAACCAATATAACAGTGGGATTATCACTAATATAAAAGTCATTGAAAGTAAGTCGCTGAAGGTACGAGGCCAGATTCTTTTTCGGACGATCATGTTTCACGACTCCTTGTCTTCTCTTCAGACACGTGATCCTACTTGGCAGCCACTGACCAACTTTTTATTACCAATGCATACTATCTTACTATAACCTGAAACTTAAGACTACAAATTACGATTCCCTTCTATCACTTTCCGTTAATCTTTCAGAAATCTTGCGGTATATCATTTATTGGTACCGCGTGCGAATACACTTACCAGTTGTTTCGTTAAATTCATTATCCTACGTGTAGATAAATCGCACTATTCATAAATTTTAACCCATTTTATCCAATGGCTGCTTTCAGCCGACAAAACCGGTGAACAACCGGTGAGTGGTTTCCCTAGATTTTACTCTGAACGCTCTGAACGCAACCGATCACTTACCACCTACTCAACATGTTTAGTAATCGGTCGCCATTTTTTGTACAGTAGTTTAATTCCGGTACAAAAAATGGCGACCGGTTACTAACCATGTTGAGTAGTGGTAAGTGATCGGTTGCGTTCAAAGTAAAATCTAGGAAAATCACTCACCGGTTACTCACCGGTTACTCACTAGGACTATTTGTCGAATTTTTCGGTGTTCGAATATTCGAATACTTCAGTTGCTCAATTATTTGGCGAATATAATTCGAATATCCAAGTATTCGAATACTTATCGAATATTTAAGTATTCGAATACTATTCGAATACTATTCGAATATTTAAGTATGGTGTGAATTATAAATCAAGTTCTTTAGGTTCATTTGTCAGGGTGAAATCTTGTAAGCTAATTTTGACCCACTTCACACCATACTATTCGAATACATCAGTATTCGAATAATAACATTCGAATACTCAAATATCCAAAGTTTATTCGTAGCATTCGAATACTTGTAAAATATTCGAATATTAAATTATTCGAATAGTCCCAGCCCTATTACTCATCGGTTACTCACCGATTTTGTCGGCTGAACGCACCCGATATCTACCATCCAACTTCATACGCATCACTGTTCATAGGTGTTGGTGTTGCCCCTTCGATTAATTTTAAATGTGCCGCTCAAATGCGATGCATGCAAAACGTTTAAAGTAGTAAATTGTGTTGATTGAAGTTTCTTTAAATATTCCGCGAAACGGTTTGTTCCCGAGCATACTTAAACATCATATTGTTAAGAGGAATAATTTATTGTTAATCTTATCGAAGCTACACAGCCTTTTAACAAAGGGACTTATTATATGTTTAGCTTTGAAATAATTGTTAGATAGCATGCAAACCACCGAAGAATTTCCTTTCCCATTCCTACCATATCCTATACAAAATGATTTTATGAAGAAATTGTACGAATGTCTGGAAAATGCTAATTTGGGGATCTTTGAAAGTCCAACAGGCACTGGTAAATCCATGTCGATTATTTGCAGTGCTTTAAAGTGGCTGATTGACCATGAAGAATTACAGAAGCAACAGTTGAATACTGCAATCTCTCAACTCGATGAACGAATAGAGAAATGTACTAATTCTTCTGACAATTGGTTCTCTGTTCAGACGGAGCAAATAGAGTTGAACCGTGAGAGACAGACGCTTCAAGCAAAGTTAAATAGTATCCTTCAGCACGAACGTAAGAAAAGTGCTCTGAAGAAAGCGGCGGAAGATATGGATAGTAAGAAGAAATCGTACAATCGGATCAAAGTGGATTCCGCGAAACATAAAACAGAGAAAGAAACAGGTAATGTTGAAGAGCTAAACGCAAAAGAAGACAACGTCGAAGAGGAACTACTTTTAGAAGAAATAACGGAGCGTTCGGATAACTCTGAAGATGAAGACAACGAGGAGGAAGTCTATGAAAACAGGAAAATCTTTTTTTGTTCTAGAACTCATTCCCAATTATCGCAATTCATTGGCGAAGTCAGAAAGAGTCCTTATTCAAAAAATGTATCGGTTGTAACATTGGCATCTAGGTAATATTTATTCTGCGAAAAAGATCGTTGCACATTAAACACTGATTAGAAGTAATTTTCTTATTAAGATTTATTAACAATCTTAGGCAAAGCTATTGTGTCAACAAGAAGGTGAGGAGACTGAAACAGTTGAATTTGATTAATGAGCTCTGTTTGCAACTGCAAAAGAAGAAAACGACTGCTAAAGAGGAGAAAGACATTAAAAGGAAGAAAGTCGCGACTAGTTGCCCTTTCATGCCAGGCGATCAAGATTTATTGATAGGGGAAGCTTTAACACAGATTCGGGATGTCGAGGAAATTGCTCAAAAGGGGGAAAACCTTAAAACTTGTGCATATTATGCGTCACGAAAGGCTATCCCACACGGCCAATTAATATTAGTCCCGTACAATTCTATACTGCATAAAAACACTAGGATCAGTTCAGGAATCAACTTAAAAGGAAATATATTAATAATTGACGAAGCTCATAATTTACTCGATGCTATTGAAAGAATGCATAGTGTCCTGATCACGGGTAGGAACTTACTACACTGTTACAGCCAACTTTCACAATACCAGAAAAGATTTCAAGCTCTGTTCTCTGCTAAAAGTGTCCTGAGCTTAGGCCAGTTAAGTTTCTGTTTGAAAAAGCTTCTAACAATCTTCGGGGCTACTGCAAAGTCGAGCCCTGATGATACCAACGCGAAAGCGTCACCGAAATTGTATAAATTAGAAGAATTTGAAGTAATGACAGAGATCGACACAGTAAATATATTTGAATTGTTGAAATTTATTAAGAATTCTCGATTGGTTCATAAACTACAAGGCTTTGTGGAGCAATATGGAAATAATGTGAAAATTCATAAAAGCGACACAAAAACATCTGGCATGACGGACTTTTTGAATTCTATTAAAACCAAAGGCCCGGTGGATGTGGCTCCTATAGTTACAGACACTCGGTCGGACGGAGAACAATCCAATAATCCATTAATGCCAATTGTGAGCTTTTTAGAATGTTTGCAAAATAGCTGCGCTGATGGACGTATATTTATTGTTCCCGGTCCAACTATTGGTCAAAGTACTATAAAATTTCTACTGCTAAATCCGGCAGCACATTTCCACGATATCGGTATGAATATAGATTCGGAAATATATGGTTTATTATTAGTTAAACGAATTTAATGCATATTTATTGCCAGTACAAGATGCCAGAGCTGTGATTCTAGCTGGTGGGACAATGGCACCTATGAGCGAATTTACGGAGCAATTATTTATCGCAGCAGGCGCTGCGCCAGAGAGAATTGTTACATTTTCATGCGATCATGTAATTCCCCGAGAGAACATTGCGTGCAGTATTATAACCCACGGCCCCACTGGTATAGAATTTGAATTTAATTTTCAAAATCGACAGAACACAAAACTGGTAGGTATTTCGTTAAATACTCTTTTAATATTATAAATTGCTGTTGAACGACTTCTTAAATATTTCAGTTGGACGAGCTGGGGAGGGCATTATTGAATTTGTGTAATGTCGTACCAGCTGGAATTGTAGCGTTTCTACCATCGTATAACTTCGAGGAATTAGTGTACAAACATTTAGATAAATCTGGTATTATAGCAAAGATTTCTGCAAAGAAGCGCATTTTTCGAGAACCTAAATTAACTTCTCAGGTACTGCTTTCGGTTACTTTATTTAGTAAGTTTTCAATGAAATTTTCATATGAATTACAGATTTTCTAGGTAAACGAAATTTTGGAGCAATACATGCTTCATGTGAAAAAGCCACAAAGCCCGCAAAATGGGTCGTTATTATTTAGTGTGGTGGGTGGTAAATTGAGCGAAGGATTAAACTTTTCTGACGATTTGGGTAGATGCGTTATAGTTGTAGGAATGCCATACCCAAATATTAAATCGTTAGAACTACAAGAAAAAATGAAGCACTTGAATGAAAATGTTGTACGTATATTTTCCTCTTTAAGAATTTTACTCTTACAAGGGAGGATCCCGAACCCGGAAATTTAAAATATTCTGAAACTTTATGAATGTGTAGGGGGGGATTTCCTCCTGATTACAATACGATTTTTGTTTGCTGCCCAAATTCACTTTAAGGGGGTGAAATTAACTCCTGAAAATCCGGCTATTTTTCAATTTTTTGTTATAACTCGCAAACTTTAAGAACTTTAATACGCCAAACGATAGTCCTAATTAAAAGAAGTAACTTTTGTCTTGAAACTTTTTTTCTGTCTCTTACAGTTCGCGAGTTATAACCGAAAATCGGAAAATAGTCGAATTTTCAGGGGTTAATTTCACCCCCTTACAGTGAACTTGGGCAGCAAACAAAAATTGCGTCGTAATCAGGAGGAAATCCCCTACATATTCACAAAGTTTCAGGAATTTTTGAATTTCCGTGTTCGGGATGTTCCCTTGTTAGTACTTAGAAAAGAAGACTCTTAATAAGATGTAGCTTAAATTTTATATTTGTTGGTGGTTTATTAGAAGCCGGAAGCTGGACAAAACTTTTATGAAAATTCATGTATGAAAGCAGTGAATCAATGTATCGGACGAGCTATTCGACATATCAACGATTACTCGACGGTCGTGTTATTTGACAAACGCTACTGCCATAAAATAAAAGCGCTTCCGCAGTGGATTCAACGTACCGTGGTAGTTCACAACACTTTTGGCAGCATGATTGGTAGTATGGCCAAATTCTTTGTTAAAAAACGAAACGAAAACGACAGGGAAAGGAATTAACTGATACAGTCGACGAGGAGAAACATTATATTTTTATACTGTTACAATTACTAAAGAGAAGTTACTATTTCTTCACAAATGACACTGAGACACTTCAAAGTTCAAATATTTTCGAAATACTTATATATAATATTGTTTGAGATTAATATAGTTGCGAGCATACTACATATAGCTTGCAAGCTGCACATCAAACTTGTATGTCAGATCATGGCAGTAAACTTGACCAGGATATAATACAGAACATGGAAAGTGTGGCTGAGGAGAAATCATTTTATATACGAATGTTTAGAATTTTTATTTTAAGAGTTTTAAATGTTAATATCTTAATTACACGTTTAAAAAATGTACTTACATACTGTATTGCGTTCGGGTAATTTTGTGGCTGAATGCTGAAACCACAATATTTTTTATAACGAGCTCCGCGTTTTCCTGAAATAAATTCTATTCTCTTAGGCTTGGTCGTTGGTTTCTCCCATGATCCTTTAATTTTCATTTCTTCTTCCTCCTCGCCACTACTATTATAACTTTCAACACCCTCTTCGGTATCTTGATTCTCCTGTAAGAAAATGAAGAAAAGTAAAATATTGTTACTGGTTAAAATATAAAAATTAAATTTGTAATATTCACTGTTTCCAATAAATCATAACTGGATGAAAATTCTGGAATAATCTGAGGTGGTATACGGCCTCCAGTGTAAAATTGTACACCGCGCTGATCCGAGTAAACTTCTAGTACGCTAAATACCAAGATAGTTTAAAGAATATTGTTCAATGAAGATCTAGTATATATAGTTTTTATAAGTACCGTCCAGTTTTCATGTGCCAAACTTTTGCAACAAATACACTTTCAGACTGTCCACTTTTTGTGACGCAAAAGTTATGATCGTAGCCTTCTCCGGGTGGCACCTATTAATTAGATGATACATGTCTTCTTTACGTCAAAGGTATAACAACATTTTGGTATTCTTATACCTTTTCCATACACTGTCCTAGAATCTTTGGTATTCGAAAGTCCATAACTGTTCCACCCACACCGCGTATCGCACCCGTTGGAACTGGATCTGTATAATCTGCGAATGTCCATCGATCGCAGTTCAATAATACTTTATGATTTCTTAATTCTGCTTCTCCGGCGTCCTGTAGAATTTCACATTCTATCAACTTAGTTGCCAAAGTTATGTAAACTTTAAAATATTTCACTACTTACGTGGCCAGCCAAGTTAAACATAGAACCATGCGATAAGTTCACTATTGTCGGCTTCGAAGTTGTTGCTCGCATACATATATCTACTCTGTTATCCATAGTTAGTTTAAATCTTATCGTAGTTAACACTGCGCCTGGATAGCCTTCGTCTCCGTCTTGGCTCAAATAACTCATAACAACCGAACAGCCAGCGATATATGAATCCCAAACTTTGCGGCCAAATCCATTTACCTAACGGAACGGTGCAAAAGGAATTGTTCGCTAGTTAGATAATTACTGTTAACACGTCTAATAGATTTACGCCTCCGTGTAAATGGTGTTTCCCATGGAAATCATTTCTCGTCAATTCATAATCTTTGCCTCTGATGATGATTTGTCCATTTTTAATACGGTTTGCACATCTGCCTAATATGCATCCGATAAATGGATTCGTCGTGGGATTCATGTATCCTGTAAGTGTCAGTTGCGTTTCAAAGCGAGCGTTGACATAACTTTATTGTCTTAATGAGAGAAACATTAAACAAAACCTTTCAAATCTTCAAACCCAAGGACAACGTCACTAGAATGCCCATATTTATCAGGGCATTTTAAAGACACAATTGTAGCACCCCAAGTAATAACAATAACTTCCATTCGATTAGCATTTATCATAGTATACGATTTTACTAGCTTTGGCACGGGCTCGGTAAAAATTTGATCATCATTGCTGTCTAATTATTGTAATTTATTATTTTTATACCGTGTAAGAGGGTAGCCGAGAAACCTACCAACCCAGATTTCTCCAAATATTCCTTCTGTAATTGTTATATTTTTGCAACTGCAGCCATGAAAGTCCATGTTTAGTGGCTTAATTCTGGTCACTGTAATAAAATTTAAATAATATTCAATACAAAAAGCGCTTGTGATATTAAAACTGGTACATTAATTTTCAATCTTAAAACATAAAGAAATTAAAAACATATTGTTTTTTTGTTTAGACAATAGAAAAACATTCGACCGTCAAATACGTAAAATTAAATGCGAAATTACGAAGCAACTTGCTCATTGAAAATGCTGCGAGAAAAGAAGTATCGTATAATTTCTGCTGTTATTTGAAATGATTTATTAATAATAATAAAACATCACCTACAGTTCGTGATGCTTTAATGTTACAATAATTGTAATAATTAATATAATATATATACTCCGGTTACTATTTATAATTTATATAATCAATATTTATAGAGTAATGTACAATGCTTGGAAAAATACATGAATTTTTAGTGCAAATCAGACACCGCATCGATACGTCTCCCGTTCAAATTTTGTGTATATTCCGTTACATTTAAATCTGTCGAGTAAAAAATTCGAAGACAATATTCGTTATTGCATTTCTTTAATGAATCCACTTCGTTCAATTTTGCATATCATAAATTGAATACTTGCTGCCACTTTTTTTCTTTTCTCTCATACTGTATGAATTCTGTTTCCGCATTGCACGTAGACAATTTATGGTCGTGCAGTGCCCAATGTATCTTGTTTTGGCAAACTATATCCACCACAGAAAATTCTCGGAAATCCCTCTACATCTTCGTACAGTTATCGTTAAAGTTATTATACACAAAAGGTTTCATTCTCAAGCTTTGGGTTCTGCATTTCATTACTTTTAAGGCGCACACCAAAGCAGTCATTTGTTGTTTAAATACACGTGGAACACATTGCACTTGGCTTATTAGTAATACTCTTACAACTACGGAGTAATTTTAAATTTAAATAAATTGCCAATGATTACGGATTTACGGGTTGCGTTACATTCTACTCCATCTAAGCTCATATATTACAAAGAAATACTGACAACATAATTAATTTCACACATAAATACCGAGTAATCAAACGACTGCGATAACTCCCCAATGCCGATGCCGTCAAGTGTCGCTTAAGTAAAATTCTTTAACATATTCTACGCAACAAACGAACGTACAAAGAACGGAGGAGGTACCACAGTAAATACTTTGCGTACATTTAGAGCACACTCCTTTTACAATTATCCTCTTGGTCATAAAGTGTTATTGTACAAATTACTAATCTGTAAGTAGCATGCAGTTTTAATGTAACTTCAATAAAGAGATATTTACAATTTTAGTTTATATAGACAGAGAACACGTTCAGAATAACAATATTTGGTCGTATTAGATCTCTCGGGTGGAAAGGAAAGTGTTTCTCAAAAGCAATTTACGTGTAGAAATCAAGTCTTTCAACGTATATGGATGTAAGAATGGATCTACTACTAATAATATATATATATATACGAAGTGTTACTTTTTATGCAGTTATTCTGAACACTGTTCCTTCATAAATTTTGTGTAATCGATGGAACATATTATCTATAAATGGTATGTACTGAAATACAAAACTCGATTCTTCTTATTTTTAAGCTAAAGAAGTTGTAATATATAAAAAATAAATATAGCTTAGACTAGCACTGTTGGCGATCACACGCCATTACACAATTGATAGTTGATAGCTGCCTAATATTATATTTTTTTTATAAGTAAATTATTGTTACTATCAACAATTATTGATATTAGCATTCTAAGACTTCATTAAATATTTCTCAATTACCTTGGAAGCATTTTCAATTTTTCTTTCCGTGTCCCTTAACATATTAATAAGTACATGATACTAGCACCGTAGAATATCTTTGT
This sequence comes from Andrena bucephala, assembly GCA_947577245.1. Classification (NCBI taxonomy): domain Eukaryota; kingdom Metazoa; phylum Arthropoda; class Insecta; order Hymenoptera; family Andrenidae; genus Andrena; species Andrena bucephala. Next base: position 93,092,938 of record OX387715.1, on the reverse strand, counting down.
ACAGCATAGAAAGGCATACCCATGAAATATTTCTCTGTAGGTCTCTAATAACGTCATAAATATTTCAGTCAACCGATTAATTATTCTCAATTATGCGCAACATTCAAAAAATCGAAGTTCCAGGAAGTATGAGTACAAATCGGATGAGATACCTTACATTGTAAGGTGTGTAATAAATTTCCGCAAATATGCCAATTTAATGGGTTCACTTTTCTTGCTTAAGAAACATTTAAATGCATCTTCAATGCTCAATTAATTCTACTCTGAGAAGAATTTTATTGGTGAAACATTTAAACAATCTCTTGGCAATCGAATGGAATACTCCGATGAAAAAGAATTTTTGTTACGCGTGTGAAAGAAAACTGCACGTTACAAATCCATTATAAATATTACAATCCACCAAAAAAATACTTCTTCAGTTCGTCTATTCTCCCATGTTTTAATATCTACCGTATTTTATGTACATTGCGACATATCCTACAATACTGATTATCGTTCAGGAAATCATTGCAGAAACATATAGCTTGTGAAACAGAAATCATGTGTCGCTTTACCATGTTTAACATTCTAAACGAGGCCGAAGAAATGCACGAATTATTTTGATCGAATAGAGAATACGGCGTAGGACATACGCAACATGTAAATAAGTTTTGATTGGCTTGTGTAAGTTTAATCTAAATAATACGTTAGTTATGATACATTATCGAACCAATAAATTAGACGCATTCACACATAAGAAATCAAGTTCGGTTAATTCCTTTTTAGTAATCAAAGAGATACGGAATACAGATCAGAATGCAAGTTGCCGTGACTATATTTCTCTCTTCCAATTTGTTCAAGTGGTTTGAAGAAAGAAAGGAAATATATAATTCTTTTTAACACGCAGTATCCTGATCACATACTAGCACTTTATGTATAAAATAATTTGTAGAGCACACGTGCATTTAGATATCCTAGAAATCTCTTGGACATACTTTACACAGTGTGACCTATATAAAGGAATGTACCAACCGCTGTTACATTGTTAAACAGATAGTAATTATCCAATGTATAATTATATGTACAGCATTGATTATGTATATATGGAGTGTTTTTGTTCTAAAACAGTTTTTTAAGTATATCACACCTTGGACAGCTACATATACTCTTCATAGATGTATTAGGTATGTCGAACACCTCTCTACAGGTACGCCAATCACTTGAATGCATACTGTCTTTATATATAAAAGAGGTGTTGTGTTTTAACTGCACATGGTATACTAAATTAGATCTATCACTCTGGTAGTAGCTCACGAATGCATTAGAATCCCTACTGTACAAATTTCTCACACGTGTATCTAGTGCCATGGTATCTGTATAAAGATTCGAAGATGAAATAATGCGTGACACCCGACGAATAATGGGAAATAAACAGATGGGTATCTACAGTGGCGTGCAAAAGTATTCGGCCACCTTTTAAAATCGCATAACTTGTTTAAAATTAATCCAAACGACTTGAGTTTTTTTCAGAAGCTAGAGGGATTAGTTTGTTAAATGATGTGATTCGTCGGTTTGAAAAAAATGCACTTGGTCGGAATAGCAAAAAAATCGCGAAATTCCCGAAATCGGCGATTTTCGACCTTATTCTGCGATCTTTAAGCGTTCACAGCTCCGAGCAACGTTAACCGATTTTGATGAAATTTTAGGCACGTATATAACTTACTTAAATCTACGAACGGGTTTTTTGAATTTTCATTACAGGCTCACAAAAAAAGTTTAAAAAACGACCTTTACTATTTTTTTTTGCTATTACGACCAAGTGCATTTTTTTCAAACCGACGGATCACATCATTTAGCAAACTAATCCCTCTAGCTTCTCAACAAAAACTCAAGTCGTTTGGATTAATTTGAAAAAAGTTATGCGATTTTAAAGGGTGGCCGAATACTTTTGCACGCCACTGTATATTTTATAATATTTATATAAAAGAAACTGCATATACAGGAAAACACTACGATTTTAGAAAAGTTACTATTATCTATGTCTTGCGATAGAAAATTTGCCTACGAGTATACATACGTATGTATATTGTCAGAAAGTAACGGCGAGACGGAATACGGATGATTTTGTATGGGGATCATCAATGTTTTCCTGGCTATATGATCATTTCTATTATTAATTATACTATGCATTCAACTATTTCTGTCAGTCGTAAAGAATTTCAATGGAATGTGAATTACTGTTAACGCAAACATCTCCAATAAATGTGAGCAGACTGTTGTATAATTAAAAGGAGCAATCAAGTCTCGTTGCGGCATTTGGTGAACAAGTAGATATACAAGAATTCGATCCTTAATATTCGGAGAAAGAAATTAACATCATCTTCCACGGGTCTTAACGACTCTTACATCTTTCAAAACATTTGAACGAAGCTATTCATTCTTTTTTAAATGCTTTAAGTGCCCGTTGTAAATAATAGAAATACATAGTATTTACATGCTCAATACCAACAGCAGACGCAAGATTTGTGGAATGTATGATTAAAATATTAGTAATACATACTATACACAGGGGCGTCCGCAGACTTTTTTCCAGGGGGGGGGTTAGGGGGTGGAGCAACTTTGGGATGATAGTAAAGAAAAATATACCCCTCTGGCTTTTTTAAACCCATTTTATAGTGCCAATTTAATTAAAAATTTAAAACCGAAATTTAAAAATATTCCCTTTTTTAGTATAAAATTTAATGAAGATCAGTTTTGAAAAATAAGCGATTTTTCTCAAAAGCCAGGGGGGGGGGGGGGCAACTGCCCCCTTTGCCCCCGCTTGCGGACGCCCATGATAATACAGTTGAAATAACATTACATAATGTTGAATGCGCAATGTAAGAATTACAGTTATGGTATTCGTATTATTTCTACAGAACATAGACGAGACATGCCAGTCCTTTATCGAATTAAAAACAGTCTGATCGAATATAAGAGTCTCTTATAAGGATGTCTCGATATTACATGTATATATAGTATGTATATGGAATGTTAAACTCTTACCATATTCGATGACCTGCATTGATACATGAAAAAAATGTTCTGCAGGAGGCAGTGCTTCGACAGCGTGCATCGCAAGTGTCGTCTAGTCATGATGGTTTGATAAATTCCTGCCGCGTCAGATACTCTTTGATTCGTGTTGTGATTCTATTAATTTACTGTTACTTTCAACATTGACAAACTTCTCGGACCCGGACTAATCTCTACCATCTTTGTTATCTTAAATAAGCCAATGCTATGATAAAAATTCTCTCTCTAATTCCGAAATACTTGGCTTCCTACTTCTGTTCAGTCGCCGATTAGCTTGCAACGGTACCGTGATATCCTGGCTCTGCCCGTGGACAGGAATATCCAGTAAAGTTTCTCTATGATCCCGCGAAATACTGTCGCGGTCGAACGTCACCGGTGAGAATCGAACCCTGCTTATCGAAATCTGGCTATCCTTGGCCGAGACGTAGCTCGAGTCCTCCGATGTCAGAGAGTCCGGCGGAGTTGGATTCGTCGGTGTGCCCGAGCCGGAATTGTTTTTGCTCACGCTTTTGTTCGGCGAATTGTACGAATAGTTCGAACGCTTCAAGCTGGATCGCAATCGGCTAACCACCTCCAAATTGCTCGGTCTCTCTCCCGAGTTCGAATTGGAATCGTGCGAGTTCTGGCGCGTCAGCAATTGCGAGCCGTATTCGAGATTAAGCATACTAGGGCTGTACGTTCCTACGTTCGAGATAACGTTCGGCGATCGTTGATAATAGTGACCGGGCGAGTATAACGAATAATCGTCCCCGTCTTCTAAACGAAACGTCGGGTTAATGTTACTTTGACTCGACGTGCTCGCGTTTGAAACGTTTGATGAGGTACGATGATGGGTGTACGGAGGAAGCCTCGACACCGGCCGAGCTGGGCTACTTATACTGCTCGGGTTATCATAAGCGTGTGGAAATTCAGGGCACTCGAGCATTCTATCACTAAAGTAGAAGAAGGATGTAATTTTACTATGATATACAAGAGTCTGTCTTTGATACTGGTGAAACACTTACTGATAATCTGTAGGCACAAAATATGTTGATTCCGGTGGCCTATAATATTCCGGCGGAACAACCGTATATACTGGTGGCCCGTAGTCTGGGAATGGAGCGACGTTGCCCATGTATATCGTCGGCACTCTTTCCAGTCGATCCGCTCTCCCCGCGTCATGTGCGTACACATCTTCGTTGCTAGTGCTACTGTTCTTCCTCCTAGGACTCGGGGTCGGTGCGTTAGAGCCTGTACTGCTCGCGTAGTGTTGAGGCGAATCCGTGAATCTCAGGGGTTTGTCGGGCATCACGCTGGGTGGAAGGCCGGGTGCTATACCACCCATGTTGCTTAAGAATGGCCTGTAATAGTAACGGTGGTGGTTTGAGAACGTATTAACGTGGATAAAAAGTATAAATAGACTCGTTATTTTGGTTTTATACCTGTAATGTCTTGCTGGTCCATGGTACGTATTATGGGGATAACCGCTGGTCGAACTAAACTCATAGTCGGGCCCAAGATAACCAGAATTACGATTCGATCCAGTATCTGCTTGAAACCACCATCGTGGAGGTTCATTTTCACATTCACCAGGCCGTGGGTACAATCTTGGATGAATTGGAGATATGTTTGACATTCTTACATCGTATCCAGTAGCTACTCCAGCTAGCATAGCTGCGATATTGTACAAAACCAGTTCTATTATGCTTAACTTTGGTTTCTTCACTTCTCCATTGTAAAGAGTCGGCATTGGTACAGCCATTGGCATGATGTACGGTCCAGTTAATCCGGGCTTCAGAGGATACTCGGTTGGCGCCCAGTCAGTCGAGAGATCAGGCGGTAAGGCTGTATAATCTATACAAACAATCAGATTTCTACAATAATAATGATGGTATTGCTACATATGCGTAAAGATCACATACTTGGAATCAGGAAGTATCAGTCGAAATTTTTGCTTCTCTTTTTACAGCACTGAATTAGGAAAGATACTCGTTCGTGGTAATTTATATTTTTCCAATTCTTACCTTGATAAGCGATTTTTAGTGGTTTCTTATAAATGTTACGTACCAGTTCAATATTATAGTTGCGACATGCTTATTTATTAATTAAATTACTTACAATTAATTGTGTGTAAAAGCACAATGTGTCACGTGCATCGTATTAAAACATTATTACATGCCACATTCTCGTTTTAACTATCCTTCGCTACTAGTAACTCTTACAAAGCCTACGTATTGTCTTTCTGTAAAATACAATTGTGATATAAGCACGAAACCCATATCGTTGAAAAAAAAAAACAAACTAAGTATGTGCCAGAATACTAGGACTTTAAAAATAAAGCAGAGTGTAAAGAAAGGAAGAAATGGAAAGTATTTGTAAGACAATAAGCATTTTTACTATTACTAGTCGTAAATAGTTTTCTTTACCCCATATAATTTCCCTTCTCTCATTTTAGAAGCTTTTCTTTTTTTCGTCTCGGTTTCTCTTTATTTCTTGTCTTTAATTGTCTATTTTGTGAAAAGTATACGAATATATGAGACTTATTAAAAAGGCATGTACAATGATACTTTTCCTTTTAAAGAGGAGACTGCGGTTTATATTCTCAACTAGAATTACAGTGAAATAGGAATATTAAAGAACTAATGGAGTATTTGTTCATAAATGAGATTGGAATTGTAGGGTAAAAAAAGGACCAAACCCAATGTGACGTTAACAGTTAGGATCCTACTGGAAGCATGCAAAAGGATTTTTTTACGCTCAGTTATCGGCAAAAAGTAATTCGACAAATTTAGATGCGTAACGAGCTGATATAACAGAAACCATTCTATTATATTTTACTTGACTTCCTAGTTGGTACGATAAATATTTAAAACAAATAAATGAGAAATATTTGAAACGTATATATATTTCTTAAAAAGCGAAATGTACAATATGTAATTGTAATTATTAACATACACAGTTTGTTTGCTCTGTGCTTCCTACGTAACGATAGATCACCGCAAACCGAGCGTAAAAATTCAGAAAACGAAAAAACAAAATTCAACGTGTCCAACTGAAAAGGTTTTATTGAAAAAATTTCTATTTCTAAATACAAGTGTGCGTGTCGCTCCATGTGTTGTATGTGATGTGTGCAAAACTTCTGAATCTAAAAAACGTCAAGAGTCTATATGATGGTACAAAAATGAAGTCGCTGTTAAATTGGGCCAAGTAATTAACAAAATTTCAAATTGATTTAAACGCGTGTAAGGCAACAAAGAAGTCGGTACAAAATCTACTCTCGCAATTGAAACGCGTGACACTCTGTATAATAAATCTGTAATCTTGACTTTGATCTGCAAGACTCAAAATTACAAGTACGTAAAGACACACCTTTTGATAAACGCTCCCAAGTAAGAGGAATACTTTTAAACTAAAAAAAATTTGTTTTAATGGCAGAAGCATATGATATCTTTTTGTTCACATAGTAGTGGGCTGTTAGCTCTGCTTTGTTAGAGTGTTATGTACTCCAAATAACGTCAGAAAAGAACCAACACCAGAAAGACTGCATTTACATTTTATGTAGTCATTAAATTACAGCTCAAAATACGAAGTTCTTATCAGTTTAAATTAGGATAAATAATTTTTAATTATTGCAGGGTATAAGTTACCCTTCGTTAAAAATACTCTAAAAATAATATATAATTAAATGTTCATTACGTAATTTGATAGACATTTGTATCTTGGTAAAATTAGTTATTTAACAGGCATACCGGTTGACGCGAATAAAATAATCTTCGATATTTTATCTAGTCCCTGGTAAAAATTTTAAAACCATTTCCTACGAGATACGTAGTAACGATACGTATCTTTCTAAACAACTCAACCAAATAAAATAATCTTAAACACAGCACTATCGATGTAAAAAAAAAAAGAAGAAGAAGAAGAAGAAAAAGGGGCAACATGGATTAACATTAAATGTTTGCAACTGTACAACGTATTGCTAAAATATATGCAAACCTATCGGGGCACTTTCTTCTGGATAATCAGTGAATATAGGAAATCTAATTGAATGGCGTATTCATGCACTCCTACGGGGATAACTTTAAGCACAATCTACTTAAATAGAAGGGGGGAAGAGAAGAAAACGTTTAAATATAAACATAAAAAGGCACTGTCCATCTGAGATCTTTACTTTGCTATCAATGCACAAAAGTAAATCATCATTTGCTGAAGCTAACTGTGATATAGAAAAGAGAGAGAGAGAGAGAGAGAGAGAGAAAGAGAGAGAGAGAGAGAGAGAGAGAGAGAGAGAGAGAAACAGTAAAGTCTCTTAAAAAAGGGTAAAACAGTTGCGCAGCAATGATAAAGAGACTTACGAGTGGGATAGATGCTTTCCTCAGAAAGGCCTGCGGCAAAGAAAATATAGGATTGTTACTAAGAAACATATAAAACAAAAAGAAGATACATTCGTGAAATGCGTTTACGAGCCCTACTATCCCCTACAACGTACATCTCTATCTTCCTGAAATGCCGCGTCATTTGTCATTCTTTTTGAAAAACTTGCCGGCAGCAGCGGTCTTGGAGGACCCGTAGGAAATTGCGTTCACATCCTCGGAGCTTTCGTGGGAAGGAACGTCTCTAACCGATTCGACTAAATTCTTTTTTGGCCCGTAATTAATCGAAGAATTTTGACGCTCGCAGTCTTGGCTGTATCCAGACGGATTAATAATCAAATTCACACTATCGAAATGATCTTCCTCGCAACCACGCAGATATTCGCTACTCGTTGACTTTTCGTTCGACGAGGAATCCAGATCGAAGCTCTGATCTAATAATTGGGGAGGGCGCTGCTTCAAACACGCGTCAGATACGCCGCTGACAGAATCGAAAGACGTGGGGGACTTCTTGGGCCTATTCTCGTGAAACAATCCTAAGGAATTCTTAGACACGGAACTGTCGTTCGAGTGCTCCGAGTCGAAATTACAAAGCTCCGACTCGAGACTTTCGAAATCTATCCCCTCCCGCGAGTTAGCGGCCAAGAATTTTGGTACTGTGCTATTTTGATCGGAATCACGCCGATTAAATTGCGGTATAGATATCGCATTGCTCAGAACATTGTATTCCACTTTGACAGAGGCGGCTTTGTCGTCGAGGGCGTCCCGACTTCCCCAGGCCTTCATTTTATTGAAGACTCTCAACGGGCTCTTGGACATCCTCGACTTGTGCTGTGACTTTTTGCCCACGGAATTCTCGGGGCTGGACTCTACGCCGTCTGTGTCGCTGATTTTAATGGTAACGGAATTCTTTCGCTCGGCACTGTGCGGAGAATTCAAGGAGCTCTTCCTCGACCCGGACGGGGACCGAAAGAAATCAGCTAGCGCGGCTAATCGGGACTCGGAGCTGTCTCTCCGCTTCGACTCCTTCGATTTACTCCTCTCCCGAGACTTTTTCTTCTTCACGCGTTTCGCAGTACCGACCAAACTAAACGCCACATTCTGCACGAAGTTGGAGGAATACGGGGAATGATCCCAGTCACCGGCTACATGCTTCTGACACTTTGGGGGCGAGGTCTTTAAAGCGTTCCTAGCTCCGGGCTTCCCGTAATTCTCCGTAACTACCAAATGCTCGTCCGAGAAGTGAGTTCTAAGATTGCTCGCCGACTTATTATGCAACACCACGGACTCGTAAATATCGTTGTCGACGATAACCGAGTCCTCGTCTATATTGCAAGGAGGGCAGCCTGTGCTTTGCATGATGTTGTTAGAATTCTCTGGAATGTTGTTATAGCTATATCCTGGTTGAGTGTCTATCAAATTATTTGCTGAGGAGTACAACTTTCTGGAGGAGGGGTTACCTATTTCTTGAAGAAGCGGGGAGCGGTGCGCGCTTGCCAACAGGGCGGTACGCAGGGGTGTCTTTTCGAGATCCGGAGCAGAACGAGACCACCGCTTGCCACCAGGAGATGCAGGATTCGGTGGCTGTGTGATAATAGCCCCACGCTCGCGTTGGTGGAGTGTGGATGGTCCCCAAGTCTTACCCTTTACTCCGTCTGCTGGTACTATAGGAGGAACACAAAAAACAAAACGCTACTACTCACTACCATACTGGTGTTTTTCCCTCCTACCCTAGCCTCCCAATAAACGTTTCAACGCTTTTCAAAAAGATAAAGATGCTTTGTTCAGTGATCACTCGGCATTAAGAGATATCTCTTTTCCCCGGCGTTCAGTGAGTTTTAATGACAAAAATTTTGCAAGGAAAGTGCATGTACTTTGATATCAGAAAGTTTGCACTTGTCGTAATTTATGTAGTTGATAGAACCGGCCACATTTGCCCTCCGTATCTTAAATGACATTAACTGTGCGATTATAAACTATTATGATACAAAATGAAATTATTTTAATTATTTGAACGGTACAGTAAAAATGAAAAAGCAAAATAGACTGTATGCATATATACATATAGATGTATATAAATACATACATACATACATACGTACGTACGTAACTTTAAAAAAATATATAAGAGCGTATATTCAATTATTCACACCATGCTAATAAAAATCAAATATTAAAAATTAATACAACGTGACTACAAAGCGCAAACAATGTGATTCAAGTTTCTCAAAAATACTGAAAAAATATATCAGGGCAAAAATCATTCATAGTCGGACAACACTTGATCAGAATTGTAAGCTACTGAACAAAAAATCTTGTAAATAAATCACTCACATGCAATGGCTCGAAGTCTCGGAATACTAGGCGAGCCTGGCGGGCTATTCGGTCTCGATGGATTCCGCACTTTTCCCCGATCCAATGCTGTATGCTGAACAGTTATTGTGTGACGAAAATCTGAATAGAAACGTGTGACCGGTTACCATTACTGGGACGTTAATGCCGTCGATGTAAATTACATTACGACACACTTACCAGAAGGAGCACTAATGTTACTCCCCGGTTCCTTCTTATTTAATTTTAATCTCGACTTTTTGAACTTTCCGCGCCTTTTGTTTGGTGTGGGAGTATTCTGTTGCTGGATTATCATCACGGTGAGTTCGCGCTCCAATAAGTCTATTTCTCGGGCAGCCAATTCCTGTTCCCGCTGCCTCAAGTTCTCTTCGTGTTGCCGCTGTTGCACTTGTGCTTTTGTCAATTCTTCCTCTCTACAGCGCAGTTCCTAGCAGGCAAAAGGAAATTGGGCCCCATAAATATAGATAACGCTCTATCGGATTTGTGAATTATCAAAAGGCAGAGTGAATACTATCGCCGTCAAGATTAGAAATAGTTTTGAATTTCACCAACTACGCGTCATCTTACCTCTTCCAAGGAGCGGCATGCCTTTTGTATAGCATTTAAAAGAACGATTACAAACGTTATTTATGCGTTGATACAGACAATTCGAATACAAGTTGTAGGAATCAAAGGAATGTTACTTTTGCGTAATACTACTTTCGTACAATAGCAATGTTTGGGTCGTGTACCTTTTCCTTCATGCGCAATCCATGAAGAACTTGTTCAATTTCGACTCTCCAGTCTTCTTGCATCGTATGAAACGACTCGTGTGGTGTTGCCGCAAACGCACTGCGCACTTCATCCAGCGCCACCAGGATTTCTGCGAATCCTGGCCTTGAATGGCTGTCCGATGCCCAGCAAGCTAAATAATTACACGTTGAATTATAATTTTGCATTTGAGATTGGGAAATATACGATAATCTGTTCGATATCAATGATGATAGAATAATGTACCTTCCATTAAAAATCTCCATGGCTGAGGGCAAGTTGATGGAATCGGCAACGTGAGTTTATTTACTGCAACGCCGTATGCTATTGCCAATGCATCTATACCTTTGTAAGGTGTCTCACCAGTTAGAAGCTCCCATAAAAGCACGCCATAACTGCAAATGCGTTGAAGATGCATCAACGAAAGGGAGAAAATAATTTGACTTGTCGAAAGAGGAAGTTTATGAGAGCGATATAGGAGACGCTTGATCACTGACCTCCAAACATCGCTGGCTTTACTGAAAGTACTCTTTTTAATGACCTCCGGTGCCATCCAAGCGTACGTGCCTGCTGCTGACATGCGAGTTGTCTTGTAAACTTCCCTTGCCAACCCAAAGTCAGTTATCTTCAACGTTTTATATTGCAGATCATCATTTTCTATAGGCTCGCTTAATAGAACTGTTATCGACGGACATAATATTAAAGTGTTACTCATATTCATATAAAAATACAGCAATAGTTATGCAAATACTATCAGCAATCAGTCGTGTAAACTCTCTTACCATTAGAACTTTTTAGGTCCCTGTGAATAAGACTTATAGGAGCTTTATTATGAAGGTAGTCCATGCCTCGAGCAATTTGTATCGCCCAATCAACAAGTACGTCAGGCCTGATTTTTCTACCGCTAAGAACCCTGTTCAAACTACCGCCGCGTGCATATTCCATTACGAGACACATATTTGGCATTTTTAAACAAACCCCTTCCAATTGCACAATGTTCTCATGTTTCAGTAGCCAAAATAACTTCGCTTCTTGTCGAACATTTTCCAGCGTAACGCTTGGATCTTCGTCTGGATCCTGGCGGGCCGCTTTGACAGCCACTTCGTGCTTTTGCCAGAATCCTCTGAAATATGATTACACACATCGTCAATGTCATTCCAAACAATATAGATAATAATGCGTTGCTAGAGACGTTGTGGAACATTTTTATGTACCTGTAAACCTTTCCGAATCCACCAACCCCTATCACTTCTTCCAACTGCAACTCCTCGAAATCAATCTCAATTGGTTGGACTTTATCGATAACCGTCGAAACCCTATCGATACTTTCCGCTTCCGCGACAAAATTGGCCGGAAAAATGCCAACTTTCCCATGAATTTTTCCAGTCCACCATCCCTCGTCACCTGAGATTTTTGAATCCTTGGACAGGACCTGATGTACCGAAGAAAACAAACGTGTAATCACATCCGTTGCGTCAAAGACGTATCGAAATTTTACAGGAGCGGCTGCTTTACCTCGACCGTTTCACCCCTTTGCAAGGACAGCTCGTCCTCGCCTTGGGCGACATAATCGAACAACGCTGTGAAAAATGTTGAACTATTGTCTTGTCTCGACTGAGAAGAGGAATGTGTACCATGAGATGGACTAGTCTGTTGAGAAACAGTTCTTGCCGTACCGCCGCTATGCGTGTCAGAAACGCTACTATCAGACATATTGTTGCTAGATGTACGTCCATATAAATATGCGTAACTAAAAAGCAAAATTCGAGTAAGGCGCGAGCCTTTAAAGACGGAGCCACCTGAAATCTGTTACGTTACCTCGTGGAATGATTATTTGTCCTACTATTATGTTGATATCGTGGCGATGAATTGGCCGTGTTAGAGTTGGAGGAGCCATTCTCTGGATGAAGTAGAAACCGCTCGCTCCGATGACGAGCATCCGGTTGTCCGTGGTCCATCAAGGTAGACAAGCCTCGTGCCGATAGCCCGGCTGGCGGCATATGGCCCGACACTCTCCGTATTCTTCTGTCCCCTGGAAATTACGCCTCATTCGTCTTGCAGCTTCCGCGCGACACCATATCCGTCTAATCACCAGCATCAACGCGGAACGCTCCGCTCGTGCCGTTTGCTTCGGACGACTCAGGGTAAACGGAACGCGTCCAAGAGTCGCAGAGAGTTTTACGTACACCCTCCGTTACCTTTCTCAACACTGTGCGCACAGATCCCTGCACGTTTCACACAGAAGTTTCACATGTGTCCCTCGGGGCCATAATCGGCGGGTGAACGTGAAAGTGTTGCCCGATGGCCCAGCAATGTGATTAAACGGTACGCGGAGGTTTCGCGTGAAAAAAATGCGGGGTGAGAGGAGGTGATCACCACCGCTAACACCCCGTGCATAAAAACACTTTAACGGTGACCGGCATTTTGATTCGCGAGTTCGGCAGCAACGCGTGAGGACTTTACGATTCTACGCCGACCGTCATGCTCCCGCCCCGTGACCGCCGCGGTGTTGAATCTCAAAACAGTGGGGAAGTGCTCGATATGCCGTAGAAGAGACTCTGGGAGTCTCGCGTCGGGGTGTGTATACCCACAAGCCACTGTTGACCAGGCCGATTCTCCTCATTGGATCGGCACTAGGATCGATGTACGCGGCTCGCGCCGAGTTTAAAGCGACGTGTTCGCCTCCCGGAGGGCACGACGCTTCGCGTCAGCCCGCAGAACGCGCGACGATTCCACATTTAACGATAGAAAACGGAGCAGCGCTCATACCAATAACCTAACGGACGCCATGTTTCGTTTGACGGCCCCACCGTTGACGTGATGATATATTGGGCCGCGGAGAGGACATTTGAAAGGCCGCTCGCGTCGCACAACCACCTTCAGCCTCGTTCACAATACGTCGACCGTTCGGTTCCCCCCCAGCGAAATTACATCTATTATTCCTGGCGTCGATTATAATTACCCTTCTCACTCGACTGTAAATATTCTGTTATTTTATTAACGGCGACACGACTCTCGAGATTGTATTAATTTCTCTTTTCAACGATATGTAGTTCTATATTGCTTGCGGGGGATGATTCCGATGAAATTTATAACCGTGCTGCACCCGTATATAGAACTGCATGGTTCGTGACGGAAATCATCTGAGAAGTGAAGATGGCTGCGGAGCCAGCAAGTCGTGTGTGTGCGCCAAATCCATTGATTAAATAAGGCCGAGATAAAATGAGTCGCCTTATTGTTTGTCGCACGATCTTCCGAACAGGGGAGGCAGGCCACGAATAAAGCTGTGGGACAGCAAGCGATGGGAAGATGGTGAGGGAGCACATTTGCCGCTGGTATGGGTTCTCAAACGCTGGAAATTTTGAGACAAGGCGTCTGGGCGAGCCTGACAGGAGGCTGGTTTTACGATCCGCATCTCGACATTTTTTCAAACACCTTTCACCTTTATGTTTGGCTTTTCTTGCTCTGCCTGCCGTTTACCATGTATCTCGTAAGTCGACTTATGTATGCGTCAGTTTTAGTTCGTATGCCGTTCACTGTAGACGCGATAGTGTTTACACAAACTGTATACATTTCCGTTGTCATGTACGTACTGATGTACATGATTATACCATCAAGCGCCCATGCGTTTGACATTATGTTATTTGCTGATTTGGTAAGACCCATATACTCGAGCCCTTTGCGATTACATAGTTATCTAATTGATACGTTTAATTGTACAGGGTGGGGAACAGATCGGTGGCTACAAGTGGCAAATATACTGTATTTTCAATTTGTTTATTTCCGCCCCGGTTTACCGCCTTCAAAGCATCCATTCTCCTTTCTTTCTTTATAGTATTTTCCACCGACGTTATACGTATGGCTGGCATATTGCTCTTCGATCGGAGCACTTTTCGGCACCATAAAATGCGTCAATCATGCGCTCCATTGTATGTATGATACGACCGAGTGCTTGGAAGAATCGGGTCAAACGGTCAGTCAACAGAGGTTGGAAAGTGAGAAAAGACGCACGGCGCATAAGTGCAGGGAACAATCGCAAGATGAAGTAGATCAAGGAATAGAATTGCAAGTTTTAAATGGTACGATGAATTACGTTTATTGTATTTCAAAACCCATCATGTTCATTCGTCGATTATAATATGTATAAGTTTGATGAAGTTTAAGTGGATAATCAGCTTTCAAGCTATAACAAATATCTTGCTCTCCGGCGTTCATTCGAATGTTGTTCTTCGATAGGAAAAACAGATACGCCACCTGTGGAGTGCTCGTCGCGCAACTCTTTTATTGAGTCGAACGCGCAGAACGCAGACGCGGATAGTATAACATCGGAATACAATCGTGATAAGCCTAGCTCGACCATAGACTTGAAAGTAGAAATTCATAGAAAGAATAGTTCGGAAAGTTCGGAAGAAGCTCAGCCAACTAAACCAATGGTACCTAGTATAAACGTGCACGAAGCAGAGTCAGTGTCTGCGCACTACCACGAACCGCGTCTCCGTGGTGCAATGAATGGTACTAATTTTCTACTTTTTATAAATACTTTCTGGTACGATTTGTTTCTCTTACATATTATTATTAATTCTGGGACCCGTGCACAGAAAGAAGGTTGAAACGTCAGAAATGCGTGGTAATCGCCGAAGAGGAACGACAAGGATCGAGGAAGTTGTACAGACAAGTGTCGGAAGATTCGCGAAATCGTCATTCCAAGCAGGGTAGCCTTGGTAAGACAGGTTCTGAAAGTCAGATAAAACAAACAAGCTCATTAGAATTGGAGTTCCACGGTGATGAATATCCTTATTGGAAGTCTAATCAGTTTGTTCGACGTCCAAACACCAATTCGATCCTGATGGAAACTTATTTAATGAACGACCATCCGCAAAGTTTAGAACTTATATCGAAAAAGGAGGATACAGATAAAAATAAAATCTCATCACATCCGCAGTCTTTAGAGGTAAAGAATTAAGACGTTTGTACTTTTACGAAAACGAGCATCAAGCGATATAAGCGTGAATGCCTTTGTGTTGTTTCTCTTAAGGTTATTACGAAAAAGCCACATCAACAACTTATTCACCCGCAAAGTCTTGAAACGATTGGTGCTACTAGTAAAACTACAAACACCACAGATGACAATAATTTACCTCTTCATCCTCAAAGTCTTGAAACAATTAATAGTAAAAAGGTATTGTTGTAGTGTTGTTGTATGTACGTAGTGTTACACTCGATATTTCATTAAATATGCATGTTACTCTTAAAGGGATTGCCACAGAACACATTAAAGAAAAATCAGCTACAACTATTACCGTATCTTAGTTATGGATCGGAGATTGCGCACCCTATAGCAGAACAAAGCGACGAACAATTTACTAATGAAAATTCTGGAGGATGTAGCCTCTGGGACTCTTATAGCCCTTTACTTACCCGAAAGAAGTGCGGAAATTTCAGCAGATTCGAAGACAGATTTTCAAGGTAACTTACAGATAACGAAAATAGTCGTATGAATTATTAAATAAACCACGTATGAACAGAGAAAGATTTCTTTTCAAATCGATTTCATTATTTAGATTTAATGGAGATGGTGGGATAGATAACGATTCTTCAAAGTCCCGTGATGCATTAATCGAGGCAGCGATGCCTGGTGTTAAAAGGAGATACAGTAATGCAAGCCAAAGCAGTCATGAATTCTTGGATGGAGAGAGGCCCAAGAACAAGCAAGAGAAATCGAAAAATATCGATGATCCGTTAAATGTTGGAAGCGCAGTGGGTATAGATCGATTGTTTGAGGGTGGTGATTGTGCAGCGGAGTCCCGAGCGAATAAAAGTAAGTTGCAATTACCAAATAACTAGCGTTAAATAGATAGTTTCCCTTCTAATTAGACGATGCAGAGAGTTTGTGGGAAACGGCACAATCCGATTGAAATTGATCGCCTCTCTTTTTGTTAAATAGATCCGAATAACAAAGAATCAGATTCTGGTTCGTCTAGTACAACGACTTTGAGTATAGAGAACGAAGTGAAACGAACGTTACTTCCGCCATTAGAAACGGATAATAAACGACATCAAGGGGCAATACCCAAACAAAGCCGTCCAAAAGCTGCAGTAGAATCCGCAGACGATAATGTTGCCACTGCTGAACAAACCCGGCCGAGACTTAGACGAACGTTACAGGTGAGGAAACAGAAGGATAGAAGATGGGACGAAAGATTTGGTACGTTTGATAGATCGGAGCTAGCTAGTGGTTCAAACAACGAGTTAAGTACCCTTAGTCTCACATCCTCTTTATTTGCCACATTGCTGACGTCCGGCCGAGATTTGCCTGGCCAATGCAGTACCGTCTCTGAGACACGGTTGAGTCGTATTTTGGAGAACCGACGTTCGCGAGCAAGGCGGGCCCCCTTAAAACGATCGATCAGAAGGCCGCACCGCGTGCCACGCGAGAGAAATCGAGACGAGAACGTTGAATCGCTCACCGCATTATTAGGACTACTGTCGATCGAAGAGTGCCATTCGGTTGCGAATCGCTACCACTCCTTGGAAGTGGCTGTACCTTCTTTACGAGATGAAAGTGGCCGCTGGCTGCCTTACAAGTCGGACGAAAAAGCATCGGACGTAGCTGCGACTGTACAAGTTCCCTCCGTCAACACGAGTAAACTGTTACACGCTTTATTGCGCCAGCAGCTCATTCAGGATTGCATGGACTCGGACCTAACAGATTCTCTGAGCGACAGTTACAGCAGCCTATCTTTGAACTCGGCTGCTCTGAGCGTTATAATAGACACGCCGCCCGTCCTGTCCAGCCCAGAGAGCAACCAAACGAAGGCGCAAAACTCTCTCTCATCGAATGTGGTCTCCTCGAACACCGAGAGCACCAATCACTCTACAGTGGAGACTTCGGAACGAGACCAGTTCCAGCAGAACGCCGGCAATTCTGTGGACCGTCCGATGTCATTGCTGGAACTAGTACGGCCCCATCAGGATATATTAGACATAGAGCCGATGATGGACACAAATCGAAGACTGCAAAGCTTATTAGGATATTTCAATTTGAACCTGTATCCGTCGGACGCCAATCGCCGAATGCCGGTGTTAAATTTACCTAGGTACCGAGAGATCGAGCTAACAGAGACTATATCGTGGGATCAATTCATTTTCGGCGGCTTGAACGGGTCCGATTCTAAACCTAAGCAGACAAGGCACTATTACAAGTGGAAGATCGGCAAGCTGCCACACATTAAAGTGCGGTTCGATCGTTTATTTCTATTGGCGTTGCTGGACAGAAATCTGACAATTTTTGAGACGATAATTTCCACATTTCTGGCAGTCGCTGTCGCGGGTCTTGGCCTCGTTATACTTCAGCAAGGATTGTACCGAGATATATTCGCTTTCATATTCTGTTTCGTAACGGCCGGGTGCCAGTATTCTTTATTGAAATCCGTTCAGCCGGACGCTGCTTCCCCGACGCACGGATTTAATCGCATTATAGTATTCTCTCGGC
This sequence comes from Andrena bucephala, assembly GCA_947577245.1. Classification (NCBI taxonomy): domain Eukaryota; kingdom Metazoa; phylum Arthropoda; class Insecta; order Hymenoptera; family Andrenidae; genus Andrena; species Andrena bucephala. The sequence goes on along the minus strand of OX387715.1, from coordinate 93,074,941 downwards.
CTGTATATTACATACTGTGTTCAGGATTCATATTAATCTTCAACGAATCCCTGAGGAACTTTAAAACGTCCGAGTTTCGAATATACGGCTTCCGGGTCGCCGACTACGACGTTATATTGCAAGTACGCAATATCTTATTACTTGTCCTCCTGTGCTTTCCAATTGTATTCTCATTGGGTTTATTCCCACAAATCAACACCTTTCTGATGTACCTCTGCGAACACATAGACATACATCTGTTTGGCGGGAATGCAAGCACCAGTCTAGTCTCTTCGATATACTGTCTCTGTCGCAGCGTGGTCACCGTTGTTATACTATATGGATTCGCTTACGGGGCGCTGACAGAGCCCAAATCATCGCAGCACATTCTATTCTCTATATTCGCGGGATTGCTGGTTGCTATATCGTATCATTTAAGCCGATCGTCGTCAGATCCGACTGTAATATGGGACATTGTCAAGTCGAATTTATGGCCGCCGGATATTTATACAGAAGAGAAAGAGGCCAAGATTATCGAGAACACATCCTGCGCGTACAATCTGTCCGCCACGTACAAAGAAGCGAAGCTGAAAGCGGGAAGGAAGAAGCACGTGAGGATCAAAGTCGGCAAGCAAATGTCGGACACAGAGCTGGTGGACCCTCTGCCCGAGAAATTGAGGGAGACGGTGAACGCAAGATTAAAGAATGATTTGATAGTGTGCGCTGTGATAGGTACTTTGTCATTCGGGATTCATTGTTCGACGGTGTTCACAGCCTTGCAACCAGAATTGAATCCGGTGCTATGGGGTATAGCGAGCTGCCTTGGATTCTTATTGCACTACATCGTGCCGCAGCTTAGAAAACAGTTACCGTGGTTGTGCTTGTCGAGGCCAGTTCTACGTAGCCACGAGCACGCGCAATTTGAAGTTCGCGAGCCGGTGAGGATTATGTGGTTCGAGAAGGCGTACGTCTGCCTATGCTTCCTAGAAAGGAACGTCCTCTACCCGGTAATGTTCCTCGGGGCGCTCACCGAATGTTCGTCGAAAATTGTGAATAAATTCGGAGAAAGCATGGGCGCGTTGATCATAGTGATATGTGGACTGAAGTCTTTAAGGTCGACGTACTCGGACCCGTCGACGCGTTACCTAGTCGTGATATTCGCAGTGCTGTTCTTCAAACTGGACTTCAGAGACCTCAGCGAAACGTTTTTAGTGGACTATTTTGTGATAGGAATAGCATTCGCAAAGATTTACGAATTACTATTGAAAATACGATTTGTCGTTACATACATCGCGCCTTGGCAAATCACTTGGGGCAGCGCGTTCCATGCATTCGCTCAACCGTTCTCTGTTCCGCACTCTGCTATGCTATTCCTGCAGGCGGGCATATCTGCGATCTTGAGTACTCCGTTAAATCCACTTTTGGGTAGCGCAATTTTTATATCGTCGTACGTGCGGCCAGTGAAATTCTGGGAGCGGGACTACAAAACGAGAAGGGTGGATCACTCGAATACGCGGATGTCTTCGCATTTAGATAGAAATCTAGGCGCGGACGATAATAATCTAAACTCTATCTTCTACGAGCAATTGACGAGGTCACTGCAGCACAGTCTTTACGGGGACCTCGCTCTCGGTCGTTGGGGAAACGTGGAACAGGGCGACTGTTTTCTATTGGCATCCGATTACTTGAACTGCCTGGTGCACATCGTTCAATTAGGCAATGGATTAGTCACTTTTCAACTGAGAGGTCTTGAATTTAGAGGAACTTATTGCCAGCAGAGGGAAGTATGTAATCTGTAGTTGGATATTAAAAATTGCCGATCGCCGCTCATCGTCCCGATTGAAAATCATGATTCTGTTCTTTAGGTCGAGGCGATCTCCGAAGGAATTGAAGATAATGATAACTGCTGTTGCTGCGAAATGGGCCATTTCTCGAATGTATTGAGCGTAAATGCAGCTTTTAGTCAGCGCTGGTTAGCCTGGGAAGTGGCAAGTGCCAAATACGTTCTAGAAGGATACTCGATCTCGGATAATTCTGCGGGCTCTATGCTTCAAATGTTCGAATTTCGAAAAGTATTGGTCACCTATTACGTGAAAAGCATCGTCTTCTATGCGGTGAAATCACCGAAGCTGAAATATTGGTTGGAGAACTCTGACATTTCGGAGGCCCTTAAGATAACTCTTGATAAGAACTTTGTCGACCTGGACCCAGTCTTCAACATGAACATTGACGAGGACTTTGACTTCCGAGCCAACGGGATTACGAGAAGTAGCTTTTGTAACATCTATTTGGATTGGATACAATTCTGCGTTATTAAATACGACAAGGTAATTCTTTTAACGCGCGAGTTACTTTTTATATACAGGCGCTGTTACTTTCCAATGATTTTAGACATTGGATAGAACAAGGGATTCGCCGTTGGTATCTCTGTGTCTTGCATTGAGTCTTTTGGGGAGGCGTGTTCTGGGAGCTGCCTCTCACAATACTGTGTCCAGCGTTGAATTTTTTCTATATGGATTACATGCTCTTTTCAAAGGTAGAATCGCATTTAAATAACAAACGGAATATTAAGAAAACGGACATTGTTCACCGAGTGTATTTGTTATATCCAGGTGATTTCCGCGTAACATCGATCCGAGACGAATGGGTGTTGCACGATGTTGACTTGCTGCGAAGAGTGGTGGCGAAAGGCGTGCGAATGGCGTTGAAATTACATCAGGATCACTTTACGAGCCCGGAGCAATACGTCGAACCATCCGCGCTTTACGATGCGATAGACAGTCACGATAAAAATCTGGTGATTAGTCACGAAGGGGATCCACTTTGGAGGAACGCTGTTTTAAATGGCGCACCGAGTCTTTTGGCCCTTAGGTATTTCTATATCGACACTATATTGCGAACATTAAATACTATTGCATTGTCACTATCCTTTTCATCCTTCATTTTTAGGCACGTGCTCGACGACGGCATCGACGAGTACAAAGTCATAATGCTCAACAAACGTTTCCTGAGCTTTCGAGTAATTAAAATGAATCGCGAGTGCGTGCGCGGCCTATGGGCTGGGCAGCAGCAAGAGTTGGTATATTTGAGAAACAGAAATCCAGAAAGAGGCTCTATACAAAACGCGAAGCAAGTTCTTAGGAATATAATAAACAGCTCCTGCGATCAGCCGATCGGGTATCCGATTTATGTCTCGCCGTTGACAACCAGTTACGCAGAGACCAATGAGCAATTGTGTTCTATAGTTGGAGGGCCATTGAGCCTCTGTGTGATTAAGAGTAACGTGTTGAAATTGTGGCATAGGTACGGCTTTCTTTAATACAGCGCTGTGAACTCTAATTCCCCAATCTATTATTATTAAAACTATTGTTTTTAGAATCAGAAGAAGATGTGGCCAAGGTTGTTCGTCCGGCGGGACTGGATCTCAGGACGACGGAGGTTTTGGAAATGATGGAGTGTACGCAATGACTACGTATAATATTCATTCAGGTATTTCTAATTATTACCACCTACGCGTCTTGCTGTGTGTTAATTAGTATATCTTAATATATAAAACAGAAAGTTTCTACATGTTTGTGTGTTTGTCTGTCGCCTAAAAACATTCGAACGATAAACTCTACGATCACAAAATGTGCCTCAGCTCATTATGCCTGACTAATGCAGATGAATGTGACCATTTTCACAAAAAACTAAAAAAAAAAATTTTTTTTATAAAATCAGTATCTAAATTTCATGCGAATCCGAGTAGCAAAGCTAGTAATTAATAAACTGCACGTACGTATGTTAATTTTCAACACAGGCTATGGTCAAACGGGTCACAATACGTCCGGCTCGCAATCTATGGAATCCGGGTGTCAAATTGGCGGGTCGACTGGGCGTGGTTCCCTGGGAAGAGCGAATACAGGGTCTCTAGGTGGTAACAGAGGCTCGTTAGCCTCAGTTGGGAAGCCCACCAGCTCGACACTCGCTAGTTTAGCTGGTCTTCTTAGCAACAGCGATATTAAAACTGAGACTAAGAGCGAAACAAGCTTCTCCAGTAAACTCGAGAAAGAGGAAGTTCTCCAAAGAGTTTGCGTGAGTAGAGAACAATTCTAATTTTAAAAGAAAAGTTTAAGAACGGATATACATATTAGTATAGTTACATAAATTTCTCCAATAGTCCAGCATTTTTAAACCTTGTCGAATAATATCTTATTTGTTGTCAGATCATAGATCCGAATCAGGTGTACGATGCTATCAACTTGGGTCGTCGGATAGACGTGATTTGGCCTGACGAGAGAATGAGGCAACAGGGTGGTAGGTCTGGATGGCAGCATTGGGTGCCTGAAAGAGGTATGGAAGGATGTGTTGTTCACTGTTGGACACCCAATCATCGCGATCCTAATCGACGGTCTCACGTAGACAAAGTTATCTTGCTCGTCAAAATTGACGATAGATACGTGCCGATAGCAGAACAAGGTGTGCGAGATTTAGGAGTAGAGGTGTGATGAAGTATTTTTAATACCACCTTCTAGTTGAGTAATACGCATCCCGGCAACGAAAACTCGTACGGTCGAATCGCGCACCGCCGTTACCTATACGAATTATTACGAATGCGTTAGAGATGAAGGATTCGTTCCAACTATAAATTGACAAATACGATGTTTTGATGAAAGATTATTCTTTGAAATTGTATATAACGAAAGCCGACGAATTTTAAAACTAGGTTCCTAATTACATTACATAATATATAGTCGGAAAATACTCTTTTTTCTCTGCGTAATTGCTTTTCGTTCGTCCAACGTTTCTTTTCTCATTCGTTCATTCCTGTGTTGTTCTTTCATCGCGATTATTGTTCGGTAGGCGCGGGGTCTTCTCAATTGATTAAATGGTTGCATAAAACAATTGCTGATATTTTCTCATAATTATGATAGAAACATTACTTTTTTATGTATTCGCTGATTGTGAGAAGACTAACACGCCGATCGCCAAGTTGATCAATGCAATGTAAATTGTATCATGTTGTATTATACCATGTACCATATAACTATTAGATGATCTACTAGTAATGGAAACCAGATGCTACTTGTTGTTAACAATCTAAATTATTATTCTCATCGATTTACGATCCCATTACTACGCATCTCTCAATAGTTTGCAGTGTTGGAAAAAATAGTCTGACGAGTCTAAAACCTACAAAGTACAAAAGCTACGTAAATTCGTATTTTTATCGCGAGGTTCGTAGCGATTTCATTCGCCGGGCAGTCTCTAAAACTGAATTAGATTACCATTAAGCATACGTCGATTGTGTTATTTATTAGAAAATGTTATAGAAATGTTTCTTCGGCGTCGTTACTGTCAAGCACCCAACAACAAGTAGCATCCATAGAAATTTGTATATAATGTCATTCGTGTTTTTCTACATTTTGTTACGTTTTTTTTAAAAACTACTTGATACAGATAAGTTGTAAATACGCGTAACATTTCTGCAAGATTAAACCTCCAAATGTATTTACTGAACGTGTAATTTTGTGGGGCCACAAAATCGCATCTGCAGAACATATCGGCGCACTGATACCAGTGTTATATATATATATAACTCGAACAATTTGGTTTGTGTATCGTCGTTGTACGGAAAATCAAGGATGAACCCAGTGGTGCATTTACATTTGATATATCTCTCGTTAAAATTTTCATCGAAACTAGGAGATATTAAACTAATAAAATGGTATCGCGATGCGGAATCGAATTCCGTGCGAAAGATTATCACGCGTAAACGCACCATGAAATTTATCTAGAGAAGAAAAATAAATCGATTATAATTTTTCTTTTAAAGAGAGACTTGATAAATGTTTTTTCCTAGTTTTATAATATATATATATATATATATATATATATATATATATATGTAGTATATATGTAATCGTATAAGTTAATTTTCAATCTATTCGTTTCGTCGGAACTGTTGACAGAAATTTTAAGCACACGTACTGGTTATTGAAATAATAATAATGGAAACAAATGGGGTTGCTTGCAAAATTGTAGAATACTCCCTTTACGTCTAAGATTAAATGAACGAGAATGAATGCGCGAGACATGAAAGATTTTGCAAGTAACCAAGGAATCACAGCATTGCCTTATATCACGCTGTCTCTTGAAAACACCCGACTGATGATGAAAATTTTAGCTAGTCCTTTAATCGTTGGTATACATGTTATGCGATATCGCTTGCTGCCAAGGGACGAAAATCTCTTTCACCGGGGAATACATGGATTAAACGATCTTTATTAACTTTCTGACTTACTATCCGAAATCGATAGCACTTTTTACATAAATCGTACAGAATTATTTGCAACTAAAAGTTAAATTACTATTCGTTCGTATGTCTTCACATCGATCATGGATTTGATGCCTTGGGTTTGTACTTGCTATTCAACAATAAGCCGTCGTTGGCTCTGTTATGTAACGAGCATTGAGTAAATCTCATTCGGATCGATAAAATTAAATCTTGTTAACTGGATCCCATTAAGAGATATTTGAGTAGCGATAACAATTATGCGAAGAAAGCGAGTACCTTGAAATATACTTTAGTTTTTAATATTAGCATTAATTCAGTAAGTACAGCTCTAGTATCGGGACGTCGTAGATTAAAAAAGGCCGCTAATCTTAATTACTACAACACATTATACCATGTAATATACAATCAGTCTAAAAAAAAAATCATTTTATAATCATGTTATAATATTATTAAAAGGTATAATACATTACCAAAAGTTTGTAAAGATAATTAACAAATTATTACAACTATTATAAATAATAAATGAGAATACGTTATCTTTTTAGAAACAATGTCTTGTACTTTACCCTACTATTTTATCGATTCAATGTCAAAAGCATGTGCACTGCGATAGAAACTTGAGTTCGGGTTTTTGTATATAACATTCTAAATCTTGATTATAATTTGTACATATGATTCTGTTCCTCTGAATTGTGGTCCTGTTTATAGATCTCTACATTGCTTAATAGAATCTACTGTAATTCTCTAATATAGTTGAATTCTTCAATTTTAATTTCTAGATTATATTTAAGACACGATTGACACCGGAGGTATAATTCTCTGTAAAATTGATAGACATAACTCAAACCGAAATGAAATTATACACCACAGATTGCAAGTAATAATTACAACAATTTTACATAATATACAGTCGTAGCATGCATGCATTTTAAATCTCTTTCTTATCATCTTCAGGATTCGAGGGTGGATTGTCGGTAAGCTTATGTATTAAATTCTCTATCATACCTATATCGACCAAGCCTACGAACTTATCCACGACCAACCCGCTCGAGATAGCTATAATAGCTGGCACAGCTTTTACTTCGAAGATGTGCACCAATTCTGGATTCGATTCTAGGTCTACGATGGCCAGATCCAACGTGTCCATTGGCTCTATCAGGTCTATTAATCTAGGCGTAAGTATTTTACAAGGGTCGCACCATTCTGCGTGAAAATTTACAATTACGGGTACAGAGCTATTCATTACCTTACTAACAAATTCACTACTATTGTTTATTTCAAATCGTTTATTCTTCTGGCGGGATAAAGAGACATTTCGCACCAACATTGACGAAAGCTTGGTAGCGTTCCGTAGCATTTTCCAACGTTATAAATACTGTCTATATTACAAGGAATAAAAGATCGATTAACTAGAAAGACAATCAAGTCGCTCTCTTCTAGTCACCGCACATAATCAATGGGAACTGCGTTAGTAGGATTCCTATTTTACAGTGGCGCTCTGAAAGATGTATGAAAGTAAAAAATTCCTATGGTGCATTGTTTCCTTATATAAAAATTACAACAGAAAAATTACACTTACCGTAAATGTCTAAAAAATCCAGTTAGTTATTCGAATTGGTCCAACGGAGTCGGTTAATGCGAATTTAATGTATCCTATCAAGCCAATAATAGAAGACGCAATTAATAATGCGAGCAGCAGAATACGCCAGACAAACAAATGATCGTATATCTGTGAAGTAAATTTATATTGTTTATTATTTGCTGAATGCTTTGTAGTATACTATTTACGTTACAATTTGCGTACCTTATTCTCAACGGTGGTAGGTCTCTCTGATGCTCTTGGCAAAGCGATTAAAATAACTGTGCATATGCTGACAATAAATATAGCTATAGCACCGATTTTCTTCTCGACCCGTAAGGAGACAATAAATATGAATAGTGCCAGGGCCCATAGAATTAGAATAAGAAATAATCCTATGCCGACTCCAAATACCACATTAGTCATGCCACTAAAAAAGGGAAATTCAAACGTTCACCCATCTACTTACTATTTATTTACAGCGTCTTATACTTGATACGCGATTCTGTCAGTTACTCGCAGAAACAGAAAAGTTGTGGAATAATGCAGAATGTACGAACCTAAGAGTAAAAAAACGAGTAAACGCCGATAACGATAACGATAACAATCGCGGCAAGATAAGAATGAGTGTGAATGAGTGTCTTAAAAAATTAGATTCCTGGGATAAATAGTTTGTTGTCGAATTTCTTGGAATTTCTATTCTATTCCCGTGCGTAAATCTACTACTGTATTAAACTATATATTTAGTACATATACTTTTGTAAAAACTATCTTTCTTCGGTAAATAAAATATAAATTGCATTGTTCCTTTTAATCTGCACTTTGCTGGTTTCTATCGAACATTATTTTACTCATGAAAACTATGTAAAAACTATTTGTCACACATATTATTGGACACAAAATTATGCTAAAAAACCATACCTTTTAACTATAAACTGTTCCAAACATATTCAATGTTATTGCATTTAAGTAGAACTAGAAGTAGTGCCTCGCAAATTTAACAACAGAGGGCTACAATAAGCAATCGATTCTCGCAAGTTCTGTAACAGTACTTTAATAGTATTCAAATCTTTCAACTGGTCAAATTGTTGAATATGTTTAAAGTTTAATACAGTCTCGCATTGTTAAAGCAGACCTATTTCTCACCTGTGTGAACATCGTATTATATTTCTATTAACAATGCAGATTCTGTTGCACGTCACGCATGCAACAGCGCGTGGACCTGTGTGCATTCAAATCATTGCCATCTTCAGTCGTGTTCAGTCGCGCGGCGCGACTCACGTCACTCACGTTCTCGGTCGACTCTACTTCAGTTATAAGACAGTGGGGGGTTATGCAAATATTTCTTTAAATGTTTTATGCGGTTTTATCAACTATTTCGGAAAAAAGTGGGTACGATTCTCTTGTTTGGAGAGTCTATCTATACTTATCATATAGATTTTAAGTCAAAGAGGGTCGTAGTTGTTTAAAAAAATTACGCAATTCTATGGAAATAGTATGGAAATGAGGTTAAAAAAGTAACGGGGAATACATTGGCTGTATATAATAATTGTAACGAGTATTCAGTCACTTGTGGAATTATAGCAGTGGCTATACATGTTTTATTGGTTTTATTAGTTGAAGAATTTTTACACAAAAGGCGTTAAATGCAATCACCGGCTACATTTTGAACTGTATCGGGTATGAAAATCGCACAAGACGTTGCTTTATCTGAATTATGAATTACACCACGCGGTTATCTTTTATATTACGAATGTTTTTGTAAGATTTGATTGTATTGATCAATAAAATGCAGTAAAGCGATAAAATAGTATTATTATTCAATGAGCCCTTTTTCCACTACTTATTCCTTTCTATTTCGAATCATATCTAACAGACATGCTGAGACATGCTAAAAAGGACACCGAAAATGAAATCTCAAACTTATCCTGAACGTTGAGATCTGGTTAGATCCATACTGAGTCGCTTTTAAAATTTTTTGCGTTAACGCACTGTTTCAAACGTGCTATTTGTCAATGCTTTGACTTTCTTTCAATGTAAAATTTTTACCAGTATATCGGGATCCTAAATTTCAACTTCGAAGGCGTTGCCTTTTGAGAGTACAAAAAATTAATGAGACTTAAAAAATTTAAAGAAAAATTCACCTCCCCTTTTTTATAGCTCGAAGAGTCGAACTGAAGTGAGCGGTGAAGGAATTTAAAACTTCACACTAACTCCTTTTTTTTTTATAAACTATATAATAAGTACTTAGAATACTTAAAATCTATTTTACTCAGGAAGAACATGAAGCGGAAGATTAGTAATATCGGTAATATCGCAGACGAGGATACCTCGTCTCAATTGTTGTCTCTTGTCATCACTTGTCATTCTCTCCCAATTGTCTTCTCTTTAACGATGTTTGACGATTCTATTGGATATGGCGATTCCCTAGAACCATAAAACATATTATTTATGCTCAATATTCATGATATATGTCATGGTAACACTGAACAAGACATAGGGACATTTATGTTATACCATTAAAAACAGTTTTGTTCCCTGCGAAGTGAAGGGAACAGTAGTTGTTTGAAATTAAACGTATCCAAACGTATTTTTCATGGAACGCTAGGAGTTAATACGTCTCGAAAAAGCTGCGTTTAATTTATAGCTTTTCCCATTGTTATAGGTATAATAAGAATTATTTTTATAGAAAATCATGAGACTATGGCTCCAAATTATATTAGAATGGGTAAGTCGAATAGTTATGTAAATTTAATATCGTATGAGTAATTAAATTCGTCACTCAGGTAAACCATTATTAAACGAATCGACGAAAAGTTTTAATTCTTATCTGTGTATAAGCATAACTTCGCAGGTACAACCAAATGTGTTTATAATTGTGAAAAGTTTGCGTTCAAGTTTTCTAAAATCCATTACCTTGTCATACATTGCGCACCCCGAATATGAGTACTGAAATGTATCGTTACATGACAGATAATAAAGTTAATCATACTTTCAGCTCAATTGTTTGGATATTTTAGAAACGAATATTAAAGATTTAACAGAGTTGGAAGATGGGAAGTTTTACAAAAAGTTGATAGAGTTACTGTAAGTACCATCCTATGATAATTTGTTTATTAGTAGAAATATTGGTGAATATTGTATTGTCGTTCTGACGAATCAGTGTATTATTAATAACGTTTCTTTTACAGTTCGTGGAAAGGTGCACAAGATGTTTCAAATACAAAAAGTATCGTTAGAAACTTTTTACAGGGTATGTAAACATAATACATAATTCTTACGAGTATTATCCAATTGTACGATCCAAATATTTTACCCCATTTTATGCAGACGAATATCCCGAGTTTATGTTCGACGATGAACTCACTGGAGAAGTGGATCATATATACATCGCGTCTGTATTCTTATTGCATACATCTCAAGAAGCATTGTTTCATCGGCCGATGTGTAACAAATTACAGCACGAGACTCAAGTTAAAATTAAATCATTCCTTGAAATGATTATCCCTTACGGGAGAAACATAACCAGGGAAACTTTGAAAACAGTAATCACTGAATTGGGAGATGATGTGCCGAAAACACCAGGAATGCCAAGTCTGAAGGAGTTTCTTATTTCCCCCGTCGCACGATCCGCGCAGAGTTATAAACTGTTGAGCAGTAAGTATCGGGAGTTAAGAAAATTGAAGACCGAGCTGGAAGTGGAGAGATTTGAGAAAGCTGATTTGCAAGAGGACCTAAAAATTCAGCAAAACAAAGTTCTGAGTCTACAGAAACGGTTGCAGGAGAAAGGTGGAGAGATAAAAGCCTTACGAGATGAAAGAATGAGGCAAAATACTCCACAGTCGTGTAAAAAGAATAAACGTACCGTAGATTATGAACGGCATTATAGGAGGGAAATAGATCGCTTGGAAGATCGATTAATACGGAAACAATGCGAGGTAGATAAACTCGAAACAGATAACGACACCTTGTCAAAGAAAGTAACATGTGCGGAAAAACAGTGCGTATACTTTCGGGAGAAACTAGTGAATTTTGAGAGGACTATTGAGAACTTGCAAATTCAGGGAGAAATCAAAGATAGGGAACTGTTGAATCTTAGAGCGGCTAATGATGAATTACAAATGCATTTGAATGAAATTAACAAAATGGGCGTCGAAGAGCAAAGTTTTGAAATTGATGGTGTACTACCTTTAAATTCATCTATATCACACTTCAATAATAGCGAAGCTTTAAGTTCTGTGATTGAAATTCAGTTACAGGAAGCGAAAGAAGAATCTGCTTCACTGAAAACTCAGCTTGATATTTTAAAGAAGAAATTAGATTCTACGACTCAAGAGAATGAAAATGTAACAGAACTGTTGAGAGAAAAGACACTAATCTCGCAAACTATAGAAAACCAATTAAATACTGCCGTAAATAAATTAACTCAAGAGGTTGCAGCTTTGGAAGAAGAGATAACATCTGTAATAAATAAAAATAGAGATTTAGAAGCTTTATCCAACTCTCAGAAGAAATCTTTGTCACAACTTGAAGAAGCCAAAAGCATTCTAAATACCGAAGTGGTTACTTTGAAAGAAAAAGTGAAAAGTACAGAGGAATCTTTACGCAAGGAAAATGAAAATAATGTAAAATTAAATACTGCTCTAAATAAATTAACTCAAGAGGTTGAAGCTTTGCAAGAAGAGAAAACATCTGTAATAAATAAAAATAGAGATTTAGAAGCTTTATCTGACTCTCAGAAGAAATCTTTGTCACAACTTGAAGAAGTCCAAAGGATTCTAAATACCGAAGTCGTTACTTTGAAAGAAAAAGTGAAGAGTACAGAGGAATCTTTATACAAGGAAAATGAAAAGAATGTAAAATTAAATACTGCTCTAAATAAATTAACTCAGGAGGTTGGATTGTTGCAAGAAGAGAAAACATCTGTATTAAATAAAAACAGAGATTTAGAAACTTTATCCGACTCTCAGAAGAAATCTTTGTCACAACTTGAAGTAGTCAAAAACATTCTAAATACTGAAGTGGTTACTTTGCAAGAAAAAGTGAAGAGTACAGAGGAATCTTTATACAAGGAAAATGAAAAGAATGTAAAATTAAATACTGCTCTAAATAAATTAACTCAGGAGGTTGGATTCTTGCAAGAAGAGAAAACATCTGTAATAAATAAAAATAGAGATTTAGAAGCTTTATCCGACTCTCGGAAGGAATCTTTGTCACAACTTGAAGAAGCCAAAAGCATTCTAAATACCGAAGTGGTTACTTTGAAAGAAAAAGTGGAGAATACAGAGGAATCTTTACGCAAGGAAAATGAAAATAATGTAAAATTAAATGCTGCCCTTACAGAAACAAAATTGGAATTACAAGAAAATGTTAAATGTATACAAGATTTAACACGTCAAAATAATTTACACAAAACTACCATTGAAAATTGTAACCAAAATTTAAAGAAAATTATACTTCATCATTCAGAAGCTAATGATATTGGAAACAATAATGATGCAACAACTATTGAACTTGTAGAATCTCTTGGAATATTACTACACAATTCTGATGAAAGATATGTTTCAAAACAAATGAAAGTTGAAACATTGAATAGTGTAATGGAAGAAATGAAATTAAAGGAACAAGATTATCAATCACAAATCTCTGAATTAGAAGGCATGCATAAACAAAGTATTATAGACATATCGAAGCTAGAAGAAACTATCGCGTTAAATGTAACAAATATTAATAAACTTACTACTACGATACATCAATGTTCAAAAGAAATATCATACTTGAAACAAATAGAAATAGCAAAACAGGCTTTAGAAAAAGATTTGAATGTACTTAAAGCAGAAACGAACGAAAAAGACTTGTTACTAAACTCTTCCAAAGTATGTATAAAACTATTGAAGGACAATCTTCAAACATTTGTGGCAGAATATCATTTAACAAAGAAGGATGTATTAAATCAGTTAAATGAGTGTCAGAAACAAAACAAAGAAACTATTAAAAACACTTTAAATGCTTATGAAAAATTGTATAATAATTTCAGCAAAGAACAACTTTACAGGAAAACAGTGCAAGACAAGCTTGCTGATAATGAGAAAGAATTAAAGGATAGCCAAAATCTGAATACCACGCTAGAAAATAATTTAAGGAAAAATAAGCAAACGATAAGTGATTTAGAAAGAGAATTAATAAGCACTAAAGAGAAATTAGTGGAATCTGTACAAAAGCTGGAGAAACTTGAGGAGGCGAAGGGAACTTTAGAGAAACACCACAAAAGTCTCAAGTCTCAAAATGAAAAAATTCTACTCGATTTAAACATTATAAACGATAAGCTTAAATTATCTCAAGAAGAAACGTATAACATATCGGACCAATTAAAATTTAAAGATGATAAAATTGGATGTTTGATTGTAGAATTATCTTCTCTGAAGTCAGAGAAAGAACAGATAATCCATGTACAAATAGAAGGAGAAATTAAACTGAAAAGTTATATAAAAGAATTGGAAACAAAGATATTGGAGGAACAACATCGTTGTGACCAATTGAATACAGAAGCTAAATTGAAACAAGAAACATTACAACTTGTACAGAACAAATTTGAGAATGTTTCAAAAGAGGCAACTGTTTCTGAAATGAAAATGAAAGAACTAATTACGAATCTTCAAGAAGTGAGAACCAATCAAGGCGCTGTTTTAACGACACAAGAAAAAGCCTTAAAAGAGAAGGACTTACAAATACAGCAGCTTCGGAAAGAATTTAACGAACTGAAGGGAGCGCTTTGCAAGCAACTGGAAGATGAAAAGCTGGTGAGCCAAAATTTACAAAGCACAAACTCCGATCTACAAATTCAATCGTACAAACAAATGAAAACTATAGAAGAATTGCAGCAGATATTGAAAAGAGAAAGGACGGAACTTGAGAGAAGCAAAGAATACTACAAAGCCGAAGATTCAAAGAAATTAGAAATTTCACTTATTTGTAAAGAATTAGAACATTCAGTAAATAGTTTGAAGTTAACGATAGTAGGGGCGTGTCCACAGAATAAAAACTTTTATGCTGATGTGCGCAATCCAATATGTACGAGTAAGGACGACGAAAGTGGCAATATTTTAAATATTATAGGAAGTTCCATTAATGAAATGCATGCTTCGCGTGAATTAATTTTATATCTGTCTAATATAAATACAAACTTAAATGAAACCTTGCGCGATCAAAAAGGAGTTGTTGATAACTATGGCGCGAAATGCGAGGAAATCAAGTCACTGAATAATGAAGTGCAGGAACTTGAAAATGTAGGGAAAAAACACATGGAACATCTGAATAAGCTTATCAAACACAAGGAATCGTTGAGAGATTACGTGCAAAATATTAAAAGATCAAGAGAAGGTTTGGATGTGTTATTAAGCGAGGTAAAACAAAAATGGGACAGATTAGTAACAAAATCCCATTACATTTTTACAACGGATAAATCTGTATGCGACGAACTGAAGCATATACAAGCTAAAAAAATACAGCTTGAAAGCACCTTGTCTCGGTATAATATTCATCATTTGCAAAACACGAAACCTCTGCAGACTATATTGTGGCAAAAGTTTTTGTGGACCGAAGAGATATTAAAAGATACTTGTTTGAATCCGACAAACGATCGACAAAGTTCGGGCATATCTTTGGATGATTTTTCAGACGCGAGGACATTAATCGAAGAAGAGCTGCAGAAGAATATAACACTGAGACAACACATTATTTTGTTTCAAAATGAAATCGACAAGTTTTCTAGCTTGGTCGCTTCTTTTGAGAGTACCTTCAATCGTGGAGAAACAAAATTTCAATCCGAGGCAGAGAAAAAGCTACAGTTACAGATCGATGCGCTTACAGAAGAGAAGAACGATTTAGGGAGCAAATTGGACTGTGCGCGTTTGCAGAATGCAAAATACGAAGGTCTTATCGACGAACTTGGGAATAAGATAAAAGAATTAGAAGCAGCTTCGTCAAAAGAAGCGGAAAGTTTGAAGAAAGAGATACTGCAATCGAAGGAAGAAGTCATCAAGCTACGAGAAGAAAAGGACGAGTTAAATAAGCGACCGAAGAAAGAGGACGTCGATAAACAATTGAAAGAAATCCATGATAAATATAAAATTAAATACGATGAAATTAAACATAATATGGTAGGCATAATGTTTATTATTTTTGCAATCATTATGATCCGCTTACTCCTGTAACACACACATATTGCAGAAAACAGCATATAATGAGCAAATTACAAAGCTGAACAGAGAACAAGAACAATGCGTGCAGGAAAGAATGGAGTCGCTACAAAGACGAATGGAGCTACAGTGTCGCAAGCAAGCAGACGAACTAAGCAAATACAAGTCGCATGTGGCCGACATGAGTTCACAGATTTGGAATGTCGGGGAGAAGCTTTTAAGTGAACAACAAGAAAAGGAAAAATTACGGAAGGATTTAATGGAACTGAAAGCTAAATATCAAAATTTGGAACAGCAAATAGTTGACTCTGTAGAGCATAAAACCTCAAAGTAAGACTGATGTTATTACAATAGATGAGAACAACTAAACAATTGCTCTTTCACACACATTAACCATTTTCTTCAGATTCGAAACAAGACATTTATTGCCAGGAGAAAACGATAAAGGTCTACACAAAGTTGCAGTGATACAGGAGAAAACTACGTACGAAAGAAGGTGCAGTATTCGAAGCATACAGACAATGGGAAATGCATTTAACGCGGAAGATGAAGAAGGGGAAGTTTTCGATAATACTTATTTAGGTAAATCAAGGGACATTTACCAAGTAAATCCATTCCCAACTCTAAAATCAACTCATCGAGATGAATTTACTTTACTAGCCGACATGAAGAATGGTCATTTTTCGTTGAGACTTGAACCGGACAGAGTTTCAATCCTACAACAAAGAAATGCTCTTTGCAAACCTCATTTGAAATCATCTTATCCTGCTGAAATGCAATTTCATCCACTGTCGTTGACGGAAGAAGAAATAAAAGTGAGCAAGATTTGTAAAGCATAAACAACTCGAATGTTTTCGCGTTTATATTATTGATACGTGAAATTCTAAATTTAATAATAGTTGGGCTCAATACCAGACGACGCATTCAACGATAGTCCAAGTCAGAGTTTGCTTCCGGAACAAAAAACCAAAAAGAGAGATAGAACTCTGGTAAATATTCTAGATCTTAACTTTGTAATTAGAATTTATATTCTTAATCTGATGTTATGTGCTGCAAATCATTATAGACGTCGTACAAAAAGCCCGGCCCTCCAACACCGAGTAAGAATGGAGGAAGATTATCGTTGCAGGTGAGTCGTCGGCGATATGCAAATGTGTAAAAATCACTTGGCTCGAATATCTGTCTCTCATATCGTTTTTTTAAAATTGAAGGGTAACGAATTAAAGAGCCCGAGTTCAAGAATATTGAGAGAGAGGAATAAAGACAGAGGGACAACTACGCCACGTACGCTGAAGAGCCTCTTCAGTTCAAAGCGACACGACGAGGTAAGAATAAATTGAACCATTGCAATGATTGTAATAAATTCGACCATCGAAGTCGAATGTTAAATATAAATCGACATGCGATATTATTTTAATAGAACACTGCAATTACACCAAGAGGTCGTAGAAGGAGTAGCATTTTCCGCAAGCATCGCGTGAATGACAGATGAAAAATGATAACGTATGCAACACACGGGGTGGTATTCGTAATTGTACAGGTACAAATGTATTTTCATTAAGCTTTTCATATCAAGTTATATAAGAATTGTACAGTCAGAAGTAGAATTATATTTTTCTAACAGCGCGCAATACAAATACGCAACAAAAAAATATTCATCATTTATACATTATAGTCATTTATTTAGACATTTCTCATTAAATACTTTTATAGTAATATTAGCAATATTCGAAAATTTTGTCGATACAAAAAACGTCGATATTATGAAATATATACTACGATACGTTGGGCTCAAGAGGAAATATGTGATTCTGAATAACAAAAATATCGTATAAAAATGGTTCAAAGAACACTTGCAGTACAATTTCGCGGTAGAAAGTGCGAGTCAATGATCAGACAGACGTTCTCTTGCTCTGTAACCGATTGATCAAGGTTCTCTATACAAGCTAAAACCTATTCAATCTGACACATGTATTACAAAGGTATCACAAATTACCTCCTGCCGGAATACTCTTCCATTTTGGATGCGGTATGCTGTCGAGGGCAGAAAAATTGTAAAGTTGTAAATGAAGGAAATCCACAGGACAGAAGCAAGTCTTGTGTCCGGCCCAGCGGACGTCTAAAGACCAATTGTCAGCCTTCGGATCGAACCGATCGATGGAAATTAATTCGAACTGAGGATACGCCATGTGGCCCTCAATAAGGTCCCAGTATGTTGACCTACCAGTCGATGCATACTTTTGTTCATAGCTGTGTCGAATCTACAACTTTACCATTTCTCTACCGTCGTCGCTATTATTTTTCCCTATTCTACTCCATTATTCGGAATCGGATTCCTGCAACAAAAATGTTTTACTATATTAACAGAGTCGCTATAACGAATTAACAAGTATATTAAACTTTGAAATTATTTTAAATTATTAACTTATGCGCCATCTGGAGGGTTGATACATTAGAATTCGAAGAAAAATATTAATGAAAAGAAAGGTTCTAATGTATCAGGTTTTTATTTTAATATGAATTTCAATTCGATACTTGGTGACTTGTGTATCGCGAGTTTATGATATCAGTCTTTTTAAACGATTTTATTTAAACGTAATTATATGTACGAATATGGTCATGACAAAGAACTAATGTATCATTAACATAATATATAAATTCTGCAGACTATGTACTCGTGTTTCTTTTAATTAAAAATTATAGCAATTTACCATATATTGTCCTTCTATATAGCGACCAGAATTTCTAGAGGTTCTCCTTAATTCTCTTGGTTCCGAGTGATCTTGACTTCTTCGACTAAAAGCACGACCAACTTCGTTACAAGTGATTCGTGAGCGATAAAAGAGGTTTTCGATCCGTTTGGGAAGTAGAGAAATTGGCTACTTACGATCTCGACTGGATCTGCAGTGTCTTGAGTTTATTGTCAATGTCTTGGGAAGGACTGGTCGATGCGTCTTCGATGATTGGTGACGGGGACGTCTGCATCTGAGTAGCGTCGTTGACGTTTTCATAAAAACCAGCGGCCCTAGATCCACGAGTTATTGATACTTTAGTAACGGCTAATCTGAAACGAAGATTCAAGCTAATGGTACTACAAAGGATGCACAACGTTCATATCTATATCATCGTTCCTTTCTCGCTACTCGATTGGGCAATCATGTTCTCTTCGATACATTACGGAATCATTTCATCAAATTAATATGTAAAATTTCAAGTGCAGTCTACTACGAAAGAAATGATATAGCGGAACAGAATGAAACAAGTTACTCACTGGTGTTTCCTTGGGCCTCGTTTCTTCTTGTGTTTGCTGAAAGAAAAAGTTTTTATTGGTGGAAGTATATCCCAGGTATAATTTCAATAAGTAAAGGGACAAAAATTTCATGTAACTCTTTGTATTTTCACACACGTGGACCATGTGATATACGAGCATATACACACATATATCTACATATATGTATATATTGCAAAATTACACCTCACGTGTCATTTGCATTCCGTCGCTACGTCCGAAGGAACGATAAAGTACCCGAACAAAATTCGTAGAATTAACCCAGGTATTGAGAAATGAAAAAAATACCTAAAAACATTTCGATAACGTTGCGGTGATTATAGAGAACGGCGTGTTAAAAAGATACAAAATCTAGGTGTCCGATGTTAAATCAGGAAATGTAAAAACGAATGGGTTAATTCCGTAAACATTTCCTGCGAGATTTCAAAGAGGGAAAAGCTGTACAAGGTGCAGCAATTACTTATTCGCTCGGGATTGTTAAATTTTGATAAAAAAAAAAGCAGGATTCAGGAGGAACTCGTGGGAGAGAAGAAGGTCTTATTTTAATTAATATCACATATTCGTCGTATCTATCACCAATTTGTATATTATCAATATATAAACAGAATACAAAGTATTTTAAACTTACTTGCTTTTAAATTCTTAGGTTCAACGAAACACACATCGTTCTCTATGGACTTTTCTCTTTTTTTAATTGTCAGGCATTCCAAAAATATTATCGATTCATTATCTCAACAACAGTATTGTGCATTTATATCTTATTTTCCTTACGCTAGTTTCTATAGAAGGTTCAGTTGCTTTAAAACTAGGCACCAAGAACAACAGATCTCATCGACTCCTCACACAACTTTTCTCATTTACATCTTTATGTATGTCTGATAATTTGATTCGACACATATATGTTCTGACAATGTTACATGTATATATATATATGTATTTCTGTTAGTTCCTTACACTAGCTTGAAAGTTGATTTTAAAACAGGCACCAAGAACAATAGATCTCATCAATTCCTTATACAATTTTTGCCCCTTATATGATTTACATACATTATATATATATATATATTTTGCTAAAAACTCTAATTCTTAGCTTGAATAACGATCAGGTAGCCTGCAACAAGCGATTCATAAAAGATTACTACCCATGCGAACACAAAAGACCTGTGATTTACATAAAGACGCCAATGGTGAACGAACGTTTATTAAAATAGATTACAGCACAAGCATGCAATTAGAGGATGGAAATGTAGATAATAATTGTTTAAAAAAACAGATACTTGAAAGTTTTGAAAAATAATGGGAAATTAATATATACAAAATAAACATGAGAAGATATTAATGCGCTGCACTGCAAATCATATTGTAAATAATGTTCTTTCGTAAAAGTGCGTATCGGAGATTGGATAACGTTATTTTCGCTGCGATATTAAGAACCTCGTATGTACAATTTAGAGCGATGCTCGCGTTTCAAATGCTTGGCAGTGGTATGACGTCTTACAGTAACAAATACATTTTAGCGAAGCGTGTAATTAAGCAAGAGCACAGAATAAAATACGGCAAAGAAGATACTGTGTGTTGGTGATTAATCTACTGACAGTACAGACGTTCAAGTATTCAAAGATATTACAATGCTACTGAGAACAGAAGGAATGTGCTTATTAGATGGAAATTAAAGTAACTACGTAAGCGTGTAAATTTAGCAGTTAAGTTTGCGATACTTTCTATACGACTATCCAAACTGTTTGTCATTCACAGCAGAAACTCAGATTTTCAAAGCAAAAAGAAAAAGAAAAGAGGATATACACCGTTGCGTGTGTATATTAAAACTGAAGGGTCAACGACGAGACTTTGTTAGAAACTTTTATCGAGTACTACGTGTAGCGATTACTTGCAAGTGTGCACACGCTTCTACTTTTCTGAAGGTTACAATAAATAAAATTTAAGGATGTGTTATTCTGTTATTAGTTTTGGTGTGGACATCCAACTCACCCTAAAAACTCATGATCAGAACCTTCTTCAGGCTCATCAACCTCTTCCTCTTCTGAAAAAACATTGAGCAATGTCAATAAGTGTGCTTTAATATGTTGATGAATGATGAAATTATATTACAATAGAAATGTATCTTTGGAAATATCAGATCGCGACCAATTAGGGTGGGTTTCTCGAAGCGTCGAAACCCAAGAATGTTTCAAGTTTAGAGAATTCGAAACTTTGTCCTTTTTTCGTGATTCGAAACTCTCGAAAGCCAGAGAAGAAAAATGTATAAAATCAATGAATCGTTGGCAGCGCGCCTCGGGAATTTGTATATTGCTATATTTCTGTTTGTATTTTGTTCAACTATGGCCAATAGAGATTTATGCAGAAATTTTGTTGTCTTCGGTACTTGAAGCAAAATATATTTACTGAGTTTTTATGAAAGCAAAATATATTGAAGCAAAAATAAATATTCCACTTACAAAACGGAATCAGCACATCAAGTTTCGAGAGTTTCGAAGCCTCGCAAAGTTTCGGATTCGAGTACTTGAAAATTAGGTTCGAACCCACCCGTAATAATAATAATAATAATTATATCAACGTACCAGCTAAATGATCCTTTTTACGTCTCGTGTATGCGCGTTTACTTGTTATTGGGACTTGGTCCGTTTCGCCGTGTAATAAACTGTTTCTGTACAAGAGCAAGGGTTGCCAGTCCTCTCCCCGCGAGGAAGGCATCCCAGCTTGTAGTCTTTTCTCGAGAAAATTCAGTCTGCAACAGAAATATGACGTCAGTTACATTAATGATGGATGTAATATATATTAATATAAAAGTTGAACAAGGGTTGTGCTTACACGAGGCGCTTATCTTGCTTGAGGAGTTTGTTCGTAAACTCAGACAAGATTTCGAGGAAAGACAAGTTGGGCGGTGGACCAGTTGGATCTTGTTCGATGCCGTCCGGCGGTGTGATCGCAAAAAGGACGCCCGCTCGATGCAAAGCAGTGATTGCCTCGCGATTCTTTACCGCATCCAGGCCGAACGATAAGGCAAATCGTTTCGCCAGCTCCTGAGAAACACGTTCGATAGTTACGCGTGCCGTTATGCATACTTGCTACTTTGGAATAATAATAAACTCTGTAAAGAAATGCGAACCTTTATAGCTGTAAACTCTTCGCTGTTTCTATTAACTTTCCCTTTCTCAGCTACTATCTCGTTGTACAAAATATTCAAACTATGCTGCATAGTTAAAGCGCAGTTCGTTTTGTTGATGTCTCTAGCTTTCCCTAATGTAGTTTTAATAATATCGCCGTAATCATTGTAATATTTTACATAATGCTTGAACACATCCGCAGCTGCTTTTGTGGGTATCATGTTATATACAATTAACTTGCAATAACCCGCCAAGAAGTTTCTTCTTTTATGCAACTCTTCGATCTTTGAATGCTCGTCGTGCTCGTCTAGAAACATAAGATATACGAATATATATTTGATATGAATCAAGGTTGCTTCTCATTCGCAATAAAGATATCGCGTACCGTCCTCTTCCTCGAAAAATACGTATTCTTGTATGAACCGATTCAGCATGTTCTGCATCGCTTGGTCAGGTTCGTACACTAGCTGGTGCATTAAAGGATTAGAATGTGTGGTCAACTGATTGCAGAACACTACCAGCAAATCGCAGATCGTGTTGTAGGCTTCTTCTCTCAAAATTGGCGGAGAGGGCTGAAGAGGCATTAAGATACATTATTACGGAACGTGGGCGTTGAAAATGTTTAACAGAACGGGATGAAAAATATCAATCACCGTGCCGCTCCCATCGCCGCTGACAAAGTGACGCATGGAGCCCATAAAAGAATGCAGGCGTTCCTTTAACTGACGGCATTCGTCTTCGCCTCGATTTCCAGAATCTGCAGACTCCATTAGATGATTCTGTCCCCACAGAATCGCGAAGAAGCAGGCACTTATGCAATACTTGACTGCCTCGTGCGGCAAGCACCTGTAACGAAGGTCATCCAGTAAAACACTCGTACAAGTACGCGGAATCTCTGTGTATAATATGGACGCGCGTTACGAAAAGCAGCAAGTTTCATTTTTTCTGCATGCAGTTGTCCGTAAGAAAAGAATGAAACGTGCTACTCTTCGTGACGCGCGTCGATGTACAGAATATTCATACTTTGATGGGTCCTTGGCATCTTCGATATCTTTGTACAAAGAATCCCATATCCCCCACGGATTCATATTATGACAGGAATAAAATATTGAAACTTTTTTAAGAGATTGCACAACGTTGAATATTTCGTCCTCGTCCGGCTCCTCGTCCCCCTCTATTAAATTTCTATATTCATCGATAGCCTCTTTGTATTTATTTACAATGGAATCGATCAATGTGGAGCGTGCTACATCACACCTATATTAAAGTACATTTAAAATTACACGCGCTCATGTCATCTCGGAGGCGTTCGATTTATAGCGCCAGAGAACTTTACCTGGTGAATATGGCGTGACCTTCCACACACATATGCTCCAATGTCTTGGCGGCTGTATCCAGAACTTCAGTGTCGTGCATCTTCTCTACGATCGTGTGAATCTTATTCAACAGCGCGTCCAAGTTCTGCTCTTGCCGGGACTTGGTGTAAATGTCCAGATCAAAGTACTGCGGGATAGCAAGCAAGTTTGCGAGCTTCTCAGGGTCCGCTCTGTATTTATCGAGTAAAAGAGGCAGTGTTTGTATGAAATGCTCTGTCAATCGTTGCTTGTCGTCGTGCACTTGCTTCATTTCTTTCGCCGACAAAATCTTCCTAGTTGGTCCCCGGCCGACGGGAGCCTCGCCTATTCGAAAAGTTGAAGGTAATGTCACATTTGTTACGCGATCTCGTAAGAACAGAAAATGTGCCGCTTACCGGTAGCGGCCTGCTTTATACAGCAAACCATCAATTCGATCAAAGACGTTTCCTTTTGATTATCTAGAGCTTCCTCTTCGGGCCCAGCCTCCTCCAGTAACAAATCCGTCATGCATTCCCAGTCTTTCATCATTTGATTCGTCTCGATCAGCGAGTCCACTAAATATGCCCCGTGCTCGTGAAGCTCTGACTCAATGAAGAATAAGACAAGATCGCGAATGAGTGGAGTGTTTGGTAGACGTTTCTTTCCACGCTTAGTCTTCACGCCGGCCACTGCCTCGTCGTCGGGTCGAAACAGGCGTTCGTTTAAAAATTCACCCGCCGCCTGTGCGACAGCACGATGCGACGAATAAACGAGCTCGTACACGTGCTCGCAGTCTTTATCGGTGAGGATTTCTCTGTGGTGCTTTAAGATCGAAATGACGAGCTTGACAGCTTGCACCGCTACGTCGTACTCTTTGTCCAATGTCATCGCGACGATTCTGTCTTTAAATTTACTCGTGAAAAGCTCGAGCTTCGTTTTCAGCTCTTCCGAAGCGTACAAGGGTTGCAATGCTTGGAGACACTTTAATCGGACTTCGCCAACTTTATCGTGCAATGTCCAACCTGAGGGATGAGTTTATATAGATATTATATAGTATTACAAGTCGAAGATGCATAATAACATTATATTAACCAATGTATTTCAAGTAAGAATCGTCTAAAAAGTTCTGATGAAATTTCTTCATCCAAACTCCAATCTCTGCCATGCAAATCGCTCGAATTTCTGGTAGCGTGTCTCTGTAGCGATGTACGAACACGGATTTGAACATATAGGTGAGCATATTTTTAATTTCGTCCATATTTTCCTCCAGTTCCTTTCGCTTGGCCATTAACGACTCCAATCTATCCGCGGCCCTTTTCTCTCTAGCTTTTTGCCTCTCGGCTTCGTACTGTCGTTGCGTGTTATCCAAATTTATTGATACCGTTAGAGCAACGTCTACTAGCGCCGTCATAAGTTTCATAGCTGCGAACAATGTATAATTAATATTGAATTCTCAAATAGTCTGCTGTGTACATAAGGCTATATGTAAATCTTACCAGCAAGCGTTGCCGTATGCCTGAAAGCCCTGACTTGCGAATCCGAAAGACCGGTTAATAGGGAAATCACATTGTCCATTAAGAACTGATCATAAATTATTGAATACTGACATTGCCGAACTAAAATCTGAACAAATTCACAGAAATTCGCGCGAAATTTCTTCCACTGTTGCCCAGTCATTATCAATGGATACTCCCCGCTTTCCTATATCACAAAATCCTTGTTAATTAAACCGAAGAATATTTCATTAGAGAAACAGTTCCAACGTACTTCGTCAAACTCTTCTGTCATCTTACGAATTATCGCCACGTGCTCCATCGTTGCTTGCATCTCAGAGGTGATGCGGCCTTTGCAACCGCTCGCATTGATGAAAAATTGCATTAACATGAGAAGAGCATTCTCTCTATTACTTTTATACTTCTCTATCCAATCGTCGACGATAGTCTACGAACGAAAGCAACAAGCGTGTACAAATATAATTTATGACCCTCGCTTCTTTTCGATTTAAACATTCGCAGGCTGACATACCGTCAGCGATGACCGATTGTTCCTGATGACGTAGTAAAGACTAGCTTCGTCTTCTAAACTGTGAGTATGATGTATCCGCCTTCCGCGTCCACGTCCCCCGCCGCCCCTTCCTCTACTACTGGTAGTTGGAATGTAGTCTGTATCTATCTCTTTGTATTTCGGTTGTAGTATTGTTCCTCCTGCGAACGATAATTGTTAATTACTGTGGTCGGTAATAAAGATATCGCCATTCCAGAACATACCGCGTAGCCTGGCACGCGTATTCCTCGTAATCCTCATATTGGTCGGCGTAGCTGGTGTCATTGGTTGCTCGAATTGAGACTGATTCTCAAAGTGCCCCGTTTGTTCCTGGTAGTGATGTTGCGATGTACCGGGAGAACTGTAGCCCTCGGACGAATAATGTTCAGGGCTAAATGTAAATAGTGAGATCATCGTTACGTAGATGTCCTAGGTAAAGCTTGATTCGATAGGAATAAACTTTCATTCCAAAAACAACGGCATAAAACATTTAGCAATTCCACGTGCGACTAAGGTCAGTATCAGATATATTGGCAGGTGAGTTTCGTGAGGGTTATTCTTCCACCACACCGTTTGCCTGCCTCGGTGCTCCTTTTCTCAAAGTTTTCTAACTCGCTCTTGCCTTCGCAGAACAAGAGCGAGCCAGAAGTGGTGGGGATAGTGCCAAGCTTCTGGCGCGTAGGCCAAACCAAGCTGTCAGCGTAGAAATACACACATCAGAATAGGTGTGCGTTAGCTCCGAAAAAATTCAAGAGCTTTATTGGTCAGAACATTGATTCTTTCTCGATTGCTTCAATTCGTATTGGTGTATGCATAGCTTCGTAACACACACAACTATTACACTAAGAATAAATAACAGCCAAACGGCTAGGTTCAGACGGAGCCGAGCAGCGTTTCTGTTACCCCACCATACCCTGCGAGGGCCACGCAACTCCACCTGACAAATCCACGATCGTCAGATGGTGGTGGCTGATTTCTCCTCGATCGTTGCTCGCGAAACCGAACTCACCGGCCAATATATCTGATACCGACCTCAGTCGCAGAGTCGTCAATTTTATAGTTGCATAAAAATATGTAAGGATGCGTTTACGTTGGATTGTGTAAAGGTGTTTGAGGTGCTTGACTGTACGGCGCGTAAGTAGCGTAAGATTCATTCGCTTCTCCGCCAGAATTGTCGTTCATGGGAGTCATCGGAGTCATCGGTGCCTCGTACTCTGGTGGCACTGGATCGTCCATACGTATTCGCTTCCCTCCTCTTCTATGCATCATTTTGCTGCTTCTCTTTTATTGTTATCCCTGAAAGGAAAGCAACGTGTCAGCTTTGTCATCGGAAAGATCGTTGCCTGTCGTCCAGAAGAATACCGCCAAACAACATTCCGTGACGGAGTTTATAAACAAGCGAAATTCTGGCCTATTTCAAACCTGCAAAACACTCCCCGGCAAGCGCGGGGATTAGGGATGCTCGCGGATCTCTACGTGTCTATTATTCGCAACTGCATTTAATCAGAATGTTGACTCTCATTAAGAAAATTGGAAAAAAAAACAGATTGACATATTTCTTCAAATAACCCCGGCTTCTCGCGACTATCTGTAGTTGGCTTTTACGGTGCACACAAATACGCACCAATAAACATGGTTATTGGTTGCTTGTCAAAATATAAAATAAAGCGGACCAATAAGAAGAACGGGATGCATCGTGCTTATGTTTCCACTTATATTTAAGGCGCTACATTTTATGCGCGGTATTTTCCTCGTGGCTTCCAAAAAAATAACGCCCGACAAAAATGAATAGGACGTTTGAAATGCTGTTTCGTTTTACGAAAAAAAAAGAAAATAAAAAAATGTTGAAACAGTTGCCGTCCTACAGAGAATTATCTACGGTTTCAAAATCATTTTACTGAAACATCATTGATCGAAGAAAAGTTAATGCCTTTCTCTATTATTTCTCTTCCTTCTTTCCGAAATAAACATCGCGACTTTCCGCTCGTTCGATATCGCCTTGAAATAAACGTCCAGTTTAAAAGAATCGTGTGCGCACATGGGAACGGGCCCGTCGCCCATTCGATTCGCACTCCGCGAGTGCACGTGCTAGATAGAAGACAATCTACTATCGCTAGTGAAATAATCTGTGGTTTAATGGCTTTGTGTGGGGATGGGAGGCGTGACTAGAGATAAAGTTATCAAATCACGGTGGAGATTCGTCACAAAATATAAACGAATTTTCAAATAGCACTTTGTCAAGTTCAGCTCTCAAACGTACGCGCTTTCTCTACGCAAAAGCACAATGGAGACGTACGAGAGTGTATTGCTCGTCAAGTCCGAAGTATTTGTGTTTAAAATACCGCCAAGGTCAACGAATAGGGGTTATCGGTATGATTGATTCTTTCTTTCCACGTATTACCACCGAAAATATTAAACCTTCATGAGAGAACAGCGTATGCAAAGGCATGTTTATAACGCGACATTTCTCTGGCTATTGTCAAGGAATCTTCGTACCATGTGTTCCCTCACTATTAATCGCAGCCCCGTACAATTCATACGTCAGCAAATGTTGTACCGGAAATTGTTGACGGAATAACGCGTCGTTATCACATCTGGAATGCAATATTGCAAAGTTTTCGTTGCCTCGTATTTCTTAAAAGTCTGCAGAACTTCTGTTTTAATTATTAAAACTCCGCCAGCATCGGAATATATGGGTTAGTCGGATACCTGAACACACTGTCAAACGAGAAAATATATTTCTGTTAAAGTGTAAAAACTATCAATCTTTTTATAATAGTGCGTTTCTAATAATATTGTATATCGTATTTCAATGTAGCGATCGGCAATTTAGAGTCCTATACGTGTGCTTATAGAGCAGCCGATTGGAATCTCCAAGAGCCATCGTGGACTGGTCGTATGCGCCTCGTATCTCAGGGGAACGTAGTAGCTATAAAACTCGAAGATAAAGTTACCGGCGAACTATTTGCGAAATGCCCGATCGAAACATATCCAGGAATTGCGGTCGAACCTGTCACAGATTCCTCTCGTTACTTCGTTCTGAGAATTCAGGACGATAATGGGAGATCCGCTTTCATCGGCGTCGGGTTCTTGGATAGGTCGGATAGTTTCGACTTAAACGTCGCGCTTCAGGATCATTTCAAATGGGTCAAGAATCAAGAGCAGTTGGAGAAAGAGAAAGACGAGCCGAAGCAGGAGTTGGATCTCGGGTTTAAAGAAGGGGAAACAATAAAGATCAACATGAAAATTACTGTAAGATTTGCTTCGCAGACTCGTAGTTTTGTAGAGATCAAAGGTACAGACTCGAAAGGATATGTTTTCTTAAACTTTCTCCGATTATGCTGTATAGAAAAAGGACGGCAGCAAAGTCGCTTCCAAAGCGAAGCAACGCGCGAACCAAGGCGTCGGCTTGCCACCACCACCGGGCGGTGTGAAAATTGCGCCGCCACCTGCCAAAACCCCGACTTCGTCTCCGGCGCATAAATCGGTCCCGAATCAAAACCAGCCAAGTTCGGAGTGGGGAGAGTTCGCCAGCGCGTCGCAACAACCTCCGTCTCAACAACCATCAACAGTAGGCAACGCCAGTTGGGTGCAATTCTAATTCCCTTACAAAGTTGTATTAAAATTTTTGTGTAGCTGTGCTGTAGAATCATAGGCTATACATACACAATATTAATTTGTATGTCCATCGTGCTTACATGTGCCTCGACATGTACGCATATAGATATCTTTTAAGGGTAATCGTTGACAAAGATGTTTCTATGTGCATAGCGAATGGGCTACAATATTTTTGGAACAGGATCCTTACTGTATCATACTATAGTACTCGCAGATTCTTGTAAATTTCTATTTTCATTTACGCCAACGACAGAACGACTAATGCCACTGGATTCAAGTGCATGAATCGCAGATCTGAGAAATCGAATGCTTATTTGAATGGGAAGCCTACATGAAAACAATTGGAACCTAAAGGAGTCGAACATTTCATTTGAGTTATTTAAAGCGTTACTTTCTAGATCAAAGAAGCAAGATTATATTTTTATGTTTAGATTATGCATGCCTCGCGTTGCGATCGGTTGGGACGAGAATCCTATAATGTTATTGAAATCTAATTTCTTTCTATTGTTTAGGCTTTCGCTATTTATATTAGTAACGCAGAAAGATGTACATATAATTACATTCCTTCTTTAAATAAATTAGAAAAAATGAGCGCGATACCTCATATTTTTTATATAAGTAGGTACCAAATAAGTTTAGTGCCTTGTACAGATTTATCTTGGAAAGGTGGAGCAGTCTGAATTGTAAAAACGAGATAAATAAGACGAGTATTACAAATGTAAGAGTCTGTCAGCAGCAAACGGTTTCATTATTGTCACAGTATTAAACGTAAAATACGACGAAAGTGATCCGAATGTTTTCTATTGCATGGACACATACTTTGTTGAAACCCTTAAAGGACTATAAATTAAATATGGTGTATACGGTCTTGGTTAATATTAGTTTCCGGTGTTTGTACATAAAGTAAAAATTAAAGAGGCTAATGCAGATGCAAGGCCTAAATCTATGGATGTATCAAGTTTTTAAATTACGTTTCGGTTTCGTATCGATGGGCGGGATGGGGGGGGGGGGAGTTTAATATAGTTTCTGTTCCATCACTCGGTTACATTATCAAACATTAGATTTTTGTATGATATTCTCATATTTTTTTAGATTAACAGAGATTTAGAAAAAGAGATCTGTAAAAAAATGATATGCTGGAATGCATTATAAATGGAAAAAATAATAGAAAGTAAAGCGCAGTTGTTTTGCAATTAAAGATATTGTTATGTAAAACTAAGGAAATACTATATTCACTGAAGATGGAGAACTAATCTATACTCGAAACAATAAATGAATAAATTTGTTACATATCTTTATTTGCCAGAGTGAAGAAAGTTTAATGTTTCATGTATATATTAAAAAAGAAAAAAAGATAAACTATCTAAAGATGATATTAAATCCTAAATTGTACGACTGTAAATTATTTTTTTCAGACGTAAAACTAAGGTTTTCTCGTATGTATAGAATAAGCAAAGGAATTACTTACATACTCTAGTGTCATTGTAAATTGTAAATGATGCTGG
Source organism: Andrena bucephala (assembly GCA_947577245.1). Lineage (NCBI taxonomy): Eukaryota > Metazoa > Arthropoda > Insecta > Hymenoptera > Andrenidae > Andrena > Andrena bucephala. The sequence continues at coordinate 93,043,994 of OX387715.1, read as the reverse complement.
GTAACGTTGTTAATAATACCCATGTTAATATTTAGCATAGCTATAAAGGTATCTTGTAATTCCACCGATTACATTCCGTTTTCATTGTTAGAAATGATTATATGATACACACGTGATCCGTGCGTTGATATTATATATTATATATATACACATATATATATATAAATATATATAGAGGGTAGTGTTTATTTTTACTGCAAAATGAAGAAATGCTATTTGTTTTCCATTTGTATATTATCATTTGTAGTTATAATAAATTGCGTAATTATTAATACACTAAATGATTATTAAAAATCATATTACAAATAATACTTTGTAGATGGATAAACGATAACATTAGCTGGGAATTTCATTCCATCACAAGATTATCAGTTTTCTTTAGTAAATAATCAGCAACGTTTGTTACGCGCAACATTAAGCCGTAAACTGCGCATGGCCATAGCGCGACTAAAGTGACGTTGGACCGGACGTTGAAGTTGTCCATTAACTAAACTAGAATCTTCGTCGCATTCTACATTGTTTAGAACTACTAAGAGTACTCCAAGCACCTGCAATATATTAAAAGTATATTTTAAATACATTATAGATCGAAATACATAAAAATTATTCGTACTTGATCGTTTCACCACAAAGTGCATTAATATCTATAAAGAATTAACGTAATTCTGTTCTCTTTTTTCTCATCTCAACGTACCAAACATATAATTATCAATAATGTATAGACGTGTATACTCGCAGTTGGGAGTAACTCTACCGCGCTTAGAGCCTCGGCTGCTTCAGAAAGGTCTGGTTTTAATTCCAGAGCATGTCGCAAGTGTATAGCTGCTTCTTGGTAATGGCCATACGCCTACAAAAAGACGGATGATGAGCATTGCGGGCGTAAAGATACTATTTTTAATATCCATTGAATCTGTTCTCTTTTGTCGGATTGAATAAGCAACTGATGCGCATACAAAATAGAAATACGAAAATGTAGTAGAGGATACTTTCTTTCTTGTGTGTAACAACATTCTTCTAAAAAAAAATGAGAAAAGAAAATAAAAAATAAAGCACAAATACATTAAAGACACAACAGTGATGCAAACCGGGATATTTTACTAAAACGTGTTTAATCACCTTGAATATTTGACCAAGAGTAAGATACTGTTCCCACGCATTGCGATCTGGAGGCTGCAACTCCAAGGAGCGTCTCGCCAAGTATGTCGCGTCGTCCAGATATTGTTGAACCAGTAACACTCTAGCCAGATTCAAGAGAACCTCCGCGTTATGCGGCGACACAGCGAGCGCCCTTCGAAAACATTCAATTGATCTCTGCGCATCTCCCTTTATACGCCAGAAATTTCCTATTTGGTTATAAAGTTGAACAGATTTCGGTTTCTATAAAAGGAAATTCAAGGAAGCATGTTCAATTTTATACAACCGGCATCCAAACGCTCCTTTGCTAACATACAGTATCTTCCAACATGCATGCCGTACCTCTCGTTTCGCTTTTATTAAGCGTTTCTCTAACAAATCAATGTCAACGTCCACAGTTTTCCCGCCGTTCTTCTTGAACATAAGTGCTACGTTCGGTTCTGGAACGAGCGGGTGCTTATCCCTGTTCGCGACGCCGAGCAAGTTGTCGTAATATGTAAAGTTGACGGGCTTCCCGCAGTCTAGGATCACATCTTCGCATTGCTGACCAGAAGTACACATGACTTGTTCGCCTGATGCTTGAGATGTTAGAGGAAAGGACTCGGTGGCATTCGGTGTATCCTTCAACACGTATGACGAGAATCGTCTGCCAAGGGGACCAAAGTTAGGGCTTTTTTAACGCTGAAAGAACAGTAAGCCACACACAAATACTAACTACAGGAAGAAAAAGAAAATTACGTCGGATTAATTGTAACAATCGTTCGAAATAAAATCTCAAGTACGACAGAGAAAGAGACGCTTCTAATTAAATAAAGTACATAAAAACGAGTGGATTAGCCTCGGCACATTGTTCAGATCGACTAAAAATCTTTGTATACTTTATGTGCGTTGCATAGCTCGTGTAATTCACATCTGATTCTTCGGTTCGACTATTTCCTTAAGGATCCAAGAATTTAATACACCGTTATATCTATTTATAAATAACAGAAGAAACAAAAATATACGTCATAACTATACATGCACAACAGCTAATTTAAGTGTACACATATACATTTGAAGTAAACAATAACTGAACTTTAAAACATGCAGTAGGTACCAACTATAATTCTTGCACCTACGTGTAAAATCGAACCTATGTATTCTTGAATAAAGAAAGTGCAAACGTAAACCATCATATTAATTGCCGCTCTTTACTAACACTGTCATGTATATTCTAAACGTTGCATACCTTACATAAACCTAACAAACGATACAAAAGATCTATTAAACATTCTAAACATCTTAATATCTTCATTGCGAGGAAAGTCTACGATCGTGACGTATCCTTTTGGATAAGATTAACATCCCGAACCCGAATAGTCAAAAAATTCTGAAACTTGTTGAATATCTAGGGAATTTCCTCCTGATTACAACGCAATTCTTGTTTGCTGCCCAAATTCACTTCAAGCGGGTGTAATTGACCCCCGAAAATTCGGTTATTTTCCGATTTTGTGTTTAAACTTGAAAATTGTAAAATAATTTGTTTACCAAATGATTGATCCAATTAAAAGAAGTAACTTTTGTGTTGAAACTTTTTTGTTTCGGAAGATACCTGAATTTTCAGGAGTTAATTTCACCCGCTTCGAGTGAATTTGGGTGGCAAACAAAAATTGCGTTGTAATCAGGAGGAAATCCCCTGCATATTCAAAAAGTTTCAAAATTTTTTCGGGTTTGGGATCTTCCCTTGTAAGTTCAAAGTATAAGGGACCATGAGTATAAACAATTTTTATGGAAGAAGGTTTTAAACATTTATTTACGATCGCAATAATAAATGTTTAAAGCTGTCTTTTATAAAAATAGCTGACAGTTAACGGCTAGCGCTCTAGGATTTGTTCATACTCGTTTCTTATACATTGAGCCAAATCTTATCCGAAAGGTGGTCCCTCTGCTGATCGCAGCTCTCCCTCGTTAATAATGAGCTCGCAGAAGTGTATCGCATTCTGATATTAGCGCATCATAATAGTCGCACGATATGGACTGCAAGGAACGTAAGTTTAATGAGTTGTATCCCAGGTATTTGGATTTTAAAGATAAGCGCTGGCAAGCTATTTTCTCGAACCCGTGCCAGATAGTACAAAGTTATGGTTGAAAGGCAGGCGTGCCTCTCTGCTCTTACCCAGGGTTAACCAGACTTTGATAGGCCCTTACCGTTCATGGTTCCCAGGGACAACGGTTTTGCAGTCCTGACAGTAAGGCTGTATCTTCTCGTGCGTATCAGGAACAGCGGTTCTGCTCCAAGCTTGTCCATTCCCCACACCGATGCTGCTCGCCAGGATATCGAAAATAGGTTCATCCTCGACTGTGCTCACAAAGTCTGTTGTCTTGACGACTTTGTCAGCGCTGAGCCTCCAAGAGGTCCTTGAGTTCGTGAGCTTCGCCTGGAGGATTAGGAAGCAAAACAAATAGCCGACGACACGACCGTCCACTCCAACAACTTGCATTCTCCCGCTTCACAGAAACTCCCGCTGCACAAAACGCGCCTCCAACTGCCGCAGAAAAATCGTCTGCTTTTACCACAAAAAGATGATTTGGATTTTCATTTAGATGACTCTTTCGCTAGGAAATATTGAATCAACTACCAACGTTTCTGATTCGCTATTGTAATGTCCCTAGTATTATACGAAACGAAGACTGCGCGCGCGCGCCTTCCCCCTTCCGTGGTTCGGGAGGGTCACATCGGGTCACAGGTGCGTTCCCTTTCGCGCATTGAGTGTATAGACTGCATAGACAACCGTTCCGTTTCAGTGAATGCGTGCATTGGCGGCGTTGGTGGCGTTGGTGGCGCATAGGATTCCCTAGAATTCTCCCACTTATAACGCATCTACCTGCATCTTCTATATTTGTTACGCAACACGAGCTAGGACATTCACCTAATAAAAATCGATTCTCGAATCGATTCAGAATCGGATTATAAGAACCCAGATAGTACAACGTCTGGTAACGTCTTAAAGACGTCCAAAAGGCGTCTTAAGACGTCTTAAAGACGTCTTGTTACAAATCAAGACGTTCAGACCTAAAATGGACATAAACTAGACGTCTCTAAGACGAGGTGTGCTATCTGGGAATCAATCCTGTTAAAGAATCGAAACCAAAGATCGATTCAAAAGATCAATCTTTTAATCAAAAGAATCGATTTTCTAAAGAATCGAATCGGAATCGAACACCCGGATGAGGACCGATTAAGCTCAAGAATGGAGGGGGGAAACACCTACAGGAGTGGTGGTAATGTGTGTGTGAACAGACGCCAGCTCCAAGCCAGCCTAGTGGCCCCAACGCGAAGCCAACCATGGCCAACCAGCGTCGACAATCTGTTTCCCGGCGACGCTGGTTGGCCGTGGTTGGCTTCGCGTTGGGGCCACTCGGTTGGCTTCGAGCTGGCGTCAGTTCACACACACATTACCACCAATCCTGTAGGTGTTTCCCCCTCCATTCTTAAACTTAATCGCTCCTCACCATCCCCAGATAGCACACCTCGTCTTAGAGACGTCTAGTTTATGTCCATTTTAGGTCTGAACGTCTTGATTTGTAACAAGACGTCTTTAAGACGTCTTTAAGACGCCTTTTGGACGTCTTTAAGACTTTACCAGACGTTGTGCTATCTGGGTCGTCGTAGTGATCCTCCAGGGAGTGATCAGTATAACCGTAGCTATTTGTGGCAAAACCGGAAATAACATAACCTAAACATTCAATAAATCGTCTGCTTTCCAAGCTGATTGTTTATCTATCTCTTTCTATTCGTATTTCTGCCTCTTTCTTTTTTACAGTTTATTTCTCTGTCTACTTCCGGTTTTGCCAGAACTGGCGGCTAGTGATCCTCCAGGGAGTGATCGGTAAACCGCAGCCATTTTTCAAGATTTGGAGCAAAACCGGAAATAAACATAACCTAACCGTTCACTCTATCTCTTTCTATCAGTATTTCTGTCTCTTTCTATCAGTTTTTCTGTCTCTTTCTATTAGTAATTCTGTCTCTTTCTATGAGTATTTCTGTCTCTTTCTTTTTTTACAGTTTCTTTCTCTGTCTACTTCCGCTTTTGCTCCAAATCGCAGCAACCAATCAGAGACGATATATGTTGTTCCGATCACTCTCTAGAGGATCACTATCAATGCCCTGACACGAGCGGCATCATTCCCGCCAATTCCCGCGGTGGTAGTTTTCTTTGCCAATAGTTTATTGATATCATAACGTTATTAGATCATACTGTACGGTAATTTATAACTATTATTGCAATCTCTTAACGTATTATGTCTAATACTCTGGATTCACACAGTACGTTATAAAAAATAACTTACTTTATTTGCGCTACCATGTAATAATCAGACACTGATAATGAACAACTATAGGTAATTTTTATGTTATATAGGCAAAGGGCCTTCGAAGCTATTAAGAGATGCTGGAACCACACCATCCAAACAAAGTAGTCATTCAAGGAGTTCAGTTAGGAGAAATCCTGAAGCTGGCCCTAGCTCTAGAAAACAGAAGCGTTCTATTATAGACAAAGATAATATAGCTTCAAAGAGGCAGCGTATGGATGTAAGTACTGTTAACAATGAGGAATTCAAATTTGCTAAACGTGTTGCCGGTAGAGACGATACACCTAGTTTTGATAAGTTCTTAAACTTTTTAATCAAGGAAGAAACACTAAAGTTTCTGAAAAGAAAAGGAATAAATCCATCCTATATGTCGAGTATTTTAGGTAGAGCAGGGGCTAGTACTTCTAAAGCCTTTAAAGATTTATATGACCTGTGGTTTGATACAGAAGGAAATAAAACGCTATATTTAAAAACTCTAGAAGAGCAAGGAATACATCTGTCTAATATGTCTAGTATTTTAAATAGAGCAGGAGTTAATGCTGCGAAAGCTTTTAAAGACTTATATGACCTGTGGTTTGATGCAGAAGGAAAGAAAACACTATATTTAAAAACTCTATCAGAACAAGGAATAAATCTATCTAATATGTCCAGCATTTTGAATGGAGCAAGAGCGAAAGCTCCTACAGCGTTTAAAGACTTGTATCACCTGTGGTTTGATACAGAAGGAAATAAAACACAGTACTTAAAAACTCTGGAAGAGCAAGGAATAAACCTATTTAACATGTCCAGCATTTTGAACGGAGCAGGAGTGAAAGCTCCTACAGCGTTTAAAGACTTGTACAACCTGTGGTTTGATACAGAAGGAAATAAAACACAGTACTTAAAAACTCTGGAAGGACAAGGAGTAAATCTACCTAACATGTCTAACATTTTGAATGGAGCAGGAGCGAAAGCTCCCAAAGCTTTTCAAGAACTGTACAGTACTTTCTTTGATGAGCAAGGAAATAAAACGCAGTATTTAAAAAATCTGGAAGCACAAGGAATAAATCTACCTAACATGTCCAGTATTTTAAGTAGAACGGGAATGAATGCTGCAAAAGCTTTTAAAGACTTGTACAACCTGTGGTTTGACGAACAAGGAAATAAAACACTATATCTAAAAACTCTGGAAGAACAGGGTATAAATCTATCTAATATGTCTAGTATCTTAGGTGGAGCGGGAACTAATGCTGCGAAAGCTTTTAAAGATTTATACACCCTGTGGTTCGATGAACAAGGAAATAAAACACCATATTTAAAAACTCTGCAAGAACATGGAATAAATCTTTCTAATATGTCTAGTATTTTGCATGGAGCAGGAATTAATGCTGCAAAAGCCTTTAAACACTTACACAATCTTTGGTTCGATGAACAAGGAAATAAAACACTGTGTTTAAAAACTCTGGAGGAACAAGGAATAAATCTATTTAACATATCCAGCATTTTAGTTGGAGCAGGAGCCCATTCTGCGGAAACTTTTAAAAGCTTATATAATTTTTGGTTCGATGAGCAAGGAAATAAAACACAATACTTAAAAAGCCTAGAAAAAGAAGGAATAATGCTGTGTAATGTGTTTGATATTTTGCACGGAGCAGGGGCTAATGCTGCAAAAGCTTTTAAAGAACTATATAATGCTTTTTTTTATGAGAAAGGAAATAAAACGGAATATTTACAAACTCTAGAAAAGGAAAAAATAGGTCTAAATAATATATCTAGTATTTTAGGTGGAGCAGGAGTTAATGCTGGGAAAGCTTTTAAAGAACTATATAATGCTTTTTTTGATGAGGAGGGAAATAAAACGCAATATTTAAAAACTCTAGAAAAAGAGAGAATAAGTCTAAATAATATATCTAGTATTTTAGGTGGAGCAGGAGTTAATGCTGCGAAAGCTTTTAAAGAACTATATAATGCATTTTTTGATGAGAAAGGAAATAAAACACAGCATTTAAATCGTTTTATTGAGGAAAAGGATAAGGAATAAAGTTTTACCCTGCGTAACTAAAGGAAAAAATAGGTCTAAATAATATATCTAGTATTTTAACTGGAGCAGCTGCTAAAGCTAAAGATGCCTTTGAAAAGTTGCATAGTGTTTGTTTTAATGACGAAGGAAAAAGAACACAAGTTTTAGATGATTTCTATAAGGCAGGTTTTAGGCCAAGTAATTTATCCTGTGTTTTATGTGGAACAAGGGCTCGTGTTCCATTTGTTTTAAAAGGACTGCATAGTCTTTGTTTTAATGACAAAGGAAAAAGAACGAAACTTTTAGATGATTTCCATAAAGCAGGTTTTAGGCCGTGTGATTTATGCAGTATATTGACTCGTAGCAGTAGATAGTTTAGAAAAATTTCACGATTTTTGCTTTATAAGGGAAACAAAAAAGTATTTACATCGTTTCTTACGAGAAGGTTTTATGCCTAGAAATTTATCTCAGGTATTGCATGGAGCAAGAGCTAATAATTGTTCTGCTTTAAAAGATTTTCACTATTGTTGCTTTGATGAGAAAGGGGAACGAAAACAGGTTTTAGGCGATTTTTGTAATGCAGGCTTTACGCCAAGTAATTTATCCGATATATTAACTATGGCCGGAAATAATGCCTCTTTTATTTTAACAAATTTTCATGAATTTTGTTTTAATAAAGAAAATTATTTAAATCACTTCTTAACTGAAAAAGAACTTTTTAAACCGAAAGATTTATCTAAAATATTATATGGAGCAGGTGCGACTGTTAGTAATGTTTTCGAAAAATTGCATGATCTTTGTTTTGATAGAGCAGGAAACAAGACAGATTACTTAAAAAATCTTATCAGAAATAACCCTTCGAACAAGGTACGCGATATATTATATGATAATGTTAGAAAAGATTCTTCTACTTTTTTAGATGATACATCGACTTTAAGAACATAATATTAGTGGGATAGAAAAAACAAAATAAGAAAACATATATGATCTTACACAGTAGACGATTCTAAAACAAATTGTTCTCACGCCAGCTAGTTTTCAGAGCTAGACATGGTTGTATTATTTAAGTTATTAGCGATATATAATACTAAATGAATGTTAATTTATCTGAGAGTTGAGAAAAAAAGAATTAAGGCAAGTATGACAAAAAATAGAATTTAGAAGTAATAAAAAATCCCATGTTGAGCCTGTTAAGAGGCTTTTGTCGAAAATACTCCAAGTCACAGCCGTCTTTAATACTAGCCGTGCTGAACATAAATCTGGCAACAGGGCGGGAGTCCGGTTTTGGTATAAACGTAACTCAGTCGATGTGGCTGTCCGCGGGTTTAATAAATGTTTATTTGTGCCATTAATGAAAATAGAATGTGATATAGTGCAATAAATATAGTGTAGTGCAATAGGATATGTAATGTAGTACAGGTTTTTTTATTTATTTTATTAATTACGTTGATTTTTCTTCCATTTGTATGTAGCACAGTTGCTTAGTAGAGGCTAGAGTTTTGTCTTTCTCATTTTAGTTTTTTACAGTAAGATTTTCTAAATTAACAATGCCACGGCGTTGCTGCCTTCCCGGTTGCAAGGGGAATTATGATAGCACTTTAAAATCAAACAATTATGTTTCCGTTTTTTTATTTCCAAAGAATGAAGAATTGCGAAAAAAATGGGTAGCTGCTATTCCGCGAAAACATTGGACACCTACAAAGTACTCTGCTGTTTGTAGTCTTCATTTTGCCGATAATGATATTCTTAGATATGAACAAGTTGCTTCTTCTAGTGGAATACTTGAGAATATTTTACTGAGGTGTCCAAAGCTTATAGAGGATGCAGTACCTTCTATTTTTCCCAATTTACCAACTTATCTTTCAAAGCTTATACTGCCACAAAGGAAAGATCCTGAACAACGTAGAAAAGAAGTCATTCAAAATCATGAACGTTTAGTTCAAGAATTTGAAGACTTAGATTTAATTAAAAAATTTTCAGATTTAGTAAATATAAAGAGAAACTTGAAATTTCAGAATGTTGGAATATTCAATTAGCGAATTCTAGAATTTATTTTTATAAACTTGATTTTGACAATGATCTTTTAGTACTTAATATTCAAATTGTAATTAATGACGAAATGAAATTACAAGTTTTTCATAAAGGTAATGAAATTTCATTCAACGATTTGAAGTGGGTATTGCCTGTTGACATGATATTGTCTACTGTCGTTTGCAGAAAAGAAGGCGCTCGGACGCTTAACGCGGCACGGGGGCTACTTTGCTCGCATTGGCCAACGCGACAATCTCGACCAATACAAAGTAAGCGAACGGGACCACCGGCGGTGGGAGCCAATGCGAGGAAAGCCCCCTTGCCCCGCTCAGCATCCGGATGCCAACTTTTTTGCAAACCACAGTAGGTGGTCCCAACTTCAAAATTTATTGGCCCGATATAGATTCGCGCTACTTGATGTACCTGTTAATGATACTAATGTTATTGAAAAACATCTTGACAAATCTTTGGATGAACTCAATAAGGCATATCTTATTGCAGAATCCATTGAATTTTTAAATGTTAAAAATCTTGAAATAGTAATAGATCAAATAAAACAAATTAGAAACAAAAAAAATAGATTCAGTTCAGGAACTATTATTATGGCTTTTATGTTATACTCACAATCATCGGCTGCATATAACTTATTACGAAGTTTTTTTATTTTACCACATAAGAGGTACCTGCAACATCTCTCTTCAAATATGGATATTTCCCCTGAAAATAATGTTAAAAATGAGCATTACCTTTACAATATTTCTTCAACTTTAACCTCTAGAGAAAAAATAGTACTTTTATTAATCGATGAAATTTATGTAACAGCAAAATTAGAGTATAGAGCAAAAAGGGTCGCGGGTTATGCTTTGAATTCCGATGAATTAGCAAAAACCATTTTAGCGTTCATGATATGTTCTGCTTTTGGAAATTTTTCAGAAATTGTCAAATTATTACCAGTTTACAATATTACGGGTGAGCAGATGGTACCAATCACCCATAAAGTCATTGATTTTATTCAAAAATGTGGTTTTGAGTTATTATGCATCGTCACTGATAATCATAGAATCAATAGGAACATGTTTAGTAAATTAGCTAGTACTGGTATAAGTTTTCCTAATCCCTCTCAATCTGACAAAACCATTTTTCTATCTTTTGATACTGTTCATATAATGAAAAATATAAGAAATAACTGGTTAAATTTAAAAAATTTGGATAAAGCTTTTATTTTTCCTGATTTTTACACGAATGAAGTAAGAATAGCTAAATTTAATTTGGTTGTCAAAAAAGCTTATAAACTAAATTACAAATCATTATATCCCAGCAATCTCGAACGACAGAAGGTTTACCTTGTCGACAATATTTTTCATCATTCGACAATAGCATCTATGAAAGATTTTAATTACAGTGACATTGCACATTTTTTAGAAATAATTCGGAATTGGTGGGATATTGTGAATAACACGAGTGTAGTTTCAAAGGTAATATTAAAATAAATGAATTCTGTAAGCCAATTTCTAGTTTTAATGATTTTAGATGTGGATTTTTAAAGAAATTTTTAATTTGGTTGAATTGTTGGCAAAATTTAGAAACAAATGGTCATTTAACGTCAGATACTTTCAAAGCTCTTCATCAAAGTATTACCCCAGTAAACAAACTGACTGCAGTATGACAGCAGATTGGTGTTAGATTCGGGTCCTACTATGTCCGCATTTAACTATGCTTTTGTGGTCAGAGCCTGACATCAGGATCTGACCCCAGATTGACATCAGATTTCGATCAAATCTTGCAGCCTATCTGCCGTCAGATTGCGCTGCGCAGGGTCTGCTCGATTTTTGACATTAAATTGTACCAGCAGACCCTGCCGCCAATCTGCTCGCAGGTTAAGGCAGCACAATCTGTCGGCTTTCTGCTGTCAGTCTGCTTTCATCATCGAATATAACAAATCCTGTCTCAAATCTGTAGTCTTTCTGCCACAAACATTTGTAGTCAGGCGTTGGCCAAAATCTGCTAAAACGGACGTGGCTGACTGGGACTGTTCTTTTATTGCTTACGGAGTATTGCTTTAAAAATTTTGATATATCATATCTTTTACCAGGAAAATTTACGACTGAGAAATTAGAGAAACGATTTGGAAATTATAGACTTTTGTCCGGGTGCAATTATCATATTTCCTATGATGAAGTAATTTATGCCGAAAAAAAAATTAGATTGAAACATATATTTAAAAAATCAGGAAACTCATTTTCTTTTGCTGACATTCAAAATAAATTTCAGAATTGTAACAACAGCAACAATGATTGTCATGATTTTTCGGTTGATGTAACTCGATTTTTAGAAGTATTTAATAATGAATATTTATCTGAATCTGTTTTAGACGATTCAATTAAAATTTATATATCCGGTTATGGATCTCATTCTGTTTCCAAAAAATTAAATTGTAACATCTGTAAATTATTGATTGTAGAGGATAAAGGAAACACTGTAGGAAATGTATATTTTGATCATTTACAAAGAGGAGGCCTTTCTATTCCCACTGAGGAAGTAACAACCTTATTGATTCATATGTGTGCAATAATGGAAGCCATAATAAATGATAATAATTTGGAATCCCAATTTTTACGGTCTGAGAATCACAAAAATATTTTATGTAAATTAACATATCTTAGTATCAGATCAGATTCGGATTACTTGCCATTTTCTGAAACGTGTATTTGTGGAAAAGATTACCGCGATATTTTGTTTAAATTATTATCTGTTTTTTCAAATATTTTATTGAATGCCTATGTCAAAAATATAAACAATAATCAGTTAGATATAAATAGAAATGTTGCTTCTAATAAACGAAAATTTAAGACTTTTAGTTAGATTAGTAACAAGTTTAACTTATAAATGTGTATTTTCTTTAATATGTATGTACTTATATATGTAGTTTGTTTTATTTGATTAGTACCCTATTTCAAGATTTAACATTCTATTTAATTTATTTCAAAGATTATTTCTGTTTTCTTTCAGGCAGATTATATCATTGTTATTTTTTTTAATGTTTTCTTTCAGGTAGATCAAATTATTGTTATTTTTTGTTTTCAGTTTTGATCACATTATTATTTTTGTTACGTTTTTATTTTATTTTATTATGTGGGATGATAGGGCTATTGGCGAACCACCCACTTTATGATTCAAACGGTAACGCGCCATGGTAATACCCCTGAGGTGGTGAGGAAATTTACCGAACCACAAAAAATTGTAGTATTTATATATTATTTGGTATGTAATTATTAAAAAATGTCGTATATTTGTATCAATTTTTCTAAAAAAGCGTTAATCAACGTCTATCAACAAAGTTCGCCGCAACACGTGCCAGACTCCCAAGATTCAAGAGTCGGACTCGGTCGGACTCCCGATTCTTACATGAGCGGTGTTGCCACGTTGTTCAGCACGGCTAGTATTAAAGACGGCTGTGTCCAAGTCTAAGGGCGGTATTCATAAACGTGTCTTAAGATTAAGATCGTCTCAAGCAATTGCTTAAGATGCCGCCTAGATTCATAAACGTGACTTAAGCAAATGCTTAAGATCGTGCTTAAGCATTTGCTTGAGGAAGATCTTGTTCAAATAAGTAAATGCTTGTATGACGTCACATGTTCTTAAGATCGTCTTAAGCATTTGCTTAAGATGCCGCCTAGATTCATAAACGTGACTTAAGCAAATGCTTAAGGTCGTGTCTTAAGCATTTGCTTAAGATGGTCTTATTCGAGTCTTAAGACGATCCTATTCTCGCAAAGTGACGTTATATTTTCAAGACGAGGTTTTCGACGTCTTAAGACCGTCTTAAGACCATCCTATTGCATCCTATTGGCCAATACCCCCCATTACTTACATGAAGCAAGTAGAGAGCGAAATCGAAGTGCACATACTGAAAAAATGGATTTATTGAACATTGACGTTAGGTTTGCCTCCCGTACTTTAAAATAAAGTATCTTACGTTATTGAGATATTTCAAAATAATAAAAATTTACTCTGTAATGCTAAAAGGAATAGAAAATATGTTTGGAAGAAATAAAAATTAATAAGATTAAAATGTACTTTTAATTTGTTGAGCGTACTTTTTTTTTATACCCCACAAAAGCAAATGTACGTTATTTTTCTGTAAAAAAGATGGCAACCCTAATTAACGTTGACATTGATATCAATTATGTACAAAATAAATTATAATTAAATGGAGTCTCCGCTATCTGAGGTGTTTTTATTTTTACATTACATCAGTTTAGTGGTTGGGTTTATATATTAGTTTATTATGATAAAAACAAACACTACATGGCAGTGGAAAAAAGTTTTTCTGCAAATCATTAATAAATAACTTCTCGCTCACACGCGTTACTCACACATGTTCGAGCATCTTACTCCGTCGCCCACCTAGGAACGAACGGAATATCCTTCAATCATTGGTTGTTCTAACAGAATTATTCCGAAAATTTCCGAACGTGAATGAGCATTGTCTTAAGCAAATGCTTTATAAAGGCAGTGCTTATATGATATAAGCAATTGCTTATTCTTAAGCAAATGCTTAAGATCATCTTAAGCAACGTCTATGAATACCTGATGTCTTAAGTGAAATAAGACCGTCCTCTAGAAGATGATCTTAAGCATTTTCTTAAGACACGTTTATGAATACCGCCCTAAGAGATTTTTCTACTTACACTTTTTCTTATCCGGCTTCGAGAGTTTCGAATCGCGAGAAAAGTGCAAAGTTTCGAACTCTCGAAAGTCGAAACTTTCTTCGGTTTCAACCTTCGAGATTTCGAGAATCGAGAATCCCATCCCTAGTAAAAAGGCTTGCCAGGCTTGAAATAGTATTTTAATTCCCTAGCTACCGCAATCAAAGAGTTGAGCTTAAGATTCTTCCAGCTTCTTCGATGAAAATAATTGAAAGAAAGTGGAATAATATTTAATATTTTTACAATGAATAAAGAAAGTACTACCACATTAAATATTACAAATTTTTAAAATACGGTTGCAACTTTCGCGCCCAAGTGCATCGAAAAACTTATCGTGGCAATGCAACTCTGTACTTTAGTGGTGGAGATTTATCGATAGTTGGCACCATCGATAGTTTTCGATTGTTGGGTCACCAGCCATCGATAGTTATCGATAGATACCGATAGTTTTATATAAATAGGTATACGACCATAGATACAACATATGTATAATTAACATATGTACGTTTGTTTGTTCAAAATAAAATTGTAGAAGGAAATTTACATCTTATATATCTTACATTTTTATGCTAAATTTATTTACTAATTTACTAGTAGACCGACAATCAGTTGTCGAAAGTATCAGTTTTTGAAAATATCACATGCCTTAATCATGTTAGCTGCATTGTCTGTGACGATGCAAGAAATTTTATTTTCAATTCCCCTTTCTATGCAAATTTCTTGCATTACTTCTGCAATATTTTCTGCAGTATGATTTTTATATAAAACTTTTGTTGCTAAAACAACATTTTTTAATTCAAAATTTTCATTTATAAAATGACATGTGATTGTCAAATACGAATCATTATTCTTCGCTGTCCAAATATCTGTAGTTAACGCAACATATTTAGTCTCGTTTAATATGTCTTTCAATTTTTGTTGAGTCTTTGCATAAATATCTTTCATTATATGTTCCCTAATCGTGAATTTACTTGGTATTTTATATTTAGGATCCAAAAGTTTTACAAATTTTCTAAAACCATTATCATTTACGATGTTGAAAGGCTGGAAATCAGTTGCAATCATCAAAGCTAACATTTTATCCAATTCATTTTTTCTTTCTGAATTGTTTTCATATTCTAAAGATTTTTTAAAAAAAGAGTTAATGGACATTATACTGGATTTTGATATTGCTTCATTATTTGTTGATTCTGATTCAGAATCTTTTTCTATATTTGGATGAAATCTTCTAATGTGATCTGCTAAATTACTTGTGTTACCGCTAGTCTTATATTCTTTGCAACAAACGTTACATTTTGCTATTTGGTGATCATTTGATCTTGTAAAATACTTCCAGACGTAAGAGATTTTGCTTTTTTTTTTTTAATTACAGCTACAGCATCAATATTCGATTCATTGAAGTCAGTGTCTTCCCTTTCATGTACATGTACATCTTGTTTTCGCTTTTTTAATGTAATATTTTCTGATCTATCTTTCTCTACAAAATATTAATAATATGTATAAAAATAAAATATAACTTGTTAATATGCACTTACCAGTTTCTTTTGCTTTTATATTTAGAAATTTTTCCATTGTAAAAGCAGAAAGTAGAATACAATAATATTTTATATTTAACGGAGGTAATAAATTATACAGAAAGTATTCAACATACAAGTAACAAATCACGCAATTAATTAACAATCCGTAAAATGCACGTGCAGGCAAATGGCTATATAGTGTTTTCGCAATGACAAAAGACTAACAGTAGGTAGTATGAAACAAATGAAACTCATCGCTTGCAATAATTCAAATTTTAGAATTCGCGGTATCACCTCTACAATCGATAGGGAAACTAAGCTATCGATAGATTTCGATAGTGAGGACCATTGATAACTATCGATAGTACCATGGATAAATCTCCACCACTACTATACTTTAGCGGCATAGATGATAGTTTACTAGTTATCAGTAGTCAAGTATCTCTTTTCAACGTAAGCACGAGTCTGTTATTTCCGGTTTTTTTTATAAAAACATGGAGAATGGAAGAGTTGCGAATACCATGGAGAAAGCAGAAGACGGCACGCAATGTTTAACCATTCGAAACGATGAAATCTATCATAATGACGACGAAAAGTTGGTATTAAGTGCGAGCTTAAGTAAACGTCAGATGAAAAGAGTGCAGAGAAGAGCAAAATGGTTGGAAGGAAAGGTTGAGAGAAGGTTCCTATTTCCTCGAGTCTTTAATAAACATCCTTTACATGAATTCGACGATGGTCAGTTGACAAGTCAGGTGTCAATAAAAATGCATAAACTTGATTTTACAGAATGAGGGAACGAGAGAAAGTAAGACAAAAGAGAGCATTCGCTCGCGCTAACAACATAGACCTCGGCCCGTCGAGGAAAGCATTAAAGAAAAGTACGATGGCAGATAGCGACTGTAAAGTTGGAGTGACTATTGACCTATCTTTCGACGATCTAATGATTGACAAAGATATTGGGAAGTTGTCCAAGCAAATATTAAGATGCTACACTTTAAACAGAAGGGCCCTCGCGCCTATGCAATTTTCTCTAACTAGCTTCAATGGAAAATCAAGGGAAGATATGCAAAAGCATCTTGGCTACGAAAATTGGGACGTACGTCGTCACTTTTAATCTTATTATCGCTTCATCAACCCCTTCGCCATCACAGAGTCTCCCAAAGACTCTGATCCTTCTAAAATATACAACTACCACAATCTGCATTAACAATGGCGAAATACATTTCGTAGGTAAAATTTCACGAGGAGTCGTATTTGGATGTCTACCCGAAAGACAAACTTATTTATCTGACTAGCGAGTCGCCGAACGTTATCAACCATCTGGAACATGATTGTGTGTATGTTATCGGTGGTCTTGTTGATCATAATAGTTGTAAGGTAAGCTAGCTCGCTCGATTCGTATAAATTTTCTTATACAGCGTTTACATTTTTAGGGCCTCTGTCATAAAGTAGCTATACAGGCCGGAATAAGGCATGGCAGACTGCCTCTAGACAAATTCTTACAAATGAAAGCTAGGAAGGTTTTAACCATTGACCATGGTACGTCTTTAGATTTAAATCCAACCCAGAGAATTCAAATAATGTATACAAATATTTCAGTGTTCGAAATTGTGCTTAGAATTAGCGAAGGAAAAACATGGCAAGAAGCATTCTTACAGGTATTGCCAGAGAGAAAAAATGCTCAACCTATTTCGTCGTCGGGGGAGAAGGACACGTCGGACACCTGTAATGAAGAGGAAAATGCTTCGAGTATGAATGGTGAGCTAGAAGCAGAAGTGAATATTAGTGAATACAGATGTCCATTAACTGATAATGAACTTGGAAATGTAGAAAATAATATATGTACATAATAAAAACGTTGCAGATAAAAAAAGTAAATGTAATATTGCATTGTACAGAATTTCGTAATAATACAAGACTCTTACATCTTTTGCCATTCTCCTATTGTTATCGTTGGATTATATGTACTCATCACAGCATACGTTGCAAAGGAAACATACGTGTACATTGATCCATGTATACATATGTAATAATCTTACCAATAAATCGCGCATAAATGCAGAATGTATTAACGAGAAAACACGAGTTTTTGCTTCTAAATAGATTACGTATTGCGTGTACGTAAATATACGAGGGAATCTGAATGGAGTTGCAGTGAAAATCGATAATCATTCGTAGAGTAAATGATTTAAATAAATTAACGATGTTTTATTGAAAATAATTATGACAGATTTACTTTAAACATGATATCTCTTATGCAGAATAAAAATAGGAAGGTGAAACGCAAATTTCAATCACGTTCTCCGAATAATATTGATCAATTTTTCTCAAATTTTGCCCAGAAAATTCAAAAATATAGTTTCTGTATTTTTGTACTATTTACATACATATTTCACTTACATTGATTGCCTCGGGATTGTAAGAATAAGTTACAAATGCGTCACAAGTATAATAAAATAATATGGTTATTATGACTAGAGAATGATTATTTTCGATACTGTTTAGACTAAAGATTTACGTTCATTTCTTAAGCCACCAAATTCATTCGATAGACGCTTAATTCCTCCCTCAATTTGTAGCATTAATAATTCCTGCACATTGATCCTCATTTTTGTTTTAAATTATTAGAACAAGGTATCATATATAAAGTGAAATCAGAAATTTCTGCAAAATTTGGGTAAAACTGATTGAATAATATCTCGAAATTTAGTATAAATTCACGTAGTACGTACGTTCGTATCATTAAGACTATATTTACATAAGCGGTATCATTTTTAATAGTGGCTTTACAGCAAAGAGTTTTTAATCGACTTGAAAGTAATACTACTTCATAACTTGCTATTCGTTCGCTTAACAATATATCATTGTCCAAATTTGTGTATTTTTTACAATTGTCGCAACCAATTCTTGTGATATAAGTTTTAGAATTCAGTTATGAGATCTCCGTAATTAATAAAGTACGTAGTTCTACTCCGTTTTGTACCTGGACATACTTGAGAGAATTAAACCACCATTCGCAACTTCATTAGAACGTAAAATCACATCCGAGTATTTATGAAATATAAATTTATTTTTTGACAAATTCTCTTTCACTTTTGCAATATGAAAAACAGAGCTGATGATGTGATAATTTTTATTCGATTTTTTTTTTACCTCCTGTATAACGGATATCGTCGTTTTCAACTTCTTAATTATAATTTACAGACAAACATTTCCTATGTGTCGTACATATAGACAAATTCATTTTCCTCCACAAAGGTCAAAGTAATATTTAAATTGACAAACGTTACTTGTTCGATCGATCCTCGTGTTCCCAACCCTTTTCACGATAATCGAATTTTTCTATATACACCGAAAAGTGCACAAGTCGAAATTAAAAGATGGGGTGGTAGAATTTCTTTCTCGCGTGTATGTAGAATTTCGCAAGTATACACCAAGCTAAGTAAACTACCGAGATGCTATCATTTGCACAAAGTCAAAACATGTCTAGCTCTAGTCGTTAAATTTTTTAAAGCAGTTAGGGGCTTAATAAAATACTTGGCATCTTTCATCAAGAAACAAACGATCTCTTCGCAACAATACTGAAAAAAATCCTCACGCATAGCTCCGCGGAAATATTCGTAGAATAAATCGGAACGGTTAGCTAAAATTCAATCGGAGCTATTATCTTACACAGATCATTGCTCAATTAAAATGTATTTAAATATATCAATTGCCTTTAATTCTATTCTGCATAATAATAGCTTTGCAGCTCGTCGCGTCTGCAGCTCTCATGCGCCGTCCAAGTCATCGATCTCCTGACTGTCAATTATTTCGAATTCGCTACCACTCTCGTCACTATGGCTAATTGTAATTAATTTCCTTGATAGAGGGTCCAGTTCAAGTTCAAGCTCGAGCTCCGGCGATTCTCTGCGGTACGACCCTTTCTGAAAATGGCCACTTTGAAACTTGACACCGTCAATGTCAGTTTCTTCGGCACTGAGCTCTAATTCGGAGGCTTCTACGCCGTCGGTGCTTCCATCTTCGTGCGATGGCATTTTCAGAGCCATAAGATCTTCGTCGTCAAAGAATTCTGTAGTTGAAAGAAGTATTTATTGCATCGGTAAGTTCAATATACGTAGAAAAAAAGAAATTAAAACCGACTTCAAATAAATAAAAACGCGCTAAAAAGTAAAAAATAATTTTGTTCCTTATTTAATCTACGACTCTCAATTTTTTTATGTCGGCGCCTCATCATTTGCGCTGTGTAAATCTGGCGCCGTTTTGGTTTCGCCAAAATCGGTTCAGTAGTTACGGAGAAATTCGCGGACAAACATAATACGTATAACATACATACAAACACCTCGAACTGAGAACCTCTTTCCTTTTCGAAGTCGGTTAAAAATAAATGGCGAGCATTTTAGAGAGCATACTCCAAAATCACTTTTCGTAAACGAATGGAATTTTAAATAAAACATGCTAATACAAGTAATATCGTACCATTGTGAGCGTCAGACAACACGCTCGTCGGCGTCGGAGATTGATCCCCTGATTCTCCTGCTCTATTAAGAACCTGAAGATTGTCCTCAGTTACAGCTGGCAGAAATTCTTCGATTTCGCTGTCCCATTCTACATAAAAGAAAAGTTGTTAAATTAAACGTCAATCGCGACGTATTTTGCGT
Source organism: Andrena bucephala (assembly GCA_947577245.1). Classification (NCBI taxonomy): domain Eukaryota; kingdom Metazoa; phylum Arthropoda; class Insecta; order Hymenoptera; family Andrenidae; genus Andrena; species Andrena bucephala. Next base: position 93,023,593 of record OX387715.1, on the reverse strand, counting down.
GCCATTAATATTATTATTATACTGTTAACAAGCACAAGACCTTTTAGAGCTTTATGCGATATTAGTCACCTTTATGTGATATCATCTTGTTGGGTAGCTTTAATAATAATGCAGGTCCGAGTAAAATGCCCATACATATTGTATATGCGAGAAGTATACCATTTATAGTGCGACCAATGGTCCATAAACCAAAAGACAGAGAACATACAGCAGTGTAAAACTAAAACCATTTTTAATGTTAAGGATTAGCTTGACATTTGGAAATGATAAATATTGTACGTACGATGTAAAGAGAGATATGCATTAATAACGTTTAAACTGTTTATCCCTATTTAATGTACGATCAATCAATGAAACTTTACCACTCCGAGCTGCTCTCGTCTCAGCTGCTTCAGGCTGTGTATCGCAGATTTTACTTTTTTCTTTATCTTTTCGATTTGCTCAGATTTTGCGTACGACCTGTAAATATACGTATCTCGGTCAGTCCAGAATCTCACAAGTACGAGAGTTAATTGAGCTACTAATACTTACGCAGCTGCGTCGACAGCTCTGTTTTCTTTTCGCACCTGGGCTTCTAAAGTACTGTAGCAGAGGACTACGACCAGCGCAGCACTGCTGGCTGCGGCAAAGCCACGGACCTCGAGCACAATAATTCCCCTGGAAAATGAGTACACAAATTAATGGCATTATCGGTAATTTATATGAGGCAGTGAGAGCGACAATGGACCAACCCACGTTAAAAAATTCTTTTTTCCCTATTTTATGTGATTAGTAGAGCTTATTGGAATACATTAATGCTACTAACTCAATTTCGGAAAAAATGTGGGTTAGTCAGTAGTAATTTTCTTTGATCATTGAACGGTAATATTATACAGTTTTTGATTAAACGATTTGTAGAATTAATGCAATAGATCAATGCTAACATGGTAAATTCAGAACGATTAATTGCAGAGCAAAAATAAAAAATTATGATTCTGGTATATTAATGTTGTAAAAGTCTGTGTTATGTAAATAGCCAGAGAGGTTTCAAGATGCGCCGATAATCAGCAATGATATCTAAACTTCCGAAAAACTTCTCGCAAATTATAATGAATAATATTATCTTAATTCTATCTTTCCTTATATTATTCTGTGAAACATGCCAATCGGGTACTTAATGTATGATTGTCGTCGAATCAAGTATAACGGTGAAGAAAATATTTACGATGCATATCTTCCATGTTATTCTTTAGCGCGAGAATTTCATTCGTAAAAACGATAATTAGTAACCGTTGCCGCGACAGGTCGATCGGCAATTGCGCGGCGATTATACTTTTTAATTATCAATAACACGTACTGCCATCTGGAGCAGCACTATGGGTCCGGTGGGAAAATACGCAGGGCAGGGAAGATGCAATTCATTCGACAAAGCGAGCACGAGTAAACGCAATCGCGGGGGAAATGGGCGACTCCGAAGTGTGTTGCTCGTAACCAGAGGAAACCCATCAATGATCGATTATACGTATCACGAACTAATATGCCCGTAGTATGCGTAAATAGCGTCATGTGATTGACGTTCTTCATTCATTTATCGCGAAGGAAAAATGCACGGCTACTTAAATGCCAAGGATCACCGAGCGCACAAGCATCGATACTGTTATTTACAACCGACTGTCGGATGCCGAAACACACGCACACGCACGCACACACGCGCGCGCTCGAACAAACCTTGACCCAGAAGGCGGATTACTCGTAAAGCGTTACAAGATCAGCTGGCTGGTATCTCGCGGCGCCCTTTAAACGTACGGTTCTTATTTAAATCAGCGTAACAGCCTTCTACCATAAGAAAACACTGACAAATCCCCCACGACCGTCGAATTGTATAACAGAAAAAGCTATATACACGATAATATCGTCGATGTTCTGAATCCCGCGATAGTCGCCCCCGTCCGGACCCTCGGGTCGACATTTAAGCTGCAACGGGTATCCATTACACGGTGGACGAACGGTAATCGCGGAATATGATCGAACGTCGCGGATAGCGTTTTAAAGCCTGGAATGACGCACAGCGGTGCCCACCGCAGGGCAGAACTCACCAAAACAGTATGTTGAACACGATGACGACGGAGATACTGTTCACGGAATTCTCCCAAAGAAGGATACTCTCCAGAATGCCGCATAGCCGCCGCGATGCCTCGAAATTGCACCCGACATTCCGACACTGTTCGAGCTCGACGGCTTTCCGCTCGTCCTTCGCGGCCGCCTCGCTCGTATCAGGAGGTGTACCGTTTCTCATCCATCGGAAATAACATGCCACTCTCGATAACCGTTCCATGACAGTTCCAGGTCGGTGTTGTTGACTGCTTTTGTCGTCCTAATTCTCGCTCTCCTTTGGCATGGTACACCCTCGGAAGACTGTGCGGGAGTATTTTTAGCGCGTGACAACGAGAGTAAGACTTTTGAGAACGAACGAGCGATCGCGGGGGTTTCTTCTGCTTTACCACCAACAACGAAGCAAGAAGAGGGGAGAGAGAGAGAGAGATAGATACGCGCGTGTATACGCGGGGGGCTGGCAGAAGAGAGAAAAAATTAGCAGAAAGTGAGAGGGACGGAACGAAATATAAACGAAAGGACAGGGACTGAAGACTGCGACGAAGAGACTGACAAGGAACGAGCGATTAGAACGTTACGAGATAGACAGAGAGTTGCGGAGCGCGCGCGCGCGCCCGCGTGTCTCAGTAGAGGGGAGGCGCACACGATGAAAAAAAGAGTGGAAGGGAACGATATGAAATCACCGAGGGAGGGACGGAGAAGGGATTGTACACCCTCGCGTTATTTCGCGTTCGCCCTTGTGTCGATTTTGCGGATACCTTTCTTCCGAGTCGCCGCGGGCTTCTTTTGTCTCCTCTCGCGTTTTTTCTCGGCAGCACCAGCCGGTGTCCAGTTAACGTCGTGTCTTTTACCGTGCTACTGACGTAGCTGCGTACGCGCTCCAACGTTGTTCTACGTTCCCTACCTCCGTCTATTCTGCAACACACGTGACGGCCGCGACACAAGACACCGTTCTACGGCGCACAACGTGCAATGGAACTGCGTAAATCCGGAAATTTTAGTCATCTCTCGCGATAATAATCGCACGCCACGCCGTGTCTTGCCGTGCACGATTAAAAATCAATTCTCTTAATCGTTAGTTCTTCCACTGCACGCTAAGGCAGCTGCAATGTGAATAATTAAATATTAGACACGGCACATCTGCATTGTCAACCTTCATCTGTCGATGTAGCAAATTGTCTACAGATGTCTCTAAATTTCCATTTGTCACAGCTGACTTTGGTCCATTATTTGTTTCTTTTCTTTTAGATATCTCTAATTCGGAACTCTTCTTGATAACGTTTTTTTTTAACTCTTATTTGGTGGAACTGTTTGCGAACTACCCTCGGGGGATGGGGGTATACTATAGCACTGATCTATCTCCAATTACAACGGCATCACATAATTTTACTCTTTTAATATAATTGAGGCATTTGATGGAAAATGGGCACATAAGCCAATGTTTTTCATAAGCTTGTGTGTCCTTTTTCCATCAAATGCCTTAATTGGAATTTTTAACAACCAACATTCTTGCGAAATATTTTCTCACATATTCAACGTGACACAATAGCAAAAGATTATTCACATGAATATTTAACCAAGCGTTTCGCTTGCATTTCGCGGAATCAAACGAAATAGTAGATGATGAATGCTTTTGTAATTTTTCAGGCAACTCGATAATTTGAATCTTCCCTCCCGCTCCCCTCCGGTCATGCGTCAGCATTTTTAACACTTGGCGGATCTATAGTAAAAGAACTATCATTTCAATATTGCGCGATTTTACATTAGCCTGAAGTAGCATGCTTTTTACGATTCTTTCTGCGAAATGAGATACGGAATTCAATGAACCTGCATGCAGGTAGAACGGTTCGCCCAACCGGCAGCGAAGCGAATTTGTTTTTCCCTTGTTGCCTTTCGAACGGCGTTACGCCGAACCGGTGATCGCGCATATGGTTGTTTTGTTAGTATACTAAAGCCTATGCCCGACGGTCGTTCCAGGTCGTTCTTTCATCATTTCATTCTACTTATCCCGCGAGGTCGAGGTATTTCAGGTTTTCACTTTTACCATAACAGTAACGGTGCAAATGATCGAGTGCCCCGTCCCTGGAAATAGCCCAGTTTCTATATAAAGTCCTACTGCATACCTACGTATGTACTAGATTTTGCTGAACGCGTACAATCGACCTGTACCATTAACAGATTACTGAACTTTGCCGACCACTTCGGCAAAACGAATTACAAATTCTGTCGCCAAAGGCAACTTGGAAATAACTGTTCTTTCCCCTAATTTTTGGCGAACTCTTAATCGCGCTGCAAAAGCCGCGATATGTACTCTTCATCTTCATACGAACCGATCATTGTCATTCGTTGGGCCTACGAATAACAGGAAGTTAACTCATTCTCGTACAACGTTATTTGCAACTGAATCGATGCAAACAACGATCAAAACAATCTACATATTCGCTCGTGCGATGCATTACGTAACGTGGATTCACAGTAGTCTTTATAGCAACATCGCGCGCATGCAACAAAATTGATAATTTACTTTCGTAATTTGCATGTGGGTTTTCTAGCATCGTTGGAAAATAATTGATTACATTTGATTGCACGACATTAAGTACGCACAGTACGTATGCCCGGCTGCTTCGACAATATTGTATATTATTTCTCTAAGCTTATCTTTGTATCATTTTTTTATCTATAAAGACGCAAACAATCTCTTTGTAAAGATAAGATTGTATCAAATACTATTGAGTAAGGTGCAAATATATGTCGCGTAAAATTGTGCTGTTTATCGTAAAATTCGTTCTGATCGATCGGCCGAATTTATATACAAATTGTTATCTTTATATCAACTCCATTGACAAATATAGTTGCCAACATCGTATCTTGCGACAGAGAGTTTGCTTCATATCAATCTTTACAAAGCAAATGGAAGAGAAGAGCTGGTTTTTTGCAACGCGATGGTCTGATTGTATATTTATAAAAAAAAAAGAAAATCACATTTTACATTTAACGTTATTACTATATCGCTTTATTAGATATGTGCACAAAGTCTTTGTGTTCGATTTAGTTACTTTACATTTCGATCAGAGTTGAGTAACATTAAGCCATGTGTCATATAAAGTGTACTTATATAGAAGTACAATAGTTTATTTGTGAGAACAAAGCTACAAAAGTCAACGTATAAATGCGCACGTAAAAATAAATACATTGTCAACGCGCGGTGCGTTCACGATGTTGCGAGTATTTGCATTGTTTTACGAGATGATGCGATAAGTTGATGGTCCGTTTGTCATTACCGATAACAAGATTTAAACAAAGTAGGTGATTCCGCGGAAATACAAATTATTGTATCCGAGATTCATTGTAAAGAAAATTTAGTTGGACGTTGAATAAGTATATTTATTCCGAGAGCTTATTTTTAAACGTTTGAATACGAGTAAAATGTAAAAGTGTTGAATCACATCGTATTAGTTACAATTAAAATGGATTAATATTATTACGAAAGTAGTGCGTTTTTTAATACATTCTGTATGTTGATTTAGCTCTCTTTCAAAGAGCTGCATTAATCTTTTGTTAACCGTATGCTTATTCGTATCGTATAACGTAGATAATAGGCAATTAAATATTGCGGCCCCTTATCTACGTAATATTTGTGCAGATGTTTCCGAAGTGAAATTACCAAGGTTTTCAACAGTTGCAAAATGATCTATACCTATTACTATGCATACCGTTATTTTATACATTTATACAATTCCCTACATACATTTTCAAATCATTCTTTTTAAAATTTAAAATACGTGTGAGAACAAGGAAGACACGAGAACAGAACAATTAAACATCATTCCTTAAAATACACATTTGCGTATAAAGTTTTAGATCTTGCAATATCACAATATTCAGTGTGCCTTATTTGTATCTTTATCATCGAATATATTAATTATGAGAAATCCCAGTGAATATGTTATTTAAGAGAAGACTTTATCGCATTCCTGCATAACAATTCCAACAGAGCGGCTGAAACCCTCCAAGAGATTAATATTCCTAATAAATTTCAGGATAGAAAAAGATAATTAAAACATTATACAAACTTTCTTGTCGGGAGACAAAAGGCACTTGCATATAAAATTTATGCTAAAGTAGACTGTAGAAATCTTAGAACCGTTATTGTTGGCGCGTTTACGTGCAGATATTTATTTCTGCACCACAGTCCCCCCCGTTGTATAGAAATCATTACCCCTTGTATATAAATTACACTTACCATACACACGCGCATACCCATTCATAGCAGTCTAAGTTATATGGCAGTAATATAATATCTTGCTTAATGCATAGTTCGAGAAAATTTCATATTACATTAGATTCCATTAAATACTTACGAGTTACAGTGTTAAAAACTACCCTATTTACGGCTAAAGCTTCTTCTGCTGCGTAATAAAGCTTCTGCTTTTCCATTTAAATATTTACCAATTTAAAATTTATATATAAAAAGGACATAATTTACTGCATTGTGGTTTTACTTCCTCTATCATATAGAGATCATTCTCACAGTTCTCATTTCCCAGCATATGTTGGATTTTTGAACGTCGAAGTGGCTTGCTTGTAGATCGGATTTTCTCCCTGTTTGAAGGTACAATAAAGGAGTTTGTAACAATGATTGCATCGGACGACTAAAGAGAAGATGCTTACCGTATCCCATTTGGCCATCATCCTTTCCTTCTCAAATCTCGCGAACTCTCTCCTGTCGTGTATGGTCGTCAGTAGCTTCCACAGAAGTAGTAATGCGAGGCCGATTAAAACGATTGCCGCTATTACGCCTAATACTATGCCCAGCATATAGACTTGCGGCGGGCACTCCCTTTCTTTCTGTGCTCGCACTTTCAGACAATTTGTCTCGTTATAATAATAAACAAAGTTGTATTTGCAATCGTCCTCGTCTATGCCGAAGCATAGCTCTTCGTCTCTGTCGACGTCTCGCGTCACAGTGTCCACTGGCTCGGGAACGAATTCCTTACAGTTCCTCGCGCATTCTTCTTTGTCGGAGAAGTTTCCAGTGCCATACATTTGGCACAGCACGCAGTTCTTCAACTCTTCGCAACGGCTCGGGCAAGTTGGACACTTGTTGCAATGCTTGCCGGAATATCGCATGTTACCTTCTTCGTGGCAGATACATTCGCCGCAAACACAATCTCCCTAAATGAAAAGATTTGATATAGTTGGAATTAGGAAGATGCGCTGCATTAAACGCGTGAAATACGGCGAGCTTTTATATAACTCACGTGTCCCGAGCACAATACTCCATTCGTAGTTCCTGGGGCGATGCAAGTTTCGTTGGAGGACCTGCAATTGCAGGACGGTCCGGTCCATCCAGCATTACAGACGCATTGCCCGCACTCGCAAGTTCCATGATTCGAGCACAAGTAACCTTGATCTCGATCACACGAGAAGTTATCGCACTCGCAGAAGTGGCCTGATATGCTCTGGAAAGAATTCCAGGGTAACATTAAAAGCTCCAAGGCGACTTTAGCTTCGCGGGTATACTTACTTCTTCGGGATTCTCTCTTTCTTCGCATTCGCACTGACCACAAGCACACGTACCTCTCCCCGAACAATCTACCAGTGAAGTATTGTCAGGCCTGCAATATTGGAAATGTATATCGAATCCGGTCATCTCTTGATGGGGGCTACACTCGCAGCGTTTCCCAAAGAATCCATCGTAACATTCGCAAACGCCACATTTCAAAGTCCCCACACCGTTGCACTCCTCTGATTTCCGCTCGTACAAAGACCCTTCGCGTTCGCACTCGCAGTCGCATAACATTTCCAAGTTTACTGTAAGCGTCTCGTTGATACCAACCTGAACAGCATTAACGCATATTAAAATACAATTCCGTTATTATGAAACTTGCGCGAAATATTCTCATGCTTACTGGGTAAATATCAAATCTCTGATTCCATTCCGATCTATTTTCCGGGCAACTTGTGACCTCAATTTCTGCGATAAATTCGACCTTCGTTCCGACTTTCAGCCCATCGCATTTCGATGTTTCGATAAGCGGTCCTGTGCCCAAACACTTGGAGAAGTATTTCACCTTCACGGCGCTGCTGGCCGTGTCTTTCATTTCAACGGAGCTTGAAATCGCGTCGTACTGCTCTCGAATCAATTCTACAACGTTGCTCGAGTCGTCCGACAATTTTCCAGCGAACGATCCTTCCACGTGTTTAGTCAGTCTTTTGTACACGTTTATTTGTTCCTCGGTGACAGCCCATATAACATTAATGGCGTTCTGTTTCACTTTCAAATTAATCTGAGAGATGCTTGGGTAGTCCTGCAAAGACGAGTGCGTGTATAGTCCGCCCCTGTCCAAGTGGCACTCGCCGTCGTTCGGCTTTACAATTCCACCCAGTTTGCCGTCGCCTGCGTAGTGGAAACCAGCGTCCGTAGAAAATACCAAGAGTCTACGAGCCTTCTCACGCCAGCCGATCTCTCCTCTGCAAACTATAGCTTGCATTATCGCGTCGAATCCTCCCTCTGGCGCATCCAAGTTTCCAGACACCGAAGCATTTCGTACCAAGTTCTGCGGAAATAATGCGAATGAATAACAATGAATAATAATAAATTGTTGGAACGTAAAGTTATCATCTACTCACTGCGAAATGACTAGTGTCTTGGGACAGTGTCATAATATTTTTGTATCCGTAGGGCGCTGCACACCCATCGCATGGTTCTATTAGCCTGGAATACAGAAGCGGCTGTACATTTATTCTTATAAATGTACACCTTGCGCGATGTGCAACAGCATTATTACAAGTTACACGAGTTGACGAAACTTTTGTGGGAAACTTACGACTTTGGCATTGTATTAACATAAGGCATTACAACCTTATCAACGAAACTGCCGAAGCCTAACCGAAAGTTGGTCGTAATTTTACTCATACTCTTTACTAAAAGTTTACCCAAGTCTGATAATTTTGTCTTGTCGTCTTCCATCGATTTACTCAGATCCATAAGATAATACAGATCAACTGGGTAGTCTTCTGCTTGTGAATAAGCAAAGGTCATTCTGTGCGCCTCGTCTGAAAATACAGATATTATTTAAGATTGCGGATGCCACTTTCATTGAAATTATGCGGAAATAAGCAAGGGCTGCAATAACTCACTTATTCTAAGCTTTAAATTAACTTCCTGCGGCCATATCTGCACAGCTTCTTGCCTTTTGCCGCTGCTGCTAATACTAGTGCTACTTTCTCTATGCGACTGCGAACTAGAGCTAGACGAGCTAGAATTCATGTACGAATATTCGTAACCACCAGCACCACCGCCACTGGTATATCCACCTTTCGTTAAATTGCGATGTCTTGTCATACTGAAAACGTTGTCTGGATTCCACGTGTATTCCGTCGGACATGTTGCAAATATTTTAGTATTTATATTTGGTAGGAAGCACCGCTTTTCAGGAAATTTCTACGAGAAAGATAAAAAAAAAATACCAATTACATAGGCGTATTGTTCCACATTATTCTAAAATACTACAGAAATCCTTAAATAATAAGCACGCCCAGAAACATCTGCGATCTACACTTACTGGTGCAGCACACCAAGCACAATGAGGTGTTTGTATGCATTCATGACACGTCTGTTTGCTAATACAAGGATTCATTCCTGTCAGTCTTTCCGGAGGCGGGTAATTCGCCTTTGCCAGCGATGATATAATCGCTATTGTAACGATCCATCCCAAGCTGCCAAACATTCTGCGCAGATAAACACAAATTGTAGCACAGAAAGCTCCATTCGAACAAAAAAAATCAAGAGTATCAAAGTAAAAATAAATATGGCCTCTTGTTTCAAACTAAATCAATACAATATATTACAAAAATCCAAAATACATTTTCTTAAATAAAGCGACGATGATTCAACTGATTCGTGCCACTCCTTTATTAAGCATCGGCATAAATTATAATGGCAAACGTTTTAGGGAAATAAGAATGCTTCCAGTAACTGTTGACTCATGAAATTCTTAAATAACATGCTTCCAATGGCTATTTTTACCTTCCAAGAAAAAGTAGGTATTACATATGTGATGACTCGTCTTGCATGCAGTGCCTATAGATAAATCTTACACACAACCGCAGATAGCAGATTTAAGGAAAGCGGTAAAAATCTTTTCCTCGTCGTTTATTATGTGAATTCTGACAGTATTAAAGTGAAATGTTATTTTCTCTACATATTCTCACGATTAGATATTGCTTCTCTTAAATATTTAAGATATTTAAATATTAGATACTCTTTATCATTCAAGGGGATATAAGACAATTGGTAGTGAATACAAGTTGATAAACAGAGGATGCATTGTTCGATACAATTAATAGAAACAGAAAAAAAAACAAAGCATCCTTGATAATCCATACATTGTATCACTGAGAAATCATTTTACACGGTGTTTCTCTGGAAGCATCCTCCGCAGAAACAATGCGGCACGATTAATGTTTAAAATTGGGGCAAACTAGTAGCTTCGTTTATAAATACAGCGCGCACTGAGAGGGAGCCTATTCTTAAATGACTGAGTCAACCTGTCACGTCATTTTAATATTTTGAATAGGATTTCGAATAAAACAATTGAATCGATTAATTTCACGGGTCACACTCCGAAAATACAACAGTTTCAATTCAGAATTTCGTTTACTCGAATATCGGATCGCTTTCGTGTTTATGTTAAACAGATATATATATAGCTACGCAAGGGAGAATGAAGATAAAGATAAGAAGACGGGAAAAGGGACACTTGAAGCGATGAAATTAAATTGTTTCCCAAGCGGAGGAATGAAATGCAATTGAGGCGCGGCTACGCGAGATCTCCCACGCTTTAATCCTCAAGCTGAGTAACATATCGTTTATCGTGGCGACGAAAACAAATTCTCACTCGCAAAGTATTGAAAGGATTTCCAGACGCAGTTCAGGTGTGCCCGACACTCGTGAAATATGATTATCCGCGGCGACAAAACAGGCCGCTTATTCATTCATGACGATGCCGTCATCTTTATATTTACAAAGTGCTATCACTTTGCAAACGAAGGGAAAGCCGAAACGACGAAGAAAGAACGAACAAAAAGGCTGGGTCGGGCGAGAGATTTCGGACACTTACTTTTCGCTCTCAGAAGGTCCTTTTTTTCAATCTGCTATTAGAACATCACAGGTTTCATCGATGTTTTCTTGTTGCTTGAATTTGAATTACCATAAAAGGTAACCCATCAAACGCACGCACTCCACGGAACAACTGCAGCACAGAACCGCGGTTCGACCAGGTTGGACTCGCACAGATCCCCCAAGACCCCCTGATCAACTCTGATTGACTCTGATTGGACGCACCGCCACTGACTAACCTCAAAAGACAGACACGCGACACCGTAGACCGGGCGAGACGAACTGCGCCTCTAGCGCCGCCAGTGTACGTTATGCAAACTATCTTTCGTGACGTCTGGATGGCGGAAAAATTTGAACGCCAGTAACAACGAAGCCTTCGAAGTAACAAGAATAAATGGTTTTCACTTCCACTTTAGCTGCGTTTCATATTTCATAAGTGAAAATATTGAACTCGAAAGGTGACTCTGAAGAAACGCAAAGGAGTAAACCAAGTATTAATGAATGAAGTAGAAGGAAATGCTGATCAAAATAATAATTGCATGTAATGAGTTATTATCCGAAGAATACATAATCATTTTACATAGAGGATATGCTCATTTCTTAAATTTAATTAATTATTCAAGCAAGTAGAATTATTGACGATTAGAATCTGCAGCATTAAGTACCATTTTCAACGAACTACCAGCAACGGTTGATATTACAAAACCGGAAGTGCAATTTTCGACAGCCCGAGTATTTAAAACAATGCATACATAAAATGTACTTGAAAATGCGTATGTCTGATTAGTGCTTCAACAAAATATAAACGTGACAAACAATATACATGGTATTGTGCAAAGTCGTACGTGCTTACTTGCTTAATGAAAATCAATACCTGCATAATCTGCGCAGAGAACGGAAATGGCGGCATTAGAGCCCCTCTGCGCATCCCCACTTTTGAATATCTTTGAAGGATATATGTCTCACATCCGGGTTCATGGTAAATCGTTCTTTCTGTCCCTGGAAGCGGCTCTGGTAAGATGTTTGTTCGCTACTTGTACAATTCTCTTTTTGATTTCAAATAATTGTTTCCGCATTGTATGCCGCACCGCTTCTGATTATCGCATTATTCTTTTTTTACTCGTCTGCCGGATTCGTCGAGCGTGTTTAATGATTGTAAATTTAATTTTAGATATCTTTGCCGCTTGTCGAGTCAATCAAGTACAACACAACTCGTTGAAACAGCAATTTAATCGGGGACTGAAAGGCCATCGCCGGTATCAAACATGTGAGTAGAATTCTCCTTTCAAAGTATCACGTGAAACTTCTATCGCTATTAAGATCTAGCTTTTATCACAGCGCGTCATGGCAGTTCTCACGTTTCTTACAAAGATCTATCGTGGTCGGCCATTACGCGAATATCTGCAATGCGTCGCTATTACTCATTTCCTCTATCGCGTCCTTGAAAAATTGATCGATGTACTATTATGCAATTTTTTCTTTCTGCTTGAATATCTGTTTTAAAATATGTATAAACTATTCTGCATTATGTATTTATGAAAATTGGAGAATCAAACTCTTGTACAAATAACTGTTGGGAATTGTTATGTAAAGACACTTCCAGAAACGGTTATTCAGAATTGAAATAATCAATGGACAGAAGATTCCTACAAATATAATATATATCTATACAATATATATATATATATATATACATATATATTATGTACGAAGATTCGATTTAATACATCAGCTTTACAGGAATCGGAACCATTAGAAATATTGCTGTAAAAAGATGCTTTGAATATGTAACTGTTTTTTGTCAGTCACATAACGCATTCAATATCAGAACTGTGATCAGACGCAATGTGCTCGCTAATCTTGATTTTTTGCAACTGTCAGCAGTTCTTACGAAACAGTTTCAAGAACACGATATAATACTGTGTTGAGTTTTAACGTACATCGTCCCGCTTAGTTTTATAACGTTCGATAAAAGTAATTCTATATTTGAATAGGCAATTTCATATACATTTAACCACACGTAAGATCTTTGTAAAGAGACTTGAAAATTAATTGGTCATGAAATATGAATAGCTTGCCTAAAAACAATTTCTCAAACTTAGTAAGCAAAACTGCGTGGCTTTAGTCTAATATTGACAAATTAATATTACATTAGTATGATATTGATATTAAAGGTTACGACAAGTAGTTGGTGCCTTTGGATCTCTCAGACTTAGGTTTGTATTCAAGCAGTAACATATTACCTTAACATATTAACGCGAACCAAGAATTGTACTCGGTGAAGATCTAGCTGACAATTTTCATAAAAATATAATTGGAATTATACTTTTGAAAATTAACCTCTCATTTTGGCATGCCTCCATTTTGTATATCAATGGAGCATGAATGCTTGTGGGAGGGAAACTGAAATGTGAACATGCCTTCGGAATCCACACCACTCTGTCTGGAGCCGACTCTCTATGTTCACTACATTTACACATAAACATTCCAATGTACGTTCCGTCCGTGCATGATCGATCGCCCCTGACAGTGTCGACGTCTTCTTTTCTAGGACGTACGGAGCAATGTCTAACAGTTACCACAATGGAAGTTACCGAGGTGGGAAGGTGCAGAGGAACAGATACGGGACTAACAGCATGAGCAACGGTGGTGGTGGTGGTGGCGGCGGCGGTGGGCGGTTTGGGAATCGCAATAGCAAAAATTCTACAGGCAGTGCTGGTACTAACTTGAGGAAACCGAATTGGAGCTTCGAGAATCTGAAACCGTTCAAGAAGGATTTCTACATACCGCACCCTAATGTCCAAGCACGTCATCCACGGGAAGTGGACTTGTTCAGGCAGGAGAACCAAATTACATTGAAAGGAGACAAAGTTCCTAATCCGATTCAGCATTTCGAGGAGGGAAATTTCCCGGACTACGTGATGCAGGGTATTAGAAAGCAAGGATTCAGCGAGCCGACAGCTATTCAAGCGCAAGGATGGCCGATCGCAATGTCCGGCCATAACATGGTCGGGATAGCGCAGACTGGGTCCGGGAAGACTTTGGGATACATACTGCCCGCCATAGTGCATATTAACAGCCAGCAACCTCTGAACCGCGGCGATGGACCAATAGCTCTAATTCTAGCTCCAACTAGGGAACTGGCGCAACAAATTCAAAGCGTCGCTCAGGATTTCGGTTCCTTGTCTTACGTGAGAAACACTTGTATCTTTGGTGGCGCGCCGAAGGGGGGTCAAGCTCGCGATTTAGAACGTGGAGTCGAGATCTGCATCGCTACGCCTGGACGACTGATCGATTTCCTGGAGCGCGGAACGACAAATTTACGAAGATGCACCTACTTGGTTCTGGACGAAGCCGACAGGATGCTGGACATGGGTTTCGAACCCCAGATTAGAAAAATTATCGAACAGATCAGGCCGGATAGGCAAGTTCTTATGTGGTCCGCCACATGGCCAAAAGAAGTTAGGAATCTCGCGGAGGAGTATCTCACAAATTACACACAATTGAACATTGGATCGTTAACGTTGGCTGCCAATCACAACATCCTTCAAATCGTTGACGTCTGCCAGGAGCACGAGAAAGAAACAAAGTATGTATTACTCTTTTTAAATCTGCTATATAGTTTGAATATTCTCTCTTGCATCCAACGTACTCTGCATTTTATTTATTATGATGATATCGGTATATGATAATTTATGATTTCATATAAGATTTTTCCTCTAAGAAGAACTGACCCCTTTTTGTTCACCTCGTAAATACACTCTTCGCTTAACACGCTCGAGTTACAACACGTGTTCCTCGTGAATTTCAGGTTAGGAACTCTTCTACAGGAGATTGGTAATGTTAACGAAGACGGTGGGAAGACTATAATTTTTGTAGAGACAAAGAAAAAGGTGGAGAATATCACCAGAAATATTCGTCGCTATGGATGGCCTGCCGTGTGCATGCATGGTGACAAATCGCAACAGGAAAGAGATCACGTTCTTAGAGGTATATTTATATTATTCCTCTGGCGCGATAGTACTTTATCGCCTCGTATATTAATCCGTGAAATTCGATTGCAGAATTTAGGAACAACCGAGGTTCGATTCTCGTAGCAACGGACGTTGCTGCTCGTGGATTGGGTATGTAATATAATTTTTTTTCTGTTCTTTTAAAGATGTTAGACTTTCAAGAATGCATTGACCTTTAGATAGATAAATTGCATTTGCGAAAATCTACACTTGTGTTTAGAAAGGGGTAGGGTAAAGTGGCGATGTAGCACAGACTGGTTATATGAAGGTGATGCCTCACTATATTTTTAGAATAAAAGCTCCGGATATTATCGAGTGATCCATACCATTGTGATTAAGATTTAGAGGAACACAAGCATCATTATGATATTTCACCAGAGTATGTCTTAATGCTCTGTAGTATTTGGTATCGAGCAAATAGGATGCGTATAAAGTGATACAAAAGGATAACGTTGAGCCAAAAATGTTCGTAATACACATTCTCAACCTTTACATAAGCTTAGAGCACTAAATAGACGGCATTAGTTAGCTGGTACAATTATATTTTTTTTATTACTTTCTTTATTTGTATCACTTGTGCCCGGACACATGGATTTTCTTTGCAATCATAATTACATTCCCATGTTTTCAATAGCACATGGGTATCGAATATACTCGTTGAAACTAAAGTGCTTAATAATAGGGAAATAAAACAGGATTGAAATAACGGGTTGAAATTCTTCCAACAGGGTTTCCGTAGTTACTTTCCATTATTAATCGAGAGCGTCGAGTTTCTTTTGCGTCTCAGATTATTTGTACGTTTATTGAATTCTCTACTCTGCGACATTAGGTATGCTAAATAAGATTTAGAATCGTTCCTCTTTTTTCTCTCTTTCTTTTTTTTGTTTATATGTTTCAAGTGCCTTACCAGCGTTTCATTCAAAATTCACTAATGCAATCTATTTTATTCGAAAGGGATAAGAAAGTGTTTGAATTCGGTGCGCTTGTGTTAAAGAATTGAGAGCAAACAGACATTGGAATACAGGAGAGTCGTATTAGCAATAAGTGTGGGCATCTTATAATTTATGTTAATCAGTCTGGTTGTCCTTTGTTTCAGAGGCACATGGTGCACAAATTGTGTTGAGTGTGCGATGAAAAACGATCGTTCGATAAAGAAAAAATAAACATGGCTCACTCACTGTACGTGCGCAATTCTGTTTTGCACATAATATTGTACTTAATGTGCCTCTGTGCTCAGCCTGTGTACCACGAAAAAGTAGTAGAGTGGTGCGCGGGTGATGCCGCTATCGCGCTGGTTGGTTGTGAGATAAGACCGTGGTTTGCATTTTGGAAACAACCGTCACACTTCATAGCCAATGCTCAGCCGGTGTGTTCAGAGACAACAATCTATTGATTTTGCTACTATCGCTACTCGCTGGTGTGTGATGCTTAGGACACGACATTGCGATGTGAACTTGCATTCAAGAATAGCACACCCCCCGGGGCGCTCTGTATGCAGTCACATGGAATGCAATGTTCAGCCGTAACAGGGTTTGTATTTAATTATTATGCAGCTAACTTACATTCATATGCATTTAACTTCTACCCTTGAGTGGGGAGATCGAATATGCGCATTGCATAAAGTCGTCCGCACGGCGTATGGAGCGAATATATCACTTGGGTAATACGAGCAGGGAACACCGACTGCCAGCGGGGTAGCATTAATACGACGGAACAGATAGAAACGGACTTGTAGAATTAATATGAGAGAACAGATAGAGACGGTAGACACTGAGAAACGGGGTATCGCGAAAGAGAAGCTACACAGGTTGGTGTTTATAAACGAAGAAATTTTGTCAAACAAGTTTCCTCGTTTATATTGGAAACCATATAATTTGTTTTTAGCTTGTAAAACTAAGTATCCATTGTCATTCGATACTGAGAGTGGACATTACAAAAACATTAACAGGGTTTACGGCAGATGCATGTATTAGGGGCAAGCATTATTCTTCTCTAAATCGTGCAATTCCAAACGACATGCACACAGTATTCGCTCTGCAACCAGCGAACGACTTGCGACAATTCTCTCGCTGCTTAAGAGACTGGCATCAAAATCGATGTATATTTTAAAACATTCTTCGTATGTTTCTAACATTTAGAAGTGAAAGTTAGGGCAATACAGTTTCTAATAGTTTTAACAATAGCGTTTAACCTTTATCATACAAATGTTGTATATTTAATACAGAATTGTTTCTTCCATTAATGAATTCACAATTACATGTGCATACTCTTTGTTAAATAAACAAAACTAATAATTCGTTGATTAAAGTCTGTTGATTGACACTAAAGAAATTTGTGCGTTAAAGGTTACATTTGTAATAGTTTCTCTACTATCAGTTTAACTATAGATACATTAAATGCAATTTAAAATATTCGGTTCTTCATAATCTGCTGCCAAAAAAAATCTGGTAGATGTTTGCATCGAAGAACCAAGCGTAGGGGAAATTAATACATGCCATGAGTACGGAATCAGAATTACAGAATGAGAGAAAAAAAGATGTCCGCGTGTCTCCGTCACTCTCTTTGACTCTCTCAGACAATCTATATTTAACGTGATAGTATGGTTTAGTGTATGATTATAGGCTTAGCTGCATATATGTATATTTCGGGCTGAACGACCAAAAATATGAACATGAAAACTGAAAATTTTTCCATTTCCAAAGTAATGTTGCACTTTTTCTTTTCATACAACTGTTGGTAGAATATATAGCTGACGAGAACGAGAGCGTATGCGTTTTAATCTCAACACCGACGAGAACCCCCCCAAAAGAATTTTGTTTCTTGTTTATTTAACACAGTATTATACGCATTATCAAGAAATTAGTATTTTTTGTTGAGCGTAACAATGCATAAAACTATATCTAGATTTTAAAAGCATTTAATCCCCTGTAATAGCGGCGCGTTCTAACAATACCGTTTCTTTAGATGTCGACGATGTAAAGTACGTGATCAACTTCGATTATCCGTCGTCGTCCGAAGACTACATCCATAGGATTGGTAGGACGGGCCGTTCGAACAGTACAGGAACGAGTTACGCGTTCTTTACACCACAGAATGGTCGGCAAGCGAAAGATCTAATAAATGTACTTAAGGAAGCCAACCAAGTAGTCAATCCAAAGCTTGCGGAGCTCGCGGAGCGGAGTGGAAACTATGGTGGCCGAAGTAAGTATCCCTACTCAGCGATAGCGTGGAAAGCACATAGAGAAATCTTTAAACAGTGTTTCCAGATGCTCATGTTTTATGGGAATGAATGTAAATGTTATTGTGATAATTGCAGATCGTTGGGGCTATGGTAACCGTGGAAGGGAAAACGTTTTCTCGGGGACTCACAAACGATTCGACGCCGGAAGGAGTTACAGTTATAATTCTAGTTGATCTGTTACGACCTCCGATCACATTTCTAACTAAGTAATCCTCTTGGAGACCTAAAATTTCTTACAATTTTTTTCTCTCTCTTTTTTTTCTCTTTTATTTAAAATCAGCGATTAGGAAAAGTATCTCCATGCAGGGGTTACGCCGCTACGACAGTTATGTGCTCGGTTAACTTTTCTTTTTTACGTTATTTTTATTTATGATCGTATTGTTTTAGTTCGTAGTAGTACAAAATTCAGAAAGAGATCACATACGCAAGAAACATCTTGGTGAATTCCTTATACAATGTTTTATTGTAGTTCTATTTCTGTTCACCCCCATTGAGGCGCGCATAAAGGATTAAGTGGACAGCTTTAGAAGTATCCAGTGCGGGAAGTGGTTAATGCTAGGCAATTCGTGACAATCTCGCGGTGAAATTTCATTCTAAAAGGATTTTTATATAACGCCCCGTTTTACTAGGGATTTGCTGCAATGGCCAGTTTTAATTGTATGGATCTCCGAGTTCACTGAGAACGATCATAAAAAAATAAATATTTATAGTTACTTTTGGTTCGCGGACCCTTTGCGCGTCTCAGAAGTAGGAACTCAATAACTTTGTGAGTTCATAGTAACTGCATCAGTATTCATTCCAATTGTTTGATATGACCAACTATTGCTTTGTGTCATACAATGAAGTTGTTTCGTTCGTCTACGAAATGAGAGAACGCCACTGAATGTTATATGACTGTGAAGCTACACTTTTCTTACATGAATATCTTACTTCTATTTATATCGCCGGTGCGGAATGGCCCGGGTCAAACGAGAAATATAAATCTTTGATAATTCGATTTTCTTCAGTAAGGTTACCAATGTATAAAATTGTAGTTTGACTGAAACTTTCCATCGATCTGTGACGGATTATCGAAAACCGCCATGACATTGAATCAGCGTTCTGAATTTAAATAATTTTCGTTAATTCTGTACTTTCTAACCGTTTAAAGCACTTTAAAGAAAAAAAAAATTATTGCACGTCAATGTACAACATTTTCTTCAGTTTTCGATAATAAATCAAGGACAAAACGTAATGTTCCTGATGTTATTCGCCGTATAAATGTAACACCCCCACCTAATGAAAGCAAACAATTCTGTACTTCGTATTTCAAATTGAAAAATAAACATTAAAAAACCAGTGTATGCCCAGAATTTAAGAAACCTGACCACCCTCTGCGAATAACTATGTGACATTTACTCTGGTTGTATCCAAGAGCAAAAGTAGTAGCAAAGTTCAAAACTAGCTTATATTTTCATATTTAATTCGAAAAGTGCATGAAGCACTTCAATACAGGAAAAAATGCGCCGCATCAAGCGCACCACGGATGCTCGTGTATTCGTTTTTTTTTTTGTTGCGCGCACGCGACAATATAATGCAGCCGCTTCACTACAACGAAGGGTTTTCGAAAGTTTACGGAACCGTCGCGGCCGCTAATCTAGAGACGCAGGAGCGTCTCGACGCCAAGTAGATGTCGATACCCTGTAAGTACGCTCCGTACGCATGTGGGATGACGTCAAACCAATCAACGCCAAGATGGCAAACTGAACGGCGTCAGCGTCGAGCAGAGATGGGTAAAGACACGAATTTTTTATTTTATACACGACACGTGTTTTAAATCTCGTAAATGTGTCATAAATGTCGTATATCTGAAATGAAAATAACTAACCCATAAAACATTTTTCGTATAGGTTATGAAGAAGTGCCAATTTATTAATAATTATAATTCTGATTAAAAAAATTAAATTAAATTAAGTTACATTGACGAAAAATAGATATTGAAAGGTTAGTAAAAGAAATGCATATTGGGGAACCAAGAATTTCGATACGCCAACTAGTGACAGAAAATTGAACTACTGAGAGTAGGTCGAAATCCGTCGAAGTCCATATAATTATCAGTGGTTAAATAGACATGTTGTGAAAAACGAGTGTTTTAAAATTTTTTTGAACACCAAATTTTTACTTATTCGATTAATAAATACTTATTCGGAATATTTGGTGGGACCCGGACCTACTTTTAATAGTTTGCCAACTTACCACCAGAGCGCTGAAATCTACGCCACGCTAGTGATCCTGTAGGTAGTGATCGGCAAATGTGTCCACCATTTTGGTCTAAAGCGGAAGTCACAAATCGGCGGGCACTTCAGTATTAAATGAAGTTTGCTGCTGATCCCACTTTTCGCTCAATGTTGTGGAATCCAATTGGGAGATGTTATTGCTTCGCTCAATAGGAAAAATTACTTGCTCTCTCTATTTCCGGTTTTGGTCAGTAATGGCGTTGATCAATAGAAAACGCGGACACATTTTCCGATCACTACCTAAAGGATCACTACGCCACGCCTGGTATCCCAATAGAATAATATAATTTGTTTAAATTAAAAATTATGTTAATAAAAAGACTATTTTTATTTTAGGAGAAGAAGCCATCAGTTAAAAGTACAGGACCTTGCTGTTCATTTTGTCCAATGGAATTGTATAATTGTTCATATTGTACATTTAAAAGCGTTGTACCGCGACCACCACCACCACCACCACCACCATCATCATCGCTAAGACGTTGTTGGTTTGGCGGTGGTGGTGGGTTGCGATGATCTTCCTCGTCGTTGTCGTCGTCGTCGAGATTGTTGTCGTCGTCGTTGATCGCATAATAATCGAGTTCGTCGTCCACGTCCGTCGCGTGACAATGACTGTTGTCGGCGATCGCTAGACGAGCGAGAACCACCACCATCAAATTACGTAAAACGATCGACGAAATACCTATCTGAAACAGAATAAAATTCTGATTAGATGTCTAGACCGAACAAAACTCACTGAACGTAAGATTGGCTCGATCTGGGCCCTTAACGTAGATCGTAGGTTTGCAAGTCGCATTGATAGGAAAAAGGAGTGGCCATTTTGTGCGTCTCATGCTTTTCAATTTTAATGAAAAAAAAAAAAACGGCAGCCTCTATGGGCGCTTAACGATGCCTAGTCACAAGACGGAAGAACAGCAGCCTCATTGGGCGCATAATAATTACGAATATTAATGTGAAAAAGAAGCAGCCTCGATGGGCGCTAATGGCATAGAATGCCTGAAAAAAATGTCTAATTCTACTCTACAATGTTAGTAAACCTTAACCCAGATATAATTCCACCCGAAATTTTTGTTGAATCAAAATTCTGATTGAATCTCTTAAAGAATTCACCAGAGAACCCTTCGGCGAATCGCTCGGCGAATCCCTCGGCGAATCTTCGATGGGACGCTTAAAACTAGACTTGCTTGCCCAAGTTTTCTAAGTTTCGCAGCCCACACACACACACACACACACACACACACGCGCGCACACACACCACTCTGTGGAAGCATAACAGACTATGCTTCGGTATATTAACCCATCGGAGTGAGATTGCAATATACGGTAAAAGGCTACTAAAATTCTTTCAAAAGACTTTACTTTAAAGTCCAAAGGGTTAACAAACACACGTGAGAGAAATAGACGAGAGGTTCTCGTCGATCTTTCTGCATACATACGATTACAATTTCTTTCGCATATTATAAAGGTACGCTTGCATTGCTTTCAAGTGCCAACCAGATTCTAAGTATCTCATTGCCGAGATGAAAAAGAATTGACAAACGGACACGGATTCACCATCGCGGAGATCTCGAGCTGCTCGATACACTCACGCATTGCAGTTGCACAGACAAAACGCTACTACGCGACCACCGTTCACCCAGCCCCCCCCATTAACGGGAGTTCCCGCTCGGGGCCGCGCCTGAGAGGGTCAGACTCACAGCACCCCGCCTCACAATTAAATCACATGCAGCTGCAATACGCGCTCCCACCACAAAGCCGACAATTTGCACAGGCGAGTGTATCGTGCCCGAGCATCTTGTGCTAATTCAAGATCTCTCCCGAGAGCGAATTATATTTCCGGAAAGAAAGAAAAGAGAATTGAAAGTAGGGAATAGAAAGGTCACAATGACAAGAGTTTAAAAGTATGCTAAATGAGAAACGACATGGTGCATGATGAAGTTAATTGTAAGAGAAAGCAAAAGCAAAAGGTGTCACTCTCGACAAACAGGCGTACCTCTACCCTTAAAAGTCGAAAAATACTCGCGCATGCGCACGAGCGGCGCCGGGGGGACGTGAGCGCAGGGCCCAGACCGCAGAAGATGGAAGTTTCGAAAAAAAAAAAATTTCCGAAAAGTCGAAAAAAACTCGCGCATGCGCACGAGCGGAGCCGGGGGGACGTGCGAGCAGGGCCCAGACCGCGGAAGATGGAAAAGTTTCGAAAAAAAAAAAAATTTCCGAAAAATCGAAAAATACTCGCGCGTGCGCACGAGCGGCACCGGGGGGACGTGAGCGCAGGGCCCAGACCGCGGAACATGGAAAAGTTTCGAAAAAAAAAAATTTCCGAAAAGTCGAAAAATACTCGCGCATGCGCACGAGCAGCGCCGGGGGGCGTGCGCGCAGGGCCCAGACCGCGGAAGATGGAAAAGTTTCGAAAATTTTTTTTTTTTCCGAAAAGTCGAATAAAACTCGCGCATGCGCACGAGCGGCGCCTGGGGGACGTGCGCGCAGGGCCCAGACCGCGGAAGATGGAAAAGTTTCGAAAAAAAAAAAATTTCCGAAAAGTCGAAAAAAAACTCGCGCATGCGCACGAGCGGAGCCGGGGGGACGTGCGCGCAGGGCTCAGACCGCTGAAGATGGAAAATTTCGAAAAAAAATTTTTTTTCCGAAAAGTCGAAAAATACTCGCGCATGCGCATGAGCGGCGCCGGGGGGACGTATGCGCAGGGCCCAGACCGCGGAAGATGGAAAAGTTTCGAAAAAAAAAAAATTTCCGAAAAGTCGAAAAAAACTCGCGCATGCGCATGAGCGGCGCCTGGGGGACGTGCGCGCAGGGCCCAGACCGCGGAAGATGGAAAAGTTTCGAAAAAAAAAAAATTTCCGAAAAGTCGAAAAAAACTCGCGCATGCGCACGAGCGGAGCCGGGGGGACGTGCGCGCAGGGCTCAGACCGCGGAAGATGGAAAATTTCGAAAAAAATTTTTTTTTCCGAAAAGTCGAAAAATACTCGCGCATGCGCATGAGCGGCGCCGGGGGGACGTGCGCGCAGGGCCCAGACCGCGGAAGATGGAAAAGTTTCGAAAAAATTTTTTTTTCCGAAAAGTCGAAAAAAACTCGCGCATGCGCATGAGCGGCGCCTGGGGGACGTGCGCGCAGGGCCCAGACCGCGGAAGATGGAAAAGTTTCGAAAAAAAAAAAAATTTCCGAAAAGTCGAAAAAAAACTCGCGCATGCGCACGAGCGGAGCCGGGGGGACGTGCGCGCAGGGCTCAGACCGCGGAAGATGGAAAATTTCGAAAAAAATTTTTTTTTCCGAAAAGTCGAAAAATACTCGCGCATGCGCATGAGCGGCGCCGGGGGGACGTATGCGCAGGGCCCAGACCGCGGAAGATGGAAAAGTTTCGAAAAAAAAACAAATTTCC
This sequence comes from Andrena bucephala, assembly GCA_947577245.1. Taxonomy (NCBI): domain Eukaryota; kingdom Metazoa; phylum Arthropoda; class Insecta; order Hymenoptera; family Andrenidae; genus Andrena; species Andrena bucephala. The sequence continues at coordinate 92,999,456 of OX387715.1, read as the reverse complement.
GAAAAGTCGAAAAAAACTCGCGCATGCGCACGAGCGGAGCCGGGGGGACGTGCGCGCAGGGCTCAGACCGCGGAAGATGGAAAATTTCGAAAAAAAATTTTTTTTCCGAAAAGTCGAAAAATACTCGCGCATGCGCATGAGCGGCGCCGGGGGGACGTGCGCGCAGGGCCCAGACCGCGGAAGATGGAAAAGTTTCGAAAAAATTTTTTTTTTCCGAAAAGTCGAAAAAAACTCGCGCATGCGCATGAGCGGCGCCTGGGGGACGTGCGCGCAGGGCCCAGACCGCGGAAGATGGAAAAGTTTCGAAAAAAAAATTTTTTTCCGAAAAGTCGAAAAATACTCGCGCATGCGCATGAGCGGCGCCGGGGGGACGTGCGCGCAGGGCCCAGACCGCGGAAGATGGAAAAGTTTCGAAAATTTTTTTTAAACATCTGGAAGCACAGGCCCATTAATGTTACTATTCGCGAGTACTAAGTATGTGTTCGTGGTGTCTGCGCTCGCTACAGCAATCATTTTGTTCGATGGCAAGCAGAAAGGTTGAAAGAATGAAAAAGTATCACTCACCGTTCGTTACAAACAGTCTCATTGTGCTACCCATGCAGACAAGCATCCCCCTTTAGCAGTAGCTATTCGATCTGCTGGCCAATGTCCCGCAGCTGCAGGGTCAGTACCGAATTGTAGTAGAATCTTGTTAAGCGACCTCCCACATGGTCCAGTAATCGATGAAATTAATCCCGGAATCGAGATTAATTTCACAAAATAATAGACTCACGCGTTCACTGAGATCCTAACACTGTCGCAGGTAAAGTTTAACTGGCAGATCACGAATTTGGAAGAGGTTGTTGACGTTCTGTCACGCTCCAACGACTCCCAGGTCTTCGAGAAATGTATTTCGCGAAAAGTCTTCTAGGTATTGGGTGAATTATAGTTGAATCTTCTTAAGCGACCCCCCACATGGTCCAGTAATCGATGAAATTGATGCACGAATTGAGAAATCACGAAATAATATGCACACACTTGACTGAAGACACTGAACCGATGAATTTCTCAGGGCTGGACTAAATCTTATTTCGGAACGCGGGTTTCGAACGTCACGCGATTTGCAGTTGCATCCATGCACCCCACGCCACTCATGCATCATGCAACGTTCTGCGAGGCTTTTATGAATTAGGTTTTACTGTAAATATCAATGTCGATGGTAAACTAATACTCGGAGCAAATAGAATCCAATTATTATTACTTCACTAGAATAATTAAACAGTGCATTAGAAACTTGCGGAAATGTCAGAGTAACGGCGTGAATTTTTAATACTTTTCGGCGTACGATACGTGAAAGAGTTCTACTACACGCAAAGTATTACTTAATAACCAATGTCATCTTGCAATTTATAGCTTACACGGACTTTGAAGAAATACCATTCTTGAGCTTCATAGTCTCTTGATCCCCGAAATGGATTTTCGGAAAGAAATCCGCGTGAGTCGTAGAGATAAGCTGTGCCAAAGCATAGCGTAACAAAAGCCCTGCCTTCTATGTCAAACTCTCGCACTAAACAAATCACACGTATACAAGCACGCACACACCTTTCAGCATCTCAACGCATTTCAGTGTAGTTGCTGAGCTGGACGCTGTTCATAAGCAGATACCACCACAGACGAGGTATAGGATAGACCTATCACCTTATGGAAGTTCGTGTCGCCACCCAAACTGTCTTACCGACCCATAATTTCAGAACTGAATGTAGTGGCATATGCTTATGAACAGCGTCCAGCTTAGCAACTACACTGAAATGTGTTGAGATGCTGAAAGGTGTGTGCGTGCTTGTATACGTGTGATTTGTTCAGTGTGAGAGTTTGACATAGAAGGCAGGGCTTTTGCTACGCTATGCTTTGGCACAGCTTGTCTACGACTCACGCGGATTTCTTTCCAAAAATCCATTTCGGGGATCAAGAGACTATGGCGCTCAAGAATGGTATTTCTTCAAAGCCCGTGTAAGCTATAAATTGCAAGACGACATTGGTTATTAAGTAAGGTAAAAGTACCAATAACTGGACACTTAAGGATATCAAAGTTGTATATCTTAAAAATGGACTAGAAATAAATGTCCTTTTTAACAAAAGTGTCAATATTCAGATAAATGTTACTCCTTTCTATCAAATGAGCTACTAAAAACTTGTTTTCAGTGCGTTATTTTAATTAAATTGAGTAAAAACGCAAATAGTTATGTGTACCAGTACATGGACAATAGAATTCTGATTTGTCTCAGCGTCCCACTTTTGATGTCCCAATACCTGGCCAATGGGGAAGATAACGCAATGCTTGGCGCAGAGGGCGCCACTAGTGTTTGTGTGAATGGTTTGCGCGCGAATTTTTCATTTTTCAATTTTGGTTATGTTGAAAATGTAGCATGCAATTGACTAAAAATATGAATTGAAAATAAAAAACTGTTAATTTATGTACACTATACTTGTACTTACACTTTTGATATACAAAAATTTGAGAAAACACAGACACTTTACCGGTTCGACAATGCGGTCAGGTATTGAGACTTCACCTAAGCGTTCAAAATGCTGACCAGCCGACCAACTGGACGGCTGGTCAATTATTGGGACAGCGTGCAGAGGACAAGATTATTATGTACCGGTACATGAACACGTATATGTTTAATTAAAATCAACATTAACTGATCAATGTTTTGTTTTGTATGTAACAAGAAACTTCTTAAGATTCTGTACATTCGATTTTCTCAGCAAAACGTTACATAACGATTATTATCACCTTAACAACTAACTGTATTTTTCTTAAGAATTACTTAAGAAATCTACGCAGAATTCGAGTGCATGCACCTCCGATATTTAAAGACTGTTTTATATATTAAACTTTACATCTAGGGCTTTCTTAATTTTTTATATAAGAGATCAAGTTACAAAATAACATATGTTCCCAACAATATTGTTCTAAAGTTTCTATGAAGCTTAGTAAAAATATAAATGTCATTGGTGTCCAGGTATTGGGACGTGTCCAGTTATTGGTACTTTTAGCTTAGTACCTTGCGTGTGGTAGAACTCTTTCGCGTATCGTACGCCGAAGAGTATTAAAAATTCACGCCGTTACTGACATTCCCGCAAGTTTCTAATGCACTGTTTAATCATTCCAGTGAAGTAATGATAATTTGATTCTACTTGCTCCGAGTATTAGTTTACAACCTAATTCATAAAAACCTCGCAGAACGTTGCATGATGCATGAGTGGCGTGGGGTGCATGGATGCAACTGCAAATCGCGTTACGTTCGAAACCCGCGTTGCGAAATAAGATTTAGTCTAGCCCTGAGAAATTTCAATTTTTAGTTACAAATAAAAAACAGTTTGATGATATTTAAACATGTCGCAATTCAAATTTCGGCAACTTAACATGTGTTTGAGGATGGAATAGAGATTGACGAAGATAGATGATCGCAGCCAATCGGCTCGTATTACTTGTCACTTAATTAATAATTGTATTACAATGTTACTTGCGATACGATTAGTAATTATACTTCAAATAATACAGATTGCCCAGGTCTCACCACGTGGAGGCGCTGCGAGTGGAGACCCGCCCTAACCGCGGCCCATCCACCCTCCTTTTATGCAAAATTTTATTTTCATTTCCATAGATCCCCCTGATGCACGGTTGCAAAACGATCCTCGATCGCTCCACAACCGGGCAACAGAAGGAGTCCTTCTGTAAAAACCTACCGCGATGAAACTAAAGCAGAATTTAAAACATTTCTTTGTTTCTTTCATTTAAAATTGGAAGAATTTTCTGGTATATTTCTACCATGATAATTATTCATTAATTGGGAATGAAACAAGGAAAAAAGGGGGAATATTTCCCAATTAGTGAATAATTCAAATTTTCTACTCATTAATAGGAAATATGCCAGTGCATATTTCCTATGACTACTTAAATACTAATAATTCCTACGGATACGAGCGCTCGTATTTAATAATTGCTACTTATATTTAGTTAAACACTGCAGTGTTTATTTTATTCCTTAAAAACTACTTAATTCTATGTGGCCACTAAACACCTTACCTAACCATACACATATCTACTTAAATTTAAATAATGACCTGCCTAATAAAAATCTGAAATTGTCATGTGTTTCTTAATTCCCTCGATGGACCCACGATGTTACCTGAAACATTTTTAAAAGTATTAATAAAAATTCCTTGAGGTTTCGTTTCTCAAGGATGATGAGCCTGAAATCCTATTTTTGCAATATTCTTCACACATAATACTCTGCAACAGAAACTTTCTCAATGAATTAGTACTTACAATCTATCTCGATTAAGTAATGTAATTTCAACAGATATAGTCTTTTCATTGAATCGCTATTGCCCAAATATTGAATATCACATTTGAAGCTACAGTTTAAAACTCAATATGGAATATCGATTCGGTAATAAAATGAAAGAAGGAAAAGAATAAAAAATACTGCTTTATTATCAGCAGACAAAGTAGGCAATTAACCTTTAGCAATTCATGAAAAAGAAGCTACTAATCATATTACATTTCATTCCGAAGCAATTGATATTCATAATATTAAGCACATTGGGTGCTCTGTTACATCAACTTAATAATTTCCTTGTAGTTTCTCATTAATTGGCATCTTCAAACTTTATGTATCAATGACTCGACAATCAATCATAATATACAATGGGTAATCAAAAACATTTATGCAAATGTTGAAAATTGGAATAATTGCACTTTACTGCACAGTAATCGAAATTACTTTCATACAGAAAGTAGCAACAACGAGCACGCGTTAATATTGAAAATTTACTATCAATATAAAGTGATGAATTGCGTTTACCTACTTTTTCAGTGCAAATTTCCTTTTAATATCATCAAGTGAAGCAACAATCGCGGGTGAATTTTGATTAATGCAAAGGAATGTTGAAAATTTATCAAAATAAAAAACTACATTTCTTATCAATCTGATAGGAAATACAACGATTGACGAGGTTACTATGCAAATATCAGCAACGTTAATGAGGAATAGCTACTACTACTTTTCAAAGACTCTAATTAGAACGTCAATTGAATGGAGGTGTGTCAGAAGTCTGCAATTTCTATTACAAATAATGAATCACACCTTTCATCGCCATTCTTTCAGTCACAGAATAAAATTTTGGAATGCTATTCCATAAAAATTGGAACTTCAAATTTAAAAATATTCTAAAAAAAATAGAAAACATTTATCTGCAAGATATGAATACACTTTTAAAACAATATTTCCAGTGACAAACACTCGATTCAAGGGTGCGGAGGTGGTGGTAGGAGAAGGAGGATGGTGCAGCCACTTAGGGCTGCTAGAAAAAATGATCAGTAGCCAGAAGGGCAGCTGATCATTGTTCACTCATTAATGCAAAAAAACCGTGAGTGGACCGTTTCTTTCTTTCGCAACGCTAACTCACTACAGACTAAAATCAACTCCCGAGCATAGTCACTAGGACTTTGGACTACCCGCAGCACTAATTTCTCAAACAAATTCAAAATTCCCGGATGGTGCTTCATTACTGAAAATTCTACTATACTCAATACAAATCCCGAATAGCAAACGAAAAAGCTACCGAGAACCACCACGTGGGTGGTTTCATTTTTCGCAACACTAATAAAAATTCAGTGCACCTGTGTCTCGTAATACGCAACTCTAACTTTAATTCGTTGCAGCCTTCCTGAAGGCTGTGTAGAGTCCCATGTGCAGCAGATCCAGCTGCTCGGGACTCTTTTTTCCCAGGAACATGTCTCTGGACATGTCCCAGGATAGTTTTGGGGCATTGGGGGGGGGGGGGGGGGTGTCGCAACTCTAATTACAAACGCGATCAGTCATCATCGCAACACTAACTCAAAAAAATATTAAGAATCAAACTAGGACGAGTTATTAAAAAAACGCGATCAGTCGCATCGCAACTCTAATAAAAAGAATACCATGAATCAAAAGTAATGCAATGAATCAAACTCTAGTAAGTCCAATTAAAAATACAAGAATAATCTGAAAAACAATCGCGATTTTTTTTTCGAAACACTACAAGCAACCACGATCGATATTTATTCGCAACGCTATGCTAGAACCAGACGCGGGGAATGCTTGATTCGCAACACTAATTCAAACCGTGATCAACATTTAGTCGCAACACTAACTGGCCCCGTAATCTTCTTCGCAACTCTAATTGAAAACGCGGTGGGTTCAATTTCAGGGGAGGGGGTATCGATTAGGGTGGATCGAAATATAGGGGCAAAATATTTTTTTATTATTCATGACTTCTAATAGTGGGCAAAAGTTGCCTTTTATAATGGTATTTAAGCTACCAAACTTTGAATGTGATCGACAAATTTTTTCAAGTGCCGCAAGCCTTTCAAAAATTAATATTTCAGTAAATATTATTATTTGAAGGGCTTGCGACACCTGAAAAAATTTGATGATCACGTTCAAACTTTTGCAGCTTAAATTCCATTATAAAAGGGAACTTTTGTCCACTATTAGAAGTCATGAATAATAAAAAAAATATTTTACCCTTATATTTCGTTCCACCCTTGTCTCGATGGGTCAGCCTATGGCCAACCAAACTACTACAACTACTACAACTACCGGCGAGCATAATGGCAATATAATACATAAGAATGACCCTGCACCCGAGGATGCAGGGCCATTCTTGGTAGCCCACATGATGTGGCCTTTTCTCTGGCCGGGCTATCTTCGGCTCTTTGGCCACTTCTTGCTTCGGGCGGTCCGCCCTTCTGAAAATGAATAGCGTGCCCAAGCCCGTCCTGCCGACCGCGACCAGCGACAATGTGCAATGTCCCACTGGCGTCAAAAAGTCGACATAGCGAGGCTAGAAGCGAGGGCAAACCCCACTCGCACTAGTCTGGCCGTCGACTTTTCTCACAAATTTCCTGAAAGCAGGTCATCGCACGGGGGAACATGCGATCAGAGAATACGACGACCTGCCCCGGCCCTACCTACTTATATTTAAGTCACACATTCGTACCAGAAGGTAAGTTACCTATCCTACACAAAACCTATATTTAAAAAATATCAAAACAGTCTCTCAAACACAATCATCAGTCAACCCACTCCACGATTCTCAAGCATCACCGCCCGGGTGCAAAGCCTACACTAGAGAGACCGTCCCGGGACGACTCCGTCACCCGAGCTTGGCCACAATCACACTCTAATAAGTACGTACCAGTTTTCACTGAAATCGGCTGGCAAAGGCAGTGACCATTGCGTATAAGTATGATTTACATAGCAATTAATTATTTTCAATTTCAAAGAATGGATTACTTGATAATGTGCATTGTACGTATTAGGTACATACATCAAGCGTTATTACTTTACTTTCTCGTTTGATTGTACGAGATTGATTAACTTTCATATTCCAAGATTATTTACTAGAATGATCATCGTGTGCAACAAGGAATATGATACATTGGTATCGTTATTGCAATGAATAATAATATAATGTTATAGTTTCGTTAACATGGTCTTTGATAAAAATCTTTCACCGACGCAAATTCCACCGCCTAACCACACAAACACACACAGGTGGAAAATGCGGCGTGCACGATACACTAACGCAATGCCAGCCGCCGACATGTAATTATTTAGTAAAGAAAGTCATCGTGCCCCATTACCTTCACCCACCCAAGTAACGCATGGGCACGTGGATGAGTTAAAAGGCAATGGGTACGGAAAGATATCCTGAAAATCCTCAACTAGAAAATATGATTAGTCTGTATAGTGTCTAGCACGCTAGTATTCTTTCATTTTACATTATAAAGCAAAATTACTCGACTTTCAACTTGTCAATAGTTTAAAGTTTGATAAATAAGAAAGGACTCTACTTTAGATCAAGAAAAAGGACTCTACTCGACATTCAATTAGTGAGAAAAAAGACTATAAAATTGAATTATTTAAGAAAATGACTCTAAAACATGAAGAATTTAATTTAAGAATTTAAAACGGGCGATTCCATCGTCAAAGTAAATTTCATATAGGTAATAAGAATGTATGTTCTCATGCTAATTACTTTGAATCTGAAATTTGCCCACCCTCAATTGTCTTCTTGCACATGGAAATTAATTATTCTTTGTGTACGCAAACGAGTGACCTTTATAAGAAAGGAATTATACTTGTATGTCTATTATCATCATTTAGACATCAAGTTACTTTTGAACACGTAAGTAGTATCAGAAAAATAAAAGAAATTCAAGTCATTATAATCGTCGCAATGACGGAATCGGAGGGCATCCGATTTTTCGACTACATATTAGATAAAAATGATCGTAGCTGTGGAGTCTGAGAGTATCAGACTTCTTCGCTACATAAAAATTAGCATTCAGCCGTATTGATATTCATATCAAATATCAATACCTTCTGAGCTGCTATGCATCTTTAGGTGCATTATTTAATAAATATCTACATCAATGATAAACATTCGCGTTAGGAAACGTTTATCTTGGAAATTATGATTATAATTTGATTCTATTGAAAAGGCGCGGTGCACAAGAAGACCCTAGCCCTCGTCTAAGAAATACATACACAGACAAAATGTTACAATTCACGGGCATGGTTACCATACCCGCGGTCATTATGCTCGCCAAAGTATACAACCGGTCACTCGTGTCGATTTGGACCAAACGTCCTACGACATGACTGAGTGACCAGAGGAACCATAATGCATGCGCACTCACATTTCGCTGTGCCCCGGTGACGAAGGCGCCAACACCTCTGCAACTGCTCAGGGGAAGTCATCAAGCTGCTAGAAAAAGTCATCAGGTTGCTCAGCTGCCCCTAGACTGTAACGAAAGAACAAAACACGATTATAATTTATTTCTAAACTTACGATTGTTCGAACTCTAATAAAGAACCACGAAACAATTCAAAACGAAATTTTTTATCATTCAGACATTTTAAGGAAAAATTAAATATTAAAAAATAAAATTAACAAATTTTTTTTCTTAAAATGTCTAAATTGTAAAAAGTTTCGTTAGTTTTGAATTTCTTGGTGATTCTATTCTAGAAATTAATTTTCATTTAATTTTTTAATTTTTTGTTTCTGGAATTTTGAAGAATGAACTCTACTTTAAAGGAATTAAATGAAATACATAGATACTTACATCTTTCCAATAATATTCTGCGCACAAATCTCCTCTTCAGCTGACGCACTGACTCTAATTTCCGATAACGAGTTTCGCTTTCAAAAGTAAAAAAAAATAAAGAAATAGACTATCAACGCGCCCCAAGGATCATAATTGTCGAACAAACCGCTGAATCTATTCTCGCGATTCGAAAGTCAGAGCCCCGATGCTCGCAAAAGAATATAAATTGCGTAGAAAACACTGACTCTACCCTCGCGTATCCCAAAATTGTTAACGACACTCTACTATGAGCAACTGTGCTCTTCAAAACGAAAAACTTCGTACGACATAAACACTGACTCTATTTGGCCGCATTGCACGCGGTCACAATCTCTGAAAAATAAGTAGGATAGGAGGGTGGGGTGGATGTGGTTTGATCGAGTGTTTGTCACGAGGAAATATTGTTTTTCTTGGAACCAGCCAAGGAACTTTCACTCCTTGTTATTTAGAATACAAGGTGTGATGCGAAAATGCAGAATGCTCGCTCGATAGGAGCAGCTTAACATTTCAGTAACACGATATTATCCAGAATATACTACATCAGAAATAATTATTACATTTAAATGAACCGTAGTAGTGGCTTTCGTCATTAAAGTTGTAAGCACGTTCGTGTTATTCGAATAATACTTTAAAATATATCACGATCTTTATAAATATCCAAAATTCATTGCAAGAATCAAAATTCGTTAATTATTCATGCTTGAATAGCATGTCCTCGATCAACTACGCAGTTTCTGTACATAAAGAACAAAACTTGCATCCAAAACCGAACGTAAATGCAATTACACTAGCTTCATAGAGATAGATTCTTAAAAATCATTGAAATATTATTGAATTCTACGTAAACGCGACCGAAATGCAATAGAATTCGATCATTCCAATATTTCGTAAACATCTACTGACGCCATTTTGAAATGTTTAAACAAATCCGACTAGAATTATTGAATTTATCATAATTCAATCTTTTCCCATTTCATCCCGATATTAACCGACTGCAAAGTTACCCATCACCCTCACAGCCAACAATGATTCAATAAAATAACGATAAAAAAAAGTATACCACACGTATTGCCACCTTCTTTTCCCAAGGAATGACCAGTCGCCATCCAAGCACCGTTCAAATTAACCGCCAAGTGTCATGGCGTTGCCTGCCCTTTGGTTTCGATTCCCGCCTCAACGTCTGTAACCGAACGATGCAACAAGAGATTGAAACAAAAGCATTAAAACATTCGTAAGGCAATTAAACAAGAAATAAACTTGAAATATGCCCGAAAAGGGATGTAATTGAATACAGAGACACGATATGTGTGCACTAAATGTGCAGAAATATCGGTACGAAGGCAACGAAGGGAATACGCGACGAACGTCTAACGGTTTTCTCGCGATATTTAATCAATTTCGGGACGAAAGTGTATTAATAGTAGCAGTAAGTGACGGTAGACTGTAAAGAAGAAGATTAATAATGAATAGAAGTAATTAGGTGACGATAGATAATGTAGGCGTACCATTTATGTACGCAGCTATTGAAACGTCTTAACTCAACGATGTCCACAGAACGAATGACCCCCGAGCCCCGCCAATGTACCGCGGCGAATATGGGCTTTGGTGGGGGGAGAGCAAGCAGGCCTCGCGAGAGAATACACGCGTACGTATTTCCGAAGTGTTGGAATATCGGTCGGTTATTGCACGCCGAGTGACGTATATATCGCGTCTCGTGGCCGAACCGTCTGAACAGAGGTGACTTCCAAAGCTGGGGCATCGTTCAGTCATAACAAACGTCGTTACTAGAAAAGATAAGAAAATATGTCCGCGGCCTGGAAGTCAAATACTTGGCGTGGCCAGGAAAGGTCGAGGTGTCGATGAATGATCTTAAAATTATTTTAAAACGCAAAATAATGAAACTGTATTCATATTGTCAGAGTTTTAAATTTACAAATTATGTGAAAGCTTATGAGAGGAAAGGCATCGGTGTCGATGAATGATCTTACAATTATTTTAAAACGCAATATAATGAAAATATACTCATATTGGCTGTGTTTTAAATAGACTAATTATCTGAAAGCCTGCGGAGGGGGAAGGTATGGGTATTGATGATCTGAGAATACTTTGCCTGACCACGCCAAGTATTTGACTTCCAGGCCGCGGACATATTTTCTTGTCTTTTATTGTTACACAGTGTCGCCGTTGCACGCTGCAGGAAAGCACCTTTATGTGCTTGCAGCTTATTTTGATTTCACATCTTTTTTTACTTTGTAATTATTTTCAATTTTTTGTATTTTTTTTATTTCATGTACCTGACGTAATTTTTTTACTTTTTTAAAGAAACATTCAGCGAGATACTGGAACTGATGGGTTTTATGACAATTTTTAAAGTCCTCTCTGCTTCAGCACCTTATTGAATTATACTAAGTTACAATTCCTTTGCGAGGTATCCCACGTTACATCATGAAAGCATGTCTTCCACAACTAATGTTGTTGTTTATATATATTTTTATGTTAAATAAATTTATTTTGCGTTAAATACACTCGAATAGGACAGCAAGGTTAAAAGGCGTATGTGTTCTTGTTGTGACACTTTTTTCTCTGTCGTTGCACGGAATACGTTTGTAAAACGATCTTTACATTGTTACTTTATGAGAATCATTTGTAAATCGCGGGTTTCGAATGTCCTATTTTTAATTTCTAATTCCTACCACGTTTAGCGTTACAATCTTATTTTACACTGAATCGATAACGTTGGGTGTGACACGAAAATGGTAAGGGGGCTCGCGAGCCCCCCGAGCGTGTGACACAAAATTACATTGCGTGATAGGTCTATCCTGTACTTCGTCGATGGTTTTAGTTCCTTGAGGTAAGGCCTTGAGAGAAAACTCTCCTTTACCTAATGTGGTACAGTAACAGCACTTACACGCTATGGCCATCTAGCGACGGCCATTGTAACACAACCACTGAAACAGTTGAATTTAAATCTTCTCGTAATTGAAATCTAACACCCTGAAGTAGAAAGGAAGATTAATTCATAATATTCCTTTCATTACAGAAAATATATTACATGACTACGTAAATTATGAATCGCGACAGAACATTTACTTGCAGCATTTATAAATATATGCAGCGATATTATATTAACAAAGTAAATTACGTAGGCATACAGTGTTGAGTCACAAATGAGACACAGATCGAAGATGTCGAATATATTTCTCGTTACATCAATTTCATAATTCTTAATATGTCTACATATAGCTATGATAACTCGAAATTGTGATATGCACGCAGATGACACCTCGATTCCTGTTCACGCTACCGCGCTGCAAAGAGCCGAAAGCTGTCGAGCGATATCAATTGCAAAAAGTAATATTGATAAATGCGCAAAGTGGAGTCGCGTAAGCGCCGGAATGCCGCAGGTCGTAGGTGTACACATACACGCGATGTAGGGGATACGCTAAAAAATCATGATGAAGCCAAGCGCCTCTGCCGGCCAGCCGCGCAAACAACAATCCTTGCAGAAATAATTATCGGGATTTATGTTACTTGCAAATGTGAGAAGAATCATTAATGAGGGTATGCCGAGCGGCGACTATTAGGGTGACAAACGGGCCCTGTAGCGTTCCCGGTTAAACTTCGAGTGAGTGAAAATCGTGCTCGGTACGGGGTGAGTGTCCAAAACGTTCATTCCCCCCCGCTTCTAAAGGGGGGCGGTGGCTCGCATCAGTGTTTTTTATCGTTTCTTTAGACGTCTTCATCCCGCAAATAACAATGGCCGGAGGATTCGAATATGCATGGATTTTTAAACTGCCAAGCTTGCTACCCTGGCAATCTACATGCATTTTCCTGACCCTTTTTTATTACGTGTGTCAATTAGCATCGGTACGGCTACTGTACATCTTAATTTTCTTCATTTTTTTTTTTTTTCAAATCATTCTCGTAAGAATCAATTACACCGTTTTCGCGATACCGTAACTTCCATCGCGATGGAATTATACGGCTTCTGTGAAAATTGATCTGATGACAGTGTTACACCTGACTGTTTATAGATTTATTTCAATCTTGCTCTGTATCTGTGACACACTTCTTGATTTTCTTAACTGTGACCGTTATAATGCTACTTGCTAGGAGCTTTTAAAGCGGACGATATTCTTTGTACAGAATGGACTTGGCGGAAACTATGAAGAACATCGTTGCCAAAGGTATGCAAACCGAGATGGGGCCGCCAGGAGGAGGTTCCGGTTACCCTGCTACGCCGAGTAGCGCCGGCTATGTTACAGAGAAAATGTATATGTTATTGCAAGCCTATCTTCAGAATAAGGGTTGGAATCCAAGCATCGAACTTCTACAATGTTTTTCAGAATTCAAGGATGCGTCTATGATCCCAAGCGCCGCTTATCTGCAGTAAGAATGCACAGTTTTAAATTCATAAAGGAATTCTTATTCCTTTGTACATTGACGTAAGATTCGTTAGTTTCCGCTGGCTTTAATACATGTGTTGTAATGTGCAAACAGAATGATGGCGTCGAGAATAGCTTTGGACTCTCAAGGGAGGCTAGTTCTTAGAGAGAATGGAAAAATAATATTGCCCTACGAACATTTTGCGAACGCTGTGATGTTAAAGCATATGAACGGTCCGCATGGTTTACATTTGGGCTTAGAAGGCACAGTTAGAGCTGTTATGGAATCGTATACTATTGGGCGAGAATGCTTCGGTATGGAAAAAGAGTTTATAATAGAGGTGGTACAAAACTGTCCGAATCATGCTTGCCGTTACTATAAAAATCAATTGGAATTAACACAAAAAATGGGACATATGGCACCAACTTATATTCAAGACAATGAAACGACTGCTTCCCTTTTACGTAGTAGTTTTCCTCATAATACAGATTTTCAAGCAGTAAGCATAAACCTGTTATTAATTTATGTAGACATTTAGTTTATCTTTAGGCTCGTAAATGTCGATTACAATGTACGCCCGTGTTGTAGAGTTTAAGCGGTGCTAATCCAAATACTCACATGGGAGGAGGATCTTCGGCAGATTTGTCAGAAATGAGAGGTGCCGGGAACCAAATGAATCTCCAACGCCCTCCGAGCCGTCCATCGTTAAATATTCCACATCGGCCTGTGTCACAAGACAAAAAAGTAACCACTGGGAAACAACATTACGAATCTTTAGTACCTAATATACCAATGTCCGACCATAAATTAACAGATTTTTTAAGAACAAATTTGGATAATTTGGACAATCTCAATGGACTTGGTTTAGGGAATCTACAAGGAATAGGAAATGCAAATAAGGATTTGTTAGCTTTACATAATGGAGCTTGGCCGTTGGAGAACGAGAAAGGATCGCGGTCGGCTTCGAACTCAGAAGGTTACTAGCGCATTATACAATTTCTATGTCACTGAATCACACAGGCGTATAATAACGAGAATTTCATTACTGCGCAGGTGGTCAGGAGAAAATAGTAAGAGCCTTCGCGGAAGTTATGAAGAACATGGCAAGAATGAAAGCTTGCGTACGTCCTGCAATGTGCAAACCATACGGGAAACAATCGGAAGCGTTGCAGAAAAGTAATATAAGATACATAATCTCTTTCTTTAGTATCATGTTTATATTGTGCGTGTATATATTATTAGCGAACGTTTTATAAATTAATTACACTCGACGCAACGCCGTGCTGGCGTGTGATGCTGTCGAATACACTATTTTTTACAACCGGTTTAGCATCTCGCTCATCCTTTATTGTGCAAACCACCGGGGAAGTCGATAAAATGTATATATTTTGTATCTGTTGTTCTGTTACAGCGCTGGTTGATACGATACAGCTTGTGCAATCGTTGAGAAGTTTCCTGCCGCCGCCGCATATTCCCGTCTCAAGCTGGAAAAATGAAGATAAACATCGATTAGATCATACGGGTACTCCTTATCTCCCATCATTGTAAGTATTTCTTATGGTTTACATTGTAAGTATACCCTCGTTACATGACTAGAGTTATCAAATAAAGAGTTATAATTTTTATGCAGAAAGACTGGAGGTTTAGAAGAGTTGTGCGAACAACGCAACCTAGACTAAACAATGTCTTCGCTTTTTTAAGTGTCAGACCAGGTTTTGTCTTTGCGCTCTATGATGTTCTAGTCATGTGGTGTTTATGGGTTAGATGGGTGTTTTGTATGTAAACAACCCGAAGGATTGCTCAAATGTTGTTGGCGTTTAGGACCTCAGAATACTAAGAGATAAAACGAGTCATGCGTGGACTGTGATAAACGTGGGTAGTGAAAAAAAAAATTTATATATAGTCAATCGAAACTCACACCGTTACTTCAGATTCAGACTAGCCTTATTATTTCGTCGCTATGATTTTACCTCGAGTCTTTAGGATCTGCCTATGGGGCTTAGCAATAGCGGCCACGCGATTTCGGATTGCTGGCCGCGTTACAAATAATTTGCATATTGCATGTATTATAAAGCCGCATTTACGTTGTATTGTTATTTATTGATTTAATAACTCACCATTTGTGTTCCAATGATTACCTGATTACTAATGTATTATAAAGATTCTTTATACATTGTATAAGTAAATCATACGTACGCGTTAAAAGTGAAGTATAAATAAAAAAGGCCAAACATTAGCCTGAGATACAAGTTTGAAATGTTTGGTAATTAAATATTATCGTGGATATTTTAAATATAAAAGTATAAGTAAGGGATCATAATTCTTGTTACCATTCGACCTCGCATTATTTAATTTTTAAATGTTTTCTCAATGTTTATTACATAATTACGGAGTATTGTTTTTGATTCCAATGACTGAACTCGTAATAAAGTTGTCTAGTTAAAGTAAATATTCAATTTATATATATATTTTTTCTTAAAAATTACATTAAACGAGTTATTGTTTATTTATAAGAATAGATCGAACATATATTGTTGTTACGTCTAGTATTATTCACTGACAAGTTGCACCTAAAAGGTGGTAGAACTTGCAATAATTTATAAGCTCCATGGGCAGTAAAATGCGGTGTGCACGTATAAATAAATAAAGAAAAAAAGGAACGGAAAAATCATTGGTCAATTCATAGATATTTTTCAAGGAATAAATTATTTCGTTACTATGTAAAAATGAAAAGAAGTTACATTATTAGAAAATTCGTGAAATGTGATTTGCACTGACGCTCAAAATTCTCTCTCTCTCTCTCTCTCTCTCTCTCTCTCTCTCTCTCTCTCTCTGTGCACTAATATTACTTAAAAACGATATTACCTCTGCAAACCGTAAAATAAAATCGCCTAATAAAGAATATTATGCGTTATCTCGGCGAACACCATTCGCCGGGATGCATTTTATTTTCGTTGTAGAAGTAAAGTCGTTTTAAACTTAATTGTTAAACGCATATCTACGATGGTGAAATGTTTCCTTCTTGCTCGATAATATCAAAGTATGGACTATACGTTTCTGAATATAAACAATAAATTTGTGTGTCAAGTGCGTGAGAAAACGGATGCATGCATGGATCTTATTTGTACGGAGGGTTCGATGAATGTGAAGTTTCGGCTATGAAATAGCAAAATTTTATATGGGCGTGTGCGAATGCGTGTACGTAGAGACGTACAATTATATCAAAATATCTTTCCATAGATGTGTCTGTTATAAACGTATATTTATTTACAATGTCTGCAGCAAATGTGTCGACCGATTGTTAACAGGGCTCAGATTTTCAACACGTCTTAATTCATATCTGTGTATGTATCGCTATTAAAAGCAAAATCTTTGTTTCTTCGTAGAGCACATTATATATAACTACATCCACATCTTCGTTACACATAAAAGCGTTTTCTCTTCATCTATAGGCGAGCATATTTTGAAAAGTGTCTATATCGAATTTTCGGAGTATCTAAAGAAATCGAATACGGCAACAAGGTGATTTTAAAGCCACTTCTTTTTAAAAATGAAGTCTATATATTTTTTTAAAAGCAAACAAGATGGATGGCATAATGTAACCGTGAAATTTTGTCGTTAGGTCCATGTATATGGATTATTTTTCGTTCAACTTTAATAACTTAATCGAACCTTTTCAACTCTCACGTTTGTAGATTAAAATTTACCATTCTGTGTATAGATACTAAAAGTTGGCTGAACTTTTGATAGGCATTGAGAACTCGATTAGTAAACGGTTCCCGTGTCTTTTAAAATCCGCTGGCGAGTCTATACAGACGAATTCGGTGTATTTTAATGTATCCGAAGAAAATATTTAAACACCTCGTTTCTTCATTATCAAGAAACATATAAATAACACAAGAACGACGAAGAACAGTCACTGTACGAATAAAATTAGTATATTTGAAGAAAGGATCGATGCGTTAAAAAAGGCAATTATAATTTGTAATTGTGCGTGTATATATATAAAAGCGTAAAGGTAACAAATCTAAATTAGAATGTTATCTTTCAACTTCTTTCATATCTCGACATATTTTAAAGTTGCGACTAGTGTTCTAGTTAGTTCTACAATTTGGGATATTAAAAGAATATCCCGACATCGATGCAAGCCAATAAAAAGGCGTAATGGAGTTTAGGAGAATTTACATTCTAACTAAATCTCGAAGTATGTTGTTTGTTGAAATTATGAAGACTGAATTTGTTCTATTGTATCGCGAGGCTAGACTACACTTCAAATTAGCAAGTAGAACACAGGTGGTCTTTCTATTACGTTATCGTAAATTTTATGAACTGCTTGTAACTTGGTCCGAAAATCGCAGAAATTTGAGTCCTGTGCACCACGCGTCTTTGTTAATTAACGTACAGTGGTGGTCAAAAGGAAGTCTGAAATTCATATTTTTACGTATGCGCATAAATAATCTCAATACTAAATACACTTATCACTGGTCTATCGTGGGAAATCTCTCCACCCTATAAAACATAGATCGGAGCGTAGTTGTCTTCTTGTCGAAATATCGTGTCTTTTATATTATATCTTTATTCACCGTTTCAACGTTCTTCTGATCACCAGTGTATTTTAAGATAAGGCTGCTACAATATCATCTAAGTAATTCGACAATTACCTGTTACACACCAAAGTGTATTTACAAGAACTAAATGGACTTATTTCTTCTCGTAGCTGTGTAAAACTAATACAAACGTATCGCCGTTTGCTTGCTGTCGAGGCGTCGACACAACTAAGCATATCCATGACTAAGTCGCTACATACAGGGTGTTTCTCCTGGCTTGATTACCTAAATATTCCCCTTGCGTTCGATGACAGAAAGAAAATTACTTTGAAATGACGAATATTCTATTAAGTATTACATTAATCTTTTCAAAATCGCAAGGTCAATAAAGAATATTAGAAAATCAACGACAATCATTTTACGGAACATTCGAGCTAGAAAGCAGCCATACATTTCAACGGAACGCTATGAAGAATAGGATCTTGAGAATACCGTAATATCTGGCTCTGCTAAGCAAACGCAATTGCATCTGATTGTTGGAAGTGTTAAAGTCAGGCGAAACACCCGGTGCATGCCAAATGAGAAAGAGGGAGCACGGAAACTAAGTCTGATAAAGGTACAAAAAGAAAGCGAATCTCGAGGGGAGTTAAGCGCCATGCATGCGAGGCGAGGTCGCGTCGCCGACCGTTCAGAGTACGTTTCCGAGTTTTTACCGCCCCCTCTCGCCATATTTATACCGTAAACCGTGTACAAGTTTTCTGCACCGACTTTGACAGTAAGAGATCGTTGTAAAATGCGCACCGTCGTCGTTCGCTCGTCCGCGAAAGGACAATTAAATGATATGGTACACCAACGCTACCGCTGTATCTGCACGTTAAGCTCTCGTTGTCGCTTGCCAGTATTGCTCTTCTGTATTCTCGCATAATTCTAATTCATGACAGCAATGATTAAAGTTTTTACAAGTGTGACTTGCCTGCGTTACAATTCCGCTCGTGGCCGGCCTGGTCGCGCGCGTCGTCGCCCCGCTGCCCGTTCTGCGCCTCGATGTCCGTCCACTCGGAGGCCGAGTATCGCGAGGTGTCCTGAAACCCTCTAATCGTGTTAGATTCCACGAGACAGTTTTCCACCGGGCATACATGGGATTCGGTACTAACGGGCTGCGCCTCCAGAAGGAACACCACGTCGTCGAGGAAGTAGTACGCCTGGCCGAGATCGCCCTCGCAGAGGTAAGGCAGCTTGCTCCAGACGAGACACTTGAGGCCCAGTGGCGCGAAAACACGGTCGACGAGGCTGGCGATCTGACCCTCCAGCCCGTTCCCTTTTACCGGCAAGTACTCCGATGGCTTGTGATCACCCCTTTCGCCGATCTCCACGTACGGGCTGAAAGGGAGGACCAACGCCACCACCAGCCGACCGCCAGGGCTTAGAGATGATTTCAGGTGTCTGAGTAGAGTGTTGGGTCGGTCGCATCGGTCCAACAGGTTCAGGCAGAGTATGACGTTAAAGGGTCCCGTTTCTTGCCACTTATCCAATTCCAGCACCCTGCAAAGTCACGCAAACGTATGCAGGCAGAAAGCAGAACGACGCCTCGAGCTTTGCTACGCTCTTCTATGTTGCTCTTGCCAGTGATACTGAGGGGACTGGGTCAGAAGGGAACAAGGAACTTTGGCAGCCATACCCCAATTGCCGGGAATTCCTTAGAACAACTCACCCGTCGCCCATGCACTGAACCTTCCAAGTCGCGCATCGCAATATGACCTTGAAATTTCGGAGAACTCAGAGTTTTAGAACGAAACGTTGGGAACTTGGGCGTAATTAATTTTGTACATCGGTGCAGCGTAGATTTTCTCCGTACTTCCATCGTATATCGAAGATTTCCATTCGTGATTAAGTCGGTTGCGTGGTTGCGTACGACAGTACGTTAGAGGGGTCTTCAAACTCGTCCGTCGGAGAAGATTTCTATAAAACGTTACGAGCGTGCCGCATCCTACAGGGACTTATTTAAAATCCGAGCAAAGCAACTGGCCGTCCGTATCGACGCGAGACAGCCCGGGTGTAAAACCACCGTAAACTACTACTCCAATCAATTCGGCGCAATAAACTTGTTAGTAGTGCACGACGGGGTATTACATACCGGTACACCATCATGAGCAACTGCATCGTTATACGCTTACCACAGGACCCCGATGGCATTGAATTAAGCGACTACGTGCGTAATTAGGAGACTAGGAGGAATCTCAAGGTATGTTTCTCTCGAGAGGGGTTGCACGCGTCTGAACGGTTCATAAAAGACTCGATTACGGATTTTTTCTTTTAGTAAACTATTCACTTTAAGGGGCAACCTTGTGTTCATTCAGTACTCCGTGTATCCGGTTGTTTTTAAATAGAATTGTATTGCAAAATTGTGTAAATATGCCCGAGATGTAGCCACTAGGTACCTATGTGTTTCGGTGATAGTGTTTGGGAGTTGGTTTATTTCGAATCCCGCAACCTTTGTTAATCGCGTAGATTTGAATGTAATATTTTAGAGACGAACCCTCGAAACTTTGCACTCGAAGAAAATAGAAATACATAGCTTTAAACTTGTATCGTGCCGGTTTTCAGATAAGCAGATATGATATATCCTTTCTGATTTTAGCTTCCCTTGGAAGGGTGCAAAGCGAACCGAAGAGCAGAATGGAACTTACGTAAATTTTCTTTTGGCCAGAGCCCATCTCATCGGCGCCGATATGTCTGTAGCGTAAACTCTGTCAAAAAGGTGAGCGACGTGAGCGGTGGTAGCGCCATCGCCTGCGCCTAAGTCCACCAAGGAATGCCACGGCCCCGAATAGCCACTGGCGTCCATCAGCTTTTGAAACTGTTCACAAGAAAAGACGTGCATGGACCCACGGCCGAGCAGCCTGCAACAATTGTTTTATTACACGTCAAAGGAAATGTTCGACGATCTTGTCCGTAGGGGTTGAATTTCACTCTTAATAGAAAAATAAAAGCAACTGATCAATGAAAGTAAAACATCTGTAAAAAGAATTCGAAGAGTACCTAGAGAATAAAAATCTCCAGATCCCCAATGATCGAGGTCTCCAGAACTTATTTATCTTTACCTTATACCTTTGGGCTTGCAGAACAATCAAAAACCGATAGGTGCATCCAACGTGAAATTCTCGGTGCCTAGTTCTTAAGAACGACAACGACGATCGAGAACAAGACACGCGGCGCAATCGATTCCTCTTGTTGCATCGAATGCCCTGCCCGTTGATTCATAAAAAATCATTCGCAAGGATGAGCAGAACGTTTGGATAAAGTTTTAAGAGGCTGAGCATCGCGTTGGATCGCAAGGACGGCTACAAAGGAGTGAAACGGATAAATCAGCGGAACGGTAACGCATATTTCAACATCTCATTGTGCCAGCCGACGACGACGACGGCGACGACGAGGAGGCTTCCATGATCGATGAAAGGCAGCTGTATATAGAAATCGAGCGTCTGGCATGTCGAGGCTCGGGTTAGCTAGCAGAATCCGATGATGCCGTACGAAGGGAATCTTCCTGGCCGATGGCTGGGCTGTTTCGGAGGGAAAAAGGGTGGG
The DNA here is from genome assembly GCA_947577245.1 of Andrena bucephala. NCBI lineage: Eukaryota > Metazoa > Arthropoda > Insecta > Hymenoptera > Andrenidae > Andrena > Andrena bucephala. The sequence continues at coordinate 92,977,754 of OX387715.1, read as the reverse complement.
TTCATTTGAAAATACCGGTGCCGCCGCCGCGACGCGGTGGATGGCCGCGGCGATCCATCAATGCCGCGGAACGCGGGATTTTGATCGTGAATTCGGTTACCCCCGGCGTTATAAATAAGGCGATGGTGGTCTCGTGGTCCCATTCTTCGGGGGCCCACCTCGATTTTTCTCCCTCCCCACCTCTCCGCGTCGACCATAGCCGGTGCCATCAATTAACGAGCACCTCCTGGCCTCCATTGAATAATAAATAAAAATAAAAGAGCGAGAGGGACGAAGAAGAAGAGGTGGAGAAGAAGGAAGGAGATACAGGGGACAGAATGAGGTATAGAAGCAGAGGAGGGCCGAGGTGGAGATGGGGGATGACGAGAAGGGGAGGTAACGTCGGGGGACCCGGTTGCCGCATTTTTCGTAGCATCTTTCAGTTTCTCTGCCATCCTCTTCCTCCATTCCATTGGGCCCCCGCGATTCTTTCTCTCTTCCACGACCCGTTTCCCTTTTTCTTCGGCTTCTTTTTTCCCGCTCACCATCTCGCTTTTGTTTCCCGTTTCTCTGTATCTCTCTTTCTCCGGGGCCTGTTTACTCTGTCGTTCCCCGAGCTTGTTTCCATTGTCAGTCTCCACCACCGTCGTCGCGGCCTCTACACGGGTCTCCTTGTTGCCGGTGGCGGAGACGGCCGAGAGGGGAAGAATAAAGGAACTGGAGAGGGAAGAGGAGGAGGGGAAGGGGGAGGGGGGAGAGCGAGGGGAGGCCGAGCGGGCAGATACACGTACGATATACACGCGTGCGGCTCACAAATCAGGCCCGCGGATCGTAGCGGCTTCGTCGGCGGCGCGAGCGACAATTAATTCACCGCTTTTGCTCTCGGCTTCTCTTCTCGGGGCCCCATTGTGTGTACGTACTCGTTCCTCCCCCTACCACCGGCCCAATGTTTCTCCCCTTCGAATCGTTCGGGGCCCATCGGTGCTCCCAACGTCGCCCTGTTTTATCGAGCGATTCCGATCCCTCTTTCGCCTTCCTCCTTTTTGCCTTCCACGACTTCGTCGGGGGGCCCCTCCCCCCACTCCTCCGCCGTCTAAAGCCGCGTCTTTAATTTCGACCTGGCGTCACGCGGTCTAGAGGGCCCCGATACCCGCGAGTCCGCAGCGTTGCCAGCTTTAAAATGTCGATCTTACGCGATCTCGGACGATCCTGCACGCCACGCGGATTTCGAACTCAACCGTCTCTAGCTTCGATCATTTCTTATCGCTTTTATAATCTGGATGAAAGTGGGCCTTGGTACGAGAAGAAAAGTACATAATTCCAATCTCAGAATGCAAGCTTATGCAAACTAAACATCCCGAATTACGATGTTTTTCTTTTTTCAGAAAGAAATATATATAAGTAGGTATTGTAGGATTTCCGCGTGGTGGTATTCTAAGCTTTTGAATCTCAGCGCCAGAAGGGTTCAGCTGATCAACGACTCAAGCGGTACTACACAGATCGGATTAAGGTATGACCGGCACTTGTGCATCACAAATCACTGCAAAGTGTCTTAATCTTTGGCAGTTGTAGAGTAGGTGCCATTGATGTAGACGCGGAGAAGGATAACGATATCGACGATGAGTGTAGGCCCGATATGGTATCTGTTTCCAGGGGCTCGGGTGATTATTTAGAATTCCAGCCACCCACTCGGTGTCCGGACCGGTGGTTCAATTTTTGTCCGCCGACAGGGGGTGCTGGTTCAGTTGGCCGCATTGGCTACGGTCTCGGCCTTTATCGGTGGGGGCCTCTCGCGGTCGCTCGTAAAATACCTCGAAGGGCGAGCGCGTAGTGTTAAAGAGGCGCTCGAAGGACCGTTTACCTAATAATAGCAATAATATGTAAATGCGATGCGTATCAAGCCGCCATCTAAAGAATCCACCCCGCTTCGGGCCTATTGTTTGCAAATCCCCGTTTCAACCGTGCTGCTCTCTGCTGGATTGCCGCAGAGCTCTCGATACACCCTATACCTCTCCTTCTCCTTCGGCCATCCGCTCGGCCCGCCGAGATTCTTTCTCTTTCCCTCGATCGCCTGGGCGCGCAAATAATCGAAGGTACACTGGCATTACAGAAACACACCTAATGATATCGACGCGAACCGTGTCCCACTGTATTCTTATTCTTCTGGTCGACGCTGCCACTTGTATAATTCAACAACTGCCGCCGATATATAGTTACTTTTCGACTTAAATTCAAATTAGATAACTTCCCGCGTAAAATAGTTTACCTCGAAACGGAAACGGTTAATTATCTCGAAGTACGAACGCGATGAATATGGCGGTAATCCCAAATTAATTTCGTAACATGAATATTATGGGGACAGCGATGAACTAGAATGGAAGTTTAGCAGCCGATCTACCACCGAGACTAATCGCACAACTTCTTTTCTTTTCCACCCCCCTTCTCTTAACTTCTACAAATCTCACTGTTGCTTGGTGTAAGTGTACTTACAAGCCTTCGTCTTGTTTAGAATAAATTAATATTTCCACAAGTGGCGTACAAAGCTGACGCTGATGAATTGTTCGTTAACATCCTGAGGGATGTTAAGAAAACTGTGAGTCACTCCTACGCCCGATGCGAGCCGACGTATCCGGTTCTCGTTCTGTTAATACAGTTACGTCGAGAAAGTGACAAGCGTGTATTTATAGATGCAAACTTTGATTCAGCATAAACCGCTTTAAAAGGTACATCGACGCGGTACAATTATAATTTGATTGAATCTCGTCACGCTCGAGATTCGCTGCGTTCTGAACGCCATTACATATTCAACGTCGTTACATACGGACGGGTGTAACTCTGTAATACAACGCGGGACTTTTCAGAGTACACCCTGAATGGATTAATGAACCGAGTGACATGGGATCTGATTGGAGCAACGCTCAAGGAATCTATCCAGTCATCTTTACCTTCGTTTGCCGTTCTGAACGAGCAACGCGGTATCCTGACCTTTCTCTTCCCTTTTTCCTATGTCATCTTTCTTTTCCCTTCTTACAACACGCTCGACATACTTGGCCGCCGGTCGGACTCATTAAAAGATTGTCCCTCGTTATTTGGCTGCGCTATCCACCTTTTTAACTGCAAGACAGTGCCAATGGAGTCGAAAAGCAAAGTGCCATTTTAAACGTAGCGTGTAATAATGTCTAATTGAGGACCTTGCAGCAAGAAGGGTGCAGCTCCACTTTGGACAGACTTTTATAATTATTTAGTTATGAGATTTTATGCAAATCCGATAACAAATGAGCTATTTATTGCAAATTTTCATTCTGGACTCATTATTCTTTTGCGCAATACGAATGCTCCAGATTTGAAAAATTTGTGTGAAAATATGTATTCTTCAATTGGTGTTCTTTTTTTAATGTTAAGCCAAAGTAATTATTTTATAAACAGTTTTTTTCTAATTTACTTCAAGTTGGTAAAGATGGAGCTGCTTGCTGCAAAGTCGTCAAACTGAGATATACAACAAAATATTTCACGAAATGCAGTCTGATTATCGAAGACGTTAGGTTCTCAAATTTCTAGGACAAAATGTAGAGGATCTCTGAGCAATTACAGTGTTGTTCCAAGTTACGTTCGAGGCTTTCACAGTCGATTTTAGAGATATTACTTTCCTCGACAGCGCTCAATCAACGTCTGTCATCCTGAAAAATGTATCTTGAATTGGTAAGAAGCGAGGGGGATCGCGGGAGCTCGAATAACTTTGCGGATCATTCGCCAACTGTCTCGTAGAATCTCCTCCCGCGCTTACAAATTCGGCTCGATTGCCAAGCTCGAAATTTAAAACTCCATACTGACCTATTTATATTTTCGTACGGCAAAGTATCACTGGCACAGCTGACTCATGCCATTCGATTCTGCGTACAGAGTGTGGGTGGAATTTTAAATGAAACGTTGATCGTTACTCCGCGAACCACCTTTCGGAGTTTAAAAAAAACTAATAAGTTTCACGTGAACGATATAGAAGCCGCGCTCCGCCCGAGTCGTCCCCATCCTCATCGCGGGGCCACGAAAAGAGAAGATAGTCTAAAAAGTCTCAGGACCCCGCGAAAGAAAGCAGGCGGGGAAGGAGTCAAGGGTCTTTCGTTTCGATATCATCGCTCCTCGCCCTCCCCCGCCGGGCTCCCCGTCCCCATCTTCCCCCCCAGCCGCGATTATACAATCGTCGCTCTTAGGTCCGCGCGTACGAACGCGGAGGAGAGAAGAAAGGAAGTAAGCGCGCGAGCAGGAGGAACGACACGCGGGCACAGCGTGTGCGCGGACAGTGTGCGCGCCCGTGGCGATAATGTAGGAGAGGCGCCTCGGTTCCGCTCGACCGTTTCCGTCCGCGCTCGTGCCCCCCGCTCGCCGGCGGTGGGGGGTGAGCTTATTTCGCGAAAGCACAAGTCCCTGGCGGAGGGGAGTGCTGCGGGAGTCGTGGTGGGGGATACCCCGCGCAGAAAGAGAAACAAGCGGAGACGGAAAGGGAGGAAGTAGAAGGGCGAACAAGGAAGAACAATGTCCCGGGGAGGGAAACGAGGGGAGGGAAAGTTGCGGGGGAGAGAGAGAGAGGAGCGTACACCGTCTATTTAGCATTCCCCCCGTCGGTGCTTGGGCGTCTCGTTAGCCGGCTTTTCTCTCCTCCGAGTGTCTGTGCTCTAGCGTTACCAACCGAGAGAGGTAGAGCGAGCGCGGGCGTGAGAGACGGGAAGTTCCGAGGGAACGCGAGAAGGAAGAAAGAGAAACGCGTAGAAGAGGGGAAGGCGGACGTAGCTCGGAGCTAGGGATGCTGGGTAGGCGTGGACCATGGACCACCCTGTCCACGAGACCTGGAGGGGAGGCCACGCCACCCGTCCCGCCGCCGCCCGCAGCGGCACGGCGGGAAGAGAGGGTGGATAGGAGTATCCGCACAGGACAGTAATTATTATTATACACGTCGGGGTTTTGCAAATGCTGTCTCCCCCGACGATGGAGGAGGGAGGGAGGGAGGGAGGGAGGGATCGGGGAGGAGGAGGGGGGGGGGGGACGAATGGGTGGGTGGCGAGCACGAGTGCCCGTTATTTCGCCCGGCTTCGCCGTGAGTTAAGCGGGGTGAGGGTTCGTCGCGGGAGGGATGGGGAGGGATTCTTAAACGGGATCGTTATGCGAGTCTTTCGCATACTCTCCTCTCCTCTCCTCCTCCCGGCCACACACTCTCTCTTCCACTTCGATTTCCTTGTTCTCCACCCATTTCGTCTCCTCTCATCCCCCTCCTTTATCAGGCTCCAGACCCCCTTCGCCCCTGGAAATGTTATTTGTCTCTGTTGCGCGCGCCCACCACGTTGGACGGTAACGTCGCGACTCCGCGAGCGTGATCTGTGTGTGTGTGTGTGTGTATGTGTGTGTGCGTGCGTGTGCTGGAGACGTGGATCACACGTCGCGTATCCGCTCGAAACCAATTCAACCCCCTCAACACCCCAGCGCCCGCCCAAGGGGTGGCGGAGGGCGCGAGCAAAGGAATCGCGATGCTCGTCCCTTTCCCCTCTGCTCCCTCAGTGTCAATTTTTGAACGCTGCGATATTACGTTTTTATTCGCGATAGAACGTGACTGGGAACACCCTTAGACGCCTATGTGTAAAAAGCTGTAGCAATTACTGAGTAGAATCGCAGGCTTCCGACTACAGTTTCTATAATTTATTTCATGAAGCGTCGGGATACAATTCAGCCTAACGAAGTGGAATTGTAACGATGGTGATCTGGTAACGATGGAGAAACACGGTATTGAGGCACCTATCGCGGCACAATTTGTAGAAAGTTCGTCTGATTTTCAGCAGGATTGTCGCGGGAGGATATGGGAGCACGAAGTGGACTATTCGCGAGGGAAATACACGCTTTTATAACTCGTTTCTCCACGACACCAGCTACGACAAATCCCCCTCTTCCTTAGAGACATTTCTGAATTTTAGACGCCTTAAACACCGTGATTCAAGTACGATCCCCTGGAGTTGCTGCGCCATAAAAGGTAGAAAAAGGCTGGGGCAGTCTCGGCTCAACGAGGCGCCCAGATATTAAAGTGGCGCATCTACATAGATGTTAATTTTTAAATGCAGAGAAAACGGATTTTCACCGGAGAAAGAAAAGCCCAGACCGTAAAAGGGGCGTAAGAAAAGAAAGATTATTTCCTAATGTTAATTGCCCATTACTCGCGGCAGGTATTTACAAAATAATTTCTGATTAAAATTTATATACACATAACTGTTCTCTGGCTTAACAAGAAATTCTCATATCTGAACGATTTTCTTATTAGTACACTGCTCATAAATATGGAAAGCCACGAGCGAGCATTTGGAGATATCTTTTCTTCAACCAGCGTTTTCTTCGATCGCCACGCATATAAGGTCAACGTATCTCTCCCCCTCCCGCCCCGCGAAACCTCCCATTCTATCGACTATAACATATATAATAAGTTATACATCCTTTCCCAAGCGCGAGTTCCTCCCGAACGTGTGTTCAATGTATATAATAAGCGTAGCACACCTTCCCCCCCCCCCCCCCCACCCCGTATAACTCTCGCGATCGAATGCGATACGTAGATATCAGTGGCGCTGCAACTCGGATGCAACGGCATGCATTATGCACCGAGTGCACGGAGTCGTTAATCTCAAGATAAAATATCGCGCGAAACGTTACCTTTAGCGGAGCGCGTGTAATTTCTCCACGATTCAATTGCATCCCCGGGAAATTCCGTTTGGAAGAGCTATTTTCACGTGTGTTATGTAGTTATAAACAATGCGGCTTCAATGGAACGAAACAGAATAAATTCCATAGAAAGTTACCGATGGCAGAGAAGGGATTAAAGGGTTATATACACCTGGACATTTTTCCACGGAAAATTCATTCTTGACTTCCTGCATTTGCCTAAAATATGTGATGTAGTTATGGGATTTTAAGAAAACTCTGAAGCGTCGAAGAAATCAATGCTTTCGTCACGTCTACAAATACCTAAGTCTGCATTTCATTCTTTGGATGGTCTTCACCCTCCTCTGATATTTTAATTATATATTAATATACATTTTCTTGAAATGAAAGAGTACAAAGGCGAAGAAAAATAGATATGCTGCCCTCAAAAATATTCTATGATCGTCCACTCTTTTCTACCAGTCACAAGGAGAGGTTTTCAGCACCCACAAAGAGGCAGGTACCTACATAGGGGAAGTAGGGAACCCTAATTAAAAGATGCTAGGCACGTGACAAATACATCATTAGGAAGCCACTGTGTTATAATAGTGCGGTCGCTGGCAAAAACGAGTGGGGAGCACGCGTTTTTAATTTATAGCTGTGAACCGTTTGCGTGCTGCGTCGATGTTATTTCGTGTGATAAAAGGATTTGAAATAAATATATATTTAAGAACGGTAAGTCTATTATTTTTCTTCTATGATAATCTCCATTTCATCTATTTTAATGTAACATATTCAAAATTTCAATATTTCTTTATTTGTTGTACAAATATATTAATCTTTGGAAAACGATACTTTGAGGCAAGATGGGGTCTTTAATACCTAACCCCATTAGGGGTTAGGTCGGAGTACCCCATCATTCCTCGTATCATGGTTGTTCATGTGAGATTAAGCAACGTCATCGTTCTCTATTATAATTTAATTCAAATAAATCTCGTTATTTTTAGTTCGAATTTATAAAATACTTAGGCAAATCATTTTGGTACCCCATTTTACCCCATTTTCGGTACCCCATTTTACCCCGCGGTAGGGGCAAGGCGGTATTTTTCTATCTGTTTTGTAAAGTTTAATAAAGTGTGTAACAAATCATTAACTTATAGTTGTATTTGGAGTAACAAAGACTTAATTAATAGGTACAATCATCACTTTATTTGTATTTTTCCTTAGCTTCCCTATCATGCCCCTACTTTCCCTACGTGTTTTTTTATTTTAGCCCGTTTACACATTTAGAGGGTGAAAGAACCTCTCAAAGTTCTCAACAAGAGGTACAAATACAAAAGTATTGTTAGTTAAATAATATTGTAACATTCTGTTGAATAAAACTTGATATAAACACAATGTCATAATATTCTTTAAACTAGCAATAGGAACTTTTGTATTTGTACCTCTTCTAATGAACTTTAAAGGTGCTTTTACCCTTCAAAATAAAAAACACGTATTTCTTATTTTTCGGTCCCCCAAAACCAATCCAAAAACCAAAGCAATCGGAGGCGGACACCCGAAAATCTCTCCTCGTCAAACATACATAACACCTCAAGTGAAAATTTCATTGAAAAAAAAAAAAATAGATTCCCGCTGTGTTTCCCACACAGCAACTCCACTAAATGAAATAGATCCCTTCCAAGTTTGCCCGCGATACTGGTAACTCTCGATAGGGGACAGTTGGCGTAGGGTGCTGGTAGATGCAGCGTTGTATACCTATACATTACCCACCGTGCACTACGTAGGTACTATGCATTATGTGCTCTAGTTGGTATCGAGGCAGAGCGCGGAGTCCGTGCAGGCTCTTGTTCGTTAGTCGCGACCACTCGGTGGCGAGGAGATCGCGCCAACTGTGGTCATTTTTTTATCCCGGTGGTAAAGGCCGCTCTGATTGGCCGGCCAGGCTCATATCGTTCGATTTATGTGACGCGAGACACCGAGGAGCCCGCGAACCACCGCGACACCGGTGCATACGTAATTCGCAGGGTTGTGCGAAGGGACACGACGCGGCCATTCTTACGTGGCCGGGACCACGCACACGGACGCCCCTTCTGTACCCCCTGGAAATACCGGTTTATGTACTGATATACACGAGGAAGATGCGTTCGTCACGCTGCACCACCGATACCAACACCCTATCGCCGGGAGATGCCTCGCCTCCCTCTTTATCCGTTGCATTGTTTGATTTCGTATCGGGCGGTTTGGCGGTGCCCGGGCCTCGCCGCGCGCCAACGCGCCTGTAAATTCTACGCGGAGGATGCAATCGGAATTCCATAAAGTTTAACGGGGGACGTTATCTGGCTGCTACGCGTCCATTTTTATCAGCGCTGAAATATGTTGTTGGGCACAAAATTGATGGGATACGTGTGCTTTTATTTGGATCGAGCCCTAATTTCAGGGGGAGGTGTGAAACGACACCTCGAAGGATTGGCCGTCGCCATTCAACGGCGGAGGTGACTTTGGCGCTGTGAAATATGCACGCCCTTGGGATATACCCCTATCGTCACTTTAGGGACGCCTCATTTTCCTCGTTGGGCATGCGCTTTTCAAAGGATTAATGAGTAATTAGTACAGCGCAAACGCGCGGCTGTACCAATGGGGGTTGCTTCGATCGTCAGAAACGCCCACGTTTGCAATTATAATATCTCTAACGAAAGAGTACCTACTTACTGCCCCAAGTATTTTTACTTTGCTCATTATAGATTTCAAAGATCAAGATCAATATCTCTTCCATCGCCGCGTATAACAGTCGACAGAAGGGTGAGAAGCTTTCCCCCGAACCTTTAAAACCTCCTCTCAAGAAACCTTCCCCCACGCGCGAGTCTCAATTCAGCGAAGTTCCAACCCCCCGGGCCACCACAACTCTTTCTTTTCCGTGCTGCTCTCCGCTCGTTTCGCTTCCAGCAGGATTCTGGGATTGGTCAGTAATTATCATTAGCGCGTTTGCGCGTCCGGGCCGCGCACTCCGGCTTTCCTTCCGATTGGCAACCCTCTCCGTAATTAATCGAGGGGCGCAGGCGCGAGTTCTCGCGTCTAATGGAAAAGCGTGTGGGCGCCGCCTCGCCTACCCCTCGAAAACGAGCAGATTTCTGGCTTTCTCTCTGTGCCTGTCCTATGACCACTAATTATAACCGAGGGGCGGTTCCCGGGGGTCTCGGGCACACCAGCCTCCGTGAAACCACCCTCCTTCGAGTACGAGTTTGCGCCCTGTTAATTACTCATTAACCCTTTCCCCCAAGTACAGTCAACCTAAAAACCAGCTCGTTGATTTCGCAACCTTCTTGATATTTTTATACAACGTGCATTCATTGATTTATCAATGATGAGTGGTTTTAAATTGTAGTTAGTGGAGCTTGAAAATAGATGAAGATTCATTTAGGTACAATTTTACTGTTGGATGCAGGAACGGTCTCAGGACACGCAGGCCCTTTTTGCATAAAACGGATAATTAGATGCCTCATTCTTTTCCACATATGACAGAGCTATGGTAAATTTTGTGAATGGATGTTGACGAAGTCAACAGAACTCGTATCTAACAAGGGAACATCCCCAACGCGGAAATTCAAAAATTTATGAAACTTAGGGGATATGTGAAGGATATATAGATATTTATTACGCATTTTTCTTTGCTGCCCAAGTTTACTTCAAGGTGGTGAAATTGACATCTGAAAATCCGGCTATTTTCTGAATTTCTGTTATAACTGGAGAACTGGAAGTTTCTGAATGATAGCCTTCATTAAAAAAAGTAACTTTTGTCAGAAAACTGTTTTTCTATCTCTTACAGATCGCGATTTATAACATAAGATCGGTAAATAACTGGATTTTCGGGGGTCAGTTTCAACTCCTTAGAGTGATTTTGGGCAGAAAAAAATTGCGCTATGTATCCTCTACATATCCCCAAAGTTTCATAATTTCTTGAATTTCCGGCTTGGGGATTTTTCCTTGTAAGCCAAATATACATCAACCTGAGCATGACACGATCTATGACTATTTTTCTGACTATATTCTTTCAATATTCTATACTTTTACAAATATTATGCAAATAGTAAGCAAATAATAAAAAATAATGTTAAAAAACATTTTTTTCTACATTTTATCCATTTTATGCAAGATGGGCCCGATAGAGCTATATATAATTAGAATTAATTTCACTGATTAATTTGTTACATAATTCCGATTGTAATAATGCAACTACAAAGGAGATGCCTATGTACATATATCAAAATTTTAAATACAGTGGCGTGCAAAAGTATTCGGCCACCATTTAAAATCGCATAACTTTTTTCAAATTAATCCAAATGACTTGAGTTTTTTTGAGAAGCTAGAGGGATTAGTTTGCTAAATGATGTGATTCGTCAGTTTTAAAAAATGCACTTGGTCGGAATAGCAAAAAAAAAAAATAGTAAAGATCGTTTTTTAAACTTTTTTTGCGAGCCTGTAATGGAAATTCAAAAAACCCGTTTGTAGATTTAAGTATGTTATATACGTGCCTAAAATTTCATCAAAATTGGTTAACGTTGCTCTGAGCTATGAACGCTTAAAGATCGCAGAATAAGGTCGAAAATCGCGAAACTCCCGAAATCAGCGATTTTCGACCTTGTTCTGCGATCTTTAAGCTTTCATAGCTCAGAGTAACGTTAACCGATTTGGATGAAATTTCACAATCTTAAATCTACAAACGGGTTTTTTTGAATTTTGATTAAGGCTCACAAAAACAAGTTTAAAAAACGATCTTTACTATTTTTTTTTGCTATTCCGACCAAGTGCATTTTTTCAAACCGACGAATCACATCATTTAGCAAACTAATCCCTCTAGCTTCTCAAAAAAACTCAAGTCGTTTGGATTAATTTGAAAAAAGTTATGCGATTTAAAAGGGTGGCCGAATACTTTTGCACGCCACTGTATTATAGACAGTTTTACAATTTCCCGATGTATAAAAAACTATGCACTTCTTGCATCCAACAGTACAATTCCATTCTGCAAATTTAATGCCAATATCAACGACACCTAACGTCTTGTTAACAACTTTCTCATCCTATATCCGCGAGTCCGGCCCGACACCCAATTTCGACTTATAAACCCAACCGACAACCACTTACGAAATGATCGATGTTCGGTCACCGTGAAAATGAGGTGGCGCGTAATTACGTGTTTTCAGACAGCGCGCAATCCCTTCCCCCGAAATTAAATTACCCATTCGGCCGGCGGTAATTATGACAATGCTCGACCCAGTTCCAGCGCACCAGCCACATGGTCTCTGTTCGCTCATTAAAATCGAATTTACCCCGCAGCGGCGCGAGCGTACGCGCGGCGGCTCCGTTGCGCACATCGTTGTCGACAGGTAGAAGAGAACGCTACATAAATGAAAAAGTAAAGTGGCCTATACGCTGTCGAGCATGACTGACAAGCGTGCTTGACAATCCACGATTGACTGTCGCCCATACACATTCGGGCAGAAAAACTTGTAGCAAGACGCAAAAGGAAAAGTAACAGATTCTAGCGACATCGCGAAGATGAGCCGCGTCGACTTGTCCAGAAAGGGACAAAGAGATTTAAATAAGAATCAGCGAAAGGTTAGATTAGTCAGCGGCTACAAAGGAAGGTCTATGATTATATCCCTTTTCAGAGTCTAAAGGCGCGGGGCGAGCTACACTTTACTTAGCATATCCTTGGAAGTGTCGAACGCCTCTTACGAGCATCGCCGAGCCAGATTGTGCGAGAAACAAAGCTGTGCGTTTGGTCACCCTTTGGAAGTCAGGTTTATAAGGACAGGGGGGAAAAGTCGAAGAGGAGACGAGAAGATAACAGGTGGTGCACGGAACTAAACAGCCTCCTCCTCCCTGGATCGTCTCCCTCCAGCAGGCACTCACGGCCGTTTCAAAGTTCCGTACACGGTAGGGCCCATCTCACAAAAACTGGCTACTGGGTTCCGTCTGACTTTGGAATCTGATAGATACCCATCTCCTTGTCTGACTTTGTTACCTTCGGCGCGGCGTCTTCCACCCCTTCTTCCTGATCGATCGACGTATTTTTTTTTTCACAGCCACGCGGCCCACTGATGATGCTGGGCCGATCAGTTCGACAGCATTCATCGTACGCGACGAAGGAGGGCAGGGATTTATAAAAATCGTTCGATTTATCCCCAAGTGACAATCCCAGTGACTTCCTGCATTAATTTATAATTACGGCTCTTGCGATTACGCGAACTGTCGTTTCATTAATCCCCCTACAGTCCCGATATCTTCGAGGAGTTAACCCGAGGAATCATTCCGCCGGGAATCGTTACATTGTTCTCCCTTAATCGGCCGCAAACGGAGGTGCAAGATCTTAAACCGATTATGGGAGATATGAAACAGCCAAACATCGGATTACACGGTTGCGGTTTATGGGCTGAATGGCCTCTCTTTTCGCATTTCTCGACGATATGAAAAGCTGCCGGGGGTAATCGCGGCAAACCGCACGTCCAGAGCCACCAGCGGGAATAATAGTAGTAGAGCAGAGAGCGGTAATAGGCGGGCTATAATTATTCCGTATACCGCGAAGCAAACAGACTCTAACAACCGAATTTGCATCGAGATACAATCGAGGGACCGTGGAAATAACAGAAACTGGCGGTCGAAGGGGAACATTTCCGGCCGGCAATTAGAAGTAATAACCATTCGACAGCGACCAATCATTGTTAATTGACGTCAGGAGCCGCGAAAAGGATTCGTACGCGGACACCTGCCCATTTGTCGGAAATTGCGCGCAATTTGCCCCGAAAATAAAATCAGGATGGCGTGGTGATTCGAAAAGGCCACGTCGAGACCCTTGTCGAGAGTCCAGAGAGCGGATGCACGCTTCGACTGCCTGATTTTCTTTCGTCCTCTCCTTTCTTTCGCTCCTCTCTGCTCTTTTTATCCCCCTCTTTCACTACCATCCACCCCTCACCCCCCCCCCCCCCCCCCCTCCTCCCGCCGTTCCTCGGCAGCGACCGACGGAGGACATCTCACCGCTAATTATGATTAATTTGCGAGACGAGCGAACGGACCCCGATGCCAGGAGCTACCAAGACGCAGAGGATCAGCCATAAGGGTATGTAATGAATATTCTCAGCGGGAGTGCGTTGTAACGTCACGTGAACGTCACCCAGGTGACTCCTTCGTCGTTCTTCTTATCCTAGTTTGGTCCCTATGCGTCCTTTTCTCCGTAGGACTCGCCGTGAATGTGCATAATAAAGCTCGGCGACGCGATGGCTGCTAATTGCTGTTCAGCCCCATGCCTGGACGTTGCGTCTGACCTCTTCCGCAATTATGCCTCGTGTCCAAGTGGAATTTTTATCTTGGAAAATTTGGAGAAAAAAAACTGTGGCAGACGTAGATTTCTTCCTGGTGGAAATTATCGCAGCGCACTGCGTCGATAATTGAAGAAACACGGGTTTAATTGACGTGAGCGATTCGGTTGCTCTGCAGGTAATATGTCACATTGTCGATGTAATAATTTGGATGGGGAATCGGGATGTCTTAAAAATGACCAGCTGAAACGCGAGATTATGAGAGTTAAGAGACTGCACATGACCAAAATTATCTGATACCGTCGTATTACCATTTGGACGTATCTGCGAACGTTATCTTGATATTTCACGGCACACAGCCAACCGATAACGCGATGCAATTTGGAACGCGGAATATTATACAGTCCTAGTTACTCTTTCGTTTGAAATTGCAAATAATCTCGGCTTTAAATTCCCGTTGAAATTGCGAATTCCTTCGTGCATCGCTAAAACTTCTCCAATTAGAAGATACAACTATCTGGGAATTATAATTCTTAACACGTAGCCATTTCAAGCCCATAATATGCACTAACATTTGGAGGGCAAGGGGGGAAATCTGGAAATGTCCATTTTTCGGGATTTTCAGATTTATAGTATATTTTTACCTGTCACAGGTGTGACATCTATATAATATACCTAGGTGTAGGATAAAAACACGCGCGTATTCGAATGCAACGTTATGTTAAAATTTCAAAGCAATCGGTGAAGAACTTTCGGAGATTTAAGATTTTTAACAAACGAACATTTACATTTTTATTTATACAGATTTTGTTGGTGGCAATTGGGACTGGGTTATAAAGTTCAAAGACCCTTACAAGATAACAATGAGATTTGGTATCCTGGTTAAACACAGGAAATGTCCACGTTGCCCTGGAACAAAATACGGAATGTCCCAACTCTTTGTTTAATTGTAAGCATAAGCTTCTGTCGTCAAGTTAAAACAAGAAATTATTTAAGAAGAAAATTATACATATAAGAAAACTAGCTTTACAACTCGGTTTCGCCCGTAATTTAGATTCCGACTTTATAAAAGAAAAAATTTTTTTTAGGAAAATAGTCACATTTCTGTGGATAGTCAGGCATAATGAACTGAGGCTCATTTCGTGACCTCAGAGTTTACCGTTCGAAAGTTTTTAGGTTACAGACAAACACAAACGTACGATACACTTTCTGCTTTATAGTATAATATTAATGTGGTAAAAAAATTAATGATAATGATTTTAATAATTAATCTTAATGTTATAATTATTATTATAGGTAAGTCAAATTAATGGTTTTATTTGTGGAATTACAGAATATTAATATAATCATTGGAACTATTCGCTTAATACTATAATATGGTTTAAATTTTGCATTTCAGACATCTAATGAAAAAGTATTATTTATTAATAATTTTAAAATGACAATTTAATGTTATTTTTTTAACTAATTCTTCAAAGTTAAAATGAGTTAAAATCATTTTTAAAGTTTTTAATAAATTCATCGAACCTTGTTTCTTAACTGGTGGACTAAAGTATTAAAACTTAATTTTTTCGATGAATCTGTTTCGCTGTTTTCCCCTTACCCTTCAATTAACAATCTCATTCACCTCCAACAGAATCGTCAATTCAATGAATAATTACACCGCAATAAAGTTAAAAATCAGTGTCTACCACGGTCTGCAAATATTCACCCCACCTGAAACTAAACGACCAAGTACAAACATCTTCCCCCAGCTGCCCCCAAAACCATACACCTACACATCCATTCACCATTAGCATATAATATATAAATACACTTTACCCCAACCCCCGTCGGGCAAATTTTGCATATTTCACTGATATTTATTGCCCCGCGAATAATATTAACCGTCCCGATGGATTGACTTTTACGAACGTTACGCCGACGACGATACACTTCGCCCCCGTTTACGATCAATAAAAACGGCCCGGAGAAAATCCATATTTCATCGCGAATTTATCCCCCTCGAACGGTCTGCGCGAGCCTGGCCCAGGGACCGTGAACCCGTCCGCTTGGTAATGCGTTAATTGCTCAATCCGGCTGACGAGCAGCCACGAAGAAACTTCTACATCATTCTAATTCATGAAGCGGCCGCGGAGCTGTTCCGCCTAGTAGCTCGGGCCCAGCCGTGCTGGATTTTAATAAACGGTTCCCCCGGTCAGTCCCATATACACACCGAGCCGCGGAGGTGTTCCTCCTGGTAGCTGTCAGGGCGACGCAGTCGGTGGAGGTTAATCACCCGCGTTGGATTTTAATAAACGGTTCGGGGGGCAAACAAAGCTGGTCATCAATAACCATTCCTCTCGCCCTCTCTCTCTCCCTCGCGCGGGGCCTGCCCGGCTGCTCTATCGTCTTCTCTGTTCGAAGGGGCCCACCTCACGCAGCCGACCCCGGCCACGGCACGGCCATGCCAGGGCCTTTGCCACCAGCTTGTCGAGCTTCATCGGACAGCGAGATAGGCGGAGATCGTATCTGCGTGGTTATTAATTAACCGGCGAGAAGGGAAAGCCTCCTTTCATCACCTCGCGAACGATCTCTGCCTTCGCCCGGACCGAGACTTACCCTAGCTTTCTACGGGCGAGTGCTGGGAAAGGGGATGTTTCCTCATTCTTTCGGGGTGTAGGTATTAGTTCTTCTTGAAATTGTTTAGTCGCTTGAGCTTCATATATCGGTAGGGTTGCCATAATTGCCCAGCATTGATACGGGACGTTTAAGCGCTAAATAAATAAAACATGAAAAAAGTGGATACGCAGTAGTTTATTTTTAGGGTTGCCATAGTTGCCAAGCATTGATACGGAACGTTTAAGTGATAAATAAATAAAACATGAAAATAGTGGGCAGGTAAGGTTTATTTTACTCGGTAAAATATTTCACGGGAACAGTGAAATACGGGACAGTCCCGTATATACGGGACGTATGGCAACTCTATATATCGGGGACTGTGAATAAAGTTTAATGTATCCGGTGGTAATCCTCGGGTGTGAGGAAAGATTCCCGCGGGGGGAGGAGGGGGGAGGGGGGTTTAATGGGAAGGGTTGCGTGTTGATTTTAGAGGAAGTTTGTGGATAGATGTTCGATTCATGCGAGGCATCTGATTGCTTAATGAATGTTTAACGACGAAAATTGTCCTGTTTGCTGGAGGGTTAAACGATTTCTCTAGACACTCTAGATTTCTATCAATTATTCAGTTGAAAGGTATAAGTCTCTATTGCAAGTTGATAAGATTTTATGAATGAAAAATATCGCTCTGATAAGTGAAAACATCTCAGCTCCGAATATTCAACGTGTAAGTGACGAGTCAAATTAACTAGTAAAGTCCGCGTGAGTAACTGCCAGATAATGTTATCGGACAAAATGTTTTATACCCACACCTACTTGTTTCACAGCTTAAATGTTTTCGAAAATTATGTAATCAAGTATCGTAATTCGTGAATAATTATTGAAATGTCCCACGACTAGAGCAATAATTTTCACGAGGGTAATTCTTTTCGGCACGAGAGATTTGTACGTTACAAATTTGTCCCACAAATTTCTGCGCAACCTGTGTATTAACACTCCCCACGAGTGCACCGATTGTCGTATTTGGTATGAATCTTAAAAACTGAATTGAACGTGAAAGGGGCAAGTGCGGTAACGTAATAAAGGGCGAACGGGGAAAAAGAATGGGGGAATTAATGACGAGCGGATTCTGCAATTTTTCGAAGCTCGGGCTGGTTGGTACACTCACCCATTTATGGATGTGCGGCTGATGAACCAGGACAAAGCAGATCTTGCCAGAGAATGCCATGCTTGCAACGGCAAAGAGTCTGATCTCTCGGCAGATTTCATTAGAAAGATTTCGGCGGTTTTGTCAGGCTGGTCGTGCTGAGGCCCCGCTCCAAGGGGAATCCACAAACGGACCAAATCCTCGCGGACTTTGGTGCTGTCTACTCTGTACCACTGCAACAAAAACCAGGGCCGTATTGAAGTTTCCCCAGGCAGCGCGGGCATCGTTCCTGTGTTTCAGCTTGAATCCTGAATCCAGGCAGCTGCGAACAATTAATCACTGGCAACGAAAAATAAGGCACCTCAACTGTCATAACAAGTAAAAGAGCAGTGGCCGACGGCCCTCGAATGTGTCAGTTCTTCCCGGCAACTTAAAATTGTTCAAACAAAAGATCACCGCCCAAATTCAATAACTAGATTAGAGATCTACCATCGAGTCACCGCTATCACACGCCTGGCAACCAAAGACATGCCTCCTACAAATCCCCGCCGCTTCCCTCGCCCGTGCACCGTGGAAGGAAATTCCAAACCGCCTGGCCCCGTCGCCGTTGACAATTGCACCGAGCGAAAAAAACCTCCCTCGCGAGTTCTGCAATCACCGCACAGGATGAACAGCTCGATCCGCGGTGCGCTTGGCCGCAAATACTCGCCGAGCGGTGGCCGTACTAGCGAATATTTTCAATTTCGCTGGTAATCACGACACGCGTAACGACCGCGGAGGCCATGAGGGCCCCGGCGAGGCCCGCGACGAGTTAATGCGCCGAACGGAGTTGGGCCCCGGCGGAGCCCCGCGCGATTCATTAACATCCCGCAAGGTGTCCGGCAAAAAAGCGTTTCTCGCTTCATTATCGGGTGGCGCGTATCGCGACATTAACGATATTCCTCGGTGCCGAGGCGGTTTCGGCGCGGAACCGCAAAACAGTCGGAGAAGCAATTACGCTGACCGGTCCCCGTCGGTGGCAGGGCTGGGCCGCCTCGCTACACGACAGATATCCGATTTCACCGTCAGCTTCCGAGAATGAGAACCAATTACGCGGCCCGGGGGCATTAAGGAATCGATCTAATTTGCGCGCGGTGGCGGCTCTTAATGGCGAGAGCCGGCCGATGAAATTATACGAAAATGTAATCAACGCGCTTTTTGTCTCGTCTCGCTCCAAGGGCAGGGGCGTAATTAGGAATGCTTTTGCGCCTCGCGACGGGGGACACTTGTTGCTCCCTCCACCTCGGCCCTCTTCCACACGGCCTGGCATCCCTTTCCATCTCTCTCACGGCGATCCTACGTTTTCCTGCTCCTCCTCCTCTTTTCTTCTTCTTTTTTTTTTTTTTAACCCTCCGCTGCCCCCCTTTACACGCCTGCCCCCTCGCGCCGCTTCCATCCAGAGAGAGAGAGCTCGAGAAAAAAACGCACGCACGCGGGGAGGGCGGGAGGGAGTGGCGGGGTTGGGGAAAAAAAGTGTGGGTCGAGAGATGGAAGGACCCAGCCACAGAAGGAGAGTAATTAACGCCGTGGCGGTGCCCAGGTGCGCGGCCACTAAGAAGTCGTTTATGGATTGCTCGGCAGCCGCGCCGTACGCGGCCATCAATTAGATTCTCTAATTAAAACAGTCCCTCTCCACGGCCCGCGGGAATTAACTCTGGTCGGACCTCTGTAATATTCTGTCGACTCTGTCATCGTCGGCTGCGCGGTTGTTTCTTCTTCTTATTTTTCGTTTCTGAAAGGGGTTTTTTTTCTTCAAATCGCCGGGGAACCGATACAATGTGCCGGGATGTAACGCGCCAACGGACGGCAATAAAAACGTAATTACTGGAAGCGTATTTCAGTTGCTCCAGACATTCATTAGTTTCGACAATGTGTGGCGGGTATTGTACGTTAATTGAAGAACATGTTGGTATGGAGAAAGGAGGAGCAACTCGTGCCTTTCAATCCAGACATTTTTATAGAAATCAGAAGTCTTGAGCTGTGCGTAAGAGGGTTGGTAAAGTGTTCAGGAGATAGACTGTTTTGTAGTCACACAATTGGATTATAATGTCGTAAGTAACCGAGCGGATTTGGAGATTTGGCGCCCTTAGGCTAGCAAGCGTTTGCCGCCTTTTCCACGAAATATCATCATATAGGGTGACTGCACCTAATATCGCCAGGCAAAAGTTAAATCGCTGTCAATTGAATAATAATTGATATTTTTGCATGCAGCTCGTATCAAAGTAAAGAGAAATTATTCATCTTTCATGTAGCATAAGTTAGAATCGTTGAAACCTACAAATTTTTAATTAGGACTCAACAACCGTTAGACATGCAAAAATCGGGTTCTGAAAAAAGTGTATCTAATATCGCCAACTTAAGAAATATTGATTAATTCATATATATATATGTTTTTAAAGTCATTTTCACATGTGTTTTTATTATTTCTTGCTCTATAAATGTATTTTTATGCATCTTTGATTTCATTTTTATTAGAAAAATATAGAAATTTAAAAATATAGATTTTTAAAATATTTTATTTTTCACGTTCCGATGTACATATTGGGCAAATAAAGTTTATTACGGTTGCTCGGCACATTTCGTAACCCCACCTATAACAAACATTACATCGAAACCATTGTTCTGCGGTAGGCGGTATTGAGAACACCCATACTGCTAAAAGAAAAACATTATTTTCACTACGGAAAATATTTGAATCGATTTAATTCCTGAAGTACATCATTAATTAGGTATTTCTAGTAGATATCCTTGCATTCACGAAATTATTAGACTTACCTTCTCCGAATGTGATGTAAAATTGTGGCAGTTCAATAAATTTTTACACTATTAAGATTCACTAAAATACTTCTCTTTCTGTAATTGCTGACCACATGATGGTGCAATTACAGTATGTCTTCCTACATATGTTTAGGTACTAATTCAGTGCATAACCGATAAATTTTAGAGCTTACTTTGCAAGATATAGCGGGTGGCGATATTAGGAACAGTGGCGATATTAGGCACAGTTACCCTATTTTAATTTAAAAGAGTCGAGACAATTTCAAAATTAATTCAATATGGCAACTCACATATGAGTTATTGCTAAGTCACTATGCGAAAAAGAAGTGAATTGGTTTTAAAGCTGTCTCAAGCCTCTGTGTTTAAACCTCTCTCGATTTCTTTCGCTGAAAATATGCCGCTTCCAAAAATTTGACGCTTCCTAAAATTTTTAGCTCCCCCAAATCTTCCACTCCTCAAAATTTGTCGCTCCCCAAAATTGATTGTCCCTGAAATTTGCAGCTTCCCAAAATTTGATGCTGCCCAAAATTTAGCGCCCTACTCCGCAGTCTACGTAGCTTAAACACAGACAAATCCAGCCCTAGTAAGTAGAATATGTCTGTCGGGACCAGACCAAGAGTTTTCCACGGCCCAACTACTTCCGTGATAGGTACGGATACGCGAAGAAACACGTGGAGATAGAATAAAGACACTTGCAACAACTTCCCTGCGCATCAAATCATTTGTTTGCACATTGACTTACGTGGCACACGCTTCCACAAACTGTCGAAGCTGTCTCCCCTGACAAACAACGGGGGCACATAAACCGGTAGAAAAGATAAATAGTGCACGTGACAGGGACTCGCGACGATTGGGAAACACAAGGGCGCGTAATGAGGAAAAACTGAATAAGAGATCAAGAGGAAGGTGGTGCGCAATTCTCGGTGCATCTGTCCACGTAATGAGCCATGAAACTCGGTTATTATTCTAGCGAACGTCTGATGACCTTTCGCGGGTAATTGAATTAGACCAGCGACAGACACGAGGCGAGCGAAAGGATATGAAAGTCAGCGTGCTGGGCGGGCGAGAGGGGGTTACCGTACAATTTTAATTATAGCTGCCAGCATGCATCGCTAATTGCGAGTAGCTGGCCCTCCGCCTCCGTCATCACACTTTGATTCGACTTTTTCTCGACTTTTTCTTAGCGAATTACAAATGGCTACCGGCGCGTTCGCGCGCTGCCGGACAGCATTCCTCTTTGTGTCATTAGTGGCGACTTTCTGTGGCGCTGCGCAGACGGGGGACGGAATGAATCGGGCGAAGGGTACGGAGGAGAAGAGAATCAGATTCGCACACCTTCCGTGTAGTCTACGGTGCACGCCACCAATCGCCATCCGACTCGGCTCGGACAACAAGTAGCCAACTCGGAAATCACAGCCATCTAAATCAACGTCTCGCGACGCACCGACAAACAACAGAAGGACTCGATCTTTTCGCGATGGTCTCGCACTGTTTTTTCCCCCCACTATTCTTTCTTCTCATTGCCGCTAACGAAAGCCGGACACACGTATAAGGTAAAATATTCGAGCTGCCCTACGGACGTACTAAGCAACCAATGGAACGGGGTATCGCGCGAACAACTATGCGAACCTTGAATCTGATACGGCTGAATTCCTAGGGAATTTCTTGTTGGGAAGGCTCGGCTTCGTTGCTTCCGACGCTGTACCGTTAGAGCTTATTACAAAATTATTTCAATGAAAGTTACGGTAGTTATATAGAAAAGGGCACAACGATTTTGATGACCTTAAAATATGTTGTCGGGAGCATGATTCGGAACAACTTTTTCCTATACATGTTACCGCCGCTCGGCCTTAGATATTCGTAAAAAAGTGTGATCGGTAGTTGGTTTGGTTTGGATGGTTTAGGGCCCTAACGGGACCCAGTGGTCTGTCCAATAACAATCTAGCGAAACAAAAGTCGCAGGTCGTACATATAATAACAAATAATAAACATTTCCGCCGAATCATCAGTTGGGTGGAAATGTTTATTATTTGTTTGAAAAACACCATCCACATTGTTTTACCACCCTTAAAACTTTCACCTCAGCCTTCAAAGGATTTTTAAAACCAAAATTCGTATTCTGGGGTTTCTTAAAACGTAGAAAGCGGATATGAACTGTTTTGTAGAGAAAAATTGTTTGCAACCACGTTATTTAGAGTGAATTGCACATTTTAGCTCCTTCACCATTTTTGAAGATAGAATTATTTTAATTATGTTTAAAATTTATGTAGAGTTGCAAATATTTACAGCTATAATTTGTGACTATGTACTCTATAAAGCAAATAGAACAAAACAGCACAAAATTTTTAGGTTCCACGAGGTTCCTGGATATCTAGAGCTTTTCCAACGAAAGCTATTGAAAAAATCCATCATTTTTATGATTATATTTTAATTATGTTCGTTGGAAATTAAAATACTCATGGCTGAAGCTTGATTTACCATTTATTTGTAGGGTAAATCCGGGAGACACGATCGACCTAATGTAAAATGGTTATTAAAACTAATATAGAAATTGCTTATTTTACCAGAACAAATCTATATGTTCAGAATTTTATGCTGATACGGAAAAACTGGTCGATACTTGCTTTACGACAATATTTACTGTAAATCGGGTTGAAAACTGAAGTAATGACATCTGACCACCTCACCCGAGGTGCCGAGACAAATGGTTTTTGTCGTTGGCAGAGACCACTCACATAATTATTCATGGAAAATTAACAAAAGATAAAGCAAAAGTATTTACGAGTAAATACAACTACAGATTCATTGATATTTAATTTGTTTACGCTAAACAAGTAAAGATCACATGAAAGAAAAAGTGGATTACCTACTGGCCATTAGCAAGGCAAATGAATACAAAAGTGAATAAATAAACTAAATAAACAAAAATAATAATAAAATAATATAAAATATAAAATAAACAAAAATAATAATAAAATAATAAAAAATAAAATATAAAAAATAAACAAAAATAATAAACAAATCATAACTCGACCATCTCTCCTTTCTGTAGCGAGAGATGGTCTTCTCGTTAGCTTTGAGAGGAAGAGTTAATATGGCCAAATACTTTGGCTGAATTGTCGCTCAATATCTCTACTATCTTATTATCCCAAACATTAAACGAAAATAAACTTAGAAGTATATTTTAAATACGATTCTGTACACCGCTGTTTGACAAAAGAGGTGAAATATAACCTCAAATTACCTTTTAAAGCCTATAAATCCAGAAAAACACAGAAGGAAGCGAAATGACGTTATTCATTCAACTGTTTGGCTTCTAGAGAAGTAATTGGTCTGCACTTTAACGTATTTTTACGTAGAGAGTCTGAAATATAGCGACTCGACCAACTCTCCGGCCCGACCGCGTCTCCCGGATTTACCCTACCTCTCCAATTCATTATTCAAAATTCTAACAATTTAAATCGCGATACAATTGAGCATTTTTGACATATAGTTGATACTGATGCATTCTAAAAATCCGTTACTAAGCGACCGCCTCGCGTACATTTCGCCGATCGTGACTTTTATGAAACACGTATAAACTTGCATACCGTATCATTCCGATATCTCTGACTCAGTAGCTTGTGGTATGACCAAAATTCATTCATTTTGAATGCTCACGATTTTGGACTTTTGTCCCGTTAGACCATAAATAGACCGGCCACTGTTGGGAGGGGAGCAACTTCTGTGAGATTTACACATTTTTTATCTTCAATCTCTCAAAAGTTGAGCGGCTAAACCATCTGACCCAAACCAACTACCGATCACAAATTTCTGCGAATATCCGGGAAACTAAAGCCGAAGGGCGGTAACATGTATAGGAAAAACTTGTTCAGAACGATGACCTTCACAACATATTTTAAGGCCATCAAAATCGGTGAGGTATATAATTACCAAAGTTACGCATTTGTAAGAGAAACTAGTTGGCCGAAGCATTTCCTACCCTTCTATATAATTACTAAAGTTACGCATTTGTAAGAGAATCTAGTTGGCCCAAGCATTTCCTACCTATGCATCCAATATAACGCCCCTACCTTAATTCCCCAACAGCAGTGATCCCATTGCGATAAATTTCGCGATCTCCCCGTTTCACTTTCGTTAAGGTCGTGCATCAAGCGTTATCCAAAGCGCGCGATTCATTGTCAATGACCGTAACACCTGTACGGCGAGGGGTGCATCAATTTACGTTTATCGATCGCCAGTAACGAGACCGATACGTATTGTTCCACGGAGTAGCAATTACGCGACGCGGAGGGGTCGTTCGCCCCCCCCCCCCCCCCGGTTCCCCGTCCGGTATCTGGTGGTTCGTAGAATAAAATGGAGTTCTGCCAAGCCGGAGATCGAATCGCGGGATCTCGGGATTTCTCCACCGCCGCCGGTTCATTTCTTTCTCCCCTGTCGGGCTCCCTTTTCTGGAAATCGCCCGTATTCGAGGGCCGAGAGGGGCCCCGGAGCACGCGTAAACCTGGCGTAAACTGTGAACAATAAACAACGGCCGTCGAGCGGTTTATGCTTTCGGCGAGGAATACTGGGGATGTTTGGCCGCTCGTACGCGGAGCTCTTCGGATTCCACGGGCGTGTTGGATCGCGAGTCAAACGCATTCTCTTCCTGTGCCATTATGTTATTGCTGGAGGCGGCGGGCGCGAGCCAACGGGCGTTATATTGGCGCCGTGGGAGAGGATCCACGCCATCTTTCCACGTTTCTGAACTTGCCGCGCGATCCCATCGGGTTGGATAGAAGGGCCATTAGGATGAAGCTCGTCGATGCAAATATTGCGAATACTCTTCCCACCTTAACGTCTCGTTTCATATCTGTGGACGTTTTGGCGGGCGGTGGACATTCCCCATTTTCGGCAAGAAGCTTTGCTTTTGGTCTTCCAAGGGGGTTGGAAACCTTTGAACCCTTCCTTCGCGTGTAATTCTTAGGTCTTTTTCAGAGTAGGGCCATTTCTATGGATCCAGTTTAGGTACCATCGTATACCGTCTATCACTTTTCTGCTAGCTCCGAATTGGGAGTTCTAGAAGGTTTCTCATATGGATCTCCAGATCACCGTTCGCCTTTCTTTTTTTAACCGTAACGAAAGATCTTGTTAGCCGAGGACCTTTAAGCGCGCCAGCCGAACAACGGCGCAAAGTAAAGAGAGGGTGCAGGCGTAGAAGTGTACCCCTTTTTAGAAGGATCACGCCGTGAGCAATTCGGTGGGCGACCGTTGATTGGGAAAGCAGTGGCGTACAGAAGGCTCCGGTGTAACTAACCGTGAGGAGTTTCCATCGAGATCGACGATCGGCTAACGAAGCCAGCCGCGCCTAGAATATCAGTTCGTTTGCGCGAAAAGAGAGGCGTTTCGGCTTTCGTAAATCCGCCGGCAGGAGGGTGGCGATGATCTACTACCGTAACAAGGACATGTAGGTCTTCTTATACGGGGTGTAAATCAACTGCGAGCACAATTCTCAGCGACTGATAGAGCCGCTCGACGAGAGAAATAAACCCTCAAACAAAATCTCCGCTATTCGCTTGGCTATCGGTAAATAAAATATAAGAAATTATATCGGTTGTTGCATAGGTGTATTATGCTCGAACGATCGGAGAAGATCGCTCAATCTTTTTACGCGCACCCACGTAGGGTCGATGGAATCTTTTCGACCGCTTTCCTTGGTGCGCGGCACGATCGATCATGCGTGAAACGCCTGGGAGAGCACTCCTCTTGTTACTTAGATGCGTTCCCTGGATTTACGTCGTCCGCCCGAGGAATATTTCGAGAACGAGCGGATAACGATCTGTGCCCGTCCCGCGGTTTCGTTATCCGATCCGTATAGCCGCGCGGAATAACTTGCAAATTACGATGCGTGCGCCACGGCCGTCCCATCGTCCCCTTTCGAGACTTCTTTCAACGGGCTTTCCTGCGCTTTCCACGCTTTTATGACAGCCTTCTCTGCCCTCCTCGATCGGCCCCGTTCCACAACAGAACCATCCTCTCGTCCTACGATAATGATTCTTTTCTCTAATCCGTGGAGTGCCGTGTGTCGTTAATATTTTTTATCCTCTTCAAACGGTCGCGATATCGCGATGCTTGGCGGTACGCTTTATTGCGGGCCCCCGTAAGTGTAGGTTTGGCGCACGGCGATCTTCTGTACGAACGTTAATTTATTTTCCTACGAAGGGTAACACCTTCCGCGTGGCACATCCATTTTACCAACTTCATTTTAACTATACTACGTCCCTAGCGACGTTTCTCACCCAATCGAGTTTCTCATTTCTTTAACTCTACTAGGTTTTTCGTTTTCATTTTTCTGCGACCCAGTCGAATCTTCACTTCTTTCGGAGAAATATGTATAAGGAGGTTTGCAAGGGCGAAGTTGGAGATTCGGCGCCTCTAGGCTAACAAGCGTCTGCCACCCTTTTCGTGAAATATCATTAAATATTTTAATCTAAAAGAGGTGAGACACTTTTAAAAATAATTTAACCCTTCGTGGTTACACGGGGTGTATCGCACCCCAGGATATGTCTCTGCAATTATTTCTGTAAATATTTAGACATTAATAATAAAATTTAAAAATTTAGTGAATTTTAATAAAACAAAATCGCTCCTATTCACAACTATTTTTTCAAATACTAATTTCGGCACATGATTGTTTGAGTGGGTGTTACGAATGTACAATTATCACTCAAATGTTAAAAGTTTCAAAAATAGGAAAATGGTAATTCAAACATCACGCTGGGGTGCAGTGAATCCCTTGTGACCAATTTGTGATCACGAATGGTTAATATGACAACTCACATATGAGTTATTGCTAATTTGCTACACGAAGAAAAAGTGAATTGTTATTAAAATTGTCTCAGGTCTCTGTGTTTGAAGATCACCCTTCACTTTCGGTATTAGGGAATTAGATAAACATTTTACAGGCATTAACATATTGCTACCTTTTCCAATTGAGGCATTTGATGGAAACAGGGCACATACACCAAAATGCCATTTTAAGAAAATCGATTTCAAAGTTTTCATTATAGTATAACTTAATAAAAAGTGATGCAATTAAATCCATTTTTTTTAGGGATGTAGTTATCGTGTCCTTCAAACGCTCTGAAAACAGAAATCTTGATTTGGAAATGATATGTGTCTTTATTTATAAGTTTGAAGCAAGTGGTTTATGTGCCCTTTTTCCGTAAATGTGGTGAATTCGTAACAAAGTTGCTTCTTTGTTTAGTTATTTAAATATAATTTTGTTTACTTACTTCGTTACACATTTTTTATACATTGCTTAAATAGAAAATACAAAATGAAGCACAAAAATAAACAAAAAATTGTAATGTTTTAAGTAAGTATTACTTAGTTTCTTCGATTTTTTGCAGCAAGCTGTCTTCCAAATCAATTTTTTCTTTTCTAAATTAGCTTCTTTCCTTGCGGATTCGATACTCGCCTCACTTTTCATATTTCCTCGCTTACATAAAATTCTCTATGAAACAAAAGTAGTTATTGCACGACAGCACGGTAGCGCGGCTGCTCAGCGACTATGTAGCTGCGTGTCGATCACGCTACGTAATAAAACCGCGTCTAGTTATATGAACGTGAGATAAGTAGTGCCTTTGATATATTATATATATATATAACATACATCTGAGTCGATTTAAACGATTTAAGGGGTTAGGACACAGTAACAGGCCAAGAAAGCAGACGATTTTTAGACGACGATAATAATAAAAGTAAACAATCGATTAATATAAGGTTATGTGTTTTTATTCACTATATTATGAACTATAAGAAAAGCGTATAATATTTACAAAATAGCAATTGTACGCCGTGCAGTGTCTCCATTTTAAATGTCCTCTTTTTCCGGATGGCCAACTGGTGGGCCGGATTCCGGGAAATCGGATGAACTGTAACAAAAACCCCAAAAATATCACAAACTATAATATATTTCCAAGGCATTGACGATCCAACACTTGAATTTTTGTGAAAATTGACAAAATGGCCGATGTTTGAAAAATAATGATCAAATTTCGACAAAAGTGTGTGATCTTTTTGTTTATATTTTGTACAATAATTAAAAAAAATTTAATGTTGGATCGTCAATGCTTAGGAAATATATTATAGTTTATGATATTTTTGGGGTTTTTGTTACAGTTCATCCGATTTCCCGGAATCCGGACCACCAGTTGGCCATCCGAAAAAAAATGGACATTTTAAATGGAGACATTGCACGGCGTACAAGTGCTATTTTGTAAATATTATATGCTTTTCTTATAGTTCATAATATAGTGAACTAAAACACAAAACCTTATATTAATCGATTGTTTACTTTTCTTATAATCGTCGTCTAAAAATCGTCTGCTTTCTTGGCTCGTTACTGTGTCCGAACCCCTTAAGGAAAAAGGGAACATAAGCCTATGTGCCCTATTTCCATCAAATGCCTCAATTTCTTTCGTCCAAAGTCACCCTAGGCTGCAGCCTACTTAGCTTGTAGGTATTTCTTGCTAATATATGTGTTTCTTCCAAACCAATGCCCATATCACCCCTTCAAAGTTATTCCTATTCTACTCATGTAATAATGTCTGTTATCGCACCGAGAGTTTCTACTTCCCCGTTCTACGTTGTTACGTATAAACCAAGTAGGTACAGTACGCACTCGTTATAAGCTCGACTGAGAAAACCGGGCAAGTGAGAAAACCCAAGAGCGACCGAGAGGAAACGAAAGAGCCTCTCACTCGATCTCGGGTTCTCTCACTCTCGCCGAGCGTACAACGCATGGTAGAAATGGGCTTATAAAGAGAATGTGGTGTACCCGATAACATTCTCCACCGATGAGAAATTAAGTTGACCCAAAGAAGAACGGTGCAATTCCACGTTAATATCCATCCAAAACGAACGAGGCGGTGCAAAACCACGGAACTCGGACCCACCGTCTACTCGCGGTTCCTCAACGAAATACGGAGCGGTTAAAGATGAGCAAGGGGCCGGCAAAAATGAGAAATACCAACGGCCGGGACGTAATGAAATCTTTCATTTCACCGACCCGTCGCCGACGTTTTTTTCGCCCGGGACTTTCGAATCGGCCGGCTGGCAGCCCCGACTCGCGCGCGCAAGAACAACGGCGACAAAGCGTATCGTGTGCGCGCAGAAAGAATCCGCCCGAGATCGTGTTCACCGGCGGAACCGGTATCCCCCGCACGAATAAAGACATAAATACGACTGTTGGAGGATCGAGCGGTATATATCCAGAGTCGAGAAATCAGTTTTTAGACGCGGCCGGTCCTACGCGCGGGGCACGCACACGCCGCGCCACGCGCGATCACGCCGAGCTGATAAACCGAGATCCGCCGGCCATCCGGATTTATCGCGGATCCGGCGGAGATCTACCGTCGCGATCCCGGCCGCGGGAAGCTCGCCGCGAAAGATTCTAGATTTCGTTGCTGGGCCATAAACGCGGAGGGAGCCGTATCGTCCGCGGTCTTCTTCCTGCCGCAGCAATCCTGGCGCGTTGGTTCGCGCGACCGATAACGTCCACTCTCCGCCTCCCATCTTTATGCCCTCTACGTGGCATAATGAGTATCGTTGCCCCGGTATTATTTACATTGTCATTTGGTCGCAGCGATGCGCTATCACGTGCTGTCGCTGGCCGCTGAGTGCCCGCGGTGCAGATTTATCGCACGCGAGATTTATCTTGCAGCGCTCTTCGAAGTCTATAAATCGCGAGGCGGCGTTATTTCTGCTGCTGCGTGCTTTTGTAATCGCATAACGGGGCCGTTTGACGTTTACGCCTTGTCTGGTTGTCTGTACAACATCGTTTGAATCCCCTTTGCTCTGTTATTAATCTCTGGGCAACTGTAGATTTTCAGTTGTTCAGTTTAAATTAGTGTTACCAATCTCTCGTTCGTTCCTCTTTTGGTGAATCTTGCTTTAAAAACAGGAGACGCGTGGATGCTACCTGAGCTCTAAATCAACGCGACGTTCTCTTTATCCCCGCCCCTCGAAGTCAATAAACATTATTGCCAGGAGCGTCGGTATTATTCTTACGAGGCTGCGCGAGATACGCTCTGCCGCTATTTCGCAAGCTTACGTCGAGTCGTCGCCGAGTTACAAACGCGGGACAGGGCTGACAACGTCGACGCCGACACGACGCATGGCGGCAAGTTAAAATTCCTAAGAAATGGGACACGGCGGCGTGGAAGCCGAGAGGCGCAAGGAAAGGACGCGAGCGTTCCGGGTATCCTCCGTCCTATATACGGGCCTCTTTCTTCCCCTCAGGAGCCTCATCCATCAGTCACTTAATATTTTAAAGCAGCTCTCCCCCCTCGTCCTCCCTAGGCAGGCCTCGCCGAGGCGACGGAACCGACGGCACGGCGGCCTTTTAAAAACCTTAAAACACCACCGGGTCGACGCATTCACGTCGCTCGGTCTGAGAGTAAAGTTTTCAGACTGCTCGGGGACATTAGACGTCGGCGGGCTAAGGAACACGCGGCACTCGCGCGAGGAGGAGGAGGAGGAGGAGGGGGAGGCGGGGGGGGGAAGGGAGCGACGTCTCGCGTCGATTTCGTTCGCTGAGGGGTGAAATCTCGCGGGGGACGTCCCTCCGCACGAATTTCAAATTTCTCGTTTCACGGGACCGAATGGGATTCCTTCCCTTTTCCAGCGAGCACCTGCTGGAGCACGCGGCTCAGCCAGCCTTCCGAATCGATTTGCTCTCTGTCGCGGGGCGAAAGGCTTCTGCAAACACCGATAAAAGCTCCTTTTCTTTCGCCGTTCGGCTCTGTCCGCGGCTGGAGCCCTTTCCGCGACTCTGCCCTCCCTACGCGCGCCATATTGCAGCCGCCTTGGGCCCACGCGTCCCGGGGTGCATCATAACTGAAGGGGTAAACGTGGTTCGCGAGGCATGCAGCACAATCTAGGTAATAGACGCGCGATGAGAAGAGCAAGATTTCCCACATCGTCGTACAGGTAATTTCGTGGTGGAGCCTGACATTTAAAAGTGCACACATCGATAGGGAATCGATATCAATAACACGCTTGTCTGAAGTCGTGAGAAGAGCCCTAAGAAAGGTGTCCAAATTTGCAGACCTGCTCTTAATCTGTTGGTACGCGAGTGGCTCGGCCCCGTTCGGGTGGGTCGTGACTCCAAACAGCCAAATTGGAAGCCACCAGCGTGGTGTAATTATAAATAGGGCCGAACTCGCGGTTCGCGTATGGAACTAAATACGTGGACAGTGCCTGAAGCGAGCTCGGAGATGTTTCAGGAATATCGAGGACGTAATTGTCCCGTAATTACCGAGAGCACGGTCTTGACTCTTGAGCAGCATCGTTCGAGGAAAGAGGGTTTAGTCAGTGGTTGGCCTTGTGCGGTAATTGTACTAATTATTACTGCCCCCCCCCCCACCCCTCGGGCAGCTTCTTCCTCCCCCGGCAACCCAATTACCCTGCTGGCCCGTGCGCCACTCGAGTTTCCGAAG
This sequence comes from Andrena bucephala, assembly GCA_947577245.1. Lineage (NCBI taxonomy): Eukaryota > Metazoa > Arthropoda > Insecta > Hymenoptera > Andrenidae > Andrena > Andrena bucephala. Next base: position 92,945,745 of record OX387715.1, on the reverse strand, counting down.
ACCAGATTCGAGAGGCTTAATTCTCGGAAAGGAATTCCTTACGGAGGTATTGTAATTAAATATAATTAAGCTTGACACCGGCCGAGCACGCATGCGAAATGTATTATAAGTGACGCGTGAATCATGTTGCATTCGAGATTTTCGCCAAGTTGTCTTGTGCTCACGGGATGATCGCGGCTCTCGAGTTTGTGATCGTTATAAACGGTCTTATGAACGTAAGTTAGAATGGTACCCATCGATATGTTTAGTTACTGTGTTTCTGATTGCTTTCCATTGTGGATATGCATTTGACTGCATAGATCTACGAAGGGCCATTATACTCCAATTGAGTAACTCCCTGTGCTTCATTTCAAATAACGATGTAAATCATTTGTATACTTCACTAACTTTGTATATCTATATATATCTGTACAGATACTACAAAATTCTAACTACTTCTCAAACACACACTTATCTCTTACCATACAAACTAACGAAACGAATATAGAAATGAATAATTTGCCACGTGAATATACTTCGACAAATCAGTTCCAAGCCACCAAAGTGTCTCGTGTGAAAAGGCCTTAATACGTTCATAAAACGTTCATAAGTATTTATAGAAACTCCAAATACCATAAACTACCATATAAACTAATATACCATGTGATTATGATACACAATTATACCATATCAGATAAAAACATTTGAAATACAAACTAAGTAAAGTAAAGTTTTGTGGCCGTAGTGGCCTATGGTGTTTACGGTCCTGAGACCACTGACGTGACCTCAGGCGGCCACACGGAGAACGGATACGCGCGGTTTTATGGGCAGAGATGCACGAGTGTAGAGAAACGTAACCTAGTTACGCTCCACTCACCAGAGTTTTGTCGTAGGCCTCGAGCTGCTCGTCCGCCTTCTGCTTGTCGTAGAGCACCCTGGCGAGGCTGCCATGTGGTCGGTAACTTCGCACGGCTCTGCTCGTGGGTGCATCCTGACTGACAGCGGAACAGGTAGCCAAGTTCCTGATGTCGCAGGTGCACCGTCGCAGAGGCGGATCCACGCCCGCCATGCCCGCGAGGAGCACGTTAATGACTGCCAGTCACCGCGCACACATCATATGTAACTGGCCACCGTAATCTCGCGACCGACACTTAGCTCTATATCCAGGAAAATCACGAAAAGGTGACGCAGATCGCGTAAACACGTTTAGCACGTGGCCATGTTGGCAACGGTGGCGACGCCTGCTGGACGGCTGGAGAACCCCGTTCCGCGTAAGTAGCCACGGTCGACGATGTAGGAACACTCTGCGAGCATTTCCAGTCCCTGAAGGCATTGATAATCGAGGCTCGGAATAAATTCATTTTTACACTTGTATAGACTTGAAGGCTTTGGTAATTTGAATGACAGTTTCTTGTGAATAGTAAATCTGTTATTAGATTTAATAGATTAAAGATAAATGTATGTATACCATTTTCCATAGAATTATGCTTTGTTACGAATGGTCGAGTTCAGGGATTATCTAGTTACTTTTGACGATATATCTTGATGAGTTGAAATGATCAGTTTTGTGGAAGATGAAGGGTTGTGGGAAGCTTGCTGTTATCTTGTTAAATCGACGAGAATTGATTGATCTGTTATATTCACTGCTTTTGGTAGGTAATTCACAGACGCAGGTCGTTTAGGTTTTTGTGGTATAGTGATCAAAGTTATTCTTCCATGTAGAATAGTATACAATGTACGAAAGAGGTTATGTATGAACCAAAGTCGAAACAAATTATTAGTATTCCATTCTTCTATCCCGCATATCGTTATGAAGTTACCATTGAGAAGCGTCTTTGTTCTCTTTTAAAGTGTTTATAAGTCTACACCTCAACTTTGGGAATCACCTAAAATACTAACTGCAAAGCAATAAGTACCAATTGTTGAATCGATTGTTTCAATAATCAAGGGACTCTAGGTAGGGTAGAGTGGGGCTAAAAGTTCCCTTTTTCGTATAAACCTATGTAAAATTTAGTATTAACAATCTAGAGATATCTGGTGTTATTTTGTATAAACTATAACTATTATGCTTTACGTTCACGAAGTTCGTTTGTTGATACTGTTATTTTCTGTTGAGTAATACCACAAAATGTTTGTCAATGCAAAATGGACTTCTTGCCCCACGCACGGGGCAAAAAGTCCATTGCATAGGGTAGAAAGTCCCTAATGTCTTTTCGTGTATTATTTAACTAAATAAGTAAAAAACTCTATTCAAATCAACAAATATTTATTAAACCAATTATTTTTGGTATACAATATTGAAAGGAAAGCATGACTGCTTTACCAAAAAATGAAAATATAAGTCAGAGGCACACCTTGAACTAAAAACTAAAAAAAAATCGCTCAACTAAAACAAAAACATTATTTAAAGACTTTGGCATCATTTCTTTATAGTTTGGCCATCTTATTATGAAAACAAATAATAAAATACATATATATTTTCAGTCTGAGGGACTTTTTGCCCCAATGGTACCTCTATAGTTTCTGCGATATGTACGTTAGAAAATATTATCATTCAGCAATAAACAATACCATGCACACATTACTAAAGGAACATTCAATCTTAACGTACTTGGTTGATACGCTTTTAAACTCTGGTTTACTTCGTATAAAACAACAAAGACCACGTATTTCTTTTAGTTTTCGTTACATAAAATAACGAAGGCGTCGTGTAATTCGCACGAACGTCCAGGAGCGACTGGCGACTCTGTGGTCACCTCCGTTTCTTCTCGCCTTTTACTTAGTATACTGCGAAACTCAATACATTGTTTAGGAATAGAGATATTGAATTCGGAACTTTTTACCCGTCGGACTTTTAGCCCCACCCTACCCTACGCGTGGAAACGTCGCTCGTTAAGCCCTCATAAAAGTTCCACGATAATGGTGAAGCAACGATGAGAACACTCGCGTGTCAATGTACGATTGCGTTCGATCGTGCGTGTCTCCGCGATCATATTCCCCTTTTTTAAGTCGCGCGGTTTAATTTACGCGTGACCTTGATTCGAGTCTCACGTCAGTGCTGCTCGTAAGTGAACAAAGAGAACAGGAATGATCCCCGCGCTGAAAAGGGAACAAAGACAGCAAAGCCTAGATCGCGAATGGGAGAATATGCTAGTAGGAGAAAGAGAGACGGTGCAGAATAAATGACGAAGATGGGCTGATAGGCAGAGGTTAAAGAACGCGTCGAGGTGAATCGCGGAATATCGACGTAGTTCTTGACAGTAGACACAAAACATTCCAGCTTTTACATATTGCGAGCTACGATAAATTTCCTTTGTAATCCTCTGTAACTTTTCTACTTTGAAACAGCCGTATCTAGCACTTATAATGATTCCATTTTAATTCGATGCACAGTGCGTGTTTTTAAACCACTTTCCGGTAAATTCTATTAAAAAGTTTACAACATTGTATTATGAAATCATGTTCCTAATTTTCAGAGGAGACTTCAAAATCGGGTTGCAATTTACGACCTTTATCAATTCCTTATCAATTTTCCTAAATTTTTCGATAATTTTAGAATATACTGTATACAGCTTTGAATAAATTGTTTCTTAGTACAGTAAAGTATTAAGTGTAGTTTTGAATGGGTGTCGATGTGCTCACGTATGTGTAAGCTGTCTTTTAGTGTTGAAATAAATGCGCCTTTGAGAAAATGTCTAGCTCCCTGGAGTACAGCGATGAATATTTTAAATAGCATATTGACGCGGCGCGCTGCTTCCTCCCTCGTGCTCCCCCGCACAGGGAACTGATAATTCATTAATTTATGATAAGCTAGCCTCTCGCCTACGACCCACACCCTCTCCTCCTCACCCCATAAATCATTTTCGCCTGTGACGTTAATTGCACGCCGCCCCTCGTTACCGGTAAAAATGAGATTTTTTTTAATTGGCAAATTTTTCACCGTCGCTGACACTGTGACACCCTCGCTCTGAGTTTTTCATTCGCCTTTCCGTACGTTTTGCGACGACGTGCCTGGTGGAAAAATGTATATTTCGCACTCGCGACACAAAACACGGAAGCTTGCCTGGCAGGAATAATTGAAATACGCCAACAACTCGCCACTATCTTCTTCCATATCATACCGTGGAATGCAGCAGAAAGATGCAAAAACTGTTTAGAATAACTCGAAGGATCCCTCGACGAAAAATGAATTCTACGAGGGAGGATTTTTAAGAAACTAAATGGGCAACTGAGGAATTAATAGAATTTATGCACACAAGCTATCCTCATGTCTTGAATAGAAGGGTGATCTAAATATACTTTACTAAAAATTGGGGGTAGTGAGATACTTAGGGTCGCTACTAGTTAGGGTTGCTAATTTTTTTCAGTCAAATATAGTACTTTAGAGAGGAAAGTGGTACAAAATAAAATTACATTAAGGGGGGACGCCTACCTAGAGCGGTCGAAACAATGCGCTTCTTTGGGATTTTTTTCTAGAAAAACCGTTACACTTTTATTAACAACGATTCGTCTATTGTTAAGAGTACATCTAAAGGACGGTTCAGTATTTTTTGCGTTAAAGAATATTAAAAGATTTGAGAGTTATAAGTGATGACAGGGATGTACTTTTTTTTTGCGGTGACCATCGTAGCTCGTAGCAGAATGATCCGAAATGAAAAATTCGAAAGGCTTTAGATAGAGTATGAAATTATCTAGGCGCTATCGGCCCCGATTTTGGAAAAATTATTATGAGACAAAATGGCGGCGCTGCAAAGTTGAACCATCGATTTTCAACAAAAAAGTAGTTCCTTTCTTGGCCTGTAAAAAAAACTAAGAAGAAAAAAAGAAATCCCTCCGATAGCGCCTAGATAATTTCATACTCTATCTAAAGCCTTTCGAATTTTTCATTTCGGATGATTCTGCTACGAGTTACGGTGGTCACCGCAAAAAAAAAAGGACATTTCGGTCATCGCTTATAACTCTCAAATCTTTTAATATTCTTTAACTCAAAAAATACTGAACTGTCCTTTAGATGTACTCTTAACAATAGACGAATAGTTATTAATAAAAGTGTAACGGTGTTTCTAGAAAAAAATCCCAAAGAAGCGCATTGTTTCGACCGCTCTAGGTAGGCGTCCCCCCTTAAAACCATATCTTATTTTTTACGTGTATATTCTTTTGTGCATTTTGCATTATTAACTAATTTATTGTCCTTAACAAATATGTCAACGGCTTGATTGCACTGAACGTCCAAGTTAACTTATATTAGAGACCTCTTTTTATAAAAGATAGACTGTCTCAGTTTCTCTCTTTCCGCCATTTCACATTCATTATACAAAAAATTGTCTCCATTAAAGTTTAAATTCGCAAATTAAAGCTTTGATGCTACCATAGAATAAAGAAATAAGTAAAAATTGTAGAATTTTATCGAGGCATCAAAAATATGATATTTTTACGTACCATATATTTGTTTAACAGTACACTAAACAAAATTGTAGTAGCTACAGTTGGCAATCCTACTGCTAGCGTGTCCAACAATTAGAATCCCAGTCGCTGCGATTTGAAATCCTCTGGGACGGGACGAGGGAAGTATTTTGAATCTCGAAAGCTGAAAGAAGAATGCGGCCGTGGCGAGTTGCAGTGGTTCTAACTTGTCCACGACATGTTTGGACTGTGGCTGTCACTTAAAGCTTAAACATGTGGTGCGCGTGTCCCCCTTACAAAGCATGCCGTGCCACTGCCTCGTGGTGCATTCCACTGATTCGAATCCCTAATCTTCCCTCGGGCTATTCAGGAGCTTCACATACGTCAGGTACTTAAGGAGCTGGGCATTAGTGTAATGACATCATATCGTATCTTTTATCAGAAGACGATGTGATCGTGGCCACTCGAATCTACCACCATGTGCTCGATCATAATCGAGGCACTTCACATTTCGTACATACAATGTTCGACGAGTGTGAATCAGAAACCACGAGCAAGTATATTCACTCGGGAATGCTTTCTTTTTCGAAAGGAGTCAATGCTCCTGATCTTTGATATTTTAACAGGCTAGGAAGCTTAACCGCTGGGCGATTAATATGTAACTCGCGCGGCGATATCAACGTTATGGCGAATAATTAGCACTTTCCTGCTGTCTGGATTAATTATGTCGCAGACAAGTTTCAGCAAATAATAAAACCCCGTGGCCGAGTAAATGTGTGCGGTTATATTAGCACCACTTAAAAGTTATGCGACTGTCGGAAATGTTGCACACATTTGCAGCAGATAATGCTGCATAATTTTCTTATCTCAATTTATATAAGGTAGGTAGACCTCCAGAATGGAAGAATGTTGTAATTTTGATACTAAGGCTCAGTAGGCACGGTTGATTGGCGTTTGAAAGCGATGAAACTACTTAGTAACTGTTGAATATCGAGGCTGAAAATGTGCAAGCAAGATAAGAACAATACACAAATGCTGATTCGCATTGAAAGCTTTTCCTAGAAAGATCCGCAACCAGATAAAAATGCGTTACCAAGATTTCTTTGTCTACCTTCATTTCCCCTACTCGACAATGGAAAAATCGAGCGTTGATAAGATATCATTTTCTGTAAGTCTTTATCGAAAGGAGTCGATACACTGTATTGCTATCAATGTACTCGACATGCAATTAACGTTTCTCCAAGGTACATACATACACTCAACAAGGTACACTCAACAACTATTTGGACAGAACTCATTTCTCTAATTCCTCCTTTGTTTACAGATTTTTTCGACGATACAGATATACCAATAAACGGTGAAGAAGTAAATACCAATTTAAAGATTTTACATTATATACCATTTTTCCACATCGACGATAAAGCTCGATATTCTCTCTAAATGTTCTTTCGAACCTGTAACAAAGCTCCACTTGTACAAGCGAATTATAAATCACAAGGATAAATAGACGGCTTTTTCCACGGCAGAGATATCGTTCGAAAAGGGTAAAGGCTTTGGCGTTCCGTGCTGAAGAAGGGCCTTAACTCGATAAGTCCCCTCGGTATCTGAAGTGAGCTCATAATCGCGAACGAAGCGCGCAACCGCTTATTACAAGCGGGAGCATTGTAAATTTGCAGAGAAGGAGCTGGGAAGCTCGAACGGGACCGGGGAGGAGGAAATGAGCGAAGGAGCCGGACGGAGAAGTAGAAAGGAAAGTGGTTGAGGGAGGCCGAGTGCAGCCGAAAGGACAAAGCAGCGTGAAACGTGCCCCTCAGCCATCCGAGCTTCTCCTTCTGCGTTTGGAAATTTATCGTCTCCCCGAGCGAGAGGAGCGCGATAGCGGTCCGCGACGGTCTTATTCCGCTGCGATCGACAAATCCAGATTTCACTGAAAGCCGGTGTTTAAGATAATAAGGACATTTTTTCTCGCAGGAACGCGTAATTAACCGCGTTCGTAGTGGGAAGCATTAATTAGCCCCGGCAGAGGTGCAAACCGTTATTAACGAAACCCGTACGCCGGCCGTGCATCGCACACTTACACGCGCCGATGAATTATCGCGCCCGTAATTACGTAGCTGAAACCCGTGGTTCGTGTGTGTACAGCGGTGCTATCCGGCGAAATTCTAAAAGCGGTAAAACGGGTTAAATTCTTCGCAGCCTTCGAGAAATAATTTAATTACACCCGGGTAACGATAATTGCCGTGACGATAATTCGATGTTAACCCGGCGCGGATGAACGTACACGTAATACGTTTCCCTGGTCCGCGGCCTGGCCGCGTTCTTATTTCGCGGAGGACATGCTGTTGCCAGTGTAGCCGGAGTTTCAATTATCCTCGAATAAAAAGTTGCTGCCCGGTATAAACCGTCGGTAGGTTATCATAATTATCTCCCAATTTATGAAGCCGATGAACCTTTCGTCTCCACTCGACGCGATGCTCTATCTACGGTAGCCGTAAGGTTCATTGACCACCCGCCTGCAACCGCCCGAAATGTCCCACTCCGCCTATGCCCGGGGAGAGAGAGAGTTTTCCCTCGAGGAACCGGGCCCCTACGAAACAATTAAACGTCTCTATGCAGCGTCTTAAATCAGAAGAGACACTAATACGTCCCTCGGTTTCTCTTTCTCCCTGTACCGCCTGTGCCCCTCCTACCAAGCCAGGCCCAGGCTACGGCTGTCTGATTACAGGGAGAACACCGAAAGGAGATCCACGCACCGATCCCTGCTGTTTCTCTCTTCCGGCTCGTTCTTCTTATATCCCCCTCCTACCACCCCCCCCCCTCCTCCCCCCACACACCTCTTCGTAACGATAATTACCAACACATCGGTGGCCACGCCGACGAACGGCCACGGCGAGAGACGTACATATCTGGGGAGGTGAGGTCGCTGGTGGTGGTGGTGAGGGTTCACACGTGGAGTGATGTATGCCCCGTGTGCGGCAGGATGCGTAAGACTGGTAGCCTATATCCGTCTTACGTACCCCGAGGCTTCGAAAGTCGAGCCTTCGCTGCTCCTGTCATACATGCCTCCACGTGGCTGGGCGACGTGGCGTGCGCGTGTCCGTGCGGTGCGTGCATCCGTAACCGAATCATCGGTCGCGAAAAAGGGACGGCTGCTCGTTGTTTACGCGGGGAAAGTTAACAGCGCGGAAAAAATTACGGAATCCCGTTCACCCTGGCCACTCTTCCCCGAGTATTCTCATTAGCGGGGAATTAAAGTGATTACGCGGTACATGAACACGCGTCTTCGACGTAGATTAAGGGTATCGTGATGATGACCTCCCAAGCGTCGTAAACGATCATCGAGCGAGTGGCGAAGATTCCGGAGCGTGACTTGAATCATCACGCACGTGTATTTTTCTATTTGCCTGCAGGGACTATTGATATTTGTGAAAGATGGTGGCCGGGCGTTCCGAAGACTCGTGTGTCTATGCTTCACCTTCTGTGAAAAGCCTCCCAAACCTGCCGCTGCATTCTCGCGACGACCGCCCACCATTAAGATCGCACGTTAATTACGCCGCGGCCGAAATCGCTTTTATAAAACGCTGATATGCATAAAATTCAAGCGTGCATACTAACGAGCGGGCCAGGTAGCTGGGAAAGGTGACCGCGTCGTACATGTATGCTGATTTCGCTGAAGCGGCGCTGCATAATTCCTCCTGCGCCACTCGTAAAAAAGATCCTTTAAACTTTGTTGAAAATTAGCGGCCGTTATAAGTCACGGCTAACTGATCAGATGCTCCGGCGATTAGCCATTCGCCTTACGTGCAGTCATCGTCCCGGGCGTAATTCCATAGCGGAGCTGCAAAATCTTCATACCACGAGCATTCAGCTTTTAAACATATTCCGCGCAAAGTATACACACAGGTTCCGTCAGTTGCCACGCGAAACAGCCCCGTGGGGATGTTAGCCGAATGTCCAGCGACAGTAGGTACAGTTGCCCATTCAGGACGGCCAACGCTCTCACGTCACGAGTCACGCATCCTTCTCAATCGGCCAGCAGGACACTGAAAAACAACCCCTACTTAACCGAGCCGCTCGATTAGTGTCAGAGGAAGAAATTTTGGGAATCGGTGGCGCGGCGCTATAAAGCATCGAGGCGCTAACCGATGCCCGACGTACGTACATAGGTACACTCGTCCGTCTTCGGGGACGGAGAGATCAGGGTCGTTAACACTGGTTTACGGCGGGTACGGTGGCGTCCGACGGGGGTCGGCACCTTCTTTTTTCAACGCTACATACGTACCGACGGATATACACATTGATTGCATTTTTGCGTCCGTACCGGGTAATAATGCTAATTTGGTAAGTAGAAATGGGCATCAGCGGGCGGTCGGCCAGACCGTGGAACACACGGTAGCATGGGCAGCGCTAATGCCTCGTTTTTGTCCTCCCCCCCCCTCCCCCACCTCCCCTCCCCGCTTTGCCTCCTCATCCTTCCCTCGCGTTCTCCACCTTCACGAACCGCCACCGCCGCGTCCTTCCCCAAACCCCTCTGCCGTCCCTTGCCTCTCGCGCCGCCACCTCGTCGTTCTTCGTCAGACAGGCCGCCAGGTACGGCGGCAGGCGACATAATGACGGCCAGACCTCAAACCTCAAACTCTTAACTGAATCATGAGTCCTCCGTTCGTCCGCACCCGGACGGACCGCCGACTTCCATCGGCCGTAGCTTCTCGATTTACCTCGCGGTGACCCACCTGAGGGGCGACGTCGGCCCCCCGTCCCCTTTTTCTTACCGACGGCCCCGCCGGGCCCCCGGACGTTTCCCTCCTATTGAATCGCAAACGCCCGGCAAAGGGGAGGCGGCCCCGCGGCAAAGCTGCGCGCCGATTCGCTTTTTCTACGAGCAAAACGAGATAAAGGTATATCGCTGACTGATTACCGGCACTTTTAATTTCATCGGGCTCGGGACGCGGCCCTCGAGTGATGATGGAAACCCGGGGAACAATCATTCCCCCCCCCGTCCCCCCTCCGGTTATCCTTGCGTTTTTTGCGGGGAGCAACGTCGAAGCGTGGCACCAATCATAGGTGCGCCGCAGCTTTGTTCCATTTTCGTTTCAGCTGGAAGCGTTCTGCCATTTCGAATGATCTGTGAATGAAAGTTAATGTATATTAAAATCGCTTTGGGATTCACGGGTTGCGGGAGAATGTCCAAATGTGATTCTTATTATCTTTACTTGAATTAGAGTACACGCGACGCTGAAGGGGACGTCCTTTTCGCTCGTCGATTTAATCGGAATGGTTTCTGTCGCGGGAACCCTACATTTAATGCGTCTCTCAGGCAGTGGATGCTGCTGGGGTAGGCCGTCGAAAACTTTGTGAAAACCTTTATAATGGCCCCGATAAAAAGAACCCCTGCGGGACACATATGCTACAGTGGTTTTTCTTTCAAACCACAAGTTCGTTCAATCTCCCATTTGATTCCGGCGACAGGTAATCGATAACTGGGCGATTGGCGCGCATCACACACTAGCTGGATATATAATCTCGTCTCGCGACAAATCTACCATAGTATTTACATGAGGAAACACAAACTGTGCTCTCATTGTTTCATGGGTTCGAAAAATAAATTCTAAGCTGCATGCCGTTGTTTAAAGAGTTCCATTCCTTTTCTCCAAGTTTTCCAACAATTATTTTATCCATTGTAGGGGAGGGTATATTTTACATTATATTTCGTATTTAGTACGGATTAGATATTGTATTATATTAGATATTAGATATTGTGGCTTGATCTTTTAGGCACCTACTATCAGATGTTCAAGCTTTTGTTCGGAACTGATTAATTTGTTATTAATCTTTTTGTGACATACTGTTCTGTATTCATTAATTACTGAGCAATTGACGAGGTACGATTTAGGTGATCAGTACAATATTGGCAACTCTCCTCTACAATAGGTGACCGAGAGCTAAAACCTTTGCATTTGCGCGATGCTTTTATAAATAAATCTCAGCTGCTCGAACGAAAATGGCCGTCCCCTAGTGGCCGTCACGTACAGCTCATTCTCTTGCTGTGATGTCGCACTCCATGAAGCTAGAGAGCTCCCTATCACGCTGTAACTGTTACTGTTTAGGGGTTTTAAAAGGGGGTTCAAAGGACATTATGTCGACGGGCAGGGAAAGGGACAAAATTCTACAAGCTTAGTAGCCCAAAAGTTCCACTGACATATTAAAAGCATTATAACGTTGCTCTGCTTGGAGCTAAAATGACAGAAATATTAAGTTATGCTTAGTTAGCTTTCGAAAAAGATCGTGATTTTTGGGAATATTTTGTGGAATACCTACTGTATATTTTTTTGCAACTAGGTATTTGTTTATTTTAAAAGTACATGTATGCAGCAACTTTCATTAATTTTGTTATAGAAAAACATTAAAAAATGAACGAATAACAGCCATTCTCGCAGATGTTATTTTGATAAAGGCGCTGTCTGGTGAGCCAGTTTTCTCTGAGCCAGATTATCTAAAATTAAAAATTCAAAAACATTCTGTTAATATATGGTTGAATTCAGTAGATGAACGAAGGTTTTTTCAAAAAGTTGATTTCTGACAAAATGGCTGCCGTTTAACGCAAAACCACGCTTTTTTGATGTCTGAATTGTTCGTTCTTCGTTAATTAAAAATAGAGTTTTTGTTAAAATAAAAAATCCTTCGTTCATTTACTAGTCTTTGGTACATAAAAGAAGCCTGCAAAAGTTTAGCCCAATCGATACAGCGCTTTTCGAAATATCTTGCTCACCGATATCAACACAGCTCCCGCGAAAATGGTTGTTATTCATTCAATTTTTAATGTTTTTCTATAAAAAAATTACTGAGAGTTGCTCCATACCTATATGTACTAATAAGCGAACAATTGTAAAAAAATATACAGTAGATATTCCACAAAAAATTCCCGAAAATCGCGTTCTTTTTCGATAGCTGACTAGGCACAACCCCTTAAATAAATTTCCTGAAAATCTAGTCAGACTCGGAAATGTTTTCTTATAGAAACATAACCCTGAATTGCTGGAACGTCATACGTGACATAAAGTAACGGAAAATTCATGTACATACCGTTCTTTTGAACGTCTCGATAAAAATGGTGGCTACGTACCTAGCAGGCCGGATCTGTCGTTAGATGGCTGGCACTCGGTTTCCCTAACGCGGCAGAAGCGGCATCGGAGGAGAAATAGAAAGGTCACTCATCGGTGCCATGACGAGGCGCATACCTCCCTCGATATGGCGCACGGCGAGGAAAAGAAGACCGCTGCCCGGAGAGTTTTCGCAGCGGTGTACGTATCGCGGGAATAATGACGTCTGGCCGCGAATCTGGCCAACGGACGGAGTAGCCCGGCGAAGAGAAGAGAATACGGGCCGCAGAAGAAAGCGACGGCCGGGAGGAGGGTGAATGAGATGAGGAGGAGGAAGATCAAGGGCGGAGCTATCTGAGGTTTCAAGAGGCGCGAGCGATGAGTGAGTAATTTTGATAAAACGAGGGAGAAGGCGCAGTAGCGGAACGAAGAAAAAATCCTAATGGCAAAGTATGGGTTAATTTCTACAGGGAGATCCCCGAGAGCTGTTATTTCACGTGACGAAACTTAGGCGCAGGTTCCGCGTGATCACGCGTTAATCTGCGAGCATAGATATTGATCCTCGCGAGGGTCAAAGCTGGGAATCGCGTGGAAATCGATTCCAACGGGGCATTCCGAGGCGGACGATTTATACTTGGGCTCCGCACTTTGATTCAGGCGCGTTCCACGGGGGAGGGAGTGAAGTGAAGGGCAGGGGCAGGGAGGGGGGGGGGCATCTTTTCGCCAGGGTTTCATAAAACGAGCGAGCGGCATCGGGGCCTGTAAAGAAAGAAAGCGCGACATTAACCGAGAGACAGGAATGAAAGGATAAAGGAGAGATAAATCCTAGAATTTTAAGCGTCGGCTCGGCGCGAACTAGCGGTGCAGAAGGGAAGGGAAAGAAAGGGGAAGAAAGAGGGAAAAGGGGGGACGATGAAGACCGAGGGTGATCCTCATATCGGGGGACGCAGAGGGGAAAAATATAATGGTGGCCGGCGAGGAGGGGGATATATCATCGATGGATATCGAGTAGGCGAGTTGGTACGTGAGATAATAAGGCGTGCTCGGGCATGCCGATGGAAACCGCACGCGGCATTATTCAAATTGAATCTGGTAAGAATTATTATTGGCGGGCAAGTCAGGCCGAGTCGGCTCATTCCGCGGGCGCGTTCGCGGACAGGAGGAGGAAAAGAGAAGCTGTAGGAGTCAGGTAGAAGTAGGCGGAAGGTGGAGGAGCTGGAACGGAGAGGAGAGGAGGAAGGTGGCGGTGATGGTGGCGTTGGAGGTGGTTCAGATGGAGGGAACGACCTCGCCATCACGACCTCGCCGTATGATCCGTTGCAGTATCGCCCGATGACCCTGGTGTCATTACACCTCACTTTGGACGTCATTACGCTAATGTCCGTCTCCCTTTTCTTCTTCTTCGTCCGTGGTCTTCTTCATCTTCATCTTCAGCCCCGCGCCTTTCGCTTCCTCTGGTTACCACACCTCCGTGGAAGGATACTTGACACAGTTCGCGGTACGATCCTTGAACAGTCGATGCCCTTGCCGTTTCTAACCTTCCTCCGGCGACGTATAAGGCCATTCTGATCGGCACTTAACCTTCGAGTCTCTAGGCCTTTTCTTTTTCTCGTTACCGGCTGGCCATTCCCGTTCCCCATTGTGTTCAATTCTGTGGCAATTCGCAGCACGCATCGCCAGATTTTTAACGTGCGGCGTACCTACCCCCGGCGCACACGTCCGCGCTAGGTGTTTCTTCATTCGCGCTGAAACCTGTCGCACTCGAGGAAGAAAGTCACGGTAATTCTGCAGCAATTTTCTAAGTTTCCACGCCACTAAAACGTGGGTACCAAGTCTCCCGTCAGTTGGAAAGAGCATGCGCAAGATTAACCACCAGGGAGTTCCATAAACGAGAGTACCCCATTCGTCCTCGAAACAAGACAGGCTGTTAACGAGACACGGTTGCTACTCGAATGCACAGCCGTAGGAGATTCACCACCTTCTGCTGCTCCGCTCGTCTACGCTCCTTCGTCCCCGTGCATCCGATTCCACCTTCCCTCCGGTCCCATGTTGCGCGGCCGGCATCCTGCCGAGGTGTTTGGACCGCAGACCACACCGAGTCACGCACGGTAATAACCCTCCGCGAGGGTGAATACGGTTACCGCCGGGTTAAAGCCTCGCGAGTTTGCGTCTCGGGCGTTATACCTCGTGTTTTTACGGTTCATAATTCAGCCGAGTGTATTTCAAACGCCTGCCAATGCCGGCCCATAACGTCCGATGTGCACCCACTTCGTTCCTTACCCCGTTGCTCGGCCGGCGCGCAACCCCCCCATTACCAGGCGTCACTCGGGCCACGGAGAGATTTAAGGACGTCGTACCGCGACGAGAAAACTCGTCACCCACGATTGCCCGGATATTTATGCGCCTCCCTGGTGCCGGACCTTTGGAAATTAGTTACGAGCTCCGAACGAAAATTCTGCGGTCCCGGGCGGTGGCGACCGTTCGTAACCGTTGGGAATGTGTCGCGCGTCGAGCAACGGTCAGCTGTAATGAAATATACGCACTTGAAGGGACGATAAATCTCGGGCGAGCTGAGGTTTGTTGTTTGAGGAAGAGCTGCTCGCTCGATTACGCGGCGAGGATAGTAACCGTTTCAAATTTACGTGCGCCCGGTGCCAATTCGTTACGTGAAAAATAAACCCTTGCCTCTGAGTTCGGGTTTATCATTGTTGGTATGGTTATAACGGTACTGAAGCTTCTAAAGTACCACTGAACGAGCAAGTGCGTCTTTGTTCATTAATTGAAAAGGGCCGGTGAATAATCGAATTTGGTTGTAAAACTGAATCCAAATCGAGACCAACGCGGCTCGGCCTACCCACCCAGGGTTACTTAGGTCATCCTGTCCGAGCGGTTAGTTCATGTCACACGTCAGCTCGGCGATGGATCTATTTCAATTCCACCAGCGCACGTCCCGCGATTCGTTGCAGACGTGTCTATCAAATTTCGAGTTCTGATTTAGCCAGTCAGCCGAGCATGATAGTCGATTTATTGTTGCGGAACGGCGGTGTGTAGGTGCGGTGACGGGTACACGGCGAGCATACCGTATCGAGGTGGTTTACAGTACGCTTCGATGTTCCCCGCTCCGTACAATGCACGCGGGCTTTATATAGAGAGATGCCTCCGAGGTGTTACGGCATAACTCCGTCATTATCCGCGCAGGCCGTGATCGTCCAAGGAAAATTATATTCAGATGAGAAGGAAATCAATTCCACGATGGTACCGGCGGGGGCCTCTCGATTAGAACCGAGGTAGAAACGGGAAATGCAACGGGAAGTGGATTAAATTCCAGCGGACGTTTCTTTTTCGAGCATTACCGATTCGACGTAGGTAGTCTATTCCCGGGCGGAACTGTCGCCGCTGCTTCGAATCACCGGTCCAGGGTGTTCCGGTAAAGAACGAACCGGAGCAGAACCCTCTCGGACAGGGAACTTATAACATGTGAAAGTTGCACATAGTCCATCGCTCGCGATACTTTCGTTTCATCCATTTCTTCATGAAGCACCAACAAGGGAACACCGCGAATTCTTACTCACCGATTGGAACGCAACTTTGTGGGTTTATAGAGCGGCGCAAGACAAGAACAACGGTGTGTTTCATTTGTACCCAATGGCTCATTAAGGGGGGATTCTCGTGTAACAGCCCTCGAAATTGATGATTTTTTTTAAGGAACTATTGTTAATATTGGTTTATAAACTCTATTGGGATATAAGGATGCATCTTTAAACTTGCAGAAAATATTTTTTTTATGTCGATCGTTCTTATTATTTATTAATTATTGTGGAATCTCTTCGACGGTGTAGCACCTCTCACAGTCATCTGATTGCGAAAAAAAGAAAATATTCTTAAAGTTAAATAATTTTCGCTGAGACTGGACCTAAATTTTTAATTTTAGTTTTTATTTATAATACTTTTTTCGCTGATATAAAGAATAAAATGAAAAATTTGTTTAAGGAAGAAACTTACCAACTTTTTCTTTCAAACGCTATAACTCTTTCAATTTTTCATGTTTTTCTCTTTAAAGTGGACCAATCCCAGCGTAAACTATCTAACATTAAGAATCTTCTATTTTTTTTGCAATCAGATGACTGTGACAGGTGCTACACATCCCGCCAACATAATAATTAATAAATAATAAGAAGGATCGACATAAAAAAAAATATTTTTTGCAAGTTTAAGCATGCCTCCTTACATCCCAAAAGAGTTTAATCCAATATGCCCAACAGATTTAAAAAAAAAAATTTAAATAGTTACTTTCGGGGCTGTTAGACGAGAATCCCCCTTAAGGATTGTGGAAACTAACCTCAAAGTCAAATAGGCAATCCCACTTTTTCAAACCAAAGTTTAATAGCGCAACAAGCGGCGCAAACTTGCGTTAACGAAATTTTGAAAAATAGTTAAAAAAAGACACCTGACGAATAAAACTTTTTTCACAATTGTTAACGTAAAATTGCAGCGCTTATTGCACCACGCGTTCCCTTGTAAACTACTATACACAGAAACAAGAGTCCCAAGTGGAGACTCGATTTTCACAGATGATAGGAATCGAGGAGAATTACTCCCCTTATCGAACGTGAAAATGGCACCCTGTACCAAAATGGTTAATTTTCAGGCTCGCGTTGATAACCATCTTCCATACGCCCCCAAAGTCTGCCCCCTTTTCCAGTGCCCTGTACAGAGACCGCGCGAAGAAGAAGAAAAAGCAGAAGCGCGAAAGGAGGGCAAGAGACTCACCTCGATCGGAGGAGAATGAGTCGGTACCACGCTGGAGACGTGGGGAATATTGGTACGCCTTTTGAATGTTCCAAGGTGTCGGGGGTATACATACCAAGGTATTACGATCCTCTGTCCTTCCTCCTTCCTCTTAATATCTGTTCCTCTTCGTCCTTCTTGGCCCCCTCCCCCTCGCTCGCTTACGGCCTGCTCCGCGGCGCACCGCTTAATTGGCGATAAAACCTTGCAGCCTCGTAAAAAAATCTCGCCTACCCCCACATTGTATTAATTAGGGCCCTTATAATGCCTTAAATAAGGCGCGCCTTAGTTATGGGTTGGCCGAGGCGAGTTGCGCCGTGTTATCTCGCTCGCTGCCTCCCCGCCGTGTCCATCTTTCTTCCTCTCGTATGCTCGAGATGCCTGAACGACCAATTATCAGCCATAATATCATCGAAGCCCGCTGGGCCTCGATTAATCGTATCCGGTTTCCTATCTATCGGAAAAAGCGCCGCGAAAGAATTTCACGCCGCGGAAGGAACGCTGGCCCCGCGGTCCAGTAAATAAAGTCTCTCGGCTCCGCGTTGCAATTTGGCCGTCTTCTTTCATCCGCACAGCTCCTCGGACGAGACAATAGCGGGTACGGGAATGGCTTTTAAATACTCAACGAGGGGACGCTGTTTTATTACAACGTTTGGTACGAGGGCGAATGTTGCCCCTAATGATAGCCCGCTTAGTAGGAAGATTACAGCGAGAGCACGGTCCCGACGAGCGTGGCGGAATCGGAGTTAGGAAAATAAATATGGGCCGATACGGTGCCTCTTTGAACAGCTATGATTTAATATTCCCGAAATCTCGGCGCTCAGGAAGATTCGCCCCTCGAGGCGACGAATTTGATTGCACGTTCGTTAAATCTTTCCTCCGCGAGAGCGCCGGGCGTTCGGGGGATTCGCCCGCGAAACACGTGTTTTGTTTTAATTTCGGAGGATCCACGGACGCGCAGGAAACGGATAGAAACGCGCGGTGGAAGTAATAACGAAGGATCGACTCGGTTCCATTAAACCCGACATTAAGGACAATTTGCTGCGAGCTACATTCCTCCCACGCGATATAACACATCGCTATACCAACGCGTTATCCTTGCTCTTTCATTGAGGAAGGAGTCTGTCGAGCGTCGAAGGCAAATCCACCCTAACAATACAGAAATCAGTAATCTCCGTTCACCCATTTACTAGAGCTATTACTACCCGACCCGGCCGGGTACTCGAGTACCCGATGAGACCCCGGCTAGACAGAAATTATCCGAGTACCCGGGTACCCGGATACCCGGGCCAAAACAATAGCTCCACCATTTACTTGAGCCGCGCGCCAAGTCCCGTCCAACAGATTCCCCGAGAGTCAACTTCGTTGCATACGAGCCTCGGCTTTAACCCTTTCGATTCCTGGGCGTAAACGGCACGCGCTTGGGTGGGACTGGGCCCGGGACTTATTGGGGCCCCGACTCCTCTCGTTCGATCCTTATCTGCTACGAGGCCGCATATAATTACAATTAAAAGAGATCGTCGACGATAAGGAAGAGGACCTCCGTCCACCCTTCCCTTCTCGGCCTCGCGTCCTCCCTTTCTATCGCCTCTTACGGTCCAGTCGATGCACCCACCTATATGGTTATAAGGGAAGGCCGACGGGGGAGGGCGGATTACAGGGGGGGGGGGGGAGGGTAGGGGAGGGAAGAATGGTGGCATAATATCCGCTTGAACTTAAGTTATATTCCTCCTCGTGCAGCCGAGATATCGGTGCGGAGGTGGAGTTTCAGTTCGAGGGTATGCTAATTCCGGCCTGGGGCCACCACGCAGCCCTTAATAGCCAGCTGAGCAGCTCTTATGCCGGCAACTAGCGCTCGTATATACAGACAGGGACGGAGAGTATCTCTCGTAGTTATAGAGGTCTCGCGGAGTCGATAGTACCGTCGGCGAGAATCACCGGTTTTTCGGAATGTTAATGTCCCGGCGGAGGCGCCCCTACGGACTCGTGTCCGACGATTAGCGCCCGTACGTGTAATTGGGATAATGCGCTCACTCTCCTATTACTTATTTTCCAGGTATTCGGCGGGGGCTTTTTTATCGTATTTAAGTGAGGGAGTTTAAATGGCCGTCTGCGGATACCTCCGGGGTGTGTAACGCATCGGCCGTGGCGTGATTCCCCTCCTCGCCCTTGGATTCCGAAGAAATTTATTAGGCGTCGTGACTCCGCGCGCGGTCTTCTTCTCTCTCCGGGGAAGAATTTAGTCGCGGGGGTATCAACGGCGACGACGGATCCTCCGATTCGCCAGCTGCCCGGACGGCAGCGGGTCCTCCGGCTCTCGATATTCGGGGGTGGGCCCCAGAACCGACGGGCTGCCCCCCCCTCCCCCCCGTCCCCCTTTGCGCCCAGCTCTCGCTCGGACGTGGTACGATCGGCGTCGCGAGCGTAATCGATCCGTTATTTATCGACTAATTCGTCTCCATTTAGAAGAAACATCTGCCGTTCCCGAACGAGCCCTTTTGCACCGCGAGCAACGAACAACGGGGCCCACGGGCGAATAATTCTTAGAGAGAACGGGCCCCGACGCCGGCCGACGATTCCTACCTCATAGGCAGATAATCGCCTTTGATTTCTCTCTTCGATTCCTGCCACCCCTCCCCCATCCCCCCTCCCCTCCCCCCTCCCCCCCTCCCCGGCCCCCTCCCGTGCCTCGCCCTTCATCTCCTTCCACTCGAGTCCGCGCGATCGGAGATCACTCCCTTCTTATATAATTACCTTATTTCCGAATAATTGGCCAATTTATACTCGAGTCCCAGCTGAAAACAATCCACCTCTCTCCCTCTCTCCTTCTCTCCTTCTATCCTCCTACCCCTGCCCCACTCCCCGCCTCTGTCCCGCTCGTTCCACCACGGTGTTTCTCTCTGGACGGTACGCGGTGTGCCCCATAGGGCCCCGTAGAGCAGTTATTTTATGTATATGGGAGTGTGATTAGATCAGACCCCGTGCCGGTGTGTGGGTATGATAATTCTGCCCGTAGGGCTTCGTGGGGCAGTCTCCACCCACGCCACGCACACACCACGTACCGCATCTAGCTCTCCTCTCTCGCTCCCGCCGTCGAGCAGCCCGGCTACCTCTCTCTCTCCCACCGTTGCTCTGCAACCACGGCCCCGCCGTCCCTCCGCCCCCTGCCCCGGCGATTCTGCAATTCCACGTTCTACCGTGCGGTAACATTGTAATCATCCGAGTACCGTGCATTTTTGCGCGGTAACCGTGCCGTGGTCGTTTCGGCTCATTTGAATTCGCGCCCCTGCGAGCTGGTATTAGGGATCACGAAGGTGCCGCGTCGTTTCTTCGCCGTTCAACTATCTAGGATTGTTCGAGGCTCGACCGTGGCTAGCGGGAGTCTCCCCCTCTCGATGCGAACTCGCGATAGGACGGCTGGGATCGTCGTATCGGCGGCAACTTGTTGAGACGTTTTGTACGAGTTATTTGCCGGACTCATTTATGCTGATTTCTGTGCGACCGCGTCTATACTTTCGGGGGTGGCTGCTCCCCCACGGTGTACTCCACTTTGGTAGAATACCAGTGCTTCTGTTTATTAAAATGCGAATTTGTTTACACGTTGATTGGGGGCACTGCGAGACCTGTGATGGGGAAAGAGTTTTCGTTAAATAATTACTAACCATAAAATAATGGATGTTACATATTCTGTTTTAAAATTTTCTGAACTGATAATGAATGTTATACGAGTAGATCACGCCGCAGTTTTTGTATTCAGACTCTGATTCTGATTTTATATCACTCAGCTCGCGAAACGCCGTGGAATCAATCTTCGCAACACGCCTGAAGTCGCATCTCGCCGATCTTGATTACGAATCTGCCGAATCACTCTCGTCGGATACGACTTCTTAAATGAATGCTGGCCTTGTTACCGCTGGTGACGCGCTGAAAATAACTAGTCAGGTTAATGCATTAATGACTGTCAGGAACGGACGTGAATTATTGAATCACCGTAAGTTTCACTGATTCCAGTTATAACGTCACACTGTTTAGCCCAGCGTCACGTTTAAACCTCACAATTCAGAGGTATTGAAATGTTGCAAATTGTCCGTTACAATATGCGACGAAAGTGGTGGCGAAAAGTGGTCCGACCGGGAACCAATTCAAACCAAATCAATTTTCAGCTTTGGAAGCGAGTCTCTGCTACATTACATACCCCGTACCGCATAATCACCTGTCAGCATGAAAATATACCTTGCGCAGGCTCCTTAATTCTCCAAGTGATCTACGTTGAAATGGCAAGAGACACCAGATCCCACGTTACACTTTTCCTACTTCCTACTCGGTGAGAGGCCTGCGGAGAAGCGAGCGGGACGGAGACAGTGAGCCGGAGGAAGAACCGCGAGTTGGAAGGGGGATGAAAAAGCGGGACCGATCGAACCGAGAGGCAGCGAATGTAGCAATTAACTCGATGCTTACGAGGATAATTAGCGATGGATCGAACGAAGCAGCTGGCCGGCGTAGGAATCGGGACTCGCCTCTCGCCTCTCGCTCTCTCCCTCGTATAGCCGCATTTACCTACATAATCATCGTTATGATGATTATGAGCGTGCTTGAACGGAGCTGGCACGCCGTTCTGTGGCATTTCTCTCTTTCCCGTTTCACGGTCGAAAAACTCATTACGGATGGAGCTGAGGTAGCCAACCGTTCTAAGCTGACGATCGTCGCTTCTAAATGAAGTTGGTGAAGCAGATACAGAGTCCAGCGTCCAGCTGACGAAAGCAGCACAGCTTTCGAGCATTGGTGCTTCAAAGCCTCGAGAAATTTGTCTATTTTTGGGGCTCCAAGGATCTCTGACTATTGGCAAGGAACGTGTGGTCCAATTGCACCTTCAAGGATATTTAGAAAATATTTTTATTCGTCGAAGGATCTCCCTAATTGCGCGGAGACATGCATAAACCGTTTGTATGCTTTGAACGAGAGCGAGGGAGAAAGGGAATACGTCCGGGGACGTGGGAGCGAGCAGGGACGGGGTCTACACACGCGGAATCACGGAAACTCGCGGCGATAGGAAAGAGACAAGAATCGAAAGGCGAGGGCTTGGTAATTGCTGCGGACCGGTCGTTAGGTGACTACGGAGCCGGGTGAAAGTTCAGTTAATTCGATTAGAATCGCCCTCGTGTATATCCGTGGTCAGGATTCGCCGTGAGCGACTCTCCATCGCGGATCTCTTTTACGTTCGGATTATGAGAGCCTCGGTCGGCTAATCCCCTTCATCGAGGTCGTGCCTCGTATTATCGGACTTCCTGGTGTTGATGGCTTTCTTCGATTATCGTGTTTTTAGGCCACGACACCCCCACCCATATTTATTTCTCGTTCCACGTATGAGTATTGCTGGAGGGTCCTGTGTTCGCACGGGCAAGTGTTATTGATGTTATCGTCAAACTTGACGCATTGATAAGAAACGTGGGTGTTATTTTTTACCATTTTTGTACCATATGATTCTACACGCGTGTATTCTATATGTATAAAATAGGTGATGAAACTTTAGAAGCGTATTTTATTCCGAAGGATGAAGAAGGATCGTTCAAACGTGGATCAATCGGAGATTCCTTTTCAAGGTATAATCACGTGTACCATATTCTAACAATCTCCTTTCCCTGGTAGTCCGGTATCGAAGGTATCCAACGTAGAGGAAGGAAAAGTTGCTGCTAAACGCAATCCAAGATCGGTCGACACACGGATAATATCCTGCCGCGGTGATATCGGAAGCTCAGCGGAGTCGGGGGCCTGGAGATGGTGGTTTTAATGCAGGCATAAACATTCGGACGAGGCAGGCATTGCAGGCATGCAGCAGTTGCCTGCACGGCGCGACGGTAGAAGGAAGACGACGGCGAAGGGGGTGGATGGGTAGCAGTAGCTCTGTGAGATGACGAAGGAAGCGTTGGGCGCGGGGTGGTTCCCCGGATCGATGTGTGTGCCCCCGCCCTCCACGTAGAGTCACCCATCTTCCCCTTCTCCTACTCCTCTCGTCGCTCCTGGGGGGGTAGTTATACAAATTTCCAAGGGTGCCTGCCCCCCTCGCCGCGTTTCCCTCCTCACCCTGGCCCTCCATCGGGCTTCTCTCTACACCGGGCTCCTCTCACGCCAGCTCCGGAGTTTCCATAGCAACCTGGGGGCGGGTCTTTGCATATTATACTCTGTGTGTGACAAGCCGACTCGTTATGTATGCCGGGCGTAGGTGTGTGGAGGTGTACCGACTGCCGTTGGGGTGCGTGCGTGTTCGTCCGCGTCGGTGCGTTTAAGCGAACGGGAGAAACCGCGGCGCCTCGCGTGTGTGCGCGCCGGTTTCGTTCGTTGGTTCGTTTGTGTACGGTGGCGGAGGGGGTTGCAAAGGAATCGGGCGGAGGTGTGAGCAGAGGTAGATGAGGAATTGTCACCTCCGACGGGGGCCGGCGGAAGGGGTGGCAAGTGGAAGAGGGCGAGAGAGCACAGTGGCGGAGAAGAAGCCGGTGGGAGAGAGAAAGGGAGAGTAGAAATGTGAAATGGGGGGGGGGGGGCGGGGGTAGGGGGTGCACGGCTATGCCGGTTCTTTGTACTTTGCAGGGTTGCTGCAATCTCCCATACCCCACGGCGGCAGCCTCTGCCTCGCGAGTGAACTCGCCCCCTCCCGCCCTCGAGGATCCCCCCCTCCCCCCCTCCCCCTCAAACCCTCCCCCTAAACCTGGAAATTCTACGAATCCTGGTATCTTATATGGAGAAACGAGAGAGGCACGAACCCGACGCGCTATGATTTTTACCGGGGCTCCTTTCCTTCTGGGAACCGCGGCGAGATTCCCCGGGGGTGGCTTTGATTTTTTGAAAGGAATCGGAAGTGACGGTTAGGCGGGGGCGGCTGGCAGATAGCGTGTGTCTCGGAAGCAACGTTCGGGGACGTGATTTCAATTTAGAAGGATCCGGGGCATAATATAGCCGCGCAATGGAATCAATGATGCCCCCATACGCATAGATGTAGGTACACCCATGGAAACGTCACTTCAGCCAGCGCACGATTATTTCGATCGGTTCCCTACAAATCATCAAACGGCATATGAAACTGCTTACTCAAAATTTCGTCCTCGGCCGAGGTAGGGTTTGAAAAAAAATCGATGAAAATATTCTCACTTCCCCGATTGGCTCTCCATTGTGCCGTTGAGCGACCCAGAGCTATGTAAGGAGTCCGGGCCATACGTGGACCATAAAGGTGTCAGAGGAGCGAATCGTTCTTGGGGTCGGCGAAGGGCGGCGGGCTCTTTCAGGGTGACATGTTTTTCTGGCAGCCAAGGGGTGCGAGCCCCTAATTATAAAATAAAAAAAATCAATATCTTACCCTAGCCCTGAGCCACGGGCAGAAAAAAAAAATAGGGTGACTCCCCCGTCTTCTCGTCATTTCCACTGCCGATCCTCATCCCACCGTCCGTCCCCGCGTCTTTCACTCGTTGCTCCCTGGTCGCTTCGGCCACGGAGCTGATTTTTTTCCCCCTGCCCTCCTGTTGCTCTCTCTGTTACACTCTGGGGTGCACTTCCCGTCTGATCGGGGGCAAGGAAGGAAAGAGAGGAGGCCGGAGGGAGCGAGATGCCCGAGAGAAGGCACCGCGTGTACGTAGACGTAGAGTTCGGAAACGGCGCAAAGGGGGTGTGCGGGGGCGCGGCGTAACGGATAACGGAAGAAACTGCACGACTTTATTTCGTTGCGCTTATTGCGTTTCCTGAATTTTTATACGCCGCATGCGGCCCATACTTATGGACTTTTAATACCCAGCCGGCACGTGCTACACGCTCGCAATTCCGATATCTGCTGCGAATAAAGATGCAAAAGTGCTTTAAAAGGCTGTCACGATGAATGAATGCGTATCCATGGAGGGACAAGTTTTTCTACAATTATTACTGAAGATCATCGTGCAAAAGTGATATCGTACTTTCGTGCATTGGTATTTTAAAATAATATTGTAACAGAAGCGGCCGCAAAAACCTTTACCTCACCGCGTCAGCCATTATCCCCGAGAACTTCCAATGGAGAACAGACCGGTTCACTGACAATTTAAAGTGAAACAGCCCGGCGCTGTTCTAACCGATCGTATCCAGCGTCGCCCATCCCGTGATCCGCGCCCACCGTTTCGAAAAACGCAGCAGACTGGCTATAACGCGATACAGAAAACCGTCCTCTCGCCAAGGTCGATTTCACATGAAACGAAAGTGGCCAGGGCAGCCGTCGGCGGTGGCGGCACTCAATCAATAGATACATAAATATCATCTCTCGCAGCGGGTGCTCTCCTCGTGCGTGCTCCGCGGGTACACGCGTGCGTGTTGGTCCCCCCGCCGATCTTTCCACGATTTCGTCGAGTGTCGATGAGGGTGGCGGCGGCGGCAGCGGCAGCGGCAGCGGCAGCGGCGATGCCACAGCACATCGATTCCACGGATTCAACGGCGTCGTTTTTGTCTCGCGCGACGACACATTCAAATAAGTAAGACCATCCTTTCGCCCCTCGGGGCCCCTCCTCGTGTCACCCAATCCAGGGACCTTGCGGTGCCACCCCTTGGCCGTAAGGTCCTTCTTCTTTCGTTTTCTTCGCCTGCCACTCTAGCCCCCTCCCCCCCCGCCCCCCGCCCCCCTGCCCCCCTCCCACCCTACCACCCTCTCCCCCGTACCTTCTTTCTCCCTCAACTTCAGGTCGACTCGAGGGATGGGTCGCGACGAGATTAAAAGAAGAATCAATAGCGCCTCTCACCCCACACCATCGTTGTGCCCCCCTCGCTTCCACGAAGGTGGGTGCCTCTCCTCTTGCCCTCGAGCACCCCAACCCCCGCAACCTCAAAGGCCCTTGCCATATATTGAAATGCTCTAAGAAGAGGACTGCCTCGGAGCCACCCCCATTCCCGCGCCCTCTCCACCCCCCCCCCCCCCCCACTCCCCCCCTCTGCCCCCGTACGTCCCCCGCAACTGCCACCACCTACGTGGGTGGCCGTGAGAGGGGTGGCCACCCTTTCACCCTTCGCCGGCCTCCACCAACGTACACGGCACTCGCTCGAATCCTCCTGGACAAACACTGCGCGAGTGACGTTTCTTTCTCTCCTCCCTTCTTACCTTTCCTCACGTTCCCCTGTCTTTCCTTGACATAGCTTTCGCAAGTACTGCCCCTGCTTCTCTTTCTACCCCCGCACCCCCCCCCCCCCCGCCTCCCCGCCCCGCACCGCTCCTCTATCCTCCTCCCTCGCTCCCATCTATCTCCGCCCGGTTTCTACATAGAGAGAAAGATTTGTCGCGAACTATCCCCGTCCGTTATTCCCGCTGCCTTTCACAAGAGACGTCGATGGAAGGGTGAGGGAGTGGGGAGGGGGTTGGAAGCACGCGCGCTCGCGGGCGCTCGGGACAGAGGAATTGTCAATTTCTGTCTCCTCCTTCCTTCTCTTTTGCATAGCCAGATAAGGGGATCCCCGCGCGAATGATTTTAGCGGGAAATAGCGCCGAAGGGTCTTTGAACCACCCTTTGAATCTCCGGCCAGTGACGAGAGCTCGGCCAAAGGCAACACCGCGCGAGAATCGGCACAAAGCTCGGCTTAACCGTGGCCGAGGTGGACATCGGAAGTGCCATTTTCGGGATTGCTTTCGTCCCGGGCATTGCCGACATTTTAATCTCCCTGGGCGTGAAACGATGGACTCTGGAAATATTGAAATTGCAATTAAGGAGAATTGTAGCCTGGTTCGCCATGATAACCAGCGCCGCTCAATGCAGATAAACGATTAGTGATTTCCATTTAATAACGCGTATCGTCGACACTGTTAACAGGCATGGTAGAAATCGTTTACGGGGAGGCTCGAGCATTTAGCAATTTCACGGGAAGTCGCTTCGAGGTTGCTTGGCCTTTGCCCAGAACCTAAACACTCATGGGAGGAGTTTGTTTCAGAAATTGCGACCGGTGTTTGCGTACCATGATTATGTTAATGCAGTTTGTCTTAATGATTGTGTGCTTTTCGCCCGAGCGTGTTATGATAGTAAAAGAATATTTCTATGGGGTCGTTAGGATATTGATAACGATGATCGATGCGCTATCGGTTACCCTCAAAATACCCGTGCCATAGAAAAACAATAATTCGTAATAGATTGAAGAGCGATTGCCTAAGTTTTGCTTCGCTCGACTTTTCTACCAGCGATGCACAGGAAATTCATTGCGGGTCGCTTCAAATAAATTCTTTAACTACTATTCTTCGAAGGAATGCAATTATCGCGCTGGGAAGAGGCTCGAAGTGGGGGTCGGCCGTTCGTGCGAACCAGACAGGGGACATTTTTCAACGGCGCTCGTTTCTCTTTCTTACTATCTGCGTTTGGCCCCTTTTGAATTCGGTTACCGTAGAAATTGCCGTCCACATTTTGCAGGCCGCCTCTGACAAGGTGAATATTTTAGCGGCACCCTGTAGGTCCCGGCCTCCCACACGTACGTATGCGTGCACACGTCCACAGGTTGGAGATACGCCTCGGTCAACATCGTCGAAAAATGTATTAAAGGCAAACACATGCATTCTAAGGAGGTCGAGCTCCTCCCTCCGCCAGCATCCGAGCTTTTCCTTCGGTTAAGTCTCTACGACATACATCTACATTTTCATACGTGCCAGCAAGTGTACCTTTAACTCTCGTCCCGTCTCGCTTTATTTTACACGAGCGCCATCAGTGCTGTCTAACGTACACGTATGGCCGTGTTCGATAACAAAGGGTCCCTTTTGCAGCAGCACGAAGTTCTAATGGTAACGTCGCTCATTTTTGCAGGGACACTTAAGGGGGGAGCCTGGTGTAGCGGGACGAAGAAACCGACTTTTTTTTGCATAAATCAGTAGTTGAACGTCACGATAATATGCCCCCAAAGCCGCAAAACGGAATTCGAAAAATTAAAGCGGATATAGCTGGTTTTGTTACGGAGCACCAGGTTACCAGAAAAGTTTAAATGCGTTTTTCGCGAAACGACAGTTTTACAATTGGCGGGCAATGTAACTCCAAAAATATTCAACCGATCGACTTGGCCCTGTGCACGGGTTTTTGTGAACATTTTCTTCGCAGAGCTTAGCTATTGGTATAATGATATTGTTTAAATAAATAATTTTTTTTACACATTTAAGGCAAAATTTCGTTGGTAAAAGTTAATTTTTTTCAAGATGCCGCCATTTGTTTAATTTTGCATCTTTTAAGTTTATGCACTTATACGATTTATGCGTGCACTTATAAACTAAACAAAAATTGTTTAATTTTTGGTTTTAGATGGATACAGTAGACGCGATACAGTATGTTGCCCGCGGCGGAACAATTGCATCGCCAACGGACTGGGCATAAGCCCGTATTACTCTGTTATTTGCCGCTCTTTTTAAGAAAAAAACAATTTTTTATCTACCTTAATCTGGCAATACAATATCCTGAAAGTTTCAGAAAGATCGATTAAATACTTATTTTAATAAAAATTCCCAAAAAATGCCTCGATTTTCAGCTAGTTACACCAGGCTCTCCCCTTAATTCTATTTACAAGCGTTACAGTGAGTATTGCGAAGGACGAATAATTTCCCTCGGCAGTCATTTTCCAAACAAGATTGATTTCAAAATTTTTTAAACAACGTCACATATCTTCCTGAAAGGCAGAACCTCATTGTGAAGGACTAGGGGAAAGTGGGGTATAACCGGATATCAATATTTTTCTAAGACAAGAGCAAAGGCCGTCGTAGTTTTTCAACCAGAGAAGTTTACAATTTTTCAATTGAAAAGCTCCAGTGTTGTGTTGCGACACACTTTATTTGTGATTATTGTTTACTAGATAAATTCAAAAATTTCTGTGCAAGTTAATATTTGTTTAAATAACTTTCTCTGTGACTTCTGAAATATAGTAATAAAGGTTTTATAATTATACTATATATTTTACATGTGTTTTAATAGGTATCCGATATTACTCACAACCAGAGATGGGCAAAATTTTTATTTAAATAAAATTTCGAATAACTAATAAAAGTTACAAAAAAATTCGTCATTCGTTCGTTAACCCGCGTTAACTTTATTCCACAAATAAATAATTTTTTAACTTTTATTCGTTATTCGAAATTTTATTTAAATAAAAATTTTGCCCATCTCTGCTTGTAAATCTTGTTTTCCTGTGGACCAAGTAATTTCTTTCAAAGAAGGACTCATTTTTTGATTCTGAAAGGTCCAATATAAATTTCTAGCGGTGTCCAAAGTTTATTTTCCCATCTGACTTTTTGCTAGCAGAAAAAATACATTAGGCACCCGGCTTTGGCCCATTTTCCCCTGCTTTGTTACTTTTCCTTTTAATCTCCTACACCTCCAAAACCATGCCTATATATGTATTTTCTAACATTCGGGTAGGTTCACTCCCCCAACTCATATTCATGCATCTGCCAATCATTCTGCATATAATTTTGAAAATGGCACCAGCAAAGCCAAATACTTAACACCAAAGCCCCCAGTCAAATTACAAATATCACTTTACACTTGTACTATCGCAGGAACCTCCTCCTGAATTGACGAGCTTGCAGTAAGAGGGGTGCAGCTTCATCTTTACTAACCTCGAGTAAATTAGAAAAAAACTGTTTACAAAATTATTGCTTTAACTTAATATTAAAAAGAGAACATTAATTGAAAAATATATATTATCACACAATAAGTAGCAGTTATTGAGTTGATAAGTTTTTCTTTCTATTTTGGGGGAAAAAATATTTTATAATAAAAAGATTAATATTAACACTGATATTTATATTTATATTTATTTGCAATAAATCGCTTATTTATTATCAGATTTGCATCAAATGGGCAGCAAACGATGTAGAATTTTTTTTACATATATCACACGTCATAACTAGAAAACTGTAAAAATTGGAGATGCACCCCTCTTGCTGCAAGGTGCACAATTCGATCACCGCATCTCTCACCCAGTTTCCAACAGCCAAGAGCGCCTTTCGACCGTTGAACCAGCGCTGAAAAATAAGATCCGTTAAAGAAAAGCTGTCACGGTTTCTGAGGAGGAAGGGCACGCGTCGGTGCATCGTAATCGTATAATGCCCGAGGTGTACGCGTTTAATGAACACCGCGGATCGCGAAATATGTGCTGCATCTATTCACGCAGCGAATTCAATGTTATAGGATGCGGTCTGAACGGGAAAAGAGAAGAAACAGTCAGTGGCTCGTTTCCTGCAGAACAGCAATTTGTTCTGTTACAGTCGGCCGCGTATTAAATGCTGTTTAATGAGCCGCCAATCAGCACCTGTCAAATTGTGGCTGGCGTCGACCTGAAGCCAAGGCCTCGCCACGATCGTTTCCCCACAGCGCGGAGGCTGCGCAAGAAGTAGAGCCGGCCGTGGCGGGGCTGTTGCAATTATTTGGCAATTAATGATTCTCGCCGGTGATTAGCTGGCTACCTAGGCCAGTTATCCAGGGATTGCAGTAATTTCCATCGGAGGCTGTTACATTGAAACAAAAGGGGCAAAAGATAGGCGGATAGCAGTGGAACACGATAGCTTCACGTTAATTGCTAACGTAGCACACTTCGAAGGGATGCCAGGCTTTTTGCTGGGATCCCCGCAAAGTTTCAGGATCAAGCGGGAAGATTCCAAGGAAACTACATAGAACCACCGTGTCCGGGAGTTTAACGTAACCTATGGACGATTTGCGAAAAAGCGATTAAATTTTATACCACGATATCCCGTTCCATCCGTTACAAGCTCGCGAGCTTGTAGCCCCGACCGAGCCGATCGAAATTTCCATAATTTAATACACCGTAATCGCTGTGGCTCGCGAGAGCAACTAATCTCTTCATTACGAAAGATTCCGCAGTACTCGCTTCTCTATCATCCCCTCGATAAATTCGAGCAGCGATGCCTCATTAAAGGAAATCGTCTGGGACGTCTAATAAAACTGCTAGCCGAGCGCACATAACTCCTACGCCGCGCGATAAAATTCAAAGCTGACAAATACGTGTCCAAATAATAACTCGCTTAACTCGACATCGTAATTATAGCGTTTTGCCGCGAAATATCGTCGTCGCTCCCGTGCACGCCAACTTTATCACGCGCTTCGAAGTTATTATACCGGCCTGTTGTAAATACGTCCCCCGCGCGGCCCGTTGCTTTCCAGATTTCCAGGCCCACAGCGATCGCGAATAAACATCGCCTCGTCGTGATGTGTCGCCGTGGAATTCGTATTAATTCCGCGGAGGGCCCGCCGAGCGGCTGGCCCTCCGAAGTGGAGGCCAGCTGGAGGAGTTATGTGGCGGAACGAGTTATTATTTACTTATTAGACGCCCGGCGAACGCGGCACCCACCGAGGGGGTGTGAAAATGAACTAAGGCCAGCCCGGTAGAAATTAAAAACGTGACTCCACCGCGCGGGTAGCTTCATCGCGGCGGCTAACGAGAAGATACGACCTCCTGGTGAACGTGTGTATATATATATATATATAGGTATGGAACAGTCTTATACGTTACAACACCTGAAGACGCACGTTCCTTATATACCGGGTGCTCGTTTGGTGAACGTTGTTAACGCAGCAGCACGAGCCTGGGTTCGCAGTATATTTCTAAATGGGCAGTGAAGGGTGTGGTTTCATAATTCTGCGAGGGATGTTAAGAGGAGCTGGTTGTGCTTAGTATTGAATAAAAAAAAAACTCGAAAAATTTATTTCAGACAAAATCGGCGGGGTTTAACGCAAGACCATGATTTTTCGACGACCGAATTGTTCGTTTTACGTTAATAAAAGTAGAGTTTTCATCAAAACAAGAATACTTCGTTCAAGTATCAGATAAACTTATATACAAACAGAATTGATTCCTTCACTTTTCGATTTCAGATGGTCCAGCTTGGAGAAATCGTGCTCACCGCACAGCTTTATATAAACAGCTTCCACGAGAGTGGCCGTTATTCGTTCATTTTTTAATATTTTTCTATAACAAAATTAACGAGAGTTGCTGAATATATGTACTTTTAAAATAAGGAAATAGTTGTAAAAAATATACATCAGATTTTTCACAAAAAATTCCCGAGAATCATATTTCTTTTCGCCTGTGAACTAGACATGACCCCTTCATGGGCGTATAACGCTGTATGGTATATTGGCGAATATCTGAAGGATTTTGCGGACCGTGGGACACCCTGTACGTGAAATGAGTATCTGTTATAATGTTGGCGCTGGGTGCAGGTACATGGGATGAAAGAGGTGGAATACGTACAAGAAACGATGGTCCACACTTCGATAGAAATTGTCTCAAACGCGCAGCCCGCTGTGTTTGTAACTAGATACCGAGGTACGTAATGGTAAGGAAGTACTCGATGCGATTGAGTGGAAATGGAAAGGATAAGAGGGAAACTGTGTAGGTGGATGCGTTTCTGCCTTCTTTCTGTCCAAAGGAATCTTCAGTAAAGCTTCCCAGCGTTTCCTTTAGTCCTGCGAAGCTGTCTTGTACTCCACTCGCTCGCAGCTCTGTGATGAATGTATTTTAAATGTACCTGTAATATGCATCTCAGACTCGTAATGCACTAGTGGAACAGTAACAGCATGGAGCTCTTGATTGAACATATAATAAGCGTGAGGTTGCCTATACAATTTTTATCTCCAACTACTTGAAAATAAAAAAATTTAATACCGCCAGTATTAATTGTTAATATTAATTTTTAAGTCCATTTATAGAATTCATCTTCGGATTACGCAGTTCGAAAGAGAAATGTACAGGAATCAAATTACGAGCACAGTATTTATTCTAATCGTCACGATGAAAGTAATTACTTTTAATTATGAGATATAAATTTTTAAGTTTGTTGGCGTGTATATCCTTGATACGCAATTTAATTACTCAGAAATAGCGCTGTGGGTGTGTAATCGTGTTATATCCTTATCCCAACAAAATCACCTTTTTTTAAAAAAAGGTACAAAAAGTGCGCCAAGTATATAATCCCGTCAAAAAGAATCCCACTTAAAAACATTGTCGTAAATTAATAGCTTCACAAACCTAATGATATACAAAATTTGCGCCAATTACAACGATGGCTATTTATACAAAGACAAAAATGTATTTAATAATATTAAGCAGATATATTTTCATAGAAATAAATATTTTAATGCGAATAAAATTTTTAATTATTTTACGAAAAAATGTTAATTAATTGTCTTGGTTAATAAATAAAACAAGACAAGACACCATTGAGACAAGAAAGATGTATATAATAATATTAAGCAGATATATTTTCATAGAAATAAATATTTTAATACGAATAAAAATGTTATTTTCAAAATACTTGGCGCTGCGAAACCGAATTGGTGTTGCTAAACTGAATAAATATGTATAAATTGCTTTAAAATCTTTTTTCTTTCTTTCTTGTCTCAAAAGTGTCTTGGCTTGTTTTATATATTGTTTCATTTATTAACCAGGACAATTAGTTAACATTTTTTCGGTTTCGCAGCGCCAAGTATTTTGAATATAAAATTTTTATTCGATTTAATTACTCAGAAATAGCGCTGTGGGTGGGTAATCGTGTTATATCCTTACCTTTCTAACGCGCAAGTAGAAGTAACCAGCAATAGACAGACACGTCAGACGACTCTGTTGAACCGTACACGACTACACGTAGGTACCTACTCCCTGAATTTTCAATGTCACCCTTTTCAAGAATAAAGTCTCGTACAAAAACTTCGGTCTACATTTCCACTTTCCCCCTTTCCCATTGTACCTCGAATCACGTCCCACCTTATGCGTAAAATTACAGTTCTTTTCATATCATTCGGAAATTCTGGGTTGCACGAAGTCTGAAATAAAAGGAACCCTACATTCACCACCATTCTTCAAATTTATTCGAAAGATATCCCGCCACTTATTCGACTAAAGCGCAGACCACGGTGCATCGTGCCTCGAGTCTTCTATTTACTGGTACACGCACGTTACTCTAAAAACGGTGACTCGTATTTAAATTCGCGGGCCAGCCACTTTCAGAGCCCGGGAATTTTTGCAGCAGAGTAGACGCGACTCGAAGTTAGCATTCGAGACGATATCGTGTCGTAAAGGCGCTTTGGGGGTTTCTGGAACGGGGTGGTCGGGATGGTATAGATGGAGATAGAGCCGATGGAGGTGAAGGATGCTTTCCTATCCCTGTTAGCTTCCCAAAGGGTACGGGCGGCGAGGGTGAGTCGCATATATTTTACGTGCCGCCTTTATTTCGATACGACGGGGGTTTGATCCCCCTCTAAACCTAATTTGCGTTTCATCTCGCGAGCAAACACTCTCCTAAGACGACGACGATCCTCTCCTCCCCCTCCTCGACCTCTCTTTCCTCCTCCTCGCCCTCTTCGTCCTCCTCCGTGTAAGTTATTCCGCTCCCTCGAATCCACGTCGATCCATCGCGAATGCATCGCGATTCGCCATGTTTATTCTGCGATCGATTGTGTCGGACTTATCTTTTCATGCCTTCTCGTGGTGCGAGCCAATTGGATTTCTTTAGTAGTAAAAATATTTCTTGCGACAGATATGTGAATGTTGGTTATAATAGTCACCGAAAGAAACCTCATAAATTTTATTAATTTGCCTTGGAAATAAATTTCACACCCGTTCCATCAATTGCACTTAAACATACTTTTCAACGAGCTACGTAGATCATTTTAAAACAAGCGTCTTCTATAGTCGCAAAAGCATTCCCACTTATTGTTAAAAAATATGAAAATCTGTACTTACGAGAACGATATCAGCAAGATAAAGGAGATTTCGATGACGGCTCAACGATCACCAACGGAAACATCCAGCGAAAGGGGATCAATGATGACACAGATGTATCGATTTTCTGATAAACTAGCATTTAATAGAATACGTCGAAGTTTAGTACAGTTCAGTTCTTGTCGGTGACTGAGAAAGCCAAGCAAGCTTCAACAATTTGGCAGGTAGGAGAGAGGAGAGGCAGGGTGTAGATGACAGGTGGAAAAGTGAAAAAATTGTTTCCCTCTTTGGGGAATTCAGCTGCTACGAATGCTTCCTTCGATCCTGGGAGACTAGGAGCTTTCAGAAGCCGCGAAGATTCACAATCACGATGCCCGATTTAATAGCCACGAAAGTCGCGGGATCGATGCGATCGATCGTGTCAGAAGCGACTAGAGGCTGCCACCGCGGTTGTTCGAAACGTCCCGCTGAATGGAAATTCATAATAGCGTCATTGAAAAATGGCATCGGGTCATCGTGGTACGGGCGTTACCAATGTCGCGTGATAACGCGGCATCGGTCGCCTAAGCGGCCGTGTTTTCCGTCTCTATGCAAATTGGCAGGTGAGCTAATATCGGAACTCGGAAATGGTACGCCACGCGGCCCGGAAATCAAATGGATTCTGCCGTAATGGAATGATATTCGCGTTCGACGAATGACATTCGCGACAGCACACGATCGAATTATACCCACAACGAATTTTACTCTTCGCGATTTTCTGTACCCAGGTGGACCAGGTAGACCATACGAATTCCACGCGTGAAGAATTAAAAACGCCACTTACCAGTGTGCAGTCTGAGGCTTCGTTTTTAAAATAGAGGCAGCTGAATTTAGAAGGCCAACTATCGGTGCAAGCTGTTTGCATGTCAGCAGCAGTTGCACCCACGCATGTGGAACACAAGCAATCTGTTTTCTATGTATACTTTCACAAACATATCGGTCCAATTCTGATTTTTAATTCGACGCAAGAAGCAACGCGTCACGTCATCCTATGATAATTAACCTGCACACGGGTATGAGGGATTATCTCCAAATTCAGAATTAGCTAAGTTCGGTCTATTAGCAAACGCGATTATTTTTTAATTTTAGAAATCTTTTCGTTTTCTTTTCTAAAAACAGATGTGCAAACCAAAATTTGGACGTTCTCTTGTTATGTACACCCACATATTTTAGCTAATTTATGTTACGTTTTCTATGCACCTATTCTGCAATTTGGATATTTAAATATCAATCGGTTATATCTCGAACACGAAGGCTCAGACTGCAAAATGGTAAAGGACCTATCGATTCCTTTCGCCACGAGGAATTTGCGCGCGCCTGCTTATCCCATAATCCTAAGTCACGCTATATTTTTTTTCACGATCGTATGGTATACTCGTCGTCCATCTTCCGTGATTGAGAGACACGATTTAGCGTTCGTTCCCCGAACACTATCTACTTTCCTAAAGCATAGTCTCACTTGTACCGCAAAACAGCTGACTTTTAGACGAGGCCTATCGCAGTTTTAAGACCCCGTCCTCCGTAAAGGAACGTAGCTCGAGGCGGGCCGAAGGTGCGTACCTACGCGAAACGAATGTTCGAGGTGGATAGGTGATATGTTACGTTTCTTACCGAAGGAGACTTTTTATTTTGCTTCTTTCTGTTTTTTTTTTTCCATTTCTCAAACATTATCCATCCGTGGTTCAGTAAAAATTCCTTATCAAACGAGTCACCGTCGCCTTAAAAGTAGAAGAAATCGTAGGAAACGAGCCGCAGACAGGACGAATGTTCAACAGACGTAAAGAGGCATCGATTGGTTTCTCTGCATGGTGGTCCGTGAAGCGTAATTCACCAATTAAGGGAGAATAGTGTTTGTGAAGCGTCGGCGGATCAGCAAAACCTCAGGGGAACCAAAAAGACGGAGGGGGGGGGCGGGGCGGGGGGGGGGGAGCAGGAACAAAACGAGGTACACGGATATTATCCGAGAAAGATAGTCTTGGTTTTCGTTTCTTTTTCTGTTTTCTTCATTTCTGTTTTCTTTTGGCAAAGCCTTCTAGAGTAACGTGAACACGGTGTTATCCTAGGAGACGTTGTCTCTGGACGACGCTTTAGGAACCAAAATGCCGTTTCTTTTTTTCGTTCATTTAATTATATTCGTTCGGTTTCGTATAGTCCTCGCGTTCTTCTTCGTCTCCCCTCTTCGCCTCGTCGCGTCGTCCCGCTTAACTGTTGCTTTAACTCGGGGGGGGGGGGGGGGGGGGTTGGGAACACTTTTACGTAGGGACGCTTCGTTAAACGCGGCTGGTGAAAAGAAAAAAAACTCGGATGCCCTGCTTATTCTCTAGACAAAAAGAGGGGTCGTCCGATACTCGCACGAGCTGGTTATCCCGCCACCCCCGCCCCTCCCCACCCCCCACCCCCTACCGAAAATATATAAATGCGAAACGGAAAGAAGAGAAAGAAACGATCCAACGCATCCAGCTCGTAAAAGTACCTAAGTACGTATGTCGGCGGAAATTCACGCGTGAACTTCTTTCGCGTACACGCGCCCCTTTCGATTCAGTTTACACGAGAGGACAGGATCTATGTATATGGGAAAATATGTTGCATCTTTATCTCTTTCCGGGGAAGGGACCTGGGAGAGGGGAGTGTTGTTTGTTGTTAGTTTGATAGACTAGATCTATATATAATCGTATCGTATGTATATATATATATCCAATAATATATATATAATATCATTATATCCTTCTTCATCATTTATATTTAGTGGTATAATTAATTACTCGCTTAGATATGAAACCTAATAGGAACATGATTGCACCGCACTCATTAGCCGTACGATGTTGGGGCCCGATTGCAGCTGACCTCGCCTTTCTTAAATTCCTATTTCTCTCTCTCTCTCTCTCTCTCGCTCTCTCTCTCTCTCTCTCCCTTTCTCTCTCCCTTTCTTTCGCTTTCTTTCACACCCTTTCTTTCCCCCTCTCTCTCTTTCACTCTCCCCCCCCCCCCCTCTCTGTTTCTCTTGCTGGTCACTCTTTATAGGAAAAGCGCACGTAAACATGTGCACCACCGTATGCTCGTGTATATTTATATACGTATACAGGTACAGCCACCTTGAATGGCACATGTATGTGAGATGTGTGTACGTATGTAGGCGTCAATGCGTTTTCGCGGTTTGCATATATCTCCCTTTCTTTCTCTCGTTCTTTCACTCATTCACACTCGCGTTCTTTCTCTCATTCTCACTTCCGTTTTTTCCCTTATTCTCACTCTCCCTCACATTATTTCTTTCTCGCCCTCCCCCTCATTTTTTCTCTTTCTCACCCTCCCTCACTTTTTCTTTCTTTCTCACCCCCCCCCCCCCCCTCTCTCTCTCCCTCTCTCTCACCTTCCTCTCCTTTTCTCTCTGTCCTCCCTCCTCCCCTCTCCCTCATCCTCGCAGCATCTTTCTCATTCTTTCGTCTTTCCTCTATTATAAAATCTAGATGTGCGCGCGAACACGGGATACTGTTCGCGCGCGCATAACACGTATGGCACCATAAATATATATTTGTACACAAGGGCGAGCGTAGACGGGCGAGATGTTGAAGAAAGAGCGTATGGATTTCTCTGTTTCCCTCTTTTTTCTTACACCCTGACTCCCCCGTCGTCTTGATCGTTTTCACGGTTTTGTACATCCGCGTCGGCGGCGCGTGCGAGGTACGCGATCGAGAATTAGCTAGAGCGAGAGATGGCCGCCGACGCGGGGAGGAAAGCGCGGGAACATCGGAGGTAAATTCGTCGTCGTTCGGAGAGGATTTGCGAAACCGGCGAAAGCAAACGAAGGGACCTCGCGTTATCATTCGTACATAGGTGCCCGGCGAACGGGATCGTACGAGAAAAAAGGCAGAACAAAGAAACTATACATTCCGCGGCACGTCTTTCTTACGCATCTCTGTGAAAAATACGGGGGCACGCCCTGCGGCGGGTGCACGCGCGCCCTTTATCATTTTCCTCGGGTTTTTCGTTCTCTTTCGTCCTTCCTCTCTCACTCACTCTCTCTCTCCTCTCTCTCTCTCTCTCTCTCTCTCTCTCTCTCTCTCTCTCTCTCGCTCTGTCTCTCTCTATCTCTCTCCCCCTTCCATTCCGTCACTTCATTCGCCAGAAGAGCCGTCGGTGTCGCTTCGCCCCCTCGTCGAGGTCTCCCCGCGCCCCGGCGTTTTACAAAAAAAAGGGGCCGTGCGCGAGGCGCGGGGAGAGGCGTGTCGTGTCGGGCGCTCACGACCCGACGATCGTCGAAAGAAGAAGAAAAAGAAGAAGAAAAAAAAAAAGAAAAAGAAAAGGAAATCGCTCTCGCAAACGCGAGCGTTCGCTGCACGGCGCCAACATCGTCGGGGTCATCGGGCCGGCGTTTTGGGCGCCACGCGTCTCGTTGGCGTTCAATCACCGCCAAAGAGGATCACGGGGCCCCATAGTGAGTACATATAAGATATACACATGGCAATCTCTCACAAGAATTAGTCGCTATCGTTATCTATTAGTATCCGTTATTAATTAATAGTTAATGAAATGTCGCTCGAACAAATTCACAATTCAATCGGCAATAATAATGACAATAATAATCCATATTAATAATTGCAATAATAATAAACACCACTCATCCATCTCAATAATAATAATGACGATGACGGCGGCAATAATAATAATAATAATCTATTGCAATAGCAACAGAGGTAACCAATGGGGGTTAATAATAAATACTCGCGTTCAACACATATCGTAGAAACTCAACGAGATTAGAAAACTGAAAAACTCGCTCGCCGTCCGTCGCTATTTCTCTCGTCGAAAATACTAATCGACCGGTTTCTCTCGCATCTGTTCCACCTCCGATTTGAAGAGACAAGTCGCGCTTCATCCGAACCGATCGCGAGACCCTGTAAGAATGCAACTGCGATCGGCGATCGCTCCTGTAATTTCCTCTGTTTCTCTCTTTCTTTTCGTGGCAACAGACGAGTCCGTCGGTTTCGGCGCCCGTCGACGATCGATCCGATCGTTGGCCAGGTGTTTCCCAACGGCAGGGTGCGCACGCCGAACGGCCGGCTTCTCCCAGACAGAATCGGCAATACGATCGACGTTTCCGTTCGACGAGAGAGGCGAGACGCGACGGCGGCGGCCGCGCAAGAATCTCGCAAACGCAATAATAGTTTCGCATCTCCATTGCATAATCTGTCACTTAGTCGCACCCCTTAAATTATTCGCGCACGCTTATCACTCATTCATTGTTGATTTTTAGGAACAGCTAGTAGCGAGGTTCGGTTACTCTATCACGCAATCTCCCGTACTCGAAACTGAAAACGCCAAAACCGACCCAGTTTTGCGTACACGCGCACGTACGTTGCCGCGTTCTGAGAAATACAGGCGCGCATGCCGGTATGTACATACGCGCGATACCGTCTCGAGACCGTTTCTCGGCCCTCGATTCGCATGCCTCTTACGTGTTTCTCGTGTGTATCGTCGTGTACGTGGTGTGTGTGATCGTGTGCCATATCGGTGTCCTGAATTCGCTCGGCCCTCGCTCGTCGATTTCTCGTTACGTCCACCTGCGATCGCGAGTCGTTTAGAAAAATTAAGTATACCCCGTGTATACGCGTGTACGTGTATGTGTGTGTGTGGCCGTGTACGTGTGAGTGTGTCTCTGTATACAATTAAAAGGAACACGATATTGATTCTTTGTGCGCCAAAGTGCATACCTCTCCTTAGAATGTATGTACGCGAGAAAGGACGAATCGCCCTACGGATGTCGCGATTCGTGCTAAGATTAGTGATATCGGTTACGTCCTTGATAGCGATGAGAACGTCCAAGATCGACGAAACACTGAAAAACCTACGGCTTTCCGCGGGCAGGGGGGAGGGGGGCGGTTTAGGGGGTTTCAGGGGGGAGGCGGGGGGCCGGGGGCCGGGCCACTATCGTCTAATTTGATTAATCTACAAGGAGTTTAATTAGCCCGTGATCACCAGATAGTAACAATTGTCCTATTTTGCGAGGTATCGGTTACAAAGTTATTATTCGATTCGATGCTCTGGACACGATCGAAAAAACGGATCGCCAACGGAGCAGCGCGACAAAATTGGGAATATTCGATCGCGCGTCAGCCCTTATCACGTGTACGAATGACATTAACCGCCGTGTGCCCGAGTCTGTGTGTATGTGTGTATGTGTACGGATACGCATTGTTGCGTCGATGATCAGCAACAATGCGCACGCACCCCCCGTGCCTGTGTGTGTGTGTGTGTGTGTACTCGTTTCCTAGTTTAGTATAGGTTCAACGCTGTAACGTTTTACATAGATAATAATAAATACATGACCACATATATGTAAATATAATGTCGTACTCTATAATAATAATCATAATAATAATAATCGTAATAATAATAAGTCAAATATAATATTAATAATTGCTGTTGTCAACGTTACATTAGAAAAAGCATCTTTTGCAGACAGGAACCTCGAGTTGCTTAGTACCTTAGAAATAGTTATTACACCGCGTTGTCGCTTCGACCACATTACGTTTCTTCTTCTTTTTTTTTGCGCTCGCTCTCCATCCCCCGCACCCTCTTCCCCTCTAATCTGCTTTTCCCACGGCGAACTGATTCGTTCGTTACACGGTGGTGCAGTCCCTCGCGCACTTCTGCTCTTTGCCATCGCCCTCTCTTTCTTGCTTCCCTTCTGGGTGAATAAAAACAACGTTCCCCCGTGTGTTCTCGTGCCTCCAGAGCGCGACCCTTAACGTTTCGCGCACACGACGGACTCTCTTTCGACTCCCCCCCCCCCCCCCCTACATTCGTTCTTTTTCTTAGATTCGGTTCTTCCCGTTGGCGTCGACGCGAAGCATCTTCAAACGCGCGGAACACGACGTACGTACGCGTGTATACGCGTTATCGTTCCGGATAGTACCCGCGAGGATTCTAATACGTTACATCACACATACATATATGACATCGTACCATCACGCGATGCTGTACGATGTCATACACATATATATATTCATCTACTTAAATATATATATATTTTTTCTTATTCATTCATTTTCATTCGTTTATTTATATATATATATACTTCTCATATATATATATATATATACACACATATATATATATATATGCATGTGTGTCTGTGTGTCGTCTACCGATGCATAACCTCCCTCCCCCTTATCTCTACTGTTTTTTTTTTAGGTTTTAATTAACCGTAACTTACGAGCTAATAGTGAATTCTTTTTTTGTCACTCCCAAACAGACCTTTACAAAACCCCCTTTTACCCGCCGATCGAGAGGTCTCCTCGCGATCCAGTGCCGCCGATTTCTCGATCGTCCGCCGAACATCCCTTCGCACTTGCCGCGAAATGCCGCTTACCTCGACGATCCCCCCCCCCCCCCCACCCCTGGAACCGTCGTCCTCTTTGAAAGATCGTCGGCTGGCCCCGCGAAACTCGCGCTAGGGCGCGAAGAGGAATGACGGAGGGCGCAAAGGGATCCCCGGCGCTGCGCTCGATCGCGGTGTAATACGCCCGACCGAATTGATCGGCTCGCCCGGTCGTAAACTAGCAATGATTATTACAGCTATCGATAGCTATAACTATTACTTTATTACTATCGTTATTATTACTATGTTTATTATTATCGTTAATGTTACTATTATTAATCATTTTTTTTGTTTAGCGTTATTAAATATAATTTATTAAATATAGGAACCATGTTGCTGGGTCTTGCTTGTTCGTGAACGCGAACCGTGTCGCGATGGGCATCGGCGGGGGGGGGGGGGGGGGCGCGACAACGCCCGCCCTCCCCTCGCGTTTCCCTTCCGTATCGCCCCTCTCTCTTGTCCTCGGACATGTTCAACATCCTATCGCGGGTCCTCGTGTCTCGTTTTCGGCCAGAAAAGGAAAAGAGAAATACGTTAAAACTCGCGCCTCGGTGGCGCGGTACCACCCTACCTAAACCCCTCCCAGCTACGGGGTTACCGTGCCCTTTGTGTATTTAAAAGTATGTATACATGTGTCGCTATGTATAACCGTGTGACGCGCGGTACTCGCCCGTGTGTGCATGTCGGGTGTGTGTACGTTTGCGTGTGAGTGAGTGTGCACGTGTGCGCGCGCGTGGGCCCTCGGTCCGAGACTCCGTTCGTTGCCAGCAATTTTTCATGGGTCGTAGGTCGGATCTTCGAACTGGGCCTCTACGGTCCCCCCTTTCGGGTCTCTCTCTCTCTCCCACCCCCCCCCCCTCCCATCCCCACTCCCCCTAAACGTGTAAAAGAGGAACGCGGTGGCGTCACGCTCGATCCGCGCGCCCTTCTCTCTCCTTTTCTTTTTCCTCCCGTTCAGCAAAAGGCGCTTCCGCGGTCATCGTCGTCAACGACACTTACCTCGCAATCCTTCCGGCATAACGCTTCACCGGTGCACCACCACCCGCCACCCATACACACGCGCGTAAAAAGAGAAAGAAAGAGACAGAGAGACAGAGAGTGAAGATTCAGATGTACATGTACGTACGTATTCGTAACGATCGCGGCACTTTTAGTTATTCGCGAGCGCCGCGCCGCGCCGTCTACCCTAGGTCGCCGCGCCTTTTTTAATGTCTGCCCTTCTTTCTTCTTTTTTCGTTTTAGTAACTCTGTTTTCTCATTAAACTTTTATTATTACTTTACATAGGAACGTTTAAGTCAGCCCACTTCGACGCGTTTCTCCACCGTCGTCGACGCGTACCCTTCCCTTCCCCCTCCCTTCACCCACCACCGTCAAACCCCCTTTTTGCGTTATTCGTTTCTGTTCCACGTCGCGCCTATCGCGTCGCAATTTCGTTTCACTCTCCCCCCCCCCCCTCCCTCCCCCCGCCCCTCGCCGCGAAGCGAAGCGGCGTGCTTTCACGGACAGATCGAATGCTCGGCTGGTCGACGATACCGCCGAAGAAGGCTCTCCCGGCCCGTGCGACGTCTCCCGAACGATCGCCCGTTCGATCGATCGTCCTGCTCGCTCCCGTTCTCCAAATCCCGCAACCACTTTCCCATCTCCTCTCTCTCTATCGAAGGAACTTTGGTGTGCGCGCTGCTTGGTGGCGCGCTATTACAGTCAGCCGTAACAAAAATAACAGTTAAATTGGTATGTGCGCGACAGTGGCCGTGCGCAACGGAAATGAAACGAAATCGGAGAGGTCCATATGCGCTCTCGTCGTGATTTGGTCCACCGTCCACGCGCAATTAGCCCGGGCCGCCGGGGTTCCAGTGGTGGCCGGGGGCGGAAGAAAATGCTACCACCCCCGCACCCCGATTCGTCCAACACCAGTCAGTTCCTGCTTAGGCCTGGAACCCCGTGCCGGTTATTCTAGCCAGTTAGGAACGTTGTTTTCGTTATTGAGTACCACTCTTGAGGAGCACCCATCGAACACTCTCGGTCTTCTTCCTCTTTCCACGCTC
Source organism: Andrena bucephala (assembly GCA_947577245.1). Taxonomy (NCBI): domain Eukaryota; kingdom Metazoa; phylum Arthropoda; class Insecta; order Hymenoptera; family Andrenidae; genus Andrena; species Andrena bucephala. The sequence continues at coordinate 92,901,315 of OX387715.1, read as the reverse complement.
TTCTTTCCAGTCCGAAGGTGTCGCGTCGAGACGCCCCGCAACCATCCACGCATCCTGACGCATCCCTGCGCGCAACCTATCCCTGGCAACCCCATACTCGACCACTCCTCGCGACCAGCCACACCTCTGCTTAACGCGCCCCAGCTAGAGCGGCCACCTCCTGCACCAGCTTCTGCCGCTTCGCGTCAGGGCCGTTGTTGTTGTCCTGGTTCGCTCTCTCGTTGCCCTGGGACTGGCCGGTCGTACTCTCAGCGGCGGCACGAGCGGCCAGCAAGGTGATCTGATTCACAACGTCCTCCATCTCGTCCGTCAGCGGGTGCACCTCTTCGCCGCACTGCGCCGAGGTGTCTCCGCCGATATTGCCGTACTGTTGTTGCTGCTGTTGCGGGCGTTCCTGGCTGGCTTCGAGGCGGGCGCGATGCTGCAAGCTGTCTGCGTGGCGCCGCCACTCGCTCACGCTCGCGTAGGTTCGAGCGGGAGCGTTCCCGTCGCACAGGCTGCAGCTGTAACGAGACTGGACGAGACGCAGCGCGCCGCGACGCTGCTGGTTGCCCAGGTAGCAGGAGCGCTGATGAGCGAGCAGCGTCGACTCCTGGGGATAAGCTCGGCCGCACCGACGACACACCAGGCACAGTTCTGTCTCCAGTTCGCGGCAGTATTGAGGGGGCCCGTTCTCGTCAGAGCCGCACGGGGGCGTTGGCAATCGTACCGTCTCCAGGCCAGGATGGTTCGGGTCCTGCTGCAGGAACGCCTGCATCAGGGAGCGCGGGACCTGGACCTGCGTGCCACCTTCCACGTGCAAGGACATCAGACCGTTCCCGTGCATGCCGCCGCTTAAACCTGGAGTCGCTACTGAAACCAAACAATGGATCGACGCCGTTAGGAAAATGTGTTTGACCATTTTTTATACGTGAGTTGTCAGGGCGCGAAGGGTTTTGTTGAATTAAGAAGGGAATTAAGAAGAAGAATCCTATTCTATGGGCTAACAACATAGCGAAATTTTAGATTTTTTTTTTAAGAAACTAGCGATTCGAATAATCTGAAATTTGGACCATATTTTTATGCAGTTTTGAAGAAGTTGTAGTTTTTTATTTAATAATAAATACTTTTAATAATAAATACTTTTTTATTTTAATAATAAATACTTTTTTTATTTAATAATAAATACTTTTTAATAATAAATATAGGAGTTATGCATGATCGATCATCATGCCGCCGTTGTCCGTTGTTGTGCACGATATTTCTGTAACCACAGAACCGATTACCTTCGAATTTTGCCTGTATGTTCAATAAACATTACTTCATATTTTAATGAACCTGGATACCGATAAGTTATATACTTCTTTGATTACATAAGAAAATTGGTGCAAAATTGTACAGCAAAAGTTAAAGTTTCAGACCTTTCAATTTAAAAACTGTCTACAGTTCTCAAAAAAATTTTGTATTTTTTTCTGGCTCATCAAATTATGGCTACATATGTATACAGTGAAACGCTGTTTCATTTTTCTGTTTTAGATTACCAGGAAGATAAATATCATGCACACCAGCAGACGACGAATTTTGCGCGGCGTGTTGGTCGATCATCTGTAACTCCTATATTTGTTATTAAAAATTCATAAAAAAAATTGCTTCCTCAAAGATGCATCAAAATATGGTCCAAATTTCAGATGAATCAAATCGATAGTTTCTTAAAAAAAATCTCCAATTTTGCTATGTACTTAACCCAAAGCTACTTGGTTCGCCAGAGGCTTTCAGACTTACAAGTACTTTTCACCTCGTTCGAACGCTATTTTGTGGAAAGGGTTACAAGCTTATTTCAACCGTTAATAACCAACGTTACAAAGGGATATGGATAAAACTGAACACATGCTGGCCGCATGTAATATGCCCGATGTTACTATCAATATCAGTGGGCCACCGCGGTGTAGATAAAGCGACTAAGTAGTATCGATTATTCGCTGGGGACAATTACAACGAACCGTTGTGGTCAAGAATCTTCCACAACGTCCGACGCTAAAGTGCAAATATAACCGCGACCACGGTAATGATGGAGAAATATGATAATATTCCATCTCGTAGCGGATTCAATTAAAAGTTTCGCAGTTGATTGCACCAGTAACATAACTACAATTTGTTATCATCTTCGGCAACAACTCGAGGAACAATCAGAGCGAGTCGGCTGCGTGAGAAACGGACGAAGGTAGCCGCGCGGCAGCGCGAAGTTATAATTGATTTGTGCTAACCTAGTTGTCATAATAACGTCGCCGGTGCAACAGCGGGGGAATTTATGCGGAACCTGTTCTTGCTTCGGTGAGACAGGTAAATTGGTCGTTATTAGCCTGGCCGCCGGGCAGCGCGCATTAACGGAATAATTCCTCCGGCCGCCTCGAGAGATGAGCTCCCGATGCCATTCCTGATGCTGGCTCGCCTGATCGGCGCACATCCGTCGATCATCGATTCTAATTCGATTATTACGAAACGCTGCTAACACTCCTACAACATATCCGCTGCTAATGGCATCTCATACGAGTATACACCTTCCACAATTTCAATTCTCTTCATACCCCCAAGCATCCACGCGCACCTTAGGAACCCTGCGTCATTCTATCCCGTTCATTTCATCTCCCAATTCGAGACATTGAAACTCACCGCACTTTTTTAATATATGTGTACGCGGCGACACTTTTGTGTCTAGATCGAGTGTATACGATACTGAAAAAAAATTCAGGATGATTGGAAACTGCCTGGAGCAGTACGCGACACTGAATTCCACCTATCGTCGCGGGAGTTGCAGCTAGAGCTAGACTGAAGACACTGCAACTAGCTCTAGCATTTAGCTTTCAGAATTCAACCAATTGTACTTCTCTCGATGCAGGACACGAAGCGTGGAAGGTGGACCGTTTGGTAGTTTGTCGCGGGGGTAGTGAAGATTTCCAAGGAATGGCCCCAGCGAGACTCGATCGGGCGGAGGAGAGAGAGGACGCGCTGTTTCGTGCCGATTAGGCGGGTTGACAGGTTTATGCAGTGACGCGCATGGGTATATCGCGTATCGTGTATCAGACGAGGAGTCGTTACGAGGCAGGAAGTGTTAATGATACCCCTGCTCATTCGCTGGACGCTCGCCTGTAATTATCAAGCTTGGTGGGGCGCGGGCAGCTTTGTCGAGTGCAGAGAGCCAAGCAGGATATTATCTCTGTCGCTCTTCTCTCCTTCGCCCTTTCGCTCCCCTCTCGATCCGTCCGCTCGGTGTCAACAATGGAATTGATAGTTATTAGAGTCGAAGACCCGACCAGCCACGGCCGATCTCTCTGCCGCTCGGGGCCCTAATGAGAACCCCTGGCACGCACAGATGCACTGTTTGACTAACACTTCTTTCTGGCACCTCGCGGCCGCCTGGATTATGGTTCACCTCGATCGTAAGAGCAAATAATCCGCGTTTTTATGCCTCGCCATCGACGGCACCTTCTTGGAAGGGGTCGCCACAGGGACGTAGTAAAGAACGAAGAGAAGTGCCACAGATAAATGGGTGGGATTAGCGAAAGTATATTGGCCAGGTACAGTTCTGGTTGGCTCTTCTAATCCTCAGTCTCTGTAACATCTCTTCATATGGAATTCTTTACGAACTTTCGTGCCTATTCCTCCCAGAAGCATCGTGACGGTTTAATGTTCCTTGGGTAAATGGTGCCCAATTCGAGACGATACGATGGGATATGATTAAACAATCGTACTTCCATCACAGACTGGAGCGTCAAGCTAATTCCTTAATCGCAACGGAATCGTGCAGCCCGCGCGTCGACGAGTATATCATCTCCGCAAATTAAGCGTAACAATTTCTTGGAACGCAATGGCTGCGCTCACCTCACGCAACGAGGGCTCCAGCCTCGTGCGGCTAATGCTCTTAAAACGCTCTCCCTCGGCACGGTCGTCCGCGAAGCGGATTTTTAAGCGGGCAGCTCCGATTCCGCGCAGTGCACGCGTCCCGCAGCCGAGGCAGCCCGAAACTCCGGCGAAGGAACCGCGTGGACGTTTCGCAAAGACGGGCATGGCTGATAGGCTCTCCGCTCTCGCCAAGGCCAGCGTCGGGCCCCGGTGCAACCCCGAATCAAATAATATAATAAGGAAGACGGTTAAGTAACGCGCAGTATCGCAGCTGCCCGATCCGTGTGACACCCTTGAAACAATCGGCCCGGCCGAAGAGAGGGTTATTACTCTTAATGAGCACTGGTTATTTCTTTGAGTGGCTTTGATTTGCCCACCCCTCTGCCCGCCGCCGCTCTCAAGCTCCAATCTCCTACTCCTCCACGCCTCGCGTAAGCACGATCAACATCGGGCCGCGTGTATTGTGTACGCGTGTAGGCGCGCTCGCGTTCAATTTATGCGCGTGAAACACAGGCGGCGGGCATCTTGCGCGCCACATTTCGAACGGGGCGCTTTTACAGGCGCGCTCGCGCGCGGATCGCTCTCGCCACGTCTTCTTAGAGGGCAGAGGGGCTCATTTGCGTACGGATTGAGATAGTAGTGCTTCGGCACAACCTCGATGTGTGTTTTTGTTTAAATGTGTGACTACGTACGAGATTCTGATTGCCGGCCGCTCCCAAGTCCCAGGGATCCTCAAACACCGCGCGGCACGCCGAGATGCCCGATCAGGGACGCTGGCAAGCTTTCTTATCGATCCGAATGGATCTTGCCCAATGCGGAGGCTTTCAATGCTAAGCTGCTCTGATACGCCTCTCTGCTACGAACTTCGCTCGATGCGATCATCGTTGGTAATCGGAACGATGATTCTTTTTTAGCAGAGCCTCGATTAGAAAGCCGGGGACGGGTAATAATCCGTTCGGTATCTCCAATACCGACACCGTAGATTGATCAGCAGGCTGTTAATGAGGCTGAACGAATCGTGAAGAGGGCTGTTGAGAGCCACTGGGCCTGAGATAGCCGCGACACATGCTGGAAATTTGTTCGGCGGGAATTTACGAGCGAGTTTCCGTGTCAGACGCAATACCGTGGGCCCCGCTGGTAAGTAGGTGTATGTCTGTATACCCTGACAGCTATAAACTCGCATTCGAAGGGCGTCGAACAAAATAATCGAGAATGTCGTTAGCGCCTCCAGGAATTTTAATGGATGTCCTGGAAGAGCGCAACGGCGAGCCGAAGTCTGTCAAATTGAATCTGGTTTGCTGAACGGAGCGGGCAGCCTCGGATCTGTAGAAACGGTCCCAGATAAAATCGTGCGTTATACCTCTAGCAGTTTTACCGTGTAGATTTTAATATGCGGCGATCATCGGAAGATAACGCATAGATGGACGATTTGATAAGAGGGATTTACGTGTATTCTCGTTTATGACGGATTGAATCGTGGAATTTCTCAGCATAGACCGGTAACACTATTCGCGACGGGACGTTAAACATTACCTAGGTACTTGAGAAGAAAGTTACATTCTGTCGAGACGTTCAGTTACGAAAACGATTGAAGTAATTGCTAGACCTTACTAACCCCGATACCCGCTTTCTTTCAATATTGATTCTCTTTCTATGTATTCGCTTCTGTTCGTAACGCGTCCGCTTTTGATAGACACGCGGCGATTATGCGCAATTGACACGAAGGAGCGGGCGCCGAAGCGGTCAATCCAGAATTATTTGAGTTGACTGAAAACGTTACTCCGTCATCGCTATACGTTGCGAATGACTTTACATTTAAATCCTCGATTAATTCCTTTCATCGCGCGTCTCCTTTCCATTCCCCGCGCACTGTCACAGCTTCCCCATCAGCCGCCTCAAGTGTCCGACCGCAAACATCTTCCCAGCCCGATTTCCCAGTGACTAAAATCGCGTCTCCGTGGCCTGACAATCTCCATTTCCGACCATCGCGGACAAATCAAATCTTAAACCTGCGCCGTTACACCCCTCTCGTAAAATCGAGGATACACCGTTTGATTCCCTGTAACAGACACCCCCGGTGCGTTCATTTTCGCGCAATCATCGGGTCGCCGATCAGCAGGAGATGGAGCGACGGAGGATGGGCAGAATCGTTGGCGCAGTCAATGCCAGGGTCGATGGATCGATGGATCAGCGGATCCATAACTATGCCACGCGAAGTAGGTATGCAACAAGCGCGCATACCGCGTATTCCTGCCAGGCCGTTCTCACGTGGTGACCGCCACACACCGACGTAGGAAAACACGGTGCGAACGTGGGCGTGCATTCCTGCCCTCGCATTATCTCCTCTTCGCTCTCTTTCATTTTCTCCAGCTCTCTCGGTGTCCCGCGGCCCTCTGCCGCCCCTGCCTTCCCCCGCCGTTCCGGACCCCCCTCGCCCTTTCCGTCCCGGTCGCCTTCCTGCGAGAGGAACCCTTCCTCCTCTTTTTATGCCAACGCCGGGGCCCGTTATCGTGGACACCGCCGTCCAGAACGGCTGTTTCACACCTCCGCTCCCGCGGGAATTAGGAAATAAATTAGCGGCCGGGCTAATTTCGTTATCTGGCCCGACGCGGGACCCTCCCGCTTGAGACGTCAAGGGACCGATGTCCGAGGCTTCGAACTGCTGCACGGACACGGTTCCAGGCTTGTCCCAACGCCCAGGATCAATGGCTCTTTGCTCGCTCGGCCCCGGCTGTCCGTCTCTCTTCCTTCCACGCTCCTCTCCTCTCGCTGGATGTATCTCCCGATCAGCGAATGGTGCGTTCGTTAGAAACGGTTCGACGGTGATCCGAACGGCCCCGGACGGGCCCCACGGTGTCGTGTAAGAAACGGTCATGGTACTTTCGGGGCATACGACTGTCCCCTCGTACCGTGCACTCGATTTGTGGTGGAATTCATTTACAGATTTACGGAACGGTATTGTATCAGAAAGTTTTACTCTGTTTTACACGCCACCCGTTACTTCGGGATAAACCTGTTAATTGCAACGGAAACGACGAAGAAGTGAAACACTTTCCCCGTTTACGATGCTCATTGCAATTAGTAGAGAGGTATATCGATAACTCGTAAAAGGGCCACTAATTAAAGCGCACTTTTATTCCATCTCCCCTTTCCTTTTCCTCTTAAAAAATACTTAAATGCCGAGACTGCGAGTAAATTCGGGAATAGTTATTTATGTTACTAAATGGACGACGTTCATATTCGAGGGCCCAAATTTGGGCTGGACCGTGCCGAGTCACCTGCCCACCCGTTTGACGTTGATACCGAGAACGACATTCGTTGTAAGGGCTCCCCGCGTCTCCCTTAGGAAATGTTGGATGTCGAGGATCACGAGGAAGTCGTAATTTCCACGGGAACGAGGCAGCCGAGTGAATTGACGACGGCTTATCTCCCTGCACGGCCACAAAATCGTTTCGTACGCGTATCGGACAAGATAACGCCGGTGGCGTATCGATAAATTCTGTTAATTAATTATTGACGTGTCCCGGGGCTATTTTTGCGTTCGCCGCGCGTCGAAGGTGGACTGGCTCCTTCTCCTCTCTATTTCTCTCGTTCCTGTCCCTTTCCAACCAGCTCGTCCCCGCGTCGGTGGGCGGTGAAAATAATTCGGTATGCTAATCGATCCATTTCTTCTTTCCCCGATACTAGCCGAATTATCCTCCGAGCTTCGCGTCCCGCCAATTTTTTAGGGACACTCTCTCGCCTCCACGCGTCCCGGAGACGCAGTAACCTTGCCCCATTCGTCGAGGGTAATCGCCTCGTGAAAGTTCGTCGGAGCCTGAACGGCTATCCGGCGACGGAGAGTGCGTCAATAATACGAAAGCAATGATTCAGATGTTTCGTACGGCGCGTAATTGAATCTCGGGTTATTGTTGCACGGATATTTCGATTCGGCGATTTCGAGGCAGGTGTTTCCCTGACACCTGTGTACGTCACGCCGCGCGGAAGGATAGGATTAAGCGAACACTTTTTACGAGCGGCCGGAGAAATACAAGTGCCCATCCGTTAAACGTTTTACGCGGCGCGGTATTAATTCGCGTATCGACGCGGCGCCTCGACACCTTATCGATGAATTACGCCGCCACGGATAGGTGGAGCACGGGGAACGCGTCGCGAGTAAAACCTGCGTCATCGTAAAATACACCACCTGTATCCTCGCAGTCACTCGTTACCGAATTCCCGTTTCACTGATTGTGATATCTGGGAACAGTCGGTAGTTAAATGGCGCGGAGGCTCGCAAAGGTAACAATGGTCCTGAATATCCTTGAAGAGGGCGCAGAACTACTAGCATCTCCAACTTCACCAAGAATTCCCACGTCTAGCAGGTCGGCTCTGTCGCAGACCCGTCTGGGCGAACCTCTACATCCTCGGTTGCACGATCATCGGGCTGACCCGGCGAAAGCTGGTGCCCTATTGAGCCCGCAAAACGCGAGGGTGCAGCAGAAGCCAGAAGGTGGAGTTCGCTGTCAGGCACCTGATTCCTCGCCCTGTGACGAAGAGGTGGAGAGGTCTTCGACCGGTAGCCTAAGTCGAGAAGCAGTCCCTAAAGAGGCACCGGGGGTCATTAGCGAACGGAACATTTATCCTTGTCCCTCGGCTCTCCTCTTTCTCTTGGTCGGGTGTTCGCACTTGATTCGCCGTCGGTATCAACGGGTGCCAGGCAGGAAGACCCGTATTATCGAGTCAATTGTCTCTCACCCTCCTCCCCCGGGCAGTTCAGCTGACTATAAAATCATTATCACCACCACCGTCACCAACCACCATACCTCCCCCACCTCCCCCTCCCCCCCCCCCTCCCCTGCCACCCATCTTCCCTGCGCGCCGGCACTTCTCGCTCGACGTTGAACGCTCGATTATCCCATTAATACGACGGGTCCGTGCGTCCATCCGTCCCGTCGGATCTTTAATTATTTAAATGCAGAGCAACACGGAGCCTCCAAAGTCAGGGGCGGACATCGGCTGCGTCGGTTCACCGCGCTCCTCTACCTCTCTCAGAGAGGACTGCCGTCTCCTCTAGAATTCATCAAACTTGCTCCACGGATCCCCCGTTGAACCTGCCATCCTATCGACGATATCACGGCAAGAGCTTTTACTTTCCAGGAAGAACGTAGCACGGTCCACCGAAGCTTCGGTACCGCGAGGCGAGCGCGTTCGTTCAATCTCGAACGTTCCACCCGCCCCTGTTTGCAAAGGCGGCCCGCTGGGAACGCGAACAATCCCGATGGCCGCGAACGGGTTTGGATCAGCAGCGTATCCGGTAACAATCTGATATTTGCCGTGTCGAGGGCGCACACGCGCGAGTGTTGGCCATGCTGACCCTGATACGAGGCGCAGCAGTACCCTTAGAAGATTTGCCTCAATGATCCTTAGCTGCCTAACGCGTCGGAGAGAAAGGTTCCCACAGATGTCTGTTGTAGACACGGGGAAGCGCGCTCAGTAGTTCAAGCATCACACTTGCAACGCTACTGTCTATGGATTTTTTTAAGAAACATGTCTGTTGATGGTTATGTACCTTATTCGTTACGCAAGTCGGTACAGTGAAGGCAGTTAGCGGCGCGGTATAGAAATGAAGAAGCAGTGAGTTATATTATACCTGCAAAAGTGGGAATGCCCATGAAAAAGCCCTGACACGAAAGTAAGAGATTTCAGCGGGGGATTAAAAAGACGCGATAAGGAGACACCCTTTTAGCAAACGCCGCGTAGACGGATTAGGTCTCGTTTGGATATCGCGGAGTCGTTAAAAATAATTGTCAGTCGGATAATTAAGGGGTGGTGGCCTCCCCTCCGAGGGAATGGTTTCCACGCCAGAGGAGAACGATTTCCACGGTCTGCTTCTTAGACCTAACTCCCTGAACCTCTTATATTTGTCTTCGTCCCCCCACCGGCCCCTTTCTTTATTCCGTCTTCGCGCACAAAACGATCGCCTTCTTGTCAATCTGCTTACGCTCCTCCTCGAGCAGCTCTTTATCCGCGGCCCCCCGTATTTTGTTGGCACATCGTTAGGACGCCGAAAAAGGGGTGCGCGATTCCTTTCTCGAAGGTGGAGTAGGGGGTTGGAGGCAGGAAGGTGGATCCTCCAGGCATGCACGGCTCGTTACGCAAATCAGACGCGCACAGAATTGAATTTTTTCGCGAACCGAGGTTGTTTGCGTTTCCGTACCCGTGCCATGGGTCGATCTAACTAACGATGGCAAATCAATGGCACGCGTGCCAATTTTGGCGATGTTGGAATCTTGCAACGGAACAGTGGGTGCGCGATATGGAAGGGTAGGGTTGAACGAAAAAATCAAAATTGTTTGATTATTTTCTAATAGTGAAAGAAAATTGCCTTTAGTGATTCAAATTAAGCCCGCAAAAGCTGGATTCTGTCCAAAAAAATACGAGGTTCCGCAGGAACCTTGAAGTACCTATCCAGGTAACTTTCTGCTTTCTTTTAAAACATGTTTTTAAAGTTTTGTATGTGTTAATTTTTCTTATAGTCTAAACACGTTCACTGTACAGACTTCTAGCGTATCTACTCGTCTCTCATGCGTCCAACAAAGCAACAGGGACGCTTATGTAGTTTAAACATTTGCGTTTTCATTTGTCTATACAGTCAGTCACCGGTTAACCGACTCGTGCGTCGCACGTTCCCAGCAATGAACGTGATGATTGTTTAAATATATTAAAGCACACGCAGTATTTTTTCTTTTTATCTAACTTTCGTTGAGAATGATCATAATCATTGACCGAAACGTTGGAATTTGATAAAAATTCTTAAAATTGCAAAATAGCTTTTATTTAATTGTTTAATAGACCGAACCAGTGCGCCGAAATCATCTCTCTTAATTAGAACAATTTTTACGGTCGAAATTCAATCTAAATTATGTCTATACGATATGTACATTATATCGTTACTCCTTCATCGTAGCAGCTTTATTCAGATTTTGAATGACAGCCGGATAGGATACACGGCTACGGAGTCAAACGAATATGTGTTTTTTAAAAAGAAGTGTTATCGTATGATAAAATAAAATTTATAAGATCAATAAAAATAATAATTTTAAGTGAGTCGCGGCACCTCAGAACATTTTATGAAGTTCAGATTTGGACAGCTTAAATCTTAATATATAAAGCAGGAAGTGTTTGTGTGTTTGTCTGTCGCCTAAAAACATTCCAACGGGAAACTCTGGGGTCGCGAAATGTGTCCCAGCTCATTATGCCTAGCTAATCCAGATGAATGTGACTATTTTTACAAAAAAGTAAGTAAAAAAAATATTTTTTTTAAATTCAGAATCTCAATTTCGGGCGAAGCGAAATAGTAAAGCTACTTAGTGCCATTAGGTATAAAGGGCAAATTTACCAACTATTGGAAATCATGAATAATAAACAAAAATTCTGCCCCTATATTTCGTTCCAGACTAATGTAAGGGTGAATGGAGTCTCTCTGTTTAAGACATTCTCTACATACGTCATGTTTATAACGAACAACATGTTCCTATACTTCTGAGCTTTCAATTTTAGATTAGAAATACGTAGGGTAGGGTGGGGCAAAAAGTCCGGCGGGTAAAAAGTCCCTAATTCAAAATCTCTATTACTAAATAATGTATTGAGTTTCGCAGTATACTAAGTAGAAGGCGAGAAGAAACGGAAGTGACCACAAAGTCGCCAGTCGCTCCTGGACGTCCGTGCGAATTACACGACGCCTTCGTTAGTTTATGTATCGAAAACTAAAAGAAATACGTCTTTGTTGTTTTATACGAAGTAAACCACAGTTTAAAAGCGTATCAGCCAAGTATGCTAAGATTGTATGTTCCTTTAGTAATGTGAGTATGATATTGTTTATTGCTGAATGATAATATTTTTTAACGTATATATCGCAGAAACTATAGAAAATATAAATTTTATTATTTGTTTTCATAATAAGATGACCAAATTATAAAGAAATGATGCCAAAGTCTTTAAATAGTGTATTTGTTTTTGTTGAGCGATTTTTTTTAGTTTTTAGTTTAAAGATCTGATTTATATTTTTATTTTTTGGTAAAGAAGTCATGCTGTCCTTTCAATATTGTATATCAAAAAGAATTGGTTTAATAAATATTTGTTGATTTGGATGGGGCAAGAAGCCCATTTTGCATTGACAAACATTTTGTGGTATAACTCAACAGAAAATAACAGTATCAACAAACGAACTTCGTGAACGTAAAGCATAATAGTTATAGTTTGTACAAAATAACACCAGATATCTCTAGATTATTAATACTAAATTTTACATAGGTTTATACGAAAAACGGGACTTTTAGTCCCACCCTACCCTACAAGCAGGGCTGCGGAGTCGGCAGTCAAAACTCCCGACTCCGACTCCTACATTTATAAAAGATTGTTAATGTACTCAGTACATATAACTAAATTACTAATCATATAATATAGTATGTGTGTATATATTATATATCTACAGTATAAAAAACTAAAGCTACGCTAATAGTAAAGGGAAATAAAGGAAAGAACCGAAAATGAAAACAAGCTTTAAATTTAACTAATACATTCAATGGCCATTGGAGCACTTTTTATTTCAATAAAATACAAAATAAAATACTTTTTTAAAAATTAAATATTATAAGTAAAGTTTGTTTATATTTTTATTTCAAATAAATGAATTCTGACAAAAAGAAAAAGAAGTAATGAAAAATGAATATAAAGTGAAATTCGTTTCACTGAAATAAAAACAAAATAAAACAGACTCCGATTTTTATAAACATTACTAATAGGTACGGAGTCGGTGTTGGAGTCGGCATATATTTTTTCGACTCCGACTCCGACTCCGGTAATCAGAAAATTCCTTCTGAACTCCGACTCCGACTCCACAGCCCTGCCTACAAGTGCAACTCTTTTAGACTCGAGTGCTTAATGGCACTAATAAAAACCGATGCTGGACACTTAGATTAATTCTTCAGAAACAAGTTATTCAAACCTTTTTCCCACTCTATGGAGGGGCAACGAGAAACGAACCTTCACCCCTGCACCTTCTCGCCACGTCGCGTCGCTCGCAGCCGACTGCCTCTCTCAATCCTGCGAGCGAGTACATAGTAATCTTTCATCCTTTCTGCACTCGCCTAAGAAATTCACCGTTTCTTTCTATCAACGAAAAAGCTCGGACCACCCCTTTTTCTTTCATCTCGCGTAACCTCTGTCCTCCTCCCACTCGTCTACGATTTCACCCGTCCTTCTCGCCCGCGCCCACGCCGTCGTCCGTCCTTTTTGCACCCATCCACCTTTTTCTAGACCAACTTCACACTCTTTTGCCCCCGCTTCACCGATGAAAAAGGATGGTCTTACACCCCCATCCTCCTTTCCCTATGCTCGAGTACGACTGCCTTCCTTTTTTTCTGCAAAGATGTAAGATTCGTTTGTCCCTCTTCCGCGCGTTTGAAGCACCGTTTGCACTGCTCGCACTCGTAATAAGACCACGGTCCCCCTTTTTTCTCGAGCTACTTGTTCACACCTTTCTTCACCCTCAAGCGAAAAAACCAAGTGGCTGCGGCTTGCCTCTTCTTTTCGCGCCCGTGTTTACAAGTTGTTCCCTATTTCTTGGGAGAGGATTGGGTTACGTCCGTGCTTTTTTCTCCAACTAGTTCACACTGTTTTTCCTCGGTCTGTGCCGGCACAGACGATGGCAGAAGCCGCGGCGCGAGCTAGCACCACTGTTCCTTCGTTCACTTCCGGTGGACGCGCGGACGGAGTTCGCTCGATTTTCCGTCAAAGATGGGCAAAATTTTTATTCAATAAAATTATTCGTTGCGTGTCGAATAAAGTTAATGAACGAATTTTTCTTTTAATTTTTATTTGTTATTAGAAATTTTATTTAAATAAAATTTAGACCATCTCTGCTTTGTGGCACGAAATTAGGCGGCCATTTAGGCTTGTTCTTCCTCACGCCATTAGTTAATTGATGTTAATTATTATTTTTTATATATTCTTACATATCAATTGCAAATACTGATATATTTGCTTAGCTATTATAAATGTTGTTTTAGCAGGCGCCGAAGTAGTGGAATCATTATTCTGCTTCAAATAATTTCTTCACATAATTCCAGGATATACGTGTTCTCTGATATTCCTAATTTCTGCGGTGTAAAAACTTTGATCCACCGTCACTGATCCAGACTAAACCTTACAAGAGCAACGCCGCTGACGTAACCCTTTAATACCAAGGCAGTCGAACGACCTCGCGAGTTTACACGTTCCTTCAATCGTTTTTGTAATTTGATTAGCCGGCGAAACAAAAATTAGCCGGTTGACTTATGTAAACAGACCGCGTCGCCTGGGTTAATTGGATGAAGTGGTAAGTGCATAAAACGAGTGGAAACACGTCGCGCGGCTTTCAGAGTCTCGCATCACTCGCCGGCAACTCAATTCAATTAACTTTTTTGAATTTCATCAGATAGAAAGAGACTGTTCGCTTGTAACAAGATTTCTTAACCTACCTGATGTAGAATATAACTTATATCCTAAATCTCAGGCGTTCCCCGAGTTCGTCTAAACAGCAACAGACACCAAAGCGAACATCGACATTAGCTAAAAATTTCAACGCACCCGATGAGACGTTAAGCTTAAAGAAAAAAAAAGAAATCGTCACAGACGTCTCCGCGATAGGTTCGCCGCTCGCGTAAAGCCCTCTGCTCGAGGGGGATGTCTGCGGGGGGTGGCATCGTAAATATTAATGCGGCGGGCTCGGGCAAAGAAAAATATTTGAATAATAATTACTGGGGCCACCCTCGACCCTTGTTACGCTCCCGTATAATAAAAAGGTTCGACCGAAGGAAGAAGGCGCACGCGAAGACGAGGTCGCTACGAGAATTTTCTAATTAGGAGGATTCAAGTCCACCCCGCAAACAATGCTAGAAGCACCACTTTCTCGTCTTGGGGTCGGGGGGTGGGGTGGGGTGGGGGGGGTTGGGGTGGGATACTCGAAGCCTCCCCGTGGAGCAAGATTTTAATATCCAAGGCTCCAGTCGTTTATTGTCACTCCCTTATTATCGTGGCAAAGGGGGAAAACAAACGACCGGGGAAACTTCGATCCCGCCAAAGCCCCCGTGTCCCCGTAATTTACGGTTAGCCAGAATAAGAAAACAATCGCCAATTAACGATCGCCGCGGGTTCCTGTTCGGATGCATTTTAATTCAGCCGCCAATAAGGAAGTCCCGTGGAACTTGCCCGGTCGGGTAATCGGTACGCGGGCTTTAATTACTGAAACGCGTGTAAAATAAGATAAACGTGCATCAGGCGCGACGAGACGCGCCTGCGTGGCGTCCACTCCAGTTGCGATTAGATTAGGTACCTTACTCTGTATAAATAGGTTTCGCGTAGAGGCCTGGATATAAATAGGTGCGTACCTGGAGGCTATGCGGAAGAGTCGGTTGTTAGGGAGTATGCAATGGCTCGGTCGAGAATTGAAGCATCCTACAATATTAAGTAAAGTTTACGGTGTTTTGTAGATACTCGCGAAGGCTAGAATGTTGGTAGGAGAGGATAGTAGAATGGAAATTGAGCGAAGTTGTGATACAAGCTTGGGATATTTTAATCTCCGAGTTTTAATAGTTGAGGGATCCTCGAATGGCGTAGAATCAGCGTTACTGTATCGATTTAAAGTATTCAGAGACGAGGGATCCTCCTTCGAGGAGTAATAATCACTGGCAGGAGACTGAAATTAAGAAATAAATCGGCTGTTACGGCCTCTGATCAAAGTGCTTCGAAGCGTTAATTGGATGAACGACGGTACTTATCGCGGGAAATGAAGTTCCCCGTGCAGCACACCAGGGTCTTCGTCTTTCGATTTCGTGTTAAAGAAGTTCTGCTGTAACCGTGCATTAAATCTGCTCGGCGATTGGTCGGTTCACGCGACAACGGCACACGTGATTAGAGTAATTAAGCCGGGGGCCTGGGTGGAGAGTGTAAAAGTAGGGCGTTAGTGTTTCCCAGAGGGGATTAAGAAACCCTATCGAGATGGCGACCGGTACCCGTATAATTTAAATTCGCATTTATATACCCGCGCTCGCGACGGCTACGCTCGAATTAAGGGTTCTCGAGCAGCTTTTACATATTTCCATCGCGTCATACATATGTAACTCGTTCTACAAAACGTCTGCAGTTTACGTCGAAACCTTGTAACTCTATCTGCTCGTGAAATCGCTTCCCCGCGATGGTGTTTGCTTTAAGAACACGTGTAAGTAATTAAACGCACTTCCCTATCGTTCCGGTTTATTTTCTTAGAATCCACTGGCACTCGGATATCTTATATATTTTTTTCTCAACTAGTTAACTCGAACGTGCGTATACAAAATCATTCGCCACAGAAAGACTGCCATCCACCACTGTTTTCAAACATTAAATATGGTACGACGAAAGGGGGGTGATAATTTACTTCTCGTGATTTCTTGAGTTTGACGTGCAGCGTAATAAACCGTGGACGACACGAAGTAAGAAACTAGGACGTCAGATTTGTCTGGTAAGATTAAGAAGCCCTATCGTGATCAAGACTCGCGCATGTAACTATTAGATGCCCCGATGCCCGGTAATGAGGAATGAAGATTTCCAGGGTAAAGTGTAGCGTGCGCCATGGCCGATCGGTTATTACTCGGACGGCTGATTCAATGTCTGGTTAATTAGGAATTACGAAATCGGGAATGGCGTAATCATATCGGGAAAGGAGTATGAAGCAGGTGGGGGGAGGGGGAGGGGGAGAGGCTCGAAACCGTGGAATATGCAAACGCTGTCGGCGAGTTCAAAGGGGCTACGCGGAATAAATCAAGGAAAGGGGTCACGGTACGTGGTTTTCTTCTTTCCTGCTGGTTCCTTGACAGTCATTAGGATAATCAACGAATTAGCGTTCCCGCGCTAAGGACTGGATAAGGTATAGGGAGTTAGCAGGACAAAGTGCGTCTGGACACGCGATGCCCCGGAATGGCGCAGATACGATACACACTCGTCCCTTGGAGATTCGACTTTTGATCAATCGACACCATCGTAATTTCGCGATACTTCGTTTTTCACAGGCGCCGTTTCAGACAGAGATTCAGCTTCGATTAAGGAAGTGGATCGTTTAATTTCGAGGTTTAATATTGCCCTTTCAGCGAGCATCGGGCTTACATGTCTGCTGTTTTGAGTGCTCTGGCGAAGAACTGAACTGGTGTGACTTTTGAAATTTCTGCAATTAGACGCAATTATGATACTATGAGATTGAAAATTATTTCTATGATTCTTATGTGTAGGGCATGTATTAATGAATATGTTGTATGAATATTGTACGGGAATATTAAAAAATTGCCGCGTTATGTGTTGTCCCGCGAAGCTCCTCGGAATCACTTTTTTTTTCAAATTGGCTAGCAGTATAACTTGAACAATTTTTATTCGATTCACTTGAAATTTTAACAGTATCTTCTATAATAGATTCTCAACAGAAATGTATAAGGATTTTACGATTCATTAAAAACTTTTTTATTACAGGCAATTTTAGACACAATTCGACTTAAAATTTTAGGCAAATGTTTCGGCTAAAACTGACAGGGTAAACAAACCAGTGAATGACCGAATTGTTGAATTTATGGACCTTTGAAATTAATACTTGAATATATAACAACAAAACAACTGTTGAAATTGCATTTAAAATTATTATTCTTGAAATTTCTATAAAAATAATTACTTATTCTTATCGTAATAAATAAAAAAGGATTATAAAATGCAAAACGTGTAGGAGTCCAGTAAATGACCGCATACTTTTAATAAGAATTGAACTTATTAATGTTTGCTTAATACGCGTAACTAAAAATATGGGATATTAAAAGTGCAACTACACTCCATCTATAAACATATAATATTTTTTAATTTTTAATTGACATTTCTTTGCCTAATGGCCATTCACTGGTATGCGGTCAATTACTGGTTGGTTTACCCTATTCTCTTCAAATGCCCACCGTATTCACTAAAATCAATATTTTGACAAATCCCTATGCACTTCCGTAGTAAATCTCACGTAAATAATGACAACTTTCGGTTTTTTATCCTACGCCAAAGTATACGAGATTATTAGTTTAAAAAAATAGTTACAATTTTTTTTATTTACCATAAGGCATGTAGAATAAAGCCCTTAACAAATGTTTCGTTTATTATCTAGTTTCGCCCCAAAAAACTCTGAAACTTACATATAATTTTCGGGCCTCCAAGCCCTTAATATGAAAACGTAAATTTCGTTTGCTATAAAACCTCCTTAAAGGAATGACGATGGTTTAGCGTGTCTAAGAAATATGCTCAAGTTTCTAGTATATGTGTACAATGTCGAATAATACCTATGCAATATTCCATTTTCAGGGAATATGAAAAAAGGCAACAAGATACGGTCGATGTAGCTCATTAAATGATGAGTGCAGATTTAATTTAGCGAAGCAGGGGTGGAAGCAAAACTTCATGGCGCAGAACACTGTATACACGCGTGAAGATAATTTCTTTACCCTCGTGTAGGAACCCTCGAGGAAGGAATTTGCTCGGACTGTGTGTCCTGAGATCTTCCTCGAAGATAAACCGACCCACGTGGTAAAAGAGCTGAACTATCTCATCGTGTTTTTCACGCCCCAAGACGGAATCTTTCATTCCGTGTGCCCAGGGGTTACACGTTCGCGTGTGAAATTGAGCAGGACGATAGGCGACTGTGTTAACTCGTACTAATTAAATGCTCCGTAACCTCCGACCGGAAATTGTCCATCACTTTCGCCAGCCATGTGTTAACACGGATTGCTGTCTACGTGTATAGGTACGATGCATTGTAAATTAATATTTAACCTGTGGTTTATCCACGATAAAGAAGAAAATTCTCGAATCTCCGTAAATTAATAAAAAAGATGGCAATTTTAGTTAACCGTGGGATAACTTTAATAAAGATATATAAATAAAAATACGTAGGCACACACCGGTCAATGAATTACTAGATTAAATAATTATTTTACGTTATAAACAAACCTATTATCTTATAAAGTTAACACTTTATACGCATGAAACTTTTTATTATTTCTGTTACTCAAAATTATGCAATAATATGAAGGGTAATGGGAAAAACGAGGAATGTCCATTTTTTGCGATTTTGCGATTTATAGCATATTTTGTTGGTGGCAACTGGAACTACAGAACTCTCGAATCACAAAGGGTAATAAAGTTCAAATGCCCCCTTAAGATAACGTTAAAGTTTTGGGGTACATAGGGTAAACTCGGGTAAGTCCGTGGTACGGGTTACTCCGTGATACTTTTTCATTTATTTGTAACTCGAAATTTTCTGACTCAATTTAGATGGAACAAAAACTAACAGACATCGTTGATCTTCTAGTTTAAGTTATGGTAAAATAATTAGTCAATTGAAGTTAGCGTGATAGAGTGAGAGAGCATTTTGTTCCAGCAGCGCATTATTCGTGAAATTTTTCGTGCTAGTTGTGGACGACCGTTTGTTTATGTATTATATGTACTTTAGAAGATAAATGGAAAGTTCAAACTGCAGGTAAGTGATGGTAAAATGACACTTCAACAAGTCTTACTCTTGAAATTATCATACAATAAGGCATCAGTGTTATTTTTGCTTATGAAAAGTGACTATAAATTCTTATTTTCCGTGTGCCTAACACTGCGTTTCTGATTGCGCTGTTTGAGAAATTCTGATGGTCAAATCCAGAAACAATGTTTCCTTACGTCTCAGACATCTAACAATCATGAAACGATTGATTATACACAAAATAACGATAATATTAAATAATATAAAATAACGTAAAATCATTTAAAGCAATGTAAAATAATATAAACTAATCTAAAATAATTTATACAAGTAGCTGGTGAACATATATCGGGCCAGCGAGAACTATCACGAAGTTACCAGAGTACTATCACGGAATAACCACAGTATGTCACGACAACTTAATTTTGTATATTTCCAATTAAATATACTTAATAAATTTCTGTTAACCTAGAATTTCTTTCTCTGATGTCTGATTTATCATTATATCCCAGACTCACTTTCAGAATATGTAAATATTAGCAGTTAATAGACAAATTCTAAAACTATCATGGACTTACCCGAGTTTACCCTACTGGTAAAAAACAAGTACCTAATGTCCACTTTGGACTGGAACAAAACACTTAAGTAATTTTCTCGATAAAGCTGTTTTATGACGTTCCCAGTTTCCCCCTTACCCTTCATATATGCTTGAAATAAAACTAACGAAACTAATGAAACATCCAGATCATTGAACCACACACAGCACATGTAAATCCAATAATCAATTCGCTGAATACCTATGCATCCACCCAGTGACAGCAACGAATCAACTACAACGAAGTCGTAGTAAGAAGTAATCGATTCACGGAGATGTTGCCACGGTTATCAATGGATTCTTTAAGGGCTCGTCGGCTTTAAGCCTTTAAGCACCTGACCATAAAGTTACTCGTAATTGTCTCGGTGAATCTGAGCGAGTCACCCTCGCCGACAGATATGCAAATAGCTCGGGGTTAGTTAGCTAATGGGGGTTGCCTGGAGTCGGTGTCTGTGAACGGGGTTCATTCATTAAGGGTTGATGGCTTAATTGCCAGCTCGCAGCATCACTGCCACCCCGTCAGCCACCGCTGGCCATCATCCTACCCCTGTCGTTTTACTCTTGTTCCACCACCTCTCTTTCTCCCTCTCTGCGCCCTCTCCATCCCTCTCTCTCTCTCTCTCTCTGGTTCCCCAGCAACAGGTTGCAACAGGAGACGTTTGTTCAAGGCTCTGCTCTCGGTAAGCCAGGATCCAACTCGTTTGCGCCCCAAATTGAACGGCCGAGACGGCATTAATTAATTGTCCCAGGCTGCCAGTCGCCCCGGCAGGAAGCCCGCTCTTCCCTTCCGCCGGGGTTAATTGTCGAGCACGTCGTTAACGCGATCTTTTCTGCCCTTTTACTCGGCCGAGGAAGTACCCCGGCTTTTTAATGAGCTTCAAACGCTCGTCGGAATCCGTCTCTCCTGCTTCCCTCCTCGCCTGTCGTCACGCGCTTTCATAACGGGGCGGTGATTTCTGCAGACATCGGCAGATGAGCTTCTTTCCAACGATTTTCGTGGATGGTGTGTTGTATTACCTGCACGCTCGAAAATGCGTTTCGTCGATTTAAAGATTTTCATTTCAGTGGAGAGGCAACGTATTGCGTTTGAGGGTAACGGAATTCTTGATCCCCTTGTAACAAGGTGGATTTGTAAAGGATGTTTTTGAAAATGATGAAAGCTTTCCCTCCACTACGAAATGAACGGGTGACGTTCCTCGTTTGGTCTTTATTTCCCTCGTCGAACCTTCCCCTCTGCTTCACTCGGTCCCTTGCTCGTCGAAGCTTTTTTTTTCTCTCTCGCTTTGCGCGGAGGTAACGACCATACGAATTTTCGCCATTCGTATGCGACACGACGGTGCTGTCAACGTGGGTCGACGTGAATTATCGCGAGTGTCAGGCTTTACGTACGGTCCGCATGGACGGTTTAATTTAAGATCGCCGGTTTAATTCCTGGTAGAAAGCGCGGCCGCGACAAACGGGAGGAATGATTTTCTAGACTGGAACGATCCGTTACTTTCCACTCGTTCGTCAGCCGAGCACGTATATTTTTCGCCCCGATTTTTCACAATAGCAGCCCAATCGAGGCGATGGATTGAAACCGTTCCTTCTCCAGAAATGTCACCAGTGTATTCGAAGTTACGTGATCACAGATGATGACAAATTAATTCACTCATCTCACTCGCAGTAAATCAGTTTGCCGTGTTCACTAGGGTGGAACGACATATAGGGGTAATATATTTTTTTATTATTCATGACTTCTAATTGTGGGCAAAAGTTGCCTTTTATAATTGTATTTAAGCTGCCAAAGTTTGAACGTGATCAACAAATTTTTTGAGGTGCCGCAAGCCTTTCAAATATTAATATTTACTGAAATATTAATTTTTGAAAAGCCCTTCAAATATTAATATTTACTGAAATATTAATTTTTGGAAGGCTTGCGGCACCTCAAAAAATTTATTAATCACGTTCAAACTTTGGCAGCTTAAATACCATTATAAAAGGCAACTTTTGCCCACTATTAGAAGTCATGAATAATAAAAAAATATATTGCCCCTACATTTCGTTCCACCCTAATGTTCACCTTGTCTTTCTCAGTAGCCAGGTGAAAACTGCAGTTCATGAACGAAGCTGTTAGATAATCCTGCGCGTTGAACCTTAACGAGTAATTAAATGTCCATACATGCAATTATGTTAGAAGGTCCCAGCTTCACAGAAAATATCTATTCAAAACAATTTTTCCACTCCTGATTTGACAACTAACTATGTTAAATGTCCCAATTAATGACCCAGTCCTAATTATTGACACTTTATCCTTTATATTTAAATATGAAATTTTTTTATGCTAGGAACCGGTGCTAAAAGTATTGAATTCGATTCGTGAATATTCAAAGTATCATGCTGATGGTTTTGCTAATGTATATCTTAACATATAATTAAGTACTTATGTAGTTCTCGGTTCTACCGTAAAGCCAGTGTGACTTTTCGCTGTTTCGTAGCTCTCGAGAAATTCGATATGAAAGGAGCCACGGGTTTCTGTTATCGGCGATGGCTGGCCGTATAAACGTGATATGTGCCGTGGATGAAAATGGCCGTTGTTAGGGTAGAATCCAGAAATTCCCATCCGCGTGATTGTCTATCTCAGCGTCTGTTCACGAGGCACCGTGAACGCCGTCGAGGGCGGGGATGATTTAGTAATGAAGATATTAACGGACCGAAAGCGTGCCACAGAATACTGAGATTCAACTATCTAACAGCTGACATAACTCACGTTTATGACTCCATAGCGTCCGCTTCTTCCTGCAGCCTTTGTCAGGCTGTGTGGCCCCTTTTTTTTCTGTTCGCGCTACCCGTTACACGCGGCGCCAATTAATGCCGAAAATCGCTGGGGAAACGTTTGCCAAGTACCGTTTGCGGTTCCGTGGCAGTATCAGGCCGCTCCTCGCCCGACATTCTGCGCGATTACTTTAATTAATTTCACGATTCACCCGGTCCCGTGATATTTATTACATATATGTTTGCTGAGCAGAGGGCGCGGCAGATAATTGTGCATAGATTGCGACTCCAAGGAAGTAAGAAGTGAAGTTTTACAAAGCTATTTAAGACGCAGGGGTGAAACTAAATTTGGCTTATAGGATATTAAATTTATTATTAACGTGTTTGTTAAATTTGGAAAAAAATCGTGGAGAACAGAGCAGATTTTAGAAAGGGCTTCAGAGTTGCAAGGTTGCACTATACAGAGTATTATGATTGGACTACAGAACTGAAGTAGAAAAATAGCTTATGCTTTCAACACTTTTTTCGCAACGTGTGAAATAGGAATTAATAAAAATTAGACTTCTAATCATTTTGCACTTGAATTACTTAAACGTTTTAAGGCTCGCTGCTGGAATTCTGGATTAGAAGATTTGCGAACTCTGCATCTCGGTGAATGTAGATCTTAATACAGAGGGGCTTCTCTCCCTTCCGTTAACGAAGAGGTGGTTCAGGTTTTGCGGAGGGTCCAAGAAAAGGGAAGATGTAGCCGAGAGGGAAAGAGTGTAGCATACAATAAGTTTCAGTGGGATACATTAGCAGAGTTATGCTCCCGAAGGCATTGCTGGCTACGCGGTACATCTTGGTTATTTTTTACTATCCCCCCTGGCAGCACATAGAAGCACGTGGAAAGGGTGGTTCCTCCACCCTTCGACCGACCCTTCTGCAGGGCACAAAAAAAGGGCACTCAGCTATTGCCTATCTAGAGGCCTCGGAAAATATTTTCATGACGCTCGGGGTTGTCGTATTCTTCAATAAAACGGAGAAGCTACATTCGTCATTAGATAGTTGTTTTAAAAATTATGCGTCTATCTAATCGCATCCCATTAAATTTGTAAAATGACCCGTTGAAAATTAATTAAAGTGAACATGGGCATTGCTTGAGTAACAGTTGTAACAGAAAAATAAAACAAACATGATTCACGTTCAACTTGAAGGTCAATATTTGCAGAATTAATTTTGAAACTAAAGTCCCTCTTCCATAGAGTCTGACAGTAATTATTATTCCGAATACGAGTCTCTTTAAGTGTTACGTTAATTTATAAAGCGGTATTTTTACCCCCGCTGAAAGGAACGTTTGCAGCAACGTACAAACGGAGCTCCATATGTCAGTTTCGAATCGTATTTTCCACGCACCACACTTCCACGCACGGATGATAGGAAGTTATCCCAGGGGTGAGGGATATTTTTATATTTATGGTGTCACGAAGGGGAGAGAAGGTGGCACTAATGCTTGCCCCCCTTTTTTTAGGTAATAACCGTGCGCGATAGGAGCCGAATTATGGGGTGGGTAAGGATATTTCGTGGAGCAGAAAAAACGTACTTCGAGGGGCTTCCTTCTAAAAAGCACGGGGTGATATTTTTTTTTAAAAACTCGTATGCTCTTTACGCAACTCTTGCATTATGTGGTTTAAATCTAAATTTTATCTCGATAAATAATATCTCCATATAGTATCGCTCCTTTGGAATTATAGTTTCTAGTATTATCTTTAAGGAAACGCAGAAGGAAAATGACAAATCCTGATCCCCAAAAGTGAAGTGAAGGTAGTGGATGAAAGTACGTATGACAAATTTGTAGAACGTTATAGGTACCTAAGTACTTCTTGGAATTTTCTTGATTGAATAAACGAGTTGAAGAAATGATTGCTATGCGAGTTCCGAGAATACTAGCAAATTCATCGGTGAGATACTATTTCCGCAGAAACGAGGTGTTTTCTTTTATTCAATGTCATGCACGAATAAACTTAAGCCTGTTAAATGTAATGACGAGGTATACTCAGGGGTTGCTATCGCATCAGTATGGGTAGCTCGATGATAGGTCGCGTATCCCCGAAGGAAGGGACCTGGGATAAGAGTGGGAAAGCTTCTACGTTAGTTTTCTTGTAAGGCTAGATAAACATCGTATTTTTCAAAACTACTATGTTGCCCTTCGTCCTCGATTATTCATTTCTCTCCGCGGTACAGCTGCTACCATGTTCTTTTTACACGTATCGCCCCCACCGAACGAATTCCGTATTAAAATTGCTACCTTCTTGTACGTGAACGGTAGCAAAGTATTGATCGTTAATGAAATAACAACGTTGCGGAGTAAATAATAAATTCCAATATTTGCTATAAGTAGCAGTAACAATGACTCACGTAACGAAATTCTATGAAACGTACCTACACTTGTATTTTTTTTTATATTTTCTTACTCTAGTTGTTTACTTTTAGTATTAATCATCTAGGGTGAAAGCACTAGTAGTCGACCACTTGAAGCTAAACTCGAATGAAAAAAAAGAATTCTTAAAAACATAAACAATCAGTGTTATAAAATATACAAAATGTATTGAAGTAATTCAAATGTATTTAATGTATCACTCAAAATTTTGTGTTAGTATAAAAGTTCGGGGAAAATAAATAATTAGCGTTAAAAATAAAGTGTCCGAATGCTTTAATAATCGACCGCTTAACTCTAAAAGTCTCGGTTTGATAGCTAGTAGTCGATCATCTTTTTTTAATATGAAATTCAAAACAGGTTATGTGCACATTACAAACTAAAATTTATTTTTAAATATAATGTGCAACAACGGTAAATAATTAATAGTGACAGGAATAATGCGTAATTAAAATAAGTTCCTTTAAAAACTTTATCAAAATTTTAATAAGATAAATTATAGTTAACACGTGGTCGACTTTTAGCGTTCATTGTGAATGCAGTTAGCTTCAGAAGTCGACCGCTGTGGTCGACTATTGAAAATTGAAAGGGAATGACGGTCCAGTTACCGACCTCCCATAAATAAATAAATGATCCCATTTATTTTAAATATTTTAAGCGCATATAAAATTGTTGATGCTTTTTCAGTGAAATAGCATCATTTTCCAGTAAAAAATGTATAGAACAGAATTACATTTGTTGTTTCTATTCAAAGCGCATTTATGCTTCTCGTGTTGGAAAACAGCAATGGCACATGTAGAATCAAAATTAATTTACAAATCACTTTAAAAGCATTAATTTTTTTCCCTAGAAGAGCGCTTTTTGTCGTATTTTAAAGTTAGAAATTCAAAATATAATATAAAATTGCCATTTAATAAATGCTTTATTTCAGTACTTATTTCTTTAAGCTAATCAATAAAAGTGGTCGACTACTAGAGGGTGGCCGACTACTAATGCTTTCACCCTATATCATTTTTTTTTTCAAAGGTAGAATTATGTGTAGGCTAAGTAGGCTGCAGTGTGGGACGGAAAAATTTGGGGAGCGGCAAATTTTGGGGAACGACAAGTTTTGAGCGAAGGACAGCTTTAAAAACAATTATTTTTCGTACAGCGAATTAGCAATAACTCATATGTGAGTTGCCACTTTGAGTTAATTATGAAATTATCTCGACTCTTTTAAGTTAAAATATTTTATGATATTTCACGGAAGGGGTAGACACTTGTTAGCCTAAGGGTGTTATATCTCAAAATCCGCCCCTGTTTAATTTTTATAAGTAACAAAGATGAAATAATACTAATAATGCGCTATATGCGTTTTTATTATCACACACTTCATCAAGTCCCGCATAAACTATTATGAATCATTTACTGAAACGTCCGATGAATAAATTCGCAATCTGAGCTGCTATTGGCACGGATGACTAAACAAGTAAAAAAATAATACACGGCAGGAGAAGTTTCTCGTGTTTCTTTGAAGCTACATCATTCTTATTAATCCTTCGCTTTAACCGGTTACCCGTTCGAAGGGGAAGATGAATTATTTCTACAAACGTTTCCCTACAGACACCCTTTATTATCGGAAGTATAACGTAGGGGGATGCGTACTCACCCCAGTGATTCGTACAAATGTATTCCGATGATATACATACGTTCCTTACACTCGCCTGCATCGCGGGATAATATGTATTGCCACGAGTCCTTACGATGGGAGGCGTCGAAAAAAAATAGCTTCGTGTCACGAACCTTCATTACGAACTTTTTCCAAAGGGGGCGAAGCGTGGCAGGGTCAGGGTTGACCCCTGACCTGGGGCAAGCCGCGGAAACGGTCATTCGCCCTGGCGATCGTGTGTCGCGCAGGTGCTGGCCATTACGAAATAAAATAATCATGTATATACCTGCTTCTCTGTTTCTTCTTATTCCACTTTGACATTAGAAAACTTTCCTCGTCATTAACTGTCAATTACTTAACAGCTCATCCACTGGCTTTCAAGCTGAAAATACGCCGAACTGGCATTCGTTAAATTTCAATTGTCAAGTTTCAAAGTGGATTTCCTTCGAATATGTTACACGTTAAGTGTTTCTAAGAGTGCACACCTTTTTCACGAACTGCGCTCGGTGCATCATTACGACCACATGCAGCAGAGCGAATGGCATCGTTGCAAGGTGCAACCTCGATTCAAAGTAGGAATTAACATGGTCGCGTGATGCGCCGCGTAACGGGCGGGGCATTGCTCGTTTCGTCGGCTATGCAGCATCGTCCCACAGAGATTGAACGGAAAGGTTATTTTTCCCGGAGCAATTACTATCAGTGGGCCGTTTAAAGCGCTTTAATCCGGACGACGACCTGTCGTGGCTCGCCGTGACATTTTGATGCACGCCGGAATCGGCCCACCTAGACACGGTTCCAGCAAGTCACGAGATACCCCGAGGAACAATTGCGAAGGGACTGGCAGGAGAAGAGGGGAAGATGGAACGGCTTCGATCGGAACGTCGTTTTCGCGCTCTGTGCCGTCTCTCCTCGAACGTGACACGTTGTTTAGTCGATACGTCAGTATGATTGCTGTGTGCCCGGGAGCCCAGGGGCACGTGATTTTCCAGAAAGAATAATTTCCACCACCTTAACAACCTCCTATTTCACCCTCCCCCCCCCCCCCCCCCCACACACACACACACACTCCTCGCCGCCCTCCACGTCTTTTCATTCCCCTCGCGCGTCTCATTTCTCGTCGATCGAGCCAAGACAGCCAACGATCGTCGGCTCCAAGTTCAAAGCGGGGACGTCTCATTATTGGGCTTTCTTTCCACTTTATTGACGGTGCATCCCCTCGATCCCCGGGCGAATTTATTTTCGCAATTCCAGCTCGAATCGAATGTCGTGACGGGGCGACAGTTGGACATCCCTCCGGTTTAAAAACTCTTTTGGGGCGAGGATAGAATGGTTTCCACCGGTAGGGAGGGAATTCTCGTTGATTCGGTGTTTAAATTTTAACAGTGCTTTGCCGTTAGGACTCGCCCAGCTGTATAATAAAAATTATAAATAATAATGAAAATTATTCAAAGATCTGCACCGCTCGCGGTTCGATGAGTTGGATTTTATGGAGGGCAAAAGTAACGCGAAAGCCACCGTAGTCGAGGTGGATATTTGAATGTATCCACATTAAAAGAGTGTGTAGGCGTCAGGCTACTATCTTCGAGGGAAATCGATTTGGTTCATAAGTGGGGTTATAAATCATTGAGCAGCCGAGCCGTGCAGCATTGTTGCTGCATACATACCGAGGCGTTCGCTTATAGATATCGATCAGATAGTTCATCTTCCCGACGCTACAAAATAATCGTTCGTATCATTTGCATTGCCTCCACTGTTTTCATTCCCATGCGGAAGCAGTGTCTTGAAAAATTATTGCGATTCTTAATAGGCAGTCAAAGCTTCTTCGTTATTTTTGTGGAAACAACGAGCACTCATCGAGCAAACCTGCAATTTTTTTCTTCCTTCTATTGTCATATATAAAATAGAGAAGAAGAAGATCGAGCTTAATAAAGGAAATTTAGTTGAAATATAATTTGCTACGCGATCGATTAATTATACGTTCACTAATAATACCGCGACCATTTCAGTCTCTTTGTTACCGTTCTCTTTTTGTATCCCAACATTTTTTGTCGATCTCGAGCAAAGGTTTCGGAAAAGGCTAAACGCAGTGAATACCGGCATGACTTTAATAAGCATTCACTCTATTCTCGGGGCCTGAATATGTACGCCTATTGTTTGGTACAATGCGGAAGATTACGAATCTACATAACAATAAACGGACTTGACGGTTTTTGGGTCGTGTTAAGGATCGAGGTGACACCAGACAGACCTTGCCAGGCACTTATTTTTATACGTTTAATAATTCCTTGTTTCTTTCTCGCGACGCTATTGCTCCGCGCAAATCGTAGCAGACTAGAAACGAAATTGTGCTGGATGAACATAAACGGCATAAAGGAAGTAGAGGAGACCGGGGCAAAGTGAACCTCGGGGTAAAATGAGCTTCCTTAATTTATTCTTTAACAATAGAATATATTTACACATTTTGGTGACGTAATAAATGTGTGTAATACCACAATGATAATTATGCACATTCAGATATCGAAAAATGGAAATTCATTTAAAAAATTAAAAATGAAGTTTTAGAGACTTCCAATTGGTTTTCTTTTCAATTTAGCTTTTTGGATAAATGTGTCTTAAGTGTGTTATTTTAACTCCAAAATTTTTCTGCGTGTTTATAAGAAGCTTATAAACATACATGTACACGCGTTTAAGAAAACATTAATCCTAACATTATTAAATAATTAATTTTCTACTGTGCACATGTTCGGAGTAAAGTGACCGATGTACGCAATATCCTAACCTGTCAGCTGGCTAAACTAACTACAAAAAGGTTTCCATAGTTTTTGACAACCACCGTGCAAAAAAGCCAGAAGCTGCCGTGCTACACACGCCATTCCAGCGCAAGGGGTTAATATTTACCTATAGTCGAATTAAAGTTCTTATTTTGTGGCACCTCACTTTACCCCGGATAGGAGTTCAGTTTACCCCATACATGGGGTAAAGTGATACCTCTTGCATCATTTCTTTCAAGTTCAATTTTAATATACTCTAAGTTTATTTTAAGTATTGCTATTCGGCATTTACCAATAGTAATGTTTTAATTATATTATAAATCCATTTCCAAACATTTTTATTCAAAGGGAAAAATTTTATTCGACTTCAAACTTTTTTCGTGTCACTTTGCCCCGGTCTCCCCTATTTCCCCTGTGTACTTTCTCAAACACTCTGCTAACGTTAAGAAACAATCAGGCCTCTAATAAGCATGCCTAAACAGAAGATGCCATCAACTGAATTAGAGGTTTTACAGGTGATCTAATATCGAAGCATTGCCACCACCAAACTAGAAACCGAAGACATTCCGCAGACTTCTTCTTCCTTTCCCAACCATTTCTTAATTCTCACGAATCCTAAATTATTGCTCGGTACATCTACGCGCGCGTGCAAATTGTGCGCCGCGAATCTGTGGCCACCCTGTAGGCCCAAGTCACGGTTTGCATCAGTCGCACGCGACAGGTTAATCACTTCAACCCCCCAGCTAAATGACGACATTAACGAACCCACAAAGAGTGGAGAGACATTCTAGTTGTTCGCCTCGAGTATTTCCTTTCTAAACGGGGACTCGCGTACGAGCACGCCCTTGGCGCGGGGCGCGGAAGATCCGCGATACGCTCATTTGCATGGAGGGTGAGGCACCCTCGAGTGCCAGCGAAACAGCAGGGGAAGGGAAAAAAACTTTTGGTCGCGCGACGTGATTCAAAACATGGTTACCGTACGGGTTTCGAGTTTCGTGCATGGAAAAAAGAAGCAGAAAAACGCTGGGGGGAGGTCGAGGGTAGGCGGGCAGCTAATTTGAGGTTAGACTAATTTTGCACGCACGAGAAAAAAAGTCGATCGGGGAGACACTATGGGGGTGAAAAAAAAACGCGAACGAGGCTTGTGGGGAGGGACAAAGAGGAAATCAGGGTGGTGGTTTTTGGTGTGCTGGGGTTAGTGTTCCTGATTTCTCGATATTTTTGGGGCTTTCTGAATTCTCGAGAATTCTCAAGAAATTAAAAAAATTTGCAAAATTTATATTTTTGGAATAATGTTGATAATATTTATCTAAATTTTTATTCGTGTCCAACTTAGACAAAACTTGTGTAAATGAAAAAAACAGATATTAAATATAATTGATAAATTTATTTATTTTATATAAAATGTGAGCAAGGCGAAACATTACGTTTTGGTTTTAAAATACTTTTTTCAAAATCACAATGCGTCTAATGACGCGTCAGCCAATCTACTTCTTTTTTTTGTAACAAAATCTGCGGCTGTAGAAAAATTTCTTTCATTTTGAGTGGATGTTGGTTTAATTGTATATAGAGCATCGGCGATACGAAGAGAAAAGTTTAAAAAGTTTATAAACAATCGCGCAATTCTTCGAATATATTGCTAACATTTATTACTGATTGTAGATGTGTTTATATGTTCACGATTAACACACATTTTGAAGTAACCGAAAATTCATTTCTGAAAACAAATGGGATTTATAATAATTTTCCTACACTGAAGATTCTCGAGAAACACTGTAATTTCTCGCGAAATGAGGAATAAGAAATTATAAAATTTCTCGAGAAATTCTCGAGAAAGAATTCTCGACAAGGAACACTAGGTGGGGTGGACGCCGTGGAAATGAATTAGAATGATTGAAACTTAGGTACTATTCGAGGTAACGGCGAGTAATTAGTCGATGCAAAGTGGACGAGGACATTCAGAGGTTTCACCATGAATTATTGATCGAGCGTGTTGTTCTTTTGAACATGTTCGTTTCAGCACGCGTTCTCATGCGAAACGCACCACATTCCCCGCGCAATAACTCCAGGCAACTATCGGGGACCGTTTTACAGAGGGATATCCGATAAAGCCACGGAACGTATCAGAGCTGGCATGAACGTGCTCCCCAACTTTCTCTTTCACCAGCACCGATTAGAAACAATTGCGTTCACGCGCTGTAATTGGCCGATGTGATTTTCTATCGACGATCAAAGCGTATCTGGAATTGATTACTACAAGATATGTGAAGTTTAAGTTAAATCACCCTTAACGCATTATGGATTGTGTAGGAGCTCTTTGAGAATGCGTTTAATAGAATTTCATGGTGATTAATCGACGCCGCGCGAAGTTTAAAGATTAATTAAATTTTGAAGGAACCATTGTATTACATTTTGCCATTTTAATGGTTACTGGGTAGAATGAAGTACTCCAGTTATGTAAATATCAACAGAAAATTAATAATATTCACTTACGAGTCTCTGTCGCTGGTACTGATTAATTATTCGATCCATAATGCGTTAATTAGCACCGCGAGAAACGTGAATATCGGAGCTGAGCGGAACGCTGATACGTTTCGGCGTGGTTTCATCGGACTCCGCGTAGAAATTTTAATAATATTTATCATTGTTACTGACCTGTTGATGGCCAGGACGCGACTGAGGCTGGGAGAAAACCTGGCCTGCATGGTCTACTTGCACCGCTGAAACTATCACAAGCATTTGGTATTTTATTCGGTCGTGATGGAGTTTCTATTTTTTTTTTTTATCTTTGCAACTCTTTTCTCACACACGGACAAATTTTGAATACAAAAGAGGGGTAAGGTCTACGTTTACAAAATCTTCTATCGCCGAGAGAACTCTATCGAATCGAATATGCTTCCAGACGTGCGTTTGGAAGTAATACGAGGTGATTCTTTAACCGATTTCGATGAAACTACAGAGCAGGCCAGACTCTCTCTCTTGCCTCGAGAAATGGACGCCTCCGTTGCCAACACGTTCAACACTTTTACAACCGATTCACTCTGTTTACATCAACACGAAAGTCTCAGTCGCGTTTTCGTGTGCAGCTGAGCCGGTCATTGCGGCGATAAACGTCGAACGGCGATCGTTCAAGTAGTAGAGGTCAATGATATTGTTCTTGGTTTTTGTACTATGGTCGATTATTGCTTCAGTCTTGGCACGCATAGTCCGGTTTATTACGATCGTGGAGACCTTTGTGTAATGTGATTTATGTTTCAGTAGTAAGGGAGTGTTAATCGTGTCGATGGCAGTGCTTGAGTATGTTACAGTTAGCTAAGCAGGATGCTATGTGCTACATTAATATTCTTTAAGGGGGGAGCCGTATTTAGGACGCTAGGAATAACGTGATTCTTGGGAATTTGTTTTCTAAGAAACTGTTAAGCGGATCTTTTCCAAACTTTCAGGGTATTTTAGTTCACATTCAATCAATAAAAATTAATTTTTATATTACAAAGTGTCCGGTAGAAATGAAGATATATGAACACGTTCGTTAGGATTCGCGATTGTAATTGTGGTCCTGTTTCTTCCCTGAAATAAAAAACCCAAGGATTTTCTTATTTCTAGTATAATTACATTGTCGATGAAACGAAAAAAAAAGTTAAAAGTTGGCAAATTGTGGGACTTAAAAGAAAAAGTTACGATTCTGCCCCAAGATTTTTCGTACTATTTATGGAAAAAGAGTTGTTCAATTCAATTTATTTATAAATATCTTAGGTTCATCGACAATGTAATTATACTAGAAACAAGAAAATATTTGGTTTTTTTATTTCAGGGAATAAATGGGGCCACCATTACAATCGCCAATTTGCACGTGTTCATATATCTTCATTTCTACCGAACACTTTGTAACGTAAAAATTAATTTTTATTGTTTGAATATGAACTAAAATACCCCGAAAGTTTAGAAAAGATCCGCCTAACAGTTTCTTAGAAAAAAAATTCCCAAGAATCACCTTATTCCTAGCGTCCTAAATAGGGCTCCCTCTTAATCGCAATGTATACCTTTTGTAATCAATTTTGCGTGCAAATTTTGGCAACCCTTCAGCGATATCCTTTATTAAAGATCGACACTTAAACTCGTGCAGTTAAATCTGTTAAAGAATTCGATGCTAATAATATCTATATTGATTTACCTAAAATATAGGTTGATCAACTATTGAAAAATGTCCTTATTAGGATAATCACGCCTCCCCATTAGTTCAAATTATAGATGCCCGGCACTAAGGAGTGCTACAATTCGTAATTAATGAAGTACAAAAGAAGCGTTTACCAATTCGATCCTCCTCTTTCATGTCGATCACTTTTCTCGGTACATATGCAAAAGGTCTCGCGAAATGGTATATACAGAGGTATTATTCCCCTTCGCTTCGAACTTCGCGAAACTTTGGCTCTCTATGAGCGAAGTTGCTTGGTCGAATGGCGGCACTGTACTTAAGTATCGGCATAAAGCTAACGAAACCCATAATTAACATGCAGCGCGATGCACGCATATGAAATCACCTTTGGATAAAGGATGTTAAATAAAACGTTCTACGCTTCGAATCGTTTTCTGCGAAGCTTCCACGTGATCCCATACGCTATTTCACGGAATCGTGCAATTTTGCACAAAGAAGAAGTCAAGAATAACTCCAATTGAACGAAACGACAGTGCTGCGTTTTTAAACGATGAGAAAGTAGAATAACTAATGGTCGAAAGTTTAAATACCATTATATAAGTGCTTTATGAATTGATTGACGAAAGAAGTTGTTATTAATGTGACATAACCAGATACTTCGTGTACCCTTAAAGATTCACTTCGTAATATTAATACCTTCGAACAGTCCCATTAACCTCCTCAACGCGCCCAAAACCTCCGCCAATCAATTGATTCTCCCTAGGGTAAACGCACCAATAAATGAACACTTAATGCTAATGAATGAACACTATTACAAAATTATGTTTTCAGCGCGATTGATTCCAGGTGCTGCAAAAATTGTTTGTATATGGAGCAAGAAATTAAAAGAAGTCTCTAATTAATTACTTGCTTATTTTAATAACTTATTTTACTTATTTTAATAAAAAATGTCCATTCACTGGTACGTGTTCATTTACTGGTACATCCACCCTATGCAAAAACTGTACCAAGTTCACTGACCAGCGTCGAGCAAAAAGAAAAGAAGAAAGCGTACAAAACCACCGAAATCGTGTCCTCGCGATCAACCAACATTAAGCAGCAGCCGCGTCCGCAACGTGCATACCCCCGAAGAATCGAAAACGAATCCGAGAGGCGGTTTCATCAGCGCGGTTTCCGTAAATCATGCGAGGCGATCCTTTCGCTTTTATCCCCCGAAGCGTGCGGAAAAAGGTCCGAAAGAAAGCGTGGGTCCGAAAGAACGGGGACAACGGGTCAGAGCGGGAGGCGGAGAGGAAACGGCGGGGCCGAGGAGGGAGGAGAGAAGAAAAAGAGAAGAAAAGCCGAGCGGGGGCCTAGGGAGATCACGAAGCAGCAGGGTGATCTCGCGATGGAATTTAGTTAAACAGTCGTCGTCGGGGACGACGACGAGGACGAGGACGTCGGTCGGCCCGGGTGCTTAATAAAAATCGAAGTCGTTCGCTGCTGCCCCCAACCCCACTCACACGTTCTGTGGTCGAGAGGCGAACCCGAAGGGGCCACGGCTACACAACAGTACCCTCGGCCGCGTCTGTGTGTTCCCCTTACACGGATTTCACCAAGAAGCGTGTGTTTCCCCCCTGTTATACACACGTGTGTCTTCCTCGTGGCCAGGCGACAGTGTGCGGGCCCTTTATACCGCTTATATACATACACACATGCACACCGGGGGACGCGAGCTGGCGCGCGCGCGCGCGCGCGCCCCAGCGCGCCCCCTTGGCCACGAGTACGGTAGCGATACGTTTCTCCGACAAATAAATAAAACGAAACCGTAAGCGAGGGAATAAAATGTGATTTACAACGGTGGAAAGACAATGGCCGAGGCTCCGCACGATAATGTATGCGGATGGCGCGGACTGGTACCCGGGGATACTGACTTCTGATTGGTCGTGCCCCGACGACAGCGCTACAACGGAAAGCGATAAATAACTGCGAGCAGATAAAACCTTTCTTTCTGCCTTGGGCTTAGCCTGGCCACTCTGGCATCGGGCTTAGCACTCGAGGCTTCTTCTCCCTTCCTCTCTCCTTTTATCTACGTCTCCCTTTTTTTCGCGTCCTCTCTCCCTCCGTCAGCCCCCATTCTCGCTTTTCTCCGTCATCTCCATCTTTATTCACTGCCTCCCTTCTTCGCCCGTTGCCTCGCCGCCGCGCCGCGCCGCGCCGCGCCGTGCTTCCACTGAACGATTTCGAATCGTAAAGGGCCGGTTCGCACGAACCACGACAGCCGCCACTGCTTGATACGCGACGAGCCGCCCCTCGCCCGTCTCCCCTGCCTCGCGGCGTCGCATTTTTCCGAGCTTTTCGACGGCTCACCCCCGCGCGGCTACACGGAGCTTCGCGGCAGGACCGAGTTTCTCGCTGCCCCGCCTGCTGTCTCGCATTTCGATTCCTCGAAACAGAGATATCAAGGGTGCAGGAGTGGCCGACGACTTTAACGGCAGATCGGGAAAGACTTTGCCTCTTCGGCGCCGCGCCGCTTCTCCCTTATCGTTACGGACGTTGCGACCTGCGGTAATCTCTGCCGCGGCGCGGACACGTCTGCCCGTTTAGTAAATAACGACGCCTACGATGCCGACTCCCCCATCCCAGACTGTTATTTCGGAGTCCAGGGAGCACTGGCCCGCTATTGATCACCGATTCAAAGCTGTTTTCGCGGACTGAATTCTTCCGGGGGTAGGAAATCTCGGGCGAGGGGAGCGTACGAGGCACGGCTCATCGATTTGGCTCGAATTACCGCTCCAAACGGTGACACACTTTCATCTTCGCTCGGACCGACGAATGAATTAGCCCCGCTCCACTTCCAATCCAAATACGAATAACACAATGCCCCGAATTAATAGCAAGCATTAATCCAGGGGACTCCACTGCGGTTTTTATTTCGCGTTCGGTTGGCAAAGATAGCAGAGGCCGCGCTGTCGCGGTCGGTGACGTGAATTTTTCCAACAGTTTTCCCTCCGTTTATCCTCGGGGTGCCGGAGACAATAGAAGGGAGACGGTACCAAGACGATCGATCGTTTACTGGCTCGAGATGGTGACTGAAATTCAAGGGGAATTAACGAAGGAGGGGAGCCTTTACAGAAATATGATATTTTCCCCCCCCGTGGCAGCTTGTTAAAAAATATCCAATAGCGAGGGCTCGACGCCCTCAAAAGCTTCCCTCGGAACCTTCTAATTTCCCAGGGTTGCCGAGTCTCCGTCGAAACGTTGCCCAACGGTCGTTACGGGGTCGCGAAAAAGTTTCTCGCAACCTTCGGCCGCCAGCCGATACTCCGCTATAAAGGGGATGAAATTTTAATTCGGGAAATGACTCTTTTTTTCCCGCCCCTCCACGGACCGACAGGCCAATAGCCAATTTTATGGAGCCACGTTTGGCAGCGTGTCGCGGCGAGAACCGATGCCAACATTTCTCTTTTCATCGATACGACCGATGGGTAGCATTTAATTAAAAATCGCAGGTTACCGAAGTCCGTCGAGATTCGATGAAAAACGTGACTGCCGGTGCACAGGGGGCGGGCGGGGTACCGGGGGGGGGGGAGGTGGGTAGGGAGGCGTGGTCGATTTCAAATATTTTGCACAAACGAGTCGAGCAGGGGTGACGGGAGGGTGGTATAGAGATGCAATTATTTAAAACAGCAATCACGGAAATGAAAGAGAGGATATTGAATAGAGTCGCTCCCCCACTCTGACTCGAGGACTCGCGGAATATTCGACCAGCTTTCCCGGCTGGAAAAACTCTCTAAAGGCTTTTCTTCCGGGCCGACGAGCAGCAATGCAAACCAAAAATCAAACGCCACCGCGAAGAGCTGCTCGCTCTTTTTTGTATGTATTTTCCCGCTCCATGTTTTGCCATACGCGTACGCGAACACCCCCCCCCCCCCCCCCGACCCTCTCGTCTTTAATCCTTACGTTTTATTTGGCCGCGAGGCTAGCTGGTGTTTGCACGCGAATGGCGGGCCGCGTTTAATTTATTTATATTCGCCGGGGAAAATTGTTTGCCTCTTTCCTCCGGCCTCGTTACGCCGCGTCCCATTAGCGGGACGCCGTTCGCCGGAAGTATTGTGCGTGACTAATGCGCCGGAAAACGTAACACGCGGAAGGGATTTTTATTTGTTCGTTAGCTCGCGGAGCGCGCTATTTGCTTCCCGGCGATCTCTTATTTCGGATTTCAGAAGGGGGATGAGCTTTTCTCGCGATCCAAGGGTTCTGCGCTATTTTCTTCTTTTATATGCGGACACACTTGCTGTTAATAGGTATACGCTATTAGTAATAAGAATAAACGGGAATATGTTCCGGCGCCTTTGCTCGATCACTATCGAAGCTGCTCACTTTTAACGTGAGTCATGGTACACACGCTCCCGACGTCAGAAAATGTACACGTAACAAGGGATCGCCGGGAATGATCGCGTCCAACGTAAAATCATATTAAGTTTATTGTCGAAGCATGATCGATGGAACGGCGAACGATTATACAGATTACGTGGAGGATCCCTGTATTTGCTCATATGCGATAGACACCCCTGGCTAGGTCTGAGAACAACCTACCACCTTTTCCCTCCCCTAAATCCGCCCTCGGTGACTTCTACCGCCTTTCACCCGGACCCTCTTGAAAACTGGCTACCGTCTTTTGTGTTTGCCACACCGGGCGAGAAAGCCACTTTCCCCGCGTGTTTGTTATTGGCCCTGATGATTGATCATTCTGATTTGATAATAGAGCCTGATAGCATCGGCGGGGAGTTGCCGGGGGCGGCCGATAAAGAGGTCGCGATATTACGGCCGCTCTTTGAGAAATTAACGTGGAAAACGTTTCTACAGACCGTGCCCTTAATATACTGCGAATGCCCTCGTTAGTTTCGTATGCAAATTACACGTGGCAAATACCAGCGGCCTTGAAACTTTAATAGATACTTGGCACGTTTTCTGTATTACTTTGCAATTAGAGAAATCGTCAAACTGAATTTCATGAATTCCAAATGGGAATTAACGTCGTGATGAGCAATATAGTATAGGGATAGTAAAGTACCAACAGCGGATAGAGCACCAGAGAAATAAAAGAAACTATAATAAGTATGTACTTATATCTTGCATCGTTTCATTTGAACTCTAGTAATATTAGTTTATTCATAGTTTTATGTTCTTCAGGTTAGGCTTATTAACAGTTCCAACTGCTGCATCGCGTTTACTCTGTATGTATTATATTTTTCATTTAACCGGTTAACTGGCACGGTCCTTTTCATTATTCGGGCCCAAACTGGTAACATCGAAAAATTAAGTGAATCACACAAAATTTGGTATACAGGGGTTTTTTGAGTCGCTGAACCGATTCCGGGGGTAATTTTTTTCATCTGACACCCCCAACCCCTAAAAAATAGAATTTAGGGGTCAGTTTATCAATTCTTTACTAAACCTTTTTTTTATTTAAAAATTTTTTATTTGTGAAGTTTTCTTGTCTATAATTCGATTGCAGCAGTTACTTTTTTCAATGCCACCCGCAACCCCTGAAAAATAAGGGTTTAGGGGTTTAATTTTTTAGTTTTTTTATTTTCTACGAAAAAGTTTCGAATAATTTTATACCTGAATTCTTCATCCATAAATTCCACCGCAAGAGCTTTTTTTGATCTGCAAGTTTCGGCTTAGTACTAAAAGTCACCGCTAGGTGGCAAACAGCCATTTTGGTTCGGCCATTTTGAGTCTGCCATATTGAATTTTACAATTCCGATGCCAAATTCAGATTCAGCGCCCCCAAAAACCATTACATACCAAGTTTCATTCAAATCTTTTGAAAATCAAAAAAGTTATTCCGTTTGATCATATATGATACATTGACAGAATTGGCCAGATTTTTGTTTGATCATATATGATACATTGACAGTTAACCGGTTAAGGAGTAATAAAGTCGCAGTAATAATGGGGTAAATCCGGGAGACGCGGTTGATTTAATATAAAATGGCTATTAAAACTAATATAGACATTACTTATTTTATCAGAACAAATCTATATGTTCAAAATTTTATGCTGATTTGCTTTAAGACAATATTTACTGTAAATCGGGTTAAAAACTGAAGTCATGACATCTAACCACCTCTCCCGAGGTGTCGGGAGAAATGGTTTTCGTCGTTGGTAAAGACCACTCACATAATTATTCATGGAAAATTAACAAAGCATGAAGCAAAATTAATTATGAGTGAATACAACTACAGATTCATTCATATTTAATTTGTTTACGTTAAACAAGTAAAGAACACATCAAAGAAAAAGTGATACCTACTGGCCATTAGCAAGGCAAATGAATACAAAAGTGAATAAATAAACTAAATAAACAAAATTGATAATAAAATAATAATAAAAATAAAAAAAAATCATAACTCGACCATCTCACCTTTCTGCAGCGAGAAATGGTGTTCTCGTTAGCCCTGGGAGGAAGAGTTAATATGGCCAAATACTTTGGCTGCATTGTCCCTCAATATCTCTACTATCTTATTATGCCAAACATTAAACGAAAATAAACTTAGAAGTATATTTTAAATACGATTCTGTACACCGCTGTTTAACAAAAGAGGTTAAATGTAACCTCAATTTACCTTTTAAAGTCTATAAATCCAGAAAACACACAGAAGGAAGCAAAATGACGCTATTCGTTCAACTGTTTGACTTCTAGAGAAGTAATCGGTCTACATTTTAACACATTTTTACGTATAGAGTCTGAAATATAGCGACTCGACCAACTCTCCGGCCCGACCACGTCTCCCGTTTTTACCTTAATAATGTTAGCTAATTCCGAGGAAAATGATTTTCTAATCTCTTCTTTAAATTTCAGGCAGATGTGGTAGTGGTGGCTGAAGAAAGGAACAGCGCGATGACAGAATAAAGAATCTCCCTTGTTAAGGAATAACTAAAGAACGCTGGAGTATTGCATAAAAAATGAATTCCCAATAAAACACACATCCCCGAAAACTTAAACTTTTTTCTCAACCAGATATTGTTGATTAGACCGAAGAGGCAGAGGTGTACGAGCCCCTTTCTCCCGCCACTGTATATCATCCCCCTAGTCTCCGCTCAGAGGCCGAAATTTCCGAGGCAGAAAAATCCACCCCCCTCGTGGTTAACAAACCGCGTAAGAAGAGCGGCGGGTAAGGTTTACAGGAACACCATCGCCTTTCTCTCTCTGCAGGGACGTCAGAAGGGTATCGAGACTTTAATATTCTTCGACAGGCGTCTCACCCCCCCCCCCTTTCCCTGCGGGGGATTTTTCGCTCTGGCCCGCGTATCACCCTCCCCAGCCCGCGTTTCGCCTCGAATTTTAATAACTCCGAGAATGCTCAGAATCCAATAATGTCCCGCGTCGTCTTTCTTCGTGCGAGTACGCGCTTTTCTCCACGTACGAGGCCACCAGATTCGCCTGCCCGTGGCTGCGTTACGTACGAGAAGGGCCCTCGGCCGCGTCGGCTATTACGAGCACCCATGAACTTCCGTCTAGCGCAGACACAGGCTCGCGAATTCCCGCCTGGGCCTTCGCCCTTCTTCCCCGCCTCTTACCTAAGACCACCCCCCGTCGACCAGGAGCTCCTGAAAATCTCATATTCCGGAATGACGACGTGACTTCAACCCCTGGCACCCACCCCTGCCGGTCTTACGAGGGATATTCTTTCTCCGGCGTCGAATTGTTCGGGATCCAGGCGGTGCTCGCGGCCCGATTATGAATAAATTTCCGCACAGCTTCGCCCCAGTGCGCGGGGAACTCGAGATTTCACCGGGAACGACATCTTCCGAGGCAGGAGTTTGGAAATTCTATGGTCCGGCGAAAGAAGCGTCTGCTTTTCTATTGCGCGCTTTACGAGCACCGAATCGAGTATTCTGCTTTCATTTCACTTCCGTGGCGGAGCAGGTATGAAGTATAGGTAGGTAAGTTGCGATGTACTTGTTCGGTTCTAAACTACTTTTATCGAACGATTCTCAGGCGGTAAGTTCTTCATATAAAACTGTGGACGACTTCGAGGAATTATGTGCCCACGAACTGATCTCGAATTCCTTTTAAACCGTTCAAAGTACATACCTACAACGTTCCTTTGCGTGGTATACCCACTGTCGCCGTGGATCAAGAATTGGTACAGGACAGATCTAAAGAAACCCCTTTAAGGGGGTAGGTTGCCTTCGATAGCCCTAAAACAGGCCTTTTTTTCAAACGCAAATTATAATAATAACAGTAGTGAGAACGTTTTCTTCTGGTTTTGTTCGTTATTCTATGAGCTTTAACACAAAAAAAGAAAAGTCGAAATATCTCTATGTTCATAAAAGTTGTGAGTAAAAACGTAAAGGTGTGTACGCGGTACACCGTTTGATGGTTACACATAAAATCTCGAAAACCACTCCAACAATTTCGATGAAAATTTAATGAGAGATGCAGAAAACCATTCCCTACGATTTGTCTGGAGCAGATTTTCGAGATAAATTCTTAACAAAAAAGATAAAAAATATTTTTCATACATGAAATTAATAAAATCGTATTTTCAACATAAAAATTGTATTGTTTTTTTTTCTCGAAAATCTGCTCCCGACACATCGTAGGGAATAGTTTTCTGTATCTCTCATTAAATTTTCATCCATATCGTCGGAGCGGTTTTCGAGATTTTATGTTCACTATCAAACGGTGCACCGCGTACACACCTTTACGTTTTTACTCACAACTTTTATGAACATAGAGATATTTAGACTTTTCTTTTTTTGTGTTAAAGCACATAGAATAACAATCAAAACTAGAAAAAAACGTTCTCACTACTGTTATTATTATAATTTCCGTTTGAAAAAAGGACAGTTTTAAGGCTATCTAGGGTAACCTACCCCCTTAAAGGTGCATGTCCGCGACGAGATTTTACACGAGACTTTTCCATCACGAGACGAAGATCGCAACAATAACTAAATGTAAATAATAGAAATTTTTTAAAATATATCATTAAACTTGTCTCGTGAAATTAAAGTCTAACGAGAGACACGATACGTTTGTCTGATCGTGGATTTGCACCTTTTCGATACTTCACTGTGCAAATTTGCCACGGCCAAGCGTTCCAAAGTTAAGCACGAGTGGTCATTAAAATTTAAATGAAACTATCGTGACCGCGCCGAACCCAGAAACTTTGCCACAAGACGGCTTTTGTGCCAGACGACAAACGATCGAAGTGCATTTAAAAGTATCCCGCATTCAAGAGGAGCGATAAACGTCCGCGAGTGACGCATCGCCGAGTCGATGTGACCTCGTACGAATATGTGCTGCCAGCGATCCAGGGATCCCGCCATCGGCGTAAGCACCCTAATTCCTACCCCTGCCATTCCAGTCTCGTTCGTTTCCCGATTTCTATTTCAACCCCATTCCCGCTATCTGCGTCTCGCGGGCGGAGCCTTTACGAGAAAATCAGCCCCTCGGCGTAGGCGAGAGCCTGCCGGGATTTTCGGGCACCTGCACCCCGAAGAATAGATTTGCAGGGTGGGCGACGAAACGAGGAGGGGGTGGCGGAGCAGCGAGGATTCCGTCGTGGAGTCGCGAGACGATAGAGTCGGTACGTAGGAAAACGAGAACGGGGAATGGAGGATCGTGGGGGGATCGAGGGAGAAAAAGAAGGCTGCTGGGTCAAGGTGGTTGATGGCGGGTTGGTCGGGGGCGGGGGTGGCGGTGAGCTCGGAGGAATAAGGTAAGGATAATCGAAGCAATCGAACGGCGCTGCTATATAGCTGGCGACGAGGGCGTTGGGCCGCGAAATGAATTCCACCCTTCCCCGTGGGGTGGAAGAAAGCAGCACCCCCGCGCACACTTACATCTCCGGGGCTACACGTATGCGCGGGCACACCGTACCCCGGCGGAACGACGCTCGGGGGCTGCCCGGAGAATGATAACGTCGCGCTGTGAACGAAGATTTGTGAATACATTAGAGAAAATGCGCTGGGGTGGCCTGAAAGCTGAGGAGGGCGGGAAGATGGACCCTGAGAGATGGGCAGGATCGGTTCTCCCTCGGAGAGCACGCCTCGGAATCTTTCTCCGCTCGGGGTATTTATCTTACGATCGCGGGAGGGCGGGGGGGGGGGGTTACGACTGTCGCAAGTCAACGAACTTGGGCGCGGTGGGGGTGAGATTGTCGCGCCCTTCGCTGCTGGATTTAAGGTCCCTTCCGTAGTGTGTAGGTACTCTTGGCAACGCGCGTTCCTGCCACTGATTACAGTCGCCTCGTGCGATAAGGCGGATGAAGCCTGAACGGGGCATTTCTATTGGAACTGGCGTATCGCGTGATTTCAAGTAATTGAACGGAGGTTGAACGATATTAAGGCTGTAAGGCTGATGTTAATTTCTTTAACCTTTAGTCACGTGGGAACTTATCTTATCCTTTGACAAGTGGATGCAGAAACCGAAAGAGCGCACGGTCCGTCGCCATAGATATATCCAAGAAATTCAATGCCAATCAGTTCGCAGTGATTTGAAAGGCTTGTTAACGCCTCCGAGGCTCCAGGCCCGCTTTCGTTTCTACAGGGACACCTAATTCTCGACCAGGACGGGGCGATCGGTTCGATCTAAATTGCCCGCCGCCCCGTCACGTCCCACCCCACCCCCCCCCCCCCCCCGCCCCCGTGCTTGCCCCTCGTGCTCAAAGGGCACCGTGTTTCGCGACAGTGATAAAAAGAGTCGTCGGTATTACGAAGGTGGAGACATCGTTTCCGTCCTCCGGCCCCCGTCGTTCCTCCTCTCTGTCATTTCTTTTCCCCTCGGACGGGTTTCTCGCTCGCTTA
Source organism: Andrena bucephala (assembly GCA_947577245.1). Lineage (NCBI taxonomy): Eukaryota > Metazoa > Arthropoda > Insecta > Hymenoptera > Andrenidae > Andrena > Andrena bucephala. The sequence goes on along the minus strand of OX387715.1, from coordinate 92,856,749 downwards.
CTCTCCTGGCGAGAGACTGATGGCGGTTTATATTACGCGGATTCATATTACCACCAATTAAACTCCTATACCACCTCGGGCCTGCGGTGTTCATACGTTATACAGGGGGATATGGGACGTTGGTACCTGGTGCACGGTTCTCTCTACGTGCTCGTCTTTAACATTTTTCTACCGGGTGTCCCCTGCTCTTCTACTATGCCTCGGCCGAGGTCTCCTTAGCTGAATTTTCCATCGATCCCTGAGAGAATTGCGACGTCCCCCCCGTGTACCCCCTGTCGGTTCATTATCGCCGACAGAAGAATGCCTGCCCGTTCGCAAATTATTCGACGACCTTTGCGTGCAACGATCCCTCTTGCGAAAAGTCCCTCGGCGAGATGACTCGCAATTATAGGTAAAAGTCATGCACGCTAAATGGGCAGAGCGAGGTGTTCGCGGAACAAAGCCGTGGGGGATCGATGGTAATCTCGGTTTGTTTTCTGTATCGTTAGAGCTGGCCGAGTAATGAAAAATCGCGGGTGACGAAGGTTGCGGAACTTGTCTGTTAGTGGAACGCACCTCGCTTGTACCCTTTTATGATCACGTCAGATCGAAGTATTCTAATTAAAGCCTCTTGACATTTCAAGTTCCCCCTGTTTCTCACATTTCCTTGCCGGCATTGCTGAATTCCACTGCAGCAACTATTTACATTTCATAATTGAATACTCCTCCCGGGACATTTAAATTCGTAGCCGATCGGAGCTCGCTAAGGATCCAAGCCGCTTGAAGCACGGTATCTTCATCAAGCACGGCGTTTACGCTGAAATAATCGCTCCGAGGGAGAGCGTCCCGCGTTCTCCGAAGTCACCCGGTGTGCAAGGATGCGAGGATACCACCGCGCGAGAGGAGACATTAATATTAAGCGTCCCCACCCGAGCCGCGCGAAGATCGCCGATAAGATTTTTATAGTGCGACCAGGTGGCGGCGGACTCGCGCATTGCCAAATCGCGCAAAGGTTCTCCAACTCGGGTCTCGCGTTAGCCATCTAACCGAAACATCCTTAGCTCTCGATTTCCACGGTGTACAGGACTGCTCTGGCGAAACGGCCCACCACGCGTTTCCCGCGTGAAGGAACGATGGCCCCCTCGAAATGTTCGCGGGGAGGGGAGGCTTCTGTCGGGAATGAAAAAGGAACGCTTCCAGCAAATCGGCCGTCTAAAATTAGCGGGTCGAACAATGGAGCAGAGTACTAGAGAAGCCATCAATTTTCTAGGCTCTCTGCAACGGTACCAGAGCCGGCCAACACTCGAACCCCGGTTCCCAGAACTCATTTCAATCCGGGAGGATAATTCCACGGCGAAGACATTCCGACGGCCCGTGAGTCCTTCCACGTCACGGGCAGCGGGGATCCTTGATATAAATCTTTCGACTGCCAGCTTCCCGAAACTTGGTCGATGAAACGAATAACGCTGCGCGGGGACCTTGAAGTGAACGAGCTTCTGGATGAAAATTGGGGGGTTATTTAATCTGCGTCGGGATACTTTGCTTGCTTCGTGTTCTTCGTGCGCGTTGCTTTTGATTTGAATGGGTGGAAGGGATACGAAGGATGTTAGGTGTAAGTTGAGCGAGGTGTCAGACGGGGTGCACGCAAGTGGGTAGATTGGTGGAAGGAGATAGATTGGAGAAAGGAGGACACCTACGTCTTTTTTCGCGCCTAGTGTTGAATATGTTGATCTTTTAACCCTTAGTAACATGACTTTTTTATTTTACCCAGAAAAATTCTTGTCGGTGCATTTTTGTCCACACTTCGTCGTAAAAATGAGCAAATAATTCCTAGAGTAACAATTTTTTATATAAATGAATAATTATGGATGTAACTCCAGTGTTAAACTATGCATAAAGGTACCTATGTATTACAATGTTGAGCCAATGCTCGGTTTTGCAGAATGTTACACTACTTAGTGTTACATACATAATTATTATGTTCGACATCAAATTTATTCAAAAAGGAAGTCCGAAATAATTGAGAAAAAACATAGCATGCATATTTGGTACTTCAGTGCTCCTGGCGAAATTAAGAGTTGTAATCAACAATACGAGACAGTGTACCACAGTAGAATTTCTACGAATGTATATCTGCTCTAAGGACACTTGTTACGTATGGTAATAGTAAAGTAACGCTTTAAAGTTCATGAAAAAGCCCCCAAATGGTGCACACGATTTTTTCAATTCGTATAACATAGGTGATACCACATCTTTTTTTTTTTTGTATCTCGTTTAAAGAGTAATAAAGTTGAAATAATACTAAGGGTTAAAAAACTGTTAGAATAAAGTTTACTTTTAGTAACGGAGTATTTTTTGCAGGCAAACGACGGCAAAGGCTGTCATGGACGGAGCTCCTGATCTAAGGATTTATGGTAACCGAGAAAGCGATGTCGTTGGAATGTAAATTACAATGTTTGAATACATAAAAGAATCTTCCGTAACTTCATTCAATTTCCACCTTCAGAATCCTTCAAATACTAACCGAATCTAAAACACCCGTCACTCAATCCTTCATCCACCAACTCACCCCTTCTCTGGTATCCTGATCGTTACAAAAACTTGAAGATGCACAGCCCCGGAGGGCACGGAGGAGCCGCTGAAGCTCCCCGAAGGAGGAAACAGCGTTCGTGCGAGTGTATCCCTTTCCCACCAGCCTGCCAGAAGATCACGTAATTGACCCCCTCGAAAACAGCATCGAATCATCTCCTACTTCAACCCCACGCTCCCCCAAAAGACACTAGCCAAAGAGGCTTGAAATTGTCCGCGGTGGAATCCAAGCGGACGTAGTCACTTTGATTAATCCTCGCGATTCAATCGTGCCGGTCCGATGGGACCGCGAGGATCATACCACTTAGGGAAGCGCGGCGGAGTAACCTCCTATCGGCCGGGACGCGAGAATTCAGCGGAGATTAGCCCGAAGCTTCTTCGGGATTGAAAGTTCACTGGCATCGGGATTATCGTGAGGGCAGCGATACGTGCGAATCACGTCGCGAGTCACGGCCCCCTTTCGTGACCGGCGCTCGTGAATGCCGATGGGCGTATTCGTGTACACGTACCGAAAGGAGGAATCGATCCTGAAAAGATCGAGCGCCGCGTACGGAGGCAACGGTAGCAGTGCTGCTCTCTTATTGATTAACAGAGTGTTACGCCTGTTCTGTGTCGAGCATCGATCAGGCCTGATTGAAACGGCGCGGTCCGGCCGTGGAAATTCGGTCGCCGAGACGCGGCTAAACATGGGGGCTACCGAGCCGGCCGGGTTTTGCTTCTGGCGTGCGGGCACGCACCTCTCTCCGGACGGGCGTCAAGCAGATGAAAAGGCACGGGACGTTTACGGTAAAAACGTTGTTACACCGTGGAAAATAACGAGATACCGTTTTATCATGCACGGCATCGTCCACGCCCATTTCAATCGCATCCGCGGCGACCGAAGGGAGCGGGGAGGCAGACGCTGCGCGAACGATGATGCGGGAAAGCGAGGAACGTGATTCGGGCGAACTTTAGCGTGGCCCTCTTTGAATGCAATGTCGCGGGACGTTCGTGAGCTGGCGGTTCGAGGCGGACACGGTAACAGGGATCGCCGAAGGCGGGACCGTAACATTGTAATCATCCCGAGGAAGCATAAAAGTCAGCCGTCCGAGCGGACTTTGATGTTTCGAATCACGTCGCGGGTGGACGGTGGTCGTGCGTTCGCGATTCGAGCGGACTCATCGTTCGCGTAACCCTGGCCAGCGCGGGGACCAGCGGGGGTGTAATTTGTGCGAATGATTTAAATACAGACGGTTGTTATAAGTACCGTTGGGGCTTGTGAAAGTCAGTTTTGCCGGGACGCGCGATTAATTCTCGATACGAAAGTAAAGGTTGCTCGTGCGCGGAGATATTGATGAGAATGATGCTCGATAATTTTCGTCTGCTGAACCAGACGCGCTGGTGCGATAGTTCCCTGTGTTGATTAGTGAGACGTTCATGCAAAGTTAAAAGTAGTGGTAAATTAAGGTAAATGTACCAATACCCGGACGCTTAAGGGACTTAAGGAATAGCGGCAAAGTTTGTCTCCTAATTTAATTTGTAAAATCATCATGAAATAAAAAAATGTTGTTGAAATGTGGAAGATAACACAATATTATACTATCGGAAACTGCAAAACAAGTTTATGTATTATAATAGACGTACTTATTAACGAAAATACGAAAACTTGCAGATGTCCCAGTAAGCGGACAACCTAAAAATGCATGTCCAGATATCTGAACTACTTACATTCGCGAAATTCTTGTACCAGTAAATAAACTTAGACTTGTTTAAAAAAATATTAATTCTCTTGCAAATTTAACCATCCTAAACTAAATTTAAATCTATTTAATATTATAATAATGTATTATTATAATATATAAATAAGAAATGCTGTCAATATTTTCTTAGCAACTGACAGAAGTGTGTTGACAGAAGCTTAAGAAATTTCTCGAAATTTGCTATGCGCACGAAGTGTGTTACAAAATAATTATTTCTAACGATTTTGAATTTTCTGTAATATTGATTTTAATTAATATTGCTAAATACTTATTGCTATTACTGTTCAGGTACTGGGACATGGCTGGGCACTGGTACATTTACCTTATTTCCTATTATCTATTCGGAGAAATATACGAAAACATATATATTATTTTATGCAAGAAACAATGAACTCCCCACTTGAATAGCATGCTCTTCGAACCATCTCCAATTAACATCTCCTACAACCATTGCACTCGAGCCTGATGATTCCCGCGATGGGCCCCCTAATAGCCAAAGCCATTCGTTCAACCACCACTTTGCTTGCCTCCCTCTCGACGAGCCTGACCCTCGCGAAAACTCTCGTCCGTCGGTGTAAGTAACTTTTAATTCGTCTGGTAAGTTTCTTCGGCCGCTAACTCGACCGCGGCGTGTTTAGCTTTCGGGGGACTCGCGGTGGAGATAAATAAGGAGGAGTGACCATCGAGAAAACGAGAAAGAAGCGCGGCGGGGAAGAAGAGGGTAGATGGCGAGCGAGTGAAGGAGGAAGAAGGAAAGTAAGCGTGAAGCGGGCAAGTGGCCCTTTTGTAGTCGTCGGGTGATAATTTTTAATCAGTGCACCGTGGGTCCACCGTGAACGAACCCGCTCCTTTGTGCTCCTTTCGCGGGGAACAGGGCAGGCAGAGGTATTGACCGGGACCAAGGGCTCTTCGAGGCGGAAGGACAAAAGTTTCGGGATAATTGGATGAGACCAGACGTTCTGGAACCAAGGGCGCATAATCCTATAACCGCTATACTATAACGCTGATTTCCAATAGAATTCTCTGAAATTTTTTTCAATCTTCTTCTAAAGAGTATCCGGAGATAATGGCACCCGCGAGATGGCCCTTTGTCGTCGCTTTGACAGTGATTGTTCTTTCAGTGACGCGGCTCTTCGGAGATTAAGGCAATGTAGAACGTGGCTGAGATACGAAGTGTAGTAGAAATATATTTAAGAGTAGATAAATAGTTTTATATGAAAAGTTATTAGGGGAGACTGGGGCAAGTTGATACGTTTTTCAGTTTTCAATTTTTTTCATTTTTGTTTGAATTAATTACTTAATAACAAATAGGCTAACATATACTTTGGTCCTTCCTCTTTAATATACTGTAAATGAAAAGTTGAAAAAATACATACAAAATGAATGAAAATATGTTATTTGTACGAAGGTAAAATGTATCAACTTACCCCACTGCGGGGCAAGTTGATACTGCTCTGGGGCATGTTGATACATCTGTAAAATATCCGTTTAATGACTAAAGGATGGATGTCTGGAATATCCCACTTTAACATGAGGCGCTTGCTTCTTTTTATTAATGTATCTTAATAAAGCTATTTTATCTATTCCGTACATTCTCGCGCTTTGACGTAACGACATTGACTCCTTTTCTACACCGACACACGCTTTTTGAAAAATATTTTGCAGTATTTTGCCGCGATTCGTTTTTCTGACATAATTTCGTACCATTTTCCTAGAAATAAAAGGAAACATCCAATTAAAAGTAGTCGGGGCAAATTGATACACTGTATCAACATGCCCCAGAGAAAACGTATCAACTTACCCCACAGGAAGTCATTATGCACAAACATCTCCATAAAAAAATGTAGAGCATATAAACAAAATAACAAAACGTAATTACCTTACCTTCAAAGAACTCAGTGTGATACTCAATTAATTTGAGTGATAAAATTCTCTAACCCGTTTCAAAACGGATTGGAAAGTGAATACAACTATTTACTTTTTCTCTATAGAAACGAAAACAGTTAAAAATGGATTGCTAACGTTAAGGTACACAGACGTACGCTAAATCGTAGCAAAGAATTGAACAAGAAGCTTCACATATCTCGCACACAAGGAGCTACATATATACAGTGTCGAGATAATTCGTCTGCATCAACCTGCCCCCTGTATTAACTTGCCCCGTTCTCCCCTACTGCTTAGAATCAAGAATCCAAGCTGTACGAACATTATTTCCTGCGCGCACCTTTTAAAGCATTTAATCACGTTCCCTAGCTCTTTATATCGGTGTCTGCAAGCGAAAATTCGAAATTTCTCAACTCGCTTATCATTCACCGTGCCCCGCCTTCCTCTGCCCTTTTCACCGCGCCACGTAGCAGTAAACTCATTTCGGTTGGCGAGGCGCGTTCTGACAATTTGCCGGTCGTGCCTCGTGCGCCGAGAACGATAAAACAAGAACGCGTGGCCACCATAACCCCGAGGTCCGGCAGTGCACAACGAGTCGGGCCCCGGCGGAGCTTCCTCCTGGTTCCGCGAAGGTATGCAGCCCAACAGAGAAGGCTAGACTGCTGGGCACGCAGAGCGCCACCAGAGGCTATTAGGGCAGCCAGCATTCCGTGGTTCCCTGGCTTTACGAGGACGGGCCGCGGCGATCTCGGTCCACGAAGGCAAAACAGATTCCCTGGGAGCCGAGGGATCATTGCTGGGATTGGTTCGACGATCGTCGCGAGCACGGTTTTCTACTTTCACAGGAAATGCGTCGGGGCACAGTCGTCTTGTTCGAGCGTCGTGAACATGATCACTGTAACTGGGTTTGCTGAACGTGATTTAGGGCCCAGGTTGGGGAAGTGGAAGCAGTACGTGGAGCTTTAGTTGTGTTGCTACTGCCGTGATAAATGACAACACCACAGTAAGGAGAGTGAGGAGAAAATTCATTAGCATCGGTCAAGTAAGATTTTATGTAGTTTAAGGGGTTATGCCTGCCTCTGAGGTCTCACGGAACATGTATATTCGGGAATTTTTAGGGGGAAAATTTGAAGAGTTTTTTAATCAAACTTTTGTGTACTCGAGAGTGTACATGTTAAACTACGTGTAGTTATTTTTGCGATGGAAAATATAAATAAGTAAAAGAAATATCAGCGATCTTTCGGCAGCGATTTTTTTTTCAATAGTATGCGGTGGCTACTCTAATTTTGACCTGGTTCATTCGAAAAAAAGAATTCACGGGAATTTAGTTAGTATATTAGATTATCTAGTCCTTAATCGTTCAATATCCCGAAAAATTAATTTACTACAAAATAGTAGACGGCTTCTCATAGCAAAAGTATCGATTTTCGTCACAGAAACGTTCTCGTCTTTCATCATTTTTCATCTGTAAAATAAAAACTACGCAATGGAAATGAAAAAGCCACGATTAAGGACTAGATATTCTAATATACCAACTAAATTTGGTCGAATTTTTTATTTCTGATGAACCAGGTCAAAGCTACAGTGGTCACCGTAAAGTGCTTAAATAAAACAACGCTGCCGGGAGATCGCCTATAATTCCATTATTTATTTCGATATCGCATTGCAAAAAAAAAAATACAAGAACTTTAAAATATATACTTACGAATATACAATCGTTTATTTAAAAAGTCTTCAAATTTTTATAAAAAAAATCCCGAAAATACTTGTGTTTTCAGACCTTACAGGTAGGCATAACCCCTTAAGCGACTAGTTTCAGGCTAATCTTATTATTAAATTATTCATAGTAGATTGTATTCTAGACAGTAAATCAATTTACTAAGTAGTAAATTGTGTTCAGTAAGGCTAAGATACTAGTAGACCAGTCTCGCACCAAAAAGTTTCAGTTTTATTAGAAAGAAATACGCGAAGAGAATTTTCTGGTATCCATCATTGGTGGAGCACCCATTGGCGGCGTGGGTGAGCGGCCAGGCGTGCGTGTTTGCGTATAAAGGGAATACACCCGATGGTGTGGGTGCCACATTCCAAGGCCCATTCAAAGGGCCATGCCCAACGTCGTCAGACATGCCCACAAACAGACAGGCAGACGCTTGGACGATTCTTTTCTCTATCAGGCCAATGCGTTTTAATTGTCTTGCGCTTTGGTATGCACTCGTGATTCCTCTCGAAAATTTCTTCCAAGAAACTCCGTCCAGCCTTCGTTGCCCTAGAAAGCTACTAATTGTTTCCTGACTAATTACCCGATTCATATGAAAACTATACGAGTCGCATTCGAAAGACAGCTACCTACTCCAAAATGTTCTGTGCTAACATCTTTGTCATAAAACAGTTATGGAACGTGGGTATAGAAAACGGCGACATTTGCACTAGGAAGTGGCTTGAATATCGGCGAAAGAGGGATCCGGTCGACCATGAATAACGCCAGCGACGAGGAACAGGAACGGCCGTGACCAGCCGGGGCAAAAAATTCCTTCGGACCTTCGCCCATCATTTCGTAGTCAAATTAAAGCTTCTCCCAACTGCCCGATGAATGCGTTTAATCCAAGGAATGGAAAAGGAGGCTGCCGATCGCGGTTTAATCGTCCAAGGCCGGGCCCCGGTTTCGGCATTGTTTTGTGGAATTAGGACGGTTCGAGTGGGCCGACGAGGCCCCGGATCGGAGAGGGACCGAGAAAGAAGGGCGAAGAAGGGAAGACAGGATGAATCCGTGGAGGAGATGGAGCAGCCGCCGTCCGCATACCTTTAATATCTCCACACAGAGTCCTTAGTAGCTGTTGGACAGCCAACGGCGATGACGTGACACTACCGGAGTTAAGTGGCGAAACGCGCGGGCAAAAAGCCAGATGAAAAACCATGCCGAAACCGAAGCGAAGCGGCTAAAACAAAGGAGGTGTGGAGGTGTGACGAAAGGCTGAAGAGGGAAAGGAGGGGCGAACCGTCCACCTTCCTTCGCCGTCGTTGCTTTTTCCGTCGAACTCTCCTTCGTTCCGAGCGCTCGTCCTTTTTTCTTCACTCGCCCCCCACCACCCCCCCCCCCCCCCACCTCCCCCGTGCACCGTTTATTTTCCCTCTCCGCCTATCGTCTTCTTATTCCTTCCGCGTCCGTTTTCGTTCCGTGCAATCTCGCGACGACGCCGAGATTGGGAGCAGCACCGGCGCGCCAGCTCCTCCCGCTACTAGCTTTTGCGCGCTTCAGCTTTCCCGGGGTAAGATACTTCCACGGCGCTTGAAATATCGAGCACGCGGGGTCTTATTCGATTATTTAGAGCCTCGATACTCTAAATAAGCTACCTTCAACCGCAGAAAGGGGGAATAAAGTATCCCGCCCCGTGCGAGGGGTGTATAGCTCCGTCGAAACTCGATCAGACCCGCCGAAGATTATTAGGCTGCCTCGCGTGGGTCGCGATAAAAATTATTTTTCGCCTTGATTGAGATCTCTTGGGAGCAGGTTCGTGAGCCGGTGGTTACGTACGTGTGGACCACGTTACAGGACCCAGTCCCTATGAAATATCAATGGCTTATTACTAATGTAATCTCTCGTTCAATGCACGATGATTGCCAGACAGGCCACCGTGCCACCCCCCCCCCCCCCACCCTCCCGCCCCTTTTTCCTCCGCGCGAACGCAACATCCAAAAACTCCGACGGCACATTTGTTACTCTTTTATATGGGGCATCGTTCTGACGAAATTTCACGCGTCGTGATGAGTGGTTTTAAAAATTCCAACACTCCGCAGTGTCGTTTTTTTTATTCATTTCGAAGTCTCGATTAAGCTATCCGCGATCGGATGGAAATATCTTTCGTTCAGCATTCTACTTCTTCGTCCTCCACTTTCGGAGAGCGTAACAGGCGGTGTAACACGAATTCCAATGAGCATTTCTCGGAGGCTACGGCTTGCTCCGACCCTTTCCAGCAGAACTTAACGCCATTAACGCGTTCATTACTCACGGGGTCCATTGAAGATTTCAGAGATAGGTGGCCGCGTCGATGGCAAAGGAATACAATGCAGTGTATTCTAACGCGGCCGGAGGGAGAACGACAGGGGAGCCCGTAGATCAACGACAACCGATCGGAGGACAGGCTTCCGTTCCCCGATCGGACACGCGGCTGGGGAGAAGTGACAGGGGTTAGAAAAAAGTAATCGAAATAAATCGAGGAGGCCTGGGCGAGCGCGAGCTTGCATGCCAAACGGCCATTTTTAAAACTCCGCCGGGAAAATAAGAAAAACTCATCAAGTAGGGATGATTGCCGTTCCCTCCACCCCGGCGAGCGGGCTCGCAACCCTCACCCACGGGAGCAACCACGGCCTCGGCGCTATTCCCTGTCTGTAATCTAGGCCCTCCCCCTCTGCCGGGCCCTCAGAAATTCGCCTACGGGTTATTGTCCAAGTATCTTCGCTATGTTGACCTTCAATAATGAAAGAATACCTCGGAACAACGATATACAAGAGTGGATCCGCAGGGACCCGGAAAATGCGGAAAATCAGTCGTAGACCTTCGAAATATTAAACAAACTGTGGCGTTGCGGTGAATGGAGAAGCTTGACGAAATTTAAGATGAATTTCTTTTAGAATTCACATTCGATCTGTGTGCCTATTTTGTAGACTTTGGGCTTTAAGCATTTCTGTGTGAGATTATATTCGAGCTGAATGAATTCAATGTGAAACACTTAATACCAGCGCCTTAATTGCCCAATGCTGAATGCAGTTGAATGAGGTCTGCATTGATAACATCAACCGTACCGTAAACTGGGGGAACATTGACAACACGGGGTAACATTGGCATACGCCGGAGTTACGTCGTTTTACTTCAGATTACTAAAACTTAACCTGTTAATGCTATTTATATGATGTGCCAATGTTACGAGTAGATTTTAGTTAAGATGTCAGAAATAAAATAAAATAAAATAAACAAATTTAAGTGTCAATGTAGGGTAAACGCACCAATAAATGAACACTCAATGCTAATGAATGAACACTATTATAAAATTATGTTTTCAGCGCGATTGATTCCACGTGCTGCAAAAATTGTTTGGATATGGAGCAAGAAATTAAAAAAAGTCTCTAATTAATTACTTGCTTATTTTAATAACTTATTTTACTCATTTTAATAAAAAATGTCCATTCACTGGTACGTGTTCATTTACCGGTACATCCACCCTATCTTACTGACTTCAGATTAGTAAAACTTAACCCGTTAATGCTATCTAAATGATGTGCCAATGTTACCCCGGTACGGTAACGTTTTTAACATGTATTAAAGAAGGAAAGGGACAAAAATTTTATGCATTTTGACACTTGTAGTACAATCACAAAAGATGCAATGTTATGATAGGATACTTAAATCAAATGTAAACATATTAATTTTTACATTATATAACAAAATGTTTCAAAAACCTGCCAAATACCAAAAAACAGTTCCCCCAGTTTTCGGTAATATAGGAAAACAGATTTACATACTACTTACGTAGCGATAGATTTCGAACCATTAAATTGCCTCATGGCAGTCCGGTTTTGAATGCCAAAGAAGTGACATTCTCTACTTTCAATTACTGCCGGATAAAAACTCTTCAACAAGCATCACACTCGCGCGCGAGAAAATATATTCCTCCGAGGAATCCCCGAACTCTGTGTGTGCTTCGCGAATAACGCGGATCGTCGGGCCGCGACACGAGCTAATTTCAAATTCGCTCTTCCCGTCGGAGCCGCGGGACTCGTCCCGTTTCTCGGGGAAAAATCTCATTTCGTTTGCCCCTAAAGGCTCCCCTAAGAACACCCGCTTTCTACGACCCTGCGCGCGGGCCGAGCCAATATTTGCCTAAGGAAATTCAGAAAAGTTTACGCACGAGTCCCGAGGCTGACTGCCTTCCGAGCTCGGCTTTTCTTCAGTCAATTTTCTCTTCGCGACCCTCACCCCCCCCGGCGTCGTTTCTTCTTCTTCCACCTCGAGTAATATTTCCGCGCGGCGCGAGGGGTTTCGCGAGCGCTGTCTAGCGAGGTAATGATTTCGTGCAGCGAAGTAAAAAGTCGAGACGGTGCTGGGGAATTAATTCTCTTTGGACAAATTTTGATTGTTTTTAGCTGACGCCAGTATAACATTTAATATAATTTTGAGGGGCAACGTTGGATCACGTGATCAAGTAACATTAAGATAATCGAGGAAAACGCGGAAATGTTAACGGGTACGTAGCTGTAAGGAGTCTCATTATCGGGATATTAGTGCAGCGTCGACAGTTTTAATTCAACTGGGTGGACTAATAGCTTGATTACCACCAAAGGTTACTGCTCACGGATTAAACTTATTACTCATTTTTGCTGTTAGTCGAAGAGTTGAGGCTGTAAAGGTGTTTGGCAGGCCTAATGTTACTTTCTATGTGAAACTTGCATCGCATAAGATCGTGAATAATTACGTAAGTCTTGTAGAAATCCAGTGTGCCTTTTCCCCTTAATTTTACAGAATCATAATTTCTGTGCTAAATTTTATTAATCAAATGCGTAAATTGGATACGTTAAAAGCCCCTTATCCAAAATTATTCCTGGCAGCTCTTACAAGATTAATTCCCTCGATTTTCCGTTCCAAGTGTCTGCAGATACGTAAGTGATTACAAAGCTTATTTAAGGATGTATCGGACGTACAATATCAGACAAAAGTATATGAAATTTGAAATACTTGAATATCTACGTCTTACGGATAGTAAACCTAGATGTAAGGAATTCGAACGACAGTTGGAGTCTTATTTTTAATCCTAGGAAGGTATTTTTCACTTTACAAATGCTTTCTCAAACATTATTTGCTAAACTTTTGGCAGAGAAAATGCCCAGAATTCACAATTTTCTCAAGTTATAATTTATTTCTTTAAAACGGTGTAGTGAAAACAATTGAAACTCGGCAGATATTTTCATCTACCCATATACTGCATGTACAAAAAAATTGAAAACATTGGCACTATTTCTTCAACATTTTTTCAGATGGTTTATCCGTCAAGATCGTCTCTTTCCATAAGAGTACGTGTAAAATCAGTGAAAATTAAAATCGTTATAACTCAGTAACCATTTAGTGAATTCGTTTAAAATTTTCGGAGCACATCAGGAAGTTTAAAAAGAACAATCTCACAAATTTTCATCGACTTGGCACTATTTTGAAAATAGGTCCAATACATCCTTAATCGATAAGATCATCACAGCTATTCTAGAAAAATTCACCATTTCCTCAGGATACCTGATTCTACTTACAGTACAAAACATTTCTATTTATACCTAACACAAAACACAATATGCAGTAAAATACTCATAACGTCCCCGTCAACCTAATGCTCCAAGTATCCCTGCACCCCCTCGCCAGTAACCTATTTCAACCCCCTGTCGCAAGAAATTTCTTTCAAATTCCTTTCTTTTTACGTCGAGCATCGCCAAGACGAACGGTTCGGTTTCCCAAAAATCTTTCCAGGGAAGCCCGTTAAAGTTTCACTTGAAAAGCACCGGCGTATTCCCTAGAGCCCCGTGACATTTACGAGATAATCGCACGCGACAAAAGCGAGTCGCGAAATTTTACGGGGTTCCGAGCACGGTGGAAATATTCCCTCTCCGTTCGAGCGTCCCGACAGAAACCGCAATTATAGTCGTATTATGTTCCGAGCTTCGCGTGCATTTCCTTTTTCTCGGCCGTCCTGCCGTTCAAGTGTGAAACTCGCGAATAAAGGCGTCTCCTCGGCGTTGCCAGTCCGTAAAAAGGCTGGACACCGACAATTCCTGTGATAACATTGGATCCTTTATCCCGTTTTACGGCCGTCCCCTCCCTGGGTTCCTATGTTTCGGCCTCGGACGCGTTATGTTTTACATTTCCACGTTCCTGGCCGACGTGATTTTAGTGCCCTTTTCCCTGGCCACGATTGTGTCCCTTGTTCGGGAATCATCAGGGGCAACACGGAATCGTGCGCGCGGGACAGAGAGCTTTTTACGATTCGAATGATTCAAGTATTTTATCGGGGGACGAGGAGTTGCTGAAGGATTTGAAAGAGTTGTGTCGGTTTAGGTAAGTACAAAGGGGGAGGAGAATAGGGGAACTGTTAGAGCAAACGTTTCTTCAGGATTTCAAGTAAAATGATAAACGGTCAACAGCGTCAACTACTCTAATTTCGATTTTGCAGATTTGTATGTGGAAGTAAACGGGTAAAGAAAGTTCAGAGTTGATTTTACAAAACAACACTTCCCCACAGGCTTCAAGTTCCTGAAGAACCTTATAAGAAGATGGTATCAAAACGTTTATTTGGTACCTACCTACCAAGGAAGTATTCGATAAAAATTGAAATTCGTTTACCACAAACATCAGTCTGGGCCATTGAAATCGTCACGTTAAATCGAAAGTATTGAAGGGTCACGAATCGTTTGTCCAACATTCGACAGAGTGGCGAGGAAATCCGATCCCGTGCTAGGATCGTCTCCATCGCGACTCGGATTTAGATTTTTCTTCTTCAGATGAGATCCGGGGAAGCCTAGAATGGCCGCTACGGTACAAAGATAAATCTCTTTTCTGGTCCAGGATCCTTGACCAGCTCCAGAAAGAGGTTCCCGTCAGCTCTTGTCCGTGAAGGAACCTGGGGGGATTTGAATACGATCGATACCCAATAAATAAGGATTCCCGTGATTATGGAGCTGGCTCTTCCACGTGGAAATCGAACGAGGTTGAGAGGGTACGGAGTTGGGCTTGCTATCTGTAAAAGATAACGAGACAACCCTTGGCGACGGTAGTTGGGTTGGGCTTCGTTAGAACCGAGTCCCTCTCACGATTTCTTCAATTCCATCCGAGCGACTGGCAGCGTAGACCGCTGGCGGAAATTCGACGAGTCAAAACTGAACAGAAATTATTCCCGGGTCCAACGAATTTCGTATTCGAGTGGACCTAACGAGAACAAAGCGCTGCTGCTCGAAAAGAACGTTCGAAATTATTCAGTGAAGTATGAAAAATTACAAGTTCTCAAATTCTCTTCTCTTTACAATTCATGCCGGTGTCCTTGCGCGCCCGCGAATTAAAATTCGCCCGGTCAAACGCGTATTATCAGATTAGTATGGTCCGACAGTCACGAACATTGTGCCTCTTCAGGGAATACATGAAATCGTAGCAGCTCTGATTCGCGCAACGTGATTTCGAAGATAAAAAATGCCCGCAGGCGGCGCCAAGGTGAGATGAACGGGCGACGTCCGTTATACATTACCATCACTTATCATCGTCAATGGAAAATTACGAATCCCTTTATAAACCCATCTATCCCGGTCTTTGTTATCCTAACGGCGACGAATCAACGAACCCGCGCGATTGAATTAATTCGGCGCTCCGTCACTTCGATCTTCGACCCGCGGGCACGGGCAGGGCTCGGGAAAAAAAGGGGGGGAGAGAAAAAACGGAAAAGAAGATGACGAGGGGGTAGGGGAGGGGGGAGGGGGGGTGGTGGTCGAAGAGGGGAGAGGGGCACCGTGCGAATTCCTGTGCGATCAAAACGAAGAGGAGCAACGGGGGAGGGGGGGGGGGGGGCAAAGGAAGACGAAAAAAAGGAGGAACAATCGAATACCTGGCCGGTAAGAATTCGCATCGCAAATCCGTCCCACGTCAGCGGACGGACCGAAATCACGAATTCTCGGACTGTTGCGTGATCCGGCGTTGATTTATGACAAATAAGAGAATTCGGGCTGGCGACGCACGTTTCGAGCGGTATAACCAGGCGCGTACCAATAATGAATACGTATAAGGAAGAGAAGGAGCCCACACCCCCTCCTCTGCACACCCCCCCCCCCCCTCCCACCGCCGCCCCGCCCGGCCGTTCTATCCACCCGTGGAGGGAGGAAGCCAAGAGAGTACGAGCGTCGACTTATTTGAAATGTAAAGACGCGCCTCCTCTCTCTCTCTATCTCCCCGCCGTCGGAGCCTCGTCTCCGTCCCCCTCCCGCCCACCCCCCATCCCCCGGCCGGACCGCGAATATTCCATTAGCGACGGTGTGTGCGTGTAGGGCACCGCGCGTGGCATACATGCATAATCGTATATCAAATTATTTATATGTGCACCGGTGCACGGCAATGCGTCTGCAGAATGTACGCGCGCATCTCTTACGTGGGGGCCGCGGGTGCGCGCGGCCGCAACACCGACGACGCCCGTTCTTCACCTGTGCCACGCACAAACACGCGCCACCGATGGCGCCGTCAGTCAATATTTATAAGCCCTCGTAGCTCTCCGTTTGTTTAAACCGTCCGCGAGCCTCTTTTTGCGAGCGACGTAAAATACAGCGCCATAAATTGTCGCCGGGATCTAAGCTGGTTTTCGGGGGATTACAGGCGCGACGGGGACGCGCGAGAATATTCGCTGGGCCCCGCTTGATTTCTGAACCACGCACGGCTCCTTGACGGTGCGCCCGGCGAAAGTGACTGCTCCGATGATCGGGAGGAGTACCTTCGATATTAGACGGGCTGAGAAACCTCGAAACTAAGTAGCCAGTTTTATGGTCACAGAGTTTTGACGCGAGAAGTACCTGCCAGTGATTCTCTTGGGTCACATGGGCGGCTGTCTATGGAAGTGTTGGGACGTTAATGGAAAAGAGAGATGATACCACGCGTGGGTGGGAAGTTTGTGGCAAATAGATACGGAGATCCTTGTTTCTAATTTTATCTGAGAAACTTCAGACCACACTTTGCACACCCTATCGGCCATTCCTCTCTAAAGCATCGTTCCAACTCTTTTTACTGACTTATCTCCCTCCCGGCTGCGTCAATCGGGATGATTAATAAAATGAAAAAAGAAGGGGAAAGCTTCGTCGAGGATTCGAATAACGATCATTTGAAACCTTCACGGACACCTGCACGCGCGTTCCCGTGCACTTCGCCGGCCCATCTTGGAGCTGCTCGAGGTTGGTATTGGTGCGTATACCTGGATCGATACATCCTCTGTACCTACGCGCACGAATTATCCGCAAAACGTTTCCCATTATGATTATGTTGCTCTACGATCCAGATGTTCGTGGCACGTCCGATTGAACTCAGCTTTGTACGTGATCGGTAAGAGGGTACACCTTCCCTTCCTTTCGATACTCTTATTTCCTTTATGCTCGGTGGGGCATCGCAGCGTTACCGAACGATTACCAGGACTTAATATTTTTACCGGCTGGAATTTCGCTAAATCTGTTATTACGTACCAGGTTTTTTGTCAATCACCACCAGTCAAACCACCGAGGGCGTTGGTTCGCGAGAGAACACGTTCCAGAGGCATCGTCGGAGATTATTATTTCACTTACAACTTCTTCGGCGATTCCGTTCGCATTACAAATTTCTTGTCGCCCCTTCGTCATTTTCTGCTTTTATGCGCTGCGCTGGAATTTTCCATGATTGTTCGGAGTATTAAATCTTCGGTTAAACGGAGAATTACTTTCGCATTCGGAGTACCTAGATTATTTTCTTGCCAAACGCGGTATTTCTGTTTTTCGATTTATGAGACATGTTATGTTCTGTTTGCATTCCTCTTCTATAGGACTCGATTTAATTTAAGAAAGCTCTTGTTGCACAACGAGCTATCACAATTAATGCAAATTACGAGTGACAGTAGGACGAACAATAAAGCGTACGTATTCCACGGAGGGTGATGACAAAGTTTAACTCTCGCCGCATGCTTTGCATACTGATTCGTGGTGCATCTCGTATGCACGCGCATTATCCGTGAAATTCTTCCCATTATGATTATCTGTTCGTTGCCGTACGATCTAGACGCGGTACGTTCGATCAAGCTGATCGTTGTACGTGATCAGTAAGAAGGATACCTACTTCTCTTCTTTTTGGTATTCCATCTTTGTACTTGACCGCGTAGAGATGTCAGTGATCTTTGTATTAAGCCTCCATTTCCTACTTAGGCTCTCTCCTTTTTATTCAAACGTTCGGTGCTCTTATTTTAAAACAAGTTCAACGTGTCTTCTGACAAAAGTAGATGTAACGGCTGCGAAATGACGAAACACATTCGTGATCTTTTCACGCACAACAATTTCAGGAGATAATAGAAGCTTCCTTAATTACGAATAAAAACTGTTAAACTTTAGCAGAACCCGATCACAATTCTTATGCGTCAACCCTACAGTGCACGCGTGAATTAAAATTACACCATTGCACACGTTGAACCTCGCAGGCCCATACCTCGGTATTTTGAGAAAAAAATATTTTGGGACTGCACGTAATTTATTGCGCTCAGTTTTTATTAAGAAAAATATTTATGAATAAAATGAAATACTTATCATGAAAGGTGACACCAGCCTCGCGAAGAAATATCCCCGAAGCAATATGATTACGAAGAAGTTTTTTTAATGATACTTAGTAATTAGGAATAAGATTCGAGTAACGTTCGACGTTCAATAAGGAAAATGGAATGAATCGCGACTTTCGATTCAATACGATCCCCCGGTTTCCTGGATTTCTCAAAAGCTCCTGATTGATCGATGGCACCGAGTGCTGGCTAGTGGGAAAAATGACGAGGGATGGAGTTCGCTTGGAAGGGGCACGAGGGGTGGGAAGGGGTTCACGTACACGGTTACGTGATCAGCATTAACCCTCGTCAGTCTTCGTTCCTTTTTGGCTAAAAAAGGGAGCGTTTTAAATTTCCTCGACTATTTTCGAGGGTGGCCTCCTTTGATCGGGCGAATGTCATTAGGGCTTCTACTCTTACGAGCACGGTAGCCACAGTCGAGGCCCGAGCCCCCGAACGAACTCGAATTTCTTTCAGCAAATCCACGACAAAACTGGATTAACCTTGCCTGTCTAAAGTTTCGCATGCTTTAAATTCACCTGTCTCGCAGAATTCATTTCACGTTCCACGTGTTCCCTAAACATTCTACGAAAATTCATTTCTATTACGTACAATCAAACCTAATTAAATACCTTTCCCTTATTCAATCTAATCACAACAAGCTACACTACTTTCCAAAAAAATCTAACTTCCTCTAACTTCCTCCACGTTCGTTCAACTCCGCGCAACTACGTTTCAGCCCCAGAGAGTTTCAAGCTAGAAAATCTCACTGAAATTTCCCTCGCGGTAACAAATCTCGCGCCTCTGAATGTCTCTGATTTCCACTCCAGAGCCTCGATACAAAGGACAGTGTGTAATTACGAACCTGAGTTTCGTACCAACAAACAAGCATCCACTTTCCACGAGCTCCTACTCGACTGAGGAAACGTTTCCATTCGTTTCCTCGCGATACCGTCGGTTTTAAATCGCACGAGGGAGGGAGATCAGCTAGCAGGGGCTACTTTGGCACGCGGGATCATCATCGTGAACGAAAGCGCCAGGGGCGGAGGGTATCGCTCCAAGTATTGATTGCCGATCGTGTCGCGCGCACCCCTGACGTGAATTATCATCGGCGATAGTAAAAAAAGCCCTGAGTCATCGGCTTCGTTCGATAGTCACCCTTCATCAGGCAACGCGGAACGGTTCGCTCGATGGTTTCGTATTCCGTATACGAGCGTCTCTCCTTTGCATTCCTCGGCTCGCCGGGGAAACTCCAATACCATTTATCATAATTCATTGACATCGACGAGATAAAACGGCGGCTTAAGTCTCGTGCCACGGCGACCGCGTACGTCAGCGGCGGGAGTAAAGGCCTTTCCACGCGCGACGCTTCTCTAACCCACGAATGCTATTTCGGATTCATGTGTTCGCTTCTTAACAAACATAGGAGGAGTTTAAGAAGGATGAATGGGAAGCAGGCGACGCACGAATTTCTGAGAAAGCGAGTTGCTGAAGTGCCATTTATGGAAAGGCCTTAACCTTTTGTTATACAGTTGTGAATTATTTTTTTTTTCTGCTTGAAACCGATCAATCGGTTTTGAACTCTTGCACTTTATGAAAAATCTCCGTCTCTTTTACTCCAGTTTTCAGTCTAAATGCACAGGCGCTGAAGAGAAAAAGTAATTTCTAGGAAACTGCAACACGCGTGTAAAAGTTCATTGGCAAACGCATTCCAAAGTGGAACTATTGTGCGAAAGGTGTCACCAGAGCAATGGAAGTGAATGAAACAATACTTATTTATAATAGTAGTCGTTTACTCTGTTCCATACTTTATCTTTTTTAAACACAACTACATCGCTTTTTAGTTTTTAATATAAAATTATTTGTAAAGGAAAGTCATCATCTTAACTTAAAGAAAATTAGAATTCCAAATGAAACAAAGAACAGGTAAAAATTAAAAAATAAAACACTATAAAATCGTGAAGTTGTAAAAAGTTGAGGCTGCTCAGGAGCCTCTTTTAAACACAACTACATCGCTTTTTAGTTTTTAATATAAAATTATTTGTAAAGGAAAGTCATCATCTTAACTTAAAGAAAATTAGAATTCCAAATGAAACAAAGAACAGGTAAAAATTAAAAAATAAAACACTATAAAATCGTGAAGTTGTAAAAAGTTGAGGCTGCTCAGGAGCCTCTTTTAAACACAACTACATCGCTTTTTAGTTTTTAATATAAAATTATTTGTAAAGGAAAGTCATCATCTTAACTTAAAGAAAATTAGAATTCCAAATGAAACAAAGAACAGGTAAAAATTAAAAAATAAAACACTATAAAATCGTGAAGTTGTAAAAAGTTGAGGCTGCTCAGGAGATTTGCAGATGATCCACGCTTAAAGCATAGAATAGTCCGTGGGGCTTCTTTCTCCTTTCAGTTCGTCGTTGCTTTTCAAGAAGGATTATGCAGGCCAACGAGACGAATGACTAAATTTCTTATCGAAACGAGTACAAGAGTCTGTTAGTAAAAACGATGAAACTACGCACCGAATAAAGTACATTTGTCGTTGGAAACTACTAATTACAAATAAACGTGAGATTATTCGCGCTTCTACGTGGATTAGCCCCCACACTTCGCGTTAATCCGTTGTAATAGCGCGCGATGCTCGCGTAGCACGGTTAAATCGCGGCAGAGGTGATGTTCCTTCGTGCCTCCAACGAACCATAAATGATTCGGATAAGCGATACGGCGTGTACGCGCGAACAGGAAGCAATTAGCACCGCGCTTTCGCGAATTATCGTCGGACGTTACTTTCTCATCTCATTTTCTCGGCAATATCATTGCGGAGAAAATAGCGCGAAACGATTTCCAGGCGTACCGCGGCCTGGCATTCCTATAAGAGCATTAGCAAGCGTTCACCGGCCGAACGGCGAGGCGGATCTTTGTGTCAGCTTGCATAATTCAGCTATTTACTTGTCGTGTAATGTGCGACTCGGTTGCCTGGCTCGTTCACTTTTTGCGCCACCATTTTCCAGGGCCGTGATTACAATGCCCTCGGCGGCAGCGTACGCCTGCCTCGGCAAGAACGTAATCACGCTTCTAATTGCGTCTAACGACATAGATATCTCGGGCTGCTTAAAGAAACGGCCCTTCTTTCGGGGGCCTCGGACATTTCTCTGCCGCAAGAAAGTGAAGCGCAAGAACGGATGCGATTCGAGGAACTTGGACGCGACGAGGCAAAACAGAGATCTTACTAAAGGGAACCAATTGTCACTTCTGAGAATTGTGTGCACGTACACCCGTACAGCTAATGAAGTGATTATAAGCTTCGGAATACGTAACGACAAGTTGTTGGAGGATGAGGCTACGAGACACGAAAATTGTGTAATAAACCTGCGCAGCGATGCAAGTCAATTTCGAATCGAGTAGAATCTCGTTCTCTAGCATTCGTCACGTGTCAACGTAAACAGAAACATAGGGGAGAGTTGCCAATATCGTACTGGTCACCTAAATCGTACCTCATCAATTTCTCAGTAATTAATAAATCTAAACGACATTGGATAATAAAAATATCAAGTAAATGCGAAATAAGAAATGGAAACAAAACCTTTTGAACTTAGACCCTATTTTCTGCGTGTTATAAACATTTTAAAAAATCAGGTATGATTGATGTAACTTTTTACAAGTCTATTTTAGCTGATAATAATCAAACAATGCAATTTTGTCCTGTATTTTTGTATTTTTCTGAAAGCGGGTTTAATGTAGAATATTCTACATTCATTTTAAGTACATATTACATTCATTATAAAGTTTAAATTGATATTAATAAATAAATTGATCATGTTTCCTAAATCGTACGACTACAATCGTACCAGTGGGATTTGACAAGTTGTATGTTATGTAGGTTATGTACGTATATCATATTCATAGGTTATTGCGGCCTGTGTGTGATCCATATACATATATATATGTTACTATTTAATAATCATTACTTTATGTTGAATATTTGCTACTCTATTTGTTATTGATACTATTTTTGGTGGAGGTACGATTTTGGAAACCGAGGGGTACGATTTAGGAGCCCGGTTGCCTAAATCGTACCTTTTACAGTATGTGACAAAAAGATTAATAACAAATTAATTTGTTCTGAACAAAAGGTAAAGCATATAATAGTAGGGTAGATCGGGGGCGGTAGTAACACTTTGAGTTTGGAACACGATTACGCAAGAACTATCCTGCCCTCCTTAGTTAAACTGTCCTATTTAGCATTTTTTCAATTTTTGGGATATGTTGAAATATTTGAAGTTCCACACGTTTTTTACCTTTTAAGCAAAGTTAGAAAACTCTACGTGCTACGTAAAGATTTATAAACAGTCTAATGTATTTAACCTAACTTCTTTCAAGATGGTGAAAACATCTTACCTAAAACAATTAATTAATTGGTACGTTAATAATACATTCCCTACCGGTACACCTATTACAAAAAATTATATTAGGCTGTTACGAAATAATGACAACATGTTTTAATTTGAATGAAGGAAAATAAGGATGGGATAAAGTAAATGATAAAACTTTAGTTTTCTCGGTTGTTTCAAAATGCTAGATAGGACATTTTAACTAAAGAGGGCAGTATCACAGTTAGAACAAAAGTTCTTATAGGAAAATGTTACTTACATATCTAACATTATTGAGACACAACAGATTCGCTGTATGTCAAGTAATATCCAGGTTATTAATAAAAAGTGGGAAGTGGAGAAAGTGTTACAACCGTCCCTGACCCCGGGTCAGTTGTAACACTGCATGGAGCCGATAGTAGCATAAATTTAACTTTACGAAATTGAAAAATTTATTGATATTAATTATAATAATAAATGAAAAAAGTAAAATTTATAACCAATTATGCGGTATCGCAATTGTGGCAGAAATAGAAAACGTTTTGGCTGGTGCATTCTTCCTGTGATCAATCCTTACATTCTGTACGTTGCACCCATTTTTTATTCGGTTTGCTTGTGCTGTGCTATAGGACGCAATGCAAACACGACAATATTATTAATTTACTTCGTCACTATTCGGTTTTGTCGCGGTACAACCGATTCCTACTGCCGATGTTACAATCTCCCCCGACTAGACTTTTGAACTTAAATTATAAATTTTAATTAACGAGACGCGCAAAAGTGATAAGTAACGATCAGTATTACTCTAAGAATAGTCCGATTAAGTATTAAAAAAAAAAGAAAAAACACGTACTTGCAAAGGAAGTATTTATATTACAATTTTAAATCAGTTAGAAAAAGTTACTTTAGGGTATCGAAAAGTTATTTTCTTCGTTATACATATCTATTGTGTATCTATACTGCTAGAACATGGATGTGTGCATTCCAAATGCCATTCTTTATCATATATCCAAAATTTGGGTTAATATTTATCATATGTTTTGAGATATTTAACGTGTTACAATCGCCCTCCTGTTACTATCGTCCCCGGTCTACCCTAGGTGCCTAAAAGATTAAGCTACAATATCCAATAGTCACTTGCGTTCAAATTAGTACCAAATATGAAATATAAAGTAAAATGTCTTAAGTGGTACGATACAGGCAACCATCCCCTATATGAACCATCCGTTACCTAAAAAACTTTACAAATGATACTCCATCCATCGGATCAGTCAGAGAAACCTTCCACCCAGCAAGTGCAAATTACAAACCACTTCCCGGGCTTGTGACAATCCCTCTCCACAAATTCGTACCTCCAAGTGCCTTTTCACACGAGACACTTTAGCATCTCGCGAGAGGTATTTCGAGCATACACGCTCCCCCTTCTGCCCTTCTTAAACGAACACTACCTCCACCAAGTAAATGTATCCGAAACACCAGTGGTAAGTCCCACAAGTGTCTCACCTGTCCACGCCTTAAATCCCCGAAAAGAATGAAGCTACCAACGCCGAACCTCGAACATTCAGCTCGCTTCCGAGATCATCGAGCAGTGGTGTATCAGTTGCATTCCCGACGGACCAAGAAAAGGACAAATCACCATCCACGCGGATAGTGGAGCCGGCTAGCATCCCTCCGCGCTCCATCCCTCCAGATTGTCCATTCAAACGAAGACCGCTGGCCGGGCCATTAAAAAAGTCCCGGGACCATTAAGAATTCAGAAGCCCGCGGACGGCAGCGAGGTTGTAGGTGCCGCGACGATGCTGTGGTACGCGGTTTTTCCTTTCAGTCCTGTGGCTTACGGCACCCCAGAGGCGCGGCGTGCCCGACGGCGGGCATACCGAGCAGGCATTACTTGATTGTCTCGTCAGAAACGAAGCACGGCTTCCCTTAGCTTTAATCTAACCTTCTTCTGCCTCCTTTTGTGCCCGATATCGTACGTGACCCCGGTACATACCGCGCGTACGGTCCACTCTCGAGAATGACGGGCCTGTTGGTTGAAATACCGGGCTGCGGCCACCGAAGCTCGCCTGGCCTCGATTTATCGCGTATGGATTACCCAAATCCTTCGTCAAAGCTCGTGTCGCATTTTGGCGAGCTTCATACCCGACCCAACTGGCCACGGGACTTTATGAAACCCGCGCGCGCCACGTGAAAGTATCTCCGTGACGCTGATGGGAAATATTGGCACCTGGATTTCATATTTTTAATCGGAGCCGCGATGCGTTCACCGCGAATTAAAATTAATTGTCTGCGATTCTTTGATGGGGGAGTAATGTAATTTTTTTTTTAGGAAAGTACTTAGTGATTGGGGTATTAAGTTAATTTGGCTGTGTAATTTTGTGTGTTCTTGGAATATTTTGGCGACTTGAGTGAACAAAGGGTGGCGAGGCTTTTCTTGTTGATTTTCTGATGCCTCGATCGAGTTGATTTATTAAACATTTTGACTCCGGTTGGGGGCTGCTTGGTTCTAGAATAGCAGAATCGCTAAAGTGGGAGATCCACTGTTTACTTGCTTTCTCCATTCTTTCCTTCTTTTTCGTGGTGTTGCTTGTACAGTCTGGAGAAGTCTACGAAATATCACGTAGCCGAGAAGCTTCTTTAAATATGCGTCGAATAGTACTGCTGGGAATTGCGCGGAATAACTGATAATATTGTTCGATGTCACGTGGACGGGTCTGGGAACAGAATTAGGGATGCAAACGGTTCTGGACACGAAGGCACTCGACGTTTCGTTGTCCCCGCTTTTCTTACTAACAGCACTTATTTCCCACTTTAACGCTTCCCTACTTCCAACATTGTAAAAAAATATCGGGAATCGAGATATTATTCTTAAAACGAGATTTTAGGAAAACTAGAGTAATTCTCAAATCTTTGGTGAACGTGATTCCCCAAATCTCCTCCCCAAAAATGCCCCAGGAAGCCCTAAGCTGACTTCTCTCCATGTAACTCCTAATCCACGAGTTCTAATCAAACCTCAATACAACAACACTTTTCCCACGCTTCTAACAGAATAAAATCCACGAGAAATCAGTCACAAGAATTTTCCAAAGCAACGGCTAATCGCTCCTCGAGAAGCTAACAACCATTACCCCATCCAGCGTACAAATAACTCCCATTCAGTAATCTCCGATTTCGTAGTTGAAATCCAGCAACCCTTCCTCGAGGTCTCGTTAGCGCGGGTCGCAGAATTTCTCTCGGCCAGCGAGCAATTACTCGTCCCTTATCTCCAAGGGCGTCGATTACGCGATAACGCGCGGCGAGCTGCGGGCTCCCTTGGTCGAATATAATCATAGTCGAATGAAACGCGGCGGAGAAAAAGGTAAAAAGGAGAGGGACGGGCGGAGGGGGAGGGAAAAGACGCGGGGAGTAGGTCCGGAGCGGACCACCTCGCGAGCCCGAGACGTTAATCAGAATATAATACAACCAGTTTGTAGGTGGGCTCCCTTAATCGAAGCTACGTTCCTGGTTAAAAAGACCGGACGTCTTTGGCCGTTTATCTCTGTCCGCCTTCTCTCCTTTCCCCTTTCGCGGTCAATTAGGATCGGCCGTTCGCGTCGTGACAATTAGCACGGGCGCGGTCACGGAGCGTTCCCATCCGAAGTCGGTCTGGGGCCGGGCAGCGATTAACCGATCGGCGCTGACCTCCGATCGCCACCTATGTGTAATTGAACAATTAACGCTCTGTCCTGATTAGTTAAACAAATTAAGCGGCCGGTGACGCAAGAAACGTTAAGTGGGAAGCGGGGCCCGGACGCCGGGACACATCGCTACCAAACGCGTCAACCACGTACGCGCCAGCCTGACCTTCCCCTCTTCCACCTTTCCGTCTTCCTACTCCTGGACACCGGCTGCCCGTGGTAATTAGAGGCGTGCATAATTAAGCCCCGACGATTGTTGACACCGGCCGTTAGCGGGCCCACGACGACTGTCTTTCAAGGGAGAGTCTCAATTAGTACGGGTGGCGAACGAGGGTTAAAGTGTTTGCTGTTACGTTTCACGCGTCCCGGTAATTCTGTCCAACGACCGGCTGCTTTATTAATTACTGCTCGGCTCCTCGGCAGCCCGGCGACAAATTACCTCTCTGCCAAGTGGACGAAGAGCGAGGGGGTTGGTTGGTCGGAGGAAGGGAAGGGAGGGCAGAGTCGTCGGTGTACGGAATGCTCGCTGCCTAATCGCTGGATAAATATTCATCGGACACGTGTGCAGAAATCTGCGCGAGCATGTGTCGACCATTAAGCCTGGCATCCTAATGAATTCGCGGACGGCCACGGGAACGCGAAGAGTTCAGACAGCGGATAATTCGCTTGGCCGAGAGGGGGCCCAATGTTCCAGTGTCTTGACGCGGTTGGATGAGTCCAGGGTGAACTTCGATTGAACTATGGGGGAATATCATTGAGTATTTTAAAGAACATGTGACGAATTATAGATTCGAATTGATTTTTTTAAATGTCAGCGTAGTATCGTCAGTTCGTACGAAGACTTGTGACTGTCTGAGACCTGTGCCTTCCTTTTTCGAAATTTTACTAATTTAAATATGCCAATGAAGGATTTGTTATTGACATTTACGAATCACTGCGAGATAATGCTTGACGGTGGCAAACTTAGATTTAGAATTGCCTTTGAAATATATAAAAATTATTCTAGACCCCCCTCATTTGTATTTCGGTACTGAAACATTCTCGGTCTCCGGCACGACACAAATTTTATCGTACCTACACGTGGCTATGATTTTATCTCTCCGCGGCGCGTAGGACGCGCGCTAGTAATGACAATTTCCACGTCACCGAGCCTACGTTACAATTTTTCGACCGAGCGTGGACACGTCCCTCGTGAAGTAGAAGAATCGGTCTTACGATTCGCATTCAAGGTTATGCTTAAGTGTAGGGTACACCGTGTACGTGATTCGAATGACGGCTGGGCTAAAATCTTTATTTGTGAGCGTGATGATCTTACGATGAACGTGAGATAATTAAGTCTTTTTTAGGAAGCAACGGCTCGTGATCAGATTTTTAACAATACGTGACGGTGAAATTCCTGGGGGCTTGTTGGAGGATTACTGAGAACACCGCGAAGAATGCTTCGGCGTCTATTCTCGGAGGTGTATGACGCTTTTGAGAAATGATTTTGTTAGCGACACACCATCGGGGAGCTACTTATTATTGGCAAGTGCGAAAATTTCGAGAAAGCTCCAGCATGTATAACAAATAGGAAAAGCATATGTAACAAATGGGTCAACGAAAGTACTGAACCTTTGAAAAAATATTGTGAAATACGGAATAAGGAATCAGTATCAGAGTACTTGTCGCAATTGATATGAAGTACTAGAAATAGGTACAGTGGGGTATACATTCCCCACAGTTTGCAATGTGTGCGTGGAATCTGAATTGTTCTAAAGCACACGAGCCGGAAATGTCACCACACATTTCTATCCAAACAGAATCGAACAACATACGACTACTACTCTCAGATGTCGTCAAATTTCGATGATACAAAATAGGAGGTCAATCATTGTATCCAAAGAGACCTGATCACAGCCTTTGTATACTAAATATACGATACAACTAGATTGAGTAAGACATTCCAAACACTCTAACATCATCTTCTTACCACGTCTGTAGCAATGAATACCACAGAATCCATCCACGTCCTATTCCACCGTTTCGCTACGATTTAAAAGCACTCAGATTAAACCATACGTGACTCCGAATCGAAGCCACGAACCAGCTGATCGAGCCGCGAGCTGCGTCCCCATCAGATACTCGAAAAGAGCGCGCCGGCGACACTGCGCGCGCGCAGCCGCGGTGGCAGTGTTTCCGTCGGTGTCTGGTCTGCCCTGTCCTCGACCGTCCTGGCCTCTATTTCTGTCCAGCCGGTCGTTTACTATCGGCAATCTGCATAAGCGTTTAACCGAAGCGAGGCTGAATCATACGCGCGAGAAGAATAGGAAGGCAGCCGCGGCGAGGTGTGTTGGTGCGTGGGGGAAGCGACTGCTCCACGGGCCCCGAGCTTCGGGAGGTGAGCCGGAGCGAAGAAGCGGGCGAAGAAGTGGAACAAGAAGAAGGGAAGAAAAAAACAAGAAAAGGGGCGAGCGGTGAAGAAAGAGGAAGGTGGTGGGCCAGGGAAGGCGCGAAGGCGCTCGCCGATGGAGGCGAAAGTTTACGACGCGTCGCTTGACAGAGTTACCGACGCTACCACGGAGGCTCCGCTCTTTTCGCTCCTCCACCCCTTTCCAGGTTCCACCGCCGCTATCTTCCTTCCCCTCTTCCCTCCTCTTGCTCGCGTACACCTACGTACCAGCAGCACCTCGTGCGTGCACACAGCGCGTCGCGGCCCGCTGTATTCCTGGTAACACTATACACCGTCTGGCGTAACAATGTGCCTAGTAACGGATCATTGGTCAGCCTCATCGCTCATCCTGCCGCGCGCGGACGCCGAACGGCAGCGGGGTGTGATGTCTCCTGGCTGAGACTTCGCCGAGGGGTGGCGAAATTTTCGTCGCCCTCTGACGGCTGCTCGGCTACTGTACGGAGGCACGAAGGACGCCTGGGAATGAGTGAGTTGAGGAGGAAAATGACGCGGACACGTTTGAGTGTTCTTTGTAACGGTCAATGTGAATAAGGGGTGCTTTCGTTCGAATCAAGGAGGAAACTTGGCATCCTGATTGCACTAATGGTAACGCTGAGGACTCCAATTTGAGGGAGATATAGTAGGTGCTTCTGATTTTACTAGAAAAAGTGTTGAAACTGTGAACCTTGGAATTCTCGAATCAAAGCTTAGGAGGGTTTGAAGAGCATGTCTAGTTGAGCCTGCATAGTCAAGAAGAATTTGATCCTTGTGCAATACACCCCCAGTCTCGTAATCCTGTCGAAGGAGGGCAGTCTGCCTTGTCGTTTCAGAGAAACAAAGGGTGAAAACGATATTCAAGATAATCAATGCTGACCGTATAAGAGAGGAAGTTATTCAACAGTCCCCCAGACACGTGCGTTGCAACGAAACAAGTGGCGAGGCTCTGGATCATCGATCCATCTCGATAGTTCCCCTTGCCATGAGAATGGCAACGGGTCTATCGTGTTTCTTATCCTCAAGCGGGGGACCTGCGGCTACCTGAAAACTCCGATGACACGTGGACGCGTCTCCGGTATCGGATCCATCTTAGCGTATCGTGTACTATTCCTCGACAAGGCTACTGTATCGTAACGAGGACAACACGAGTGTTAAAACTAGGAACACTATTTGCACCTCGGGAAGGAAAGTGCAAATCAGTGGGATGAAAAGTCTCGGGTCACTGGCCGTTTCATTTTTTCACTGCCAAACCACAATCCACTTTAAATGTTAAACTCGACTGGACGGGCAACATGTATATGCGTTCACACGAGGCTCATTGCCCTCTGGGCTCTGCCCTTTTGTCTCAGCGACCGAAAGACACAGGCTAATACGTTTCCGACTATCGAGACGCCATTACAGGGCATCGCTGTAAAATCCCCGTGTATCGCTAATACGCCATTCAGGGGACTGAAGGCTCTGCTCGTCGTTCATTCTTCACTAGCCCGGGGAACCCTCAACTCTGTCACCGCTATGATTTAGATCGGCGGAATCGCGGCTCTTTCGTGCGCGACGAGCGCCGCTGTCATTTGCTGCGAGAGCAGCGTCGACCAACGAGAAACAAATCTTCGGGGCAAATGGTATTGTATGCATGAATGAGGCGCTCCGATGTAAAAGTGCGGCATTAGGTACATCAATATTAAACGAGGATGGATTACTGAACCAGGAGGAAACGTTGAAAGTGCAAAGCAGCGGAGCTGTATGATATTATCTACTTAATTTCGAACTCTTAACTCTTACGGATGTTTCAAGTCGACAGTGTGATTTTCCATTTCTTTTTTTAATAGCTGTTTGGACACTTTTATACGATTTGGTGAAAAGCGAGTCCTTTAGCTCATCATTGAGATTCGCCACTATTCTATGCGAAGCAACATTCTTATTTAAATATTAAAATACTTTAATATTTTCATAGACAATCTCAGGAGGGAGAATATCCATCGAATTTCCCACGGAACTTTAAGTATACCCTAACTAAATACAAAATTCGAAGCAAATCAGTGGCCCAAGAGTAGGTACCCGGCCAGCTTAAGAGCAATTCAAACCGATCTCGCCTAACTGCAAGTCGGTGGTCTTCGAGTTCGCGTGTGCACCACGAGGACAGGCAGAAGGGAAGAGTTTGCGAGCGCAGTAGAAAGGGCATGCAAGCAAGCCGAGCATAAACTGCCCGACTAACAACCCACACGTACTCCTCAGCGCGAAAGAAGAGGCGAGAGTGGTGGGGCGAGGCGGACGGACAGACGAACAGACACTATTAAAGCCAGTGCTGGGGGTTAGCTCTAGAGTTCGCGAGCGAGCCAGAACAATCTTCCTCGAGAGTACGTGTGAAAAGAGAGAAAGGCCACGGAAGGAAGAGGAAGAGAGAGAAAGAGGGGGCCAAGGTAAAGGGCTGTAAATTATAACTCCACCGCGAGGAGTCGAACCCTGAGACTAACCTCAGCCAGACTCGTAAAAATATCTCTCTCTCGTTCGTGGCCGACACCCGAGTACAAGTCACGACTCCCCACGGAACCGGGGCCGCGAGAGTATTCGACCATTATCGACCTC
The DNA here is from genome assembly GCA_947577245.1 of Andrena bucephala. NCBI lineage: Eukaryota > Metazoa > Arthropoda > Insecta > Hymenoptera > Andrenidae > Andrena > Andrena bucephala. The sequence goes on along the minus strand of OX387715.1, from coordinate 92,825,180 downwards.
GTCTCGCAGACACCGACTTCCGATGTATAATTTCCACTGTTCTCTGCTCGGCCCTCGAATCCGCCGCGAAAAATCCCCTTTGCAAAACGTGAAACGGTGTCGTCGGATGTAGCATCGCGATTGTCCGCGGATCACGTCCACGCAGCTATGCACGTAGAGGGTGGGAGCATCGAGGTGTCCTCGAACCTGAGGCACTTTTTACTGACGCGTAAATCAAAGCCACCATCCTCCCTCGCCGTCCTCCGCCGGAGCTATTCCTCCCTCTCTCTTCCGCCGATCCTGGCGTCGGTGTCCCGGTCTAAGTAATAATTTCGAATTAAACGTTCGAGGTAATGTAATAAAGTCGTTCGGTAGGATAAATTTAGTGCGGTCCCCGTGGCGGTGGCGGTGGTGCTGGCGGCAAATCGCGGTGTGTGGACCGGGTCAGCGGAGCTTGGGACGGATACAGTTGTGCCGCGGCCATGTAGGTAGGTGTTGGACACCCAGCGGGGTATACCGGGAGTGGGCGGCCCGTTGCACACGTTGCAGAAGGGCCCTGACAGAGCGCGACAGAGGAGAAGAACGGAACGGGGACCAGGTGGTTGGAGAGGGAGGGTGCGAGAACGGCGATCCCGGGGTAGACAGAGAGGGCGAGATATAGGTGTAGAGAGGAGACGTGTGTTACGGCACCGAGAGGCCGGTATCTGTGTTCGTAGATACGCCGGGTCCCAACGGGTGAGCGCGAGCCGGCAGAGAGAATGGGAGGCAGAGGGAGAGAGAGAGAGGATCCCGGGGCCGAAGCGGAGGCCCCCGAACCACCCTCCCGACACCCACACACAACGACGCCGAACGGCCGGCCATAACAATAAATAACTCTATCCTTCCATGTGTTACCCGGAGGATTCCTCTTCGCGGTAGGACCGCGCCCTCTCCTTCCTTCGAGGAAGTCGCGCACCACCGTTCTCCGCCGCCACTTCCATTGCCCGCGAGGACTGCTCCCCGTGGTCCACCTCCGTCACTTCCTCCCTCTCCGCCGCCCTGCCCTCGCTGTCTCCTCTATCACGGTTTAATCGAGTTACCTTTTTGCGCGGAGGAGTGCGCGGCTTATGACCGGATGCACTCTCGATTCGGACGCCGCGCGCTGCTCCTCCCGGTCCTCTGCGCGAGATAAAACGCCGGGGCGAGTGATCGTGTCGCGGGCCGGCGACAATGTCCCTGCGAAGATTCGGTAACACGCTCGCGCCTCCTGCGATAAATCCTGAGGAAGGCGACTGCTGGTGACTTCAACGGTGGGAGAGGAAGTGCGACTGTGCAGGGTGGTTTGGTATTAAAAATGCAGGGTTAAATGGATGATGGGTATATGGAAATAATTTTCACAGACGAACGTCCGCTAACTAATTTCATTTGGGTGAAAAATTCCTTTCCATCTAGTGGAAGCATTTGCACGTCTCTACGTGGAATGAGTGCTTCAAAATCAAAACAGCGGTGCTCGATGACATAATTGTACCACTATCAGCATACACTGTACTCAGCCTTTCGAATGAGTAGCAGTGGTATCGCACGGACATGTTTCGATGATGGCGTCGCGATTCACGGCTCGCAGAAGAAAAGACGAAGTGCTGGTCGGCGAGTGCCTGGACGCCGTGATGGGGCTTAACTAGATCGAACACCAGCCTGGCGAGAACTAGTCGAAAGTTTTTGCGCGGCTAGTTCCCTTCCTTCCTTTCTCTCGTTCTTCTCCTGGAGCGGCGAGAATCTGACGGCCCGCTGGAGGTATACAAGCGCTGCCGTGCGGCGGAGGGAGAAAGAAAAGAATCAAACGCCAATAAACTAAGGGAGGAGATAGGCGATCCAAGGATTCGCCGAGGAACCCAGACAGCTTGGAGTCTAGTGGATGCTGGGCCGCAGCCTCGCCACCCATTTCTTTCCGGCACCGATAATCCACGTCTAATCAAAATTCCCATTGCGCAGGGTAGAGGATGTATCTGATGACGAAGCTGCACCTTGGAGCTAGATATCGATGCTCCTGAAAAGGAAATCGGCCCGTGGCAACCGGCACGGGATGTTTTCATCCCCTCGGCAAGGAATTTTGATCGATTTCTCGCGAATGGCTGGATGCAAACGTGATGGGTTACTGTAGTACCGTTTCGGGGTACATGATGACGCTGGAATACGTGACTAAAGCGAAAGTAGCAGCGGAAACTGTGCGCTAGGAGTTCTTAGCCATTATGTGCGCAAATATTCAAAGTTCAATTTGGTACGAGATATATTTGAAAGAAAAGTGCGAATAAAATCTCGAGTGAGATACTTGTCCTACTTCTGATCCACTTTCCTTCCAAATCCTCAACTTCCAGTTGCTCCATTCACAGTGGCGACCACCAGCCATCGAACACCCATTGTTTTACCCACAGTCACTATCCATCGCACCTCCCACCACGCTCTAAAGACGTCTAAAACGATAATCCAGAATGCTCGTAACTTCAGACACCTCGACGAGGGCCAGATCATGTTACTAAATCCCCTAATCAAGGTGTACGTGCTCTGGTTGGACGCAACGCAGGCTCGCGATGCCACGGCGACACTGCGGCTGCAGCTGCGGCCAGGACAGGGAATAGGGAGTTCGTGTGTCTGGAAGCACCTGGGATGTCTCGGAACGAAGTGCACAACCATGGCCACGAGACGGATCGTGTCTTGTCCGTTTCTTTCTCTGTTTTCGTGGTTTCTTGCTCCCTCCTTTTTCCCAGAAGGGGGAGCGCGAGGTGTCGGGGGCCAGCGTTTATACCCGAACCGATACAGGCCGAGCCCCCCCGGCACTTGTATTTATTTTAACGGCATGCACGCCTACGTCTATATGCATTTAAAATATAGCACAGTTGGGCCCTAGTTTATGAAGGGTCAGGTCATGGAGCGCGGGTCCAGCGCTGCGAGGAAGTAAAGAAAGGGGGCGAAAGAGGGCAGGGAGGAGAGAGAGAGGACGGTGGACGACGAGAAGTATCGACGCGGAGGACCATGGAACCGTCAAACCTACGCTGACCCCTCGGGCACCGTTTAACAAGGCCGCGTTAATGCAGCTCATAGATCATCCTCGTGTGCGCTAAACGCTTAAAATATAAATAAGTATAAACACCGCGTAAATCAGACCTGTTTAACTTCAGATTCGTTCGCCGTTACAACGGTTTCTAATACGAGAGGCTGCGTTTCGGTGCATGCTGAAAGAAAGATCACTCGACTGCAACCTTCTAACAGATCCTTAACGATACCATTTTTTATGTAGTAATTAGAATACTGGAAATATTTTTGCATCGCTCGAATAAACACGTTATCACTTATACCTCTCCTATTATCAGTGGGTACTAAGTAGGGCTTCTAAGGAAATATTACCTACTCCAAAAATTTTCCATTGTAGAATCTGTAGCTCGCTATCTTGGCCAGAGTAAGCTGGGTGCGAATGATTTTCAAATAAATGTTCATTTATAACCCGAAATCGTGTACCTAAAGCGAAATACACGTTACAGGCCAAAACCTGTGTAAGGTGATTCACCTGTACAACTCGCAGAAGATTACTTGCGAATTCATTTGCAAACTAACGAGCGAATTACGTGGTGCATCTGAAGGCTATTAGTAGGCAAGTATCAATTTTAAACCCACTTTTCGAAGCACACGGCATCAATGAAACTCGTTAAAGCGTTCGCTACCTTGCTTCCTGCCCTCGATAACAATAATTATCAGGCGAAGGTTTAAGACTGTGGCATAGGGGACAGTGAAATTTGCGAAACATTAAATTCATCCTCGCTCGTCTCGCGTCATTATGTCACTGTTCCGCGGAACCGGTTCGGCAGCGATGCCAGCGATGATTTTTGCGGTCTCGCTTTAACAAAGTATTAAGCTCCCGAATCGATTTCGCGTCCCCTCTGGGCGAGGCTTCGTCAAAATTCACGAAGTACGACAGAGAGAAGAAAGGCTGCTTCGTAATCGTTTGCATCCGCCAAGTATTATCAATTTCGCTCGCATCATCTTCCGTGGCCCCTTTCGGTGCCCTTCTGCCACCTCGGGGGCCAGCATTCGCTTCCTGCGCCGGCCCGACGCACAGATGGCACCCCGTTAAACATCCTCCAAGATCCGCCAGTCATTTGTCATCGCGTTGAAATTGCTATCCCCTGTCCTCCGTTTGCCACCCTCCAAAGACAATCCAAAGATCATTAATTCCTCCCTGATCACCGGCGATATCGACTCGATCGGGAGAAAACACCGTCACTTTCACAGAATCCCGTCCTTACGTAACAAAGAAATTGATTTACTTTTTCGTCTCGTTCTTCTCCCTCGCAAGGAAACGAAGGTTGCGGATCCGTCGTTGTTTCCACGAAGCTGAATAGCCTTTCCTTTTCAGCAGCTTTCACGGCATTCCGCCTTGTACATTGCGCGGTTGATCCCAAGACAGTGGGTACTCGATTGACAGTGAAAGTCATTCCATTCTTCTACCTTCGCTGGAGATTATTCTCCCAACGTTCAAGAAGATGAGCATGATTAAAATAGACTCTTGGTTAACATTGCTAAGGTCTCTGTCGACCCAACAAAACCTCCACTATTAGAAAAAAAACATTACCTACTTGCAAACACACCTGTCAATGACACATCCTAGATTTACGCAATTAGTGCAGCGTCGAAATACCAACGCACGGATGGTTTGGCCCACGGAAAGTGAAACGGCCTTCTGCATCGGTGACCTTAGTCCTGACCTGGACCATCTCGAACTCGGCGAACGAGTGCAGTGGCCAGGACACAAGGGGACCACTGGGTCTGGGTCTTCCACGGAGGATTCCAAGGAGCTGGCCTCATAATGCGATATAAATGGAGGCAGGACCGGCCCAGTGAAAAGCGAACGGGCAACCTCGGGTAGGAGATATATCAAGATTGGGCTGACGGTTGACTCCGTACGCGACGTGGAGGAGGGGGGCCAGTAAGGGGGAGAATGGTGGAGCAGTAAAAACTGGATCCCTCTCGCCACTCGGCTCGGTCTTTTCGTGCCTCCACCCTGCCCCGAGCATAATAAGGACAAACCTTTAATCTCGGACTCAATTATAATTTCCTCCCCGGTCGCTGGATGTCGCGGGCGATCCCCCGATCAGCGCGGCCGGGTAGGATCGTCGGATCGAAAGTGGACCACCGGTTCGCCGGTTTTTGTAATCGAGCGCGGCCCCTCGGGGCCCCCGTGTCGCTCGCGTTCCTTATCTCCGCGATAGCCGTCGTAAATTCGGACAGTAAATGGCCCTCAGCTAGCCCGCAACAGTCGCAACGCGTTGTCTGGGAATTCGCCTTCTTACACGGGCCCTTTATTTGCCCCGTGCTCCCACCGCATCGACGTCGAAGCGTGATCGCGACCCCCGATATTCTGGTAATATCCACGTCTTTTAACGGCACCGCTCGGTATCTAAATATTACGCGGACACCGTGCGCCGAGATCCTCACCGTGGGTACTAAAGGACAACTTAATTCTTAGACGCTGCTCCCCTAGAGGTAGGACGAGGGCGTACCAACAAGGCGATATCCTGCTCATCTATCCGCGTAATGAATTATTCCTTTCGATCGTGCGATTCCGGCACGGCTGAATGGCAATTCGATAGCGGCCCGTCTCGAAAAGATCTCGCTCAAAGGCCAGAATTCTTCAACACCCCGCGTCGCTATCGCGTTGTATTTTGTATCCCTTCGCCGGGAGCCAGGTAATCTCGGGAATCGGGGCCCCTTTGTCCTTCCTCGGGTGAGAAAACGCTTTGTCATCTGCGCTTCCGCTGTCGGGGGTGTGCGACGGGCCCTCACGAAAGGCCGCGCCTCGGTACATTATGTTCATTCCGCGTCGAAAAACCGATGCCACCCAGCCAGGTGTTCCTCGGGGATCCGAGTCGTTACGCGGCATCCAGAAAACGCTCGGTTCCTTAGAAATCCTCCAACAATAGTGTCCTCCGTCCTCTCCGTTCTCAATGCACGTCCCCGCCGTTCCGAACTGGGGCAACGTATTTTACCACCGACCGCGAGCCGGCACACGAGCGTTAGGCATCGCTGATTTGCCCGCCAAGGAGACATCGCTCGAGATCCGCTGGTTCACCAGGGAATGCGTCCACCGCGGCACCGTCGGGGGAGGTGCCAATTTGGTTACATTTGACGGCGATTTTATGATCAACTCGACACAGACGCGAATACTTTCTGACGATTTGATCGATGCTGGGTTGCAGGGTCATGTACACCCACGCGAGAGGCACCAATGTAGCTCTAACTGTCTGCTTTCTTGCGATTTAGAATACAGCCGAGGGTTCGGGAACTCGAGACTGCTCCAGAATTCGATCAGGATCGATCAGCCAACAGGCGTGACTGCAGCCAGCGCGGTATATTTAAAAGATTACGATCTCCGGCTATCGATGAGATAATAACCGATATACCTACCAGGTCGAGCGTTATTGGGAGAGTCGCTGAGAGCTGGCTCGCGATTCCATGGCGCCGATAGCGTTTCCCCCTTATCCAGCAAGACGATTCCCACGAGCACCGGTATAAATATGCGAAAGCAATATCGCCGGCGTCCTATCAATATATTACCACGGGTCCTCGTTGCGCGCTTAGAGACGCCAGGCATCGCTAGGCCGCCGTGGGTCGGACCCGATGGCGAGCCGAAGAGGGAGGAAGAGAGCGCCTATCGACACCTTCGCGGTTCCCCCGGTGGCCGCCATTTTCCCTTCATGTATGTGTATGAGGGCCCGCATTGCATCGATAATGCATCGACCGGCAGTTGTCGGCGAATACACCGCGGACTAATCGATTTCCTCTCGGTGTCGATGACTCGCGCGAGAATCGCCCTTTTCTGCACCGTCTGCCCATCGCGCGATCGCTACCGATCGACACGCCGGGGCAACGGCGATCGAAAAGACGGCCGGTGTCTCTGGCGGAGATAGTCATTTCGCATTTTATGTCCGCGCTGCACGCTTCGCCTCCCCGGATACCTGTTCATTATTGCCGCCCGGATCGCGGACGTTTCCGAGAAACGCAACACTGTGCACGCCGAGCTATTAGTTGCACGTCTGATTTCCGAGGTATCGACCCGCTGGGGTAATGAATCCGATTTGTGTTATTGGAGGGTGCTGGGGATAGCGGTGGGGGCACCGGAGGTCGTGGAACCTCGCGAACCTTGATCGTCGGCGACCATGCAAATGAAATTTTCTGGAGCTCTGCAGATGCTTGATTTTTTAGAAGAAGATAGCAATCTGAGGGTTCATTCAGGCGGAGAATAAAACTTGCCATGGTGCGGATAAACACGGTGGAAGTTAAGGGATAACTCGAACGAGAGCAAGAGTATTTGGTGAGGGTTGAAGAATGATTAAAGATGGGATGGAAGGAGCGAAAGGGAAGATTGCGGGTTCGTCCGGGGACTAGCAAGTGCACTCATCGGTAAAGCCTCGGTCAGATTAGTCAAGTTACTTGACTTGAAGACGCCTGAATTCAAGTAACTTCAAACTACTTTACCAATGTGAACCAGTGTATTCAGTTGAGTTGAAATATACTTTCATGTTTCTTTCAAGTGTCAAGCGAAGAAGAGAGTCTTTCAACTTTACTTGTCTTGAAATACAGCTTGAATAGTGTGATTGTACATACAAGTGTCAACTTGAAATCACTTGAAGTAAGTTGGCTGCCTATTGTGTTTGAAAAGTGAGGTTATAATCAGAAAACAATGACTAAGAATGGGTGGGTTAATAAGAAGATTACTAAATTCTTAGGAATGGAATAACAAAGGAGACCACCCTTCTTTGACGCCATTTTAGATATCTACTTGCTTCAAGTCACCTTAAAAGTTACTTGAAGACAGCTGACACTACTGAACACAAACTTGAAGTCAATATACTTAAAGTCAAGTAGCTTGACTAATGTGAACGAGGCTTAAGGCTCACGTGGCAGCCCCTGCATTAGACGAGGGGATTTTAGGAGGTACGACGAAACTGGTATATATAGAAATCGGTAGTTGAGGGAGAACTTGCGAGAGAGCGGAATCGACCAAATGCCCTCTTGTGGCGGAGCCGAAAGTATCGCTACAAGTAGTTTGCGGGATCAGTAGACAGAAGCTTGAGGATGCAAGGGACAAGTTTTCGTGGATCTTGGTTTAATCGCAAGCACTTCTCTACACCAGCTATTCATTCAAAGATTCACCTAATAAGCCTCCTTCATGGGCCCACTTCCAAAATGTCCCGTCAAAGGGAAAAGAAATCCAGGAATGAATGAAAGGTTGCAGAACGGTAACATCGGTCGCAGCAGCGGTGAACATTAAAGCGAACGTCATCGTAATCATCCCGCGGTGCAGCGACAATCAGCAGGGGACCGTAAAGAACAGCGAAGGCCCATTAATCCTCGGTCAGAAGAAAATGATTTAGGATCGGTTCATGTGCCGTCAGCCTCGTGTCACAGGCCGTCACCTGTAACGGCTGTCTACAAATACAGATTTTCTTCGACGCAGCTTGTCGACTAACTGCGACAGTCATTGCCTCGAATCATTTTTCTCGAAAACAATCCTGACGTCTCTATCATGCGCCGTCAGCTGTCAGTGGCCGGCGATACTGCACATAGACGGGACTCGGTTGCCGGAGTACAGGCCCAGTCACGTTGCAGCAATCATGGCGCCAAACAGTGCTCCCTTCTTTTCACTCCGCTAGCAACCGCGTATCTTTTCCGCGGTTTCAGGAACTGTCACCGTAACAGCGATACCTTCCATCGTTAAATCGCCACGACGCTCGCCCACGTGGCAGCGTTTTTCTTTCGCAGTGGCAAAAGAATAAAGAGAGAAAGAAGACACTTGGCATCCCTTGGAGCGAGCGACGACGCCGCGGCGTACCGTAAATCAATCCTTAATAGCCGAAGACTGATGATCGCCCGCGCGAGAGGATTGACGCGCGGAGATGGTTATGGGGTTAACGCTCCTGCGTCGATGGCGGGCGAAGACAAGGGGATTCCCCATTCCTCGAAACCGAGTCCTTGAACCCGCTGGAGCGGCAGCCAAGGAAACGATACAAGTGGACGGAGGAGAAGTGTATAGAGCAGCGTGGCTCGCGGCGCGTCAAGAGGAAATCTGTCCCCACCAGCGGGAGGAGAAGGTGGACAAGCGAAGGAGGTGGTGGAGGACGTGGGTCGAGGGGGAGGACAGAGGTGGAGATGGAGAAGGAGTCACATCGCGGGCACTCTCTGCGTACCGAGAGTCGAAGCTCTGTCTCGCGTACGCGAGAACCAATCCCAGTATTTGCGCTTCCTTCCTACCATGGATGGCGACCACCTCTTTCCAGGGGCGTAGCCGTCGCGATCCCCCTCTTACCGTGGCCGGCATGGATTTTTCGCGCGCTCCAAATTCCGCCCCGAGCATCATCGGGGGCCACGGTGCTCTTCATCGGGGATCGAAGAAGAAACAGTGCGCGTCCATCGGCAACGCGCTCGAGTTCCTTCGAGTCCACTAAATTATTAGTAGGTAGATGGGCACTAACCACTGGTGGCGAATTTCGAAGTGCACGAGGGGGTTAGGATGGGGTTAGGATGGGCCATTTCTTTCATCCCAGCTTGCAACTGTAGATGTAACTCCGGGTTATGATCAAGCCGAAGAGACATTTCAACGATCGCTCACGCGAGTCCATGGCATTCGACGGTTGCAAGATTGACACAGCCCAGAGGGTGTCACATGGAGTGCTATCGAACGGGTTACCTTCGCTATGCAGCTGACGCACAACAGTAAAAGATCGTAATAAGATTCCCCAGGAAGTCCTTACCAAGATTGCCTATGTAATTACATAATGGTTCCACCTTCGCACACCCACCTAATTATACTCCCATGCAAATCGCTCGAAGGTACAGTCCACCTCCATCCCGAATCTTACCCCATCTTAGCCATATCCTTTCACGCGTATACTCGAGATCCCTCTGCGCCCCAGTGGTCACAAATTCCCGCCACCTTTAATTCCCCGGCCGTTTCCAGAGATTCAGAGCAGCCCGATAATTGTCAGCCGAAACGCTGCGAAGCGTCGCGAGGGAGGGGATGCAGCGAGGGAAGAAGCGGATAGACGGATGGACGGAGCTGTAGGTACCACCGAGCCTTCGGGTATACCGGCGCGGTGACGCGGGCAGATTTACGGGCGGCTCGCCACGCAGACGAGCGTCTCTTTGCGGATTCTTGGGCTTCCACCGATATTATTAGCGATCGCGTCCTCTTTTTGATCCTGCCAGAAGGATGGAAGCCCCCTTCTGGCCGGCCACGGACGTGGACGCGGCGGACGGTTTTTTTCGCCGGCCGCGTATAATGCGCACGATAGACGTTGCTTGCTCGAAATCCTCCGAACCCTTTTTCCCTTGTTAGGGCCCCCGGCCAGGTTTGAGGAGCGAGTACCACTGGCCGGTCCGAGTGTCGAGGGGGGGAGGGCACGAATTTATTTCTTCTGGCCGCATTCCGCGTCCCGGCGGACCCCGTGCTACCAGACGATGACGAACGTTTTAATGATATGCAGCTGGACGCATTATCATTGGTACTTGGAGACCGTGTTCCCGTTTTAAAATTTCGCCCCGCCGGTATAGGCGGCCTCGCCGCCGCCAGTTCCATCGCGGCAGCGTCTTTAAATATCTCGATAATCTTGATGGAGGGAGGGAGGAGGGGGGGAGGGGGGGGGGGGGGATTTACATACAGCTTGTATAAATGAGCGTTACATGGAACGGAATCGTCTCTTCCTGCTCGGTCGCCATTTATCATTCGGGACTGGTAGTGCAAGAAACGCATAATTACAGATAATGCCCCCCCTCGGTACTTGCTATGCGGCGGGATAATTGCAGCCGGGGCATCGCGCGCCATTGTTCGCTAGGCGATATCCATTTGATTGTGGCAATTCGGGTCATCCAGATAGCCGGGGATATTTAATTTCGCGGGGCACCGGGCCTTACTTTAATAACGTCGGAGTCAGTGACATGCACGCGTTTCGGCGCATTGCGGGGTAGGTACTCGACCCCATAGGTGGATAGTATTTATGCGGGAGAGTTTATAATTTAAATTTGACAGGTCGTGTTTTAAAAGAAGATTAGAACTTTTGATCGCGAAATTCTACGTACCGAATGTGAACCCTCTTAAAAGATTCTATAAATTTAAATAGGTATCAATACAGTAGCTCGAGGATCTCTCATCCCTCCATGACAGAGCACAACGAAACAGAAATAATCGGCAGAAGCTCGTTCGACTCAGGCGAGAGAAATTGCCACGTGAATTTCGCGAAAGGCATTCGAACACCGCGTTCCATTTTCGAATTCACACGGTGGCTCTCGCGGTTCTCGCGTGCCCCGCGGAATCTTATTGGTTATTCAGGCCACGATGCCTTAACTGCCCAGGATCCGATGCATAGGAGCCGTAAAGCATGGAACACGCCGACCGTGGCGGGCAACGGATCCCGCGAGTTACCGTGTCCCTTACGGTGGGCATTACCGTGATTACAGGCGCGGACTGGCCCTCAGAGCAATGGGCGAAAGGAAGGAACAATGACGGGGTCCTGGCGAAAAGAGTGAGAAAACGAGCGTGTAATGACCCCTTCCTCCCCCGAGCCTCTGATACGTCGACGAGACGGCCGTTTGCGTCGCTAAACAGCCCGTCAACGCGGGGAACCTCTATCTCCTCGGTCTCCCTAGGCTCTATCAAAATCCCTGAGAGATAATCGATCGGCCGATCGTACGCTGCGAATTTGTGAAATCCTCCAAACCCTCGCGAGCCAATTTAGGTACCTCTTCAGGAGAAAGGACCGTTCCCTTTCGCGTTTTACCACTTTCGATGGTGCCGGGCGCGTAAGCCTCCTTTCGCTTTCAATGATTCTTCGGGAGTCCCTTCAAGCTCCCGCTATGCATGCTGATTAACGCTTCCACTGCGGGGGATGAGTGTGAACGGCGCAGGAGTAGCCATTTTTGGTGTCGTGTGTGCGGGATGTATGAGAAGGTGGTTGGAAAATTAGTATTCGCTAATGTAAGCTGAATGAAATATAGGTACTTGGGAGATGTGGGACGGCGAATCAATCGTCTCGAAGAAAGTAGTGATTTGCTGTTTGGACGATGAAAGGTACCTATTAGGATTTGTTAGTTTGTGAATATTGGGTTACTATACAGAAACGGTGTACTATCGCGGCAATCTCGAGTTAGCTGCGCTTGGCGCGCTCTGATTTGTGTAATATATGCGAGGTAATTATTTTGATCGCGAGCCTTTGTGGCCAGGCTGCAATTGCGGGTGAATTGGAGACCGCTCGCTTGCTCTTCGAATGCTCCAGTTACACGCTCCGCGCCTTTACAGGCAACTACGGTGGGCCCTAGAAACCACGAGAGCGTATCCTTTCCAAATTCTAATCTAGTTTCTAATGGGAATAATTTAATCTGCTGCTGTCCGACTGCGCATGAAATCGTAGCACAAGAAGACTGACTCTATTACAAAATAAATATACCTAGGTACCTATGTATAATATTTCTTCAATGAAATAGGGCTCAGTATTAGAATATCACGAATCAGCAATTTTCGCTGTAAAAGCTATCCATCTTACGTCACTGAAAATCAGAGTTAATTAGCGGGGCAGACGATTCCAACCTGAACCCGCGCCCGAATGAAGCTCCATGCGATAGAAGCCAAAGTGGTCCAGCGAACGTGTAGCCATCGTACGAGCCTGATCGAGAGATATCTCACGTTGGCGAACGAATAACTCAGCCTAAAGGGGGGAGACAGTAGACTCGAAAGATACTCCGAAAATAACTAGAAAGGATTGCCGAGAGAGTTTCCTCGTTTCCTCGTTTCCTCCTAACAAGCTCCGCGCAAGCTTCCGCCCGTTAGTCACACATTTATATAAGGGATGTATCTTCTTATTCGAGGGGAGAGGTACGGCAGATACGTACCTATCTCCCCGGTTATTAATGTATGTCTGCAGCCCCAGCTTTCAACCCCGGCCGTCGTATCCGAGCCGACTTTGAAACCAAAGAAGGCTGGAATGCCAAGAAAATCCGAGGCTCCGCGAGAAAACGCACCGACGACGGTTCTCATGTTGCTTTCCGACTATTTGGCGAATAATTTGGCGAATTTGTAACATTCACAAAGACACTTTCAGCTTGCGATCTCGGGGGTTGAAGTGCACCGAGGGATCGCGGATAGTAGCCACGAAGATGATGAAAGAATGGTAAAAGTAGGTACTGCTTTTCTATTTTTAGATGGAATATATCAAGGTGAAAGATAATTAAGACCTGTGGGAGAATTTTTGTTATATAAGTAAAATTAGATCTTGTTGCAAGTTTATGTAAGGTAGATCGTAACACAGCAATGTTACATGGAAGAAGATTGGTTGTACAAGAATTTCTTTCCACTGTGGATTGAGTATCGCTGTTCATAAGAATAACTCCGTATTGATCACACTTGAGAAGCCTCCCACCCCAGTCAAGATATGAATTCCTAATACGCGACGCGCCCCTTTCAACCCCCAACCCCATCGGATCTCTTATCGACGCCGGCAAGCTCGAAAAACTTCGTTACGTTCGACGTTTCTGGCGGCGATCCAATGGCAATCACGGCCATCTCTAATTTCTTTCTTCGGTTCTTTCGACGATTCACGTCTGAAGGATCTTCTGCCTGTAACTTCTGCAACAACGTTGCGTAACTTTTACTTCTAATTCTGTTTCTGGATCTTCATTCCACTCCACTGCATCTCCGACTGTGACTGGTCTTCAAATTACAAAATGGGCTTCTATTTATTTGACTGAACCACTTTGCTAATTCACAGATAAACCTATAAGCAACGATTTTTCTGAATACCCATGTCCAAAGAAGAGTGATCTTCATATTAGGATTCTATGGGGACATTAATGAAAGAAGATCACAGATATCTTACGAATTCCATTATTCCCTGTCACTACTACTTCTTAGGTTCACCTACACTCTTCTGAAATCTTAATCAAACTTCACCGCAAATCCCAGCTATTTTTCGCAACTTCCTTTCCGCTTGTGCATCGCCAGACTATTTTATAATTGAAGGGTCAAAGTGGAAAACAGGCACTTACCCCTATTTTGTGATTTTAGAGTAAAGCAAGTCGAAGGAAAAATTGTTTTCATAGGAAGCGCGGTACGAAATTGTAATTATTTTAAACGGTACTCAAGTTAGATGGTAAATGACAAATATTATCCAAATTTTGCAGAAAAATTAATGTTATTAGGTCACGTGTCCCCAAGGAGCAGAGTAGCATGGGCCCCTTTTTCCACCACGAATTTATTTTTTCGCAGCGTGAAGAAAATTTAATATAGGGTGGTTGAATTACACTACATTGCAGGAACGAATTAATGGTACAAACTGCAAAGAAACGGAAATATATTCATATGTGGCATGTGCCTGTTTTTCACTGAGCCGCTCAACTATCTTCGTTAAGTCATCCTACACGAGTTCAGCTGCCTACACAGGCATCGGCGAACAATATACAAGCCAGCATCGTGTATCGACCATGACCACTCGATGTATTTCTTCCACCGAGAACCCTGCTAACTCAGCAATCGCGTTTCTACGACACCCGTGCTCAACTGCAGCGTAGGAAGATCAGAGAAAAGGAGCACGTTAAAGGGGATTACGCCGCTGATGATACCGAGAAAATGATTTCGACTGGCCAATTCCTTCCGGTATGCGAAAGGGGAACGAGTTTACGCTCCAGTCCGATGCCGGCACTCGGAATTTCTAGTTAACCGAGGCCAGATTTGAGCAGCCTCGCGTAATCTTGTGGAAATGAACGGAGGCTCGTGGATTGTAACGCTGCAAGAAGTTTAGAACGAGGTTGGCGTCGCGGAAGCTCGATTCTTGAAAGGGTTAGTGAAACGGTTTACGTATGGTCTCACCTTTGGTCTGCTTTTTGGGGGCGGAATAGGTAAAAGACTTTTACGCGCTAGGACGTATGTATTCGAAATAATTTTCCGTAATGTAAAAGATTTATTATCCACTTGGAAACGTAGGGGAACATACTAGGAGTTAGATATACTGTGGCTGAAGCATTAGGATAGGCATGTTGATAAGCGATTGTTAGTTATTTAATTGGAATCACATGGAATGTCAACAACGTAAAGTGTTAAGGAAATTGATTGAGAAATGTCTTAGGATGCGAATTCATGATGAGATTTTACATGAAACTTTTGTATCACGAGACGAAAATTTAAGCAACAACTAAATGTAAATAATGGAAATAGTCGCAATAGATTTTTTAAAATATATCATGAAACTTGTCTCGTGAAATAATTAATAAATAATAAGGGGTCACCCTACATCGATGGCCTGAAAAGGAACGCGATATTTGGGATTTTTTGACGAGGAACCCTCAAATTATATTGATTTAAAACTTTATGCCTATATTTGTACATATTTAGGCAACATTTAAAAGAAAAATTAATTTAAAAAAACGGTACCTAAAACTTTAAACGCGTTTTTCTCAAGACGATGTTTTTCGAATTGGTTAGCATGATATCTCAAAAACCAATCACCCGATTTACTTCAAACTTGGTACTTATATATATATTCTTTTGTGCGACTCAAAAAACAGCGAATTTTTTACAGAAATCGATGTCTGTTTTAGATGCTGCCATTTTATTTTTACTTTTCAATATTTCTCCTTTAATCTAGTTCAGACAATAGCCACGCTCACACAGATTACACAAATTTTTAAATTTTCTATTTCAGACAACAACAACGGTTGATTTTATGCTAACCATGCGCATAGATTTTTGTAAGGCGCTCTATTTGAAGCACTATAACTTCGGATATAACCACTATTTTTTTCATATTCTCTAAAGCTTGACAAATAAAATCACAAAGCTGGAAGTAAATATATTTAATGGTTTTGTTTTAAAAATTCCCAAAGTTCGCATTATTTTTCGTCCGCCAAGGTAGGGGAGATCCCTTAAAGTCTCGTGCGAGACACGGTATTTTTGTCTCATCGTGGATTTGCCCCTCTACACACATGTACCTCTACTTCAAAGAATATTCCCTTCAATCTATTCACCCCCATCCTAAAATCTTAACAATAAACGCTGTCCTTCGCCGTGCTTTCATAATTATACACATCCATCTCCCCAAGGATTAAACAAGAATACCGAAACCTAGCAGTGTCTCTTAACGAAAACTCCAGGATCCACTGTCATCCTCCAGAGAATCACGATCCGATTCCAGTACACCGCGACGCCATTTATCATTCCCTTCGCCGAGGACTTCTCCCCCTGCTGCATGAGCCCTGTCAATCGATCCACGGATCAGCTATGAAAAGTTAATCTGGCGATTGTCGGAGCCACGTACAGGCCCACTCCCCTCTATCGATCGTTGTTTCGGGCCGATCCAGCTCGTTAGGATCGTTCTTCTCGCCGATCGGGAGGGCCCGCAGCCTCCCCGTGTCCCTCTTTCGTCCCGTTTCTCTCGTCGAGTCCGTACCATCCTGAATGGTGGCGCGGAATGCAGTAAAGCAAATAGGCCCGACTCGCGGGCGAATAGCTAATTACGCTTCTTGGCATTCCTGTTTCTGGTTAGGCAGGCAGTCAGCAACAGCGAGCGGGCTGAAGGGAAGAGGCAGGCCAGCCTCTGCCCGGCCGAGCTAAAGGAATTATATACAAGCTAATCCTGAACTCGTAGGAGGACACGAGCGGCCGCGGTCACCCGACGACCGGAACCCTCCTCGAGGAATACCCCTCGTCGCCCGCCTCCTCGCCCGTCTCGCTCGCCGTCTTCCTCCCACGAGTAACCCCTCGCGCCCCAGCTTTCTACGTTCCCTTCTTGCCCGGCGTAATGACGTTGTTTAATGTTTAATCATAGCCGCCGCGCGCCCGGAGTATAATCAGAGTATAATTCAGGCAACAACATCAACCACCGTCAGCTGGCGACGTCGGGTCCGCGGTAGGCTTGCGATCTGCGGTCGTCTCCGGGCCCAGCTCCGAAGACACCGAGACCGCCGCCGACTCTGCGCCCAGGCTACGTGTACCTCTTTATAGCGAGGTATCAGATGGAGTACAGGGTGCTCCAGAGAGGCTGGTCGAGGATTTTGGGGGCCAAATTGGAGAAGGGCAAAAGTTATTCGACATGCGTGACGTGGAATACCTAGTTGAAATGTGCTTCGAGCTTATTTTATTGCTGCCCTAATCTGCAGAAATCTACGCAAACGATTCGTTTCCATCGATGACCTGGAATCTGTCAGGAGTTTGAGCAATTCGCGGTATGCCCTTGTTGCGAACTGTTCTTTTAATTATAATTTTAAGGGAGGACGTTTTGGACCGCACGTTTGTACGAATTTGCTTTTTCTTCTGTTCGATGGATTGAACTGGTGAAATTGCGACCCACCCTTTTGGTACGCCCTGTATACCTCGTCCTCTAAAGTGCGCTCGCTCGGGCTCGTGAAAAGTAAGGAACGCTGTGTGGTTGCAAGGATAGGGTTAATTTCCTTGCCGGTTTGCATTTGCACCCGAGCGTAGGAGGATCTGTGCCCTTTGCTTTCGAATGATTGCATTTGTATGCTGTTTGGAGGGCACACTTGTTTACGGTAAACGTTTTCACTAGCAGAACACGTTGCTGGTAGAATCGACAGGACATTCAGTATTCAAGATGAATTGAATCTCTAATTCTCAAGATTGAAAGAATGTATTTCAAATATATTCACGGTGTTAGTTCAAGAAAGGCAGGAGAAAAGTAAAAATGGGTCGATATATCGAAAATAGCAGATGCGAGCCAAAAATGTCGCATCTAAAAGAAACCTAAAGCTTTCGTGTAATATTTTGCCTTCGCTTAGGTACAATTTCATGAATCTCAATATATTCAGTGAATTATTTTTTTTAAATCTCACGCTGAAACACTTAATGTAAAATTGTCCAGTCCTTCCGCGGGATCGTGAATAGCGTGATTTAGATCCATATCCCGGGCTTCTATTAAATACCTGCTCGAAGGACGATTTATGCCACGTGCGGTCGATGTCGCGTCTCGTATACAAATGACAGAGTTCAGCTGGAGCGATCTTTGATTGCACTGACAGGTAGATTTAAATGCAGATACGCTCGCATGCGAGGCGCTCGTACCACTTTTCTATTATTCAATACAATCATAATGCGACGTTGTAGGGGCTTCGATCCGCGAATATTCTCAGTAAATAATGATAGGCTAATAGCAGTGCACCCTATAACACAATCGTTTGGAACGTCCGCCAGTAGAAAGAACAAGTGATAAAATTTCTACGGCAACGATTACGACTATGAGATATCAATTATAACAGCCATTCCTAGTGCTTCTGCAGAATGTTTAAACACACGTTCCACTTTTCTCAATTTAATGTATTCAACATGATAGAACAAAATAGTTTGTGATAGGACCTACAAACTTTTTTAAAAAAACCACTCCTGCTATTCCTACATTCGAAACATTGACATTTCTCCTATTTTGAGGAAACAGAGTGGAGAAAAATAAATCAGGAAAGCATTCCGTTGCCCCAAATTTCCCCACCCTTACAACCATGAACCAGCCATTAAATAAGAGTTTTGAGAATGATTACCATTTTAGAGAAATCTAAAAACTTGAAAAACTAAAATCATCGATGTGTCTTCTTTTGATATTTTATAACATTTTGGACCCACGTAACCTGATACTGTGAAACGTCCTTTTTTTTAAAGAAAATATCAACGATATTCTGAAAGACGCGGCGCGTGCAATGTGCGACGAAAACGCTTAATAGGTATGTAATTAGCCTTCGATCCTTTCCTATGGCCGACTGCTCGGTACGCGTCAAGGTACCGAGCGACTTTACTCGTTTTGTGATCGAGTCAAGGTCCATCGGCGCTACTTGCACCGTGCCGAGTCATGCGTGGAACTCCAAGCATCATCGCCATAACTCGTCGCGCCGTGTTGCCTTCGCGGGGTTTATGGTACCATCGTTCTTCGCCCGTAACAATTCGGTCGCCTCGGCATCATCCACGCACAATTGCGGAGGAATTTTTGCGGGATGGCCAGCCGCGTTCGAAAGGCGATGACTCATTGTCGCGATTTTTGTTAAAACTACTCATATGTCGGGCGCCCAACTTTCTTGTGGGGAACGGGGGTTGGAGCGTGCGACTTGCGCGCGAAAAGTATGCATAAGCGTTCAAGGAGGTTCAATACTGGAAATATTTATTGAATCTCTCGAATATTTAAGATGCGAGGTATCGTTCACTTTTATGTTAATACTGAGGAAATATTATTGCGTGATTGATGATTAGGAAATTAGTGCTTGATATGGTGGATACAAACTACTTTATCGTGTCGATTTGACGGTGATGCGATAAATATTTCTGGTAGTGTGTATTGATTTTTAGCTAATTGTAAGTGTATAAGGCAGTAGATTCAGTTTTCACGCGTTTCGAGTATTCGGGAATGAAGTAGAAAATATTCATAATCAGAGGCATTCATAGTTCTGTTTCGCGGATGTTGCGACTAATACTTAGAGGAACAATGCTAAAAAAGTAAAACTCTTTTCTGAATTCAAAGATTATAAAGGAAAAAAATGAGAAATTTATCAAAGACGCAAAAATATTAGAAGCCAGTTGCCAGTTTCTATTTACT
This sequence comes from Andrena bucephala, assembly GCA_947577245.1. Lineage (NCBI taxonomy): Eukaryota > Metazoa > Arthropoda > Insecta > Hymenoptera > Andrenidae > Andrena > Andrena bucephala. The sequence goes on along the minus strand of OX387715.1, from coordinate 92,805,600 downwards.
ACATTTTCCTAAATTCCTCTTTCTTTTCACAGTTGAACAAACATTTAAATATATAGAATCATTTGCGCAGTAATTTGGAAAATGCAAAAGAAACCAAAAAATTGCTTACTGCGTTACAATCGGAGGCTCCATTTCCCAAATGCGAGCACGTACAATCTGGGGGTCCGACTTGTGGCACGCGTTAGTTAAGTTAGCTAAGTGATGTGTTAATTAAGTCTTGGTTAAGTGCCAGTCTCAGATATTCACGCATGAGAAGCACACGTACACGTGTTTAATTTTTATACTGTACTATATATACTGTATATTTTACTATCTATATACTATAAATAGTGCCACCTATATATTTTATTATCTAAAAATATACGGTACACACATTTTACTATAAAAAAACATACAGTATATATTCTACCATCTATACACTATGAATAGTATATTAAAATATCGGGTGATACGTTCGAAGCCACTTCACTGTTCGAGGCACTTCCTCGCGCCCTGACTATCAACATAATACTGATCGGCCGACGAAATCGTTTGACTTTGGAGAGGGCATTACCGGCTTGAAATTCATACACAAAGTACTGACAGGCAGGTGGGTAAAAAAGGTGGGAAAGACGTTTAATGGTGGGAGATACAATATTTGGGTCGCTCGTATGCCAAATTTATGACGTCAGAAGGCAAAAAATGGCCATGAAGCTTGCTACGCTGGTAAACACGTAATTTTTCCACTCAAGTTAACTTTCTTATACTTTCTTGATAAAAAGATGAATATTCCTTGAAAATTCTTGATTAATATTCCTTCGAATATTTTAATACTATTCGCATTAATATTAAATAAATAAATAATAAATTATACACACGTGTATCAACTAATTCTGCTGCTTCTATATTACTTTACTTTCTTTCAACTGACATTTAATCTCTTAGGATAAACGCACCAATAAATGAACACTTAAGGCTAATGAATGAACACTTTTATAAAATTATGTTTGCAGCGCGATTGATTCCACGTGCTGCAAAAATTATTTGTATACGGAGCAAGAAATTAAAAGAAGCCTCGAATTAATTAGTTGCTTATTTTAATAACTTATTTTACTCATTTTAATAAAAAATGTGCATTCACTGGTACGTGTTCATTTACTTGTACATTTATCCTATATCACGAACTGTTTAATTTCTTCTAGCACTGAGAGTTCAAATGATTCGGTTTGATTTATAATTTTAACGCAAACTCTGTATAAAACATAAATTTCTTTACTTGGTTCATTAATATACTTATCAGGCTGTTAGTACCTAATTGGTATTCCCCTTTGACAGCAATTCAGTCGATGACGTTGAATAATATATTTATTATAATACAACAAAACAAGAATACTATTATATAGTGACCAATATTCCAAAATGAATCTACACTCACCATCCCCGAAATTCTAATACCGCTACGTGTTACTTCGCAACACAACCATTAACATATTTCAAACTCCACACTCTACACCATCTCTTTGGACTCCGTGCAGAAATACTTAAGTATGAAAAGATTAAAAACCTTATGACCATCCCTAAAAACAAACCTCTTCCATGTCCACGAACTAACATACCTCCTTCCTTCGCTGCCCCTCGCCACGAGAAGACGGAACAGATTCCACACGCCATTACAGTTCGTTCGCGAAATCAGTGAAACGCCGAATGGGAACTGGTCCATCCAAAACGAAGCGAAAGGAGGTTTCGTTTCCCGCGAAACAATTACATCGGCCACGGAAATGGGAGACAAAGCACGACCGCGGCAAGGAAATTACGAGCGTTTCGCTTGTCGCGCCAGACGCTTCGCGGGGCAATTTTTCTAACGAGTTTCCCCGTCTGAGCAATCTTGGATCGCGCTACTTGGACAACTGCCGGCCGCGCTGGAATCGTTTCCCGCGGCGTCGAGGTCGACGAAAGCGGCGCGTCATTACGGGGACGCGTCATCGCCGTTGAAAATAACACGGCCGGGCATTATAGGCGAGCATTAGAGTGGCCAGTAGCCTGGCCGGGTTTTTTGCCGGGATTCCAGTAGCGCGCCATCGAAAAGCGACTACGAAAGGGAAGAGTGTCGTCCAGCCACCATCCAGCGTACGGTTTTACTAGGTTATACAGGAACGGTCCCGTGACTGGCTTCGGAGGCAGGTACGCTCGCCACCTCGTCCCGACGCGAAGTCTGCCGGGGCCAAGGGCCAAAAGAAGTCCCCCCCCGTGGAATTCCTCCTGGCGACGATCGCGCGCGGCGAAAGTGAACGCGCCCGGGGAACGTTTCGACACGCGCGAAAACGGGCCCCGATCGAATCGTTCTTCTTCGCGGGATGTTTATAAGATGAAAGTATTGCACATTGCAGGGATATATCGTGGTTGAACTGAGGCCCTTTCCAGCGGTGTCCAAAGAAATGTTAGGGTGTTTTAATGTGTTAATGTGTTTTTGACTACTCGTTAGAGGGTCGGTATTAGAATCATAGTGTTTAATAAGTATGCTGTGTATGTGACGAGGATACAAAGTACTTAAGGATGTTAGCAAGTTTAAGCTAGTTTTCTTATTGTTAGTGAGAAATCAGAACCCCTTCATTGACTTGCTGAATGTTTGATGAGTGAAGGGAAAAACTCAATGTCACATACTTTTTTAATTATCCCTGCTGTACGTGAAATAGTTTCAATGAAGAAATGGTTAGTCTAGCATTAATTGCAAGTTTTTCTCTGCGGCTAGGAATGAGAGGTAATCGTTTCTCAGTAGCGTTATTAAGGAGGAATTCGAGTGGAGTGCGAGAGTGGTTTCAGAGGCGCAGGAACTGGAGGAAAATAATTATTGGTATTCCGCTGGAATACCGCAAAACGAATTCTTATTGTGTACACGCAATCATTTCTCAAGCTAACGAAACGGCACGAAGATTGCACGATTGGAAAGAAGAAATATAACATTAGACATGCATGTGTACATTTAAGCCCCGATTCAATTGTTAAATAAAAATCCACCACAACCTATACGAATACACTCACATTTAACCAGCCCCCATAGTACCCATTTCACCCCAAAAACTGGCATAATTTCACCTCTTTCCAGGAGCCTGACTCACGTTCCGACCGAGCTGCAGCAGATCAATAATCCTGAAATCCAATTAACAAATAAACCCAACCAATGGCGAGCGATCACTTTATCCAAAGAAGAAAAAAAAAAATGATCTACCGGCAACGGTGGGGCCAGAGCCCCGGGGTGGAACACTCACCCCCTGTAACAGGATTTTTTTCGACCCCCCTTCCCTCCCGCCCCGCTCTCATCTCCGTTACCCGGCGGTGAGTCACATAATAGTTCCTCCACGCCAAAACCCTAATGATTTATGCGTGGGGTTTCATGTATTTCTGTGCAACGCGCTAGGCTTGGACATTTTTTTAGGTTCTCACCCTGTCGTCGCTGTGCCGCACGGCCCCGCGCATAGTCAGGGGACGAGGAGAGCCGATCGAGCAGAGGGTAGGGAAGAGCCACAAAGCGTCGCGGGGACTAGCGCTGCTTTTCGCTGCTACGGCTAAATACGCGGCCTATATAGATCGATATAATTAATAGCTCTGGCCGTGGATCGGGTAACATATGGCTCAGGACACGGCAGAAGAAAGAAGGACAGAAATGGGGGGGGGAGAAAGAAGGGGGCAGAAAGTAGGAGAGACGGAACGACTCGAGGTATTTACTCCTCTGCCACCTTGGAGGTGACCGCGCGGCCCCCGCGTTCGATCCGAGGGGATTAAAGACGAATAAACGAACACCGCCAGCCGCCACGACTGCCGGCGCAAGAGGGAAAGGATGGGCCGCGAGAAATGCTAATTCCAACTTTGTTGGCGTGCTGAGCGCCCTTCTATCTGGAGACTTCACCATGTGAACTCGTTCTGCGCCAGACTTGAGCAAGGCGTTTCCGATGTGAAATACGATTTGGAGGTCGAAGAAGAATAAACTTCCAGGACCCGGCATGAAAAATTAGGCGAATGTTTTGTGCACTGTACTCCATACGAGGTTGCCTACCTAAAAACACTGGAATTAACAGATGAGCAGATGTATTTGAAGCACAGTACAGGTAAGATTTCATCAATGATGTTCGTCAGCTGCCAGTTCCGTTGCGCCATCATGAACGTGACCGACGAACGCGATCGAGCATTTTTGCCACGGCTGTCACGGTGGCTCGTGAAATTGGACTCGGCCTTAAGTCAATCGAACAGAGGAAGCTCCTCGAAGCGTTCGTTTGTCGGGCGCGGGGTTAATTGGGACGTAAACGGGACCCCGGTACGTGGCCTGGGTAATTTTCGTTTCGTGCCGATGTCCCGCGACAAAGAGAACGTCCTCCAACCCCTCCAGAGAAGTTACCATTTACATTCCCTCGTGGAGGACGCCACGTGCCTACCGTGCGAGTCGCTCGCGCACCCTACGCAGCAGCACGCGAGTCAAAACGGGCGTCCTTTGCGCGGCGCGCCGTGCGTTTTGCATAATTTCACGAATCGCGCGTATAATCGTTCCCCGCCAGTACGGAACGTACGCCTCCTTTGCTCCATTAGCATAAGGTTTCTCGAAATACAGCCGCGTCCCAGAGAAACGACACGTGGCCAGCCACGAGCCGGAAGGACGCTGCTGCGAAAGGGTTCGGCGTCATGAATTCGTCCGAGTTGTGCCCGCTTTCATCCCTCGTCGCCTCTTCTCGGCCACCCCTCGAGGAGCACACCGAAATATGTAGATACGAGTAAAATAGAAAACGCGCGACACGTGGCTACGGATCACCTTGAACCTCTTCCTCTCGGCGTCACGATTCCAGATAGAACGTGGCTCTGCGAGACTCTGGCGGTATTGTCATTTTAAAATACCTACGCTCTGTTATTTATTCATGCCTCTGTACAATTGATATGTTTATTCGACAGTGCTTCCGCACGAAATCGCCGGCTTAGTGGTAGTTTCCGAGGGTGAAGGTACGAGGGTACGGTGTAACAGTGTAATGGGGCAAAATGGATGAGAAATTTAGACATAGTTGCGTGCCACGCGTACCGTAATGTGTTGATAACTTGAGAAAAATGATTCGTCAGCGACTATCAAAAACATTGCACTTAATTTAAGAAGATACGATATGCGGCTTGATGCGACGAAGCTTCTATGACGAAACCCAAGCGAGAATATTAGTAGAAATGAACTGATCCCAGTGAATACGAGTAAGTACTCGATACTTTCGTTTCGATAAAGAGTAATTTTAGTATCGATTAGTGATGGGCGATATTGGTCCCATCTATCGATAATACATATCGATATATATTTTGTGGTGCAAAAAAGGAAGGTAAAATGAATTGGCTTCCTTTTTTTTAAGGTGCAAAAAGTATCGATACGTGTAATTATCGGTGTTTGAAGTATCGATAAAAAATATCGATATTCTGACAGGCAAATATCGATATATGCAGTTATCGATAAATATCGCGCATCACTAGTATCGATACCTACGTGGTATGAGAAAAAAGTCCTCGTATCGAAAGATTTATTTTTTGATTGATTAATCCTGCTAATATAATAAATGCGAAAGTGTGCTTCGATGTTAGGATGTTTGTTACTCAATCACGTCGCAACTACGCAACGGATCTTTCTGAAATTTTGTATATAAGTACGTAGTCTAGGGCCAGCAATAACATATAGGATACTTTTAATCCCGATTTTATTAACCGATCTGGACCAAATTTTGCATAATTACTCTCTAGAACCCTGCGGAAAATATAGGCTACAATAAAATCTGGACATCCCACCCCTTACCCTTATATTTCACCCTCTAGACTCTCCGTGATAATCGAAGTTTTACCCGGGCAACGCAGGGTACTTTAAGCTAGTATGTCAAATAAATATTAGTTAATAAAATACTCTTTTTCCTTTCTCTCTTCTTTTAGTATGTTACACATACCACATCTGTATATCTATTTTTACCATAATAAAATATATTAATAAAGAAGAACTCTGTACCAATTTTCGTTCGATACAAGTAGGTATCCATACTTTTGATTCGATACTCAATAGATATCGGCAGTTTCTTTCGATACAAGTTATGAGTAAAATTATCGACACCTTGATGGTACCGGTGCATCCCTAACCATTAGATCCCGCGACGAATACGGTGCCTTCGACGTGACGCCCGTACAAAGGCCGCGAAAACGGGTAGCGGAGAGTTCAAACGCGCCGACGTTTCGTCGCCGCCGAGGAATCAATTTTCCGAGCGAATATTCCAGCCCTTTGTTCTCTTTTTCCTTCCACGAGCCTCGTCCCATTCAGCGCGTCAATCGCGTCGTTTAGGGAATCTCGTGGAGGTGGTGGTGTCGGTGGCAGCCAGCGGGCCCCGCCGACGCCGACCATGACCGCGAGCACAATGGTTCTCGCAATCATCCACCTCCTCACGCATCGTCGCGTACAGATCAGCTTCTATTGTTAAATCGGGCGACGCCTCGAAAAAGCACCGCGACTAATTACCGGCCGATCGACAAAACCTTGGAAAGTCTGGTATAAATCACGTAACAATTACAAAGTCATCGAGTCGATGACTCCTACGCGCTGCCCCCGACCCCGCTGTGCATGGGGCCCGTTATTGTTTCGTCCCTAATTGAAATCATCCAGCTGGATCGCAGATGACGCACCACTCGAGGCGTAAATTTCAGTGACATACGATCGAGGAAGCTTCAAAAGCATCGATGAGATTTTTGGCATTGATTTCAGCGCTTCCTGCTTCTCAGGAAGACTATAACGAAGGGTTTACGATTATTGTGTTCAATGGTGACATATTAAATAAGAGGAGTGACGAAATACAGATATCTAATTGTAAGTTGAACTTCTATCAAGGTGTTCTGGTTCTGCTAAAAGAAAGCCTTGATGTATACCCACGTCGTGTAACCTGATTAGGGAAATTAGAACAGGAATTCCTCTAAAGGAAATGGTTTCCTATTGCTCACGGGTCCGTTGTGAAAATAGCCGCGCACGCAGAGATATTAAGTAGCTGGATGCAATACGTCGGGTTAGTGCTTCCTTGTCACTTCAAATTTGTTCCTCGGGCGCGAGTTAGTCTCTCAGTTCGCGGCTGCTAAACCGATCCCAGATAAATCGTCGTGCTTTTTGCAACGATAGGGGGCTTGGCAGGCGGCGACGACTCCATGTACGTCAACCGAACCGACCCGTATTTTAATTACCTCCGTTTTTAATTACCTCGCGGTACACGACGCGACAAGACGAACTGGGCGGTGATTCGTTTGAATGGCCGCTGTTTATGGAAAACCGACTGGTATATGCCGAGAAACTCGCTTTCTTCCGCGTCGGGTATCACCTGCCCGATCGTGCACGAGCTACCTACGCGCTGGTTGCAAACTCGGCTGTTAAACAAATGCACCGTTATTCGCTTTCCGCGGCGCATAGAACGGCGGTGGATTTAGATGCGGCTGGTCAGTTCACGACAGCAACTTACCCGGAAACAAAGCAAAGGGTGTAGGGATGATCCAGCGAGGGCGGGAGTTAGGGATGGGTCTCCAAGGCACGTTGAATTACCTGGAACGTGTGACAAAGACGGGGATCTTCGGGGATAGAATTCGATTCTCGGCGAATTTATAAAAGTCCTGCAGAGTGTTGAAAATCATATTAAATCTGGAAGCATTCTGAGCGTACACACACGCGGATACTTCTACTTGTACTCTATCGAAGCAGAGAAACTCGTCGATGCCTTGAGGGGCTGATCAAGATTTCCAACACCATTCGAGACATTCGTGATACTTGAGATTCGAATAACGTGGAAAGTGATTGGGGCGACTGAATGGATCGAGGACTTGCGGCGGAGCTGATTAAACACTCGTCGCTGTTGGGGGTGGAGGATCGCTGGTGGCGGGTGATAACTTGAAATAAGAAGAAAAAAACCAAAGTTTAATCTTATGATAGTATAGCTTTATTTTAGACTAGAACGGAAAAATAATATAATAATAATAATATAAAATAATAATAATAATAATTAATAATAATAATAATTAATAATAATAATAAACTATATACACAAGAATAGTAGGGACTGACATACATTAACGTTGTTTGTCGTCTGTTCATGTACGTGTCTGTTTCGTGTGTGTGTGAGTGTGTGTCTCTCCGTGCACGCCTGTACCTACGTGTGCTCGCGCACGTGTCGCGTGTGTGTACGTGTGTACCTCGTGTCGACGAAGAAAAAAGAAGCGAGAAGCCGGGAGCCACACCCTCGTCGGCGGCGAATACGAGCTCGCGCGAAATAAAATAAAATTGTGAATGAAATAAAAAAAAAGGGCAAAATGAAAAAGAACAGAGAAACAACGAAGAATAGAAGCGCGAAAGGAGACGGACGTGTGTATGTCGGGCTTTGATCAAGGTCGAGAGGCGAACCCGAGGCGAGCCCGCGTCCGATTTGCGTGGGCAGGCGAGAGTGTGACTATCACAAAAGGGAACTCATAAATAACTAACGCATAAAACAATAATTAATTAGTAGTAGCCCTGATTAAGATCGATGTCGTCGTGAAATGGCAAATAGGATTCCTCTCCTTGGTCGCGTCGACGCGAAGCGGAGGGGAAACGGGGCTGGAAAGTGGGTAGGGAGTAACAAGACGCGTAGGGACGAGGGGGAGGGAGGGAGTTTAAATATACGTGCCCTTGGTATTTCTCGGGGGAGCGCGTCTATAGCGAATTATGCGGCCTCGTGGAGGCCAGAATCGGGACCGTTCGAGATAAAGGGGCCCTAGCCAGGCCTCGGTGATCAACAGGGACTATGTAAAGTATTTACAACGAAAATGCTTCAGGCACGATAAGAAGGAAGATGGGGCTTGAACGCGAGATGACACGGTGTTGGAATGGCTTCGCGGATATAATGACGACGACGACGACGATGACGACGATAATGATGATGTAGTATCGGAACGTGGGGGGAGAGGGGGAGATAGAAACAAAGGCAAGGGGGGGGGGCGGAGGAGAGGGAGTGATACTTCGCTACGCTATGTACGAATTAAAGGCAATGTATTCTCCGTTCTTTCTGGCTATACTATAATGCATCAAACGCTTCGAGTAATAATCGAAATGGACATTACTAAGGATCCATTATAAAACATAATAATAAAGTTCGTAATAATTTGTATCTCTCTCCGGTTGCGATGATCGTTTTCGTTTAAAAGTTAATGCTCGATGCACACTCACCCGTACGCATTTTTTCCCACACTCTCGGTCGTTCACTCCCTCGCACTTGCTCTGTCTTAACGTTCGCTCTCACATTCACCCTCTCGCATTCTCTCTTACGCTAGAATAGTCATCTGATAGGAACTTTCAGTATTGCCTAGCTCTGGATATATTATATTCGCACTATACATGTAAAGAATTCTCGAGAGTTTTCGTATAAATTCCATAGCTCGACGGGCCCCCTAGAGTATCACACGGGCCAAATTATACAGGCGTATGTATATACACGCGGTGAACAAAGGACACGTGCACAACATACAACGACGCGACGGGCGGACGTTCGAAATTCCTTGTCACGATTAATAGTAAAAAGAGGACGAGAAATCGAACGGCAGGGACACTCTGCCGTTCCCATTTCGCGAGTCGCGGCTTAAAAAGAACAGTCGAAATCTGATGGGTGAACGCGGCGAGTATCTGTCTCGACGTTGGTCATCGACGAGGATGAAACGAAGGGGACAAAAGCGTCTCGAGTCTAATTCCCCATTATCTCTCCTCGTAAAGTGAAATCAATTAAGAAGAAGAAGAAGAAAGGGAAGAAATAGATCAGAATTTCGAACGAAACGCGGGTCGAACGGTCGCTTACGAGTCTAAGAGGTCAGCCAGACACTCACCGGCCGTGGTGGTAGCCGTGCTAGCCGCTGCGGCGCCCGGGTGTTGCTGCTGCTGTGACTGGAACATCGCCGTGGGATGGAGGAACAAGGATCCGTACATCATGTTTTCGTCCGACTGCTGCTGTTGGCCAGCCTGTTGGCTGCTGGCCCCGACCACCGACGAGTTACCGATCCCTTGCGCACCGCTGTTGCCGGTGGGAACGATCGGTGCACCAGGCGTCGGCGGCACCAGGCTGCCTTCCTCGACGGCGACGCGCACAGACTCGATGTGCCGTCGCGAGAACACGTGCTCCTGGAGCGGCGACTTGGCCGAGTATCGTACCGAGCAGAGCCTGCACTCGTCGGGCCCCGTGGGCCCGCGGTGCGGTTGGACAGCCGAGCCCTCAGCTGGCAGGCCAGCCGCCAATCTGGCTTTCTTCTCCTTCGCGCGGGCGTTCTGGAACCAGACCTGCAACTCGTTTCGATTAGACCGCAAGCCCGTCGACGCCGAGACGATCGCGTGCAGAGAACGCGAGCGTCCCTTAGCACCGATCAGTAGCAGGACGGAGCGCCCTTACCTGGACCACGCGCTTCGGCAGGCCTATCTCGCGGCCGAGCATCTCGCACTCGGCCATGGTCGGTGTCTTGTAGTCCGAGAACAGCGACTTCATCACCTTCACCTGGGTCGCTGACATCTGCGTGCGATATCTCTTGCCGCTGGACTGGCCGGTCGCGCCACCGGTACCTGTCACAGGCGTTACAGTCACACCGCCGGTCCCCGCGGACGCGGGCCCCTGTCTAGAGCTCTGCGTGCTCGATGCCGGACTCGCCGGCCCGCTCTCGTCGTCCAGGAACTCCGTGGTCTCGCTCATGCTGTCGTCGTCGCAGATGCTCCGTTCGGAGAGGTCGGTCAACGGGCCGCAATCGCTCCCGCCACGGAAATGAGCCGCGTGCTGTTCCTCTAGGAGGTTGCTCAGCCCACCGAGGCTCAGCTTCATCGGGCGGCTAAGGTCCACTGGTTTGCTCAGATCTAATGGCGTCTCGCCGCTGTTGTTTCCCGTCTGATGGTTCGTTGCTTCTTGCTTGCCGTTACTGGCGTGGGCCTGTAGCTCGCTGATGTATCGCTTCATCGACTCCTCGTAGTACTTCTTGAGGGAGGCCTCCATGTCGGTGTTGAATGGTGGGAACAACGGTGGCATCATGTTCGGCGTGCTCGGGTTCGACGGAGCGGACTCCATCGACAGCTCCTCGTCCGGGATGTTATCTATGTTCACTTCACCGCGAGCTACTTGATCGGCGTGCTTGCTGCTCAGATGCGACTCCAACGCGGATTTCACTTTGAACAGCGCCGGACAGAACGGGCACCGTTTGTTGATCACTTGGCTGTGCGCGCGGAACTGGCCCTTCCGTTCGCGAGCACGAGTATTCTGGAACCACACTTGAACCACTCGTTTCTTCAAGCCGACCTCCCGAGCGATCGTCTCCAGCATCTTCCTCGACGGATTCGACTCGACCTGATACTTCTGATACAAATAATCCAGCTGCTCGGGCAGTATCGTCGTCCTCAGACGTTTGTCCTTGGGTTGCTCGCTGTGCTCCGAGTTGGAGCGGCTCTCGCCGCCCGTTCCCTCCTCGAAGTCGTCGTACTTCCTTTTTCTGTCTTGCATCATCGCGATAAGGGGGTGTGGGGTGTCGGTGGCCACGCCAGACGTGGCGCTCAGCGCCTGCTGCTGGAGAATCCCGAACGGCGAGTCTGGTGGGTAAGCGGGTGGGAACAGGGACGGGTTCATGATATGTACCAGTTGGTGCTCGCGCCAGAGCTCGAATCGACCGAACATCAGGTTGCACTTGTCGCATTGAAAGCTACCCTCCTTCGACTCCGTCTGAGATTGCGACTGTTGCTGCTGTTGTGTCTGCTGCTGAGGCTGCTGATGCGTCTGCGTCATTGTCTGCTGCTGATGGTGCGGCGAGGTGGTAGCGTTGAGCGGCTGTTGCAGTTGCTCAGCGAGAGCAGGGGCATTAGTCGGAGTATTGGACACGATGTTCGCGGTGGTGGTCGTGGAGCTGCTGTTACTATCTTCGGAGCTCAAAACCGCGGCGACTTGAGCTGCGGCGGCCTGCGCTTGTGCACTCCTCTTCGCGTCCTCCTCCTTGAAGCAGTGAGTCTTCTGATGTCGAATGAGCTCGTAGTACCTCTGGAATACCAGCAAGCACTTCTTGCATTGGTAATTCAAGCCTGGAGTTCTTTGGAATCGGCCTGAACCGTCGTCACCCTCGCGGTTTCCCGTTGCCACTGGCTCGGCGGCCGGCTGGTTCTCGTAAACTTTGCGCGCCTTCTGCCTGGCATTTTGAAACCAAACTACGATCACGCGTGGGCTCAGGCCGAGAAGCTTGCTCAGATATTCCAAATCGTCGTCCTTTGGGTACGCGTTGTTCTCGAAGAACTCTTGAAGGACCTTGATCTGATAATCGGTGAATCTCGTCCGATTGGCCCTTTTCCCGGAACTGCTACCCGACGAGTTGTTACCGTTCCCGCCGTAGGAGTAATCAGTCGGCCCGCGACCAGGGCTCAGGGATCTCTGCGGCGTCAGGGCCATCGCCGTTATGGCGCCTTGTACGACTCCGCCTGGGCTAGGGTTAGGGTTGGCGAAATTCTGCGGTCCCAGTTTTGGCGGCAGCATGGGCGTGCTTGGCGCGCTGGTCGTCGACGGGGCATGGGACGAGACGTCGTGGTGCATGCCAGAGAACACGGAGCTCATGCTGAGAGCCGGAGAATGTGGTCGCGACTGTTGCCCACCCGAGCTTCCTGGAGAATGATGCTGTTGCTCCTCCTGATGTTGCGACTGTTGCTGAACGTGGCACTGCTGCTGCTCCTGGACCTCCTGCTTGATCTCGCTGGCTTGAGACACGTTGACGTTCGTCGGCAATGGCGGAGGGGTTGCCTGTTTGTTTGGACTCTTGTCTTCCGAGGAACTGCTCCCAGACACGCTGGAGTTCAACGGTGTAACCTTCGCCTCTCCGGTTTTCTCGTATTCTTCGAGGTTTAGCGTGGTGCTTGGCGGATTGTTGAAATTATAGGGGCTGTCTTTGTTACGCTGACGCTCCTTGAACAACGTGTTTCGGAACCAGTGCTTGATCACTTTCGGTGGTAAACCGCTCTGCGCCGCCATATCCAGAATTTGCTCCTCGCCCGGCGAATTGTTAATATCGAAATGCGCTCGGAGTATTTTGAGCTGTTCATCTGTTATACGAGTGCGTGCTCGCTTCTGCGAGGCAGCTGCGTTTGCCTGTAACACGGAAACATTACGCATGCTTTCTTCCTCTGTGCCTCGTGTCTATAGCAAATTTACCGTGTAGCCAGTGTAACAGCAACTTGGCTAAATCTATATTTTTTAATAGAATATCTTTAGAATGCGATAGAAATTTCGTGTATATTCTGGACGCTCCAGTATTTCACAATCATAGAGTTTACGTAGACACGTTTAGCTATGTGTTACGATGTTTACTCTTAGATCATAGAAATATCGCCTTATTAACGATTTAGTCTATCCAAATTATGAATATAAAAAAATAAGGACGCGATCAAAAAACAAAAAATGAAATGTGTTCCGAATGTCCTATACTATGAAGCGAAAACTCCCGAAGCACTTTACTTCCCAAGTACCAGAAACGACGACGGCAGCATAGTAAGGCTACCAGCAACTAAAATTGCTAAAAGTAGAAGAAAAGTGTATCAGAAAATTACTCACCGCTGCCGCTTGTTGCTGCTGCAAGGCGAGATGTTGCTTAGCCAGGAGGTCAGCTTGAGCATTGATAGGCGGATATCCGGTGGCAGCGCCGTCGTAGGGTGGCGGTGGTAGCATCATGGGAACCAATGGTGGTTGTAAATTCATGGCAGCCAAAGCAGGAACGTTCAATCCAAGCGGTAGACCCATCATTCCCATCATCAATCCTGGATACTGTTGCAGTTGTTGCTGCAGCTGAGAAGCTGCCATAGCATTCAAAGCAGCTTGCATTTCGGACATTTGCTGGGCCAGAGTCATCTGAGCATGCTGCTGTTGTTGTTGTTGCTGCTGTTGCTGTTGTTGCTGCTGCTGTTGTTGCTGCTGCTGTTGTTGTTGCATGTGATGGGACTGATTGGTGGACAAAACGGTAGGTGTAGTTGAATCGGTGCTGGACACTGGCGTGTTACTCAGTGCTGGAGTCGTTGCTGGCGTGGTCGACGTAGCTTCAGGGGTCTTGCTAATACGTTCTTTATTCTCACTGTTCTCCTCCTTCTCCTTCTCGCGTTGCTCCCTGTCAGAGGTGAGGTCTTGCGGCTGGCCACACGCCGGCGTGGAGCTTCTCGGTGCAGACGACGTGGAGGAGGACGTAGCAACCGTCACCACGACGCTCTTCTTCTCGTACTCGCACTTGAACTGCTGGGCGTACTTCTCTAAAAACTCACGAGGCACCAAGTCACGGTGCACCTCCTCGCAATGGGCCTTGAGCACCCAGACGCTGCTGAACTCCTTGTTGCAATGCTGACACGTGCTTCTGGTAAGCTCTGGAATAACGTCGTCGTCGCCGACATCCTCGGCCTCCTCCTCCCTCTCCCTCGCGGCTTGCGCGGCGAGAGCCTGTTTCTGCTGCTCCTGCTTCTGTTGCTCCTGCTGAGCCTGCAGCGCGGCAGCAGCTTCCTCCTCCTTCCGCTGGCGTCTTTGGTGGTTCTCGTTGAACTGCATGACCAGGTCGAAGCCGAAGCTCTCTAACAGATGCTTATACATCTGCGACGTCTTGTGCCGCGGCTGCGACAGGATGTCCTGCGTCGTCTGCGTCGAGTGTTGGACACTCTGTTGCATGTGCTGTTGCGGGCTAGGCGTCGTTGAAGCTGGTGGTGGCGTTTTCGCGGGCGTTGACGGGACCAGTTGCTGCGACGCTGCCAGTTGTTGGAACAAGGCCAGCGGGTTGCTGAAGATACAGTAAAGCTGTTGGTGCGTGGCGAGCTGTTCTTGGTTCACGAAGAGAGCGCTGCACCGAGGACAGGAGAGCATCGTTCCACTGTTACTGGTGTTGGCGTTGACCGGTGGACTGTTCGGGCTTGTCGGCGGCGGTTGTTCGATCAGTGGTCGGGCTAGGTCAAGTTGCCCGCTGGCGGCTAGGTCTGGCAGTTTACTGGCCCTCGTCTGATGGAGCACGCTCCTCATGTGTATATCCAACGTGCTGCCCTGAGAATAGGCCACCTTGCAGATGTTGCACTTGTAAGGCTTCTTGTCCTGGTCCTGCTGGGAGTCCGGCGACTCTGTCGGGCTAGCCGGCGGCACGACCGAGATCAGCGTGTTATTGTTACCCTGCTCCTGCATCGCTCTCTTCAGCTTGTGCAAGTGGCTGACGCTGTTGTAATGCACCAGCAGTATGTTCTTCTGGGTGAAACTCTCCTTGCACACGTCGCACTTGTACGGCCTGTTCGGGTCCAGGTACTTCTCCATCGGGTAGGACATCTTCTCTCCTTTTCGGTGCAACAACGTTTTGTTATGCCCGGTGAGGTAGCTCTGCCGCGTGAACGCGACTTTGCAACGGTGACACTTAAATTTCCTACCTGGATCGTGATAGGAATCTTCGGCGACCGGCTGGCTGTTCAGATAGTCCTCCAGCAGACGTTGCTCCTTGTGCAACGGCGACGAGTCGCTAGCGTCGCTCTCTTCCTCCTCCGCCTTGCTGGCATCGTCCTCGACGTTCTGCTCGCTGCTGAGGTTACCCTGCCTCCTGAACGCTTCTTCTGTGAGCGCCTGAAACAGCGGATGCGCGTGCAACAGGCTCTGCTTGTACTGCGCCAGCTCGTCTTCGTGGAGGTCCGCGTGAGCCGACTCCACGTGTCTCTGTAACGCCTGCACCGAGCGAAACGAACGACCACACAGCGGGCACTTGGTCGCGTCCCTGATAGCGTGATACTGCGAGTGCTGTTGCAGCTTCTCCAATGTTTTGAACGCCAGGCTGCACTGGCCGCACCGATATTTGTAAACGTGCTTCTCGCTGACCGCCAACGTGGGCGTGGTAGCTGGATGGGTCTCTCTATGGTGTTGCTGCAGCTCCTCCAATGATCGACAGATGCGCCCACAAATTGTGCATCTGGTGATTTCTTCGATCTCCTCGTTCGTTCCGCGCTCGCTCATGTCTTCTTCTTGAGATGGCTTGGCGGTGGTGGTCGGCGACGTCGGCGTGGTCGCCGACTGCGTGCTCCTCGGATTGTTGTTCAGCCAGTGGCTCTGGTCCACCAGGAGCAACAGCCGCTGCAAACCGTCACTGTTCACCGAGTGTATCTGCATCACGTGCTTCTCCAGCCCCGAACGCTCCTTGAATCCGTCCTGGCACAACGGGCACAGCAAGTCTGGCGGTGGTTCTTCTTTCACGGCCTCCGCTTTGTCCTCGGAGTCCTGTACATGGGCCATTTGCAAATGCTGCCTCAATTCATCGCGCGACGTCGGCTGATAAGTGCAGTACGGGCAGGTGACTTCCTCCTGCTCGTTCTCCGGCTCCTGTTCTTGCTCTTGATCGTTATCCGGCTCTTGTTTCACCTCGTTGCCGCACTCGCTACCTTCCTCTCGCCGTTCTGAAAAAAAGCAAAATGGATTTGCTTATGGGTGGGACTGGTATTATTGACACGAATGCGCGATATGTTTGGCATGGGTTCTGTAGCGTGATGCTTCTGCGCGTTTGGCGTGTAAATCGTAAACGAAGACACTATTATATTGGTGTAATAATGATGATGTTGGAAACATTCGCAATGCAAACTGTTCGATTTAATTCGTTCCATGAACGAGCAACGTTTTGCACGGATTAATGTTAGTCTTTAGACGGATATTAGCGTAAAATAGGGGGGGAAATATTTCAACCGCGGGGCGGTGAAATCCGGAAACCCCATTAAATACCGTGCAACCGAGCTACGTCAACGATAACAGTACTGATTCGAGCAACATAAATTCGTATGCTTTAATACACCGATTACTATCTTTCGATAACGCGAGCGTGTAATTCACCTTTCTATTAAGGCGCCGATAAATCGTCGATCGACACAGAAAATCTTAATAGCCGAAAAAATAACCATTAATCTTGCAGCTGCATGCGAACGACGGTGTAAGCCGGCAATACTATGAGAGAAAGTAAAGTAGGTATGTGTAACAACAGCGAAAGCTTTTCACACGACGACCAGAATTTCCTCTTTAGCACTACATTTTCATCAATTTTCCACTTCCTTGTTTCGTTTCCTTCTTTTATAAATAAAACCGCAATCTTTGCCTCCAAGTACGGAATACTGTACAGTAACTCCGGACTAACAAAATAAACAAATTAGCTAAGCTACAATTGCTCCTTGCAATAGTGCCAAATAATGCCTAGGACATCCCTGTATTTATGGATGAACGTAACCACCAAAATCGTTGAAGCAAATTGACGATAAGTACTCGTGAGTCAGCCCAATAATTCTATTCATGTGAAAAGGCAAAGGGCCCCTGGCTCGAGCGTCCCGTATTACACCGTATTAGGAGAAAAGAGTTTTGGTAACGATGAAAGGCAGCGAGGGTGACTTTCTCGTGGCGACGATGGCGGTGTGCATACATCGCAGATGCTTCCTCGTCCGAAACAACAATACCACTTGAAATTACAGATTGCCGATGGGAAATTATCGATGGGTCACCCGTGGGGAGGGGGGGGGGGGGGGGGAAAGGAAGCGTAGACGGCAGAGAGAAAGCGATATGAGAAATAAAGGAGGACCGCCTATTCGCGTGGTCTGGTATTGTCCGAAACCGCATTTACATCGAACAAGCGTCAGTTGCGAGGACACGGCGCTACGATGCAACGCGTGCTGCTGGTTTCTCTTCGTGTACGTGCCCTCTCCTCGTATATTTATATAAGTATACAGCCCCGTCGATATAATAACCCTTGGCATTGTGCATGCCGCTGTGGCACACGCCACGGCCATATGCCACGCGAAATTACCGTCTTCGCCCGTTAATTACGCGATAATCGATGAAAGTGAACGCGGTAATTCATTAAAGGGCGTGGCGAATGCTTCTCTACGCGCGACGCGGAATTTCTTTTAGACCCGTACAGCGAACGGTTCATTGAAATCTGATCGACTCTACGCGCAATGGCAATATACGATGTTCGTTTGGACATTGTCCTAATTTACAGTGGTTCAAGCAACAAAAGGGAAATTTTTATGAGGATCATCGATAAATTCTTCGAGATATAGACAAGTGGATTGCTATTAACTTCAGAAACGAATTGGTATTGTGACAGTACAATTCGGAGACGACAGAAGGATCTTTGCTGAACGACGAATTTCAATAAGTGGTTAATACTATCCTAACTCTGCTTTTTATGGGATTATCTAAGAAAAAGATTGGTGTGAATGGATCACAGGTACTGTGAAGCTTCTCAAGAAACCTTGGGGAGAAATATAGAGAGCGAGATTCAAGAAACTCGAGTGCATAACCATTCGGCAGACGTAATTCATCAATGATATTTACGGAACAACTTTTGACACTCGTACCTTTCCAATCTCCAACTCTCTTCTGTCACCTTAACACGAGGAATCAATTTTCGCGTCGTTGCGTGCACAAGCCAACCACACCAAACGGTAGAACAAGAGCAAAGAAGCAACAGGAATGATAGAATATGCGAAGAAACTGTATCGCAACTCTACTCACCACTGTTGGCACTGGTAGCAGTCGGTGTGGTCGGTGTGGTGGGACTGGACTGTTGCGCAGGTGGAGCATCCGGGTCGCTGACGACTTGGAAAACGTCACCGATGTCCGTGTGCGGGGTCTCGTTCCCCTGAATGCCGCTTCGCCGATGGAGCTGGTGCAACTGCTCCATTTGAAGATGTCTGAGAGAACGGACGTGCTGCAGAAGGGGCAGTCTGTGCCTGGCGCTGAACCCGCACAGAGCGCAATGATACAGTTTCCCCTGCGAGGGCACGTTCGCGCTGGCCTCCAGCAGGTGACGGAGGAGCAGGGCGGCGGCTTCGTGTCTGGGCGACGCGGCGTGCAGGGCCAACTTGTGGGCGCTGTTCGTGTAATAATCGCACGCGTGACACCGCAACTGCGCGGCGCTGGTGGGCGAGGCCAGGTACTTGAGCTTCCACTCGTTCCGCGGGCCGCCCTCTTTCACGTGGTTTACGTGCTGCAGACGCTGGAGATGCTTGTCCGTCTTGCAGTGCAGTTGGAAGTTCGCCTTCAGGTTGGTCTTGTAGGAACAAAGTTTGCAGACAAAGTGGCCCGCTACCAGGGCAAGGATCTCGCCCTCGCGCGTCCGCGTTCTGTCCACAGCAAGGTGGTGGCCCAATCCTTCCAACGAGTCCGTCCCAAAATTGTTGCAGACACAGCACTGGTACAGGTGGGATGGATCGGGGTCTGCGGGTTCCGGTGGCGGGTCCATGCTGTCCGGGGAGAGGCCGACGTCCCCGGCTAGGTTGCCCATCGCTCCCATGCTCGCCATGCCGCCCATGATTTCAGGCGGAAGCTGGGGTGGCAACTGGCCGCCAGTCATCATTTGAATCAACAATGCCTGGTTGTACGCCATGTCCGCCAGGGCTGCTTCGGCGTGCTGAGGTTTGTCCAGGCCGCCCAGGTGGAGTAACTGCTCCAGTTGCTGTTGGTGCTGATGTTGCGCTTGCTGATGGTGATGCTGTGCCTGCTGATGGTGGGACTGGAGCGCGGACAGGGTCTGCATGTGCTTGACGTTCTGCTGTAATACCAGCATGTTGTGCGTGTGTTTCTCACTGGTCATGTGTATCCTGAGGTTGCGTGCGACGTTGGTCTCGTAGTTGCACACGTCGCAGCGAAACGTTGGCTTCGGTTTGCCTTGGTTCCCGGCCTGGCCAGCTATGTGCGGACTATGGTTCTGCTGGTGGTGGGGGCTCCTCGTTGGCATCGGCGCGTCTTGCGAAGACGACGGATTACTGGTGCTAGAAGTACCCCCTCCGCCTTGCTGCAGCTCCTGCATGTTGTTCAGGTGCTTGTCGCTCTGCATGTGAATACTGAGATTGCCCTTGGTCGTGGTCGAATAGTTGCACACCTCGCACCTGTACGGCTTGTACCCGCAGGTGTAGGTCTCGCCGCGAGCTAACCTAGGATGAGGTTGGCCGGCGATGCAGTATATGCAGGAGGTTTCGCTCTCGGGGTGTTTCTCCTTCATGTGAATCTCCAGGGTTTCTTGGTACTTGTAATGCCAGTTGCATTTCGGGCACTTGAGGGTCTTGCAGGAGTTTCGGCTGTGGATGCCGGCCAATGGCCCACCTGGGCCGGCCAACCTGCTGCTGGCTAGGATGAGCTCGCATTTCGGGCACTCCACTCCGCTAGGCCTGCCTTGCATGTGCTCTGGACACACGCCGATGGTGGTGCCCGTGAGGAAATTCGGTGGTTGCTGTGTCAAAGCGGCGTAGGAGGATGGCGAGCCTTTTGTCGACGAGGTTGGCGGTGGTGGTGATGTGTAGTGCAAGCTGGCGGCGTCTGGGGCTTTTGCCCAAGAAGCAGCGCTCACTTGCGCCCCGGCCCATTGATGCTGCTGGGTCTGTTGATGATTGTACGCGAGGGGGTGGTTGGAGTGAGAGGTGGGCGTGGTGGGTGTGCTCGGCGACGGCCTCTGTTGCTGCTGCTGTTGCTGCTGCTGAGGACTGCTCGGCACACCGGGGGTGCTGGCAGGCGTGCTGGTCGTCGTCGGCGTCTCGTGTTCGTTGATCTCGGCGCGCTGCTGTTGCTGTTGGCCTTGCATCTGCGCGGGCGACGCTTGCGAGCAAGTGGAGCTCGCTACGGGCTCGAGGAAGCTGACGAGCGGCTGCTTTCCTCTGCCCACGGCTTGAATGATGGCCGATGCTGTCGAGTGAGAGAGCACCTGTCTCTCGTCCTCCATTAGGGTGAGCTGGTGCTCGCCTTGGGCGTGCGCCACGAAGCTCTTCGCGTAACCGAAACTGAGCTTGCATATGAAGCACATGAGAATCGGCTTGACGGGCACCGACGCAGCCGGGGGTGGCGGTGCAGCCGGCGGTGGGGGCGGCTGTTTACTGCCCTCCGCGCTTCTGTAACTGATCACCCGATAGCTGTGCATCACGGGAAGATCGGGATTGTGCTGCTGCACCGCCGGGCGTTGCTGTTGCTGTTGCTGCTGCTGCTGGTAGGCCTGATGAGCGTACAGCCTTGACACGTAGTACGCGCTCGCGATCTGGGGGAACACGAGAGAATGAGGAACCGAGACACCGCGCCCGTCTACGATGCAACCGTCCGGAAGGGAGTCATCCTCGCTGAGCTCACTTTCGCCCTCGATGATGTACGCCGAGCCGTCCGGGTTGTAGACAATCTTCCCGTCGAATTTCTCAACGTCGCCGCCCGTTGGACTGGGGCTGGGGCTCGGGCCCTGCTGTTCTTGCTGTTGCTGCTGCTGCCCCTGCGTTTGCATCGTCATAGTAGTGGTGGTAGTGGTTGTAGTGGTATCCGCGATTGGCGTGGGCGTTGGTATGGCATCGCGGGTGCAGGGTTCCGTGCCCGAGGGTGGACTGGCCGTCCGGGGGTGATGGGGCTGGTGCAGCGCAGCCCCTGCTGCCGGGGGGGACCCGCCCCCTCGACCCCCCTCCTCCTCCGGGCTCATCTCCTGCTTTTGCTGCGTGTACGTGGAATTTTGAAAGGGCCCGCCGTGTTGCTGTTGTCGTTGCTGCTGCTGCTGGTGCTGGTGGAGGTGGTGCTGCTGATGCTGCTGATGATGGGCCGCCACCAGCTGCTGGTAGAGCTGATGCTGCCCGATCGCGCTCGACGTGTGTTGCTGGAGGTGCGAGGGAGGAATGTTGTGGTGCTGAAGGTGGTACTGGGGGGGATGAGGCTCACTGGAGGGCATCACCCCAAACGTGAGGCGGGCGCCAGCCTCACATCACCTACGGCGCCTGCGCCTACACTCTCTCGACTTACTCTTCTTCTTCTTCTTCTTCTACCGAACGCTGCGCACCCCGCCCCCTTCAATCGTTGTCTATCTGTCGTAATCTCTTCGCCACCGCCAACAGACGCTTTACTAGCTACCCCGACGCAACCCCAGGTCGTACCTGTAACATCAAACAGACATTCGACCTTCAAAACGCTGCCTCAACCTTTCACATTAGGATAGTTCAAGATAAATATCTATACACATGCGATTCCTTTCAATCAACTGATAGGCACACCATAATTCATAGCAAATAGTCTCGTATCTAATGAACAAATTGAAAGTTACTCGATCGGAGTTGCTTCTATAGGTTCTGTGATTTCATCAACTTTCACCCCGAACGAAATTTCACCCGCGGTATATATATTCGCGAGCGTGGAAGAATCCTACATAGTTCGCCCGCTCGTGGAGGAATGATCTCGCGGTGAATATTGCAAGATGGTCTAGTCGGTTAATCCGGGCAAACAGAGCCAGCGCCGAGGACAGTCGAAAGATAGCGAAAATACGTAGAACACGCGGCAAGCTGCGTGTACAGAGGATCAAGGCAGCGATGGCGGCGGGTGGGTACACAAAGCCGAAGAGACTCGTCGCAGGAACACAAGGTATCCTGTGTTCGGATTACCTGGGCCCACGGTGGACCCAGCTGTGTTTGCGACTCGTCCACCGAGCTTATCTATCGATTGGATATTGACGTCTCTGTTCGTTCTACGGGCGGCCAAGGTAGAAAACCATAACGGACAAAGATTGAACGTTGATGTTCCGTGAATGCTACTCTTGTCCGTGCTCGGATTAAAGCGCTCCTTTTCTACATACCCCTCTGCAATCACCCATTTTTCTACCAATAAAGCGACAAATTGTCCACCTTGGCAAACAGGCGGAGCACCACCCTTGGGCCCACGACAGTCGCTCACAAGCTCCCACTGTTCTACGAATCGAATTTCGAGGACACGCGATCGCTCACCGTGAGAGATCGCCTTCAGGGGTATCGTACGTTTCCACTGTAAGCGTGTACGGGATTGCACGTGATTCTGTGCTGGCAACGAGCGTGCGTCTAATCATCTACTCCCAATTACGTGAAATCGCAGTCTCGGATTATCGTGGCTCAAAAGACGACCGCGACCGGCCGCGGAATCTATCGGATTAGAGTCTAGAGAAGGGTAGGTGCGCTGGTATCGATGCATTTATGGGCGTGCACGGGGGTGTACGGCAGCGTGACGAGGCTCGAGGATCTCTGAACCTCATGGAAGCTACCTGGGGACCTTCTTCTCCCCTCTTCAACCTGTGCAGCGCGGTCTCTTCTCCTCTCTGCTAGGATCACGCCGCTGGACATCGTGATGCATACGCGCGCGATATTATGTTGCCTCCCCCTGTACTCCCCATCCTCCGAACACCCTCTAGCTCTCCACCTTTCTCTTCGCTATCAGCACAGTTATAATTCCGCGGTACAAGCTCCATAATCCAGTCACCGTATCCCTGGCATCTCGGACGATGCCACTTTTATAATGCGTGAGCCACCGCAGCCCGATCATTTCCACGGATTATCGTCGATCGGTACCCGCCGATCCTAGGTAAATCGCGCGACCATCGATAACCGTTCCCAGACTTTTCCTCGCCTCCTCCCTCCAACCATTAAAGTGGGTATAGACGGTGCGGAATAATGTAACTCTCCACTTTGCATCTCGGGATCAATTATAGCCGGCCTGATGCTCGGTTTAACGTGTTTACGAAGCTGAGGGAAACGTGGCATTCCGCAAGACAGGTTAATATCGCAGGAAGTGTTTTATCGAATGGTCTCTGTTAATGGATCGGTGGTTAGGTTGTTAATGCAGGGGTTAACGTAGCACGTGGAATCTGTTTGCACTGTTTTTCGAGCGACGATGGTATCGTGGGTGCCCACGTTGACAGAGACGGGGTAGGAATTTTTATTTTCATATTAACACGTCGGGAAGCCAGGTAGCTTGGCTTAACGCACGATCAAGGCAGATACGATCGTTGCGTGACTACTGTGATAGTGCATTACGTTATGGTGCGCGTTTGTACAACGCGTAAATAGAGCCCCAATGCTCGATCAGCGCGTCGAATCTCGGTGTTGCTAAAAATGTGACATTCCAAATGGGTGGCTGTATAATAGAAAAGAAATTTCAAATGTTTGAAGGAGTACACTTTTCTTGTATGACATGAAACTTCGATCGATTCTGCGTGAAACGTGTTCCAAATGTGCTCTTTGTGGACCACGTGCTCCGAGGCAAGCTTGTAGCCGATTTCTTTCAAATTTGCAATATATTCATTGATCTTTAGAAATGTTTACAACTGCATCTTATAAATAAGGTTGAAGTCTTTCGAGCACAAGTTTGTAGGAGTGATAAACAAGATCTAACTCCTTGGCATACAAGCAGCGAACTGTACCCTGAATTCTGTGACATTAATGGTAATGTAGGTAAACGTCTAATTAAATCTATCCAGCTTACTATCCCTCGAATCTGATAGAGGCAAAGATTTATTTCAAAGCAGAATGCATTCCACTGCACCCTCTGCTCTTCCATACATAAATACCATAAAAGCCCCCAAAGGAATATATAACACTAACTATAATCGTTACAGTAAGAAAAACACATGGACAATAATGCAGCACGTGTAGGCGTCTATGAACCAAGAAAAAAGGGACTCTATATAACACCCGTGCCGGATAGATTAGGGCCAGACTGTTGTGTAACCAAAAACATCTGCCAATCTGACATCACCTGCCCCGAGTTACCTATTTCGAGCTAATTTATCATCCGTTTGAACGATGCCAAGAGCCGAAGGACGGCCACTGGCGAGGCTGCTTCGATCGGGCTAGATCTCAATGAAAACCTCCGCTGTTTCATTAGCCCATAGTCCTTCATTACAACGATAGTATCTTGGCTATTCCTCTGCTATACTTGCTCACGTTAATAACAACCCATCGATGTCCCTGTGCCTCCCATCCTGCGTCGCTATTTCGTGCAGGAGGCAAGATAATCGCCCCTCAAATCGGCCGGGAATTATTCGCGACGAGAAAGCGAGGAACGAGCGCAGTTTCGCGAAGAAAATGTGAGTTTCGTGAATTTATGTTTCACGAGGCTAGACTGACTCGAAGGTGGCGGAAGTTGACTTCTTAGAGGACCATGAGTTTCGATCGAGGGTTTTCTGTAACAATGGAGTATAAGCGTAGTCACGTTTGAAAACCACTGGAATAGGGGAAACGCGTTGGACGAGTTTGATGGCGTGACGACCGGTGGATGACTATGTATTTCTACGAGGATTCATTAAACAAAGCCGATATATCGATTACTGGAGTATTCCCACCACCTTCCTCTTTCGACGACGTAGCAGGCTTGTTCCGCGAAACATTGTTACCACCGATGCGATCAATGAATTTGATTACTGTGTTGGTTGGCATCGAAGGTTGCTCGAAATTGTGGTAGACGCGGGGTAATTTTTGTGCGATTAACAATTTACGCGATTCTGCCAATAACCACAGCAATTCGTTGTGAAACAGCGCATTTGGTTCCTGCAGAACAAATCATCAAAGCTGAACAAATATCTATAGAACTGATAACTCATTAAATATAGTGTATAGACACTATATTTTTTAGACAAATCATATAACACTCATTCTCAACATAATATAGTTTCATATAGCTGATGATTATTCCAATTAATAATAATGACAGTGTATGTAGCAAACAACCAAGAAACTTAAAATACCAATACAACGGCCATCATCTTCGAATTTCCTCAAAACAGGGTTACGATTAAACCAAACACCTCCGTATTTCCCTCAAGCGACCACAAACGCCGCGTCTTCTAGCCACGTGGAACGACAACGGGGTCTACACGGAAAACGCTGAAACGGGCGTACAACACGAGACGCCGGAACCGTAATCGTCGCTCGGGAGAAAGTGGAGGATGAACACAGGTGGTTGATGAGTTCGCGCTCAATGACGGAAGGGGAAGAACACGAAGGGACGTAGTGAGAGAGAGAAAGAGAGACAGATACGCCAGTGGAGAACACCGTGGTAAGGAACAGGGGGCGCGAGGGGAAGAAACCGGGAAGAGGGTCCCCCCACTGATGATGGGAGTCAAACATTCGGCGAACGACCGCGAAGTCGACGGCACCAGGCTTTTGTTTGTCGCGCCGTTTCACCGGAAACCGAACCGATGTATATACGTTCCTCCTCACGCGAAAGTCCCTTTTGTGCTCCACGGCCGGTAGGAAGAATCGAGGGGGCCCCGCGGGGCCCACATGACGATCGGTCGCGCGTTTCGGCCAGGCACGATATACGCAAGATGCGCGCAATTATGGCCTCCCAATTATCTCGTACGCGTCTCGTTATTTATTGAATATCGTGCCTGCTTATTTCTCAGGCGAGCTTGCGTGCCACCGCAGAGGAGGAGGACGACGGACGGCGCGGCTCGAGTCGCGGCCATGGGGCCTCCCTTTTCTACGTTTCTGCGGATCGGTGGAGCGATCGTCGACCCCCGTTAACGCAGTGCCAAGGTGTGTGGTTATTGGAAATAGGGATAGGTGGGATTGGGATTGTGGAGGCACTCTTGGAGCTGGTGGAGAGTGGTTGAGTAGAGTTCGAATTGCGGTAAGAGTGCTGTTTCCTGGGTAAGGAGGGTTGTTAGTTTGAATGTCGGAATGACGAGTTGCTTTTGGAGTTGTGGGCGAGATCTATCAAGCATACCAAGCTAATTTTGTGCGGCGTAGCTTCCTACCGAGGGAACATGGACAACCGAAGTTCTATTGATCGTAGTAACTGGTATTTGGGTCATAGTCACTTGGCAGAAGCAGTGCGATTATGTTCGAAATATCAGTCGCCAAGCCACAGAAGTAACTTAAGTACGAAAAGGCCTTAAAACGATAAGGGAACTGGAGTTTCTTGCTGCACTTATAATTACAGATATACGGTAAAAGACCCAATTACTGACGCATTAAGCGTTGACGCTGACATTATCTTATAGTTATGTACTTATAGACTAAAAGTATATGTTGTTCTTGTTATTTATTATTGTTTAATATGTTCACTTGATGAAAAAAATTTGGTGGATCTTAAAACATCGATTTTTATGTATAAATTCATCAATTTCAAAAATATATTTGGGAACCTATTACTGACACCCTTCAAATGTA
This sequence comes from Andrena bucephala, assembly GCA_947577245.1. Lineage (NCBI taxonomy): Eukaryota > Metazoa > Arthropoda > Insecta > Hymenoptera > Andrenidae > Andrena > Andrena bucephala. Next base: position 92,778,662 of record OX387715.1, on the reverse strand, counting down.
TTTGATTGAATTACTGACACCCCAATTACTGCCAGCTAACCTAATACTGTTTATGTTGTTTTAAGGTTACTTCGTGTCATGTACATGAGCAACTACTGCTATGACAGTAATACCAAAATACTTGAAACGCTTGTACCAATCACTGTCACCCAATTAATAAGTAAAAAGAATTAATGAATCGTTGAATTCGAATCTTTATTACTTTCTATGATGCTTATATTATTTAAAACATTATATTTTGTTATGTTAATAGCTTAAATATTACAATTACAGCATTTTCTTTAATGCCCTGTTTTCTCTTTCGCTAGTAAGGAAGTCATCGTTTCCATTCTCCTAATATTCGCTTAAAATTTGTTATCGTTTTATTCAAATTAACGAAGAAAAAATCAAGTACTGTTTTTTGTATCATATAAATAACAGTTTGAACTGTATGCTAAATTTTTTTTATGCATAATTTTATAAGATTTATTCGTTATTTCACGTAAAACAGCTTAGGGTGACAGTAATTGGATAGGTGACAGTAATTGGGTCCTTTACCCTAGGCGAAAAAAATAACCTCGGGGCAATGGGACTCAAAAAAACCCAACATCTGCGAGAGTCCTCCGCGTACTAGCCAGGCGCGTTACCAATTCCCCCAACACCGAGTCTCCGATGCTACTCCTTTCCGAACTCTATAAGCGCGGCGCCACCTATGTGCTAATCGCATAGGCCGTTCCCAAAACGCCAAAATGTCAAGTTTCTATTAAATATGAATGGCACTAAAGAATATAATGATGTATATAATTAATGGCCCATCCAAGATCATAGGCCCCTGAAATCTTCCACCAGATATTGCAACTCCAGAATTATTTAGAATTCTTGTTTGGCCCAAGTCGCCGAACGAGAATTTTTGTTACACATTCTCTTCTTATTCCCCTAGTAACTACGGTCCACTCTTGTCTCCTTCGTGTACTAGAACACCTCCCACTAACGTCACGCGTGAATTTCAATAAAACGCAACGCTCATTATTATTCATGCATTTTTAAGCAGCACGAGTAAGACCCCCCCCAGTAAACTACGCTTCGGTATTCGTTTAACGATCGGTATCATTAAACGTACCACTTCGCAACTCCCAGCCCACGATCAATCTCGCGCCGTGCTCCTTTCATTATTATCATTACACCGGCTGCTTTCTACTTTATACGCGCGTACAAGGTCCGATAAGAGCTATCGAGTGGCCGAACAACGGAGCCGAAACGCACGCACCGGCTTCGGTACACGAGACGCGCGAGTTGCACGAACTCGACACGCATCGACGTGAAACACATGGTCGCTGCTCGACAAACCTTCGTCGCCTCAACATTCCAGCAATTGTCAATTAACGAACGGGTTATGGGATTTGTTGACGCGACGGAATTCTGTCCAATTGAAGATCAGTCTCATCCTCCAGCTAGCTCCCCTGGCAGAGTCGAAGGCTTTTCAATCCTTCTGTAGGATGAGCATCAGGATAATAATCAAGTGGCGTGGGCGTGATCAGTTAGAGGGGATACACGTCTAAAATCAAACTTAATAGCGTAGACATGCCGTATAAGCGCTATTGAAATAAACGGTCTATTCTGAAACTACCGGATACTTGGTCCCTGATCTTTACCACTGCAAGGCCTCGAATTTTACATATTCCGTCCATCTAGACGTGGCTCTCCAATAAAATACCGTTCAATATTCCACAAAGAGCGTCACTGAATTAATTGTGCGAGCTATGGTATTCGAGGAACAGTTCGAACGTCCCGGAGTCTACCCAGATTATTAGCGAGCAGGTGAAGAACCGTCGGCAATTTGAGGGTTGAAAGTTGAAACGCAGGGGGGGGGGGGGTACGTGACAAACGTTCATATCTCACGCTCCACATAACCTACGTTTTCAATTATCACTCGAGAACCTGCTGCAGCTCCGTGAGACCCGACGAGACCACCCAAACCGCTAAAAATCGCCTACGCTTTCAGCGATCAGGCCGGTCGACCCCGATACTAGACATTGACGAGCGTCAGCGTCGTTCGTTAGCGCGCGAGGGGGGGGGGGGGCTCCGGATCCGTCGACTTTAATCGATGATTTTCCAATTGCGCGAGCGAATCGGCCTTTTGCCATTCGCGATGGCCGTTCGCGGTCGAACGAGAGCAGATCCGCGGCGAGGGCTAAACGACCGGCAAAAGGGGGGGGGGGGAGTAAGAAATGCGGTGGGGGAGGGGCAGAATCGCGATGAAATGGGGAGAGAGAGAGAGGGGGGGGGAGTGGGCGGGGAGGGGAACGATGGGAGAGCAGAAAGAAGAGGCTCGCTCGAAGACAACGGTAATAAGTGAAGGGTAGAGCACACGAAGCAGGCGCGCGTAATTTACGTGCAACATGGATCCAGGCGGCGTTTAATCCGGCGGAGGAGCTGGCGATTATGAGGTTAGGTTGGGCTAGGTGGTGAGCGCGAGCAGAGCCTCTTTGTGATATCAATTAAGTATGATTTGCCCCCTCTGAGCGGTGCGCGCTTTCGCCCTCCCAGCCCTCTCCTCAGCCTCGGTTGTTTTCGTTCTTCCTCCTTCTCGCTGGGCGCTCCCTTACCCCCGCGGGGTAACCCGGAGTTTAACCTCATCCCTTATAATTTTCTGCCAGTGCACCGTGAGAAACTCGCCCGTAACACGCACGCGCACGCACGTATAGTCCCCCCGACTCCCGCCAGATCAACGGTCACCGATTATTAGATTTCATCGAATTTTCGTCGTCGACCGGCCCGGCGGGCCCACGGGCATCCAGCGCCGATGCGGATCCGCCAATTAACCCCGTTAACGGTCTGGCCCTGCAATTAAGCCGATCCGTGAGAGAAGAGAAATCCCGCGACCACGGTATGCGCGCGATTCCTCCGTCGTAGGCTGAACGGAGGATCATCGAGTAACCCTTGCATCCTGAATATCAACTCTCGTTCATTTCGTCCAGGGCGATTGTCATTTCGAATGACCCCCTCTTTTTTATGCACCAAGATACGTCGCGTACTACTACAGAATCAAGAGTGTAGGGCCAAGCCGTGTTAACGATCCCCAATCGGGCTGCTCGCAGGCGATGAAAAACGGTCCCGGAGGAATCCGATAGATTCCACCTTGGATCGTTGGATTCCAATGGACGCCAGGCAGCGTCGCTGTCGCGACTCAGAAGGGGGCGAACGCGGAACACGCGGTCGGGCTTCGCCGTCGATCGTTGGGCAGGAAGTGGTTTTTGCTCCGACGCCGTGGCCGCAACAACGACCGCAGGGTTGGCTAATGACAAAATCAATGCGACATAATTAGACATGGCGGCTGCCTACCTACCCAGCTGCTAAGCGATCCGCGACAAGGTGTGCGGGCCCGCGCGTGTGTGTGGCCGTCTGTACACTCGCGCACGTTCAAGCGGCCTGTGGGGGGGCTACCGCCATGCCGGCAGGAATTATTGTAAAAACATCCCTTAATGTGATCTATACGGCTTCGTCGACGGCGAGCGCATGGCCCCTGCCGGGGGTTGCCGTTGGCCGAGTTTCTAGTTCTCCCAGCCAACGGTGGCGGAATTTCGGAAACGGCGCGGCCTGCCCGTCGATGGAGTCCACGGAGTGGATATTGTAATTCACTGAGGTGGACTTTTTATCGACTCTGGCCGACGCGCGCCGCTCCATCGCTGGCCAGCACGAGCGGATGACCCTGATTGGATTTGCAGCCGGTTCGAGGTGGCGCGCTAATGATCTCTGTTAGCGGATGCCTCGCACCGAGAGGAACCGCTCCTCGCTTGATTTATGATCGACGGAGATTTCGGCGAATCGGTAATAAGGCTCCTCGTCCACCTCGTTCCCCTGTGTACTCCGCGGGGATCGTTCCTCGTGGCTGAGCACCTTCCACGGCCAATGATTTCTTTTGCTCCTCGTGGCGAGCGTAGATACGTTTGCTTGCTGTTGATAAGGTTAGCCGTTGTGTCACACATGTTTTTGGCCCGGGGAAACTTGGAATGGGAAGTCACACGGCGGAGTAGGATTTAATAAAATTGTACGATCGCGTGATTTTACAGTGGATTATCAGCTGTTTCTGCTTTCGAAAGTTTAATCGGATCAGAGGTATTTTGTGTAGCTCGATATTTGGTTCTTTGTCGCGAGATCTTGGGATCGTGTCGAGCAGAATTCGCGATGGCAGATCAGGGTCAGATGAAACTGTTAACATTTATACATAAAAGTTATTTATCCAACTTTTAACTTTTATATAATTTCTGTTCTGTTTTGAGCTAACTCTGTGGTAAGAGTTCAGATGTAACAGTTATTTTATGTTCGATTAAGAAAAGTTCTGCAGAATCACATACTTTTCGACAGATATTTAAAGGTACAATATAAAAGTTGGGAATATTTTTTTAATTAGTATTATTTCGGGAATTGGAAGCAGGATAAATACGAAAGTGAAAGCAGATTGTGATTTTTATATAACTACATATTTTCACCAATCTGTTTAAAGTTTCAACTTCAGATCTATGTATTTACCCTACATTTTCATGACATCTGCTTGTCACAGCTGTAACTTTTTTCAGAGCAGAATAAATGTTCCTGTTTAACTGGAACTTTTTTCTACTTTCAAGAAAAGAAAAGTTTCTTATTTAATGTATGGAATAAAAGTTTTAGTCAATAGACTGCATTTTATAACAATTTTCTTGGACCAGAAAAGGTAATAGTTATAAAATGACAGTTATTTCATGATTAATTGAAATTTTTAACAGTTTAATTCGACCACTGATAGAGATCGGTGAACTCGCCATCGTCGATGTTATAAAAATGTTCAGACTCGTCGCCAAGCGTCGTTATAAATGCAGTGCGCTTTGACGTGTTACTTCTTTCGGCGAGCAAAGTGCAAAGTCCGCTTCGATGTGAAGCGGATCCGCAGGCAGAAACAGCTTATGCGCATACGATCCCTGGGACGGAGTATGTAGGGCTAATTATACCCTTGAATAAAGGGTTACTCCGGTGACGCATACGTAAGGTCGGAAATATTGTTGAGTGTCTATACTGTACTGCAGCTTTCACCCAACTTTATCTATAGGCAAGGTGGAAAGTCACAATCAGAATGGCCTCCAACTACAACTACCTCTTGCTTACCGACATCTACCTCTTCAATAATACATTAAAAGTGACTAAATAAAGGCCAAAATGTATCGTGCCTCTTCGCGTGCTCGAAATTCGTAATAGCCATTACCGATTTTCTTCAAAACACACCGAACTGGCACAGTACCATACCACCACCGCATTAAAACGTAGGTAGACATACAAATTCATATAAAAATTTCAAGCTCCATATATTCCCCCACTTCGAAGTCCATCTACATAGACATCGTCTAATACAGAAGTCTAGTTTAATATACTCCACGTGTATTTTTCCGTGGAGTATTGACCCACATCGACGGCAGGGTTTCCTAACAAGCTACCCAAGGGTTAAAAGCCAGAATTACCAAGGACTTGATTGAAATCGACCATAGGAAGCGGCTTTATAGAACGTTGGAAATACTCGTCGCGGCTACTCATGCGTGTCCGTAAATTGATTTAAATGCTCCACGCCCATATCTGTCTGAACCCGTGGGATCGCTTCGCAAGTCAACGGCAGATCCATCAACGCCGGTGTGGTAACGCGAGCACCGTGTACCGAGGCAGTTACAAAAATCATCTCACGGCAAATAATATCGAACCGGTCGCTACAGCGAGCAGCAAAAGTCGACGGCTTCTTCCTCGAGTATTTACACTCGCTTTTCCGAGCGGCATCGCCAGAGGAATAACGTAATATTAATCGCCCCAACCCCCTTGCCTCGCTTAACTATTTTCAGCTGGGTGAAGAGTCTTCACGGATTGATTAAATAGTAGGCTTCTACTTGGGACGTCCGACTATGATGCTTAAAATAAAGTAACGTCCACTGTTTATGAATCTTAAGACACACTCTGTGTAACAGGCAGTGCAGTGGCAGAGAAATTATTTAAAGAGCAGAAATCGAAATATGAAACCTCCGTTCTCTCATTCTTGAGCCCCACTGTAGATACACTCCCATCATCAGTCCCACATTATGGTTCAGACGCACGGTGCACGTAATCTGGCGCATCGAATCGTTTAACGACTCTACAACGGGGCATTAATGGAAGAACAATTAACGCAAGCTAATCCTGTTCCGCCAATCACAAAATTGATTGTGGTATAGAATTACCTACTAGGTAAATAATGACGCACGAATAAACAGACGTGCGAAAGTACCTAATCGCTATGTGAATAGGCAAACTGTAAATTACCAATCGATAATATATCCAAGAAAATTGAAAAGTCGAATGGTGCCTATCAGCTTCGAATTCGGCGTTGCACGAAATTCCAGAAATCTCTACGGAATAGTTTGAAAAGTGAGTCGAACGGTGCCAGCGATATTGTTAGAAGCAGTTTCTCCTTTTCATCTCGCTCGACAATTTCCTTCGTGGCCCGCGATAAAGGCGGTGGGCAAAACCTGTTGGCAGCGGCGTCGCAAGAACGCGCTTCCGGAAAGGGCTGCTCTCGGTATCGAGGCGTGCAGTCGCGGCCTCATTAGCAGGCTGCATCGGTAACCTTACAATGCCTCCCTTCACGCCCACCCCCGTTGCCGTTTTCCAGCCGCCTCGATGCGTATCACACCCTGCCGCTAACCCTTTACGGCGCAAGCACGCGTCCCCGGTAATTCGTGCGCCTTCGCGATTGTTTTACAGGTGCTCGCCCACCGGGGTCCTTTACGGGAGAGTCGCAAAAAGGTCGAGCTGCAAATCGGCGCTGGCTGAAAGGCGAAGGGAGTAAATTCGTTCGAGGAAATCGAGGAAAGAACCGCGATGGCCGCTAATCGATGTCTATCGGGAATCAGTGTTCGAAGGTAACCGTTCGCGCATCAAGTATTCCTTCTATGCATACTGTAGTTTAAATCGACATTTCACGATAATGTCGTTATAATTTCGAGAGAGTGGGAGGACTGAAATAACGGCATTGCCTTCTGTCAGTAAATACGGTGGATGAAGGAGTGAATAACTTGCGAAGCAAATTGCCACGAATCGACGTCAAGTTTTCGAGTATACTTGGCACAGTGTCGTATAATTTGCTCGTGTAAAGATGGAGGTTTTAGAATTATCGACAGTGCTATTTATAGCTTGTGTTATTTTATTGGGGACGACGATCGGCCAGGGACAATGAATGATAAAGCTTTACTCTGGCGATAAATTCTGCTTCGGGAGAGCGATCAATGGGACTTTCTATTTTGAATGGCGGAATTGGTAAACAATGCCCGCATGAATTTTGCATCGCCGTCACGCGCCAGTAGTGTCGTGTGAGATATTTCTGCGGTGCAATTATTAACTCGCCCAGTTAATCGTCGCTCATTGGAATGCCGGATAGTCGTTGGATCTGGATAAATATCGGATGCAGGTCGATAAGTATGAAGAACGATTCGGGCGCAGAGAAATTAGTAACAAAGCGATGGATGAAGAAACAAACCGTCTCTACGAAACCGACAGAACCATCATCGGATTCCGCGGGCAGAACGAGATCGTTAGACGAAGGATCCGGCCAGTGGAACAAGAACTCTGTACGTGCGGAGCTGCTTCGTTCCGAAGGGATGCATAGGTAGAAACGCGTTCGTTATTTGAGGGGATCAGCGTGAAAAATTCTGCGACAGGTCTCGAGATCCGGACGAGGAAGGATCGAGGAAAGAAACGACGGCGGCAAGGGATGCCGGCAATCGTCCCTAATGAAGTGTCAGTCCAAAACGCGGGAAGTGTCAATTGCGGTGGGTGAAAAAAGAGGAGCCCCGTTCCTTTCGAAAGACGATTTTCGCGGATGCTCGATCGAGAACGACGAGGCATTCGCGGGGCATTTTTCGAAGGAATGCTGGTGTAAAGGAGAACGCGCAACGGGCAAAGTGTTTTGTCGATTTGAAGTAATTTTGTAAATTCAACGCCAAGAAATTAAAGAGAGTTTACCAGAGATACGAAAACTCGCGGAACAGCAGATTCACCCAACGATCGGAGTTTATGTAACCAACATGGCTTCGGCAAATAAACGAACCGAAGGCCTTTTACGCGCCAAACGCGAGAATGACTATTAGGCGTCGCACTGCGTCTCTTACGTTGCCCCCATCTGCAAATGCGGGCACACAGTGCCTATCACAGTTATAACTAATTATTGAACGGCCTTCGAGCAATTGCCACGTGCACGCTCGAAATCTCTGCCACGGAATCTCCATTGCCATTTACATCTCCCATGCGACACCCCAAAGATTTATCAAAAATTTTCTCATTCGCGGCTCGTCAAACAGATTTTTATTTCAAATAATTTCTTGCCCATCTCTGGTTGATACATCACAAGGGATCTTCGAACTTGACAGGATAAACGCGCGAATCTTGAATGAAATATATGAGAAACGCGGCCATTTCGACGCACTTGACTGCACTTGACTCTCCCTCAAACAGCGTCCACGTATTTCGAAAATAACAAACAAGCGCGTGTCTTCATTCGCGCATCGGCTGGACGTCGTTCTGCTCCCGGTTTCCAGCCCATCGTCGACGCGTACCCCTCTGTGCCCACCGTATTGTTAGGATTTTTATACCTGTACCGTTGCAAGGCAATTGTACGTATCATATTGTAGGATGTCACGGCCGCAAATGTCCCCGGCGACGATATCCTGCAATTGTTACGCCTTTCGTGTCTATACTCTTACGCGGCCGGGGCGAAATTAGGGAAGCGTTCCCCACGAGGATTATCTCCTGACATGCAACCGCGGGGCAACGCCGGAATATGTGGAAATGACGAGCGGCGGGACGTACTTATGCATGTATCGGCAACGGTAAATTGCACATCGTCCACGAGCGTGTCACGGTAATCGACATCTGTTTGAGTGACGAACAAAATTCTAGCCCGATCGAGCTGTACGTTTTCAAGGATAGGGTACGAGGAGCTCGTCAGGATATCGGGGGACACCGAGGGTACCATGATGGAACGAAGTTCGCGCAAAGGCAAATGGTAACTTCGTGTTTACCGGATTTTATATATAGGTAAATATTTTTAGGACACTCTGAGATGTTCAGATGTGCAGAAACGAAACCAAATGCCCCAAACTTGGTAGCTCGTACCCAGAGTTGGGCAAAATGTAATTTAATTACAACTTACAAATTACGATTAAAATATAATTTTATATTTGGTACTAATTTGAACGCAAATGACTATTGGATATTGTAGCTTGATCCTTTAAGCACCTACTATTATACTCTTAACCTTTTATTCAGAACAAATTAATTTCTTATTAATCGTTTTGTCACATACTGTAAAAGGTACGATTTAGGCAACCGGTCTCCTAAATCGTACCTCCACTAAGAATAGTATCAATAACAAATAGTGATTATTATATAGTTACATATACATATGTATATGGATCACACTCAGGCCGCAATAACCTATGAATATAATATATGTACATAACCTGTATAACAAACGAGTTGTCAAATCCTACTGATACAATTGTAGTGGTACGATTTATGAAACATGATCAATTTATTTATAAATATCAATTTAAACTTTATAATGAATGTAACATGGACTTAAAATGAATGTAAAATATTCTACATTAAACCCGCTTTTAGGAAGATACAAAAATACAGAACAAAATTGCATTGTTTGATTATTATCAGCTAAAATAAACTGGTAAAAAGTTACATCAATCATACATGATTTTTTAAAATGTTTATAGCACGCACAAAATAGGAATTTTGTTTATAGCAAGCTCAAAAGGGTTTGTTTCTATTATATATTTTGCATTTACTTGATATTTTTATTATCAAATGTCGTTTACATTCATTAATTACTGAGAAATTGATGAGGTACGATTTAGGTGACCAGTACGATATTGGCAACTCTCCCCTACATTATTTTCTGTTCACGTTAATTTTGGTAGTTGACAAAATTGTGGTCAACTAGCTAAATTAACGATTACAGAAAATAATGTGTATTTTAATCGTAATTTATAAGTTGTAATTAGATTACATTTTGCCTAACTCTGCTCGTATCCTCAAGAATGTTAGATACTTTAGACATCACTTGAGTGGGCCCCAGTTTAATACCAAACATTTTCAGGAAACCTCTGAGACCTTATTCTCGCCTCTTGCTTGAGGTGTGAAATTGTTGGAATAAGGGGTGCCTAGGAGCTGATAAACAGAAGCACTTCAATATTTCCTTAGGCCACGGATATACTGCATGCGTAGCCGGACGACGAGCTACACGGACATATTCGGACCAACGAACCAACGCCACTAAAAACAATGTCTCTTCAGAGGACCACATATGTCGGATGCGCGTACTTACCAGTTTAGTATTTGCTTAGTGTTTAGAGTTCGTCAGTACATGCAGATCGTTCGAATCAGTTTGATTTTTCACCAGATCTGTTGCGACTGACCTTCCGGTTGATCCAAATCCATGTCCATTTCGTAAGATATGTCACAGAAATGTGAACTGATTGGTCGAATACGCAGCTAGTATAATCATCGACGTCCGACTGTTTGATCTTGTACGAAACTTGGGTCGATAGGCTCACGAATATGTAGAATAAGAAAATATTTCTACATGTCAGCGTATCGTGCACCAGTAAGGACCAAAACGTTAAATGCTGAGGTTCAAACGGAGCAACTTGCTGGCACAATAGAGCACCAGATATCAGCTTTCCAAAACATGGAAAGCCTTACCTATCCTTACCTATCCTCCGTGGTCACACCTTCTTATAATCACAAATTGGTCACATGGAGTCCTCTGCATCCTAACGTCATTTTTAAGTTACCATTTTCGTATTCTTCAATCTTTTAACTTTCGTCACGCTCTTACAGTCCATTTCTAAAAATGTAAATTTTGATATGTTGAAATTTATATTTGTAAAACTAGTTGTGCATAAAAGCAATTTTATTTGAACTTCAAATTTGTAATGTTTATTATTAAAGTCTAAGGTCTAAGAAAATTTTTTTTTACAGAAATATTGACAAAGACATTATCCTGAGGTGCGATACACCCCGTTCGACCACGAAGGTTTAAGTGTCCCTTTTATTTGTCACGTAATTATATATTCAAAGCAAATGTCCCGAAATATTTTCTATTTCCCACCTTCGCTTCCACTCTGCTTGTCAATCGGGACGAGGAATTCGATGCATTCGAACGGTGGCAGAGGACTGAGCTAAAATCGAGCATCTCGGCGATATTTTCGAGTCGCAGTTAGACACCCGTTAGCGAGACCTCAGTGCAGCGATATATACTGCCCCCTCCCCCGCGCTCATAGATACGCGTCGGATAGGGGGATATTCAATTATTCATATAGCATTAGCCGATGCGCATATATCGGGTGTATCGTCTCCATAGGGATTCACACTGGGCAAATTGTTTCGCAAGGACAGCTACAATTTTCGCCGGGAACAACGTGTCATTATTAGGGAAGCGTGCGGGCGGCAGAGCGAGTGAAAAGAGGGGAGGGGAGGACAGCGAAAGGTGGGCGAAGAAACGGCCGTCGATAACGCGTATCGATAACGCACTCCTCACCGCCGACGATCGATGTGTACAATGAGTCATACATTAAACGACTGATTATTGGCTGACCCATCACGTCACAGTGGATCTTTGTCCCCGATTTTATGCAGATCAAGGTGTTTTTTAGATCGACACACACCAGCACACTTTATTTATCACGTGTTTTCTTAAATATATTATATGCTTGACTTAAGGGGTCTCTCTACCTTGACGGACGAAAAATGATGCAAACTTTGGGAATTTTTTAAAACAAAACCATTAAATATGTTTACTTCCAGCTTTGTGGCTTCGTTTGTCAATCTTTAGAGAATATGAAAAAAAAATTGAATGTAAAAATAGTGGTTATATCCGGAGTTATATTGCTTCAAATAGAGCGCCTTACACAAATCATATGCGCATGGTTAGCATAAATTCAGCCATTGTAGTCGTCTGAAATAGAAAATTTTAAAATTTGTGTAATCTGTATGAGTGTGGCTATTGTCTGAACTAGATTAAATGAGAAAGACAAAAAAGTACAAAAAAAATTTGTAGCGTCTAAAACAGACATCGATTTCTGCAAAAAATTCGCTGGTTTTTTAAGTCGCAAAAGTTTAATTTTCCAAAAACCGAGTTAGTTTTAGTACCATCGAGAATGGGAAATCTGCTGAAGATATATACCAAGTTTTGAAGTAAATCCGGTGATTGGTTTTTGAGATATCATGCTAACTAATTCGAGAAACATCGTTTTAAGAAAGACGCGTTCAAAGTTTCAGGTACTATTATTTTCTAATTATTTGTTTTTTAAATGTTGCCTAAATATGTAGAAATATAAGCCTAAAGTTTTCAATTAATATAATTTAAGGGTGTCCCTTAAAAAAGTCCCAAATATCGCGCTCCTTTTCAGGCCGTCGAAGTAGGGAGACCCCTTAAGCGTGGAATAAAAATGTCACAGAATAGAAGATCGAAATATTTGCGTAACCTAGTTGCCAATTAAAGTTACCTCTGGGAATCTCTAATTTCATTAGTCACGGAACGTACAAGGCTCAGTACTTACAATTACAGAGGACTCTGTTACGTGTATCGAATGGCTGCAACAAAATTGTAACTCTGTGAAACGCGACACGTGCAGCAACACTTCGTGACGTAGAATCATTCCCACTACAGAGTGATACTCGTGACTTCCTCCTCCTCCCCATGCATCAACCCTATTCCACCAACATTTCAAACGCCTTTCCCGATAATATCGAACTCTAAATTCGTTTCATAGGACATTACCCATTGCCCGCGCAAAACGCGAGGGAATTCCAAAAGCTCGATGGAGAAAAGAATCGCCAAAGACCTCCGTCGTTGTGCATTCCGGGTACCGTGAAACTGCTCGTTGGTGTACGCGACGCCCACGTGACACATTCCAAATCGCCCCGGCGAAGGGATGAATGGACGAAGATAATCCTATTTCGAAGGTGGGACGTGAGGAATGTTCTGGTTTCCTGTGTTCGCTGGGGTTGCACTCTCATGGCCGCGAGGGGGGGGGGGGGGGGTTAGTGGAGCCCCTTATCGGGACGTGGGATCGCGACTTGGTTAGGGTCGCCTACGCCCGAGGAAACTTCCTCGTTCGGCCGCGAAGATAGGTATCGGCCGTGATCCGATTAATTAATTCGTACGATTAATTGCCTGACCTCTATCACGATGGATCTTCGGCGTCTCTTGCAGCATTATGCAGACATCGGGGAGCGAGAGGAGGGAGGAGAAAACGAAGACGTCGAATGTCGCGTGGGTGGGTCGTCCCCCCGTGGACGTCTTTCAGGGAAGGAGGAGGAGGAGGGGGCGCGGAGTGGGAGGGGGGGGGGGGGGCACGGTCATCTGGAGCGCGACGCGAGGAAACCAAAGGCGATACTGAGCGCCCTGCAACCCACCCACGCCAACTTGCAAATTCATATCTCCAAGGTGCGCCACCGTGGCCGCGTAGGTGGCGGACTTTGGACTTCTTACGCGGCGGGGGACCGCGCCGTTTCGAATCAATCGACGGATCGCACTACTTTTCGAACACCGATAGGTACCGGAATCAGATTAAACGATGATTGCGATACTAATGTGTGTGCGTAAAACGTGAATATGTATTCTATTTTAGATGGGGCCTTTACGCATTGGCGTAGCTAGGGCCGGGTGGGCCTGGCCCCTCCAAAATGCGGATGGCCCCCCCCCCCCAAAACGCAGAATGGCCCCTCCCTAGAAACTATCGAAATAAGTAAAAAACATTCGTCTGATCGTAAAATCCTATCTTAAAAGAAACAAATATTTGGGCCGAAATGCTATATACAGTGTAACTAAATAAAAAAAATACAATAATGTTCTTACTACGTTAAATTATGAAGTAAAATTGTTAGAATTAGGCCGGCACATTTGTCCGCCGCGCGTACAAAACGCAAATGTGACTAACAATCCAGTAACGGCCGGCTGTGAAAGGAGCTTTTCCACTATGCGTCGCGTTAAAACGTGGTTAAGAACAATTATGCTCCAGGAGAGGTTTTCGAATATGGCACTCCTAAACGTCGAAAGCGAAATGATCAAAACCAATGTAACAGCACAACAGGTCCTAAATATTTTTGTAGAAAAACACCGCAAATTAAAGCTTGTATAAATTTTAACTATAGGTACACATGATATGCTCTGGCTTTTAATAAATTGTGACGTCCCGGCCCCACCACGGGAGCGCGACTAGTGTTCGCCAGCGCCACCAGAGGTCTAATCTTCCTGAATCTTTCTCACAAGTCCTAACTTCCAATCTCATTCGTATATATACAAGTTCCGAATTATCTCCTCTTAACCCCCGTGTGTGTCTAGGGCAGGGGCCGTCAGCTAAATCAAGACGATAGAGAATATATGATAGAACCAAAATTCATGTATTCATACAGCATGGCGAAAAGAGACACCTTACTATATGATGTCCATAGGGGTGTTAAACTTTCAAAAAATACTGGTGGCTGGGACATCTCTTGTAATTTTATGACGGAACTAACACTCCGCCGGGCCGAGCGTCCGACAACAAACTAAATATAACAATATTTTTAGAGATAAACAGCCCCAATTTGGGCTCAACCTGTAAATAGTCTTATCTGAATATAGCAGCCATAAGCCTCATTTTCTTACCTGCTTCAACTTATATTAGTAAATAAGTAGTATCCTATTTTTATATTATGCGTGATTATCCAGATGATATAGGAGTTTTTCATACTGGACATTTTTCCCCTATCTATAACTGTGTACTGAAAGATAGCCATATAAGGCAGCCTTATATACCTTGGGTATAAATTCTTGGTAGGTATTACTATAAAACAGAGCTCTGTTACAGACTGATTTATTATAAGTCTCGGGAACACCGTGCAAGTATTAACTAAGCCAAAGAAATATACAAAGCTTTCTTTATTGGGTTTATTTTGCTAAGTATTATTAAAAATGTATTTACATGACCAACAATAAACACTTTTCTATATAAAAAAAAAAAACAAGGGGGGGCCGTCAGCTATAGCCCTACTGATGAGTCTGGCTGGCGGTCCCAAGACGAAACACGCGCCTCTACTTTTCCTCCTCGATCCTCCAACGCCGATCCACCCGCCCCGCACAGAGTTACTCCATAGTGGCGTTGCCGGGCCGGCCTTAGGGTGGTTTACGGTGCGTCGGAGGCGACGGGGCCAAGAAACTCCCCTTCTCGTCCTGAACGGTCCCGGCAATTCAGGACGTGACAAAATCATAATTTATTTTTTCTACTGTATTTCTTTTTTTTTTTTTAAATTTTGTTTACATTTCCAGAGATTAAATAATAAATAATTTTTATTCCGTTTATTCTTTGTTTTAGTGTTAAATAAATATGTAGGTAAATGATTATTATAAAATGTGTATGTATATAAAGAATTCTACCTATAAAAAGAAGAGAGAGCGCGAGAGGGGGGGGGGGGAGATGGAGCCTGCCCCCCCTCCCCAGATAAAAATCCTAGCTACGCCAATGCCTTTACGTGGTTCTGATAACGTTAGTAGTTTGGCACCTCGCATTGTTTGCTGCATTAATGGTGAATAATTGATGTAGGGCTTGAAATTTAGGCGAGAAAGAGAGCCTCGGACGATGGGACTCGAACTCAAGATCGGCGGGCCCTCTGCGTTCGGGCCAGCCGCGTTACCGATTCCCCCAACGCCGACTCTCCGATGCTACTTACTCCTTTCTGAACTGTACAAATACTACAAATACATATTGAAGCAAACGGGGCGCCATCTATGTGCGAATCGCGCCATCGCCGTTCCTAAATGTCTGCACAAAGCTGGGAGGATAATGTATGAAAATCTGAGGAAAATAAGTGAACTCGTGTGAGTGTGTGGTAACGATATACGAGTTCTAATTACACGTGCACTTTCCTTTTATATTATATGTAGTAAAGTTGAACTTTTAGATACTGGCCTCCTTGGTTAAAGTGTCCTAACTAGCATTTTACCATTATTCAAGAAATTTTGAAGTATTTTAAGTTCCAGGCGCCTTTTACCTTTTCAGTAAAGTTGGAAACCCCTACGTGCTTCGTAGAGATCTAGAAACAGTCTGATTTGTTTTCTTTTTGACGAGGAGGGCACAAAGAAAATGATAAAACCTCAGTTTTCTCGGATGTTTCGAAATGCTAGGTAGGACATTTTAACTAAGGAGGGAAGGATATGTATCTGATACATAAATTGCCACGGATATTTCATTTAAACCGTGACCCTTCCCAATTCCTTTCTTTTAATTATTAGTATATCCCACCTCGAAATAAACACAGCCGAATGGTCCTCCATGCATACGCATCGCCTCTCCCGCAGTTCAGACAAAGTTTTCTTAAAAGTCTCATCGAGAAATATCATTACACCGTCGCCGAAACGCGTGATGGCAGCAATGAATGCAACTACGCCGGTTGCACTCTCATGCACCCCTGAAACCGTATAATCGCATCGCGACCGTTTTGTCAGAAGCCTCTGAACAGACGTCTCTCTTCCTCCATCGTCAATTTCGTCTAATTCCCAACCATTTCGATTCACCAACGTTCTAATTAAATTACCTGGCGTTTCTCTGCGTTTCTTCGCTTGTTACCCACAAACAATCCGTCTTTACTGCACGAACACTCGTAACGCTCTTCGAAAGCCAATACAAATTTAATCATTCCGAATGAAACTAAGCACAGGGACTTGCCACCCCAACCACCCCTCCGAGATACATAGAAAGCAACGCATCAAGAAATCGTCCGCCGATTAGCCCCGCACGATTTGTCGAGGTGAACGTGTCAAGCCGGGGGCTAACGCGTCGCGTCCTCTCACCCCGGTTCCCCGAAACCGGAATTCATATCTGCCCACCGAGAGTCCGTACACAAAAATCCCCTCGAAGCGTTTCCTTTCCCGGATTCAAGGCGGTCCACCAAGGCCACCTTCGGCTTTACCTTTTTCCTCCCCCTCTGCCCTCCCCCGCCCCCGTCCCCGCGGAACGTTCCCTGAATGGGGCCCCGACGTCCCTCGTCGAAAAGTTTTCCCGGGGAGCGCAGGTGTTCCAGCCGTTGCGGGCCATCTCGGGCAGCAAGATCGTGGCTCGTCCCCGAAGGCGCAGGTCACTCCGCCAGGTGCTGTCGATCGCTCGTAAAGAGCCCGCGGCTGACTGGTCGCGGTCATTGTTGCCTCCTCCTCCCCCCCCCCCTCCACCCTCCCCCCTCCCCCCATCGTCCCTCCACTAAGTACCCCGAAAACACCATCCCGTGCTTCGTCTTTAGCCAGCTTTCGGCCAGGGCCATTGTTGGGCCTCGATCCTCGCTTGTACGCGAGGAGACAGCAGCGCGGAGACAGGACCTGCGCCGCGCTCCCCGTCAATAGTTGAAAGATGAAGCCCTGCCTCGTTCCTGGAAGGAATCGATCGAGCCTGATTTTTCCTTATTGTTCGCAACGATGGGTGAACTCCGGGATCTGGACCCGGGAATTGTCCCACGGCGGTCCATTGTCAGAGACGCTGAGGATAGCCACACGGGTGCAGAGATTTTTGTATAATTTCCCGAGGATTCGGCTGGGTAACAGTGCTGCGCCCGCGCGAGCTTCTTTTATGCGCGCTCGTGGTGCCCCTTTTCGGCCGCGCCAGCGCAGTTTCTTCTTCGCTGAGGGTGGTTTCTTTTGGACATTTCGCTTGGTCTTTGGGATATTATTTTTACCAGCGAGACACGTCAGGGGTGTCGAATTTGGATATTTCTGGGAGTGTGATTTAACTGGGGCCCACTGAAGTGAGGTCTAAAGCATATAGGGTGAATCCGGGAGACGCGGTCGGGCCGGAGAGTTGGTCGAGTCGCTATATTTCAGACTCTATACGTAAAAATGCGTTAAAATGCAGACCAATTATTTCTCTAGAAGTCAAACAGTTGAATGAATAACGTCATTTCGCTTCCTTCTGTGTTTTTTTTTCTGGATTTATAGGCTTTAAAACGTAAATTGAGGTTACATTTAACCTCTTTTGTCAAACAGCGGTGTACAGAATCGTATTCAAAATATACTTCTAAGTTTATTTTCGTTTAATGTTTGGGACAATAAGTTAGTAGAAATATTGAGGGACAATGCAGCCGATGTATTTGGCCATATTATCTCTTCCTCTTAAAGCTAACGAGAAGACCTCTCGCTGCAAAAAGGAGAGATGGTCGAGTTATGATTGTTTTATTATTTTTGTTAATTTTTTTATTTTTAATTATTATTTTATTATTAGTTTTGTTTATTTAGTTTATTTATTCACTTTTGTATTCATTTGCCTTGCTAATCGCCAGTAGGTAGTTCACTTTTTCTTTGATCTGTTCTTTACTTGTTTAGCGTAAACAAATTAAATATCAATAAATCTGTCGTTGTATTCACTCATAAATAATTTTGCTTTATCATTTGTTAATTTTCCATGAATAATTATGTGAGTGGTCTCTGCCAACGACGAAAACCATTTCTCCCGGCACCTCGGGAGAGGTGGTCAGATGTCATGACTTCAGTTTTCATCCCGATTTACAGTAAATATTGTCTCAAAGCAAATATCGACCAGTTTTTCTGAATCGGCATAAAATTCTGAACATGTAGGTTTGTTCCGATAAAATAAGTAATTTCTATATTAGTTTTAATAGCCATTTTATATTAGGTCGGCCGCGTCTCCCGGATTCACCCTACCTAATATTCTTGAAGTCACGAGCTACCAAGTTTAGTGAATTTGCAGTACGGGGAGTGGGGCTTTGATGCCAGGGGCACAATGAAACATTAATAGTATATTGATATCTATAAACAGTTGGAAGTTCAAAACATGATGTTTCATTGTGCACCTTGCATCAAAGTGCCCCAACTCCCCTTTATGTTCACCAAGTAATGCTAAATACTTCCTTGGGTTCTTGACTTCTCTGCAAGCTACATTACTACAGGTACCTATAGCTGTCAGCTGTCAGCTGTAGCGCGCGATACTTGAATCTCCTTCGTTTCGAATTCTTATTACCCGCCCGCATCAAAACAGCAACATCTTCCCACTCATCATTTCTATTGTTTCAATCAAACCTTTGTCGCTGAACAAATTGGCCTTGTATAAATAAAATTGATAATCCACTTGAATACTGATTTTGCACACGGCTCTCAGTATTCGACAGAGTCTTTCTATGGATACCGCGAACTGCCGTCGGTTATGTCAGAGAAACGACTTGCGGTAAGCTGCGATCCAAGATAAGGAGCCGTGGAAACGCTTTTCCTAGACGATACGGATCGACGCTGATTTCCCTCGCCGTCGAATGAAACCCGTGGCCGAATCCACCGAGAATTATACGTGGAAATCCATTCTGTTACAAGAAACGCAATCGTCCCCGGTGAGCTAGCAACGATCATTGTGAGTTTTCCTGCTGTCGGGGCAGGCAAAGCTGAGACACACCTGCGCAGGTTTTGTCCTGCAACAAAGAGCGCCGTGCTCCTCTGGGCGATTATGCGTCGGATTCAAATACTGTCGCCAGATCTTGGATAAAACACGGGGAGTAACGTTTATAAATAGACGTCCGCATCGACCCTACATTTTGGAAATGTTTCTTCGCGTGTCGACGTGACGCAGTACGACAAATCTGTGATACAGAAATCTGTATCGCATGACCGATGGGACAATGTCAATTCTATTTTAAATACAGAAACTGTACCTACTTTGTCAGAATCTTACTCTGCTCCTCTATTTTTTTTTGCTCGATCGATCGACGCGTAAATAACAAATTTTCCAGGAGGAAATACTACAAATTAATCAAGCAGATTCAAAGCGAAATGGGACCCTTTTTCTCGCGCCCGGAGTTGTTGGAATATTTTCCAACGGCGGGGAATATCTAACGACCAAACTATCGGCTTGAAAAGTCGTCAAAGCACGGAGGGTTAGGTCGCGTTAATAAAATATCACCTGGCACGCACTGATTCCTATCACAGCCAGCAATTACGCGCGCTCATTAAGGGGGTAGCGGGCAGCAGCGAGGTGCAGACGACGAAGTCCATGGCGTCATACTGATGTGAGCACACATATGCGGTACTAGAATGTTCCTGATTTCAAATATCATAAATATGAAACTACGATGCATGGTTCTCAGAAAGATTCATTCGCGCAGAAATAATCGAAAATGTCCTACGAAAATGAAAATCTACGTCGATACTATTAAAACTGGTCTGCGAGCTGAGAACTAAGCTGAGGCAAATAAGATTGGCCACGCTAAATTCTAGCCGCAATGCACGAGTGCCTCAAAGTCGCTTCTCTCGAAAACGTAGGCTGATTTCCAAACACTTGATAGAATACATTCGACGTCTTCCTTCGCGAAGAAGCCCCTTCTGCCCGATTCTACCGGCATATAACGGACCAGCCTGCATAATAACGCTTTATTCGCCGCGCGGACACGCTTCTACCGCTCGACAGACGTCTTTTGAAAAGTAGAAAAAGCGGAGTCCCCGTGGAGCGGTGTAATAACCGGCTGCAACCTCTGCGCGTAAGACGGTGGCGTGTCTACGCTGATTTGTGCGCACTTTGTGAAAGGAAGGTCGCGGCGTGTTCTGCTCGATGAAATTCCCGATGCCTCGCGCACGCTGCTGAAAGGATTCGTCCGCGGCGCCGCTCGATCCATCGACTTCCGACGACTCCACCGTCCCCTAGCGTTTCCTTCCACGCCCTAACCCTTCCTCAACGGACGCAGGGTCCATTTCGACGCACTCTATGTGTCGAAGCTGCGCGTGTGACTTGGTAATAATATTACTTCGTTGGAATGATAAGAATTTTCGAGGTGCGAAAGCTCGTTTCAAGATGCATGAGAATGCATCGCGAGTCAAAATGGGGCCAGCATTCATCGTGGAATCGTTTGATATTGAACAGGTTTTTATCGTTGAATTGTTCTACCTGACACCTAGGGCTTCACATTTTTTAGCACGCGCAGAGGAAAGTTAAGCAGGCAATTGGGACTTCGGAAACGGTAAATATTAGGGGGGGGGGGGAGTCTATTGCTACAACAAAACCGAACCTGACGAGTTTCTTTGTTCTATCCCTTCCTTTATGGCATCGCAGAGGAAATACCGAACGGTTGGTACCGGCGGAGGACAATAAAGCCTAATTAATTTCGAGCTGGCTGGTAAGTGGTAAACACTTTCGCCTTTTCCATTGTCCCCGTCCCTAACAACAATCTTGGAACAGGTAGTGAATTGTCCTTTAATGGCACCGGTAAAAACGTTGCTCGACTCGTTTCAACGCGTATTTCATTTGAGGGTGAGTTTTACTGTAATATTAGCCTTTAATTACTCGCCCAATATGAAGTTTTTTTGGGCCGACTCAAGCTATTCCTTCTGTTTTGGTTATTATAAATGCTTTCCGTCTAATAAACATTTTTGCAATGCGTATAACAGTTGTTTTTTTAACTAGTTTTTGTGTGCTTTCTGATGGCGGTGTATAAAAGTCACCACGTGTGTACTTATGTTACCTTTCAAGGCGCGCGTACTTAAAAGTTCAAGATTAAAGCAACTAATGTGTACGTAGAAGTTTCTGATAGTTCACATTTCCTAGGAGTGACAAGGAGAATATTTCCATTTCCAAAAGAGAAGTATCAACTATCTATCCTTCCCCTCTTTCAAAGAAATCATGAACGATATTGGAATGTTGAAAAGGTACTCCCCAATTGAGCAGTTGAAATGAGTGTTGCAAGTGCTAGAAATTTTCTTTTCAACCATAACGATCTTGGTACCTATTTATGGTCTTCAGCTCTATCTCACGATAGCTCCAGAAACTGAAATAAATTATTCTAACAGTTGCAGCGCTTACCACCGCATTCAGCATGGAATTTACTTACATCCTTTTCCCCTGAAAAATAATCTTTCATATCTTTGGCATTTACATCGTCCACCATTTCAATTCCCCAATTATTGTGAAACAGAATCATTCGCGGGCACAGCTCGCAAGAATTTACCGGGCGACGATAAACGGAACAGCAACACCTCGTAGAAAGCAAATTACCTTATCCCAAAAGAAAGAATTCTCGCTCGTCATATATCACTGTACAATTACGCGGCTCGCAGCGAGCGCGACGCAGCGCCGCGCAGCGGCCAGGGGAAGGAAGGAAAAGAAAGCACAAGGGAGAGGACAAAATACGATCGCGTAATTACTAGAAGCGAAAATTCCTGCGGCGATTAAGAACGAGGGAGCCGTATATTAGAACGTGACACCGGGCACGACAAAAGTCAGCTAATGATTCATGTAAACTCCGAACGGTAGAACGAACTAAAAGACCGATCTCGTTTGCCCGCCGCTACGATTGATCGATTTCATGCATAACGTAGCCGAGAACTGGTTCTCGTGTGTTCCGCCGTGCACCACGCAAGTGTGTATACCGAACTGTGTTAGACTGTTACATTCTAGGCTACTCATTCCCTGAATCGGCCAAACTCCTCTTTTCACCGAGCGAACGACGGGGATCGGACGGAGATCGAACGATTTCGCGCTGCACGATAAATGGGTACAACGATCGCAACGTTTCCAACAGACATGTGCACTCTCACGGGCTGGAAATCTGTTTTTGCTTTACCTCTTCTTTTCTTTTTTTTTTTTGAACGATAACGATATCGATGTTAGGGAAGAATTTATAATTGCAATCGGAAATTTCAAAGTCCATACGCTCAGAAAGCGATGTACGGCGAGCAGTTATTCATAGATTTCGATTTTCTATAACCCTCGACGATGGATGTGCTCGCCACTGCGCGCTGCTAATCGAAGCATACACACAGCAGTGAAAAATCCCACTCGGCAGATCGAGTGAAGGGTAAGACGTAGTTCTAGTCGAATCTCTAGCTTCGCTTGTGGATTCGTCGAAAGTAGAGACTGGCTCCACACTGTTCACTGGTTAATTTGGATGGTATGCTGATGAGAAGAATCTTTACACTTTACAGCTCTCACTGTGGGCGAATGGCTCACTGGCACCTTCAAAAAAGGGACTTTGTAAAAAGAAAAGAAAACTGGATTTTATTCTTTAAGTAAATTTTTATAATCCGCTAATGAATTTTATTGAATTTGCATTAAAAATATTTTTATCCCTTCAACACGGCGCACAGTGCGTTGATGCATGGACAAAAAGTGAAAAATCAAATATTTTGCAGGGTGATAATTATCATCTAATATTTTCATCAAGATGTTCAGGAATCGAGTTCGGTGATGGTTGCTAGGATACCGTAGTTGTTTACGATGTTATTTACCATCTTAACTTGGAATCTCAGGACTTCAAGCGTCACTGGAAATTCATACGCGGTAGAGTTACTTTCTATTTTTTCATTTAGACCTTAAGAAAATTTATTATTCTTGGCTCATTTTATTCACAATGGATTCTAGTATTATGGGTATGTGTGTTTCAAAGTTATTGTTTAGGCTTATGCCCTTACTGATCATTAGAAAACTTCTTAGTCCCGAGAATGAAAATTTTATTTCAACCGACTTTTTAAAAAATACGTATCAAAACGTATCCGCGATTTTTTTATATTTGGTTCCCCTAACTGTATACTTTATGAAAATATCGCGTTTTCCTGCTACTACCTGCAATTATTTGAGAAATAAAGAGTATTGAGTAAATGAGTATTTTTTAAATTATGTTTTATATGAATAATTACGTTTACGGTTTTTATGTATTATTATTAAAAGTTTATATTAACAATAAATTACGTTAATTATTTAGAGTCTTCTTTTTTAGTCTAAATAAGCTTATATATGTAAAATATATTTCAATGAAAAAAATTCTAACTTCAAATGCACGTGATAAAAATAATTTGATAAAAAAATGTTTCGAACAAAAGTTAATCAGTATTCAGTTGACAACATATTGCAAAAGTAAATATTGATAAAAAACTTTTTATTCAATAAAAAATCGAGATCACCACAATTTTTTTGAAGGCAACTGTATATTTTTTTATACACCAATCGATGCATCTATATATTCTGGTTAAAAAAGTATTGGGGTATATAGGTCGAAAACTGATTAGTTCGGAAGTTATGATTTTTGTCCCAACTTCCCATTGATTCAACGCACTGTGCGGCGCCCCCTAAGGGGCCGTCCTTAAATTACGTAAGGGTAATTTGGCGATTTATTACCCCCTTCCTCCCCCAGTATAAGAATTCGTAAGATTTGATATTGCAACCCGCTTCTTACGTAATATCTTTTACATTGAATTTTTTCAGTTATTAAAATTCTTTTACAGGTTTATATAATTCATTTAACTCGGTTTCGAGAAATTTAAACTAAAAAAACTTTTCAAGAACATTAATGAAAGAATTTTTATTTATTGAAAATTAGGTTAAAAAATATTACGTAAGACGCTACCTGACTCTCCCCTCCCCCTTGTAAGAAAACGTAAAAGATCCGCGACCCTCCCCCCCAAAAAAAGCCTTACGTAATTTAAGATTAAATCCTAAGTGCGCCACTGTGTTAGCCATATCTTTTTGGAAACAGAGAACAAAAGAATGTTTTTCGTTACAGAACGTTAAATCTGACGGATGAACCTTGAAATAGCACGGCGACACCCTTCCAAGTACAATTAGTAATAACATTTGAGCGCGGCGCGACGTGTCGCGATCCCAGCTACGCCGGCAATTCCGTATCGGCGATCGACTGTTACGCATGAAATCGCAAATGGCCTGGCGCGAAAAAGAACGCATTATTCACGTGGCGGTGAACGCGTAAATTGACCACATTCTCGATTACACCAGGAACTTCTAGTAAAGAAACGGCTGGGCAGCGAGAAGAGAACAGCTTCGGGACATACCGTTAGAGAAACGGTGCCGATAAATGTCACGGTGACGTATTCATCGTTAAAACAAAAGAAAAACGCATTGTAAGCTGTAAGGCGACGGCCGGCAAATAGACGCCGTTTCGCTGGCCGACGAGTCGACGGCCGTTTAATTGAACAATCGTTCGACCGGTTTTCCCGCGAGTTTTCCGATAAATGATCGAGCGTGGATCGACGACCTCGATCCAATAAAGGCCGCGGCGGCGCGGTGCGCGCGAAATCGAGCAATGATTCATGCGAGCGTCGTCACGGGGGCAGAAGTTCGATCGTTTCGCCATCGCTCGCCGATCCTCGGCTCGTCTCGCGGTGAAAACGATTGGCGGGCTTTTCGGGGCGCATGTGTGAGCGCGGCAAGTCCGCCGCGACATACGGGCCTCTGTGTAACCGTGCACGCGTTCGATCGGCGACACGTTTGCAAGCTCCTACTGTTTTAAATCACCGACAGACACCTCAAGGCTGTCGATCGAACCCGTTGGGCGTCACTTCCACTGGATTCACCGGCCGGGTAAAAAAAAGAAGCCAAGAAGAGGCCGGCTTGGCTCGCCGCGGCGAGCCCGAGCCGAGAGCCCCATTCGTTTCGGATCGATCACCGATGGAAATCTCGCCGCGAATCACCGCGGGACTTTTTTCGGCAACCGAAGTCGGCGTCGTTGAAAATTCTCAATGCACAGGCGAGCTGCGCAACGTCGTTTCGTAATTATGCAATTTCTGCGTTGCTGTGTTTGTTCACCGAGAACCGGGGAATGGATGTTAAACGAGGCGGAAAGAGCTTTGCATTTTGAATTAGGAAGCACTTCGAATGGCACTGTGTGTTTTACAGTATTATGTATGGGCTTGAAGATATTATTAATTATTTCGATGGATAAGATTTCTGATGAGATCCTGAAGGAAGTGTTCTTGAATGGTCCAAGTATCAAGGTCAATTTTCTTTCACAATTAATTTGTTGCGTAAAATGCACGACGAATGCAGGAACATTTTCACCTAACTTTTAGAAATTCAGGCTTCGGCTGAGGCTCAGTATATTTACAATCGCCGGCGGAGCGTTCAAACGGCATTCGTTATCGCTCTAAAGCAACACTGTCGGCACCTCGTTTCGTTATTGTTTCGCTATCATGGTAGAAATAGTATTCAGTGAAATAACGAAGAATTACTTAATTAATTAATTTTATACTCAATGCCTTCGCGAAATCCGTTTAGAAATTTTGCTATGGGTAATAATGGCCCTGTAGTTCAAAACCATTTCGCTAAGCTTTCGAGGGCTAAGCAAGGGCTTAATTTTCTTTCGACACAATTCAGCAAGGGCTGAATTCTCTTTCTCCTCGATTAAACAGGGTCTAATTTTCTGGCAACTTTGTAGCTACATTTAACTAGTATTACGTACTTCGTGCAGAGTGTTTGTTGGGAAATGATAGGAGCATCGGGATTAGGGCAGTCCTGTGCTTGCATTACACATATATGATGTTGACAGAGGCTCGCCATCAGACTAACGTAGAGGAAAGTTCACAGAGAAATTTAGATGAAAGTTTACGTCGAAGGGCCGTCGGCGAGGTATGTCACTGGATTTGCCCGCGTGACAGTCCCGCCAGAGGCTTCGTCGATAAAGCAAAATAATTAATGGTACGGGTCTGGTCGATTTGTTTCGATCAATAAAAAAGCTTCCGTATGTGTAGCGATTGGTACCTAATTGTTCGGTATTACCGTTGTTGCGCAATACCAATTAAAACAGAATCCCTGCTAATCCACCCATTGAATAATCACTCACGGTGAATAACAAATGCGCCCATTATCAGCAGATGGTAATAAATAATACAGCGCTTCGCGGGCTGTATGAAAAGCCCATATGTTCCTTTCGTATTAACCGAAAGCGAATCGATGGGATGTGTGGCGACGGGCGGCGCGCTTAGAGAAACGTGTAATCATCAATTTCCTCTTTCATTAACTTTCCCGTACGCGGCGCAACCGCGATTACCATTTCTTTCACCGCGCGCTTGCACTTTTAATTCGAATTTTACGCGTAATTCAATCTGTAATCCCCGTGCACGAAACATATTTGCACTGCTCGAAATGATTGAGGGACCACTTGCTCAAATGACTTCATCGTTCGGGGTACTTAATACTTGAAAGTCTTCGATATGCTGTGTCAGTTAGACGGATTCTCTATCATCCATTAGACATGCCCGTGCGCCAATGAAAACACTGTGTATATTTTACGCGTTTCTTGATCCTACATAGAAATTACACGTTGCACTTGTACCTCCATAGAACCTACCACAATCTCAATGGAAGCCTCGCTTAGAAATTCAGAGAGAAGAGGCTTGAGTAGACTGATCACTTCTCTAACTTCCCAAACGTAAATACACAATCATATCTTCGTAACTCTCTTCGCATAAAAGGATCCACCCCTCCACGAACGATCCACATTCTCCAATTTCCTTCCACTTACGTCGGAGTAAGTGCGCACGTTGCAGCGACGCTATATCGAGGCTGGACCTTAATTATC
Organism: Andrena bucephala; assembly: GCA_947577245.1. NCBI lineage: Eukaryota > Metazoa > Arthropoda > Insecta > Hymenoptera > Andrenidae > Andrena > Andrena bucephala. Next base: position 92,751,296 of record OX387715.1, on the reverse strand, counting down.
CCAGCATCCCCGTCCAAATCTTCCTCGTGGTTGTCATTTTTTTCCGCTGCGGTGACGTTGGATCGAGGAAGTGCTGTCGCGCGTCCGCTCCGACTGAGGCCGTCTCGGCGTCAATTTAAGAATCCGCTCAACGTCCTCCCTAGCGGCTCGTTCGTTCACGGCTTCGACCTTTACATTCGTACAGCATGTCGAACCAATCTGGTCGCGACATCACGCGCCAAATATGCGAGGTGTGGCGGGAGAGCGAGAAAGATGGCAGGGGAGAGAGAAAGGGGGGAAAGGAGAGAGAGAGAGAGAGAGAGAGAGAGAGAGAGAGAGAGAGAGAGAGAGAGAGAGAGAGAGAGAGAGAGAAGCAAGCGTCGCCCACACCGAATTCATGCCACATCATTAAGTCACAGCACCGGAGGTCGCTGTCTTCGGACAAGGTTATCGCAAAAAATTCGAACATTTCGATTCTACCGGTCCGATGTTTAAGTAAAAAGAAACGAAGCCCTACATAATCCCGTAAAAAAAAAGAACGCGGGATTCGATGAGTCGGCGCTTTATCGATACGAATGCTTGCGGACAAGCGTTTATGAACAGTGAAGGATGTCTCTTTCATCTGAACGGATGTTTCTTCACAGGGATTATTCGGTTCTTTTATAAATGCAGGTAGTTGAAGATGTCCCGAGAATCTGAGGCCTATCGTGCTGTGATTAATCACAGATTTGAGAGGACTCGTTGAAATTGGGGTGATTCAGGTGACGCTGATGATTCCAGGCTTCCAAACGTTGGACCAGTCGCGCAGTCCAGTATTCAGCCTGCTCTGACGTTTACTCCGATATTTGACAAAATTTATCTACCTCCTATACCGATCAAGGGATTCTTGCAATGTTGGGGAATTCCCTCCACCACCAACGGTCACGTCCTACACAATAACAATGTCCTCAAGATCAGTGCCACCCTCTTCAAATGATCACTTTCCCACACTCCCATCTTCGTACCCCTGATTCTCTTCACTAAAATCTATACTACCAACAGTTTACGTAATGCCTGAAAAGCAGAGATGTCACGCCACCTTCAACGAGTTGCCATCGCAAAGGATTCATTACCTAAGTAGCCAAGCACGAGCTGACAATGTAGTTAGGGGTGACGAGGAATCGTTACGCCTCCTTTTTAAACCCTCCGTCCCGACAGCCCGTCGAAATCATTCCAACTGTGGGCCCGATGCGTGGCTTCGTTAAAGGAATTCATTGATCGATCAACGCGTTAAAAGACGGAACGTTACGTGGCTGACCGATTACGTTGGCAGGCGGGATGCCGACGTGAATCCCGGGCAAGACGGAAAAATCCGGGGACTGGGAACGCCGGGAGGGAGGAGGGGGGGGGGGGAGGGATGAGGGGGGTTTGGCAGAACGAGCGCAATGCAAAACGTGCCAGACCAGTTGTGACATGGAAGGGGCCCCAATGGCTATCTGCTGGCCGGACACATCTTATCCACGATCTGATCTCTCACCCTGTTACGAACCAACACGCCGAGGCCACGACCCGCGATGTTCGTTTCAAGCATTTTTATCCCCGCGCCAATAACAAAGCCGTAAATGTTATAGATACAGATAAGGGAGAGGCAACGCGGCGTTTCCACATTTTTTCTCATTCCTCCCCCACCTTCGCTCCGTCCTTTTTACTGCAACGAGAAAGAAGTGGGGAAAAAAGGGACTAGCCGGAGCAGGTTTGTGTGTTTCTCTTGATCATTTCTCGTGACTGAGGGAGGGGGGGGGGGGGCCTTGGCTTTCGGGTGAAATTGGAGCGACCACCGAGAATGTGCTCTTTCTGCCGATGAACGAAAATGTGTCTACCTCTTTTCTGACCTAAAATGCCCTCATTTGCTGTTAAGAGTTTTGAATAGTACCTACTCGATTCTACGTGGCGACTGAATAAAAGAATTGATTAGCAAGTGTTTTGGAATGAACTTTATGTACCCAAAATCTAATAATATATCAGAACACAATCCTCCGGTTTTGCTCTTCTCCATCAAATGCAAACCAGTCTCCGCAGCAAGTTCGAGGGACCAGTTGATCAGCGCGGATGACGGTCTTCAACCGCACAGACGCGCAATCTTCAGCAATTTTCGCGGACAAAGATGGGGCCCCGAGGTTAGCGACGTAGGTATCTTGGTCGTGGAAGCCGAGTGAATCGGTGCTCAGTCATCGTGATCCACATGGCAGACCCACAAAACTCGTCAGGACACCCGTAGAAGCGCAAGCTGTCTCCCTACCACGAAGAAGAGACGCGGCAGTCCGCCTAATGAATGCGAGGGCACATCCGATACCGTCGTAGCAAATTAATCCGACGGACTAACGAATCAACTTATTTGAATATCCCTCCCCCCCCCCCCCCGCCCCTCTGTCTCTTGACGAGATCACCAGCCTGGCGAGGCGCGAGCCGACTCGTCTTTGCTCCGCCACACAATGAATTTCGTTGGAACTTCGCCCTTGCGTTTCAGACGCGGCAACAATCGAGGGAGTCCCGCGACAATCGCGAACGAAGTAGGAACGCGCTTGTAAAAAGGGACTCGTTAGTTCGGAACGAAGGCTAAAACGACATCTCACTAGACAGAAGTAGAATGTGTATCACTGTGCGATGAAGTCGTTACCTAGGATAAACACGAAAGGTTCTTGTTCGATGAGATAATATCGAGGATAGCGGAAGATTGTGTTTCAGATGGTCGCGAGATCTTGCTCGGATGTTTAATATAGGTACACATGCCCTCGGTTTGTCCAGCTGCTGACGATTGAAAGTTGAACGTCTCGCAGACTTTTACAAGACTGAAATCAGGAGGGATACTGTGGTTCGTAATACAATTGTACCTATAATTGCAATTAATTCTAATCAACTTCCATTCCAAAGGGCGCGGGAAGAGTCGTTCGCCCTTCCTTCAGACGCGCTCTCCCATCGTTCCTCGCGCAGTCCTGTCCCTTCCTTTCTCCCTGAGCGTCCACCACCCCCGATACATCTTTTTCTTTCTCTCTGATGATTTTAATCTCCCGTAATCCTCCTCGGCGCGCATCCGCGAGCACGCCCGCGCGCGACGCGGTCCCTGTGCCCACGCACAATGGCTCCTGATTGCGGATTAAGGATTAGGAGACAAAGGCAGCGGTGTCCAGAGCCCCGACCGTCTTCAACAAACAAATGGGATCGACTTCGATTAGATTTCCACCGCGTAAGCGTCGTCCGCCGATACTTGGCAGCCAAGCATCGCTTGGAGGTTACATTCTACGCGACGGTCCGATTAGTCGAGTCGAGATCAGTTTCATCTGACCGCCCCCCCCCCCCCCAAACGCTTAAAAGGGTGTCGTTCTTATGCTTCTTCACCTGACATCGACGCATTCCGCTGTTACAAACTAAAAAAGTTTGAAGTAGAATAAAATATTTCCTTTTCAATAAAAATGTGTGGAAATATATTTATAATATAATTTAAACATTACTATTGATAAATGGCGAATAGCAATACTTAAAATAAACTTAGAGTATATTAAAATTCAACTTGAAAGAAATAAGAGGGATGTATGGGGTAAAGTGAGCTGAAATAAAATAAGAACTTTAATTAAGGATATAGGTTATTATTAACCCCTTGCGCTGAGATGACGTGTGTAGCGCGTCAGCTTCTGTTTCTTTTTGCACCGTGGTTGTCAAAAACTGTGGCATATTTTTCATTTTTTTTTTAGGTTAGTTTCTGTTCCATCACGCCGCGTGGTTTTTTCTTACAGCTGATAGGTTAGGATATTGCGCACATCACTTGCGCATCTGTTCTTTACAGCTCAGTTTAGGGGCCGTCCTTAAATTACGTAAGGGTAATTCTCTCGATTTATTACCCCCTCCCTCACCCAGGATAGGAATTCGTAAGATTTAATATTGCAACTCCCTTCTTACGTAATATTTTTTACATTGATTTTTTTCAGTTATTAAAATTCTTTAGGTTTATATAATTCATTTAGCTGGGTTTCGGGAAATTTAAACTAAAACAACTTTTCTGGAACATTAATGATAGAATATTTGTATTTATTGAAAATTAGGTTCAAAAACATTACGTAAGACGCTACCTGACTCCTCCCTCCCCCCTTGTAAAAAACGTAAGAAATCCACGACCCCTTACCCCGGTCACTTTAGCCCGAATATGTACTCAGTGGAAAATTAATTATTTAACAGTGTTGGGATTAATGTTTACTTAAACGCGTGTACACGTATGTTTATAAGGTTGTTTTAAACACGTAGAAAAAAATGTTGAGGTAAAATAACACATTTATGACTCATTTATCCAAAAAGCTAAACTGAAAAGAAAACCAATCGGAAGTCTCTAAAAGTTAATTTTTAAGTTTGTAAATGAATTTACACTTTCACAAATCCGAATGTGCATAATTATCATTGGTATATTACACACATTTATTACGTCACCAAAATTTGTAAATACATCCCATTTTTGAAGAACAACTTAAGAAAGCTCATTTTACCCCGAGGCGCACTTTACCCCGGTCACCCTACTTGAATGAAGTCGAGTGACATTTCTACTCGTTCCAAGATCAAACGAGTGGAATCTACGCGTGAAATTCCATTCCATCCGTCCAACTAGGTACTACAGAACTAACAGAAATTCATACCGAAGCATGCAATTTCAAGGAAGTCACGAATCTCACTTATAAACCATGTGCCGTATCGATCACACTTGCTCGAGCTGCATGAAGCCTAAAATATCAATGCAAGCCGGACTCTTTGCACACGACTACAGTGCCAACTACGCCAACCGCGTACGCCCAATATAGCAAGCGCATAACATAATTGCACCCTCTTATATTCTCACCAAACGTCTTCCTAGCTTCCAACCTCTCCAGCCGTCACTTTATAAATCCAGCTCGGATGCAAAGTAACACATTCGAATCAGTTCTAATTCGAACGCCCCCGCGTGCTCCCAAATAACCCTTTCCCCCAGAGAAGGCACACAGTGGAGTCATGAAAAGCGGTCGCGCAGCCAGCTACCGGATATCCGCGATTACAAGACATTTATTAGACGAACCAGCCGCGGTGTTCCGAAGGGGGCGATGTCTAATTTACCCGCGGGTACACGTGGACAAGTCTGTGCGCCGCGGGCACACGTGGCTCGTGAGTAACTTCGTCCGTCTGTTCTGGCATGGCGGGACTGACGATGAGATACCGAGCGGGCTTTTCAGGCCCATCGGAAGGTGAGGTCTGGGGGCCCCGCGCGTCCGCCGGTGGGGGGAGAAACGAAGGCGGAGGAGAGAAAGGCAGAGGACGGAGTATAAGCGGGCAGAGAGAGAGAGAGAGACAGAGAGAGAGAGAGAGAGGGGGGGGGGGGGCGTAGAATGCGAGGGACAGTGGGAAGGAGAGAGACGGAGCTGACCGGGCGACAACTATTGTCGCCGGCGTAAAATATTGTTTTCCATGCCAGGCACGGCGCGTATGCACGAATAACGACACGTCGATTAATGTCCGCATCGCCAACCACACGGCCGTCTATTAATAGCGGCGCCGACACACGAGATTTCTAGGCGGTGGCATCGGAACGGTTTTAACTGGACGGCAAATTGAAAAAAATGCGATCCCCGGGCGCCGATCTATCGCGGCCGGGCAAGATCCCGAGATCGATCGGGACTGGTGATTAGAGGGGTGATTAATGCGTCGCGGAAGAACGCGCGGCTCCGCTCGAAATTGGTGTGTCTTAATTTTCTCTGTTTCTGGGGGTGGAAATGCGCTGGCTCGAGATCGGTATACGTACACTGGTCGCATGTCACTCCGCTTGTGTTCCCCATCGGGAGTAAAATTCCCTTTTTGGAATAGGTACCTACAATTGTGTTGATAAAATGGATCGCCGTTGGGTACAGAAACCGATACGCCTAATCGTTGAGCGAGGACTATTGCTTTTATATCACTATCCTCCGTATAATGCCGGTGACATCTAATCTCTGTTCATCAAACACGCTGGACACGATCGGACTCAGACCTGTTTCCGAATTAAACAGATTAATGCTACTAGCCTGGCGAACGTACGACGTGTCGCGCGAGTTTACGATTCCTAGGATCCCCGACGCGAGATCGGATCGATTCAACTTCGTAAATCGTCGACTACGACTTTCGGCGAGGCGAAGCACACGGGGGAGGGGGGGGGGGGGGGTGAAGGAGCGCGCGCGCGCGCACCTGAAGCGTTCTGCAAATTGCAGTTTATGTGTCGCGCAGTGTCAGGAATGCGAATCTGTTATGCCGGTTAACCGTCACACGTCCGACGATGCCGTTCCACGAGTCGAATTCCACGAAATCGATCGCGACCGTCGATTTGGAATTTCGTCCGCTCGCTCGCCCGTTCCTTCTCTTTACGACGTCTTTCTTCTTCCCTCTCTACTGACACGGCACGAGGAAACGTCGCGGGATCGCCGGCGATGAAACGCGTCGATCTCTGCGTCCGAGCGTGGATTTTTCGTTGGTCGGGGCTGCCGCCGATTTCCCGAACCGCTCGATCGGTATCGTTAGATCCCCCAGCGTGAAGGACAGGGACAGCGGCGGCCGGGTTCGTCAGCTTTTACGCTTCGATCGGCGATCGGGGCAATTAAATTCGAGCCGTGCCCTGTCCCTTTAATTTCCCATATGCGCGGCCAACGCGACCCATAAAAATTAGAGGAGCATTCAGGGGATGTAATTAAAATGATTGAGAGGCCGCCGACGGGATCTTTTTCGTTGCTTCTATTTCACCGCGGATCACTATAATTCCGAGGGACAAAATGTAATTACGTTAATGACGGAACCTGCGGGGGAAATCTTCTTTCGCAATTACGCGTGTATCACATTTATACCGAAATCGACGGGCCACCTTGTTGCTACAGTTTACGTGGGATCAGACTTTTTCTCTGAATTTGTCCCGTTTCGGAAACTACGAACACACATAATATTTCGGATACGTGGTTCGCGATGGTTAATAGCAAAGAGTCTAAACGCTGAGATTGTGGTGACCATCTAATTATAAATAACATTTATGAGGAATACTAAATGTGTACTGAATTTTAAACTTCCACGTCTTTTATCGTTTTAACGAACTGAAGACGATACAAACAGCAGCTCGAATCTGAAATTTGTTGCAACGCATGAAGATTCTACTTAGCGTTCGTCGTTTCGCACGATAGCTCGAACATTATTTGTTCATATTCATTTTATTTGGCCTTATTAAATCCCTTCCCTCCGCCAGGGCACTTCTGCACAACTTCGGCTCGGATATCGGTCCACAATAGGAAGCTAATAATGCAACAAAAGGGACGGACGCAACCGGTTGAACCCGGAAAACGTGATCTCGCGGCTTAAGCCGCGTTTACAAATGCAAATCGCCGCATGAGGACGACTTTCCACGAGGATTAAACCACGGAACTCGCTTCTTTCTTCGGTTAACTGAATTCTTTGGGCTACCTGTCGGTTTCGCGGGGCGTAAGCCGGTTATTAACAATCGTCAAATTGTAATTTCGTACTCTGTCGCACAATACGCTGGAAATTGTGGTCGCCGAGATCGATTTCGTATCGGCGAGAGCCGTTTATCACTTCGACGCGGTCCCCCATCTACAATGCGGCAAAGTTTTCTCCAAGCTGCTTGAGAACCCGTCAGAAAACAAAGTAAAACATCCAGCTGCTAGCCCCTGGCACTTGATTATTCATTTAAAAATAATTCCAATAAAACAAAGACGAAAATTACTAGGACACCCCAACTGTAACATACCACTCGAAAGCTAGGAAAGAAAAGGTCCTCCGGTTCCTAGCAATTTAAAATCTCCGCGCAAAGTGGCACGCGCAACCGAAGCGGCGCGCACGCGCTACGGCGCGAACAATTCGAAGGTCCGCCCGTGCCGACGCGAAAACCCTCTTTTGTCCCCCAACCCGACCCCTCGAATTTCTCTCGCCATCGGAGAAATCCGATACCTATCGACCGTGCTCGAGGCGCGACTGAAACGGCCCGCCCGTCGCCCGCGAGACAAAAGGCGTCGCAATTAATCCGAACGAGACGCGGCCGTTTCGTAACGAGAAAAAAGGTCTTCTCGCTCGCGGCGGGAAGCCCGCCGAAACGCGATTACGCCGTAATCGGCGGGCAGAGCCGAAGCGTGGAATTATCAGGATTTAAGGAGGCAACAAAGTGCGTTTTTACGAGGGTCCGTCCAAGGATGGCCTTTAAAGTCCACCATGCTCGTATTCGTCTGCCCCCACCCCCCTCCCCCCCCCGCCTCGACCCGCCGTCGTACCCCTTTTTTCCACCCGTGCAGAGGCGCGTCTCACACGCACAGGCCTGCGAGTGTCGGGGCGCGTGTGTGCATAAGCAGAAATGCCAGAATAATCGCTGGCGAGATATAATTAAGCCACTAATGACCGCCGTTCGCCGAGCGGGTTCTCGCACGACCGCTCGCGGTAATTATCGAATAAAATAAACACCTTCGCGAAGGGACAACCGATGAATCAAATCGCAGGCACCCCCTCCCCCCCGACGGGGCCCGCGCGACGTTTAATCTCCTCGAATCGATCGGAAAAATTTGCCGCGGGATATACGACTGCCGGTTCCCGTCCGTTCCCGCGACACACTGTGTTTTCGTATTAAGCGCCGGGGTTCGCGTGAGATCCGCCCGGCGATAAGCGTAATTGCACGTATACGCCGAGTGGAATAGGTCTAATGAAGAAGTTCCCTCTATAAACGCGTCGCGGAAAGCTCGATCGGCAGCGGTTAGGTACTGACGAATCCCGTGCGCGTCTTTCCTGGGTGACGAATGTGCGGACGATCGGTTAATGGGCCATCTTATTTTCCACGTCTCCACCGCGACGGCCAGTCGCGCCTGTCGATGCCGATTTCACGAATGCGCGAGCATCGTGGGAAACAATGCTGGGACGCCTACAATGCTTACGGGCTTATTACCGCGGGAGAATGATTAGTATTAATCGGCGATAAGGATCGAGGAGATCGTGTCGTATTAGCGGTAATAACGCGCGGAAACCGCGGTCCGACCGCCAGCTCGCGACGCGCGTGTCAAGCGTTACGCCCCGATCCGACGTTCACCGGCGAGATAAGAGCATAATCGTCGGTATGGCCGGTCCTAAGAATGCCCGGGCGGTATTTAATTCGCGCACTTATACATCTGCCTCGCGCCATTAACGGTCCCGCTCCGCACGGCTGATTTATATTAATCAAATGAATACACGCGCGCGGCTGCGTTCGGAGAAGGACGCAGCTCGCGGTGTTTTCAGTTTATATTGGGGGATAAAGGAAGCTCGTTAAGGCTCGTTACGAATAATTAATTCGTAACAGGAGCCCGGATAAATGCTCCGACGGAGGGACCGTAAGACGGGGCGGATTACGCCGCGGATTTACAATCAAAGGCTAGGCGATTTATTAGACAAACGCGTGTTCTTTATGAGTGCCGAGACGAGGAGGCAGTAAAAAGCAGGCGCTCAGCTTCTGCCAGAATTAAGGTTAATTTACTGGTACGCGAAACATCCGCTCGGCGGAATAGAAATGTTTGGAGTTTCTTTTAGCGATCGATCTGCTCGTTACGTCAGCGGAGAGAACGAGGGCTCGAGCATGGAAACGCTTGTCAGATGCTATTGGAACAGCTGTAACGGCAGATTATGCAGATCACGCAAAAATGCCTCGAAAATCGGTTATTAACCGTCGCTACTTCCTTTTCCTCGTTAATTAACGCCCGGCGCACGGAGAGCGTGTGTTTGCCAAAAACAAAAGAACAGAAACTGATTGCAGTGTACCTATGTCTCGGCGGATATTCTACTGGCGTTTATGATCGGCTAGAAACATTCACTAAGAAGGATACACATCGGAACATGCGTATTAATGTGAAATTATTATAAGCTGATTCGTCGAGGTGCAAGTCCTTTGCAGTGTACGCTGCTCGCAGATTAATTCTCGCGGTTATTCGAGCATCCTCGAGAATGTTTATAGATCTCCCACTTGGGGGCCTTTTATGCGACAATAGATCATAAAATGAACTCCCAGGCAAAATGAAAACTCCTAATTACGCTACAGGGCGATAAATCTCTGATCATTACCCTATTTTATGGCAAACTTCTCAACATTCAAAGCCATATATTTCCATAATCCTTCTCCTAAGTACAACTATATAGTAGCAAGTTTCACACGCGTTCTCTAGCCACATATGAACACGTAGCACTTTTAAAAAATAACAATCACCACTATCCACTTCGAGGCGGGCATCGCAGAGGAATCAAGAAGTCCAATTGAAAGTTTCAGGCAGAATTACCGCGAGCATCAGTCGCACAATTTCTCCGAAGTAATAATCATGAACCTGCAGGGTAATAAAAATCGCAGGAGACAGATGTACCCTCACGGTTCAACACTTTCGACGCCAACAAACAGCCATCTGAAATTATTCCGCAGCCAACGCGGCTATTTTACTTACACCTACGGAGCCACACAATGCTCGGTCCGCGTCGCACAAACTTGCAGATAGTGGCGAACCCTTGGCGACCCTTGACGAGAAATCATCGGAATGGCTCAGCGAGCTATCAAGGCAGGCCGGAGTTTGAAGAGGGGGGGGGGGGGAGTTGGAGGGGGGGGCCGATAATCGGAAGGGAAGACATCTCGATTCGGTCGTTTCGAGAAAAATACGGGCGAGGAGGATATTCAAGGACAATCCCTGAAGGGCCGTCAAGTAACGAGCGTGAAAGGATTCGAGGCTGTATCGGCCGCAGCACACCTTCGCGTCGGTAACGGGCCCGGTCGTGGCGCGTTCACGTAAGCCGTGATAATAGATTATGATAATAAACGGCATTGTGCCGACATAAAGGCACCTAATACTGGGTCTCAGTCATATTCATGGCTCTCCCTCGTTGACCAGTAACACGGACACTGGCGGAGGTATCGTAAAGAACGCGCTGTTTATTCCAGGTAGATTTCGTGCAAACCCGGGAGATCTGAAAAAACTGGTCGGGTGGACGCCCTCCGGGGGTATCGGGGACACCGTTTGCTCGTCCCAAATCCCAAATCCCCATCATTCAGGCGCAATTATTGTGAAACGCTTCTGCCACATTTTTTTTATTCATCTATAACGTTTTAGGCGGAGGAAGTGCAGCATATTTATTGCAAAGTGCAGCATGATTATTGCAAATCTAAACTTCAAAGGCATAGATCCCTTCCAGTGCTCCTTGACTTTGCTAAGGACGATGCTATATAGGCTTGTAACAAACTTGCATGGGAGTATTTAGTATTTAGTATTTAGTATTTAGTATTTAGTATTTAGTATTTAGTATTTGGTTTTTAGAACTTAGTACTTTGTTTATCTTTTAAGGTTAGTTTAGTTGGCTTTTTTAGCTGCCTATCCGTGGCTAATTTATTGTACAGACTCTGTAAATTAATTCTTGGCTCTGTCTTTTGAAAACCATGGGTATTTCCCGTAAAATTATTTAAATAAATAAATAAATAAATATTTGTAATACTTTTGGTAATTTCGAATACCGAAGTATCTAATAAACTACTAACGTTATCCAATTTGTAGCACCGTAGATGATAGGGGCTAATGACCTGTTAACTAATGACATTCGTGGATGAACCGGCATTTTTATATTTTCGATTTAATCTGCAAAACTTTTTCAGCAAGTATTCAACCGCTCCAATCATGGCTAAAATATGTCGAAACTTTAGTGTTAAACACTTAATCTACTCATTTGCATGTTCCTTCTCTAAGGTTCCGTGTCAGTTTTGCGATAATTTCGAGAATACAAAGTGTGACATGAAATTTTAGGCTTCAATGCCATGTTGCTAATTCGGAATACCGAAGGTGAAGGTAATTTGGAATATTCCAAAGCTTAGCGATGCTTTTGTTTCCCGCGTAACGGCTACCGCCGCGTCGCTTTGTGCCAGCGCTGTCCATTTATATTAACTAAGATTATTCCTATATTGCGATTGTTGAGCCCGATTACATCATAAAAGAAAATAATTTTATTATCTACATGTCTTTTTTAAGTTTCTAAAGTGAAGGTAAATTAGAATACCGGTATTCCAAATTACCTGACCTTATCGAAATCGATACTTCCTGTTATTTTTCATTTAGACCAAAGTTCCAGCTACATTTGTTTTTTTTTTTATTATTACTAAGAGTTTGAAATATAAAAGTTTATTAGTTTCCCTATGATATCGTGCAGTTTTTTTTTCATCCCATCCTCTGCCGTAATTTGTTATTCGTCCTAAACAAACTGGCATTCCAAATATACTACACTTCTTCTACTTGTAAACACGACTGATTAAACTTAGGATGGATTCAGCTGATCGGAGGCTTGCGCGATTTTCGAATCGTCAATGTGATTTAAATTTTGTGGAAAGTTAGCACGCACTGGGTATATTAATGTGTTTGATCTATGGTGTACAGTAGATAATTGACATTTCGAGGGGGAGATCGAGCTGCAAGCTTTGTGTTTTCAGGATGAGAACTGCAATTCGTTATGCACGAGTGTGTAAGTGGTTGGCGTTAAATGACAGTCATGGGGTAATTAAAATAATTGAGTACAGTGATTTTTTATCGACGAAATTATTTGCCCCTTTTCCATGGCAGTGCTGTATGACTGTTAACAGCGAGGTGTGAACGTGCAGCGATTCCAAAAGTCTTCAAAATAATCCCAACGAAAGCCTGCTGCCCGTATACCTGTTTTACTGGTCCCGGGCCATTTTCGGTCCTTCATAATTGTCCCTGTTTCACAGAATGCACCTCCGATTTTACAGTGAAATTTTACGACACCAGACACTCCGAGTCAATGCGTTTAATATGGGATATATTTAAGACCAATTTTATACCCCGAAAAGAAATTCTGCGCTCGAGGAGTCAAGAGTTTCGTAGTTTCCATTGAAATACTGCTCTGCATTTCGCTGCGTGTGCGTGATTTATTATATTTAAGAATACTATCGGGCGAAGGGTTGTAAAAGTATTTTTAAGTACAGCCTCCTTCTATTAAAACTTGATTTAAGAAACTTACTGTAGGAGTCGAAACTAAAGTTATTAATTCTGCAAAAAGATTCGTAAGAAACCTCGATGCAAAAGAATCATGTGTCCGAAAATTTCAGACGATTTCGTGGCCTCCGATATTAGAGAATTCTTATTACAGTACGCGTACAAAAGGCAAGAGCGCTACCACGCTTTTCGTTGCAGAAAAGTTGTGCAATTCGAATAAGTAATCCCCTTTGAAGTAGTTCGAGTATAATTTGGGTAATTTTCTCCCGAACACTTATCCGTTTCGAATCATCGTTACTCATGAATTTTTACTTGCTCGTTATGTACACCCAATTACACGACAGTGAAATAAAAAGGATCATAATCTGCCATGAATATGAATCGCCCCGTACCTATATATCGATCAATCGTGTATCTCAATTTGAAAGTATCAATCGTAAATGATTACGAATAATGGCTTTAAAAGTCACAAAAATTACATCTCGGAGGCACAAATGAACACAACGTTGCGCAACGGAGAACCTAAATGATAAAAGTAACATCTTCAACACATCCGTAAATACAGAGTGTCTGACAATGAGTAGCACATCCGGGAGGACGATTCTGAATTCCAAATTACAAACGCGAATCATTGATTTTCGCGTAAAAATCCATCACGCTCGAATAATCTTCGCAAATATCGACACAGATCTCTTACCGATCCTATTAGATATCACACGCGATAAAAATCGAAGAATCAGCTTGCAACTGTTCACAAACACAGACATTCAAAAACACCCTGCTCCACTAACATATCTACAAAGTCAGCAGCCAGTTACACTCCTACCCAAACACTGTTCAAAGTTTGATCTTCAAACCACAACGCCTACTTACTAAAGAAAACAACTTTTCAATTTCTCTTTGCACACAGAACCGCCCCCGCATCCCTCGCGCTCGGCGTACCTACTGATTGTCACTCAGAGCGGAGCAACGCGCGCGAGCTGTTAGAAACGACAATCCATAGTACAAGGACAATGGCCTCGGTGGGATGAATCGGCGCGGCGTGCCGAGAGGCAAGCCACCGAACCACGCGTCGAAATTCCTCGGAAGATCATCGACCACGGCGACTGGTGCACGAGGAGCCACGCACCCCGAACTGGTGAGCGTCAACAAGCTTGTGACCAAAAATCGCTGGCCCGCCAACCAACCCTTTCGGGTCTCCGCGCCGATCGCGTCCCTATTCCGAATGCAGAAACGCGTGAAAACGTGCCGGCGAATCGGACACATGCCCGGCACGTGTTGCGTGAATGCCTTATGATAATACGCGGTGCACCGTGCACTGGCGAAGTCTGCACGCGCAGAGGCGTGAAACGCTCGGCTGCAGGTCCCTGGATCGCTGGATCTATTTCTATTGTGGCCAGACGAAGGGCACGGCTCGTGCGCGCGCTCCTCTGCCTTCTGCGCGAGGATTCCGCAGGTTTCATGCAAATCAGGCGGGACGGAGGAGCGGGAGACGGAAAGAGGGCGATCCATCGAGCTTTATGAATACGAGATCAGGGCGGTTGGCCGGAGGAAAAACTCGAGGCCGGCCACGAAATAAGAATTGGTAATAGGGCGTAAGGCAGAAAAGCGCTTATTAAAAGCGGGACGATTGTCTGTGGCCCGCGTTTAAGCGTATCAGTCGCGGCGTTATGCAAATGTCCCGTGGCAGACGGATTCACGAGGCAAAGGTACGGGGGAGGTTAAGAAGTTCCAGGGGGATGAAAGGGCGGAGGGAGCGAGAGAATGAGAGGATCGACGTCGCGGATAGAAAGTAATCGGAAGCAACGTTTACGATGAGCCTGCTGCCACGCGAAACTCACTCACGCCAGTTGATCAATCGGGGCTTGTTTCTCCGAGTTTCATGCAAATCCGCCCCGTAAAACGGGGGTGGGCGACTCTGCTTCTTTATGAATAGCGAAGTGGGGTGCTTCGAAAGCCACCAAACGGCACCGAGAAGTAGCGGCAAGCACGAAACAGGAATTCTTAATCAACGGTCGAGTCAACCCTTCATTACGAATTGTGCTTATTAGCAAGGAAGGCCGTTCGACGCGCAGTATCGTCGCGAGTAAACTCGTCGCGGATCGCCGCTCCTCCTCGCCGTGTTTTAGACGTCGAGCGTCTTTGCGGGGATTCGATGGGGGATGAGTAAGATAATTCGGTGGTCATATAGGGAAGTATTAATTGCGTCACTCTCAGCTGATCTTCGTAGTAGGCACGGCACGCAGTTGACTTTTAAGGCCTCCTCGCGAAATAAATGGTGAACTGCTAATGATCTCTGTGTTCTGAATATTTCTCTTTCATTCAGTAATCCGCGTGAATTCTACATTCACATGGAAATTGATACTTGATATTAATGAATGGCTAATTTATATAACGCTCTCCGAGGAACAAAAATGAATGCCAACTATTACTACCATGCAATTCACGATCGTTTGGGTCCAATCAAGGAACTGATCAATATGCTAATTATTTAAGACGTTCTGACGACATCGATATTAATGTAAAATATCGGGAATATAGAGAAAAGAAACTCCTGACGCGCAGTATTCATTAAAATGTATCGAATGCCGTGCAGTTGCGAGAGAAACAGACTCCTCTAAACATTAAAAAAAAAAACTGAGAACGGTAAAAGGCGCGATGTTAAAAATTTTGCTAATTCACAGGGGCATGTATTTAAATATAAAATATGGTACAGCGGATTCGCCGGATTTCTAGCCCAATAAGCTGTCCCGGAACCGTGAAAGATGCCGTTGAACATATTTACGATGTTTCAAGTCCTCGCGCGATATAGAAGCGCGAAACGAAATTATTTCGGCTTGGTAATGGCCGGCGATAAAAAGGTCATAACGATTTCAACGTCTGACCACCCAGCTCGACTTCTGCCACGTTTCGATGGTCAATCAACGATGTTGAAAACTTACGGTCGACTCGTGTTCTAGAATTATGCGACGCGCTCTTTTATGCAGGCGCGGGGACCTTTTAATTCGAAGGCAATCACGGCGCGTGGAAACTCATGCACCACCTGCCACCCCTCATTCAATCCAGCTTTCGTTTCAATCGATACAGGCTTCGCGGTGAAATGTGTGCGAGAAAACAGTCGTTCAAGGACGCCCGATTGTACAGAGTATAAACAAGTATTAATTGTTTCACGGTAAGCGGTGGAAATTCATTTTCCAGGAACCGTACGCGAAATTCCGATTCACAATCACAAGGCGCACAGTAAAATATAATGAAACATTGGTGTATTTAAAATTCGCGTGATTAGAGAGGTTCCCAATTCCTAAACAATACACAGCGATCCAAAGGTGCACGGGAATTTATCCCCAATTTATGCAGTCGTTTGTTAATGCAGACACAGGCTTGCAAGATTATTCTTATCGAGGCGCATCCTATTTTATATTCCGTTGGAGGAGATTCTGTAATCGTTAATCGTGATTTAGGGACAAAGGACTTGCCTCCTTTCCTCCAAATAAGAAAAGAAACGAGACGAAGAATTCGAATTCGTGTTGGCTGTAATTTTGAACTCGACAGCAGTCCGCCAACGCTTGGGAAATCTTCGGCCGTCTCTGCCTACACCGGTTCCACCGTCTTTTGTCTCGTTTTTTACTCATTTCCCCCCTTCCCCAAGGGCCAATGATCACGGTCGTCACGTCAATTAACGCCGTCCGCGGTAAATGCGTGGCGAAGAATGAACACCCTCTCGTTTTTAATTGAATCGGCGCAAATCGAAAACCGGCCCCGAAACCCGCCACTCGTGGTGTCCATTAAACGGCCGATCGTTTCAGATAGAGAAAGTAGTCAGGTCCGTTTTTAATGGACCCCTGATCACCCGAGATAACTGGATTACATTCGGCGTCGTCGGAAACGCATGGCTCGACTAATTTCGGATTTGGTCCGAGGCGAGGATCCCCGCGGCGAAACTCGTGTATTTTTCAACAAAATCCTGTACCATTAGGCGCGGTACAAGAGAGAATTTAACGATACATTGTCTCTCAACGGCAGAGCAGCCTCACGTGTTACACGTGAGAGGAATACCTATTCGACAATTTTGGTAATTTCAGGTAGTTCGTAATAAATGAAAATCTCGACAGTAGACATGATTTAAAGCCTGTCAAATTGAGATTATAAATCAATCGGCGGAGCGTCTAATTGCGGGAGAATAAATCTTGCCGCGTTATTCTCCACGCCACGTTGATAAATATTTATCGAACCAAGTGGACGTTGCAACGTGCACCAGAATTAGCTCGTCGCTCCGCCGAAAACCTTACGAAATCGTCTATCGCTCCCACGGAGGCATATATTTTCCCTCGTCGCGACTCAACGGCGGATACTCACTGAAAAGCTTCGAGGTGCCGGCCCCGTGACGTCGACGTTGACAAAATTATTCACGCCTGCTTCGCGCCGTGAACTGAAACGCACGAAAGCGTGCGCACCGTTCGACGGGTTTCTCCTTCGGATGATGAAACGAGAGGCAACGTTAACTACGGATTATGATCCGATGGCTTCCCAGGTCCGAATGAGCCGAAGATCTATTTCCGGCTACGTTGGTGGCCCGCCGCGGTGATTTCAATGCGCGGCGCCCGTCGGATTCGGGGCCTCGCTACAAACGCGACAAGATAACTCGTGGAAACGTGGCTCGTCGCGACGATAACGAAGGATCCCCTCCCGCGGGCACGCGCGTACACGTACACACGCGAGATCCCGCGTTTCTTTTGGCCACGAACCCCCGTTGGTCGTCGACGCCGTCGAGAATTTTTGGGCGCCGAGCCGTCCTTTCAATTACCAAGCGGATACAGACTGTCCGCGGTTGCATTTGCACGTAAACACGAGTCGCCGCGAAGCAAGATAATAAATTATTACTATTTTAATTGCGCACCGTCGGCCGTTCTTCCGCGAGTCTAAATTATGGGCCGAGTGACGATAATATATTATACCGAGCGATATTCCTTCCACCAATCGCTAATGATTTATCGCGAGAAGAGGCTGGGAACTGTTAAATGCATCCCGGTGATATTTCCTCCGAGAATGCGAGTGCTCGTTGAACCCGAACCTCTCCGCGAGCGGGAGAGAGATAGAGGCGCAGGGAGCCGTTGAGGAACCCGATTGCGAAACGACGCAGCGACGAGCCGATGAGTGTGGGTAAAAAACGGCACCGTATCGAGGGATTCGAACAATTTTTCGTAGGATCTTCGCACGTGGAATTCTACAGGCAGGAGAGATTATCAGAATCGAAGTTCGAGGCAACTGTCAAGCTCGCGAGGCTCTAATTAGGACAAGAATAACAACAGTTTCAACCATTCACAAACGTCACTTTGACTGTCAGCGCACATATTCCCCAAAGCTGTCCGTCATCGCTAAATAGAGCGTCTCACTAAACTTTAAATTCTATCAACAGCGAATGTCACAAGATTTTGTTCATAGGATCACTGTTACTGGGTGCTGTTTTTTGCAAACACTCCTTGCGCTCGAGTTTCTTTCTTCGCCTAGGATTGCCCACTCGCGAGCGTTAACGAGTCGGTGTTTCCTTAATTAATCCGCTTTCGAAATGGCCCCCTCGGCCGAATCGAAAAGCTGGGCGCATGTGGCTCGCGGATCTAATTAGCTCGCGAAGCGGGCGTCGCGAGCAAGCAGCAATCGAGAGAGCGACTTGGCCATGGAGAAGGAGAGGCAGTTGTGCCCCGTACGTATGCACTGGACGCGATTAATTAGCCCCCAGGGAACGTCTCCCCCTTTTCCTCGTTCGGGTAAACAAATTGCAGCAATATTCGCGACCGTGCGACAACTCGGAGAAAAATGCCAATGACGCGGAGTGTCGCGACATCCGTTTCTTACCGCGCCGCCGATACCCGTTCTCCGCGCCAAATGGGTGCTGGGAATGCTTAGAATTCGGTGTACCGTCAGCCCCAAGAGTCCTCGGCTAGTACTGCTTCAGAAGCGAAGCATGCCGAGCGGAAATCTACGAGAGGACTATAAACGCTCGAACCTCTAAAAGGAAGAAGCTTCCCGTCACCAAGGATTACGAAATGCCCTAAAAACGGCCACCCTCGGACTCATTTAACGCGTCGCACGCGTCAATCTCCGCGGTGGAAACGTCCCACAATTCCCAAACGGATCGCAGCTTTCTAATTTCGTGAAGCTCGTGACGCCTGATCGGAAATCTCGCCCGGCGATCGAGCACGCAGCCAGCGTCGAACAACGTGTATCGTTTCCAGCGATCCACGGCGGTCTCTCGTTCGCGATAAATTTCGAGATTCCTTCATAACGGCCGGGGTTTCCGTGCGGGGCCAGGCAATTAGACTTTCTAACGCAGGCGAGCCGGGACCAGGCGTATATCAATCGCGGTTAATTAGTCGTCTGGTGGAAGGCGCGCTGGCTTCGTGGGCGACGAATAAAGGCCGCGCGCGGCGCGAGCGGGCACGCACGAGAAAACATCGGCAACGCGATACCGTTGACCCCGATGGTAAATTGTTTTTCGAGAAAGCTCCGTCGCGAACGCAAAGCGCGCGCTGGCTTTAATTAATCGCGCCACGCACACCGGCTGCGATTTACTCGCGATTAATTAGCCACCCGTTCGATTTGGAGAAATAAATTCCCCCCCGGTGACGTGGGAAATACCCAAGGCTTGACTTTTCAGACCGAGGTCAAGCCGAGAGTTACGGGTCAGCCTTCTCCCCATTCGTCCCTCTCCGGGACACGGGGGACCATCAGGTGGTATCGCGTAGAAAAAGATTCGCTACAACGGCCCGATGGAAACTAGCACCGAATTATTCGCTGTTTATGGAAACACGACGGCACGCTCTCCTACGTGCCAGCTTCGTAACAATAGTCGTCTCCCCCGGAACGGATACTCGGCTGCCCGGGTGTATACCGACGAGCGCTGCCTCGCTGACCTTTAGGCCCGCTCGGCTCTTGCTCCGGCGAGAAATAATCGAACAGTTCGGTCGTGAAAATTGGCGAGCCCCGTTTCCAGAGTGTTTCTCGGGGAACCAGGAGAACCGCCGACCCTAGTGCCTCTCGGCTGACTGCTCTTCCTTTGCGTCAAACAGAAGTGCTTCTTGGAGAGGAATAACAGAAGCATCGTGCCCTTAACATTCTCTTATGTTCGAAAACGTCGGGGATACCTGCACGCGGTTTCCTACAATTTTCTATACCGAAAGAAACTTTTGTCCCTCCCCCAGAAGCAATTACACTCTTGCTATTCCAATTTTGGGTATTGTTCTTGAAGGAGAATCGCAGCATCCGCGTCCCTATATAAAAGTTAAACCACTACCCACGTCACGACCTGTCATTCCCCTTTAACAATCAGAGCAACGAATCGTGGCACGCAGAGCGCCCAGAGTTTATAGGATGCGCGTCCGAAGAGTGGCACTTATGGAGCACGAATCTGTTTCGAAACTTGTCGCCGGGAGAAATCACGTCGACGGAGCTCCGACGAGCAAAGTGGACGCGTTATCAGGCGTCCCGTGTTCTCGAGGCTTTTTTCGCAGATCGTAATCTTGGCCCCGTCGTCGTCGCGTGAACCGGTGTTGGTAAACAAAAGGCTGGATATCTAAATCGCGACGGTGTATCGCGCCTCGGCGTCTCGAGAGGGCCCCCTAATACCGGTTCCCTTATCTCCGAACGAATCGAAATCTGGCGTGTCGCACGCGTTTCCACTGCGTTCCCGGGCCTGATTCTCGTTGCACGCACCTTCGGGACACGAACGTCCGCGACAACGGGGCCGTAACGTCCGCAGAACCGGTTGAAATTTCAACGCGAGGGAGGAACACTCGCGGGCCCTGTCGACACGACGGAATTCGTCGGATTCCCGGCTGAACAATTGCATTCCTCAGGATCGGAGTGCCGTCGTAAACGAGAGAAATGTATGCTTGACACGGGGCGTCGTGTTTGTTGCTGAGTGATGAGAGCGGGCCATAAATGGACTCGCAAAGGAGATTACTGTTTAGGTGCATCGCGAGGAATGCTTGGGGGTACACTGTGTTAGAGATCACTGGGGTAGGCTGAATGCTATACCAGATCACGCCGGGAGAATTGTGATAGGCAGAAGAAGAAATCCTACTTGGATAGCTAGATCCTTTTTCCTTGAATTACGAACAGTTTTCAGAGGTTCGCCGATGGAACGAACTCTGAACGGTTCATAGATTCATGGTGGCGAAGGAGTGTTTATATCATCAAGAAAGAATTTGGAGTGATAGCTTTCTCCTACAGATCTTCTTTCAAGCTATTATGAGAGTCCCTGTCGACCATCTGTGCGATTCAGAGCAGAGTACACCGTCACTAAAACGACGCCATTCACGATGTTTGACATTTGGTACAGGAAGTTGCGTGTGTTAGCAGTTGCTGCAATGATTTTTACACCAGTTCTGTCTGACCGTCCGAGGAACTCGGACGCGGGTGCACCAGTGTTTCCGGTCAAGCTAGGAAGCATCACTTCGTGTCTCAGAGTACGTCACAACACAATGTAACGGACGAGGCGTCGATGATCCTCGGTTTCGACGCGATCGTCGCGAAGAACTAACCCTGCCACTGTTGACGCGAACGAAAGCACTATCAGCCTGGATTATCTAAACCCTGTAGACAAGATCACGTACCTGGGTTCATATCCCGCGAGCTGCCAGTTTCCCTTTAAGCAGCAGTCGCACTGTTACCCGTCTGAGCACTGTACTCTCGAAGCACGATATTACTTTTCCAGTGAACAACTTGGCGATCGGACGTGTCCCGACACTTGTACGCGCGTTCCCTCGCACCACGGGCTCGTCGACGAAGGGGCGCAGGATGGAGGAGTCGCGCGGCTAGGTAAGCGGGTCGCAAGACCAGGAACGATACGTTTCAAAGCACAACACACAGTTTTCAGCGGCGTCCTGGAGTCGACTACAGATAGCAATGACCCTCGAGAATCCGGAGGACTTGGACACCACTTTCTAACTATCCTTTCTTAGATCCGTGCACGGCCCGTGACACATCGGGGCCCGTCGTCCAGAGAGCGCATAGATCAGACACAGGATGTATCGGTTGGACGAGGGTGGATCGTTGGTCGTAGGCGACGTTTCCGGCTCATCGGGTCCAAGCTCTGCCGGGTCCAAGCGAGTCCTGGAGTGTGGCTGATTGGCTCGGCGACCGAGTTGGGCGGATTGCTCCCTGGTTTCCCTCCGGCGCGTGTTCGGGGCAACGCGTCACAAGCCCGGCTAGAGGAATTACGGAACGGGGCCCGATATGGCGATCGGGGACCGAAAGAGTCGCGCACTGTCGAGGAACCACCGGTCGTCGCGCGATCACCGTTTTCGACGCTCGCAACACGCAGCGCGGGCGGCCACCAGATAGATATAATCCTTGGCGAGTGCGGCGTTGTCCGGCCGGCAAGGAGAAAAAAAACCAACTCCGCGTCCGCGTCCAACCCCTCGGTAAAGCGCGAACGATGCGGGAACCGTGACGAGGGGGTGGCGAGAGTGTGTTGCTCGTGGCGTGAAAACGGCGGCGAGGTCTCGCCGGGCTCCGCGGCTCTCTCTCTCTACGCACGGAATAATATTTTAATGAAGGAAAGGCCGGACAGCGAAGTGCCCACGTCGGGTCGCGCTGCCGAACTGTTCGCTTCCCCGCCCCTCCGCGGCCGGCCGCTTCCACCCCTCCACCGGGTCGTGTCGGCCGAGTGTGCTCCGTGTCCCGACGACCCCCACCACCCGCCCCGGCACCACTACCCAGCCCCGCTCGCGCGCTTCCCCTCTTCCGCGATCAGCGCGGCAGCTGCGCTGACCCGCCGGTGGGGGTAAGTGGGCGTGCCAGCCCGTTGCGACGGGGCGTGGCCACGCGGGCCCTGGATGCTGCGCTGTCTTTCCTTGGTGGGGGAGCTCGCCGCGCTGTTCCCCTACCACCCAGCCGCCGATGCCCCCTCCACTGGTCGCGGACGCGGCCAGCCAAAGACAACGCTTCGGCCACAGCGCAGAAGCCGAGGACGACTCCGCTAACGCATCGTTCACGTTCGGGTGGGGGCTGGAGGCGCGAGTCGCTGCTCCAGCCTTGCAACTTCCCGGATATTTTTCCGGTAAACTTTCCTCTCCGAGGGGTAGGCTCTCTCTGCCTCCTCTACCGCTCTCCCTCGTCCCTTCGCCCGACCGGACGTATCGTCTGCCTGACTCGATCGAAGATCCAGGATTTCCGACGGGAGGAGACGCCGGTAGACGTCTTCGTTGCGTACCTTCGTTCTCCTTTCTTTTTTTCCCTTCTTTTTCGACCAACCAGCCCCCGTCCGTTTCTGCGGGAGTTTCGCATCGGGTGTGCCTGTGCATGATTTCCTCCTTTCCAGGAGAACCTGTTAAATTGTGACTCGCGTCTCCGGGCGTCCAGCTTGGATCAATTTCGACGAGTGCCGCTCGGGGGAAACAAGTGCGTCTTTGGCGGTGTCTGGTCGTGCTCTGGTTAAGAAAGATGGAGGTCCTCGTATGTATCGTCGTGTTGGATCGCCCCGCCTCTGTTAATTGCAACCTCGGATTACAGGTGGGAGGCTTTTACCCGGGTAATTACGTTTCCCTCGGCGAGGAGCATCCTTTGCTTTCAGAATGCGGAGCAACTGATCCGCATACTTCACGCGACGTCAGACGGAAACGTCTCTACTGAACCTGCTGAGAGAATTATCGCTGTCGAACATTGCGTAAATATTCATTTCTGTGTACGTAAAGATTATGACAAAGCACGTCGTTCGCTACTTCGCTCGTTCGAGACAACGACAACCGTCATTGTACTCCGCGCTGCTGCTGGCTACGGTTGACTATCCGCCGAAACGACGACTTGAAAACGCGGGAAGACGATTTCCACTGGTCCTAAAGGAAGACGGCGAGCATCCACGGGACTTTTACCTAGCACACAAGGACCTGTCCTTTTATGGCGCGATATAATCCTCGGCTCCTCCATCCTCGCTGCACTTTACACGAAAGGCTTGATTATAACCAGCTAGGAGCAATGTCAACGATTTCCTAGCAAATAGACTGTGGGTCCTCCTACTTCTTTCGGATGATAAAAATTGTGGCGGGAAATTGATTCGCACGAAGATGCTTGCTGCGTGCTTTCAGAACCGTTTGGCCATCATGCCTGCTATTTTGCTCGTTGATTTGTTCGCCTTCAGGGATGCTGCAGGATCGAGCGAGTCCCAAAGAATACTTTTAGCAGCCCCTCGGGCTCCCCTTCCTCTCTAATTTCCCACATTTTTCTTTCTTCTTGGAAATATGACAAAGAGAAGCGCGCAAGGCTTCCTAGAAGCTGCACAGTTGCTTAATAAGTTAAAAGACGCAGTTACGAATCTAGAAAAAATCGAGAAAAAATATCTTTCCTCTCTCGTTCTAAACGGAATTACTTTACCCAGTTTGTGCGTTGTTACGGGAGGGATGTGTGCGTAAGCACAGCCTTAAAAGGAGAGTTTTCATTTTCCAAGGCAAGGGGTCCGATCACTGTTATTTACGTAGCAAGATTAATTCCATTATAAAAACACCACCACCCACCTCTGGAATTCTCAGACGGCGCGATCCTGTCGACGATAACTTCGTCGATACGTTCAAGCTTTCAAGGAAGCCTCGCGTCCTAGGATCATCGGTCAAAAGCGGACGATCGTGGCCAGGAGGGTTGGCTGTTTAAGGACCAAGGGGCAAGTAGGGGGGATCTGTGAATGGATGGACCGAAAGGGAGAAGGCACTGTTCGTTCAAAAAGGGATCCCCAGCTCTGTCTTCGGTCAGTTTTACTGCACTTTCAGGATTCCAGGCCCGCGGATGGCCTTCGGCCAGGTGTCTCGCCTCGCAAAGGGAAACTCGTAAAGTGACTTTAAACCGATTCCGTCTCCCGTTCCACAGAATCATTTTTTCCTCCCGCCGGAAGATGCATGCCCCTTCTCAAGAACAGGGCTATAACTGTTGGAAATTCGTCGCCCTTTGAGAAACGCTCCGTCGAAAGCACCTGGCCAATAAAGACGTGGAGAAAGAATTACAGGGGTTGTGCGTGACGCCTTCAAGTTTGCTTTGCTGGTGTTACATGACGCGTGCTACTTGCGTGCAGGAAAATGTTTCCAGCGAGCGGGAATTTTTCTGCGACGATGTTATCGATAACGATGAGGATTAGTTTCGCTCCAAGGCAAACCCTGCGATTTTCGTCACCCTCGTTTTTCACAATCAGCTGAGCTACCACTCTGCCCAATATCCCACCTAATTTTACTCCCATTCCGGGCATGTAAATGTACGTTTAATAACCTGCGAGCTAATCGACTTAAATTAAATCAGACCTTCCCCCCTCGCGATTCTTGCTCCAAACTTCGCAACACATTACACTGTCCTGAAGAACACTTACACCCTCCCACGTACAAGCACGCGCAATCACAGCCGCCACTTGTTAGCCACTCCCGACGCACGCGAGCATTCCTCGCCTACTTATTCCCGGACACCCCAGTCACGTTTCGCCCCCGAAAAACTTTCCTGCCCCCGCGTTATTACGAATTTCCAACGAAACTCTGCATTTCCTCCCCATGTATCCTTCCCTCCCGTATCCGCCCCCGCTCGAAAACCCTTCCTTCCCGTAAAATTTAATTTCCGGCACTGTTAACCTTTCCCACACAGAGCTCTCTTCTTCTGCATCCCCGCTAGATGGAATATATGATACAATAAACCGCGTCACAGCCGTCTGTATTCCGAGAACGCCTATCGTCGCCCGCAATCTCGAGGTTGCCCCCTTTATTACTCGACAAAGATACCCCTGTGAATATTCCGTGAAAACGCGCGGCTAATTATCGCGTTGAATCCATGTTTCCGTTTCATCCGACGCATCTGTTCGCGGGCCAGCGGATTCTTCGAGCGGACCTTGTCTGGTATCGTTGGGCGAACCAGGAGGCCCTTATCGGGGGCATGGGCAAGGGAGGTGAAAAGGGAACGGCAGCAGAGGTGAACTACTGCGTAGCGTGCGCGCGTCGAGAGGTGGCTCGCCGTTCCGTACGGTTTTATGGGGGTCGTCAAAACGTTCCGCGATTCTTCGGTATGCGGCCCAGCTCCGCGCATTCCTCGTCGTCGCTGAGGCGCTGAAGGAGGCTGCTGACCGTGTCCCGGGCTATGAGAAATATTACAAAGAGTTGAACAGCGACACGGTAGCCAGCGAGATCGTTGGCCAACGGTGGGAAAGGGAGCGCGCGGAAAAAAACGCGCGCGTCTGGGAACCCGAAACGATTCCATCGGCCGCCGGTGGGCCTGCCACGCCGTAAAATCGAATTACTATCGTTTTACCCCGGCAACTATCCGAACGATTTCAGAATCTCGACGCGGCCACGCACCAAGGAACCGTTGCCGTACCGCGCGGATGCGCCGCGGTAAATCCTATGGAAATTTCTCGGGGGGCAGTAAAAGGTTCGTGGCTTCGAGGCGAGGCGCTGGGGGTACGCGCTGGTGCTCGATTTCGGCTGGAATTGCATGGGAAAGATCGGGAACGTTCGGAGGACACTTGCTTCGCCCTTGTGCTTGGAAAGGGCAGGGGCAGAAGTGACTGGCCGGATAGTTAGGATATGCAAGGAAACCTTTGAACTATGTGTGTTTTTCGAATGATGATAAGTGTCATCTTAAAGTGTACAGAAAAAGAGTTGAAGTATCGTTTCGTGATAATTAACCCTGCTAGGGGAGATCGGGGCCAGTTGTGACATTTTTTCTCCGTTTTGTATTTTTTATTTTGTATGCATTCCATATTCAATACTATAAATAACTCTCACTTATAGTACGCACTTTCCTCTAACGATGACCGCTATCACAGGTAATTAAACGAAAACTATGACTTTGAAAAAAACATTTTGGAGGTCGAGACTTGTATCAACGTGCCCCAAGTAGAGGCTTGCTGTGACATTTTACGAAAAGAGGCTAATTAGGGTGACCTGTCCAGTGAATGAACGTTTCTCATATAATACGAAAAATTAACGCGATCACTTCACGTTCAAACTTACACCGAAATTTAGAGTGGACACCCACAGACGTCTCGCAAAAGCGTTTTTCTTTTTACTTATAACTTATACGGCCTTAATTCCGTTTATTCAACAGTTGTTCTCACGGCCATTCATTCGCTGGCAAATGTGGACATATCTTACTTTACCAATGAATGAACAATTTACCCGGTCTTTTTTTCTCTTGACACTTTCGTCGCCAGTGTGGAGGTCAGGTTAACCCACGCCAGAAACAAAATTCAGTATCAAATCAATAATATTATTGTAATTGGAGAATGAAAAATTATTTACACAAAAAATCGTCTAAATACATTGGAAACCTAACCTCTGTTATTCTCCCGTTCATTCACTGGGGTACCCCATTAGAAATTTATTTTCATTCATTGGTCATTGGCCCATTTTTTATTTAATACTCTGCCAGACTTTTAATGAAAGTTATGGTATCAAACATTGCCATTTAGAATGGTGTTCCAGGATGTCTGACTTTAGTAATAAAACAGCTCGCTTATAGCAATAACATTCAAGGGATTAAATAACGACTTTTGAATATTAATTTTAACAGACATGCAACTTAAGTGTTCATTCACTGGACCGGTCACCCTATGAGTAATATAACTATATTTATTTGGACAAAAATTAATTTATTAATTGTAAGAATCTATAACACTAAATATGCAAGAAAAAATCTGTTAAAAAGAATATAAAACTACTGAAATCAATTGCACTAAAAAGGTGAATATCATCGTCGGATTCATACAACGATACACAATTAATGCAGACAGAAAATTGATTTTTTGGTTTTGTACACTTCTCATGTTCCCACTCTTTGCAGTCTAGGTATGTACTGAATCCACTTTGTGGAGCCTTTCTTTGACAACATGCCCCTTGTCTTGTGTAACAACTTGCCCCGGTTGACACCATTGTGTATAAAATGCTATAAATTCATACCAGTTTGGTGTATGCATACGTTATTGGTACGAATCAGCAGCTAAAGAAACACTGATTCAAACGTGTTAATATTAATTTACGTACATCTACTTGACTGTTCGGTAGAAAAGATTGAAGTGGAAAGAGTTACTATTAGTACCAGAAGCACAAAAACCTGTAATAACGTGACAACGGCTGAATCGACTTCAAGCAAACATCATACACAACCGCGTATGCTTGAAACACATCAGCCACTTCATCGTCGAAGCGATAGTCGAAGCGATAAAAATTTAAACAACTTTGTAACAACCTGCCACTGTCACATCTAGCTCCGGTCTCCCCTACATAGTAGTGGCTCTAACTCTGAATTCATTTCTAGGTACCTGTCCCTAAAATCGCACGTTTCAAACAACGTCAAAGACAGCCCCCCGATCGAAGCCTTCCACCGCTTCAAGGATTAAGAATTCCTGGTCACGAACGGTCTGACTACCGACAAAAACGCGGAGACAACACGTCGAAAACTGTCTGGCGATTAACGTGCCGGCGAAACAATCCCTCTAAGAATTCGCGTTCGAGCCCGCCGTCGCCAATGGATTCTCACGTGATTCGTCAGCGCGCAACACTTCGAGCGACCCGGTTGCACCGTGTCCATACCTAACGAACATAATCAAGCATGAGCCGTCTGAGGAGCGACGTTCGAACGGTTTCAGCGCGGGCAGAACCTGACCTCGCCCTCGCTCGTCTTCCTGAACGGGAGGGCCAAACGTCAGGGTAGGAACGTCGGGAGAATAACGTGGTCTCGCGCGCGTGCACACGATTCTCCCTGGCGCGGGAGGGGTGGTTCCCGTTGCGTGTGCATCGAGCACGTACGCGGCAGCCGGGGGTGGGAAGCAGCCCTCCTCCTCGGGAGGGCATTCTCTGAACTGCTTCCCTCCAGAGCGTACTCGTGAGACGCACGCAACGCCGCTCTGTTACCAGGTGAACGGTTCCTCGGGGCCGTCGGGGAGGATCCTGGGAAAA
Source organism: Andrena bucephala (assembly GCA_947577245.1). NCBI lineage: Eukaryota > Metazoa > Arthropoda > Insecta > Hymenoptera > Andrenidae > Andrena > Andrena bucephala. Next base: position 92,722,396 of record OX387715.1, on the reverse strand, counting down.
GGGCGAAGAAGAGGACGAAAGCGACAGAGAGGAAGACGAATGCCGGTGGAGAGACGAGGAGGTCGCACGCGCCGGCCACTCCGCCGCGCAACTTTTGAACCGGAAGGAAACCGGACTGACCAGACTGCCGGGCGCCGTTCATTTCACCCCTTCTTACCCGGCGAACACGAGCTGTCGACCTTCTTACCGATTCCGCCGCGTTTGGCCTGCTTACCAACGGATCAGATCGCTGGCCATTGTTGGAAATCATAAATCTCGTCAAACTGGTCGTGATTTCGCTGGCCCGCGACCGTTCTCCTCGCTGTACGCGGCAGATAAACGCTCTTCCGACCAGCATCCCCGAATCCCGGTAGACAATTGGGCTATGGTCCGGTTGAGATAGGTACCTTCGCGGAGTTCTGCTCGCGTGGTATTGGTTAAGGTGTGCGTCTCAACGTGCTTCAACGTGCTTCAACGTGCTTCCATTTCTTTCTGGGAGATAATAAGTAGTACAGCTTCTTCTTGAATGCAATGGAGCCACTCGAAGAGACACAGCTTCGGGTAGCCGCGTGTAGCTTGTAGTACTGGCGAGGATGAGTGTGGCAAGCTTCCCTGGGTGTTTTCCTGGAATCGACACCGTATATACCTAGGCAACGACTGGTCCAATGGTGAATCGACTTCTGCACGAGAGAATCGCTAAGCTCGGGGCTTCATTGTCCGCAGTTTCTCGGAAACTGCGCCCACGGTTATGAAGATGATCCCGATGGTTTTTGACGACAGGCTGGGAGAAGCGACAGGAAGCCCATGGGCAAAAATAGAGGTGCGGGGAGAGAGAAATTTGGCAGAGTTTCTCGTTGTGTGTCACAGGTAGCCCTACCTGGTGGTGGGATTGTTCGGCACCAGCAGGTGCTGGCCATCGGTATTCAAAGTAAAATATTGTTCTTGCGTCCGCGTGGCTGGGCGCCGCAGACGCCGTAGGATCTCATCGGCCTTTTGTCTAGCCGGAGCTGCGTATTTTTATGTCCTACGGACACCCATCCTTCCCCTCTAAGCCTTTCATTCTTTTCCGTGGAAACCGTCCTCTCTTCTACCTGTTAGCGTTACTGCCGCTGCTGGTACTTCGGAAACCGCCACGGGACAGGTAACCACCAGTTGTTTCAAAGTTTCTCGTCTCCTCGGGACCACGGCTGAATGTATTTCGCAAGATTGTTTATCTTCGCGATCGTGCTGCCCGTGAAAACAGCTGCAGATAATAATCTGACCGACAGAATGAATGGGCTTGCGTACTGTATCTGATGGACACAATTATTTCTTTGGGGTTCATTCACTGATAATACTATTGTTAATGTGTAAACAGAATATTCATACGTCTACCAAATTTATTATTACAGAAATAATAGGTATGATACTAGCAAATGAACATATCGAACCCGCACACGCCGATTGTGATTAGACTCTGCAGATTTGCAGAGTAGTGAAAAATATTTTAAATGTATTTTTTGTTATAAGCAATTGTTCATGTTGCAGGGGTGAAAACAGCTCCGTAATTTGGGGACGGAAACATATTTTCTGAAATATCTGGAGAAGTATTAGGTGTAGGACCATTTTTTTAAGTGTCAGTTTTTAAAAACAAACCCAGCCCCCTGAAAAGTTTCTAGAAATTTTCAGAAAATAAATTTTCAACCCCAACTTTATGGGTACTTTTCACCCCTTCAACATGGACAACTGCCGATAACAAAAAATACGTGTAAAATATTTTCCAAAATTCTGCAAATCTGCAGAAAGACTAATCAAAATCGGCGCGCGCCCTTGTAGCTATGAAGAAGATTACAGGAAGCAAAAAGTTTCTCCTACTATCCCCCCTTTCTTCCAGAGAATACTAATACATATATCCGATTCCAAATATCAAAAGTAACTGACAGTTCCACGAGACCGTAACTCCGTTTTCACACTTTCCCCGCTAACCAGCGGCTTTAATAACCTTCTTACTCGGCGTCCATTGAAAAACAGTATTCCCGTTTGGAGCCGAACCACCCAATCCCCGGACTGCTCCGAGATTTCTGGGAACGTGTCAGTGTCCTGATCCGTGGCCGTGTTTCCAGGAAAACGGAATCCTCGTGGAACGGGCGATAAAACGCGTGGCTGACGAAATCCCGTGAGAAAGGGCCCCGATCGCGTCGATGAGCAGTTGAGGCTAATTGATGGAGAAGACAGAGGGGGCCAGGGAGGAGAGGAAGAAAAGGAAGAGCGAGAAGGAGGAGCGGGCGGGATGCGCGAATGTTGTTTAAAGTCTAGACACAATGTAGGACCCCCGAATTAGTGGGTCTCGCCGCGCGGTGCTTCTACGGTAATTAACGAAATTAGCCGCAATTAGAGAGTGCTCCGGTGGACCGACGCGGCGTGTCCCTTTTTCCATTCTCTCCGCGCCTGGACGAAGGATCGGAGCCACAATGCCGGGGACGAGGGAGACGTCCCCGAGTGGTGTGTTTACGCCAAGCCTTAATGACTAACCGCACCGGCCGAAAAACCATCTAAGCCCGGAACTACGGGGATCGAGTGTGCCCGGGCTGCGATTACCATCCGAATCGAGGAGAGACAGGGTAGATGGGCAGAAGGGAGGGGGTGGGGGGTGGGGGCAGAGCGAAAGGTGAAAAAGGAGCGTTTACTTTCCTGGACGATCCACTACAGAGCTGACTGATTGGATTGTCTAGTTATCGGGCCTGATGAGATCATCCTCGCGCCGCGATCAGCCTCGTAAACGTCATCGCGCGGACACGGTAATATATTTAAGTGGAACGGGAACGCGCGTAATTGTGGGAAATGTACTGGTAAAATACGATCCGTAATCTCATTTATACGATTGCGGTGCGCGACGGGGCTGGTTAATTGGAGTTTTCCACGGAGAGAACGATAAATTTCCAGGGCACGTTCAGTGGCTCTCGACACTGACTCCGTACTCGGGCTCGTAATTCGATGCGAATGCGTGCTGGTCTTCGGGAACAATCGTTCTCGATCCCCCGTCGATTTCAGGAGGATAAGAAGCTGGCAAATATTCCTCTACCTACCTATATACACGAATACCTGTCTGAACGACTCAAATATATTCGCGAAGGATGGGTACTACGTCAAGTATCTATACCAAGGGCATAAGTGTTTTTAAGAAACCCCAGTAATTATCAAAGTATCTTCGATCCGGGATATTCGCGCACACTCCCCCGAGAATCCAGTTCATCGATAGCGCGTGAATGACTGTCGCGTTTGTGACGCGGTGCCGACGGATTCCAGGATCAAGGACGCGGGGACAGGTTCCAGCAACCTGCTAACCGTGAGGCGTATCGTCGAGTGACACCAGTCACCACCGGTCACTTCCATAACTGTATACAGAGGACTAGGAAAGCAGAAAAGAAGCGGTCACAAAGCGGAGAGAGTGGGTACAGGAGCGGCGAGCGAGGGCCCCCGGTGTCCGACGACCCCCAATGGGATCCTCGATGAACGCGCAGCACCTGCTTTTTCGTAGATGACCATGGACACCCTAAAACTCTCGGTGAAACTGGCAGGACAATGCACCACCCGCCACCGGCTGACCATTGTCCATCCACGAATGGCCTACGAATGGTGTGCCCGTGTCACGCGCAGGGAAACACTTTATACAACATTATTATTCGCAGGCGTGTAATCCTAATTCTCTTGTAACTGCCAGGCAGGGCTATAGCTCGGTACCTGCTCCACCCGGGCGAGACGTCTTCCCTCTGGTTATTTATTACCTTTGTTTACAGTTTTGCACCCGCAATTAACGTAGATCAGCCCGGTACCGTCTGGGGACCCACGAACCGACGAATGGCCCCTCCAATGGAACACGTGCTAACAACGCACCGCGGCTCTCCGGCTAATTCAGGAAGAGGAGCATCCGGGCACCTTCGAGCTGCGCTGCCTTGGGCGAAGCAACGATGTCTGGGCCGTTTCGGTGGCTCCTTCATGGTTAAGTCTTCGATAGGCTGGGGACTTTGGGGGACGAAGGTGTAGGAAGTTCGAAGGAGGTTAAGGATGATGCGTGGCGACTTCTTTTCGCGCAGCTCTCATAGTTGCCAGGAGGATGGTGATACCTGGTCATTACAGTTTGAATTTTTAATCAAACGGAGTCTGTATTCTGCATATATCTCTTCTAATAATTCATTTTCCCCAAGATAAAGGAAGTAAGTGCCTACAATCTTGCGTTAATTGCTTTAATGAGCGATGTTTTTCTCACAACGATATCCCACGGCCGTTTAATCATTCGGTGGCGATCGCCACGAGTTTTCCACTAGGTAGCCTACGGAAGCGCGCCACCGATGGAAAGGAAACTTTTGTGGATCGAGGACGTGGTTCATCGTTTGGCAAACAATGTTACGAGAGATACCTACAGACGTCGCGGCGGCAGGTGTACGGCGATTCAATGCCGCAACGTGCAACGAACGTAAGATAATAATAGTTTATAAGATCGTATATGCAGTTAGAGGCGAGCAGTAATCCTGTTTACGGATCGAAGGCATAAACTGTGATAGTGCACGGCTGCATGTTCAGCAGCACGCGTTCGCCGATAGTGTACCGAGGAAATATTGGACGCGAGGGAAACTCTGCAACGATCATCCACGGGTACAAATTAATTACTCAATAATTGTAGAACAAGGCGAACTTTCTAACCTGGGCTCTCCTAGAACTCGTAACATTAGGTTACACTGAATTTGAGTTCAGCAAATCTCGTTTACATACACTGAACTGGGGCGAATATTCCATTATTCGAATAATAAGTACTTGAGGTAGTTGAAGTATTCAAGACTTTTCCAGGGGAATTCGATGTGCTCGAATTATCCGATCGTTGTGAAGTCAATACTTCAATCTGAACATCTAATCTCCATACAGAACAGCAAAGAACTGTGCAAGCTGTTCTGTCAAACGTTTGAAGACTCAAAGTAGGTACGGTAGCGGACAAAAAGGTTACCACTTTTTCAATCCACTCTACCTCTACTACTGTTTAACATCAAATCAAAACTGCAGCATGTACACAATATACATATTCTGATAGAGAATTGAAAGCTGTATAAAACTCAGTTAAAGAATAACATTAAAAAAAGTCAACACACTTTTAAAGGGGAACAAAAAATTACCACCTTTGAAAAGTAATACAAAATCTAATATTTTGTGGAGACACCTTTTGCTTTTACGGCCTAAAAAATTACCGAAGTAGTACTACAGTATAGCATTTGATTTTTGGCACCTACAGTGTTTCCTACTAGGACTATTCAATTTAATTTGAATATTTGAAAATAGCTACCTATTTATTAAACATCGACTTTCTAATAATTTCCTCTCGCTAGTTGTCACTATTCTATCTTAATGAAGCATCAGGAGAATACCATCTCAGTTCCATTGGGTTTCGAAGGGCGAGGCGTTAGCGCCACGACTAATCCGTGCCCGCCACAAGCTGATTTCCCTAAATCCATTTGCCCGTTTATCTCTTCGGGGCCTAATGACACGCTCCGAGAACGCGAGTCGCCACACGGTGAAACGATTTCCAGTTTCACGGTCGGTATGCAAATTCGAGGAGCGTCCGCGCGCGAAGGAGCGTTCGATGGTAATTCATGGACAAGAATAACACCTCAAGCGCGGACATTGAAAGCGAGCGGCCTGCGAACAATTCTCTATTTGCATTTCTGCGGCCCGGCTGACACGGCCACCGAGATACAACGCGCTCGATGGATGGAAAAATGAAAGAATACGCCGGGAGCGCAAAAGGGGCCGAAGACGTTTACCGCCCGTGAGAAGGGGTTGGAAATTTACTCGGGGGGGGATGAATTGTTTCATGTCCTATAGCACTGTCCGCGTCCTGGATCCGCTTGTTTTACCCTGCCGAGCGTTCGACGTTCTTATTATACATCGATTTAGTTCTCTTTTTGAATATTTTAACGCAAGTACCGCCGCGGTGATCAGGTTCACCTTTTACTCGTACGAACGACAAGGGAACAGTGGCCGAAAGAACTATTTCTCGGAAGTTGAGGGACGCTTTCTATGTGTAGCTTTCTGCGTGCTAGTTAATCTTTAGGGAAACTCGCGAGTGAAAAATTTATCTGCTCGGAGAATTTAGTGTCGCGTGGTAGACACAGAATTGATCGAAGAGTGTTCACTGTTGAATTGAAGGGTTGGATGCAATAAGGGGACTAGCGCTTGGAAATTGGAAAAATAATTGTCCAAACGCAAAGAAACATTGGTAAATTAAATGTTATTAAATTGCATTTCTAAAAATATAGTGTTGTACAGCTCGTCACGACACACATTTTTTCTATTTACAGTTTGTTTATCCAATCATTACTATCCGAGCTAAAAATTATAAACAAAAAATTTTTCTTCGCCCGAAATCATTATTTCTTTAAACATAAATTGCGATAACTTGAGTAAATATTAAGGGATCGTTATGAGACTTAAAACATAACTTCAGAAAACTCTAGCCAAGCCGTAAAATGTATGCACAAAAACCTTATGTTAAAAAATGTAATAATATTTAATTAAAAAGTAATACTGGACATAACCCATGTTTTTCAATGCTCGCCGTTAAAAAGTATCGAGGCAATTTTGAGGTACATACAACTTGCAGCGACAAAGTTTTTCCTTGATATACAAGGAAGATTTTCACCAATTTTCACACTGATTAATGAATAATTGTAGAAGATATGACGATATATATAAATCTCGCGCGCCACCAACAGTCGGTAGCCGCGTGTAACGCGCTATTTAGCAGTTTTAGCAGTCGCGTTGACTGTTGGTGCCGCGCGGGATTTATACATATCGCCGTATCTTCTACAATTATTTATTAATCAGCGTGAAAATTGGTGAAAATCTTGCTTGTATATTAAGGAAAAACTTTGTCGCTGCAAGTTATAAGTACCTCAAAATTGCCTCGATACTTTTTAACGGTGAACGTTGAAAAACTTGGGTTATGTCCAGTATTACTTTTTAATGAAATATTATTACAGTTTTTAACATAAGGGTTTTGTGCACACACTTCACGGCTTCGCTAGAGTTTTCTAAAGTTATGTTTCAAGTCTGATGACGATCCGTTAATATTTATTCAAGTTATTGCAATTTTTGTCTAAAGAAATAATGATTTCGGACGATGAAAAATTTTGAGTTTATAATGTTTAGCTCGAATAATAATGATTGGATAAACAAACTGTAAATAGAAAAAATGTGTGTCGTGATGAGCTTTACAACACTATATTTTTAAAAATTCAGTTTAACAACATTTAATTTTCCAATCTTTCTTAGCGTTTGGACAATAATTTTTCCTATTTTCAAGCGCTAGTCCCCTTATTGCATCCAACCCTTCAATTAATGTGAGCCTAAAACTCAGCGTGATTATAGCAGTGCGGGAAAATTTGTCTATTACTTGTCTATGTAGTCATTTTCGTAGAAAAAGTACCTATATAGGCAGTGGCGGATTTAACGGGCGGCTGATGAGCAGGTGGGCCCCGAAACAGAAGATCCCTCAGGGCCCTATATTTTTATCTGTACTACTACACTGAGCCTGTTTTTAGTAAACAACCTCTTCATTTTCTCGAAAAAATAGGTTCCTCGGAACGTTTGCCACCTGGGTATTTTTCCTGAAACCCGCTACTATATATAGGGGAGAGTTGCCAATATCGTACTGGTCACCTAAATCGTAACTCATCAATTTCTCAATAATTAATGAATATAAACGACATCTGATGATAAAAATATTAAATAAATGCGAAATAAGAAATAGGAACAAAATCTTTTGAACTTATAACCTATTTTGTGCGTGCTATAAACATTTAAAAAATCAAGTATGATTGATGTTTATTTTAGCTGATAACGTATGTTATATAGGTTATGTACATATATCGTATTCATAGGTTATTGTGGCCTGTGTGTGATCCATATACGTATGTATATGTAACTATATGATTATCATTACTTTATGTTGAATATTTTCATCTCTATTTGTTATTGATACTATCTTTAGTGGAGGTACGATTTAGGAGACCGGTTGCCTAAATCGTACCTTTTACAGTATGTGACAAAACGATTAATAACAAATTGATTTGTTCTGAACAAAACGTTAATCGTATAATAGTAGGTGCCTAAAAGATCAAGTTACAATATCCAATAGTCATTTGGGTTCAAATTAGTACCAAATATGAAATATAACGTAAAATGTCTTAAGTGGAACAATATAGGCAACCCTCTCCTAACTCTGAGCTATAAACGCTTAAAGATCGCAGAATAAGTTCGAAAATCACGAAATTCCCGAAATCAGCGATCCGACCAATTCCATTTTTTTTTTTCAAAACGACGAAACATGTCACTTAGCAAACTAATCCTTCTAGCTTCTCAAAGAAACTCAAGTCGTTTGGACCAATTCTAAACAAGTTATGCAATTTTAAAGGATGTAACCTTCTTTTCGTCCGCCACTGTAGGTATCTATGCATTGCGAATGATTAATGAGTAAAAACACTATCATTGTTCCACATTCAGTCATAATTATCACAATACGGACCTACACAAAAATTAGCCCAAGTGGTGAAAATATTAATCTCGCAATCGACGCGTAGTAATTTCTAAATTTCGACTTCCTCAGCTCCAGTCCCAACGTCACTAGCCCCGCGTCCACCGTACTCGCACCTCACAGTTCCCAACGTGGAACCAAGAGATCCACGGAATTTCTCCTGGGGACGTTATCGCCGATCTATGGATCGTTGATCTGCAGCAGAAGCACGCTGATTTGGCGGGCCAATTCGGCCCCCCCCCCCCCCGCATCAATGGGCCACAGATACCTACGTGTCCAGAAACGAGGAGCTAACTGCACGGCGGCCAGTGAAACGCACATAAAAGCGGTAGATAAACGTAAGGGGGCATTGATCCTCCGTCGCTCCTCCATTCACGAAGTTGGCGGTTATGGCTATACTTATGTGCTTAGGTGCACATATACCGCGTGTGTACACGTTTGGACACACGCGATGCGATTACTCGCGTGTAAGGCTAGAACCCGCGTCCGTGTGCATGCCTGTGCGAGCAGAGGAGCGTGTGTATGCAGCCCCTCGCACAGCCACCAGCGAGCCTCGCCACGGCCATGCGTGGTCACGACACATACACGATGGAATGGTTTCGGGGTCGGGTGAATAGCCCTGACCTTCCTCAGGCTAGCGCCCGTGGCTCGCGATAAAACGAAAGGACGATGACGTCACTGGTCCCAGCACGTCACCCCAGATCGTTCAGAAGCTTGATGCCCCACGATTTAGAGGCTGCGTGTCTGGCCGAGCCTTTGCTTTTCCTCGGAGGATGTGACGGGATTTGGTGGTTCATGAAACAGCGAAAATAGTTAATTTCTGGAGGCTAGTTGGGTGGGTTCTTTCGCTGGATGACGAAAGGCTTTACTGTTACTGCAGATTAACTGAAACACTTGGACTGGGATGAGTGATAAGATCGTCTTGACGATTTGGAATTCGGGGAATTGGGATTGTGTACTTTTAAAAGCCCTTCCTGGGATTCGCTTGGGGTTAAAAGATTCTTTATGCAATTTTTCTTTACTCTAATACTTTTCCCACGTGCACAACATTTCACTACAAGATAGAATACACGGTACCGAAATCCAATTTTAAATAAGTTAACCGCTGGATTCGCTTGGGGTTAAAAGATTCTTTATGCAATTTTTCTTTACTCTAATACTTTTCCCACGTGCACAACATTTCACTACAAGATAGAATTCACGGTAGCGAAATCCAATTACCGCAAGTTAACCGCTGGGCAGCTCAACAGATGATCCTCGTTTAACGCTTTGTTAAGCCATATCCAATTTCGGAACGGATACGTCGCGTCTATTTGGCGTCTACTGAACAAACAAATCGGACTCGTCCTAGCTTCGGGATTACAGTGAATTCCTGCGAGCCGATTACGGTGGCCAGGTAGAGGAGCAGGCGTGAAGTTTCGATCGTGTGGTCTCGAACCGGTCCGTGGGTGTCTGCATGTCAGGTAACCGATGCAGTAAAACGAAATTACTTGAGTACGCCGGTACGTAGGTATCCGGGGGTCCAGAGAGCAAGAGAGAAAGCAGCAACGTCGTTCTGGCTTCTCGTTAACGATGCAGGATCTGCCTTTAACTTAAAATCTCGCGGTGGAAGTTCGAACAAACGAAGAACAGAGAAAGCTACATACAAGGAGACAGAAAGACAGCGAGAAAAATCAAAAGTGCTTACCGATCCGATTAGGCAATCGCTGTTAGAGGACAGTTAAGTGATTCGGATGAGCGTTAGTGAGACTTGAACATTTCAATGATAACGTGACACGGAAATGTCGGTTTCTTGGGAAATTTGTGACATTCGCACCTGTCTAACGAACGAGTCGATGAGGAAACGTGACCTACTGTATGGGAGATATGAACGGAGACTTGAAGATGTTTGGTATTCTCCAATGGGAAAGCTGACGCAAAGCTCCACGCAGAGGGCGCCACTAGCGCATGTACCGTTGCTGACTGTTGATTTGAAAATTAAAATTTGCAACGCAAGGAGAGAATTATAAAATATTATAAAACCTGTGAAAACGTTTTATGCCAAAATTGACTTCTAATATCTTTTTTACTTTTACCAGATTTGACGTCTTTGTAACTTGAAAGATGCAAATTTATTTTTGATATCTACATAATTACCTAATAATAGCTGATAATAATAAAAATAATAATTATAGACACACGCGCTTATCGTAGAAATAGAAATCAAGAAGTAAAATAAGATAATTTTAATACACCTAAAGCACCGATGACAAGTGGCGTCACGGGTAGGAAAAAGTTGTAGTCGGCGTCCCCATTACGTGAGGATTTCAGTAGTACGAAGCAAAAAGAGGGATACACGCAACGGAATAGGGAGGCTTGTCGATAAGAGAATGTTTTACGTAATAGTTGTGAGAAATTTCGTTTGAAAGGAAGACCGAACGGTGGAGCACAAGGAAGGGGCGAGAAAAGGCACGCATGGACACTGATTCCACGAGCCAGGATGTTCGTGATGAACGTAGAGGGGCACCGATAATCGCTCGCGTGTCACGAAGGCGCGAAGGACGTAACGGAGATACAAGCAAGATACGGTGTACTACAGGCTGATCGTTACGATAAGGTAATTACTAAATGCTAATATAGAGAGCCGCGTGTATTGGGTCTTCACGTGTAGCTCTCTGCTGGCCGTGTGTTCGTCGGCCGCTAGAAGGCCGTTCCGAAATGGATGGACGAAGCTGATCGTGGCTTAGAGAATTAGTTCAATGATATCGTCGCAAGTTATACGAATCCTATCTCTGCATTAATATCCCGTGCTCCTAAATACGCAATCATTGCCGGTTAGAATCAACTTTTAATTCGTGCTCACCGAAATTAGTTGCATTCATTCGCAGTCTCTTCGTGTCAACGTTCTGCGGTCCAATGGGTTTTATCTGTTTAACATAAAATAATTGAAATTAGTTACATAGATCCAGGATTAATAAATCTATCAATATATTGTAGTCGAATTTAATACGGGGCTATTACGAAGGACTGTGCCTCTTCTGATACATGTTCAAAGCTTCCATCAATGTCTAATCGAGCGTATCTACAATTCCCTTCATTCCCCACAACCAGAGTTGGGGAAAATGTAATCTAATTACAACTTACAAAGTACGATTAAAATGTAATTGTGTGGTTGATTACACATTATTTTCTGTAATCGTTAATTTAGATTTAGGTAGTTGACCACAATTTTGTCAACTACCTAAAGTAACGATTACAGAAAATATTGTGTAATCAACTGCACAATTAGAGTAAAGGCAGGTAATATGGAACGGCAGGTAATATGGAACTTCCCAAAATTTTGATAAAGAAATAAGGAACTCTTCAGGCAATCGTGTGTAATAGATTCCTAGACACAATAGACGATGATACTGACAACTGAGCATCAGACGAGCATCCATCATTGAAGGAGAAACATTTATATTTTTCGTGGGGTGTAAAGTTTTCTGAAAAGTGCATCAAACAGTTAAATATTGTAGTGAAGGTATGTTACAAAGTATTATTTTGATATAATTTGTCATTAAATATGTGTGTCCTTGATTATTCAACAATAGTTTACCAGTTAAGTTACTTTCTTTTTAGTATAATTCTTAATTTCGTGTCGGAACATGTGTGTACGTAATATGGAACATACCGAGTAACATAAATGAAGTTGATAATGACGATGACGACGATGATGCGGAATGCTTATTCTCCGATGGTAATTATAAAAATAATGACAATGAAAAGTAGCCCCAATGTATTCGCCGCATTATGATGTTAAAAATTATTATTATTATTTCCATAGTATCATACTACTTTATATTTATCGTTTATTATGCAACTCTAATTTGATTAACATAGTTGATTAGGAACTACCTTAAGTGTTCCATATTAGGACCCATTTTTTCGAACGGCCGAATTTCACTCTTTTCAGTTTTTTTACTATAATTGTAAAACAATTGGATTTTTTTTACATTTGGCTATATAAATATGATTATGCATTAGTTCCTTCATCCCCTCGTGTCAGTTTTATTATAAAAAAATCAAATTCCCCTACTTTTGACAAGCTTTTGAAATCAGATGTTCCATATTACCTGCCTTTATCCTACATTTTAATCGTAATTTCTAAGTTGCAATTACATTAAATTTTGCCCAACTCTGCCCACAACCTCTCCTCACGTTTCCACCCTTCCTCCACTATTTCTCCCGATTATAAGAAGTTTAAAATAAACAACCCCTTCATCCACCAACTGCCTCTACCTTTCCTACGACACAACTATTCCACGTGTTAAACTTACTGTCATCCGAAATACAACACCTCTTCAACCGTGCCCTAAATAACTTTGGAAATCATTAAGGAAATGATTCAGAAAGCTAACAACCTAACAACATCATTTCAGGAAGGATTTCACAATGCCCCATCCATCTATCTGAAACGCCGACGTCCATAACGCGCGCGCGGTACCCCGGACCTCACGGTTTCGGGGGCCCCTCGCAAATTCCGCCGTGTTGTCGCCGGTATAATGTAACCGTATTGTCGGACGACAGCCGAGGGACGTTAAATACTGCGCCACGGGCGAACTTTAAATTAAACGATGGTTTAAGCCCGGCCAGATTAGCCACTGCGCAATGCATAAATACGGTGCGGTGCCCCGGTCCCAATGTAGCGCCGAGGAGTTACGAGCGCCCTGCGTCTCGAAACACGTCCCTTATCGTTCCGGTATCTCGTGCAATGCCGATGTTACAAGTTCGTATCGAGTGTCATTAAGTGTGATTATATTACCCCGCCCGTTCACGTGTACGCCCGTAGGGGGAGAAGGGGAGGGAAGGAGAGCAAGAAAGAGACAAGGGCCGCGGAGGGCAGCGACGGAGGGCACAGGAGGGAGAAAGGTCTTCGTGACCATGCCGGCAGGGGGAGGAGGGTAGAGAAGCGGCTTTTACGTCGATACGTAATTTATTGCCATATCCGATATTAAAGTATCGCGAATAAGACGAAGGGATTGGCAGAAGGTTTACCTGCGAGTCCTTCCCTTCCCCCTTGAAGAGGACACCGCGGCATGCCACGTGTGGGAGTCCCCCTCCGCTCCTACCCGCTTTTTGCCGTCGTTTCAGTTTATTTTTTATTTTTTGTGTTTTCTCCTTCTTTTGCTGATTGCCTGACCGTAATACCAGCATGCAGTTCGCGACGCTTGCGATGGGAGGTTGTTGCATTGGCCCCGGCGGAGGTGTGGCGTGAGTGGCCGTTGAAGCGTGTTGTTAAATTAATGAAGTTATACGGCGTAGTAAGGGCAGATATGATTTTATGTATTGTTCCTCTGGTAGGATTCAAAGTGCAACTCTGTCTCCCTCGTTGGCGCCGTATTGCGAATTCTCTGCTGAATTTCCCCCCCCCCCCCCCCCCGCTGCGGGGAAATGTAGTTCGTTTGATGCGCTACCGGTCGCTGTATTTCGGTGACAGCAGTTTCTTTGCAGGGTTATTCTACTTTAGGGGCAACTTGCAGTAGTGTGATTGACTTCATTGAATTATGGAATGGTAACAAACAAATAGAATCCTCTGCGACTGGTAGTCACCTGCTCAATTCCTTAACGAAGTTTCAATCTGTACGCGAGGAACATTTGGCAATTAACGGAACCAGAGCTGCCGACTGAAATACAGCTTCCCATAAAATTTCTCCGCTGTAATTCGCTAAATAGATTCTTTTAATATGACCTAACGACGCTGGAGCTATACGAGAAAAGTCATATTGCTCGAAGAAATGCGGCTGCGTCTTAAGTGGAGGCTGCCCGAGAGGGGAAAGATAAGGCGTGGATAAAACCGAAAATTATAGTACTCCCCTGTTTCCTGGCGCCATGAACGAGCCGAGGAACCTCGATTTCACCCTGGAACGCACACTCATCCTCCCCAGCGCGCAGTAAAACTAACAGACCGGTGGTCCGGCCGTCCCTTTAATTTTTTAATTACGACGCCAAGTCTCTCGGTTACTCGGGTCCAGTGACTTGCAACCGGTGTCTAGAATCCGCTCCCTAATTTTTAATAACACCTAGCACACGGCCGGTAATAAGTTTGTGGGCGGTCCACGGAGGGTTCCGGAGCAGGGGCGGAAAAAAAAACAGAGGACCGGGCGAAAGAGGGAAGGAAAGGAGACGGCGCGCATACCGGAAAACATATTGGCAGCGTCGAATTGGGTCCATTTTCATGGTGGATGAAGTCTTGCGTGGTGAATGAACGAAAAAAATCAGAATTTTTCATAGCAAGCAATTTCAGTGGTAGGGTAGGGTGGGGCTAAAAGTCCGGCGGGGAAAAAGTCCCGAATTCTAATTCTTTATTCCTAAACAATGTATTGAGTTTCGGAGTATAGTTAGTAAAAGGCGAGAAGAAACGGAGGTGACCACAGAGTCGCTAGTCGCTCCTGGACGTTCGTGCGAATTACACGACGCCTTCGGTATTTTATGTATCGAAAACTAAAAGAAATACGTCGTTTTTGTTGCTTTATACGAAGTAAACCACATTTTAAAAGCGTATCAGCCAAGTATGTTAAGATTGTATGTTTCTTTAGTAATGTGTGCATGATATTGTTTATTGCTGAATGATAAATAATTTATATATATATATTTAAATATTCAATATATAGATATCTATATGTACATAAATTATTTATATATATATATAAATATCTATATATTGTTGGATAAATTAAAGAAGTATGTATATATAAATTATTTATATATATATATATATATATATATATATATATATATATGATTATTTATATTTTATATATATATATATGTATATATAAATAATTTATATATTAAGAAAATAATCAATAAGAAGCTTATCTATATATAAGTGATTTAGATAAAAATCAAAATTTATCTTCGTATATATCGCAGAAATTAAAGAGGTACCATTGGGGCAAAAAGTCCCTTAGACTGAAAATATATATTTTATCATTCGTTTTCATAATAAGATGGCCAAACTATAAAGAAATGATGCCAAAGTCTTGAAATACTGTTTTTGTTTTAGTTGAACAATTTTTTTAGGTTTTAGTTCAAAGTGTGCCTCTGACTTATATTTTAATTTTTTGGTAAAGAAGTCATGTTTTCCTTTCAATATTGTATACCAAAAAGAATTGGTTTAATAAATATTTGTTGATTTGAATAGAGTTTTTTACTTATTTAGTTTAATATTACACGAAAAGACATTAGGGACTTTCTACCCTGTGCAATGTTTTGCCCCGTGCGTGGGGCAAGAAGTCCATTTTGCATTGACAAACATTTTGTGGTGTAACATAACTCAACAGAAAATAACAGTATCAAGAAACGAACTTCGTGAACGTAAAGCATAATAGTTATAGTTTATACAAAATAACACCAGATATCTCTGGATTATTAATACTAAATTTTACATAGGTTTATACGAAAAACGGGACTTTTATATCTAACCACGATGATTATTCTCAATCCATTTCTATGAAAATTCCTTCCGAAAAACCTTCAAACCTTCGTTGAACCATTTATCTCTTCGCGCCCGGTATGTTCCAACAACTGTTGAACTACTTAGGCACTTAGGACTCGAATTCTCACAAGCCCCAACGAACTTGCTACGTAAATGGGCACGATTATTCCAGCGGTCGCGGCGTTTCGAGGAAACTTGGAAACGCAGGCATGGAAGAAAATCGAAAGGGAGGGGAACGATAGATGTCCGGCGTTGTTGAAATCAATGTCGCGGCGATGGGTAGAACAGCGACAGCCGGCCGGGCAATACGCGGGGCTTTATTATGCGCGCGATCCGCGCGCGTTCTGACCGAGGCTTATGAATAAATATCGCGATTTCCGTCGGCGAGGAGATCGAAACCCGAACCTAGCATCGACGGCGCGGCAACAGAACGGATCGATAAAAATTCGTCTCGTACAGGCAGCCGCCATAAATATTCCAATAAAGGTCGACCATGCGTCGTCGGGCCGCCTCGAGAACGTTCCGTCTCTGTCCCTATGTTCAATGCACATCGAGAGATGCTACCAGGGCACACGGCGAGAAAAATTTCCCAACATATTTTTTTCCGCCATCCTCCCCGTCCATCTCTGGCCGTACGTGTCGCTGTTTCGCAACGACCTGGCGGATCGTCGTGTCACCGTCGACGGCTCGCCCGTCGTTCCTCCGTATCAGCGTCAAATCGGTCCTCGTCCAAGTGCGTTGTTTCTGCGCTTTTCCGCCGTGCCCCTGCCCATCATTAAAACGACTGATGCTGATGCGCCCTGGGCCATATAATGCTCCTTTCCTCGTTCGTTTCACTTTCAAATGGCGACGTGTGTCTTTTGAGACACGGATGTTCGGAGAAAATGGGATGTACATTTTAATTTTGTACTACTGAAATCTGGAGATCCAAGGGAATCTAGAAATTCAGATTCGTTTCCCAGTAAATGTTAGACGCAGTAGTAAATAATGCAGTGCGGGGATTAGTAATACAACGAGACATTAGTCTGCATTCCGAAGTACCTAACTATACGAAAAATGCCGACTACAACCGGAACTTGGACGTCACGCTCGGGTTCCTTTTCTTTGGATGAATTTAAAGAAAGGACCGGCGGCCCCTACTATCGACCCGCTATTCCACACCGTCGAAATGTAATAAACACGAGCTTCGGGGGCCATAAATATTTCCCGCGTTACGAGAAAATTACCCGCGTAAGCGTGAAACGTCACCGAAAAGATCGAACGCCCGACGACACGGTTCGTCGGGCGAAACAAGCGATTACGCAACGGCAGAAATCGTTTTGGAAATCAATTTACGATCGCAGTGGAATCGGCCGGTCGGCCAGCCCCGGCCGTCCCCATTCAATTTAAATATTTAACGGAAGAGAATAATAACGGTCCATTATTCGTGACGATGGTGCCGCGCGTTGCGCCCTATCGGCAACTATTATTAATGTTACCATTTACCATTCGGCCGCTGGCGCAATTGTCATCACGCCAGACAGTACACGGCACTAATTACCGTCACGGCAGCCTATTGTTCCACTTAAAGCTGATTGTTATCGTTACGCAAATTGCAGCCAATGTAGTGTGCGTCAATAATGATTTCGCACCGATATCAATTCCGCCTGGCGACCCGGCGATACGGGAACACGTCGCCATGGCGAGGGATTTTTCTTATTGGTTAACGGCACCGCGATCGTTAATAAGCGGAGCGAAATAGTTCGCCGTTAGCGGCGGACAGCGAATAAATGACCGACTACGTAATCGGGCGAAATAATCGCCGGGGTAACCTTTTGATAGATCGGCGTCGTCGATTTAGGTCGACGTGCCACGCATGGCGGGAGGGCCTCAATTTGCAAAATTCGCCCAATCCTAACGGAGTGGCACCTTCTTTGCCCGTCGATTCAGACACTTCTCACTCGACGACGGAGGAACAGGTTGCTCTTATATCGGCGCTCTCGCGGGCAAAGAAGAAGGGAATTTTGTATAAATTTCGGATCTGTTGGAAGTTAGATCGGTGATAAAATGTGAGGTGAAGATGTGAAGGTTGTGGAAGGGAAAGTTCGCGTGTATGGATCGATCCCTTGGGGCTTGAGTGTGCTGGATTATTGTTAGGTTAAGTGTATATTCGTGCATCTAAAAATCGTCGTTTATTTTGACCATGATTTTTCGAATAATCGTCGGACATTTATACATACGTTACTATGTCCGAGGAAGAAAGTAATTTGTCTTCGTGTTACTTCGTTATATGATTCCTAATCAAGTGACTTTTTATCCATGCCGGATCCACATAGCGGCTGATAATTTGCAAAATAACGCAGGTTTCGCGTTTAGTGCCTCTAGAAATTCTTCTAGAATAATTCGCAAATATTTTATGCAGATGTTTTAGGGTGAGTGCAGGGTTGTGTTGATGCAAACGAGAAGACGCAGCAGAAGAGACGCGTTTGGAGTAGGCGCTGCAATACGAGGGGACGCCTTTTGGCTCGGCCAGCGTCTCTTATTAGCCGCTAAGGCGTCGCGACGCCCTGGTTGCAGAAAACTCCGCGAGATGGGGACGCCCGTAAAGCTGGCAACTACGAAAGAGACGGCAGAATGAAGCTACCACGCGAAGGCGTCGCGACGCTTCGGAAGTCGCTGATTCGCGCACCATATTTTTTTTGTCATTTCATTTTGTTGGGGATCGTTCCCCGGTATATAACGTATCATTCGCGGCCTGCTCAGTTTGGTATCGTGCACTGAGAAAAATGTTAAACCTTTGAGGCTTAAAATAAAAAAAAATAGATACCTACCTACAATGAAGCAATTGGAGATCTAATAACTTTCCAGTCAGTCAGTTCTATTGACAGAGAAAGTATCCACAGTAGCCCCATCAATACCTACTCAACTTTCCTATTAATGTCCATCGCAAAAGGACGGGTTGCCCGAAAATTTCAGAAAGAAAGGCACATCGGGAATACTAAATACGCGTGGGGAAATGGTGAACGAGGGGCTATTTCAAAAGAAGCCATAGAAAATCATTGCGCCGAGGTGGCAGTAAAATTCGCGTGGAAGCTGGCCCGTGGCGGGAGCGCCCGCTCCAGCTTCGTCCACCCTTGTGCAACAGAAATATCGACTGGCGTTTTTAACATACACCTCGTATGGCTGCCGAGTGCATCTGGGCTGTCGTCATGGGAATGTAAAAGGGAGCTGCAACGATAGACAGATAACTAGAGGAGGGCGGGGAGGCAGAAGACGTCGGGTGGGAACGGAGGGGGTTAACAAGGGGCCGCAGGGGGTAGAGGGGGTGGGGCACAAAGGGAAAGAAAGATCGAAGGAGATGCTTGTCACCTCCTACACCTTATACCTTCGCGCGGCGTCTAGTGTCTACACGCTTCTCCGTTCTACATACGCCTCCTCTTCTGCATCCCTCGGCCCCCTTTATTTCGCTCCACCCCCGTTCCGCGTTCTCCACCCTCCCGTCTCCCCGCGGCGTCTTCTCGCCCGCCGCTAACCGTCCACCCCCGCGTGCACGGGATAGACAGAAGTAGAGGAAGGCGAGGGGATCCTGCCCGCCGGAGAAAAAGGTGGCCGAAGAAGCTCGAGGAGGGGATGTGCTTGCTTCGAGCATAGCTAACTAGCTGAATCTGAATCAATACTTACTTCCACCCCCCCCCCCCCTCCCTCCCCCTCCTCCCTCACCCTCCACGGTCTTCCATCTTTTTCTCTCCCCGTTAGCCCGCTCCCTCTTCCTCCCCCGAGAACCACCCCTTGGGGTCCTCCTTTTTAGCGAAAGGACTTTCGGCTTGCCCTCCTGCACATACACCTCTCGTCATCCCCCCAGCTCCCCCGTCGCACCCCCGCCGCCCCCCACGCCTCCGGCCCCGGCCCGTTTTCTTCACCGCCGTTATTCTCCGCGTTACTGTCTTTCTGTCTCCCCGCGTTCACCCCACCGACGTCGGTCCCCACCCTTATCGGCGTCCCTCTTCCCTTTGCGAGAGGCAAATTCTCGATAGTCCCGACGTTTGATCAGCCGAATTCACGCTCCCGCGATCCTCGTAGATTTCGTTTGCGAGACTCTGGCGAGCAGGTATCTTCGAGCCCGCCGAGCGGAAGATCGGATCGTTCTCCTGCGCGAGCAACGTTCCGCGGAATTCTCTGTTGATGCTGGCGACGATCCGGGTGGAATTATTCTCGTTAACTCTGGGAGGGGAGCTTTGGCGATTTTTCGTGGCGATGAATGGTTACAGGGATGGTTTCTTAATGGAACTACTTAATTGTAAGAAGGAAATGTGGCGAAGACTTAGACTCGTAGACTTTCATATGTAGTTTCTTGTATGAATTTGGTGTTTATTGTAGACTAACAAAATTCCTCCGCGCTTCGCTTCGGGCCTACGAGATATTAAGCACTCCATGAAAACACATTTCACCCATTTTCACTACCCCTTTAGGGGTTGATTAGGGCAAGATCCTGAAATTGGGTTTTAGGCATTTATGTGGGTAACCTCTCGAAGTAAAAACCATGTTGATATGTAATCGGGCCTAAGGTAATTTGAGCAATCCGTGAAAATACATTACACCCCTTTCCACCCCTTAGGAGTTGGTTAGGGAAAAATCCTGAAATTGATTTTTAGGCATTTGTGCGGGTAATCTTTGTGAGTAAGAACCAAGTTGATATCTAATCGGGCTTAAGAGATATTAGGGACTCCGAGAAAATACATTTTTCCCCTTTTCATCCCCTTGGGGATGGAATTTCCAAAAATCCTTCCTTAGCCTGCGTCATGAAAACAATGTACCTTCTAAATTTCACGTTCCTAGGTTAAACGGTTTGAGCTGGGCGTTGATGAGTCAGTCAGTCAGTCAGGACTTCTTTTTTTTATACATATAGATAGCTCGGCGCTAGACCATCAGTTCAAACGATATCTTGGAATATTTGTACAGCAACAGCTATTGTTCGCTGCAGGGGGAAAGGGGTGGAAACGTTGACGCGATAAATAAATTGCTGTGCTGCTTGCGCGAGTTCTAACGTACTTTGCACAATAAGAATTTGCATAGGAAAGCAACTACTTGACCAGGAGAAGAAAAGACATCAAGGCGGTTCAGGTTTTAGTCTACCTACTTTAAAATTCGAGTCTCCTCCTGTGGCATCACGATCTACTGGCTGCCACGACTCGAGGGCCGATTCGAGGGGTTGTGTCCCCCTGACGATCTACAGGCATCCCCTCCTAGGTTTTACGACACCGTTCCACCGCAACGCTCTTAAAACACCGAGCTTATCTCTTAAGTAAAAAGTACAGGAAATCCTAGCTTCGTGCGGATTTCTCCTCTCGCGGCGGAAACAAATTTAATTTCACTCTGCAAGTATCTGCGTCCACGTCTATACGCAATTTATCTATCTCGTTCTCTCGGGCATCGATAAACGTCTTGTAGTCAGCGATTTTACGGGAACCTCCGATTTTCGTTACGAAACGAAATCCTCTTGAATACAGTAATAGTAATTACATTTGTAGTGTACAGAGAGGATAGGGTAAACTCGGGTAAGTTCGTGGTAAAGTTACTCCGTGATACTTTTTCATTTATCTGTAACTCGAAATTGTCTGACTCAATTCAGATGGAACAAAAACTAACAGACAGCGTTGATCTTCTAGTTTATGTTGTGGTAAAATAATTAGTCAATTGAAGTTAGTAAGATAGAGTGAGAGAGCATTTTGTTCCAGCAGCGCATTATTCGTGAAATTTTTCGTGCTATTTGTGGACGATCGCTTGTTTATGTATTATATGTGCTTTAGAAGATAAGTGGAAAATTCAAACTGCAGGTACGTGATGGTAAAATCACACATTAACAAGTCTTACTCTTGAAATTATTATACAATAAGGCATCAGTGTTATTTTTGCTTATGAAAAGTGACTAAATTCTTATTTTTCGTGTGCCTGAGACTGCGTTTCTGATTGCGCTGTTTGAGAAATTCTGATGGTCAATACCAGAAACAATGTTTGCTTACGTCTCAGACATCTAACGATCATGAAACGATTGATTATACACAAAATAACAATAATATAAAATAATATAAAATAATGTAAAATCATTTAAAATAATGTAAAATAATATAAAATAATGTAAACTAATGTAAATTAATGTAAAATAATATAAAAAAAGGAGCTGATGGCCATGTCACGGGCTAGCGAGAACTATCACTGAGTTACCAGAGTATGTCATGACAACTTAATTTAGCATATTTTCAATTAAATATACTTAGTAAATTTCTGTAAACCTATTATTTGTTTCTCCGATGTCTGACCTATCATTATATCCTAGACTTACTTTTAGAATATGTAAATATTAGCAGTTAAAGGGTTAGGAACACAGTAACGAGCCAAGAAAGCAGACGATTTTTAGACGACGATCATAAGAAAAGTAAACAATCGATTAATATAAGGTTTTGTGTTTTAGTTCACTATATTATGAGCTATAAGAAAAGCATATAATATTTTCAAAATAGCATTTGTCCATTTTTTTTCGGATGGCAAATGGTGGCCCGGATTTCGGCAAATCGGATGAACTGTAACAAAAACCCCAAAAATGTCATAAACTATAATATATTTCCTAGGCATTGACGATCCAACATTTTAAATTTTTTAATTATTGTACAAAATATAAACAAAAAGATCACACACTTTTGTCGAAATTTAATCATTTTTTTTCAAACATCGACCATTTTGTCGATTTTCGCAAAAATTGAAATGTTGGATCGTCAATGCCTAGGAAATATATTATAGTTTATGACATTTTTGGGGTTTTTGTTACAGTTCATCCGATTTCCCGGAATCCGGCCCACCAGTTGGCCATCCGGAAAAAAAGGACATTTTAAATGGAGACATTGCACGGCGGACAATTGTTGTTTTGTAAATATTATATGCTTTTCTTATAGTTCATAATATAGTGAACTAAAACACAAAACCTTATATTAATCGATTGTTTACTTTTCTTATTATCGTCGTTTAAAAATCGTCTGCTTTCTTGGCCCGTTACTGTGTCCTAACCCCTTAAATGACAAATTCTAAAACTATCGCGGACTTACCCGAGTTTACCCTACATCAGTAGAGAAGAAAAAAGCCAACAAGAATATATGAAGTGTGCTTTAGCTCGTAAAATCTGTTCAACAAAATATTCACCATCAAAAATTAACCCTCGACCCGCCTTAAATATCAAACTACATGTACCTAAGTAGTATTTGTTACTACTTAGTACCACTTCTTGAAATACACGGGGATTCTAGATGATAACAAGATGAGATTCTATTTTAAAAACTTACTCCAAGGTGTATATGAATGAAACTGTGGTGCAAAATGTGGTCAAACTATCCGCCATTCAGAGTTAAACATACAGGGTGAGTCACATAACTTGTCCACCCCGAATAACTTCTAAAGTACGTGTTTTACAAAAAGTGTTTCATGCAGAGAAATTGCACGGTATCGAAGGAAACATAAGATACCGAAACGTTTTCTTTTTTTAATAACCTATTCGTTTACGAGATATCAAGGCGACCTTCAATTTTTTAAATGGAATGTTTAGCTTTCTGTATCGAAATTTAAAAGAGCAGTAAATTTCCTACAAGAAAGTATTAAGCTTTATTTGTCTTAAACCTAATAATCAGGAAGATACTTTTAAGAATTTTGTTCATGGTCTCGCTACTTACCTTATTGTTAGCTACAGTGCTCAAAGTAATGCTCAAAGTTAACTTCAATACACCTGTTATTATTATTATGTGTACCTAGGACAAATAAAGCTTAATACGTTCTCACAGAAAAATCTTCAATTTTAAAGCCCTCTTAAATTTCATACTTCACAAATTATTCGGGGGTGGACAAGCCATGTGGCTCACCCTGTATACTTGAACCTCCAAAGATTGACCGAAACAACCAGCCGCGCCGGCAAATAAAGTTCTCCGTCGAGCCTAATCTCCGCGCAACAGCGCCAATTCGCAGCATCCCAACGAGCCGCGCAAATCCTCGACACTCGTCCCGACAACGTCATTCTCCTACCAACTGCTCCGCGTCATATTTGCGTCCGGGAATCGCGGGTAGGATGAGGTCGAAGCTCCAAGCTCGAACCAGAGAAGAAGAAGAGAAAGGGAGAGAGAGAGAGAGAGAGAGAGAGCAGAAACGTCAAATTCGTAGGCGAGATTACGACGAGCTTGCGTCGCTGTCAGCCCCACCCCCACTGTCATGACCTCCCTACATCCCCTGTCTCGTCCCCTGCTACCATGGACTTCCAGACCCCGACAAGGAGAAATGTTCTTTATAACAACGACGAACAGGCTTCGCGGATATTATAATTCGCTGGGTGGCCGCGGGCTAATTGTGTTGCGTGGGTGTGAATATGGTTTATAGTTCGGCGGAAAAGCTGGCCGCGGGCCAGGCAAACGAGCTCACGTGACGTCACGCGACGGAAATACACGGGCGGGCTAATTAGGCGAGGCACCTCTCCTCTTACGCTCGAATGCAAGCGGAACCCATGCGTCGCGACGCTTCTGCAGCAGCCACCGCGGGGCTGGAGATGCGTGCTGCACTCGGATCGCGTGCGCCCGCAGGGGGTCGCTTCGAGGAATCGGGGGAAGGGCACGGATGGCGAGGCGGCGACGGCCACGTCGCCCAATCGCAAGGGTTGTTTTAATATTACTCGTCCGACTTGCCTTTAGTGCGCAATTGGATGCTCCCTTCGAGGATGCTTGGTGTGCATCTTTAATTCTTCGAGAGGTGGGTGCACATCCGGGGGATATTATTATCGTCGTTGTGAAACTGCAAGTTTTGCCAATTGCGAGCTGAATGCATGATTTTATTTGTTCGTCGTGAACGTATACCTGGCGTTTTAAAATTAATTAAGTTCTTGCAGTAGATATTCGTAAACTTTACCATTCGAACAACGATGAGAGTTATCGTAGGTAGTGGGACTTTGGAAATAGGTACGTACAAGTAGGGTTCCTGATTTCTCGATATTTTTTCTCTCTCGAGAAATCAGGAATGAGATCATACTTCTTGAGATGTCTCGAGAATTCTTGAGAAATTGAAAAAAATATTACGAAATTTATATTTTAGGAATAATGTTGATAATATTTATCAAAAACACAAGAAAACTTTAACTAATTGTTCATTCCTGTCTAATTTGCACAAAGTTTGTATAAATGAAAAAACAGATATTAAATATTATTTGATAAACTTATTTATTTAATACAAAATTTGTGCAAAGCGAAACATTATTATTTTGTTTTAAAATAGTTTCTTATTCTCTTTCTTTTCTTTTGTTTTGTGATAAAATCTGTAGCTGTAGAAAAATTTCTTTCGTTTTGAGTGGATGTTGGCTTGATCGTATGTAGCACATCAAAAAGTTATGGTAAATTGGGTGTCCTTC
Source organism: Andrena bucephala (assembly GCA_947577245.1). Classification (NCBI taxonomy): domain Eukaryota; kingdom Metazoa; phylum Arthropoda; class Insecta; order Hymenoptera; family Andrenidae; genus Andrena; species Andrena bucephala. The sequence goes on along the minus strand of OX387715.1, from coordinate 92,696,992 downwards.
TTCCAGTGGACTGAAAAATGTGAAATTCCTTTGTCAAAGTCCTGAATTTATCTTTTTCGTGGTTGATACTAAATTCTTGGAGGCTCTCTGTGATGGCTAACTCTAATTGTTTTCTTAATGGTAATTCTTCATGTTGAGGATCCGTAAGTTTTTTAATATTTTCACGGAATTATGGTTACTGTTATATTTTCCTAAAAGTCTAGCTACTTAGAATTTGTTTTGCCGTTTTATACATATCTGTCTTGGATATTAAATGAAAAAACGCGTCTTTTAAAACTTTTTGAAACAGATTCTGGATTACCTATACTTAAATTTCATAAGGGATACAATAGTTTTGTCAGTTCTTTTCGATATTTCTTCTTTAATAGCCACAAGAAACTCGTTACTTAATTCAGTAGGTATACAATTCTTCTAAATTGTTAAATAAGAATGTATGAGCACCTTCACCAGTCAATAATATAGAATTTTCTCTTCTGCGATTTTCTACTGTAATTCATATAGGTTCTAATGTTACTAATAAGATTCATTATAAATCTTAGACGTGTTTATACGTTCGCGATTTCCTAGACTTAAGTTTCTCGAGAAAAACAGTATTTCTCGAGAAATAAGAACTAAGCAATTATAAAATTTCTCGAGAAATTCTCGAGAAAGAATTCTCGAGAAGGAACACTATTTAGGTACAAGTGATTTCGAATATGAAAGAGTTACACATCTTGGAGATCATTCGTCTTTTGGTGTTGTCACTCGTAAAGGGTTGAGTGTGCGTAGTTTCGAAATGCATTGCTTGAACTTTGGGTCTGTGAACGAGAGAGAAACGTGGATAACTGGACGACCAAATATTGAGATTTCGTTAAGATTGAAGGGGATATTAAATGTAATATCTGTAGAATTTTGGAAAGAATTTCATTTTGGCGGTAAAAAATATTGGACATTCGTGCATGTTTCATCAGTCTATGATCGATTTACTGTTTCCCCGCGTTTAGACCCTCAGTGCTACTAGCGGAACGTAGAACTGCTCAATCCATTCATAAATTTCGCACAATGCTTACAGCAGATTGTCCACCGCAATACTAAAACAGATGTCGGCTACAGCTTTCAACCCGAATGACAAGCGCAGCCTTTGCATCAAGGAAGTGACCCAGACTCACTTTCGTGGAAATCAGCCGACTATCAGCTGGTCTTCGTGAATCAAATTACCTGCCACGAATATGACTGTCCTGCACGTAACAACCTACACCTCCACAAAGTTATTCGACATTTGTGCCACATTTAAGCAGATCAGACAGAGCAACCTAAAGTAACGCTCGCGAACGGTGCATCTTAAGCTGCTTCGTCGTCCTACATACGCTGCACAGTGTTGTATGATGTCTATATTACCCTAGCACTAAAAGGCAATAAGAAAACTTTGTGCAAACGTATGCTTCATTCGTAACTCCGTCTACGATCTGCCATTTACCTATCTTCGAAGAAGTTCAACGCGACTACACGCTTCATCATAAATTCTCGAATACCATTAAGGATTCTCGTACAGTACCCTGAGCTTGTTAGATACTTTGATGCACTTTAATAGCACTAGGCGTGTTGCACAAATGATAAACTTTAGGTGACCCCCGCAGATAATGTTCGAGTGGATTCCGGTGCCGGGATACAATTTCGTAGCGTCAAACCGAGTAATTGGTCTTACATCTCCTGCCCATTCACCGTAGGACCGTTCCTCCTAGAAGTTTCTACCTTCCTCAGCGAAGTCGAGGGCACTGCCACCCGATACGACTTCAACTACCAACTCTAGCAAGTAATGTTCTAAAAGACAAATCAATGATAGAAAAATCAGATGACAGGTATTTAGATTGGGGAGACATTCTGAATATCATTCGTGCCGGAAGCAGCGCGAGGGGTGAGGCTAGTTTGCTCCTAGAAGCAGCTCTGTACAGCACAGTGGCTAAATGATCCGCGACGAGACGCGCGTCCGCGAATAGAACTCACGTGGGGTCCGCTTCCTGGTCGGCGCTGATCACGGCGTACCAAAGCCACCAGGATCCTTAATTACCCGACGCCCAATCGCACTTCTGCCGGTGGACGCGGTCGATGCAGGCGTCTCCTTCCACCGAGCGATTAGAACGGAAGAAACCGAGCTAAGAGAGGCCATTCGGCGGGGCGGGCGCGCGGGGGGGGGGCCCCACGCGCTTAATTTGCATCAGGAACGACGTTGCTGCACGCACCGGTTCCCCCCGCGGCTACGTGGCTGTGTAATTAGCGGCGGGCAGCAATTAAACGAGGGAGCGGTGGCGGTGCGTGCGCGAACGCGCGACGGGCCCCGGCCGGGAGCGGAGGACGCGCGCGGAATGCCGTGAGTGCGCGCCTCGAAGACACCCGTTTCCTCGGAACAATGTAAATCGCCGTGTAAACGGTGTGTAGCCGCGCGAGGGGTGGGCAAGCGGGCGTGACTGCGTTAAGTCAAGTTAAGTCGAGGTTAACTCCCTTAATTACTCAGATTTAATCAGAGCCCCGGGGTGTGAGCGCGTACACGACGAGTACGAGCATAACTAACCGAGAGGACGAGCAACGGGGGACGAGTTATGGGGGAGGGGGAGCGCGCACGCGAGCGTACAAGAGAGGAACGAGTGAACGAGATATGGGACTGCTCGCGACTCTGACACAGCGGTTCCCCGTGTGCGCACGGACACGCTCACTGATATAGGCCAGCCACCACCGACTTCAGGCCTCGCGCAAGTGGTATGAGCGTGTTGGCGGACAGCCCGGGCTGTGTGTGCGCGCGCGAGGCGTTCGCGCGATGCAAGTAGAAGGGCCCCGCTCGCTCACTCGCTCGCTCGCCCGCTTGCTTGCTTACTTAACGAAGATTAATTGCGCCTAAACCAACCGCGCACGGCCTCGCCACGGCTGCGCTGCTCCGAGACTCGTCGTTGCCCGCGCATTCTCACGTGACCCCCACGAAATCTTGACCGTGATCGAGGATCGAGCGGGGCCCGGTATGCGCGATTTGAATTATTTCGCGCGACCAGCCCGCTCTCCCACCCCGTTCGCCCGCGGCAGGCTCGGGGGCGAGTTTCGGGGCCTCGATTAGCCACGGCTCGGAAACGTCGCTCCTCCTCGCCTCAGTTTTAAGCAAAGTGATTTATACCGTTAAATGAGATGCCGCGTTGAACTGGCGCGAGCGTCGGACGCGCGCGTCCACCGCGCAAGAAAAATGATCGGCAACGCGGCGATGAAGATTAATGACGATTAATCCCGGCCGCCGCGATCCGCCCGGGATAATCGTTTAGTGACTCCACGAAATCTGATACCGTCGCGCAGACTCGGCGGATGGTTTAATGCGCGACGGGGCTGGGGAATCCGCGCCGACGATCGATGCGATTCAAGGAGGATCGAGATGTTGTTTCTGGGGAATTTTTAATTTATGGTGCTTTGGGTTTGAAGGCGTTTGTTTGCGGACTTGATTGATTTGAGAATGCTTTGCTGTTGGCGAGACGAGTTTGTTGATTCAAAAACCATCTTTGTAAGTGACGGGTGCTACTGTAAGAGGAATGTAGTTTTGTGCTATCAACCTTTTGCATTCTAAGTATGCCCCTTCCCACTTACAAAGAAATTTGAATTAATGTTATGTGCCGGCTTGAATAAATGTTGTATAAACGGATGAAATAGAAATTTGTAAGATTACTGTACCTACTATTTTATTACCTGTAGAGACTAAAATCTTCTATTTTCAAGGGAAATTAGGCAACACGGAAGTCCAGGAAATTACGCAACCTTGTATGGAAGTAGAATAGTTCATGAAACAAACCTACTTTTTGTTGGTACGATAGCGCGATTTTAGAGGGTGAAGTGACCCCTTGAAAAAAAATGCAGACCTTTCATTTTCGTGGAATATCTCGCGAACGGTGAGAGATATCGAAAAGAAGTATTAACAAAAATAGCATCTTTTTTATGTCTACAAACCCGTGCAAAAATAATTATCGGAAAATCTATACTTTTCAAGTTTTCCCCACCACCAATCCTTAATTCAATAATTACCTTTACTCAGTTTTGTAGATATATACAAACGTTTTGACTTTTATTTAAACTTCTTTCCAATATCTCTCACCGTTCTCGAGATATTCCATGTAAAAGAAAATTCTGCACTTTTTTCAAGGTGTCATATTTCACCCCCCAAAACCGCACTATGGCACCAACAAAAATAGGTCTGTCTTACTCATGAACTACTCTACTTGCACACAAACTTGCATAATATTCTGAATTCCCGGGTTGCCTAACTTCCCTTCTTAGTTTGAGGTTAGTTTTGCAGGTTAGTTACTATAGCATTCAACTAGACTACCCCCAGTAGATTCCTCCACCCTCCCGAGATCTTCGGATTTATCACTTCGATACGTTTGAATTACTCTAACCACAGCGGCGCAATTATATTCCGAGCAATTACGCAATCTTTCCGGCGGATCATTTCGCGAAGCAGAGAAATCGCGATTAATTTGCGCGGCGGGCGCGCGGTTATCAACGAAATCGGTGGCTCCTCGGCTGAACGGGCAAGGAAAAAGGAAGGAAGAAAGTAAAATAGCCGGTTCTGTATAGGTGCTAGGTAACGTCTCCGCGATAACAATCGCGCGTTACGGCAGAGAGTGGGAGGGGGGGGTGCAGGGTGGAGGGTGGAGGTTGAAGGTGTAGGTGGAGGAGGGCAGCAGCCGTGCCCGGGGGTCGCTTTTGTTGTGTATAAAATATTATTTCGCCGAGGCCGGGCATTCATTCGGTAGGAGCTTTCCTTGAAAGGCGAGCTGAAAGATTAAGGACTGCTTGGACGGTAGGATAATTATCAAGAATGGAAGAATTCTGAAAGCGCGGCTCACCAAGACAAAGATAGGGGTGGAGTATCTTGACCAAGTTCCTCCTCCTCGCCCTGCGTCCCTCTTTCAACCTCCTCCTTTTTTCAACTTTCATTACATCCGGATCTTTATTAATTCCTCCTCCATTCTACTTCCCGTTTCACCCCCCCCGCCCCACAGTTTCTGCCGTTTCTCCTCGCTTTCCTCTTTCAGTCTGTTAATTTATAACGTTCGTTAATCGTGGGGAAAGCCGGCCGTCCTGCGGGGAAGATTGAAGCGACGACGATCAAATTCGTCTTCGGTAAATTGAACACTCTCCCCTTTTTACCCGGCCTCCGACGGAATATTAAAATAAATGGCGGAAGATATCCTGTCATTATACTTTGTTATTGGTGCCCGTTTCGTGCTCGGCCGCGGCCGAATTTCCGCGGCAACAGCTGCCACCGAGAACGGCCGGGGCTAATAAGGGGCGAGGGGGATAATTATACGACGGCTAATTGCCCGACATCTCGACTCGCCGCGAGACATAACGAAATAATCCAGCCTCTCCATCCCCCGCCCACACCCTCTCGCTCCTTCTTTTCTTCTCGGCGCGCTGTATTCTTAACCGTGAAGCCACCCCCGCAAGGGATTCTTTTCTCCCGGTGAAATTAATTAGACGGACTTCCTGTTACGGCAGGACGGAGGTTAAAGGCGCGTGCTTGATGAGCCCGCTTCGTCACTGTTGCTCCTTTACTGCGGCTGAAGGAACAATTCTGAATATCCACCATTCCGTTGATTAACGGGGTCGACGGGGATCGCAATTTTAAGAAACACCGCGATATCTGAACGCTCTCAACGAGGCAATTAGACTTGCGTCAAGTTTGATAAAGTGTCCCGTTTAATGCTCACACCTTCTAAATTGCGTCCCAAAAAGAGGTCGTTGGGAAGCGCAATTTAAATTCACCCTCCGATGTAATTGCATTTGTCGCAACACTTCGGGATTCTGGAATTACTTCTTGGTTTACAAAAATGTTGAACTTGCAAGAAAGGATCGCCAGTTTGAACTTGCCTTATTCGCTGCCAAATCAGACCCCATCCACCACCAGTTCCAATATTCTTGCTAGTCCCCGCTCCAGCTCAGATTCACATCTTCGCGCATTTTATATAGGGTGGATGCACCATTTGTGGCCACTTTAAGGTATTGTACCAGTTTTGGCCACTTCTTAAAAACTATAGGTAATATTATTCCGTGTAAGCAATAAATGTAACCTTATATTTCTAGCGGTATATTAAACAAAATAGTTATGATGTGAAATTCTCCACACAATAATGATCTGCAAGCAATTTAAAATTCAGTTAATTATGCACACGGCCAAAAACAGTGCAATGGCCAGAAACGGTACATCTACCCTACTCATAGTTTCTTTGTTTCTAAATCAACAGCCACCTCCGATAAACACTGCCGACGAATTTCCAGCGATCACTAACCCACCCCTTTAAACATTTACCGCTGTATAGGTGACCCCGCGGAGTCACGACTGCTGGCCGCTAATTTAGAGTGTCTTCTGTCCTCGCAGCACGCAAGTCGGCTTTCCCTCGTCGCGTTCCAGGCTGGCCGCGCCAGCGGCACGCTCGGGTCCGCCCGAGGAAGGTTTCACGTGCAGAAATGCAGAGAGCCGTCAGCAATTTCGCGAGAAACGATCCCTCTGCGCCTCCCCGGCGCGGCCCGTTGCTCCGAAAGGACCCAGGGAAGCGTATTCGCTGGCATTATAATCACAGGGTTTGCAATCGCGACGGGCGAGAGGGGCCCGGGCGGGGAGGCGGCAAGCAGGCCCCAGCGAGAGGATCATTTTTGCGGCGATAATTAGGCAGCGAGTCGCGCAAGACGCACCGGTTACCACGATGAAAAATAACGAGGAAATAATTGCCGCGAGGAATCTCGACGTGGAAGTCGCGTTTAAGGCGGCGGAAGGCTGCGGCGGAGGGAAGAAAAAACCCAACAGCCGAGAAGTAGACGCCGAACAGTTTGCTGGAAGGGACGGTGGTGGACCGTGGGTAAAGAGGACGGCCCTAGGGGTGCTGGTGATCGTGCTGTGGTGGCCGGAGGTGATGAAGGAGACGATGCTGCGGGAGGAAGAAGTTAATTAAGTAATAAAAAGTCACCGGCCCTGGGGTTTTTTTCCCCGTGGCTCCTCCCACCACCCCTCGGACCGGCTGAAATTAAAATAAACATCCCTTAAATGAGTCGCCGCGACGGTATCCACCCCGCTTAACTAGAGCCGCTAATTAATTCCAGGCCTGTGAAACCGAGAGGAACAAAAAGCACGGGGGTGGAGGGATTCTGGATTCTGTCCTGGCGCCTCGAGGAGAGGCGGAATGGGGGCCCGGCGGAGGGTGAAGGAACGGTGTATTAAACACCGCGAAACCAGCCACCGTCTGACTCTTTAATTAGCCACCCCTAAAGTACCGCCGGGAGTGTCGAGGGTCGGTGTCGAGCAACAGGTGAGATGCAAAGCAAGGGTTATTCTTGGCTTTAGAGGTTCGAGAGAGGCCGCGGAGGGTGAGAGCGGCCAGCCCCGTACCGTGAACGCGCTGCGGCCCCCAGGCTGTGCTTCAGAGATATCACAAAGAGATAACGGCGGCAAGCTGCAAAGTTAAGTGCGATCGTTGGCCTTTCCAACTTTCCTTCCTTTTGTTCTGTCTGTCCAGGTCCTGTTTGTTGTGTGAAACGTACTTGTGACGTTTCTGTGCATCGATATGTAGGTAGACGTGCGACAAGTAAAGGTAGAGGGATTAATTGTAAATTAAAATGTAAATATGTTTCGAAGTTGCCATCGGTTAAAGATATTCGAAATTAAGATACCCGCTAATTTTATACCACTAAATATAGCTTACATTGTGTAGCTTAACCAGCCACCAGCCCATTATCACCCATACTGCACAGATTTTTGTGTATAATAACGAGTTAATAGAGAGGGAAATCTATCAGTTTAAAGGAGAATAAATTACTTGTCGCGCGAAAGGGGTTAAATCGTGGGGAAAGTGTGGACGCTAATTAAAACCTGTTGAGTGGCGGCTCGCGAAGCTGCGAAAGGGACGTGTCGGTGTTGGGTATTGTAATGGAGAAGGGTTGCGAGGCGATGAATATTCCAAGATTGAATCTACTCCGCGAAAGGGTTCGGGGCTAATGAAAAGTACATTATGACTGGCGAAGGCAGTCAGAAACGGTGGCGGAGAAGGCGGCGGGGTGACAGTCGACGAGAGACGAGATCGGTGGCGGTTAAATGCGATAATTTGCGTGGGAGGGCGAACGTGGCTGGAGACGATAAACCCTCTGCCATTTAATTACGCTTAAAACATGCATTAAATATTGTCGAAGGGTGGAAGCGTCGGAAGGGTTGAACCCTTGGGCACGTTAAACGAGCACAGATTTTCACTCCTCGACATTCATCCCCTCCGCGCTCAGCAGACTGTTACGGATTTACGAATCCGTGAAACGAGAGCTCCTCTCGCGCTCCACTTCGTTCTCCATTCACGATTATTATGTCAGACATAATCGCGGCATATTTCTAATTTCGATACTATAAGAACACGTTCAAATATAAATTACAATTCTCGCTGTATGCCTCAAAAGATTATTTCAAAAGGGTCCATTTAAAATTAGAATTTCAAACTAACTAGTTCGAAGGAAATCCTACCCTCATTTTCAGATCCAAAGTGTTAAAAAAATCAATTGCCCTCGGTGCAGTCGCGCCACCACTGATTTTACAAAAAACTTCGTATTCCGATTCGGACGTAACGGCCGAATTATCCAGGGTATCGGTTAATTCGCGCCGCACCAGCTCCCGCAGTAGTGTCCGGCGGACAGACAGATAGATTTGTTGTCCACACATTCGCCGACGGGGGTGGCGGCGTCCCGACGCTTTTCCAGGGCGTCCTCGCCGGGCTATTAATTGTCTCTGTTGATTCATTTGATCGTGCTTGGGGTCCCCAAGCGAGTCCACCGACGCGACGACACTTTCGATACGGACGTCTTTTACGAGCGGCCTGCTGCAGTCGTAGAGCCGTCCACTACCGCCGGCCGCCCCCTCGCCCAGCCCCCTTCTAATTCACGTGAAAGCGTCTCCTTCGATTAAAATTAACAGGGTGGACGGTGCCAGGCAGGTGGCTTCGTTAGGGTACCGTAAAGTGCCTTCGTCCTTTGAATTTCAAGCACCATCTAAGAATCTCGTTAAACTCCATCGCCGCTCCACGAGATAATTGAAACTTCACGGAAGGGTTCACCCCGCTAATTTACGTACTCGACCATCGCCTACACCCGCCCCCGTCGATGCTAATCATGTTTACAACGGCCGCGAGATTAGGGGATTTTTTCCATTGCGTTTAATTGTTTGCGCCCGATGGACCGGGGGAGCTAAAGAGATCATCGCCGCGATAAAGTCCAAACTCGTTTTACCAGTCGATTCCTCCGAGGCACGGCCGATCGTCCAGTCTATTAAGTTTATGTATTGATCACGACGATGATATCGTTAATCCAATTTAGGTAAACACATGCAGAATGTATCGAGACTCTGTATCAACACACGACGAGGTGTATGTATGTTATACGCGGCTTATATTACATTCTATCTAAAGAAATTCATTGCCGTACGTTTCGAACAATATTTGTTTATGACCGAGCTAAGATTTAACGCCTCAAGTGTCGATAATATAATTCTTGAAGCATCGCGAATTGACTCGTGGAAATAGTGATGAACAAGCAGCCTCGTCCCATTTTCATTAATATCCTACCAATGAACTGCACGTATAATTTAAAGTACGAAGTGTTCTATCAGATAAATGCATGTTACCCTATAATTATAGTGCAAGGTAAACATAATTGCTTTGATATAATAATTCATGACTTTCACGAAAGTGGACGCGTGCATTAAAACTCTCCAACGTTTGTGAATAAAATATGAAGAATCAACCACGTTTCAATAAACTTCTCTCCTTACCTTGAGACGGTGCTTCGACCGAACTGTACGTGACTCGTTCGACTTTTTTTTGCTGGGGAACTCCTGCCGTACGAATGCTATTGTGATTATCATTTCGACAGTCGGAATAGATTCTGGTGAGAATGGCCCCCTTGAAATAGTAACGATAGACACGGAAACATGGAGGCTTAAATTCGTGGCCGGATGGGGGAGGGGGGAGGGTCCAGATTAGAGGTTTCCAAATCAGGACAATTGAGTGCGCGCGGCGCAACCGCTAATAACTCATTTCCGGCGTTTAAAAGTGATACGTGCGTCCCGGCGTATGTACACGGCTCTATCTCGTTACCACGTTCATCAAGGAGATCGTATCATCAATATTATTATCCTGGTCATTTTTCTTTTGAGCGAAGGAAGTAACCATCAATGGGAACATTCACATGTCATTATCTAAATATTACGAATTCGCCCTACGAACCGAATCGAGTTATTCGAATTGGCCTCGATTATTTCTGGAGCTGACGTTGATGGATTTCGGTGAACTGGCTTGCAAAATGAGTAGATATTTTATTACGAAGAAATGAAGCTCCACATTGTGGAAGACAGTGAGAAAAGAAGACGCTACTGGTAAGTCTGATAGTAAATGGCTGTGTCATGAAAACTATTTAAATTTGTGTAAAATAAAAATGATGGACTGTAAGAGATACGGCAAACTCTATGCACTTTCAATGGGAAGAGAAGACTAACAAGGGAAGATCCCGAACTCGAAAATTCAAAAAATTCTGAAACTTTGTGAATAGGTATGTAAGGGATTTCCTTCTAATTACATCGCCATTTTTGTTTGCTGCCCAAATTCAGTCGAAAGGGGTGAAATTAACCCCTGAAAATTCGGCTATTTTCCGATTTTGTGTTATATTTGGCGAACTGTAAGAGATAGAAAAAAAGTTTCAAGAGAAAAGTTACTTCTTTTAATTAGATCTATTATTTGGTAGAAAAATTATTTTACATTTCACGCGTTATAACACAAAATCAGAAAATAACCGGATTTTCAGGGATCAATTCAACCTCCTTAGAGTGAATTTGGGCAGGAAACAAAAATTACGTTCTAATCAGGAGGAAATCCTCTATATATTCATAAAGTTTCAGAATTTTTTGAATTTTCGGGTTCGGGATCTTCCCTTGTAAGTGTAAATATGTGTATTTTCAATTTTCTGTTCGAATTCTCTGTGTAGTTTAAAGCAACGATTCGAACTTGTCAACGATGTTGAAGATGCGGCTTTCATCTACATAGAGATGCGAAGTCACTGTTTTCTTTCCAAGAACATGGAAAAGTACGCGTGTACAGTATTCGAAATTAAAAGAAAACAGTGCTATTCAGAAACTTCTCATTGTTTCTCTCCTTACATATTTGAGAGCAATTTTTACACGCATGAAGGAGCGGGAGTTAAGAAGCTTCTATTAATGAAACAAAGATACGCCGAATTTCCAGAATTCACACATGAAGATATCGCAGAGGAATCGGTACGGGTGGTAACGAACTCTGGAACGCCAAAGACGACAATTCACTATCAAACAATCGATCTTCATTAACGTCCGAGAAAGCCATCGTGCCTCGCTCCTGAAAGGGCTCATCATTGACCGTAGCTGTTGAGCGCTTGTAAAAGTCGATCAGATTTATTAAAAGATCGAAATATCGCCGGTGATATCGGAGCCAAGGGCGTATAAACCGCGCGCAGCGCCGTGGAAACTGGTAACGAGGAAGGAAATCGGCAGAAGTAAACGCTCTCGTGTCGACGCTCACCGAGCAATCATTCACGCCGTTTTATCGCGCGCAAGATTATTTCCACGGCCGGCGGAACGACACGTCGTCTAGACGTTCCACACGGTGTCGACGACCATTCCTATCCCCCTCGGGGACCCCCGTCCCTCCTTGCCGCTGCTGGTCCTCTGGCCGATCGTACGGCTCGCCACCTCCTCCTCTGAGGAACGATCGGTCCGCACGGTCGCGGTGTCGGCCGGGGCCAGGGAAAAATAAAGATAAAGCCTGAGGAATTAATTAGGACCGGGTAATCAAGAAGATACCGCATGGGACCCTAAAGGTGAAAACGTGAGGAAGGCGACGACGTGGCGTAGAAGCGGGAGGTGGAGGACGACGACAGGCACGGCAAAAAAGGTGCGAAGCCAGAGGCCGCGTATAAATATTCACTCCTGTTCAACACTGTTCGAACAACTCGCTTATCCCTGGATTGAGCAGAGATCCACGGGTCCGCTCTCCTCGTTCCCTCTGGCCTCCCCCCCCCCTTTCGTCCGCCGCCCCCACCCCCTCCCGACTTCCCCTGAATTCGAGCTGGAAATTCGAAATGCCTCGTCCGACCTTTTTCTCTCGTTTCGTTACCTCCTCCTCTTCTACTTCGTCTTTCTCGCCCTGGCTACTCGCTCTGTTCCCCCCCCCCAACCCTCCAACCCCCTCCCCTCCTACCCCTTTCCCCGACACTTCTCCTCCTCTTGTTCAGGCCCGTTCTCCGCGGGCCCCCACGTCCCGCCGGCCGCGGTCGTTTCGCTCCGGCAATACGGGCCCCGATCTTCGGCCGTGAGTAACGGCTATTCCAAGAAGTTGTTTCAGATAGAGGGCTAATTTGTTCGCGTGCCCGTCCCTCGCCCCTCGACGGCCAACGGCCAGGCGAACCACACGGGGACTGAGCCGCACGACGTGTCTCTCTCCCCCTTGGCGTGCACCGGGCCAGATCTCTTAACGCGACGCGTCATTTCCATTTTATTTTATCGACGCGTTAACGATTTTTCGCTCAACCGTACCCTCGGCTACACCCCGAGCGACCGTCTAGCCTCCACCCTGCGGGGAAACCCATCACGAAGTCCTCGACGATCGCCAATGCCCAACCCCTCCACCCCCCCCCCCCTCCCCCCGCGATGGGCGGCATAATCGCGCGACCCACAGTGTTTTATAATTTCATATCGCGAACGCAGTGTGAATTGGCACCTCTTTCGCCGCGATTTCGCGGGACCGAGAACGGATTTGTGCCTGAAATAAATGGCCCATCGTTGGTGCTTTCGTTCCTGGTTATCTCTGCTTATTCGCTGCTTATGTGCGGTCGCGTTATGCGTTCAGCCGTCTGTTGCGATTGAGGGAGATTATGGAGCTGGGGTATATTTTCGTGGATTTCATTAGGCAGAACTGTGTAGTTATGCGAATGCTTTTCAAAGTGCGTGCTGCGCGGCTGTAAGTAGTCTTTAAATATTGTTTTACATTTGCAGGCAAACACTTGCTGGCGGTGTCGAAAAATCATGAAGCAACGAACGTTAGGGAAACATCTGTTCCGATTCAGAGTCTTCTCCCTTCAGTTGCTTATACTTATTGTTAGTAATAACTACTACACATCGACCATCGAAGAACACATATTTCTCATGATTTTCTTGATTCGTACGCCCCAGACGAATGAAAGGAGACATTTATTAATTATTTCTCAGTTGTACTTGCAGCTTTCCTTTCTGGCCGATGCAAACGAACACTGAAGCTGCATTCAGTGCCAAGCAAAAATGTCCCCATTCATTGCCTCTTGACGACACACGCGACGCATGAAAGCTAATTAACCCTCCGCTGGCCCAGGGACGAGAGTGCAAGCCCCGATCCTCGTGGCCCCGACCAGAAAGGAAGGAATAGAAATGGAGCGACGCGGTGTTCCAGCAGTAAATCCGCGGGGAACGGGTCGCACTAAAACCGCGCGTATGTCCGTAAAAAGCGGTCGTAAACGGCCATGACGAAGATGCGTGAGCAACTGTACGGCGAGTGCATTCAGCGGGAAGCGGCAGTGGATTGTCCTCGACTGGTGGCAAGGAGAAATGCCGGGGGTGCGAGCGACACGAGTGTTTTCGGCTATGCACCCCCTCCCTCGCAAATATGCACGAAATGTCCGAGAAACTACGCGCGGAATGTCCAGGGCCTCGTGTTTTTATCCCGGCCACCGTTACACGCATATTATAACGGGCATATCTGCTCCCGGGGCGGAAAACAGGGATGCCAGGGGTTGATAACAGCGGCGGCGGCGGCGGGGGGGGGTGGGTCTGGATAACAGAAGAAAGGGGGTGGTATCGCATGAGTTATTAAGATTCCGGCGCGCATGCTCGCGGTTCTTTCATCGATTCATAAGAATATCGTCTGCCCTGCTGGCCATCCACCTCCTCCTCCACCTTCTTCTCCGTCTCAACCTCCTCCTTTCGGCTTCAGGGACGTATCTATCCGCTGCATTATTTACGACGATTCGACGCGAGCTGCTCGAGATCCTCGCTGTAATTCTTGACGTGGAGGAGGAGGAGGAGGAGGAGGAGGCTTTGAAAGGGGATCGATTCAGACAATGGTGTTCTGTTATAAGTATTGCTTAATGGGTGCTCCGATTCGAATAATATTTTGTTGAGGCGGTGGCGAGTTTGACTGCGAAGAAGCTGGAACGGGTGGAGCACCGAAACTTTGGACACAGGATCATCGCATTCGTGGGTAACAGCTTCCTCTGTTTTTCACCTGTCATTTCGAAAGCTTTTCAAACGAGGATAACGAGAGTTCACCTCAATCGATATTTGTGCACAGCGAAATATTCTAGAACGCGACCAGTTTATAAGATTCTATCGGATTGCTCGAATTCTGCGCAGCACGAAAACACCATTAAAAACGAAAGTTGACGCGTAAGAATAATTGCTGATAGATGAAATGCAATTTTCAACTCTAATTAATGGACTCGCCACGTTTCTTGGAAATCACACTTTCGTTCGTGCACTTTGCCTACCTACTGTTCTCTATCGTACATAATCTATGACAACCCTACAAATAACACAATACCAAAAAGAAACCTCACTAAATCAGATGCAAAGAATCGTCCACGGCGATCGTTAATATCACAACTTGTTGCAAATAAATCACCAAATCCTCAGCCCATGGCGCTCAGAACTACCCTCGGAGAACCTCTGCGTCTCACCCCCGTATTACAGAGCATCGAGTGAAAAGAAATAGGATTTAACGAGCACCGAGCGAATTACAAATAATGATAAAAGTAATAGGAAAGGTCGGTGCCTTTTTGCATAGATGTCCTCGATTGATACTACATTCCAGAACACGCGACATCGAGGGACGCTCCGAGCGCCGTATTCAGGGTGATTCTTGGAGACGTCGGTCCATTAGAGAATCGAACCCCGCGTACCCCCACGCGAACAAATTCATCTGTCGCGTTCGTAAATCGTGGAACGCCGTCTCTAACCGATACGCGGCAGCATCTGTGCTCTGTTATCGGGCCAAATAGGGGGTGCAAAAAGGCGCGCGAATAAGGCGCGTCGCGAGTATGTATGCAAGCGTGCGTTTCACGGCAAACGGGTCAAACGATCGATCGCGGCGAACGGGCGAGGAATCGACGACGGGTTTACCCCGCGTGAACGATAATGAGCGTGGACGGTAGTTTCAGGCAGAGGTTACGCCTTCTTGAGAAACCGGTATGTACCTACAGAGGCTTTGCCCTCTTCTTCCCCTTTCGCTTACATCACGTGGGCGTGGAAGAGGAAGTTCGGAATACCCGACCTCCTTCTCGAAAATCGTGTAAAAAAGCCCGAGCTGCTGGCCCGCGTGAGAAATTTCGTGCAGCGAGTACGGGGGCGCGTTTCCATCGACTGGTAATTAATTCCTTCGACGCGATTCTCGCCAGGAGAACCCCCGTGCAGGATTTCATTGTATTCTGTGCCCAGAATTTGGGTAAATATTGTGGAAACGCCGAAGGATCGAGTTGGGAGGGTTTAGACACCCCATTTTTCTCAGTGGAATTTTTATTGACATTAAGAGGAGTTATTATATAATTTCATTTTTATTTAGTTCACGATATCTGGGGGCCAAAAGATTTTTAATACGAGCCTGCCTCGATTGTAATACGTCGACGAGATTCTCGAAATTACCAGAGGCTCTTACGCGATTAATCGAGCGAGGGGGAGGTGTTTTTAAAATTTCTGAGATAGCGTACAGCACTGGCGACGCAAAAGGAGGCTCACATGCACGCTTATAACGCGGAAGAAGCGAGTAGGAGCGTCTGAGGGGTTTCTGTGAAAGAAAGAAAACGACGGGCAAGTGGAAAGGCGGTTGGGGTGAACCTAAGAAGGAGTCGGTGGAGATTGCGAGAGAGGGGGTGATCTATGCGTTTAATTAACCATAGAGACGCTCCTACCAACTCTTAGCCGCTCTTAGTTCGAGCTCGGCCAACGGGGGTTGCAGAGGGACAGGGCGGCGCAAGAATAAAAGGGCGAAGCACGGGGGTGAGGAGCGGTGGTGGAAAAGAAGCAGGAGAGAGAAAGGATTTAGCTATCGCCGGGCGAAATTAACCCCGGGGAAAAACTTATAATGTGTCTTGCTGGAAAAGCAGCTCGAACGGCGCGCTCGAGCTGGGACACGGTCCCAGAGCTACTGGCTTCCAGCGCATTCCTACCGGATAATTGATTTCCGACATAATTAAATAGCATGAGAGATACGGGTATTTTTGGGTCACATCCTGCGCTGTCGTCTAACTTTAGCGGGATGATTGCTGGGGACCTTAAACTAAAACTGCCGTTTAGTAGGCGCACTCAAATAAAATAATGGTACTTCGAGCTGACAGAAGAATAAAGTGGATTTGCCAGGCATCATTACTCCGCTCTCACCCCGCAATATTCAATTTCCATGAAAAATTCACCGACAGCACCACCCCTCACGCCGCTGAATCGCAGAATCATCGCCAGATCCCTACAGCATTTACCATCGTGTCTCCATGCCGCGCCGCGTTCGTCTATTTTAAACACCCCCGCTAAATCCCGCGTTCGACGGCATAGCTGCTAGGCCTCGGCGGTCGCATAAACAACTCGGCGCGCAGCTCCATTGTCGCAGCGCGGGGCCCCGACTCGTGCCAAAAGATGACTTAATCCCGGCGTCGACGGCCGACAATTGTTTACACATGTTCATTGTTTACGAGTGGCCGAGTGTGTCAAGCGACACATGTAAAGCCCGAACCCGGCAGGCAGCCCCCTCTGCCAACGACGCCGCCCCTTCGGCAGCGGCTGCCCCCGTTTTCCCCCGCGCGAGCCGGGGATATTTCGAGAGATTTCTTTGGCTCTTGTCGCCACTCGCGATCCCGTTCCGAGAAAAGGGAGGTTAATGAGACATCCGCGGACAGTTATAAATGAACGATAAGGCTCACGGTGGATTCCTTTAATAGCCGGTGCAAATTTATGGCCGCCAGTGTGGAACGGCGGTAAGGAGTTATAGATTGATTGGTCGTGAAATCGGCTTTAATCAATCAACGTGTACACCCCTGAATTATACGTACGCGCGGCCGAGTTAATTAATTCCAACACTACCGCCGCCCCCCCTCGGCTTCCACCATCGACGCGGCGGCATTAATCCGGCCTTTCGTTACATTAATTTGACCGGCTGATAACGCCGCTCCGGACCAGTGGTATTTCAGCAGAAAGAGCAAAAAATCGTCGGGGGCAGAGGGCTGGAATGAAGGAGGGGCGCTCGGGGGGGGGGGCGCGTGCACCGGGTCTCGAGCGTTCCCCACTAGCGTATCGGGACAGAAATTGGGATTCCTCCGCGTCACGGTCGCTCGTTGGCCGACCAGCGGGCAACGAGTGTCGATTCGAGTGTAACGGAACCGTGAGCTAATTATTATAATTACCGGAATTCACGGTGCTGAATTAAGCCAGGGCGCCCCTTCCTCTCTTCACGCTTCCATTCTGATCTGTTTTCAACGGATTCCGTGGGCGATGTCGTTTCACCTCTCGCTCGCACACTCTCCTGCCTTCCAACCGTTGGGGAAGCTTCGCAGGAGCGAGGAATCAAGAATAACAGAAGCCACGGAAGAAGTTAATCGGTGCTGCGAACTAAAGGGTCATAGAATTACAAGTAAGAGTAATGAGTTGCTTTAACGGGACCCTTAACCCTCGTCACCGATGGAAACTAAGCTCACACATCCACGCCTCGTGTACGACAACCTCGCCACCAATTTACAACACGATCTTACTCTGTAAGTTAAACCAACCAACCAGTGAATGACCGAATTGTTGAATTTATGGACCTTTGAGATTAATACTTGAATATATTTATGTATAACAACAAAACAACTGTTGAAATTGCATTTAAATTTATTTTTCTTGAAATTTCTATAAAAATAATTACTTATTCTTATCGTAATTTAAAAAAAAAACGCATACTTTTAATAAGAATTGTACTTATTAATGTTTGCTTAATACGCATAACTAAAAATATGGGATATTAAAAGTGCAAAACCAATCAGTAATTAACCGCATACCAGTGAATGACCATTAGGTAAAGAAATGACACTTATAAATTTAAAAATATTATATGTTTATAAATGGAATATAGTTACATTCCATTAATAAACATATAATATTTTTAAATTGAATAATATTATATGTTTATAAATGGAATGTAGTTACAATCCATTTATAAACATATAATATTTTTAAATTTACAATTCACATTTCTTTGCCTAATCGTCATTCACTGGTACGCGATCAATTACTGATTGGTTTACCCAATTACTCTTCCATAACTCCAAGAATAACTTAGACACAGGTGTGCACACTCCTGCATCCCCTAGACGGCGAACATCCCCCCCACACATCAGTTAAACATCCCAGCTGGATTGTTACATCTGCGAAACACCGAGGCCGGGCGTTACCATGCCCAGTTTTGTTGCATCCCGTTTCAAATGAACTGGCCAGCGCCGTGTGAATCATGCTCGCCGCTCGCCCCGCGAATTCCAGCCTGCCCGGCCGCGCAGGAATTCGAGTATCGCGTACGCGTTGCAGGAAACTGGAGAAACCCTTTCGCGGCCGGCTCGTCTTAATTACCGGGCTGATTAATAGCCGTTCGCGCGGTTAGTTAATCATCCGCCGCTTTGGCCAGTTTGCTCCAAGTAGGAGCAAGCCCTCGGAGCAACCGCCGCGCTACCATTTGCCCGCCGCAGATTCGTCTCTACCTCCTCCCCGTCGTCCCGTTGCCTCCCTTTTAATCCGTCGCGGAAATTAGCCCCGGGTCCTCTAATTACGGGGCGACAGGGGGAGGCGCGGGGAGGGCGCGCTCGGTTGCGTGCACGGGCGTCTCTGTCGCTGGCCAGCCCGTGTCTACCTGTCGGCCCAGGGAAAAAGAAACGAAAGATGGAGAAAGAGCGGATGGCTCGTGGCGGCGCGGCGACGAGCGAGGAGGCGAACGGG
This sequence comes from Andrena bucephala, assembly GCA_947577245.1. Taxonomy (NCBI): domain Eukaryota; kingdom Metazoa; phylum Arthropoda; class Insecta; order Hymenoptera; family Andrenidae; genus Andrena; species Andrena bucephala. Next base: position 92,677,953 of record OX387715.1, on the reverse strand, counting down.
GACCGAGAGAGACGGAGGTACCTGTGTTCACGTGGCATGTACACGGTGTAAACAGGCACGTCCGTGTGCTCCTGTACGGAGCAGGAAGTGTCTCGTAATAAAAGAGTGACTTCCGTCGGTGAAACAATACCGGCCGCGGGATTACCTCGTCCTCGGTTCGCTTCCATCCTTTGATCGCGCTCGTTACCTTATCCAATTGTTAATTCGCGTCGAGAATAGCCTAGCCCCGACTCGTTTGTCGCTTATGATATCACTCCGAGCGGCGACGTGCATTTTGTTGGCAGACGGTGGGACTGCGGATTGATTCCTCTGCGGGGATGAAAGGTCGAGGAACACTTGGGGCTCTGGCGTGGATGGCAGAGGGCCGATAAAATTATGACGTTCCGGCTTTAGAGGTAGATGGGGCAAAAATCCACGGATTTTGATTTAGAAAAGTGTGGAGAGTGGTTGCGGGGGATATGGAGGTGGCTGTTGACCGCTGGCAATTGTATCTTACTGAAAAACTTATGAGCACTTGGGTGTAATTGAAACTGGAGGCAGGTAGTTTGCACGGAAAAATATGCTGTTAGGTAAGGCACCAAAATTTATTGTCGCGAAGTTAGTGTAAGGGCCCAATGTATTTAGTAATGATGATGTATTCACAACAAGTATGCATTATGAGTTTATTATTAAACGTGTGTATTTGAAAGTGGAAGGGAACATCCCGAACCCGAAAATTCCAAAAATTCTGAAACTTTGTGAATGTGTAAGGAATTTCCTCCTGATTACAACGAAATTTTTATTTGCTGCATAAATTCACTGTAAGGGATTGTAATTGACCCCTGAAAATCTGGTTATTTTCCGATTTTGTGTTATAACTGGTGAATTGTAAAATAATTTTTTTTACCAAATGATAGATCTAATTTACAGAAGTAACTTTTGTCTTAAAATTTTTTTCTATCTCTTACAGTTCACGAGTTATAACAGAAAATTGAAAAATAGCCGAATTTTCAGGGCCCCTTTCGACTGAATTTGGGCAGCAAACAAAAATTGCGTTGTATTCAGGAGGAAATCCCCTAAATATTCAAAGAGTTTCAGAATCTTCTGAATTTCTGGGTTCGAAATCTTTCCTTGTCAATAAAAGAATTATTTGACAGACAATTATTGCTCCACACCTCGCCCTTTCCCAAAGCTTCCAAGTAAAGAGCAGGTCTAATTTACCAAAGCATTTGTAATACCACAAATTCGTTATCCCAAGTGTCTGAAACAAAGGCCAACTAGTAAAACACAAATTTATCTGAAGGCTCAGATAAAGCATAAAAACACAAGATGCACCAAAGAATATATCCCAGACGAAATAAAACTTTGACCCGAATTTTCTCACCGAGCTTTCAGCATTCCACATTTTTACACACGGTGTACGCTACCTGCACCAAAAATACGAGCCTAATTACTAAAACCAACGCGCTCTCACCTCCACGAAACTCCCGTTATCTCCGAAACGTGTGCGCTCGTCGTAGGTACCTACAGCGACCAGCGGCGAGGATCGGTCTTAAACATCGTTCGCGATACGTGCCGTATTCGAAATCGCCGTTCACGGTGATCGATGCACCGGTCCGAGGCTCGTATAAGCGGGGCCGCGTAATCGCTTAATCCAACAGCATCTCGCCGCGGTGCACAAAACCGCGCGGCCGTCCTCTCGCCCCGATGGGGCAGAGCGTAGACGGGGCGGGGGATGGGCGAGGATCGGTCGGCGAGGACGTTCTGCTTTTATCAGTGGAAATGGGATGCCAGCGTGTTTCCATTAATTCAAATCGCGGAGTAAAATCACGGCGCGGAATGTCCATTAAAGTCAAGCGGAGAAGTCGTTAGCCTGTCTGTGGCAGCGTAAAGTGCCGGGCGTACTGTTGGAACGCCGCGTTTTACCGCGGAAAGCCAAGAAAAATGGCGGCCAAAGAGAGGGCGAGAGAGTTGTTTTTCTTCGTAATAACGGCTTTTAACGATCAACACCGACCGCTGGATCCCCGAGTGTGAATAAAGGTCCCATGGACGATGGGGGAGCTCGGCGGAGCACGCGAAAACGCCAGTCAGCTTCGCCTTAACCCGCCGGTTCCGCCGGTTTGCCCTTATCGTCCACGGGCCACGGTTCGTCTGCGCTCTGCTGACCCCGGGACGAGATTCGGTCACGGGACGGGCATAATCGAGCTCGTCGAATAAGAGCTGCCATATTTTCCCACGAGCGGGTGCCCCGGCCGAGCAAAATTTCGTTTGAACGGAGAAGGACCCCTCTGACTCGCGAACGGGCGGTGCTTTTAATTCGCGCGCTGCAGGATTCTCTGGTTCGCTGGGGAACGAAAGAGAGGTGTGCAGAAAAAGTGGGAGCGCTACGATTGCCAATGATCACGCAGGTTATGACGCGTGGTAAAAAGGACGAGCGAGGAGGCCAGAATGGAAACGTGGATGAAAGAGGAAAAAAGGCGGGACGTTACGCAGGTACTTTGCCGGGCTTTTTTCTTGCCACGCGTGAACACGGAATCGTTTAATTCGAACATGGCGGAGCGTTCGAGAGGACGACGAAGAAGCCCGTGAAATGGACGTTCCGGTTTATCAGCGCATACGGCGCGCCGCGGCTTGTTTCCATTAATTCGCGTTGCGAGGCAAACTCGTGCCATCGGAATGCCCGCTCCAGTCGTTAGGCAGTAAAAGGCGAAACGAGCCGAGCTAATTTGCTACATTGTCGCTGATGCACGAGGGCCCGGGCAAGCACGGAATATCGATTCCGAACGGGGTCAAGAAATACGATAAATTATGTTCAATTACGCTCGCAGACGGGTGGATAACATTGTGCCCCGCGACGATGCTGTAACTGTTGCCCGATCAATCTTGCAGTTTTAACGCCGGGCAGATTTTCCGCGTTGCTCGATCTTCGTGCTCTACACGCGACCGTACTTGACGGAGCTTGTGGATGGGACTGCTCCTTTCGACTCCACATTTTCGCGTAGCCGTTTGGCCTCCGGGCACCGAATTTGCTTTCGAATCTGATACGAAGGGTTCTACTATTTCATTCCTTAGGACTTGGTCGTAGCTCCCTGTCTGACCAAGTCTTTTCCTGTTTCACTTGGCTGGCCACGAGTTTTGTAATTCTAAAGGTGGGTTTCCACCAGCGTTCGCGAACTGTTCGCGAACAGTATGGGCATTGAATTTCCTAGGAATCGTCTGTTCGCGAACTGTTCGCTAGTGAGGACGCACCTTTACACGAGCAATGGTTATAAAAAGTTTGCGAACAACTTGCGAGCATTGTTTACGAACAGTGTTCGCGAACTGTTCGCTAGCGAGGACAAACCTTTATACAGACAAATATTCCCGAATGGAAAACACTCAATTATGAGTATAATTTCGTCATCTATGTTCGAGTGTTCGGAACCTCTCCAATGTTGTATTTATAGACACCCTGTGGTTCGCAAAACAGAGTAGAAACAGATCCTCCTTGTATCGGTAATAACTCCCTTCAAATTTCCCTGTGATATTCTTTGAGAAATCTTAATATATAAAGCAGAAAGCTGCTACATGTTTGTGTGTTTGTCTGTCGCCTAAAAACTGTCAAACGATAAACTCTGGGATCACGAAGTGTGCCTCAAGTCATTATGCCTGACTAATCCAGATGAATGTGACCATTTCCACGAAACAAAACAAATTTTTTTTTTATAAAATTAGAATCTAAATTTCGGGCGAAGCCGAGTAGTAAAGTTATTTGGAAAAATTCCTTCGATGAGAGGAACAAACGCGAGAAATTCTACCAACAGTCCCCATCGCGATCCTCACACCTCACAGCAGTTTCAATTCATTCAAACTTCTTTAAATTAATTCACCTATGCGCCGAATGATTTTATACGCCTCGAATAATGCTCTCGTGCAAGTAGAAGCTGATTCTCCATGGCGATTTCACTTTAACGAGGGATTATCGAGAATCCAATAGGCGGCGTGAAAAAATAATGGCCGTTAAGCGTGGAGGGGGATACGACGATAATTACGGTTAATCCGCGAGAATAATCCGAACTGGACGGCTCGCGGGTTATATTGAATACCTACGCCGCGAACGGAAATATTCATTTTGCCCGTGAACGAAATCATTTATCGTCACGGCGAGGCCGTTGGACGCGGAAGAAATTTGCCGCAAAGGAAACAGATGCTCGCGCTCCCGCTGGCTTCTTTCCTTTTCATATTTCTTCTCCAAGCTACCGCGAGCGTGTTCGGGCGAGCTTCTGCGATCCCGCTCATGCGTGAATACGGAATCGCTTCATTTAAGACGCGTTGCTGCGTGTCCTGGGAGCAGAGGAACAAGGAGGGAGCAAGTGTTAAGGACGTTCCTCTCTGCCGTTGCTCCAACCCGTACATTCTTCTACGGGGCAATTAAAAAGCATCGTTGCAGCTCGCTGCTTAATGGATGATCTCGTTCGCGGCGTTATCGCGGATCTTCGATTTGTCCAGAAATCAAATTCACACCGGATGCTGATAAGCGTCTGACGTCGATCACGTCGGACCGTTCGTTCGCTCGATAATCGACGGTGACGCAGGTAACATGTGCGGATGATTTTCGGAATTAATCTTGATTCGCGGGGAATGACAAGACGCGGCAGAATTCATTACAGACATTCTCGTGATGCTGCGATGCTCGTTGCGCGTGATTACAGTTTACTGGGATAATTGGTTAGAGGATTGCTCTTCTTATGAAGGGAAGTGATCGATTCATTTGAATTTTTGGTACGGTGCTAGTAGCTTCTGATGGGAAAATAAATGCAACATTGAGAAGCTTATAGGCAGGGGAGACCGGGGCAAGTTGATACAGGAGGCAGGTTGATACAGATGAATTATCTAGACACTGTATATATGTAGCTCCTTGTGTGCGAGATATATGAAGCTTCTTGTTCAATTCTTTACTACGTCTGTGTACCTTAACGTTAGCAATCCATTTTTAACTGTTTTCGTTTTTATAGAGAAAAAGTAAATAGTTGTATTCACTTTTCAATCCGTTTTGAGACGGGATAGAGAATTTTATCACTCAAATTAATTGGGCATCACATTGAGTCGTTTGAAGGTAAGGTAATTACGTTTTGTTATTTTGTTTATATGCTCTACATTTTTTAATGGAGATGTTTGTACATAATGACTTCCTGTGGGGTAAGTTGATACGTTTTCTCTGGGGCATGTTGATACAGTGTATCAATTTTCCCCGACTACTTTTAATTGGATTTTTCCTTTTATTTCTAGGAACATGGTACGAAATTATGTCAGAAAAACGAATCGCGGCAAAATACTGCAAAATATTTTTCAAAAAGCGTGTGTAGAAAAGGAGTCAATGTCGTTACGTCAAAGCGAGAGAATATACGGAATAGATAAAATAGCTTTATTAAGATACATTAATAAAAAGAAGCAAGCGCCTCATGTTAAATGGGATATTCCAGACATCCATCCTTTACTCATTAAACGGATATTTTACAGATGTATCAACATGCCCCAGAGCAGTATCAACTTGCCCCGCAGTGGGGTAAGTTGATACATTTTACCTTCGTCCAAATAACATTTTTTCATTCATTTTGTATGTATTTTTTCAACTTTTCATTTACAATATATTAAAGAGGAAGGACCAAAGTATATTTTAGCATATTTGTTATTAAGTAATTAATTCAAACAAAAATGAAAAACATTGAAAAACGTATCAACTTGCCCCGGTCTCCCCTACAGCTATTGGAAATGCAGTAGAAGAAGACTAATGAGATTTAGAGTGAAGAGCAAGGAAGAGACTTGCTTGACGCACCATTGACACCATCTCCGCCATTTCGGTGCAAATATATTCCGCCACTTCACCACTTTATCCCTTCACGAAGAAGAAACGCGCTCCTACAAAATACCTTCTGAAACTATTAATTCTCCTCCCACTTCTACCCCTTTGCTTACATTCCACACAACACTACATATTCACAAACCCTGCACCCTAAACGCCTGCATTCCTGACCCCAATACGATCCACATACTCCCACAGAACTCACACAGTCGCCACTCAAAAGGGACGCCCGAAACTGTGGCCACCGAGTTCCGTCACACAGTGGAAACCAAATGAACAATAGCACACGTGTTCAAGGATCGCGGCTGCTTGCGACAGCCTCGCGAGGGAGATAGGAGGCCCGCGGCGATTAGCAAAATATGGCGAGCTAGATCTGCGTAAACGCGGAATATGGTCGGAGACGAAACGCGGCGCGGAACGCATCGGGCCGGGATAAAGAGATACGTAGGTAAGGACGCGCGTTCCGCTTTATCAGCGCGCACGGCGTGCCGCGGCGTGTTTCCATTAATTCGCGTCGCGGGGCAAACTCGTGCCGTTGGAATGCCCGTTGAAGCCGAGGAGAGAAGTCGTTAGGCTGCGTGCCGTTCGGCCAGGCAACCGGTTCTCCCATCGGTGATTCGTCGTTAATTCGCCGATGGAGAGTAAGTAATCGCACGCGTACCAACGACCACCTCGAGTGTGTTACACGGTTACGTTCGCGCCGCGCCTACCTCGGGGTTGTTCCGATTTTCCTCGCCGATAAGCCACCATCCACGAGAAAAAGCGTGGAATTCCTTTGACCCTACTCGCAGCGCATTGTCGCGGCCTCGCGCGGACGCTGCCCGAGGATCCTCCGTCGTCCCTCCAATTTTTTTCCTTTCCACGCGCTCGCTACCCACTGTGCGTTTCGGCAAACCCACTCGTCACGGACTGCGGTACGTTTTAAGGCTGTTTCTTTCGGCATGCTGTAGATTTGTGGCTAGGGTCAGGGGACATCAGAGGTCAAGCTGGTGTTTCGTGTGTCGTTTGTTTTATCCACGTAAAATGCAATGTTGATAGTGCTGCGTGTGTCCGTTATGAGAAGTTGGAATTAGAAGTGTGGGACACGTAGTGGTGAACGCCTTGATTTCACTCCACTTCCTGTTCGTTTAGTGTTTTACTTTTATCCAGCGAATATCGTTGTACTGAATGGCCACAGTAAATTAATTCGAGTTCATTTCTAAGGTTTTGGAAGCGCGGATACTATCGAGGTATGAAGCTTCAAGGGTAAGGTTGCTATTTTAAATAGAGATACACCAGGCCTTTACGTTATCAGTTTCAGGATTGCAATACAATTTTGCCACTAACGATTTGAGTGATTGAATTATTAGAGCCACGGTACGAAAAATATGTTCTTTGTCTTTACGTTGCCCAGAGTATATTTGCATCAATATTTCGTAAAAAAAAAATAATAAGAATTCAGTGTAACTAGGCATTCATTTAAAGATGAATTGTTTTAATTTAAAATCGCGAATTTAGACAGGTGGCTTTGATATTTCGATCATCCACTGTATCTAAAAGCTCAAAGAAGTAACTGTGTACATACCAGGTACGTTCGCCACCATAAAAGTAGAGGCTCCTGTAATCAAAAAAAGATACATTTCAATTATTAAATCACAATTAATTTCATCCAATTATATTTAAAAATAAAGAAATATTGTAAACACGAGACTTCGATCCGAATAGAGGAGACCGGGTAGGTTGTAATACGGGGTAAATTATAAAAAAATAAGTAAAATCTTTTGAACGACAAATCTGGTAACCTACAGCATGCGAGAGCTGCTTGACGATATTAGCATCGTCGGTTTTAGCGACACAAACGAGCGTTATGTATTCATTTTGTGGTTATAGCCCAGAATTTTAGTATTTAGAGCACGTAAGTAAATTTTGTCTTAGCACTTTTATTTCAATTAACCGTCATTAGAAACCGTTTGAATTTTTGCTTCTTTGTCGCAAACGAATCAGTACACATTGGTTTATTATAATGTGTACGCATTTTAGTAATTTGATGTTTTGTTTCTCGTTTGCTGAGATAAATCACAAAAATTCAAGCTCGGGGTAAATTGTAACATGTTACTACTTACTCTGCTCTAAATGGTGACGAAGCAAACATACTATTTGCTGACACACCGGAAAAGGATGCTCTAGACGAACAACAGAACAATCGAGAATCCAAAAAGTAGAAAAAAAGTATAAAGGCAAAAGTAAAGAAAGTGAAGAAGAAGATTTTGGTAGAATCAGATGAATAAGCAATGATTATTTAACTCATGTATATCAAATGTTTAATAATGATCTGTGTTTTCATTTATATTTTTTACAAATGTTTATTTGTGTTCATATTTGTATTTAACTAAGTAAAACAAATGTGTTACAATTTACCCCGGACTGGGGCACATTGTAACAAATGTTCAGATTTATTTGAGATGAAGCTAGATGTCTAAGTGTCCAAGATTTTATATAATTAGTCACGCAAATTATTTCCTGATTGAAGAAAACACTTTCGAGGAAAAACTGTGAAAACTTTTTTGTCACAATCTGCCCCGGTCTCCCCTTCCCTCCAGAACACAATAGACTCCCGTTGCCCATTCCACGCACCAGTAATATCCAAAAAATTTCAAGTTTCACATTAATGAAATCGAAATTCCTGGAATCCAAAGGCTCTACGACTACCTAAGAACCGTTACAGTGTAATATCTATCAAAACTCCGTCCAGCTGAGAATCCATCGCCGAGCTTCCGCGCTGGTCGCCGTGAGATTCCTTGCCCCGCGCGCGTTTATTATTTCTCCCTCGAATTTTACGATAGTCCAGAGGACTTTACTTGCATGTTCACACTTCGCCGCGCCGCGGGAGTGTTTGAAAACGTAACGCGTTTACGTGGAAACGATCGGGCGTGCACGAACGGCCGTGCACGCGGACGCGAGGCCAAGCAAATGACCAGACGATGCGAAAGACACTCGCGGCTCGCATGCACGTGTGCGCGACGAGCAAGCCGTATTATTATATTTTACTTCGCCCGACGCGGAAACCCCGGGATAATTTGCGCGAATGGGCCGCAATTATTCGAGGGTGTGCATACGTAAGAAGGGTGGCAATGCCGCTCGCCGCTGTAGCGTCATTTTACTCACTCGCGTTGCAGCCTCTATCGATTCGCGTCGCCATCGCGAGACGAGCTCATTACTCCTTCCAAGAACCCCTTAATAAACAACACCCGACGCATAACAATCGTTGGAAATTGCGACGGCGATTTCGACGGGCCCCGATCTTTTGTCAAATGTAATTAATAACAGTTCGAAGTGCGCTCGATAATTGACGTTTTTTGGCAGTTGAACTACATGTGCCCGCAGAGATGAATTTGTCATTCGCGTGGAGGAGCAATGACAGAATTCTGTATCGAGCCGCATCCAAAATATTCTTCATATCGAGAATCCTAAAAATCAAATTCGATCGACAATGCGACTCGAAATTGGCTGCGAGCGAGGTTATACTTCATTATGCGGAATGAAAGTGACTTTCTTCGCGTCTGTCCAAGTTACGCAGTCCAACGGCCGCCTGACATGTAGGCGTTGAAACTATGCGAGTAATAAACCTGAATGGAGAAAAATCCAACGATTTTTCGACTCACATCCGCGTGGTGACAAATTGGAATGCGCGACGGCATGCCTTCGCAGGAATCGACAGATAATATACAAACTGTAGTCGCCATTCACCTTTAGGTAGGTAATATTGTAGCAAACCGATGATCGATCTTTGTAAGTACAGGTACAAGTAGAATTATGTATACGCCTCAAATAAAATCAATATCCTATAGAGCCTGAAAGGTTTAAGAAGCTGCAAAATACCACCCCAGGGAAACCTTGAAATTACGTCCTCGATAGTTCTCCAGTAGTTGGAAGGTTAAACACTGGGCGACACCAATTTACAGGGCCCCGAAGCGAGAGGGGACATTTTATAGTTCCGGTGGAGTGTACGCGAGCAGAGGGAGGGCACAAACAAGCCACGATACACGCGCTAGTGGAAATGCACCGCGGCGCTAGAAAGCACGAGGGGTGGCGTCGTCGAAGGTGGTTGGAGTGGCTCGGGGGGTGATTATGAGCGAGTAAGTGCCGCCGTCCAGTTTTTACCCTCCCCGCTCCCGCTGACCGTCCCTCTTCTCTATCGCGGCAGCCACCCCCGCCGCCACTTTTGCCACGGCACAACTAAACCCCAACGGATCAATACGCTAAAACATTGCCACGTCGGGACGCCGGCGTGTAAAACCCGAAAGAACTAACGGTGGCTCGGTGTTTCCCTTCGGTCACCCCCGTGACGCCCTTCCACCCTGCGGCACACTAACGAACTTCCGTTGCCCTTCCATCGGATCCTGGCCTTCCGTGGCATCCTTTGTTTGATCAGCGGCTGAAATTTACGCGGGAAAGTATCTGTCGCGGCAGGAAAGCGGAACGAAGCTCCGAGTAGCGTTGGTATCAGCGAAGGGGTAGCTTGACAGGGTTTACTGTTTGCTCGTCGCATCGTTACGGCTGTGGTATCGAGAGGCCTTTCAACTGGTCATTAAAATGTAACTCTTCGAAGCCGTTATTCTATTGACCAGCTCACTCTGTATTTCCAATTTCCTGCTGCATAATGAACGCGGTGTCTCGAAGTTAAAGAAACTTCAGAATAAGGTGCGTAGGTATCCTATAAGAAAGATTGGTGGTTAAAACTTCATCCCTGATAATTCAGTGTAGATATTCTTCCCAACCGATATCTTATCTCTTCAACGTCAGATCCACCGCACTCCCGCCACGTTTCAGGCACGCCTAATCAGAGAACCTCGATCAGAGAACGCTCAGGCACACTAGGAGGACGCGGAGACAAATGCACAGTGCGGACCTAGCGGAGCAGTGGAATCCTCGGCTAACACCCGCACTGGAACGTAGATACGGCTGTTTACTCTCGACGGATCAGGTAGAGAGCGGGCTGTTTTCGGGGCAGAGTAAACGGTACAGCGTGCTATCGATAACAGGCATTCGAAGGGCACGGAAGACAGATGGACGAACGTCCGTGGCCTACCGCAACCCACGTAACCCACCGATCCGCTCGTTCCTCTCCCTTTCTCGCAAACACGCGCGCACGTAGCCACGCACATGAACGCACGGCTCCCCAGCTTATGTAAGTCGGACTCATGGGTGCTCGGACGTTGCGCCGCCTTTCCCCGGACGGTCGATATATCGATTGTCGTCGACGGACGGCCGGAGTGGTCGTCGACCAGGAACGAGGAGGAAGAGGTACACCCGCAAGGTGGAACGAGAGAGAACAGAAGCAAGGCTGATGGCCGTGTGTGTCTGGCTTGCGGTCACTTGTTGCCTTCCACCCCCGGGGGCTGGCCTTGTCCCTCTGTGTTTGGGGAACGCTTGTCGTTCGACCGCCGACAAACCATCCAGGAGGAGAGAGATCTTTCTCCTGTCGGCCGGGTCAGCTTCGAGGAATTCGAGGCTGCTGGAAATTCTGGTGTCCACTTTCTTCCCTCCTCACGGCCCGATCGCTTGGCCAAGGTCAGTAACCGGCGATCTCGTTAAACGACTAACACGTGCCCGTGATCGAGGGCATCTTTAGATACGACGACTTTTGGGAGCGATCGTGGCTCCAGGAACAAGTGAAAGGAAGAGTGAACGTGTTGGAAAGATGGAGGTGCCGGGCTTCGTGAAATCCGGATCTGTTCTTAGGGTCTGCTATGAATGTCTTTTTGTCTGTTTTTATTGAAATTGATAACTACATGAATGTGTTCACTGTAATTGAAAATATAGAATATTTTTAAACGATTGAGCTCTTACCAAGTAGTTCTTATTATTTGCAGGAGTAGGGGAGAGTCGTGCAGTACCGATCAAAGCTAGTTCTCGCTTCTTTGACCAGATATTAGCACTTTATTTGAATTAATCAATGAAAATCACAATTCTTTATAACCTATTTCGGGGTCATATTGTTTACTCCATTGCTCTCGATGTTCTGAGGCATTAAACGTAGGGTAGATGCACCATTTGTGGCCACTTTAAGGTATTGTACCAGTTTTGGCCACTTCTTAAAAAATATAATACTTTTCCGTGTAAGCAATAAATGTAACCTTATTTTTCCGGCGGTATACTAAAAAACATGTTTATTCTGTGAAATTCTCCACAGAATAATGATCTGCAAGCAATTTAAAAATAAGACAATTATGCACATGGCCAAAAACAGTGCAATGGCCACAAACGGTACATCTGCCCTATACGTTGATATTCAGTGGGTTAAAAGTTATTTTTTAAAGCTGATCTTTTGTTTCTCGTGTAAGTAAATGTTTTTTTCTATTATGTGTATACTATCTCTAGTCTATTAAGTTTAATAAAACGTCCTAGTTTTGCAATATTCTTTTGTACATAACATACCATTACCTAAAATGTTTCCCCGTGTTTGTCGGACAGTACCGACCATCCAACTGTCGTGCAGTACCGACCAACAGACTCTGTCAACCAGTAGAGACCAAATTTTTCTGATCTGTAAGTTCAATCTGTTAGCAACTCAGATTAATTTATAAGATGTTCATTTAGCCTTCCTTCTACCTTTTCCCGCAGAAAAATAAAGTAAATAAGGATAGGTATGATAACCTAATAAACAGGAATCTAGGATTTAATTAAGAAGTTATCCAGTGTGTTACTTGCTAGCAGAGTTGGGCATTAACTAAATAAAAAATTAGGTAAATAAGGATCAAATAACAGTTACTTTAACTTTAGATTATTCGACGAATAAAGTTAATTTTTTTATTCGATGAGAATTTATTCGACGAACAAAGTTAATTTTTTTTATTCGTTATACGAAATTTTATTTAAATAAAAATTTTGCCCATCTCTGTTTGCAAGGAATCATTTGACAAAGATTGGGTGCAGTGTACCGACTGTGACGGTTGGGCACACGTCGAATGCACAGATCAGGAGAATATTAATTATTTTATTTGCGAGTTTGTACAAATGAAATTTGAAAAAATCTTGTATTGTACTAATTAAATGTTTTGTTATTAACATTGTTAATCATTCAGACCTAAAAATCTACTAATTTAATAGTAGGTCGGTACTGGACGACAATTTTTCGTTTCCTAAAAATTACAACTTTTTTACTTTCGCGAATAATCAATTCTTATTATTAAATTTCACAAAAATAATTTCCCTCCTCTTACTAAGTTCCATCTATACTACAAACACGTTCTTTAATTTCTGATCTTTATCCACTCTACCCCAAGATATAACAATAAAACTTAGAGCGGTCGGTACTGCACGACTCTCCCCTATCTGAAAATATTCCACGCCTTACACGTGAACTTTTACAATCAAGCAGCACAAAGTAAAAATTCTTCATCTACTATCTAGCATATCCTATTCCTTTACACTTCAGCAATCGTCAGAGCAAGCACAGAACACACCCAGAAGCAACTTCAATGATTTCCTTTTTCCAACACCAATTTCTCCACAGAACATTAATTTCTGATCGACCGATGAATGCACGTTAGAAGAATAATGTAGTTCCTCTTATCTCGCATGTCCAACGTTCCGCACCGCTACCTGTCAACTATCCACGCATGCTAAAAATGATTCTACGATCTTGCTGCCAGAAAAAAAAACTAAAATGTACCTACTCCAATCCGGACAAGGTATCCGCCGATTATTCAATAATTTCACGTCTTTGGTATCGGCGATGGCGATCGCCAGACCATTTAAAGCCGTGTCTCGGCTCGTCCGTAAGACGCTCCCCCGAGATTATCGTTATCGTTGGAAAGGTAAGATATGGTAAACAGTCGATAATAGCGCCCTTACTGTCGTTCGCCTGGAAACCTCTTGGAGTGACCGACATGCGGACGTTCCACGACAAACACAGATGTTCCGTGGCGAGCAACGAAACTTTCCTCTTATCTCGCGGCGAATTGGGAGCGTGATTACCGAAAGGGAAAGCCACGTTTCGTTAACGCCTAATCGTCCTCCACTCCTCGGAAGTGACGCAGCAGCCGCGATGGTGGTGGCAGCGTTCCGTGTCGGCTTTTTGTTCACCACATTCCTGGAATCCCTCGATGTCTTCCAATAACGTCCGGCCAAAGATAATTGCGCCACAGCGACAATTATTCACGGTGGACCGTCATACCGCGGGCGTTTTACGACCATAATTAGCGCTAGGAGCGCTAACGCTGCGCGTTATCTTTCATCTTGCGCGTGAAACCCTGTCAACGCGTCGCATGCCCCCTTCTAATTATGGTTTCCAATTATTTTCCGCCGTATTGTTGTCGTTTCTGTGAATGTGGACCTGTCAAAGCTGACTGCACCACCTGTGGTCGAACAGCGTGGTATTATATTGGCGGTTGTGGTGTTTCAAAGTGTTGTGGACATTTTTATAAAGATTATTGTGTGAGCAGTTAATAGCACTTTTATGTTTGGAATTATTCTGAGCACAGTATGGGATATTTGCTGGTTAATTAAAAAGTAATTAGATTTATTACGAAACGAAATTAATGGTAGGTGAAAATAATTCCCTCGAGACAAAGAGAAATGCTACAAGGTGTTCTAAAAACACTTAGCAACAGAAGAAACGCGATAAATGAATCGTTAAAGCATGAAAATTAAGCTAACTCGAAGCACGAGCAAAAGAAATGTCGATCCCATTTATCTAAAGCTACGCGCAATAAACAATATAGGTACTGCAATTTCATTTCTCTTCTCATGTCATCCAATGAAAACTAAATCCGCGTTGTCAGGAAAAAGGAATAGTCGCGTCGTCACAAGCTGGAGGGCACTTTGCTGCGCCAAAATTCAGCAGGAAGTGAGCCTTTCCTCGTCTAACAACTAACAGAGCCGCTAAAACAGTCGAGGCAAATCGAAGCAACAAAAGGTTTCCGCGGCATTACGGTGCAGAAAATTGTTGCGGGGGATCGTTAGTCTGATTTTCTTCGAGTTCCATACACGGCCACGGCGATAGTAGGTAGAAACCGACAGCTAATGACGTCCGAGTTCGCGGCACGAATATACATATGTACGTGGGAAACGTAGCGTGGCTCTGGCTGGGATTATATAATATTCAATTTTAGCATGCGTGCGATCCGTCTTAATCCAGCCATTACGTCTAATTGGTCGAGATTAGCTAATATCCTTGTAGTGATTAGGCCGTGTCTGTGGCCACGGCTCGTTTAGATTGAAGCCAATTCCCCCGAGCGTGTAGCGCATGCATTGCCTCGACGCCGCTCGAAAAGAATCGATAGGCTGATCAGACATTATTATAGAGAAATGTTAAACCGTCCTTTTCACGCGTGCAACAACCGCCCGCAGCCATTGGTTCCTCTCGCAAATCCTGTGCCCCTTATAAATTCATCCGCTCGAAAAGAACTGGTCTAATTGCCCCGCGATAGAGACTTTCCGCGAGTGTCTATTCATAGAAAGCTTGTGACAAACTTTTTGCTCGGTTCACGAGCAAGTTTATGTTTCGTATTTCAAATCCTGGAGCGGAGTTTTATTGGGAAGTGTTGCCTTTATGTTCCTCTGTGGTTATGAATAATTTAGCTTTGAATGGTGTTGGTCGATTTGACATTTGTCGAACTACAGAGGGTTGTGAATAATTGCGGGTTTGCTATAAATGGGAAAAATAAGCCTGGAACGATTTGGTAAGAAGGAAAAAAGGTTTTTAAGAGCGTACGCGAGTACTCAAAGTTATAGCCTATTATTTATAGGTCTGACGAATTCATAGCCTTCTTGGAAGAGACCTGCAGACCTATAATTTAATAACCAGGTGCTTCGTTTCCATATAACGACGCGATACAATTAGACATGAATAAACATGCTAGCACTCCCTTTGGCGACTTGTAACAAAGTAACCGTTTCAAGGACACTTGGAAAATTGTATGTACGTATTGCGCCATCGCGTAGAAAAATATTAGTAGCGCTTCAGAGATACCTGGGTCAAAGCCATTTACCCCTGTTTCGCTTTTTCAACGTCAATTCAGATTATTTCATTTTCCAAGGTTTCGCGAAGAAACTGAGCGAAGATGTAGCTATTATAACAACACATATTAGCAAATCTATGTTGCCTTCTTCTCAAGTACAGTGTAAAGAGATCTCCACCTAATACTGCTCAATGCCTACACGCAATTTCTTCACGCCGAAATGATAATTCACGTTGAATATTCAGAACCGTCCTCGATTAGAGAAACATTAGAAAAAAATCCCCATGTATTAAGGTCGACTAACAGTTCTACTATACGTTTTCCAATCACTCAAACCTACGAATGGATGGTTCGCTACAAAGTTTCTCTAAACTCTAGCCTTTCTCTATAGCCACAACATTCGCGATTCACCCGTGCACGCGCGAAATTAATAACCTATCCCAGAGGAATATCCTCAGCATCAACCCAGTCCCGTTTACCTCCCACAAGCAGGAAGAAAAAGAAACACAAGGCTCGCTGTCTATCCATTACCCGCTATCAGGCTTAACGCGAGCTTATCACCGTAAACTCTGTGTTCCTCGCCTTCTACATACCGCGCGGCCGGCCACGCCATACCTTACACGCTAGGCGTAGGGAAGAGGAAGATCTCTCTGGTTTCTGTTTTGCCTGGGTACTGTTACAAATCTGGCCCGCGAAAGGGCGGAGATGTCGGCTGTCTTGTCGGTGCTACCAACTGGCCTGTAAAGAACCCATCTCCCTCTTCCCGCTGGGATCCTCCTCTGCCTGCCTCTTGTCCTTATAGTTTTATATTTTCCTTGCTAAAACCATTGGGCCTGGCCCGCGGAGCCGACTGATCACCGCCGTCCACTCGTCTACTCCGATCCCGCTCCTCTTCTCTCGTCTACTCTGATTCTCGCCTCGTCTCTGTTCCTGGGGCCCTCTGCCGACGCAGCCCAGGTAGGCAGAAGGGAACGACGGCCTGTCGGCGGACGCGTGCACGCAGCACACCTCGTGCGAAGCCTGGATATTATTATGGACCGTTCACACACTGCGCACAGGTGTGCAAACAAGGCGCCTCACTTTCCCCCGTGACACGACCGCCGTAGGATTGTCGTTCTCCTCCTTGCCCACCAACTCCCTCAACAGTCCCCCGCGGTTTCGCGCCTCCTCCAGTCGAGCAAGATCGCGACTGGCAGATTGGCCGGGTTTTCGGGGCGCGAACCACCTTTCGCCGGAATCGTCGGGGAGATCCGTGCCGGCAGATAGCGAGTGAAGAAATAATTAGAGGCGTGGATGTTCCGCGGACTCTTAGGATACGCTTTTAATGCACCCGCAGCGGGCTGGCCCGTGATAGCGCGCGGACGAGGCGGTTTTATCGGTCGCCGGGCGTTGTAAAATGTATTTGGTATTCGAAGGGAGGGCTTGATAAGTGATAGTCGTCGGGATGGGACGTTCTGTTTGACGAGGCGCGGTGAGTGTTTGGGGGAAAGAGCGGCGCCGAGAGTGGTCTTGTTCATCGGCACATGAACGGACAAGTGAGTTCGACTAAATAGCCAGAAAAGTAACTTAACCAACACCGTCAATTTGAAACCTGGTCCAAGAGTAAACAAGTAGGTAAGCAGAATATTGCGAGCGAGGAAACAGTAAATCTGTTTGGATTCCTCGTTTCATAACTACTCCAACACCTGAATCCTATCGATCCCCATAAACAAGCCCTCCTGCCAGCTCGATCGACAAAACTAGCCTCCGGAGGAGAAGAAGCCAGCGGACGGGAGAAAGGAAGCGGCGAGGAACAGCGAAGCCTTCTCACTAAACCGTCAAAATAATCTCGACGAATAATCCCTGCGATCCCAGGCGCGACTGTGGCGGCCTTGGAGTCACACTCGCCTCGAGCGGCGACGGTTGGTTGACACAAAAGGAATCGTCCCAGTTTCTGAATGGACTTTTCCAGGTATTCGACGACAGAAGATTCCAGGGTGGAGAGGCTCACGGCCAAAGGAGCCGGGAAACGGGGGCCAGCGGAGGAAAAGGGGGCGCAGCAGAGGCAGAGCGGGCGAACGTTGAAGGGTACGCGTCAGAACGAGACCGGGCAGCATCCTGGCCGAGCCCGAGATCATCTCGTGGACCGACCGAACAGATTTACTAGGGCAGCGAAAATGCTGGGGGCCATAGGGCCCGGCGACCCGAGATGACACCGGTCATCCTGGATCTGGAATGCATTTCCATACATTAACCCACCGCGTAGTCGGGCCCCGTGTCGCTTACTCGTTTGGGCCCCCTCCTCCGGCCTGGCCTCCCATCTCGTGCCGGACCAGACTTTTCCTAGAATTATGACGGACAAGCTATGCGCCCGTGGATAATACGGTGGCGTCCACGGGGGGCGGCTGCCCCCAGCGAGGGAAAGATCTCTCGAACGTGGCCTTCGGGGGATTCCAGTAGGCCGATCGGAATTTATCGGGCCATAAGGCAGTTTTATAATGGCCCCGGCCGACTGTGGTTAGTATCCGCTGCTGGATTTTATGCGTACGCGCGGCATAAAAACGGCATCTAAATTTCGTGTCGTTTATGGTGGCTCCTTTCTTTCTATTATTTCGTGGCAGGTGTTCCTCGCAGGTGTCCGTGAACGAGATGTATCTGTGATTCCGCGAGAATCTAGGCGGGGGAAATTGTCTGTCGTGGAAGGGGCGAGCATCGTGTGAAATCGTTGCTGAGCGTGATTAACGCTTTCGATATTGGTGGGTTAGTGATGTTTTAGTCGCGGGGATGTCACTGTTCAAGTGGTGTTTCTGTAATAAATATCTAAAGAATGGAAAATTAAATGGTTTTTGTTTGTGGTATATGTCTGCTGTAATTATAAATTATGTTTGTGAGTTTCGTTAAGAAATTTGATGGTCTTGCAGGTGACGATTAGCCTGTTGGAAGAGGTGACTGTTATTTGTAGTTGAAAGTCAAAGAACAGAACTACTTAGGAATGTGATAAAAACTAAGTTACATAGCTGGATAAAATAGGGGAAAGGTGGGATAGTTGATCATCGGAGATACAAGATCGCGTCAGTTTTTTAATTATTATATTGGCAATTTGTGCCTGCTGTCACGTTATCGTGGTAACGTTTGCATTATCGTAACACTTCATGTTGTAGTTTTCTTTCGGGAGCATAGAATAATGTAGTTAGTAGCTTTGATCTTCTTTGCAGCCAAAAACTAAATATTTCGGTCACCTTCATCTTCCTCCTTTTCGACTGAATGTTGCATTTTCAACGATTTATAATATATTAAGTAAAAACAGCCATTTCTGGTCTATTAATGCTATTTATTGATTGATCGAAATATTCAAGGTAAGTTTAGTTTTCACCTTTTTCAAATCGAGTGCATTGAGGGATACTTGATCAGTATGTGAGGTGGGATACTTGAACAGGTGAAAAAGCCCCAGAAAAAACGATAGAACGGCTAATGAAACAGAAAAATACGACAAAGAAAGTGAGAAGGAAAATATTTTCTTCATCGTCATCTGAATTAGATGATATCTAACAATAAGTAAAATGTCTTTTAAGAATGCATTTATATTGTTTTATTTCATAGAATTTTATGTCATTCTTCGGTTTTATTTTTTCAGTAATTCTTTCAAGTTAATTATTGTTTACTTTCCAGTTATGATATTCCCTTTATTTCATGTTATTGACTTTTTAGAAAATTAATGTGTTATTTACTCTTAAAGATCACTGATCAAATCTGCCTAACCTTTTGATCAAGTCTCTCCTTTAGTGGGGGATACTTGTGCATAACGTCACTGCCGGAAAATGTTTCAATTCAGTTATTAAAATTAGTTTTCACTTCTCAAATTTATACAAGTGTATTGAGAATACTCTTAGAATCGCAACTTAAGTAATTAAATAGAAACAAAGCAAACCATTATTATTATTTTAATAAAATAGCAAAACTGTGATCAACTATCCCACCTTTTCCCTACTGTTCTTTAAAATGAGTCGATGAAACAACTGTGCAGGAAGAACACAGCTATGGATTTTAAGCCCCCATTCTGCACCGTACAGAAGAGAATCATATTATCACGACTTCCAGTATTCACCCTTTCCATAATTACCCGCAATTATCGGTGAATACACTATTAAGTTTGAAATCAAACAGTTCCTGAGACCCTCCCCGCTGTTATTCGCTATGTAGGCAATTCCCAGCTGTTTCGTGGCGGAAATACTATGTTGCTCGTAATGTTCGTAAGGGTTTTAATTCATCGTTAATAAAATAGAAGTGCGTGATGCAGGGTAGCATTCAGCAGCGTAATACGAACGGGGAAGTGTCAAGTATCGATCGAAAACTTGAAACTCATCGAGGGGGGGGGGGGGGGGAAGGTGGAAGGAAGGTTTCTGGGAATTATGACGAGTATATGCTGAGTAGTTCCCGCCGGGTGGTATCCCCGGGCTCCTCCTCATTCGGTAATTAATTACACTCGCCGTCGAAGCTCGTTCGTCGATCTTCATCCAAGATATCGGCTGGATTCACCGGGCAACTCGTATCCAACTCACCGACGCGAGCTTTTCTTCCCGCCACCTTCTTCGTTGTGCACGATGACACGCGCAAGCACACATGTCCATGCATGCTCGTGAACACGCGCGCTCCGTTGGGAGGGGATCATGATTAGTGAAATTCTGCATATTATACGTCTTGTTTGTCAAACAAGCTTTCTCATTAATTTCTCGCCCACGATTTATAGCTGCTGGGCGACTAAAGCTAGAAATATGAAGCATAATTAAGATCCCTGAAGGGAAAATGTGGCCGAGCCATAGTTTTTAGAGCCCCGATAACCTCACACGGGGGTATTCGGTAAAATAAATGAATCATGATACATCTGTGATTCAACGTATGAAGGATTCTTTACCGAAGATACTTCTGTAGCTCACAATTGGCACTTTGGATACGTTCATTTGGCAGAAGTAGTAGAGGTTAAAAGAAGCCAGGACATAAAAATATGAAATGTGTGAATATATTCGAAATATCAATGGTACGCTACGAAACTGTCTTCTATGAAAAGATCCTTTCTATTCCTCTTATTCCACAGAAGAAAGAAAAACAGATATAAAACACCATCACTCACCGATTGTATAATGTATAGACCTTTGCAAAACGAACATCATACCCAAGAAATTTCTTAAAATCTTCCAAACCAGATATTGAAAGCAAACATTACAGTCTCATAGCAACCTTCGATACCTTCGTTACTCTACGTCTGTTCGTTAACCTTAACAGAAGCCCCTGCTATTTGTTCGTCAAACACCACCTATCGCCGTTTGTTTTAAGCGTTTATCAGAAAAGAGCATCGGCCAAAAAAATCTATGCAAGCAAGCACTCGAACGTTCTTATCGTCGACGTCGGTTCAGAGGTACCATTCAGGCTGCAGGTAAGCGCTTCGAACACTACCTAGACCCCACGGTGGTTTGCACAGGGTCAGATCGAACTGATCGTTCATCGTCGAACACCCAGTACATAACCGCGTCGCTTGCACGCGCGAGTCGCATGGAATATCACGGGTAAATAGAAATGCCAGGCTTATTTGCACGGAGACGCGGCGTTAAGGTGAGACATGGATAATGCGTTGCACTCTCTTTCTGTGAAGTGGCTGGTTCTTCAGGGGAGAGATAACTGAACGGCCAATTAGAGGTCGGGGCATTGAAATCCGTAAATATCGTTGAAATGTTTTGCTACGCGCAAAGACAAGCACCTCGTAATTTCCGTTTTACCAACCCCCAGAAAGGAAGAGGGGGGGGGGGGGGTGAGTTCTAATGCCACCGTGATACATTCGTATTATTTTGGAGATTAATGGTAATTTGATGAGTGATAAGTTAAATGCTTAGTATTAGTATAATTTATATTGTGGATTTAATAATTTGTGGTAATATTGAGAATCTAAGTGACGAATGTAATTATTATAGGATTATAATTGTTATATTTAGAGTGAACTCTTTTGCTCCTACTGTATTATAAATTTGAACACTGTATATTAGGTGACATGTAATGTCAATTTTAGACGGTGGCTGCATGCGTTTAGATTTCTTTTTAATATTTTATGTGCTACTTAGACAGTATTCATGTACATAGGATCTAAAATTTCAACTTTCGGCTTGCATGGATTAATAGATGTCATTTTTTAACCGTCTTCAAAAAGGAGGAGGTTATAGATTCGACCCGTTTGTATTTTCTTTTTTTTTTTAAATCGGAGTATTTTAATATTACACAAAATATCCTCAAATAATATGACATGTCGAAACTTGTAAATTCCCCGTGCAAAGAGGAATTTACAAATCTCGTACCTTATTGTGATTTATTGCGTCCTTTCGAAAATGCAATTGATTAATATTTAGGGATCCAATTTCCTCAGTCCTAAAAAAATCTCACGTACCAAATTCCATCCAATTGCACACACGTTTCACTTTCGCGATTTTCATCTACATATCACGATTGTATGAAAGATAAATAATAAGGACTAATTTCTAACGTTCTTGAAGAGTTAAATATAGTATGTTAGAACGCGATACGATAACAATTAACTGGATGCGTATCGAAGAAATTAAATGAAAACGAAATTCACTTCACTATCAGTTGGACAATCTGTTACTATTCGAAGCAGGTCTTGCCGCTATCGCGGTTGAAATAATACTGAACGTTGAGAGGTGAGTATTTGGGAAAGGGGAGGATTTCCGTGTCGAAATTCAGAAAATACGAAAAATGGTTGTAGGCATGTAGTTAAGGAGCGTAGGGGGAATCGGTGATTGATGGAAGTCTAACGCGCAATGTTTTCATCACTTGTATACAAAGTGATTGAGTAAGGGCAAAACACTGCCACAGGGTTCGTTTTACTGGTAAACACGGCCCGTTTTTTCTTCTTCAAATTTTCGTCTTCGTACGTTGTTCTGAGGGATCACGTAGACAATATTATCCGTACTATAATATTCAACATTTAAATACATGTATCTACAAACTACAGATAAGTTTGGCTGTCATAGTGTGAATTTTTAATATTTATTTAGTTACAATCAACTCAATTACCATACTTCAAATTAACATTATTTATTAAATAAAGAACAGATATGCAACCATGTAAAAATTGACAAAATACACTGCTTTCTCAATTAATTCTTCCATGCCAACCAAATATTATTTTATAAAAAGTTTATAGTTTAGGGGAAAAACTCTAGGAAATTTTAGTAACTATTAAGCCAAGGATAACAAGATTTTCAATTACTTTTGGCACGAAGAATTTGTTAGCTTCTCTTGCCACTTTTCATTATTCCTTTATTCCCTTAGAACTCTGATAGATATTCCTGCAATCTTTCTCCACGATCATACCTTATGGGTACTTTTCTTTGTATTTCATTTTCCTCAGATATTTTAGTAATTCCCCTTGAAAATTGAAGCTAAATAAGAATACCTTATAAGAAGGTGTTTCCTTCTCAGTTCTCCTCAAATATCTTTAACATGAACGCTACGAAGGCTGAACGAAATGAATTTTATTCACACTGCCTCATTCTTCTTCCTCTGCACACCCCGTGTTTCCAAAGTTCTTGCAGCGTTCGTGCAACGTCAAAGCCTTCAATTCCCAGCCTTCAATTTTCTCTAATGCCCGAATGTTTGGATTTATATCCCACCTCTCACCCACCGTTGCAGCCGCGTGATGTTGACTCGTTGACCGGTTTATGCCATTATACCATGCTTCCTCTGATCTCTCTCTCTCTCTCTCTCTCTCTCTCTCTCTCTCTCTCTCTCTTTCGTACTCGCTCATTCACAGCCTCCCCTCTTCCCGCCTCCCTTTAACGTGTTCCACGTTTATTCTTAATAACGCTCGATCGATTACGCCGCGTTTCCAGCCGTTATCATTTTACGCCGTCACGCTGTAACGCAGCGCCGCTACTATTTTAATATCACGCCGGCTAGAGCGCCTCTCTCGTTAAACAGGGGAAAAAAGGGGGAGGAAAAAGGGGAAGAAAGCTCCGTGCCCCGACGTATTTCACCTTCCACCGTGGCAACCTGATATTACGTAATACATTATGCGCCCTGGATCCTGATTAGCATCGAGCTTTCGCCATGGAAATCCTTCGCTGCTCCGTTCGACGGGCCTCCGCCAAAGACAATGGGAATGGAATTCACCTTGCTAGTCACGATAGACGCAGAATCGACGAATCTGCGGGACCGAGTGTACGATAAAGGAGCAGGCTCCGAGCATTCTGCGAAACGTTGCTCGCCAGAGGAATGAAAGGGCAGAAGATGCGACACGTAAGAATGCAAAAGCCGGCATAGGTGGTTAGGGGTTGCGAAAAAGCAGGAGCGGGACGGGGGAAACAGGGAGGGACTTTATGTACACGAGTCGAGGCACGGGCAACGGATATACGAGCCATATTACAGACTGCTACTGCACACTTGCCAGGTTTTATAAGGCGCTTAAAATTTTATTCGTTATAAAATTCCCATCGTGCCCGCCCACCTACCCCTGTCACTCGCTCATCCCGGATGCACGTTGAAAATTTTCGTGCGCCACGAGGGCCAAGCAATTTCGGCCGGCTGCCTGATCCTTCAGGCGTTCCTTTTTTCGGGGCTCACTCGGGAGTTTCAACTGAATCTCTGTCCCATTTCGCGCAGTTGCCAGTGATTTCTGGGATTCACCGATCTGTGATTGAAACTGCTGGAACCTTGTCGACACACCATTCAAAGTCTGCAGTATTTCTCGAAGAAAACATTTCCACTGTTATTCCGCAATTTTATTCAGAATATCACTTTTAGCCCAGACTGTTTGAGTTACTGGTTTCTATGGAACGCTGTTTAATTAAGAGTGTCCTTTCTTCTTCTTCAATTAATTATCACAGACTTTAGGCATTAGAAAACCGTCGCCACTGCGATGAAGTGTTACCGAATTAATTTCTGTATTACAGTCGCTGCTTTTTAATGACACTTTTCCGCTTGGGTTAAAAGCTTCTACTGTAATTCAGAGCTCAAAATATAATCGTTGAGTAGAAAGTCTTAAAAACGCCAGCATGGCCGATGAAAGCCCTGCTGGCGATAAGCATTTACAAGAAATGCACCTTCGGAGCACGCAAATCTGCTGCAAGCGGCGCTTCATGCATATATTTGCAACTCTGCTTTTTCCTAACCGTTCGAGGCGGCATAATTGCGTGCTATTTTAAGTACCTAACCAATTGCGTCAGTGATGAATATTTCTTACCGCAGTAATTTACGTGATTTAAGGATAACGATCCAGACGCGATAAAGACAGATCTTCCGGCCACCTACGTTTTAATTATTAACGAACAAACCCGTTAATATCCTGGAGAGTGTTTCGGACACAAGAAACGTAACACTTTCCACGGGTAGAGGGGAAGAAATACTGAACCGAAAGTGTCGTTTTCACTACGCAGGGCGCACAGGTAAGAGAGGGTGGTTGTCGGAGATTCCCTCTCGGAGCTGAGGGTGTGTTGGGGCGAGGATCGGCGGCAGAGGGGCAGAAGGGACGAGGACTCGGCTGTCCTCGCACCGATGCATTGTTACTGAGTTACGTTCGAACGACTGCGCCTGAATTCGACTTAATTTCCTCCAGAAAAGAGATTAAGCGAAAATGGCCGACGAGGGAGAGCGACGATGAATGCAGCGGGCTCATTCTCTTGGAAAGCCCTTAAAATATTCGGAACTGTTACTATAACCGGCACCATTGTCGCGAATGGGGATCCTTTAAAAGCTTTTCTCTATTCGTCACTGATTCGAAAATCATTCAAAAACGGCCAGCGACGCTTAAGGCACTTAAAAATGGCACTTAATTAAGGGACACTTCTGGATAATTTTTTATCTACCCATTTGCGCTCCATTCCATATCGCGAGTGTTGACGAAAATTCTGAACATCCTAGTCGCAAGGTGTATCTCCTTTTACAATCCCTAAGTGGCAAGATAGCGGAGCACCGCGATTCAATTCCAAATGGCTTATTCCAGCGAAGTTTACACGCAGCTGGATACCTGAATCGGCTCTCCCCCACACCGATTCACGCGGCACCGGTATTCCCACTTAAAAGAATCAAGCGCGCGACAAATCAGCCGGCTCCGGGCAAGAGCAGCTCGCAACGAAAAGGATTAATCCTCCTCCACGGTGTCGCTTTTGGATCGCTGGGCAAACAGGCGATCCAATTTAAAGCCGGCAGCAATTACGCCGCCAGCAGCCCTCTCTGGTGCAGCGTTTAACCCCTTTCGAGCGTATGCCAAATCTCGAAGGAAATCAGCCAGCGAGCTCCAGCAGAATCGAGCAGGGCCGATGGAATACGGTTTAATTTCTGCCAATAGAATTAATCGAGGTGATAGTTGGCGGAGGACGTCGGTTGGCCTCCTCCGGCCTGGCGTCCCTTTTCCTCGGCCCCCGAAGGGAGGCTGGCGAGCTGCGACCAGTTCCGAACAGTTCGACGGAAAGCAGTCGAGGGAGAGGCACCGTGGTGGAGAGAGAGAGAGAGAGAGAGAGAGAGAGAGAGAGAGAGAGAGAGAGAGAGAGAGAGAGAGAGAGAGAGAGAGAGAGAGAGAGAGAGAGAGAGAGAGAGAAAAGGAGAGGGCAACAGGGGAGAAAGAAAGATCGGCGAAGGGACTCACGGACACTTGGTCGCTCAATGGCGCGAATTTAAGAGTGCCAGCCGTTACGCTTCTCATTCGTTAGCATAAATTAATTATTTCTCAGGGCAAAGAGAGCGCAGGAGGTGCCAAGAAGGCTCGAAATCGGCCGCAGACCCGTTCCAGCTCGGCCACGCTGGCCTAAGCTCACTGCAATGCAGTCTTGCGCGGCCTGTTTGCAATTAGCACGCGCCCGACGAGCTGCCTCGTAATTATTTCGAAGCCACTTTGGAATCGATACACGTGGCGGCGCGTCTTTTACGGCGGAGTGATTCGGGAGGAACAAGCGGAACAGTTTGAAGGAAATGAAGTTTGGGAGTTTTCGAGGAAGGCTTTTGATTGATGAGGTTCTTCTGAGCTTGTATGGAAGAATGCAATATCGGAGGAAGTTCGTGAACAATTTTTTAGCCCGGAATGAAGTGAAATTAAACTCTCTGAAATTCCAGAAAAAGAATACCACATCGTGTCATAGAAACTCTCACTTTCCGTAAAAATTCCCACGCCCTGAAAATCGAATCGACCCACATAAATAACGCGTTGCCGCTCGTTCAAAATTGCGCTCGATCCAGCTGGAGCAGCTTCGCCGAAAGCGAAGCCCACATCGAAACCAGTCGCTGCTAAAACGCTCCACAGTTCGGTCTGGAATCGTGTCGGCCAAAAAGTACCCTACGAAGCTACGCCCACGAGGAGACAGAGAGGAGAAGGTCAGAGGACGAAGCGGTGGATGGAAGGGAAAAGGAAAGAAAGGAGGGAAACGTGACGTCCGGCGCGAATTAACGAACGAAAATTAAGCTTGATTAATGCCGAGCGAGAAATCGCTGACGTTACTGCGAACCCCGCGGCACTGTCGCGCGAATTATTAGACAGCCGTCTGTCTATCATCGCGCGATCATGAATAAATGATCCGTGGACTGGAGGCGCTCGGTCCGTGGCTCTCGAAATCAGCGCGGATAGGTTTTGAGGTCGTGTCCAGTTCCGTGCACGGGCGCGCGCAATAAGCGAAGTGGACTTAGATTGGGCTAATTAATTAATGCGCACGTCCTGTCTCGTTCCACCTAATTATCTCGCTTGTCAGCTCGACCGTCGTTCGCCACACCGTTAAATGCGTGTCTTCCCCGCTTCTCCTCGCGCATTCCTCTCAGCGGTCATCTCGCTCCCTTTAGCACGCTCGAGTCTATCCCGCTTCCACGCAGCCGGCTGCCTCTCGCTTGCTCGCTCGCCTCGCTGCCCAGCCTGTCTTTCTCTGCCGTAATTATAATCAGGCTAATTGTGACGTCAGACAGGAAGCTACACCTAGAAAAATCGCCCGACGTCCGCGCGCCACGAGGAATCCAACGCGTCCTACGATCGTTTCAAGTGATACTGATCTCTATCGCGCGTCCAGAGATACGTATCTGCGCTGGCACCAGGTGAGCGCGTGCAAAGTCACGAAGGTTCGTTGTGGGACAAGTAGGGCTGCTTGAAATCGTTGAGGGTGAATGTCCCAGATTTTGGATTGTTTTGGAATGTTGGATTCTTGGTGGGTTTGGAACATAAAAGCTTTTATTTGTCACTTGATTCAAATAAGAGATTCAAATAACTTCGTACAGTTCGCAGCTTGCAGCAACTACATTTTAAATATATTTTGCTAGAATTTCTGATTTCGTCACGCACGAAACTGTTCGAGGATAAAATAAGATAACCGCAGCTATTGTTTTTTTTTTTAAATAAAATTGCAGTTTACAATTTTTAAAGAATTATCGTGCCGGTGGAGCAAAGCCGTAGCACTCGATTCTGTTGGCCGTAAACAGCCTCGAATCTCGCGGTCCATTAATCTCGAAGAATCCATACGCAGGCCTGCTCTCGCGGCACGGTAGAGAACGTTACGGATCGCGGTGTACAGAAGCACCTATCCGTCCCTCGAGCAGGCTCGAATTTGAATCGACGATCAGAGCGACGGCACGGTGGGGAAAAGCCATCGATGCGTGCCCGTGGATCGTCGGTCGTTGCGTGCACGGGAATCTACACGCAGCGCCGTAAAAGAATTCGCTGCACGGATGGATCGATTCGGCGGCGAATTAGCCGACAAATCCTCATTGCAATACCGCCCCCCTAATGTGATTACTTTTCCTTTTATTGCCGATTATTTCGCGATAATGGGAATAATAATAGCCCGCCGGGCAAAAACGTCACGCGACTTTTCCGCGATCCGGCGGATAAAAGGGTCGCTAAATTAGCCCAACGAGAAACGAACAAGTGGAATAATTTGATCCGGCGTGTTGTGAACGGGTTTCCTTGGAATCGGAAATTGATGGTCCGATCGTATCCCGATTGTACGAAAACGCTACGGAACGATTCGAATTATTTCAGTTCTCCTGCGACACTGTAAACGCAGCAGCAACAGATATTTTTAACAGAGTACAAGTCAAGCTTCAATTTTGTCGGAGGGTATAAGCGAAGTGGAAGAATTAAATAAGGGTGACATATTTTTAGTGGACGAGGAAGATTATGGATTTTCTGATTTTCAGAATCTTTTAGGAGTATGCAAACGAACCAGAAGCAGGTCACCCAATTATATCCTTTGCTGCTAACAATAAGACCGAGACGAAATTTTGTGATATGTTGACTAAACGCTTGCCGGCGTCAACTAGATTAATCAAACCTTATATTTTCCCGGGCAATTTAACGTCACAATTATTTAATGTAATTTAAAGGGCCAATTGTCGAGGACATTGCTCGAACATTCTTAGCGGAATGATCCATTGAGCGAACGCAGTACAGGAACGTACCGAGGAGCGATATATTTTCGTGTGATTTATTTATAGAGTTCGATTTGCCAAGGTGCTCAAGGCGCAAAGGAAGTCGCGAGCGTCTCGCGTTTCTTGTCAAGACTCGCGAGTTGCCAGGAATTCGAATGAATAAACGCGAATCGGCCGTGTCGAGGGAAGAATGGAAAGAGAACGAACGAGGTGAGGAGCGAAAATGAATTATGGAGGAATGTGGCGAAAAATGTGCCGTGCTTCGATTCGCAAGCGCGTTTTCCCACGAGCTATGCTCTGGAACGAGGCCCTCTGAGCTGTGTCGGATATAACGAATGTGTTAACCCTCCTGCTCTTGGTGGCCAGGAATAAGCAAAGCTGGATAAATTTTTGTTTCGAGGAGCAGACACACGGAATTTTAAGATACTGCTTGTGCATCGTCGTAGAAATTGTTACTGAACACTAAATTATACCCATTCCTTTCAGTATCACTTGGTAAAATACATAGAAGGGTCGATTAGTATTTCTCAGCCCTACACGAACAAGCAGATAATTTATTCTTTATTTAATAACCTGTTCCAAAATTGTTATTTGCCATTAGACCGGAATTCGATTAAATTAAAAATCTGATCCTGTCGCACTGGGTAGCTTAAATCGAAACGAGGATGATGTTTGGAGACAAATCTAGAAACACCGATGTACATCGTTATTAATTATTTAAACGATCAGTTTTGCGGACGACTTCAGTGGCAACGATTGTAAATCAGTGGAAGAATACCTGTCGTTACGAAACTTAATTAGCACGCGCGAGTGAAATGGATTATCTGTTATAAAGTATATGGTAATGAAAATCCACTCTCCACGTTGGACAGGTATAATTGCAGATATCAGTCGCCGCAGCTTTTTAATAATATTCTTTCAATCGGCGAATCCTGCAGCCACTTTCTAATTCCGGTTATTTCAGCGAAAAGTTTTCTGAAACCAGCTGGCAATTCTGAGCGTTGCTCGTTAACCGAGAAGCTTGTATCTCGGAGCCAACGTATCCATTCGAGTTCCGATGCAAATGAAACATACGCAAGCATGGAGTGATATTCTGATTGCAATTACTACAGAGTTTAATTGGACATCTTGTTTCACTCTCAACCACGAGGATTAGTAAACGAGTTGTGTAAGAAGTTCTCTCTCGACTTAAGGGGGGAGCCTGGTGTAACTAGCTGAAAATCGAGGCATTTTTCGGGAATTTTTTTTCAAGAAAGTATTTAATCGATCTTTCTGAAACTTTCAGGATATTGTATTATCAGATTGAGGTAGATAAAAAAAAAAAATTTTATTAAAAAAGAGCAGCAAATAACAGAGTTATACGGGCTCATGCCCAGTCCGTTGATGGCGATACTATTGTTCACTGCGCGCAACGTAGCGTCTATTGTATTCATCTAAAACCAAAAATCGAACAATTTTTGTTTAGTTTATGAGTTTACGCACAAATCGTATAAATTAATAACTTAAAAGATACAAAATTGAACAAATGGCGGCCTCTTGAAAAAAAATTCACTTTTTCCAACGAAATTTTCCCTTAAATGTGTAAAAAAGTTATTTATTTAAACAATATCATTATGCCAATATAACTAAGATCTGTGAAGAAAATATTCACAAAGTCGATGGGTTGAATATTTTTGGAGTTACATTGCCCGCAAATTGTAAAACTGTCGTTTCGAGACAAACACATTTAATGTTTTCTGGCAACCTCATATCCGCTTTAATTTTTCGAATTTCATTTTGCAGCTTTGGGAACATATTATCGTGATGTTCAACTATTGATTTATGCAAAAAAAAAATCGGTTTCTTCGGCCCGCTACACCAGGCTCCCCCCTTAACGATAGAACTTGTACTTTGTTCAGAGTCTCTGAAACTACAAATAACAGTACAATTACACTCGTACAATTACATCGTATACACCCACGTTGCCGAGCAAGAGATGACAAACGAAAACGAAAAGTTGAACTCCATTCTACCATAAAATTTGACAAAAAGTCGCGATTCTATGTAACTCCGTGCTGGTGTTCCCGATTGCCACCAAAAGACGATGATGTCTGTTCATTGCCACGCCATAAGCTAATAGGTAACGGATGGAGGGGCGAAATGAAGGAGGAAAGGAAAACGACTTCCTGCCGACTGTATCCCGATTGCCGGGCGACGTATTCACGATAATCAAAGCGAATTATGCACCGTGGGCCAACGACCAACCGATCCCACAAATCAAAGGATCTGCATGGAAGCGGCTGGAACCCCCCGGGCCGATGAATCGAAGGGCGACGAAGATTCGGTTATGCCGGTGGAATAAAGGAGGTCGTTCGATTGGGCGATCAGCCAGGATCAGAGGAACGAGAGGATCGGTAGCCCCGGGAGGGGAACAGGTAGCGGAGTCCGGGACACTGGCCCAGATTCCCTACGTTTCACCCTTTTGGTACATAAATCGAACGACAAACGAACAGCGGCCGAAGGGGCGCGCGGCGCGGAGGCTGGGGACGCTTTAAAGACCGCAACGTACTTTAATTGTATCGCCGGGGCGAGGAGGAGAATCCTGGCGCAGAGGCGAGGGAAACGTCGAGCAAGGGGGTGAAGAAAGGGCGGGAAGAAATGGAGCGGAGGCTCGTCGTGTATCATGTATTTTAAGGTATTTGGGCCGTGCCCAGGCTGCTGGTACTGTTTCTATTATTGTCTCTGAAGGGAAGCAGCCCCTTCGCATTCAGACCCGCGGCGCCTATTCACCACCGAATCGCAGATCTTACGTACCGATCCACGCACATTCATCCTCTCCTCCATACCTGGCTGAAGCTCAAGTGACAACTCTGGTCCGTCTCTCTCCTCCGATCTATGTATCTGTCTGGACCAGCTGGGGGAGAATTAAGGGCGCTGGTATAGGTGTGGGAATTCTGGGTGAAACAGTGGCCCAGCTAGCCTTGACTCTCACAACAATCCATGCTAATGCCAAAACGATTTGCTCGGTGCGCCTAGCGAGAAGTAGAATCGAGGACCTTCGGCTACTATTCTGGAATTAATTTTCGTGGTTCAAATACCCGATGTAACTTTTTTGTATTACATGTTGAGCTGCGCAATGTGTGACGAATGGCAGGGTTTGCCAAAGGTAAATAAGGTTGCTTTGCTTCCAGATCCAGCGTGACGAATTAATTTTTATAACGGAAGATAAACGAAATAGCAGTGAATGTTAGTTTCTACGCGAATTTTGGAATATTGGCTTCTTCTAGGTATCGTTGCACCGAGATTTCACTGTGATTTCCTGCACGGACCGTTTATTCAGGTAAAATTTCGGCTCCTCCAGGCTGTAGATTGCCGGTGAATAGAAAATAAGGATGCGTGCAGTGACTGCTCTTTCGTCATTGTGAAAGTGAAAAATCCCCTTCTTTGCCCGCGTGTATGCCAGTCAGGTATCCCTTTTTCCTCCTATTCGTACCCTTTGGAGGGTGACAAGTGCACGCTTCACGTGGAAATTAACGATGCAAAAACGCAGGACAACCTCGCAGTAGGAAGTTTGAATTTGAATTCAAGCCAGCGTCGAGTCGCGTGCTGCTATGGATCTAGGACTAAATTTGCATACGGAAAGGTCCTGACGAGGATGAAAGCCTAGGGCGTTCTTTGTACCAGCCGTGTTATTTTGAGGCGCTCGATTTTTCCGATGCGCGTAACGGCTATCGTGCTTTTAAACGGTCTTCGATTTTTCTCTTCTTCGACCTCGTTGATTCATGTAACGGTTATCTCATATAGTCGGAAGAAATATTACACAGCCAGTAGTTTGAATGGTATCTTAAAAACCAAGGGGTACTTTAATCCAGAACCACAGTAACACTATTTAACCCTTCGTGGTCACACCTTCTTATAATCACAAATTGGTCAGACGGGGTTCACTGTACCCCAGAGTCATTTTTTGAGTTACCATTTTTGTATTTTTGAATCTTTTAACTTTTCAGTGATAATTGTACATTCGTAATACTTATACAGTCGTGGTCTAATAGTATTTTTCTAGAAATGTAAATTTTGATATGATCAAATTTGTAGTTGAAAATGAGCGATTTTCCATGGTTGTGGGAAAAAACCGATTTTTAAAAATTGTTTTATTATTTTTTTTCCGATAAATCCCCTTTGGAAGACGTATAGGTGCGACATTTCAAATCGAAAATTGCTCTTGGGGTGCAATACACCCCGTGTGACCACGAAGGGTTCACACTATTTCCTTATCTTACATTTCTTTCAGCAAATTATGATAAAATTTAATCGTGTCAGATATCACTGTATTACTCTCAGAATAATGACCATTGAACAGCTCTCTCCTCATTAAACTTCCGAAATATCATACCAACACGAAGAATTTTAATTAAATCATTCTGTCTCCCACGTTCGTTACCTTAAATTACGAAAAAAAAACATCGAAAGCTGAATTACAATGAGACTAATGCAGTATCGCCCCATAAAGCACAATTCCATTTCTGAGCCACACTTGGAAGCTTCTTAAACATGGAAATACATTCAGCATGCACGTTCCAGGCCCGTGTCGGTGTTGACGATTTTAATTGTAATCCCGAGGGAGGCCTCGCCGGTTGTATATATCGCATCATGCAAATAAATCACGGAGCCACAGAGCGCGTGCAACTTCCGGCTCGTGTCTCCTGTCGGAAATTTGAATATTTTCCTCCCGTGGTCCCATCTCAGACGGTAGCATCCTCTTTTTCGCTATGGGGGACGACTCGCGCGGCGATCTCGGGATGCGCAGGCACGTGTCCAAAAATCGACGATTCTAATTCTAATCTCCGCGCGGCGAATTTGAATAATGTGCCTCTTCCTAGACTCCGATCCTCACCGCGGCGAGGAGCACGCTGCCAGGACGCGTCCAGGGCACGCGACCGAATTTCAATCTTTTCCTACCAAACGCGCCACGAGCCCTCCTCTCATTTGCATCCTTTTTTTCTTCCACTTTCGCCTGTCGAGATCGCGCGTGCCAGAATAAATCTCGATGATGCCAGGTCCTGCTCACTGATTCCAAGGAGGATCCTCGGGTTCAATGGGATACAGTGCAAGCCAGCCTGTTTTGAATAATTCCTTTCCCCTGATGATGGATCAAGAAACTATAAAAGCACGCGTCAACTTTGTCCATTTCGATTATTTCAATATAATCATTGCAAAATTCTATCGCACGTTATTAAATTACCAACGCCTCACCTATACAATATTTCACGCCAACTAGGTACATTTCCTCCTTCTTTCCACACCTCTGATCCACCTCCTAACAAAAACCATCAAGATTTTACTGACGTCCCGTGACGTCACGGCCCAAGAATAAACATCACCGGTCGATGGATCGATACTAAAGTCCCCCGACCACCCCCATAAAATCCTCTCCGTCGATACTCGACCCCCCCCCCCAGCCCCCTTCATCATTAAACCAGCGATCTATCGCGACATCGGCCAGCGAGATCGCGCGAATAAACCGACGCTGAGGTATGCCGATCGACGGATCCCCCGGGCACCGCTGTAAACCTGGAATCGTTATTGTCACCCACGAATCTCGACGGCAACGCGTGCACGTCGTTCATCGGGCCCCTCGCCCCGTCTGCGGTCCGAGAGTGTCCGCGACGCGGCGCGCCGCGATTTGGCGCGGGCGCGAGCGTCGCCTTACAATTATTGCCATTGTCACCCACGAGTTTCCATACTCGTCAGCCGGGACAGGCGTAAAAGTCGGTTTAACGCCGGCGCGCGGCGAGACGTCGCGAGGAAGCGGACGCCGCCGGAGCGGGGCCCGTGTAAACGCGCCCTGAGACAGGGGGAACGGCAAATCGATCGGTCGTATATACGCACGACAATTATTGCTATCGTCGTGCGGCGATCTGCGGCCGCGGAGCGTTCGTTAACGCGATAAAAGAGCCAGCCGGAGGAATCTCCGCCAGCCGGGGCCGTTTCGAAAAGGCGGAATCGCGCGATCGATCGACGGTTATTGCCGATCGATGAACGCCCGCCGAGGGAAGCGAGACGGACGCCTGCCCACGGTGGACGGCAACCTGAAGCGTCGCGGGACGTTTCCAGTCGCCGTCGATCCATGACAATCGATTAACCGCCGCGACTTTTCTGACTTCACCTGGACAAATTGCCTAATAAGATACTCCCTGTTCGTAACTTCCCGCCCTCGCGATTCAAGCACGCTTGTACGGTGCACCAGCGAAGGCGCAGGTCCTTTCTCGTGTATACGATTAGGAGATTCTTGCCTACCGTTAAGATAGACTAATGTATGTTGCCGTCATTTTTGCAGGGATTTTAGTGAGATTCGAGGGGGACGTTGAAGATACTGCCACATCGCTTTTGTAGATTAAAGCGTGGGATGATGCCGAAGCTTCTGAGAGAATGCTCTTCCTGATTCTTACAGGATGAATGTTTTAACAATTTGTATACGAGTTTGGCTGGTCATTGGTAAACAGAATACTTATTAAAAAGTATGATAGAATGAAAGAAGGTGTTGTATAAGGGAAGTTAGACAACCCGAGAATTCAGAAAATTATGCAATTTTTTAGGGGGTGAAATCTGAAAAATGCAAAATTTTCTTTTTCGTGGGATATCTCGAGAACGACGAAAGATATCGAAAAGAAGTTTAAACAAAAGTAGCCTTTTTTTTGTATATCTGCAAAAATACGTAAAAATAATTATTGAGAAATCTATACTTTTTAAATTTCCTCACCACTAATCCTTAATTGGGTAATTACTTTTATGCAGTTTTGTAGATATAATAAAGGGATGCAACTTTTGTTTAAACTTTCTTTCGATATCTCTCACCGTTCTCGAGATATTCCTCGAAAACTAAAATTCTGCATTTTTCTCAAGGGGTGACTTCACTCCCTAAAGCAACACTAATATGGCACTAACAAAAAATAGGTTTGTGTTACGGATCAACCACCCTACTTGCGTACAAAGTTACATAATTTTCTGAATTTTCGGGTTGCCTAAGTTTCCTTGTTAGAAAATAACAAAATTAAACTGTACACGCTGCGCAGCACATTTTAAGAAACTTTCCAAAATATTCTACCAAGTTTGTCACGAATTTGCATGAAATGTCCCACTTGAAGTAAGATCATTACCTTTCAATTAACCGAGCTCTTCTTCCCGAGAATTTTTTCTTCTTCCCGCGAAAAGTCTCCCATTTCTGGCAGTTACAGCCTTTTTACCGTGCCCTGTGTTCGATCGACAAAAGTATTACGCCCCGAGGGGGGCGTATACGCGAGCGTTCCGCGACTCGTCGCCGGTGATATTCAATAACATCGGAAGACACGCCGAGGGAAACTATGCCGTCGTAAAAATCTCACACCTTCGCGGGGCCGGGGCTGTATACTTGATCAGCGTAAAGTACAGCTGGTATTAAATGCAAAATTGTTTATACGCCCGTCGTCGGTTTCTTTTTCGCCGGCGCACAACGGATGTTGAAAACGTCCCCGGCCCAGCCAGGTGATAAAGCCGCGTTCCAACAAGGAATAAAGGAGATCGCGAAGATCTCACCGGCAAATCCGAGATCGTCGATCGATCGTTCGAAGCCCCCCCTGGCAATAATTATTATCGTCGCCACCCACGAGCCGACCTTGCGCCTTTGAGCAAGGAGCACTTCGGCCGGGAAAGAAGGCGGAAAAAACGAGGAAAGAGAAAGAAACGACGCGGAGCCGAGGCATTTACGACAAGGCGCGTTTCCAATAGTCCCTTCTAAGCTTCCACTCTCTCTCGCTCGCCCCCTGCCTCTCCTTCTGTCCAGCTTCTTGCTCCTTCACAGCCGCGAGACGGTACTCCTGAGTCGCGTGCGTGGGCGAACGAGCGACTTTATTGGCCGGTCCACAATGCGACATTTGCAGCCTGGTGTCTCGCAGGGTCGCTGGCATAACACGGCCACTTCTCTGGGCAGGGGGAAAAAATTCCCCTGGATTACCACCCCCTCTCCCCCCCCCCCCCCCCCCGGCGCATGAACCGATTCTTCCCTGAATCGTAAAAAGTACTCGCAAGTGCACGTGGAACGCGGCGATTTTATACGAATCTGGATCCAATCGAGGGAGGACAGATTGTTTTCAGTGGATACGCAAGTTTTACGCGTGCCCGGTTATTCTTTGACCCTTCCTCTGTTTCACGGAAGTGGGATCTATCTGCAGCTGAATAGAATTCTCCAGATTCTTCAGCATCTTTCATGATCAATTTAATTTAATTTCTACTTTAGATGGTAAGCTCCGAGATGCACAGGGAACTTTAAATTCCCAAAATTCCAGCGATTCCGTCACACTCTGCTTCAGCGGCGGAACGCGACTGTCTCTCAGATAAATAAACGATGATGACCCGATGACCAGTGAGCCGTAGCATCGCGGTCAACAACCACTCTCTCGTGAAACTGTTGTCCGCTATCCCCTGGCAATGTTTGTTAAACTTTCACGGGTGTCATGCAGGCCCGCGTCTAACTTCGTAACAACAGTGTACCCACCACGTACCCATGCTCTAGCGAGAGGAGACAACACAAGGGAGGGTAAATAATCGCCCGACAATGGCCAGCCTGGTCGCTGCTGCGATCGCCGTTTACGCTGTGCAAACGAACGCCCGAAGGCTTACGGATTCTAAACACGAGATATCCTACCCCCTTCTGATTGTTTCCGTCTACTCTGCGCTCTATTCCCTGGCCCTCGACACGCGATTAACAGATAACACGTATTGGAACTTCTCGAACTTACTTCAACGAGGCGGTCCATGTGTTAAAGGTGTTTTGAGAGGGTGTGCAATTAACGAATTGATATTAATCCCGGAGATCAATATGGTGAGATCAAAATGGCACGTTCTTGCAAAACTGTACGACCATCGTCAGCTTCAAGTTTTAGAGAAGTGTGTTCTACTTCTGGCCTATTGCTGAGATGCGAGTCGGACGGAGGGGGACATGTTTTAAGAAGAATAAGTTCAATTTATTTTTGGTAAGTTAGTACAGCATTAATGTAGCCGGAGATGAGATATAGGTATTAGTATTAGAGTGGTCCATTTTTATTAAATGATTTTATTCAGCTTCGATCCTCTGTTTTGTTGATATGTTTGTTTGTATGGTTCAAATCTGGCAACTCAAATTTAACCCACTTCCAACTATCTAATTGTCTTGAAACTTTGCAGCCGTGCGTAGTTTGAATGACAATACAATATTTTTAAAAAAAATTAACCCCGAGCGGGTGAAAAAATTACCCTGTCATCAATAAATATAACCCATAAGCACAAATCCAAACGACTTGGAATCAGCCACTCGCGTTCTTTACGAAAACGACAAAAAGCCGCTGCGTTCTTGTCGCTAGTCGCATCGCGATTTGAAATTAAATTAAAAAAACTAGAAAATAAAAAATATAAAAATAAATTTCATGTTAAACGATTTTATTAAAAATGCACTAAAAACTTAAAAATAATTATTTTCTTGTACTGTAATTACGATGGTGCTTTTTTTTCACTTTAATTAAAATCGTGGAACAGGGTATCTCACAACAAATTCATTTCGATGCTTGATTCTGTATTAAATTGATTCATATTCTAATATGAGAAACATCCTACTCCACGATTTTATTTAAAGTGAAAAAACACCATCGAAATTGCAGTACAAGAAAAGAATTATTTTTTAGTTTTTAGTGCATTTTTAATAAAATCGTTTAACATACAATTTTTTTTTATATATTTTTTTCAAGTACAAAATGTAGGTTTTCCACAAGTTGCTTTTGTTCAAAAGATGCTAACTAAGTAGCACCTGTGCAAAATGTGAACCTAATCGGACAACATTAAGAGGTTGCTAGGATTTTTTAGGGATTTTTTTATTCTTAAAATCGTTTTTAAGGGCATGTGAAAGAGTTGCTGTCTGTTTTCCAATTAACGACTCTCCAGCCGACGTCTTTGTAAATCTGGGGGTTCTAGTGGACCATTTTTATACCCCACACAAAAACAACATTTGTTATGCTACTAAAAAATAATGTACACTTAATTGTGTATAATAATGTTGCAAATCGTAGCGACATATAAATATGGTTCACTACCTTTGGTTTTAGGAACAAAAACAGGTTTGTGGAGAGCATCAAAGAATACGAAAAAAAATATCCCATGAGGTCATGGACCACCCTAATGAACACTCATCAAAATGAACAGTAGCTACTTAACGGAGAGTTGGAATTAAAGAGTTTTCAACTCTTCAACACTTCCACCCACCAATAAAGTTGCAATTCTCGTCCACATATTTCATCCAAAATATTGCTACACATTCCGTTCGAACGACCATCACAGTTCTGCTCCCGACGAGCAATTCGAAAAGTCGCGACGCCGCCAATTGCCGTTCCAAGTGGCCAGGCGACTCGAACGGTGTCACGTGTAAGCTTAAAATTTTTTAATTGAAGGTTGAACGGTGGCCCTCAGCAGGCCGTTGTTATTTCTGCTCCGCGTAGAAATGATTATCTAGTAATGACAGCTCCGTATGCTCTTACGATCGCCGTTTACAGTTTTGCGCCATGCAAGCGTACGCCCCGAGCTTTACGGATTCTAAACACGGAACACCCCTCACGGCTCTCCTCCCTTTACGGCGCTAGAGTTTTGCGTTCGCGGGGGATCGAAGGAACGGGGCTGGGACGGCGCTGCGCACGTTGCACAAATTCACCGGAAGCGTGGTCGGGCGTAGATCTTCGCCCCGTACGAAAAGAAAGCCGGCGAGGAGAGGAGAAAGAACACCAACGTCGCCGCGACGTACAGGAATAAAGCGAGATACGCGTTAGAAAACCTCTAATCTTCCGCCGGTTTAATATGCATCGCGCACCATTATTCGCGTGCACGTACACGGGGCCGCACACGCGCGCAGCTGAAACACGCCCAGCGTGCACGTACTTAACCCAGGCATCGCGAGCTATCATTCACCACTATTTTCCCCGGTTAAATCCGGTAATTAGGTAAATAAAGCTGCCTGTCAGTGCATCCCCGCGATTGTTGCAAATGCCTCCCAGCAGTCACACGTAATCACGCGTAGTCGCACTTGCGCGAACGTACCGGTGTCCAGCGGAGGCAGCAGGCCACGACGAGCTCACGATTTCCATTCCGGAATGCACATATAAAAGTACTCTGCCCCTTGGAGTTCAGCATCACCCGAAACGACAGAGAGACACGACCAAATTCGAGGCTCTACAAGTGTGCGCGTAACGTTTACCAGTCAGGGCTACGAGCAGAGATGGGCAAAAAATTATTTGAAATAAAAATTTCGTACACAAATTTTTATTTTAAATAATTATTTGCCCATCTCTGGCTACGAGTGCGCTGCCAGCTCCTTCGATCATTCGGTCTCCATAGCGCGGCAGAGTTGGAAAGATGCTTAGCTCCGGTAAGAAGAGTAGTCACATCCTTTCCCTAAAATTTTCTAATAAGTCCTACAGAACTGAAGATCAGGTCGAAGTATTCCCCGTCAACCACCCCCGAAAGTGTACTTCCAAGCTCAACTTTTATCAGAGCAAA
Source organism: Andrena bucephala (assembly GCA_947577245.1). Taxonomy (NCBI): domain Eukaryota; kingdom Metazoa; phylum Arthropoda; class Insecta; order Hymenoptera; family Andrenidae; genus Andrena; species Andrena bucephala. The sequence goes on along the minus strand of OX387715.1, from coordinate 92,637,279 downwards.
CCCGCGTCTCTATACCCAGCACCGGAGCCCCCAGTGCCTACGCCGTTGCGCAGAAGTAAACCGTTTACAGCATTGTACAATTATCTACGCCGGGATTCCATGGTCCTGCCACACCTACACCTACGCCGACGTCGCCCCGAGTGGCAAAATACGCGGACAAGCGCGTGCACACGGGTAGCGGTCTACACGTACCGAATCTCCCCGTGTGCACGTACACGTGAGTCGCGGGCCCGGCTTAAGTTAAGTATAATGCGCGGTCGTGCAGCTTTCGGGCCCGGAGGCGCTAACATGAAAATCGTATGGTAATGGGGCGCCGTGGCTCCTCCAGCATGGGGTCGAGCCCCTGTAGGAACCTAGCGAAGCCCGCGGTAAGTCTAGGTTTCTTCCTAGTATTAGCGAACCGACGGGTTCAGCCGGCGCGGGAGGGGGCCGAGAGAGATGGGAGGCAGGAGGGAGGGGGGGGGGGGGGGGGGGGCAGAAGGAGAACGTGGAAGAAGCGCGGAATAGGCCTCGCAAGCCTGAGGAAGAGAACTTGCACAGGCCCTCTCGAGGAGGGTCCCTGGGCTCGCGTGCCTCTGATAATTATACGCTCGAACCAAGCCTCGAGAGGAACAGAGACCGAGCGGCTAGCGGGCAGGAGTGGGAGGAATAGGGAATATCGAGTCTGCGGTTCGACAGGGTCGAAGTTGACCGGCGTCTAATCGATTCGCCGCCTCGGCATGGAAATTTCTTTGAGGGTGCCTCGCGGCCACCCCGCGCCCACGACGCCTGGCATCTTCGAGGAAACTCCGTGGGACTCGGATGCGTGCCCCAGAGCGTGTTCCTCCACGAGAATCCTGGTGATGGGCTCGGTTCCTTGGGTCACCGTACTGCACACCCGCGAATGAGCACTTGCGGTGCAGGAATGCGGTCGGGAATGGGGTGAATTATTTCAGCGGGGGTAGATACCGTTTGCTTCCTTGATCTGTTATGCGATATTGCGGGGTTTTTTTTTAATGTATGGAGGATTTTGGAAGTGTAGAAGGGAGCCAAGTGTGATGTTTGCATATTCTAATAATTTCTACGGGATTTCCATCGACTCTATCGCGGCGATTAATTTAATGCAGCAGCCCCCATTTTCGAAGCTTTATGAATTATTCATTCGCGCATTGTTTTAAAAATAACGAACGTTCTTCGTACTAAATCAACGGCTTCTAGGAACTAGTGAGCTCGGAACGATGGCTCACGTGGCTGAGCGGAGTTTTATGAAGTACGATGTCCCCGATTAAAACCAGCGCAATGAAACAAACGCTTTTGCAGTCACGAAGCCTATTTACATTGTACATAACGAATTTCGTGACTACGTGGCCGGCACGAAAGAATAAAGGCGACGGCCAGCCCTTAAACTTACACCAGCCGATCCCCAGCCGCGACGAACGCTTCCGAAGTAATTTTCTAATTCGCGATTCGAAAGGAACGATGGTACGTAAGGTGTACAGAAGAATAGCTTTGAATCTGATGAACAATCTACACGAACTTTGGTAGACAAATCGTGGGTGAAGGGGTTCAAAGAAGGGGAGGGAAACGATACGAGAGCAAAGTTATTCGTTGCAGCTTTCAAGTATTATTCGTGATATTGTTTGCCAGAATTCAATACGTCTGCTCCATTTTATTGCTCCAGTTGTCAGATCAGTAGCAGGCTCGAGGCTTCAAATTCGTTTTAACGATAGAATATGTTATTAGTCGAAATGAAAGTAAACGAGAAACGCGAATGACTGAACCAGGTCATGTCTGTTAGCGACACACGGACGATTGAAATATCAATTTCTCGGGTGGCAGATCGTTATCCTTGAAATATGCACGAATGAAGCGATACAAGAATTTAATTGTGACATTAGTATTCGTTACCAATTCATTTCTCAACTTCACGCCTTAGGTAACGGATATTAAAACGAACGGAAGATGTCAATGTTCGTTAGCGCCGCAATTCAGGGCAACGTCATTCTCTTTTATCTTTAGCAATTCACACATTTCCATACTAAAGAGAACACCAAATACCGCTGGCAACTACGTCAATAATTATAGCTTCGCAAGCTTCCGTGTTTCTTATCTTCCTTCCGAACCGTATAAAAAAAAAACCTTGCGAACCCATCGACCACCTAGTAGCCACGAAAAATAATACGATTGCCGCAAAGCAGAAGCACGGAAACTTTGCTCCAAAAAGCCCGCTGCTCGCCCAAAGATCTGCGCGGTAAAGTCAGCGAAGCATTAGCGAATAGTTACGAGACCGCGGCTGATAACGATCGGAATCACTGCTGGAAGGACTGCGAGTGCAACCTTCGGCGAGCTGCAGCGTAATATCGAGCCCGAGGAAATGGCACGGGACACGTGCGCGTTAATCAAGCGTGTGGCGTCGGGGTGGCCGTGTCGGCCAGCAAGGACGGCCTCGATCTCCGCGAGAACGATCCCACGGAAATCGGAAACAAGGTTCCGGCCGGTAGTGTCAACAGATTTGCCCCTGATAGTTGGCGGTCGAGGAGGGGGGTGGGGGGGTGGGGAGGGGGGAGGGGGGGGGGGCTTCGGAAAGGGTGTAGATCGATCGAGGGGCAGGGGTGTGTGTGTTGAGTCAGAGCGAGGCAAGGGTGGGCTCACGATCAAATATTAAGTCTTATCTGGCGCCGCTTTACCCAGAAGTCGCTTTTCCTCCTTCTCCCTCTTTTCCTCACTGTCCATCCTCTCGTCTCTTTCTCGCCCCGTCTAATTATCCCCGCCAACGACCGACGGTTCCACGATCCTCTTCTATTTCTCCTCTCCGACTGCCTAGCCACCCCTCGCCCGCCCCCCCCCCCGTCCCCACGGTCGCGGCTATCCTCGATCGGTGAAACCACACACGTTGAGTATAGAATACATAAAAGTACCGACTTTCTTTCTCTCTTCGTTTAAGATCAACCCCTATCGCCCCCCCCCCGCCACCTCCCCCCTCTCCGTCTCCTTTGCACCCCTTTCGCTCGCTCGCGCGCGCTCCTTCCTTCGATCGTTGGACGTTAATAGCCGCCACCGTCCCTCCCCTATTGCCACCCCATTCTCGAGGGACCGTAATTAAGAGAAGGAAAGACGCGAGTAGAGACGACGTGGGTTCATCAAAGGAGGACATTGAAACGGGGAATCCTAGGCGAGCCTGGGCAGTTTCTCCGTTTTCTGTGGAGCGATCCTCGCGGTAAGTTTTCTCCTCGTTGTATTACAGGATCAGATATTATTCCCCTAGGCATAGTCGACTCTCTCAGGTATTTTAAAGTCGTCGAGGGCTCTTGGTGTTGACTGCGTTAGATTGTGCTAAAGATTTTAGTGAAACGACGAGGCAGAGTAATTCTTTTACCACGGACGGATGCAAGAAGACGGCAGGCTTCGCGCAAGATGGTCTACGCTGAGAAATAAAACGGAAAGTATTCGTACCGGTGACCCACGTGGCGCGAGTGAATTTTTTCCATCGTTCCGCAACCGATCGTACTTCTTTCAACTGGAATTGGAATTGCGTATTTCGGGGGAGGAAGACAACAGGCAGAAGATCCCGAAGCAGAGGGCTTTGCTTTAAGAGGGGGTGCAAGAGCGGGGGGGCGGGGGGGGGGGGTGGTCGTCGCGTCCTCGTTACGCGAAAACGAGGGCGAAAGCGTTTCGAGGATTGCGATTCGATTGAAAATTCTCTCAGGTCCCGGGATCCTTGGGGTCGGATTGGTTGGCGCCAGTGGAAAGAAAGTTTTTCTCTAATGACCGGGCCGAAGTGGTTACCGTTAATTTGGCCCACCCTCTCTTCCGCGCTGCGTTTCGCCCGCTACTTCTTCACCACCGACGCCCCCACCTCGTCGCCACTTCCTCCCCTCGCCCCTTACATTTTTCGTGCACCCGTCACTGTGTTTATAGGGTGACCCCAAAAAACAATGGCAACGAGCGAGACGCCAGCGGAGGGACGTGAGCGAAGAGGGAGACACGGAGAGCGAGCGAGAGGCGCCTAAAGATCGTTCACCAGCGACAACAGCGTCGAAGATTGACGCGCTCGATCGTGATCAATCGATATCCTCTGACATCAAGGTCGGGCCTGATGTGCTTTGCATAACTGTCAAGTCTTGGCTTCGCAGCGAGAAGTTACGAAAGATCATCGTTCTTCGTTCTAGTAAAGACCTTTAGCGATGGGGAGCGATAACCGTCGCTGGTTGCCGCTCGGGGCGGGGGTATTAATATGGAATACGTGGCCGTGCGATGAATAATTTCCGTCCCTAATGTGACACGTATTTTTAACGCGCGCACGTTGCTAAACAAATGGCGATTTTTCGAGAGAGAAAGCTGATGTTGAATGGTGTCGATCTTCCCGGCTGGGCTATTTGGAAGTCGATGCGGAACATTCGCATCACGTGAGAAGGGTAATATTTGTTATATATACAAGTCCTCTTTGCTATCGGGCGAATGGATCTTTCGGAATGTTGGAAACCGGCCACATTTATTCCAAACGTCGATGATTTCTTTCGCGGCGCTAGACGCGTGAATCAGCTTCCCTTGCTAATTCACCAAGTGCTTCTACCAGCCGCGGTGGCGATAGGAAAATTCTGTCGCCCGTCGTGCCTCTTTTTCGGGCACCGAGTATCGGCTGGCAGAAGTAGCCCGAATAGCCAGCAACTCTGCGGGCGAAGGAAGAAGCGGCAGAGTGTGAGGGTGGCTTCCAGAGGAGGACAGAGAACAACAGGGCGAAAGCTGCGAGTATAGCAGAGGGGCGGAGGGGTGGCGGTGCTCTCACATTCTTTTTACCAAGCGAAACGTAGCCGGCGGAGGCAGCGAGAGCGTCGCCTATCGATTTTTACTTCTAATGAATTCGAGCTAAAAACCCTCTTCTTTGCCCCACAACCGCCCCCGCCAGGACCTCTCCCACCACCTCCGCCGCTACCCTCGTGCTTAGCCACGCTTGCACCCTCTGTTCCATGAACCACGCCAATCACTGCGCGGCATAATTACACCGTCGTGGCTGGTGTGCGACTCCGACGAAGTCGTGTTTCTTGGGCCTCGTGCACTGCGATGGAAAAAAAAAAACAAGGAAGTCAGCGCGGCTGGGGAGGTGATTGGGGGAAAGAAGCAGGCACGATGTCTGCTGACTTAGACCAAGTTCCGTTGACTTAGAACGTCTTTGGGGGATGGTTTCTGGTGGGTTTGGGCCACGGTTTGCGTCCCTCGCTCGACGAATGGTGGAAGTGAAATTTTTTCGCTTTTATGGTGAACGAGGTGATTAACCCGGCATAGGTCGCGGACCAAGTGTCACGTAAGAGGTCGCACACGGAGGTGTCTTTCGGGTTTCAATTTGACAGTGGCCGATGAGCAGTTGCCACCTGGGCCCCGGCTCGGAAGGCGCCCCCCATCCTTAAAAAAAAATTATGATTTTATCCAAACTGTATTTTTTTTCTGTATTATTTCGCTGAGCCCGTTTTCAGTGAACTAACGCTTTAGTTTCTCGAAAAATGCCCCCCCCCCCCTCCCCCCTAGGGGCCTGTTTTCAAAAGTAAATTATGATTTTGTCCAAGCACTTTTTTTTCTATACTTTTCTGTAGATTTATCAAATTTTAGTAAACTACCTCTTCATTTTCCCGAAAAAAATTGGCCCCTCAACGTTTGCCACCTGGGCCTTTTTTCTTAAATCCGCCACTGCAATTTGAGTAGTAATACATACATTAACGCAGATCTTTAGTTTAAAATGTTCTGAGATTAATATTTCAGGGTATATTTTCTAATATTTCTAAATTGTTAAACTAAAAATACTTTTTTAATCTTATACATATCGCAGAAGAAGGTAGGTACAAGTTTTCGTTATTAAATAATGCCGACATAAATCTTGCGAAATAATGCTGCCATTCTCTTATTATTTAATGATAATATACGACACCCGGAGGTTTCCTCCGGTGCGACCTCTTACGGGTTAAGGGCTCCTTTGTAATTTGTGGGACTGAGCAATTGACAAAGTTGATTGATTAAACAAAACTAAATCAAAACTGCAGAAATAATTCTAAGGATTCAATTAAATAGAGGGTAGAGATTTGCGATAGTTTTAACAAAGATAATCCAGTGTACTTTGCAATGAAATCGCGAGTCTCCTTAATTTACATACAATACGGTATAAACTGAATTAATTTAGTCGTACCGCATATTGCCATTAAGTACCTACCATCTACATACGCATTCCCAAAATCCTGAATGCTACAAGCACTGTAAATTATTCACATTTCCAGCGTATTTACTAAAATATTCCCAAAGCCGCGCGATTCCTCTTCTTCTTCTTTTTTTTTTTTTCGAGTGGACACCGTGGTAAATCGCACGGCGCAAAGATTTCACGGCATTACAAAACGAGGACGCGAGATGAAAACGGAACAGATAAATCATCTGGCCGCGAACGGGAGACAGTCCACTGACGAACGCGATCTGAATTCGTGCCAGTTCCCCCGTTCGAAGCAATTACTGTATTAGAAATGATTTCGAATTTCCACGGAGCGTGTACGTGCACTTGAAATCCACGCGTGTATGCACCGTTTGCATTGTGACGCGACGGTATGCGCTGTAGACACTGTGTTGATGCCCGCACAGGAATAGATTAGTGACTAGCTGCCAGATGGGCGACTCTGCCGCCTCTGATCGCCGAAGTCGCGGTTTCCGTTCGCATTCACCGCCCTCCATCTTCCCCGTTTCCGGCATAATTCACGTTTCCGCGATGGGGGGGGGGTGTCCCCCGGAAAATTCTGACATATTTTTTCTGCACGGAAGGCTGAGCTAATGGACAGCCCATTGTGATTACTTGGGCCTAAGTGGAGGAAGAACGTGGCCACTGGAATCATGAATTTTCACCCGATCGTTCATATCGGAGTGAATAAAGGATGGCACAGATTTCTCAAAGATTTCCACGTTGCCATGCTTCCTAAATCTCAAGGAAGAAGGTCTGAAATGGAATGTTCGAAATCAAGTTCAGCTTCAGAAGAAAGAAACGTTTAATTTATACAGTTTTGAAGGACCGGTCGCGGAGTGCATGCGACCAGCCGTCATTCCAGAATTAACGCCGCCATTGAAATCGATCGGCTCGTCTCCTTGACCACCCCTTCGCCGGGCAAAATAAAAACCCGGCTGAACGTCTCGAAACGCCTCGGGGTGAGAATGGCGCATAATGCGAAACCAGTTTCGAAATCCATCCCTTAAGGAGCCGCTAACTCGTTCGAGTTACCGCCGCGCAATTATCGGTGAGACATCGAAATAGACTATATATAGAATAAGGCGATACCGAACCCCTTGGGACGGGGGAACGTTAATTGAAATGAAACCGTGCGAACGAAATATTCCGTGGGGTGAGTTTTATGCCCCCTCCCGGCGCAGCCCCCTCGCGGGCGTCATCCTCGGCCGGATTTATGCAAATCGAGCGACGCCTTGCAATTAACGATTATGGCTTTTCGGAAAATCAGAAAGGAAGAAGTGAAAAAGGATTCTTAAGTCGTTCCTATGAATTGATTTCGAAACCTGCGTCACAGCGGTGCGTAATGTAGCGAGAAAAGCATTGAATTTTTTTAAACACGCCGCACTTGTTTCAGCACACGATTGAATTCGAACAATTCGAAGCGAACGATGCTATTTTCAAAAGAGTTTTATTGACGAAAGAACAAGTTTGTTTTGGGATACGTGCAGCTTTACACAGACCAGACAGTGCGTTTCTCCTAAAAGAATCTGAACCAAGATTTTCTGTTTCAATCGATGATGTCACTGTTGCTTTTCTTAGCCAGGAACGCTGATCGCATAGGTGCATGGGTAAACAGAGATTTTTAGTTAAGAAATGGTTTGATAAAATAATTATAATAGACCTGTCTCTCATCTACTTAGCCGACGACCGACTTTCGGGCGATATTACATTTCCTCAATAGCGTCCTCTATTCGGTAAGAGCTGCACAGACGTCGCTGCAACGGTGCGCGGCACAAATCTTACGAATTCAGAACGGTATGGGTGTTGCAGCCACGATGATGTGCACGCGCAAAGCGACGCCGCGTCGCCCGCGGCTAATCGGATTTCCCAGCACCGCCGGACAACGATGGCAGCGATAATGGAATTACCGTGGGGTCAGCACTTAATTACCTCGATGTATAGACCGATACACGGAACACAACATTTCATTCTCGGCGCTGCAAACATCGGGTAACGTTTTCCGAGGTTCTAAGCCGATTCGTCGAACAGTCGAGTGTAACCCGGTTATGCCCGTCCACTACGGAACCCTGACCACTTGCGTTCCAGCCGTTTCCCCCGTCCACCCCTGCTCGCGTTGCTTCACCCCGTGCACTTGCGATACCCGGTTCCCGGAAAAAAATCCTATTCCAGAAGTCAAAGTTTACCGCGGTGAACCGGGATGTTTAAGTAATCGCGATCGAGTGGAGACCGACTGACAGACTGGGGAACCGCGATCGAATCGATGTATTTTGGCCGATTTTCTGCGCTCCGTTTGGTATCGAGACAGGATTGTTTTCGAGGCAGTTGAACAGTGAGTAGTTTGTGTCGCGGGAAATGGATGTATTTTGAAGGTGTTCGAATTGGACAGATGATTTATCTGTTTAGGGAGGATAGTGCTCTGGTTTCGATGGTAATAGTATTGTACTTTACTGTACTCGTTTGAAGGTGATATAAATTCGCAGGGTTTATTTAGAATTTAGTAGGAGGAATCTGTTATAGATAGTTAAACTACGAAGCATGGAATTACGTGTAAGAAGCTGAGTAATTGATGAAAGATAGAATCATATGTGACATCGATTGATATTCAGAGCTCCATTCAACCATGCAAAAAAGTGTAATTATTCGTTGGAGATCTGTTATTAGTTTCCGCGAGGAACTGGTTACATGAGACATGCCGAAGCAGTTTTACCACACCGTCTTTCATTTAGCCGATGAATTGAATCCAGTTTACATATTTCCGAGTGATTCTTGCAACGCGGTTGTTGATCGGTAGTAGCAGTATCGTCGAGGGTGATCGTCTAAGGGATTTTTTGGGCAGACGGGGGTGAGGGATTCACGGGGCGGGCGATTCCTTGTCCAGGGCAGGTGATCGAAATCGATGGTCGAAATAATTCCCATTTCAAGACGCCAGTCGGATTACACGACGGCCCCCTGTCTTCCTGGAAAGACCAATCGATAGTCTTGTGGCTCAACCTGGGCCATGTTTGCACACCGATCGAATCCGTTAGCGGTGGTTATCCGATAGGCTGTGTTCATCGATAGCTTCTGTTATCAGTGAGAGGACCCGACCTCCGAAATCCTTCGATCTCCATTTGCCTTCAGGTGCGTTCAGATCAAACGAACGAATGCTCGTTCGCCCCTCATTTCGACAAAATTCCTGCTCATACAGTTGCAACTTTTCATTAATAGAATTTTCGCTTGGTTTAAACGCACCTTTCGAAAATTAAAGAATTAACTGGGTCTGTCTATGAGGCTCGCCGTCTACTTAAACGTGCACCCATGACCCCGCAAACCCCTCCATTTCGATGTGACTCCTCTCTGCCCCACCTTTCGCCTTTCACCAATTGAACAGTTAAACCGTGCAAAAGCGGAGAACGAATAAGTCACACGTGTACAATAGCCAGGCGCGTGAAAAGCGCGACGATGTCTTGCCAATGAAAGCACGCGTGTAATATCAGTTTTCATCGGATGCATCCAGCACGAGATCCTCGCGACGCGGCTAATAATCTCCTTTCGATTCCCCGCTTAACATCCGTCGAAACTGGCCTCCCGTACCTACGAGATCACGCAGCGTTGCGTGTGCGTGTAATCACGTGATCGCGTAACCATAGGATAATAACAGTCGGCGCCGGTTCGTTACAAATTAATGATCGACCCCGTGGCGGGAGGGAGCACGGAGGGGAGGCAAGAACTGGAGGAGCAGGGAGGAACGAGGGGGAGAGAGAGAGAGAGAGAGAGAGAGAGAGAGAGAGAGAGAGGGAGAGAGAGAGAGCGAGAGAGAGCTCTCCAATGGGACCCCGTGATTTCCTAACTGATTTCAACGAAGCAGTTTCCAGCCTTCTCGCACGTATTTCCACTCGCCCGCGTTCTTTGTCACGAGGCGCAGTCGCGGGCCAATATGAGCGCGGATTTTCACGGTGAAATTTTTGCGGCCTTTTGTCTGTGCCGACGTGAGAAACATTGTAAGAAAGAGGCACGATGGGGGCCCCGATCGAACCGATCGAAAACGGTTCGAACGGTTCGCAGAGCCCCACGGAAGGTCGACACTCGATATTCTTGCCGATATATACATGCATGGGGACGAATCTGGGCCCCACCACCTGCCAGCCGCTTTTATAATCGTCCTCGTGCTCCTCGTGACCTCGGCCCCTCTACGCGCACCGTGGCGCGAGACGTTCTGCTTGCAATCGAGCAGCATCTCGATCATCTGGACGCCCCTTGATGTTTCCATGGCGAAAGACATCGTAGAAAATTTACGCCTTTGGGGGTTGATAAGGATGGAATGCAATTATTCCTTTGTAATTATTCGCGGTTCCACCGTTTTACGTGATGGGAGATGTTAGTAAAATGACGAAGACTTCGGTTGAACAGGGAGGACAAAATTGCTCGAGATACAAAAAAGGGAGGAGAGGGAAAGTAACAGAGGCTGGCGCGGTGGGTCGAAGGGGGCGAAAGGGTACCGTGGAAGATCGATCGATAGGGAAATATCGTCGAAGGGAACGATTTAGTCAGGGAAGAGAAGAGCAATGAAGAGATGGGGACTCGAGGGTGCATAGGGGTGCTGCATTGGAAAGCTGAAGGCCTTAAGATGGTTCTTCTCTTCATTGTTTGAAATGCGTCCACAGGCGTGGAAACTCTGGGCGGATGGAATAGAAAAAAAAACTGTCGAATTTCCATGAAATTGCGTTTTGCACGCTCGTTAGAAACGTTCTATTCGAGAAACACACTTCAATGAAGTTTTACCGCAGTGTGGTTACGGTTCGTTTCTTATTCGCAGGGAAGTAGGATTTTAATCAACTTTAAGTGAAAGAATGTGAACATAGATATATAGTGTTGTAGTCATACGAATGATAAGAAATCGACCATTACTAATCTACTCTAATTTGACAACACTTATTGTGCAGCTCGATTCAGTGAAAGGCCTTGAAGGGTATAACGATCGATTACTGCAACAAAAAGCAATTAGAGAACCACCTTGATACCTACAAAAAACCAAGGACCAGCGGGAAGAAAAAGGTGAAGAGACTTTTCTTCGACGCTCTTAAGCCAAACTTTCCCGAACCCAGCCCCCGGAGTCTCTTAATTCGAGGATCAACGTGTCTGTTTTCGAAGACCAAGTGCGTGTAGGAGAAATTACAGGGAGCCTTTACAAGAGCTCTGCTTTCATTTTTAGATAGGTACTTTTTCTTCTATATCGAATAGGAGCTATCAAGATTCGATAGAATCCCATTTATTTCAAAGCAGAAACGCACATTTTTTGCCAAATGGAGTTAGTAACAATATTGGAAAAGGAAAAAATGGAATAGCAAATATAGGTAAAAATTATTTTTTTTTCAACGTGGATTAATCTGTTTTTGCTCTCAACGCCTCGTTTAATCCTTCCCCCCCATTTTAGTGTACTAAATCCACTCCACAAATCTAACTCACTACCATTCATCTCTCCCTTTAAATATCCCAAACTGCCGCACTTTAATCCATTGCTTTTCGAGCTGCAACAATCTCCAGAAAACTTGACAAAATCATCGAGTACGTCCCAAGCCCCGTTGAATTCAGTAGGAAGATGGAGGATACTGATTCGATTCAGTACACAGGACGTCCGCGAAAATACTTGCGTCGGAAATGTTGATGGGCCACGAGAGCTGCCACCCTCGGACTGCAGTCGAACGACTCTCGATCTCGCGGGTATCTTCTCGGTGGATGCACGCTGTTATCGAAGCTATCCAGGTCCGGTGAAATGATCGGCGCAGTGGCGTATAGTAATCGGATGACCCGTGGGCACGTACGCCGACGGATTTAAATTGCAAATCGGCCTCGCTTCTTTGTAGTCAGCCACCTAGTGCGTGCCACCTATCCTGGATACGTGACGCGGAGGCTCGACATGCATCCTAGCTGCCCGCTCCACGCCGCATTCCCAGAAATAGTTTTAATCTCAGACGTGCTGGAGACCTCGTCGGCCAGCTGGCAGCCAGGGAAATCCATAAATTTCCGCTTTCCACCGGGATCGATACAGCCGATGAATGATTAATCCGCCCCATCGGCGCTCGGGCTTTATAATAAATTCTCTCCTGCCAGCCTGGCGAATGATTGTCACTGGCCGAGGACGTTTCAGAGGAATGAAGTTACAATTTCCCTATAACTAGCCCTCCTTTTAATTACGCATTCTGTGTGTTTGAGATCTGTTGACGATATCGTTTAGGTCATTAAATATTCCTTAACGTTTCCTCGCGTTCAGCGATGAAGCTATCGATGCCTGCGAGAGATTATTCCCGGTATTTAAATTAATATAGTAGGTTTGATAGTTTGTGATTGAATCCTGGATCCATGTTTCCTGGGAAGCTGCACGAGCGGACGGATAAATTTCGAAGTTATTGAAGATGGATATTAATTAAGCGCCATAGTTGTCTGATTGGTGTTATTTATCAGGACAGAACGAGAGGGAGCGAGATGTCTGCAGGTTCGTAAAATTTACGAATACGGTACATTGCGTAGCCTGCTTACACGAGCGTGACAAATTTCATTGACAGCCGTGACATGGATGTTGAGAGCGTAGAACATTAAACCATAACTAATTTGTCAGCGACACGGTTCACGATAAAAATTCAATTTCCGCTTTCCGAGGCGATTTGCATGATAAGTATAATTTGTATGATAATTCTGCATTAATAACGATTAAGATATAATATACATAATGGACCCGAGTTCTCTCGAAACCGAGTTCTCTCTTGCCCCCCTCTCGTGTTCCCCAGCTTTCGAACATTCCTTTCCTTTTTATTCGTCGTTTTCGTTATTACAAATGCGTTCTCGCCGTTCGCGTATCGACGGGCCGATGTATCGAATTTTTTTCCTTCTTTAATCACCACGAACCGATTTTACGTTTTATTATAATAACGATCCTTTATTTATTAAGAAAGAGTTACAGAATAACGAAGGTTGGCGAAATATATATATTGGATGGTGCGTTTCGCAGCCATGGAATTCTATCGGAAAATCCATAAGAAAATCTTAAGAAATCACGAAATATCGTTAATTATTTCTTCATAACGAATGTCACATTTTTTCTGGTGGAAAATCCGTAAAAAAATCTGATGGAATCGAGAAGTATCGAAGGTGATTTCTTCATACCGTATGTTAGTTCTTCATTAATACGACGATTATGCTTGCTTCGCCTGAACTTTGCGCGTTCCTTTTTCATCACCATCGGCATCCATCTTTAACGAACGCTCACGTTGATTACGTAAACTATCTTTTTAAGGAACGGAACCAGCGTTAATCACTGGATAATGCCAGATAATCGCCGCGCAATTAAATCGTTCCGAGCGAACACACGGAATGAATAAAGTGCATCGATTAAAAATATAATAATAGTGCATTTTCCATCGATCATTCTCCTCCGTGAAACTTGTATCTGATCTTTAATCGGGGTCATGCGAAATCCCATTTGAACACAATAACGAATAAAGCACATTCCACTATAGAATAAAATAATAACGGTACCACTGTACTCAGCGCAAAGAATAATTGCAAAGTACACACACACCATTCCAGCAGCACGATTTACTCAACTGAATGCAGCCTTCGGGAGGATAATAAAAGATAAAACGCGCGAATCACCGAGCGCGCATAATTAAACAAGATGGTTAAACAAAGTGGTACAGTGAGCCTTAATGGATCGCTAACATAAGAAGCATCAACCACATCTTATCAATAATTCAATGAATTCTATCTCCCCCATCTTCGAACTTATTAAACTCCGCATTTCGAACACTCATACGCCCACCTTAATGCATCTCCCCCGCGTATACCCTTTAGTACGCAAGTCCCATCCCCAAAACATTTCAAACGCCCACGATATCTTTTCACTCGCAAGACCCGAAAAACGGACCCCCTCAGCTGCGAATTCCCCCTCTCAAACGAGTCCTCGCCAAGCCCCGACAGCTTCCAATCGAAGGGCCCGCCGCGAAACCTACAAAACAGCCTCGATCGCCGATGAATCAACGCGCCTCCGCCATCGGACTCGCCGCGACTAGCGGGCCCCCGTAAAAAGGTAGGCGCGACACGGGGCACACAATAAATCCCGGTTGAAACCCTCGGACAGAATATTTCATTCGCGTAACGCCGCGTTAACAACTCATCGGGAGGTAGGTACTACGCGCTCCGTTCGAGATTACCGGTGCCAATAACCTTGCCGGCTGATCTATGCCCGGGCAGATACCGGGGGAATCCGTCGCAGAAAGCGCGCGTACGACGGGCAAGCCCGTTTATTGTCGGCCGCGTGGAAACGGCGTGGCGTGTATACCGGGCCCGCTTAGCCGTGGCCCAACAATGAAGCCCCGAGAAAAATGATCCTCGCTCCGTGGAGACGCGGAGGCAGGGCCCCAATGGGTTTCCTCGCGCGCCGCTTAACGACGATTTCGATCGTTTACGACTTTAATAATTTAGGCGCGGCCTGGCTCGCGAAGCTCGACACGTTTTCGGTCGTAAACCGCGCGACTAAATCCGTATTTATGGGGAAGAAGAGGTAGTCCAGCAACGGGCCCCTGTCTCCTTCATCCTTCGCGCCGCGCCGTCTCGCTCTCGCTCGATGCCCGGCCGTTTCTCTGTCTCGCCCGTGGACCGGGGGAATCGACACCGTTGCATCTCGCCCCCGGGGGGGAATCGATCCGATCGAGAATTCGTTGAGACGCGCTGGCCACGATGCATCGATTCGTTTGGTCCGGTTTGCTGGATAAATGACGGCCGACCGCGGGGTGGGGGCTTGTTGCAACGTTTTTGACGATCCGTTATGAGTCCTTGGGTAAAAGGTTTGGGTTGCTTATAGAAATTATACAACGATGACACTGGCGCAAGGATCAATTAAGGGGTTATGCCTACCGGTAAGGTCTGAAAACACATTTTCGGGATTTTTTTTTTAAACTTGAAGACTTTTTTAAATAAACGGTTGTGTATTCGAATGTATATATTTTAAAGTTCTTGTAGTTTCTTTTGCAATGCGATATTTAAATAAATAATGGAATTATAGGCGATTTCCCGACAGCGTTTTGTTTATTTATGCACTTTACGGTGTCCACTGTAGTTTTGATCTGGTACGTTAGAAACAAAAAATTTGATCGAATTTAGTTAGTATATTAGATTATTTAGTCTTCAATCGTGGTTTTTTTTATTTCTATTGCGTAAAATAAAAATATTTTACAGATGAAAAATTATGAAAAAACGAGAGTGATTCTGTCGTGAAAATTGATACTTGTGCTATGAGAAGCCGCTATTTTGTAGCAAATTAATTTTTCGGGATAACGAACGATTAAGAACTACATAATCTAACGTACTATCTAAATTCCCGCGAATTTTTTATTTCGGATGATCCAGGTCAAAATTAGAGTGGTCACTGCAAACTACTGAAAAAAAATATCGCTGCCAAGATATCGCTGATATTCCTTATAAGTACTTATTTATATTTTCCATCGCAAAAATGACTACAAGTAGTTTAACATGTACACTTTCGAATACATAAAGGTTTGATTAAAAAAGCCTTCAAGTTTCTCCCCCAAAAATTCCCGAATATACATGCTATTTCAGACCTCACAGTTAGGCATAACCCCTTAAGTTATTCAAAGAATCCCATGTAAGTGACATGATATCGATATTCCATGTTCTCCACGATATCAAGCGAGGAGTAGATCAGTTTTCAACAAGAAAACTCATTCGTCAATTTCGGTTAATTTTCCAAAATAGCTCGCGATCCTGAGAACGTTCGAAATACGAAACACGCAGCCGTATCGTTTTCAAAAGAACCCAAACTTGCCTCTCGCACGTAACGGCACTGGCTCGTTAGTTAAATAGAAGCTGAAGCTGGGCATGGGTTGCAATAATATACGCGTATAATAAGGTCCCCCTGGGCTCAGCCGTGAGACATTCCGTACGCTCTTTATATTCGCTGTTCACGACTTACCGAGAACGCAGACAGCAGGACTCATCTACGCTCCTTCCGCTCCCTTACGTCCTGCAACAGAAAAACACGGACAGAGTGAGCACACACGGTTCAGCGGACACGCAGGGGAAATATAACGAAGGCAGGCTCTCAAACGTTAATGCTCATATCGGGCAGGTGTGAATTCACGTACTGGATTATGACACTCTGTATCTTAAAAGCGTCGCCAATCATCTTCCAAGATTCACGCGCGATATGGGCCCGCGCTTAAGAATCAACCACGGACATTTTTGGCTCCAGCGAGTAGTTACTGTATTTTTGCTAAATTATCGTATCTCTCGCCCGACTGCCCAGCGACCGTTTCGCCGATTTTGAAGCACAGGTGATTTGTAGTCATTAGTCCCTCGTTTTTCATCGAGAAGGGTTTGGATTCTGATGTTCACAAAAAATCGAATAATTTTCAAATAAACACCAAAGCTGGCGCAAGGAAATAATATAACCCACTGCTTCCAAAGTGTATAATAACCTCGATCCCTAGATGCTAATTAATACACAGAGATAATCTATCTAACTCACAATAGGTCCCGGGCCCCGAAACATGTAATTAAAGAAGCAGAAAAACAATGATCAATCAGGACGACAATAACAGCATCGCACAATGCACACCACGGAACAATGCCCACAAAAGGAGAGGCCCGTTTTTGGCCCATCAAATATTCACCGAGAAGGGGAGTCGCTGTTCGGTATCTCCGAACCGAGGTCCACCAACAATAACCAAGAGGACAGCGCTTTAATCAGCATAATTTCGCGCAGTCGAAGGTATGCAAAGACAAAAGGCTCGTCGGTGACGAAAAACGGGAAAAGGGAGCGGGGGTCGTTGCCGTGGTAGGCGCAATTAAAGCGACATTAATTAATTGTTAGCACAACAATGCGTCCGCGTCGGGGGGCAGTGATGCAGCCAGGCCCCGGAGCCTTCATAAATTTACATGTCTTTCGCCGCGAGAATCATTTTTTACAGCCGTTAGGAGAGTGTCGGCGGTTGGTGTGCGTGCGGAGAGAAGCTGTGGACCTACAGCAAAGCACGGGCTATATTACGGGTCCCCATGGTGTTGCTCATAATAACCATCGATGTCTCTCCGTGGGCATGGAAGCAGCCTCGAGGTTCGATCTTGTTATCCGTCTCGGCTCTCGATCGAAATACTTGGGCTCGATCGACTTCGCAGCTCGATAATTATCGCACTTTTTACGTCCACGGCCACCTCGCGGCGCAACGCTATTATTAACGAGAACCAGTAACGATTTTTTTAGAAGAAAATCCCTTCCTTCCCCAACGTACCTGTCAGGGATAATTGGGGCCCCCGTTTTCAGACCCCACTAACTCGGGCATAATTTCATCGCTTTTTCTTGCAAATTAATTACGGCATTTACTTAAGATTATTCTGGGCTTTAATTGATAGTAATTCGATCTATCCTTGAAAGTAAATGGTATAATAATATCTGGAAAAATTGCTGAGCCCGCAGGATTGGTCTCCACTCGAATCGCATGTATCTTTCTTCATTCCGACACACGCAACATCTGTGTTTCAGGAATTAGCTATGGTTTCTGCGGACCAGCAGAGGATAGTTGTTGAACTTTCAATAAGCTAGATTATTTATGTTATCGTAGAATCCAGTTTGTTCCAGTTGCTGTTAACGGTTACGAACTTCATAGATAGGATCCATTGTGATCGATGTTTAGTCGGACAAAGGACACGGGAGGCTCTATTTTTTGCATAATGAATGATTTGCCCGCGCGCCAGTTGTTTGGTTACCGGAGGAAACGTTTATTTTCGACAACGGCGCGGTCGTCGGTTGGAAATTCGAAAAACTTCGGGGGATACGCTCTCACCCAACCACGGTACCGTTGTATTAAAAGAGATACGCGATCGTAACGTGAGACCGAGACGTGGGTGGTTCGTTGCACGAGAGCCGATAGGTAGTTATTTTTAATGTTGCCCCCGAGCGTGGCCAGGAAAAAGAACACACTTATAATCGATACAGGTGCTACCGAAATTAATTCGACGCTCTTCGATCGCGGATGATAAAACCCGCAACTTAAGGACGAGCGATTCGGAACGAAATTAAATTGTTGATTGCAAAAGTGAATGTTATATACCCGGCAGCTTTCCTGCCCTGGTTTCGACTATACTGGAAATGTTTAAAGAACCTCGCGTGTGGAGAGGGACCCAAATGAACCGCAAATAAAAAACACAATTGAGGACCTTGCAGAAAGAGGAGTGCAGCTCCATCTTTACCAACTTGAAGTAAATTAGGAAAAACTGTTTATAAAATTATTGCTTCGTCTTGAAATTAAAAAGAGACCATTAATTGTAAAATATATATTTTTCACACAATAAGTAACTACTACTGAGTTGATCACTTTTTATTTCTATTTCTGGTAATTTTTTTTCGAATCTGGAGCATTCGTATTGCGCAAAACAGTAATCGGTGCAGATTCAAAATTGACAATAAATCGCTCATTTGTTATCGGATTTGCATGAAACGTGCACCAAAAGATGTAGATTTTTTTTACGTATGTTACGCGTCATAACTCAAAAACTGGCAAAACTGGAGCTGCACCCCTCTTGCTTCAAGGTCCTCAATTCCTCCGTTAAATTAAGATTTTTTCTCACTTTATAGATTCTATAACATGCATAATTTTGCAGAACACTGGTTACCCTGTCTGAATAGGCAACTTTCTAATTATCTAGAACACAGTACATTATTTAGTTATCTAAGACAAGGGAACAGCAAATATTTCTGTAATTCAGGATCTAAGCCCCTTCCAATCTGTTCTACTGCCACCCCACTTCGCAGCACCTAAATAATCACTCCAAAACTCTCAGTCACCTCGCCCTCTAATTTAGGTACTCGACAGATTCACTACAACGAGCGACGAAGCTCCACAATCGAAGAAACGATAGATTTCCGGCAAGCAGCCCGACGAAATTAGACAATGGCCTACCGGTGCAACCTTCCGAATCGATTAAACCACCGCAGAACTCTAGCCCGCGAGGGTAAAGGGGAAGAAGATCGCGGGGTTGCTCCCCAAAAACAATGTCCCCGGCTGGTCGAAGTAAAGTAACACCGTGTCCAATAAAAAGCCGCGCGAGCGACATGTTAGTAGCAACGCTTTTATTACCGCCTTTACGATGCTTTTCGGGTCCAGTGGCTGCTCGCCGTTGATCCAGGAATCACCGATCACTGCTCCGAAAAGCTTCGCCCCGGAATTTCGACGGTCCCCGCGGTCACCGGCCATCGGGCATATTTTATTTACGATGCCCTGCATTATCATCGGGCAGACGCGCGCCATTGTGGGCTACGTGTGCGTTATTGCGGGCCGGAGAGAAACACATAGAGAGAAATTTATGCGTGGGCGAAACGAGCAACCGAACCGCACAAAGTGGACGTATCTCGCCTCGCCTCGAATTAATAAACAACAACAAATGACCGCCTACGTCCGCCCCTTTCTCCGTCACCGATTTCATCGTTCTGGTAGTCGATCCGTAAAAAATCCCTTTCCCCTCCACCCTCTTCTCCCTCTCTCTCTCTCTCTCTCTCTCTCTCTCTCTCTCTCTCTTTCTCTTCATCCTCCTCGCGCACACGCGTGTTACACGGCCCTCCCTCTATTTCCCGTCACCCTCATTCCTGCCTCTTCATTCTTCCTCGATCCTGGACCGCCCGCGGTGACCCTCCCGAAGGCTCCCGCGTCCTCCGTGGATCATTTGCACGGCGATCGTTACCGATCCCGAGACATCGCGGCTCCTCGCCCGAGCAGCGAGCATTTTTAAAACATTCCCTCGCAGCTCGATTATTATACCCCACCGCGGGCATTTGGAATTTCGATGAGCCTCGCGCAGGCCCCGGCGAATTCATCAGGACTGACGGACTTGTGCCCCGTATTACTCGATGCTTTGGTAAAATTCGTCAACCGAACGGCTGGTCGTGCGGTTAATTCGAGCTTTCCGTCTGTTCGTTAGCGGAGTTACGTGAACGACCGACGTTTAAGTCTTCAATCTTCCAATTGCAACGACCAACTTCGCTATTACACGGCGGCCGTTGTCATGGAAGAGCGTAGACGAGACTTCATCGGTTGCATATCTTCGGTTGCCAGGAATAATTGTACGTCGCGCAATTGTATTCGTTAATCGTACCTACCCAGTGGCGGAAGCTGTAGAATACTGCTCGACGAATGAATACACCTCTAACCGCGTTTGTGATAATAATGATGATAAAGTGCTGAAAGATTTTCTGCGCACTGGTTGCTGTTAGAATCCATGAACTTCCTCGCGATATCGTCGAGTAACTCTCACTGGTCTTGCTACGAAAAGTGCACGCTCGCCATTCCATACGAGGCAGGTTTGGTCACGTCGAAATTCACCATCGAAGGGTAATCGCCTCCAGTCGTTTCCCTTTGTGGGACAGAGGACGTGGGCACACGCACGGCACTGAATAATTAACTCCACTCTGCCGGCGCCGGTTTTATCGTAATTATCGCGCTCGCGCAGCTCGTTGCCGCCAGAAGCGGCTCGATCGATCGTAGATCGCGAAAATGATCGACGCGAGCGCCGGTGTGTGCCACTTCTGCGCCTCGCGCAATCGCTATTGGAGAATAAACGAGGCTCGCCTCCTCGTTGCTATTTAAACGCCTAGCAATGGCATATCGTCGATTTTTGCCAAGTTTTTCTTCCCAAACCTTGGGGCTAATGATCACGTGCGATGGATACGTGCGAGTAAGCCTGAACGGGAGCAGGGCTCGAGGATCCGAGCAGAGTTGCTGCAACGAAGAGAACGATACGCGGGCAGTTTTAGAATCGACGCGGCAATTTTAGAATCGCCCGGGTATTTTTTTAACATTGCGGAGTCCCCTGAGTGACGTACAGAAAATTTAAGATTCTAGGAGCCGGGCGCGGATTTTCGCCGGGCGAAAACAAAGCGGAGGAAAAGATGCCCTCGACTATTTTAATTTTAGAACAAGCGGCACCGGACTTTTTTTTTTAAACTCGGTTTATTGTATTCGATGGGGATAAAGTGCTGCCGATATTCTTGGACGGTGGTTCGCCGAGAGGATCCTGAAGGTGAAGGGGAAGCTCGCCTGCCGCGAAATTTGCGTGCGACGTAATACCATCGAGTTCGATATTCCGAACCAGACGGCCGGGTGGAGCGTCGCTTATTGAATTATAAATTTTTGCTCGTGAATTATCAACCCCGGCGTGATCGACGCTTAACAAGCAACGCGACGTTATCCCAAAGTGCCACGAGGGGGCGAGCGGGAGAAAGGGAAAAAAAGAAAGAGCAGAGGGGATCACGGTTGGAATGTAAATACCTACGCCAGGCTCGCGATAAATAATTCCTCGTACGATCGATGCACAAACGGTCGTTAAAGCACGACGGACACTCCCGGTTTCGAGAGTGAACATTGAATCGCAGGAGTTGACGCTCGGCACATCCGAAGGCGATTCGTCTTTACCTCGACCTTCCACCTTCGCGCACTTTTTCACGGGGGCCTCGGCGACGCGACGGCCGCTGCGGCAAGCCGAAGAAGCGGAGGCGGCATTGCGAAATCGCTGCTGAGATAATGACGGGCGTAGAACGGGCGGCGGGCCAATTTGCATAGGTAATTACCGCGGTGCGTTGTTAATAACTAATTAATGGGAGGAGGTCCGGCTGGGAGCGTCGTGGTACACGTGTGACGCAACCGTCGCGCGGCACCAGGCGACTGTTAATTGATCGGCGATTAATCATGGCACCTCTATCGCCTCTACCCCATCTATCGATTCTCTACCTATGTCTTTTCCCTCCACGCGGCTGTATAATTACCACCGAATCGATACCCGTCACGGAGCGTGTCTATAACGGCTGATTAGAATTTATACATCTAAATATCCTCGGGGTCGGCGAGACTTGGAAATATCTAACAAGATTGATTGGGAATACCCACTCGAGCTCGGTTTCTGGTAGTCGCCGCGGCTGTTGATTGGAATGACGGGTTAACAATGTTCTGTAAAACGCGGGGCTGACGATTTTGTGGGACTCTATCTACTGGAGTTTTAATTCCGTTCGGGGGCTTCAGGTCCCATTTTACGTACTAGAGGTAATGGATTTATTTCGTATGTTCCACGACGAGTGACCTACAAATTTGTGGATCAAATGTCTCGGGGAACATATGAATTAAAACGCAATCAATTGTAATCAAGTGGACGACGGCAATCAGTAGACTCGAGGGAGATTTATGGCCAGCCAGATCCAATAAATATTGATAATCACTTGGCTATTTCTCGCCGAAAGAGCTCGAAGATTTATGCCAACTTGAGAATTTCTTAAAAATACCGGCTCGAAATCACGACGTTTTTACGACTCCTCGGGACGGTGTCCATAAAGCGATCAGGGCTCGCCTAGGCGCAGAATGTTTCCTTATTAATGTACTAGAAGCGCCGCAATGTCGGTGCAGCTGACGAGAGACTTATTAGTTCAAGGTTGCTAAGGTAATTCCGAGTCTGACTTCATGCGCGTGTATCGCTGCTGCCGGAGCGTCAACCACATCTTCCGACCGACTAAGGAATACGACTTACAGCCGGAAGCTTCGTGATTAATGATTCGGCCGGACTTACGAGAATAAGAATAATATTCATCAGCAACGCAAGAAAGAATCTGACGCAGAAGAGGAGGTTCGATGAAGAATAAACACTGAACACTACAACGATTCGATTTCTATCCCGAGGATCTCGTACTGTTTACACGCCCAATGATTCCAGCCAAAGTCCCAGAATTGCCATTTCGATTATCCCTTAACACCTGGCTGGTCGCTCGACACCCCGGCGCAGAGTTAGGCAAAGTAATTCTCTATAGTTCTAATAACTTAAATCGACCCCAACGCCGCGAAACACTGAGCCCGTCTAGCAGCAGATACAAACCCGCGGCCCACATTCTCAGCGAGAGGCTGTCACGGTTGTTTAAACGAGGGGACGGTCATTCTTACTCTTGATCGGGGGATGCATCCGACTGTCACAAGCTTCCTCTTGCCGGCTTGCTCCAGGGGGTGAGCGTCGGTCGGGGATCCTCGCGGAGACCGTGCACGTTCACTGGCAACGAGACAGGTCCAAGGGCGCCCGCGCGCGCGCGCGCTTCACGCGAGGTTACAGGCGTGGACGGTGGCGGTCGTGGAACGATATCAAGAAATCGGGATCGGCGAAAAAATCGTACGAAATAGGAAGGAGCCGAGCGGGGTGGCGCTGCCGTCGACGACGACGACGTACGACGACGACGGCAACGACGGCGACGACGGCGACGGCGAGAGGCGTCTCTCGCGCGACACACACACGTGGTGGGGGCGTCTGCGGCCGCTACGGCAGAACTAAGGGGTTGTTTGCCCCGTTGGGGGGTCTCGAACGGCTCCGTCACCCCACCAAGCCTTGCTATTTTGCATAGGGCCTGCGCGTCGAAGGCGGCACACACCGCCACCCACCCTCTTATTCCGAGCTGCAGCGACGCTCCATCTCCTCGAGGAGCCCGCTCCCCCTTCCCGCCTCCCCCCACCCCCCTCCTCCTTCCCCCTTGCGCCCCCGCCGCCAGCCTTCCGCACGGGGGGGCCACACTTCGATTTGTCGAATCCGCGTTTCGCGGCTCTCTAGCCTCCTTCGGAAGGGAAAGAGACGCTGCGAGTTCGTCCTTCACCCTCGAGCTATGGTCTCCCTCCGCTATCCCCCCCCCCCGCCCTCCACCCTCGCCACACTCTCTCCTTTTCTCTCACTTCTTTCCCCCCCCCCCCCCCAATCCATCTGTCTCGTTTCGCCCGGGCATCCTCTCGTATCCCCGTCTCCCTTCCGTCGATCCGCTCGGGCTGCTCCTCGGGCTTCTTATTTATCTCGTTGCGCCGGCACAAGCTCGTCTCGGTCATTTCCACCATGGAAACGAAGATCGAGCCGAGGAAATCTTTGACCTCGAGGATCTCGGCTGGCGTAGAGTGCCGGCTCGTAAATTGGAGATTGCGAGGTCGTTACTTCCTGCGGAGCGTCTGTTAAGATCGCTGGAGGGTGAGTGTTTGTCTTGCGAATATGAGATTAAGTCCGAGGGACTCGCGGCTGGAGGAATATTGAATCGGCGATAGCTCCTAATGGGATAGGAGGCAATGAATATAAAATAGGACCGGCCTTTATGCCCCGTTCCCTATTTAATTATCGCCGGGAAACCGAGCGCTGGGACACCGTAACGGCGCCTCGGCCGAGAAAATGCGAGCTTCGTGTGCCCGCGAGAGGAGTCGGACAGTGAATACCGAAACTTCGGTGCCAGTCGATAACGGAGATTCGAGTGATCGATAACATTTCGGTAACCGAGCCCACAATTCGCCGCGGGGATAAAATCCGATTCTTGTCGTAAATAAACGATATTCGAGCTGCCATTGGAAACCACCCCATCTGCCACTATCGAGGTTAAAAGTTTCAGAAACTCCCAAATACTTTGCGTCAATTGCAAACCTCGCACAGTTTAAAAGACCGAGATTAGTGGGAAGGGTAAGCGACTGTCGAAAATACACGCGCTTTTGAGGGGGTCCAGGGTGAAATGGAAATTCGCCGGAAAACCCTTATCATTCTAGACGGGCTGGAGTTGCTCGGTCGGAAGTAAACTCGCTGGTACCGCGGAAGACCAATCAACGGCTGGGTTTCCCTTTCCAGCCAGGCAAAGGGTTGCGATTCAAGGGTTGGCCGAAAGCTAGTTAACGCCTCCGCGTAATTAAGCAAAGCAAATGCGTGGTGCGCGCGGAGAAAGGTCCACGCTCCACCCAGGCTCCGACGAGTGAGGACAAGAGTGGTTGAACCCTCTCGGGTAGAGAGGGCGACAAGCCCGGCCTCATTGGAGGTGGATTGGTTAGCGCATGTATAATTAGCGCAAGCAGACAGGGGGGCTTACGGGGCCAGAGGGGGTTGCGCGGCGAGAGGAAGAGGGAGAGAGGAGCGGAGAAACACAGAGAGTCCCGGTGGAGGACAGGGTGGAGCCACTCGGTCGGCGCATGTGCCAGCATCCCTTGGAACCGGAGATATAATGTATTCATAACGTAGCTGCCCGACGTTCTACCCTCTCCTGCGCGTTCATCCCTCTGTCCGGCGTAACCCATTCCTGATTCACCGTCGCGCAACATTCCGGGCTGACGGTCGATTAATTGGCGGATTCTAGGAACGCGCCCCGCCAGGAAAGGTCTTAGACGATATTCGATTCCGGGAAATTCCGTCGTAATTGAATAGGCCGGGGGTTGGAACGTTGATTGCGCCCGGCTCGCGCACCTGTTAAAAACCTTGGCGTGCTCGAAATAACTTGGGTAATTCGTTCGTGGGTGCGTGGATCCTTTGGCCGCGGCAGTGGTCGTCGACGGCGAGGCTTTGGGGGATGAAGTCGAGCAGGAAGATAAATTAGTCGCGGAAATTATAGATCAGCGATCTGTGTCTGATGAGCGGGAGGTTCGAGGCTGTTCCAAATTGGGAAGTCCAAGGGATTTAAGATACAAGAAACGTGGAAACCATGCGATTGATAGGGGGTAGTTTCGAGCAGCGTGATCGAAATAAACTGGAGCTTCCAAGAATCCATTAGAGTGCCGATATTCGCGCATTCTCCTCGCTAAAAATCATACGACATACCACTTTACGGGCACCCAATAAAGAACCGCGGGAAATTTACTCGTTCACGCACAACCCTGTGCCGTGCTACATATTTAACGCGGTAAGGCGCCCGGGTAAATCGACGGACCGGTACCAGGGAACAACTGCGCGTCTCGTAAAATTAAAATCACACCTTCCCTGTCGCAGCCTACTTGCAGTATGCAAACTGCCCGGGCCAACGAGTCGATACACAGCCACCCTCTAAGAGACCAATAAAGCTGGCCCTTATCCAGGTAAACGTGACAGGATCGTCGCCCTCGTACGAGAGTATCGTGTATCGAAGGAAGAGAGAACGACCCTCGAACGTGTGCCGTGTATTTTGGTCCGGATCCTAGATAACCCGGTGTGCTTTTCCGGATGCTTGAGCACGACACATGTCCCGATCGTCCAGGCTCTTCCCTCCTCGTGCCGAGGGTCCGTCGACGAGCGCTGGGGGGGGTGGCCGCGTGCGGGAGGAAGGAAGCGAGGGTAGAGAGCGTTCTGCGGTTTCACCCCCGAGGACACGGTGTCATCAAGCGCAATTAGGGATGAGTCTCGGTCATCAACACGTGTACCAAGCTTTCCGTCGCGATGAGAGTGTGTCCGCTGCCGCGCACGGCCATCCGTGTGACCAGGTCCGCTGGCCCCCTCGCCGGGGCTGCTCTCTCCTATCGCATTATTTCTTTCCTTAATTTCGTTTCATTCCCCTATGACGCCGCGGCCCGACGCTACCGTCTCTCTCCCGCCGACCCAGACCCCGTCCTTCTCCGTTCGTTTCTATGAACCTTGTTGCAGCCTGACTGCGCCCGTGCGATTACTCCCGTTATACGCCTTTGACGCAATTATACCTCGGCCCTTATGACGTCTCGTTAACTCCGCCAACCCCCCAGGGGGGACGCTGCATTACCGCTGCGCCATCACGCCGGAAACCACGCTGAGGCACCGCGTAACGCTTCGGAATTGAGAAATATATTATTCATAACTGATTCGGTGAAACGAAACTGAAATTCTGGCTGACTTGGGGCTAACGCTGGCTTAACGATTGGTAAGGTGCGAGTGCTCGGAATCGCGCCGCTCAGGGGTGGTTTCTTCGTTCAAGGTAATTCGAATGCTTCTGGCCGAGTACACGCGGGAGCTCGCACCCCTTTGGTATTTTTATTTAAATGGTATATTTAAGAGTAAAATATTTCATCTTTGATAGGACTAAAGTGTTTTTATAATGCGAAGGGTTGTACTGTGGAATTTTCCTTTCATTGTGAAGCAGCTCTATTGGCAGGATCAGAGTCGAGTTGTTAATATTTTAGTGAAAAGTAGCACGTAAAACACCTGAACGGGGACGACTATGGACGACAGTGATTACAGTAAATTTGTGTAATTGCATCGATAAAATCCGACGGTGCGCTGGTAGCCAGGGAAATGGAAACGAGGGAAGCAATCGGTGGAGTCGATTTCGTTGAACAAATTGATCTTGGTAGGCAGAAATTTGCGGCAAGGTGCGTGATAAACAAGCCGTCGTTTCTACTGTTCTGTGAAAAGCGTCATTGCGCGGCACGTATGTGCGATTACGTACGCAGATAACGGTAATGGCACCTGCAACCGTGACATGCTACACTGCAACAATTTCCTGCGGCACAGGTATTTACCGCGATGAAAGGTTAACTAGAATACAAGAAGCACAGCTTGTAGCGCCACCGATTGCGCTGACAATTTATTGCAGCCCGATTGAACCGTTCCCCGTTAACGGCGCATGTTTAAATATTTAATTGGTCACGCTATAATGAAGAGTCACACGTCGATTCCGCGTCGCAGGAACGGCGCTTTTCGCGCTCCAAAACATGCAAACGCCGTGGGGAATTATATCGTGGAGTTGTCACATCTTGGGAAAGGCAACGCACCCCTTACTTACACGAAAGAAGGTGCCATTACCTTCTTATAATTCCTATGCATTTCGTAATTAGTCACTTAAAAACGTCATCGAGCGCTTCGTCCACGAGAAGTCCCGACGAGAATGGTGTCATCGGAGTGCGCAGCAAATAGGTGTTTGTTACATTGAATCTTTTAATCATTTGCCGCTCCTTCTACCTACAATTGGGCCTAAGTAGTTATGCAGAAAGCTACCAACCCACAAAATGACAAATATAGGTAAGTTAAACGCAGCACGGATCCTATAATTATGTCATCTTAATTTTGTAAAAAATTACCAACCCATATAGCAACTTTTACATTATACAATTATTAAAACTACCATGCCATAGTTCCATTGTAGGCTTGAAAAATAAAAGCTACAGAAAGTTTAGAATAATATTAATTATACCACTCACTATTATATTAAATATCCCACTAAAAAACATTACTAAACAATAGCAAGAAATACAATATACCTACCCAATAAAACTAAAGCTACTTTTCTTTCTCAATTAACCCTTCGTGGTCACACGGGTTGTATTGCACCCCAAGAGCAATTTTCGATTTGAAATGTCACACCTTTACGTCTTCCAAAGGGGATGTATCGCAAAAAAAATAATAAAAAATTTTTTAAAAAATCGGTTTTTTCCCACAACCATGGAAAATCGCTCATTTTCAACTACAAATTTTATCATATCAAAATTTATATTTCTAGAAAAAGACTATTACACCATGACTGTATAAGTATTACGAATGTACAATTATCACTGAAAAGTTTAAAGATTCACAAATACGAAAATGGTAACTCAAGAAATGACGCTGGAGTACAATGAACCTCGTGTGACCAATTTGTGATTATAAGAAGGTGCGACCACGAAGGGTTAAAATCTTCAAACTAAATTTACCTACTCAGCTTCAGATCATTGAGGGTTGGTAGCTTTCTGCATAACTAAGTAGGCCCAATTGATACTAAAATTTAATTCAGGCTTTGCGCTCTGCAGTATGTCACGGCTGTTTTTAATTCTAATTCACTCGTGTCTCCAACACCGTCCATCGAAGCACAAACGTACCCCATATTCACCCCAATTTAAATACACGAGGACTGCGGGTTCACAATATCCAGCGGTGGCCATAAAATTGCAAAAGTTAATAATTCCCAGACCAACATCCACGGAACGTAATAAGCCGCGAGCTTAACCCGCGTCCACGTGTGTAACGCTTGTGCTACACACACGGGGGGAGCTACCCTCGCCGTTGCGCGAGCGTGCTCGTGTCGTCTGGGTGGGAAAGGGATCGCCGGCCAAGGCTCGATGTTTTTAATAAGCGGTCGACCTGTAGCTCGTACTAGATATTACCTTGACAGCCCTGACGTTGCACCCCCGCAACACCTTTCCAGGGTGTTCTTCCGTTCTGATGGCGGTCGAGACTGGAACACCGCTGAGGGAGACCATAAGGGGGTGCTCTACGTACGCTATAGCCTCTAATTAACTCACACCCACCTGGCCAAGGTGCACGGTGTCGAAAGTGGACGACATTCGCCATCGTAACGACGAGCTACCTTGTGGCAGTGGGGCGACGTACTGCTTGGAGGTAATAATCCGGGGAAAATTTCATTATACCGCCTCTGATAATTCAACCAGCGAGTTGATAACGCCGAGGAAGAGTTGTAACGTAGGATGGTTGCGCTATGGGTATATTCCCTCGATGGCATCCATGGGATAAATAAAACTGTAGGAG
The DNA here is from genome assembly GCA_947577245.1 of Andrena bucephala. NCBI lineage: Eukaryota > Metazoa > Arthropoda > Insecta > Hymenoptera > Andrenidae > Andrena > Andrena bucephala. Next base: position 92,607,836 of record OX387715.1, on the reverse strand, counting down.
TTACCCATACGATGGCTCAGTACTTCGTCAAACTTCGTTACGATAGTTAATTTTATACAGAAAGACGTTTGAATAAATCTAGCTCCCAACTTTCCATTACTTCACAGTCAGCTGGTCTGCTACCACGTACCTCGTGCGACGAAAAATAATTTCCCTCGTTAAAAGAGCAGGGAAAGCTGTCGATAAGTATCGTTATCTGGCAAGGTACACCTCTTCATCCGCTCTTATAAATGACTAACGAGTAGCCAATTACGGGCAACCTCCAATGGTCATTCTCTTCTTTGATTAGCGGCGTTTCGAGGGGATTGGGGTGTGGCGTAGGTCCGTGTTTATGGGTAGGTTTTCGAGGGTGGACGAAAACACGCCGCTGGTACGCGCGGTATATCGCACGGCCCTGAACTTTAGCCGCGATTAGATCGTCGTAAATTGCAATGTGGTGCACGTCGAGCATATCCATTGCCAATGGCCGGGCATTTCCATTGAATATTCTTTTCATGAATTACATACCGAAGAAACGTCCTCGCGCCTCCGCGGCGATAAAGCGTGACGGGAACGCCAGATATGTACAACCGTGCTAATGTGCGTTTGCACTCTAATCACGAGTGGGATGAACGGACAGATAGACGAAAAATATCGTCGCGATCTCGATACCTCGGCATGTAGGTACTCGTATTAGAGTCTGCCTTGTCGGGAGTGTCGCGTTCCCATGGATTTATGGCGGCCCCGATCTTTACTACGGGCTCCACCGTGATGTAATCCCGGTCGCTGTAACAACACTCTCGGATGGAAATTTGGTAGCCAACAAAGCAAGTGAATTCAGTCGACGATGCGATAATTAAGCCCCGGTTGGATGTTCGTTTCAATTACCGTAAGATAACGAACTGGGATTCTCTGAAATAATAGGTCAATTTCCCTATTTAATGTCGAAGGTATGTAAATTGAGGCGAGAATATTTAACAAGCATAGACGACTTATATAAAAGAACACAATGACTCAGTGTTTCAAACGCTTCCCGAAGAACTGGAAAAATCGAGATTTTCCTAACATTAAATGTATCGAGGAACTTTTTCAGTGCCGCTAATTGCGAATGTAGTTTGCATATTAAATAGTAGCATGTTCGCTAATGGAATACCACGAATCGAGTTATTGCTTTGCTGGCGTAATATTATCGTTATTATAAAATAGAAGAAATATTCCAGCATCATGCTTCACCTTCCTACGCACATAAATATATCGATACAATTTGTTCGTGAATCTACCAGAAACTATAACCGACAGTCTTACCCCAGAAAAAGAGATTCAGTTTCAATGTTCGCCCCTGAGAACAGCCGATTAAAGAAGTGGCCCGGGGATTTCCCAGTCGCGCCTTCATCAAGCACCCCCTGCTGTGTTACATTAATGATATTGATTCGGAAAAACACAATCAGCCCGATCATCTCTCTCTGCATCGTTCCTCCCTCGATCTTTGTATAAACTTTCCCATCCTCTGCCCTGGTATCACCCCCTACGCTTGCACGCATCGGAGTATTCGTTACCGGAGCAGTGTGCGTTTATTTCTCGAGCACGTACATACAGACAGACCCGGGTCGTTCATGTGCGTTCATTAAGCAGCAAGAAAGGAGGATCTCTTATTAATACCGTAGCCGGGGTTGTTTTTCGCCCCGAGACAGGGCGCCCTCCTTCCCCTTTCCTCATTTACACACTAATGTCTCGGTTGGCCGACCACCCGATAGATTTATCATTCGATTCGGGATCCTGTATCAGCAGTTTTCGCCGCGGAATTGCCCGGGAATTTATAACGGTTATTTTCCGCGGAATAATAATTCCGCACGGTTCCAGCGACCGGCTCGTTCCCCGAGGATTCATCCGAGTTTTGATAAATTACGCGGATCCACGCCGCGCCGCAGATTTATGGTGGCCCCGGCCGACCCGGAACCACGATCTACATCGTTAATTAACGTAACAGTCGCGATCGGTCCCGGTGATACCTTTTTTCCCCCGTCCGCCTCTCGTTTTCCTTCCACCGCGTCCTTGTCCCACGTTCCCTACGCTCGCGTTCCTCGGCCCGGCGAATCGCGAGCGGGCACCTCGGTGCCACGAAATCAATATCCTCTCTTCCACCTGCCGCGATTAATTACGTGCTAGTCGGACGGAGCGTCTCCGCGCATCGAGCGGTAATTAATGTCCCTCCGGCGGTGGGTCCGTCAATGGGGGGCATCGCCATGCGCGACGCTCCCCATCGCTTTCATAAGCTTCCTCGATTCGGTCTTTCGTAAACGCTCGTGGGACGTGTGGCCCCTTTGCGCAACCCGTGCGCCGTTGTAAAAATTCACTTCGAGCGAGATAACGCGAGGCGCGTTTTACAGAAGAAAATGCATGCGGTATAAATTCTGCGGCTGCTGGGTACGGGGTCATTGTTAGCGCTGGGAGGATCGCCGTGATTGATTAATTTCGCTGAATGCGCGAAGGCGTATGGCGTGACGTATTACGTGGTACGTTGGTAATTAGCTTTCCCTATAATAAACCTTACGAGCTGGGAGTGTCGCGAGTGACGTCTGTATTCCACCTTCTTAGGGTTAACTTTCTAAATTTTTACAACTCCGATAGAGTGCGAAATGAAGAGAATGGTGGAATCTTCAAACCCAAACGAGATATTAAACTCTCGCCCCTTGACGATTGCTTCGTCGACAGTGACGAAAACACCTGGTATTTATTCAACGTACCTTTTGTCGCCAATTTAGTTGCCGAAGTTCCAAAGATGTTTTGACCGAATAACCTATCGCGCGTTCAGGGAAGAAACTAATCAGACCAACGGAGAATAACGCGCGGTTCGATTGTACCGCTATTAATAACCAGCGCGAATGATGGCTTATCATAACCGACGCCTAAGAATCCAATCAGACCAGGTTTTTTACGCGTATCACGGCGATCTCGGGCATGCAGGCCAGTGAATGGGCCCAGCCGATTTTTAAATTCGGAGCTGGAGCCGTTACTCTTGGCCCGGGCCGACAATTCGCGGAACGATTAATCATATTAATTGCACGCGGCCCGTCCAGCCCGGCGTGCGAGGCACCGCGAGCTTAAGCTGCTTAATTATAAATTGTAATTAGCGCTCGCGCGGCCACGCAGCTTCGATTAATTAACGGACCGACCCCCCACTCCGCCCACTGGCCGGGGGCTCTTAATTATTAATTGCCGGGACCAGAAGCGCGCATCCGGCTGTTCGCCGCGACACTTGGTTCCCTCGATCCTTCCTTTCGATCCTCCTCTGGCCGCCGCGATCGTAAACGCCGTCTCCTTCTCGTTTTATCCATCGGCCCCGCGTCCCTGCTGGCACGTCGGTTAGTTTGTTTCACTGCGGCCCCTCCCTCCCCGCCGCGCTTTTATTATATTTTCAGATTTATATGCGCGCCACGGAGAGGATATTTATTGCACCATCCGCGAGACGCGGTGTGCTCCTCTCTTTTATCTGCCGGGGGTGTATGTTCGGTGGGTAGCTTCGGTAGAGTCATCAGCCGTGAAATCAAGGGAGAGTTCGAGAAGCTCTGTGGACAGTCAAAGTAGCGCGAGTATCCTGTTCTTGCTGGGAGGAAAAGGAGGTACGCGGGGATGGGAGGAAGCTACTTAGTTGGGGAATGGAGGTTTTTGTCTTCGGCAAGTGTTGCTTCGAGGATAGAGCTTCTGAAATTTTAAAATGTGGCAGTAATGCTGTGTTTTGAGTAGAATTGATTTCATTTGGGGACTCTATGTTCCGGTGGAAGTGTGCATTTTGGTGGAAAAGCCATCGATATGGATTAATCAAGAGTGTTGCTCTTGCATGTAATTGAAAATAATGCAAATATTGGGGATGATCACTACAAGTGAAATATTCTGTTCTTTAAACAATATCTTTTACCACTTTTGGAAAATTTATGTTTTTATATTCCACAAATAGTTCTTGGCTGTGCCTTTATGCTATATAAGAATCACATTTACATCTACTTCATAAGTTTGTTAATAATAATATTTGTGTTCATTGTGTATTCCTGAATCTTATGTAACATTACATGCTTAAACCTGTTTTTTTCTCGAAAACACTAAATCTGTACAGTAAACCATTGATACCTATATAGTTCTGTTCGGTTTACGAGTTTAAATTTAAAGGTACCTATTTGCTTATGATTTGCATCGCTCTGTTGAGATACACATATTATGTATAGGGAATCAATGAAGAGATCCGTCTTTCCGCCTTTCAATAACTGTGTGACCTTAAGTACGAACTACTATCTCGTACATCATAATCTCCGAATTGAGCAATTGGAATATTTGACACATTAACGATCATCGGATCAATAATTAATCACTGAATTAAGGGGCACTATGTACGTCGAATTTGACGATTAATTACTCGTCCTCGATCTGAGTGGATCGGTTTTATGTTCACACCTGGAACAACATTCCTTACCGCCATAACTTCGTTTATCGTGGAAGAGAAACCTTCGTTTGTCTAAACGACCGAAGTGTCTTAATGGAAGTAACGGAATTCGCCGAAGAGCAATTTTTAGAGTAAATGGACGCGATTTATGGGAGGTTAAAGGGGACTTAATTAGGCAATAAATTGTGGACCACTGAAATTACCACTGCCACTTTGATGTTTAAATGTACAATTAAAAAAATTTCCTACCATCTTCTACTGTCATTAAAATATATCACCTTGCTTCGCTCTCTCCAATGCAAGCATACACCGATAAAATGTCACTTTTTAGACTGTCAACCTCCTCCTTGATTCATATCATCAATCTAGTAGAGATCAGTCATTATATTAAAATAATTTAACATATCTATCTGTGACTATGACACGTTCAACATTCTTGTTAAATCACTGCCGTCTATTGGTTCAGAGAAGCCTTTTGCTTTTCTCATCGCCAGTAAATACACAGCACCACTCCCATTTCCCAAGTATCCACCTACCCACGCGATTTTCCGTCCTCTTAAAGTGTGACAATCTTTTCGAAAATGCCCTATATTCAAGTAATACTCAGCAGATAAATGCAACCAAGGACTCATCTCTTAGGAGACCCCAAAACGAAAACAGTCTAAATAAATGAGGTTGTATCTTTTGCTATTAATTAAAGACCCACTTTCACCGTACCGTTTGTGCTCAGTCCAAAGCAAACACACGTACAGACCACTGCTCCTACACGCGAAAACGGTTACAGCAGAAGCACGACATAAATCTGACAACACTAATGATCAAAGCTATTATAGCGCATTAATACATATCCCATTAAATAAAACAAATTCAAACCAATAGAAACAACCTTGTCCTCCAGGAAACTCCAATGAGACACTATGAAGACCATTTCAATTTCCAGGAGCAGACTTACGCATCGCTGTCAATCTCCAAATTTCGTCAGTGACAAGGAAAGTTAGGCAACCCAAAAATTCAGAAAATTATGCAACTTCGTGTGCAAGTAGAGTAGTTGATCCGTAACACAAACCCATTTTTTGTTGGTGCCATAGTGCGGTTTTAGAGGGTGAAATCACCCCTTGGACAAAAATGCAGAATACTCTTTTCGTGGAATATCTCGAGAACGGTGAGAGATATCGAAAGGAAGTTTAAACAAAACTTGCATCCGTTTTCTATATCTACAAAACTGCGTAAAAATAATTATCGAATTAAGGATTTGTGGTGGGGTTAACTTGAAAAGTATGGATATCTCAATAATTATTTTTACGTAGCTTTGTAGATATAAAAAAAAGATGCAACTTTTCTTTAAACTTCTCTTCGATATCTTTCACTGTTCTCGAGATATTCCTCGAGAAAGAAAATTCTCCATTTTTCGCAAGAGGAGACTTCACCGCGTAATACCGCAATATGGTACCAACAAAAAATAGATTTATGTTACGGATCAACTACTCTACTTACCCACGAAGTTGCATAATTTTCTGAATTATCGGGTTGCCTAACTTCCCTTGAGAAATCAATTCCCTGATTCTCGTCAGAAGCGTTCTCGTCGCCTGCTAAATAGAATACCTACAGATCCTTCAGTGGCGCCCCCGTTTGATCGTCGACAAACATGAAATTGCATCGAATTCTCACGCGATGATAGATCCCGATCTCGGGATCACCGCCATCACCTTCGTTATTGGCGTTCGGTGGTCGGCGGTGGACGCGGTATCGACGTCCGCGGCGCGACGCTTTCGCGAAAGGGAGCGACGAGTTAAGATTGTACTGGTGGCCGAGCTGAAAGCCAGACAGCCGGTGCCGCACGATCTGCTCGCGAGATCGAAAATACCGCCCGCGGCATTTCGTTATGTGTACGCGTCCGGCTGGCGCGGTCCGAGGGAGGCTTAATTATCGGCTCGGAGCCGCGGCAACGACAACTCGCGCGACACTCGCCGGACAATTAACGAGCCGAGTGTTTACAATCTAGCGCTTAGCGACGGCAAGTGGCAATCAACCGGGCCAATTAATGAGCGGCCGGCTTCGCCGTACCGCGTTCCCAGCTTAAATTCCTTAATTCGCGGCAATTATGCGCGGCCCAGTAATTAGCAGCGCGGCCGTTCGTCGAAGGGCGACAGGCACGTTTCCACGTACGTGACAGACCGCGGCTGTAAAGTGAACGGCTGAACGGTTCGTCTGTTTCAGAGAGAATTCATCTAACACGGACCAAAGTGGGTTCAGATTTCATAATATTCTGCTAGAGTTTGCATGGTTTTACGGGCTTGGCTTCGTTCTATTGTCAAGTTTTGAAGATTTTAACTGACACTGATGGGGATTTAACCCTGCTACGGCCTTCAGTTCATCTACGCATTTAAGGGGTTAGCCTTATTTAGGACGCTAGGAGTAAGGGGATTCTTGGGAATTTTTTTTCTAAGAAACTGTTAAGCGGATCTTTTCCAAACTTTCAGGGTATTTTAGTTCACATTCAAACAATAAAAATTAATTTTTACGTTACAAAGTGTTCGGTAGAAATGAAGATATATGATCGCGCGTCGGAGTTGCAAATTGGCGATTGTAATGGTGGCCCCATTTTTTCCCTGAAATAAAAAAACCAAGGATTTTCTTATTTCTAGTATAATTACATTGTTGATGAACCTAAGAAATTGATAAATAAATTGAATTGAACAACTGTTTTTCCATAAATAGTACGAAATATCTTGAGGCAGAATCGTAACTTTTTCTTTGAAGTCCCACCAATTTGCCAATTTTTAACTTTTTTTCCGATTGTTAGGTTCATCGACAATGTAATTATACTAGAAATAAGAAAATCCTTGGTTTTTTATTTCAGGGAAGAAATGGGGCCACCATTACAATCGCCAATTTGCAACTCCGGCGCGCGAGTCCTAACGAACGTGTTCATATATCTTCATTTCTACCGAACACTTTGTAACGTAAAAATTAATTTTTATTGTTTGAATGTGAACCAAAATACCCTGAAAGTTTGGAAAAGATCCGCTTAACAGTTTCATAGAAAACAAATTCCCAAGAATCACCATATTCCTAGCGTTCTAAATAGGGCTCCTCCTTAACGTAATGCGAAAAACTGAAAAATACACATATTAGCAACAACTGCCTTCCATTTTCCTCAAAATTCAAAGAACTCCTTAACGAAGTGGAAAACCGAGTGGGTCAAAAAAGACCCGAGGATGTGGTGCGTTGAGGTATAAAAATGATTTGATAGGTGTTTATCATAATATCATTAATAAAATTGATCAAATGCTCAGAAAGCGCGGCTACTTGCAGCACGTTATTTTGAAATATTTTTCTGTGCTACATTCACTAAATCATATTCCTAACGTAATGAACGTCAAATTCTGCATAATTATTTTCATAAATATGGTATTGAACGTATCACACCGTTAAAAATAAGAGTTTTAATAAATGCAGACGATAAAAGCGATAATGCAGGGATGCATAACTCAACGACCCTTCCAAATAACGAACTCGACGAAACAGTGGAAAAATAGCTAACTGTGACGTTTCATAAATGGTCAATATACGGTGTACACGCTAAGAATACTTCCGCAATAATAATACGCCTGGCGGAATTACAATGATCCGGGAACACATAACTTTTCGCGTTTCATTGCCCCATAGATATTGAGAAAACATTTGCTCGCTTGCACGTGGATACTTTGCGACATTAGAGCGTGGCGTTCGAATAGATTGACGACCTGGCGCGAACTAAAAATGCTGGGGCAATTATCGCGCTACTTCATTAGCCGATAATCAAACACATCCGACAAAAAGCACCGCTAGGTTCCAGCGATTTCATTACTGCTCGTAAAATCTTCTCCTATCCGCTTCTATGTTCTCTCTAGATAGCCTAGCCCGACCCGCCCCGCTTCCAATATTCAGGCAACCTCGTTTGATTCTGGCACGAACCTCGAAGTAGCTCATCACAAACTCGTTAAATGATCTAAGGAAAAAATTATTAATCACGCAAGCTGGCTCGCGATGGTCGGCCTTGAAGCAACGATTCCAATGAATTACATTAAAGTAAAATTTTTCCTGCGGATAGGAGGCTGTAACTGCCCGGTACTTAAATAGGATAAGCGATATACGTATCTTGTGTGCACGGGGAATAGCTTCATCTAATCTGCTGAATCGATTCGATTTGAAATCTGCATCTGATGGGCAGTTAGCTCGAAGTACCCTTTTTTCACCACATTGAATTAAATTGTAACCAGATATTGAGTGCGACGAGCGTCAGTGACGGCAAGCTTGGTGATCATTCATCATTAACGGGACAGTCAACAACCTTGAAGATAGCTTCTTGCAGTGCAGTCTATAACATGTGACGTTTCTCTTACAGGTGATCAGTACCGATACCGTATTAAATGCAGTGAACAGAGTATCAAATCCCAGTGATGTTTATTGAAAAAGTTGCCCAAGTTCGGGAGGCAAGTAATTTAAAACAAGCTTATATCGCGAAAACCACCGAAGAAACCTCGAAGAATTTGCACTACTCGGCTAAGCGGTACGTCGTGCTTGTCCTTCTCGGACCACGAGGAATCAGAAATGGAAATACAGTTTCCCATCGCGACAGCGACACGATCTCCATCACGGGTCGTGTTTTCCCGTGAAAAAAAAAAGAAAGGAGAATAGAGCCTCCCCCTCCGAGTAGACCCGACTCGAGGGGAGCCGAACGGGTAACCGGTCGCCGAGAAATCGCGAAACGCCTCGGGTGTTATCTATTATTATTTTCAAGCAGCACGCCTTCCTCGGGAGGGATCAGCTCCGAGGGACGTTTATAGTCGGCGAGTTACTTAGAATTCGTTTCGCCGAGTCCGAGGCGAAGGACGAGGCCAGCTGACTGGACGAGACGGTAAATTAAAGGTACCGACGATATCGCTCGTAAAATCCTCGCCCACGATCCACGTTCTCCTCGCTCGCGGATCGATCCCCCTCGCACCGCGAGCGTTAAGAGAGCGCGGCCGCTGTGGAACGGGTTAAAAGTGCGTGGATCGGGGTTTAGTGCCGCGATAATTACCCCAGGAAAGCGCTGCTAGCGGCCAATTATTGCGAGAGGAAGCACTGAAGCGGTGCCAGTCCTCGCGGCAGCACCAACCATGCACTCGCTTTATCGCCTGAATATCAGCGACGTTAGTCAGGTGTCGCGGAGTTATTTCGAGCATGCGGCTGTATCCACTTCGTCGATCATGGTGCCGCTCCTGTGTGCCCCGGATATGCCGTCGAACTACGACGCTTTTGTTTTCGAAAGGGCCTCCTCCGAGGCCCCTTTTCACTCGTCAAATTCGCTGGAAAGAGACCAAGTCTGATATACAGGTGTGGCGAGAATATGGAATTAGGTTTTTTGAAGTTATTAAGGTAAGTTGAGTCGATGGAGCAGGAGTAATATAGATAGTAAAAGCGCGTTAAAGTGCAGATCAATTGCTTCCCTAGGAGCCAAACAATTTAATGAATAACGTAAATTTGCTTTCATCTGTGTTTTGCTGGATTTATAGGCTGTAAAAGATAAGATGAGGTTACATTTACCCTCTTTTATAGAACAGTAGTGTACAGAATCGTATTTAAAATATATTTCTACGTTAATTTTTGTTTAATGTTTTGGATAATAAGATAGTAGAGGTATTAAGGGACAATGCAGCGAAAGTTTTTGAACATATTAACCTTTCTCCTCCTTGCAGAAAGGAGAGATTAGTTTCAAGTTGTGGGTGAGAGATGACTCGCTTTCTAAACTTTTATTCTATCAGTTAAATTTATAATATTTTGCAAGGAATTTGTATTTGTTTTTTTATTTCATTTATTCACTTTTGTATTCATTTGCTTTGCTAATCGACAGTAGGTAGTTTACTTTTTGTTTGAGGTGTTCTTTACTTGCTTAGCGTAAACAAATAAATTTTCAATAAATCTGTAGTTGTAAATAATTTTGCAGTCTTCTGTGTTATTTTTTCATGAGTAATTATGTTGGTCATCTCTCCTCAAAAAAGGGCGGACCATCTCTCCGAACGTCATCTCGGGATAAATGGTCAGATGTCGTGATTTCAGTTTTCAATTGGATTTTCAGCGAATATTGTCTTAAAGCAAATATCGACCAGTTTTTCTAGATCAGCATTAAATTCTCAATATATTATATTTATTCTGATAAAATAAATGAAATCAGTATTACTTTCAATAGCCATTTCATATTAAATGGACCGACTGTCTTCAACTTACCCTACACGGTTTCGTTATTGAAAAATACTGCTTCTGAAAATTGACAGCTACGTGTGTGGTCAAGTAGCGAACGTCGTAATGTGTCTACCCACGGCTGGCTGTTTCTACTTAAGCGTCGAGGATTCCAATACCGTGGAATGATAGTGTTTCTTCCACGTTTTGCGAAAATATCAGGAGATAACTGGTTACAGATGATTTACGTTATACTTTAATTCACGCCTGAAATCTGCCTCGCTAATTTCCTCGGAATATTCATGGGCCTGCAGAGAGCAGACGCATATATACAAATCGCGCGATGTTTTATTAAACCTCTCCGATTTTGTCATGCGTCCACAGGATATGCTCGACGCGATGCTCCGCAGGCATCGATATTTGCAAAATCACGGAATGCTTTCGAAACGCAAAGCTCGTAACTTATTTCGGCCCTTAATTTGGTATTCCGCGTGGTGTGAATTTAATAGCATGGTTATGGGCGATTTGTATGCGCCGTGGCCAGCGATTCGAGGATTTTTTTTTAGGAGTGAATCATCTTCGGTCGAAGCTCCGATGTTCCCGATCGGATCGCGCCGGTGACGGACGCGTCCTTCTCCGTTCCTTTGATACGCCACCGTCGATTATGGGCGTATTAACATTCCAGTATGTTCCATTCGTTTCTTCCGCGTCTCGTAAAGCCACGGATTCCTCCGTTCGCCCGTTCGCTAATCACTTAGAGGCACTTTTAACAGATTCAATCAATGTTTCCGCGTGCGGCGTTTCCAGAGCGAATTGCTTCATCGAAACGGCAGGCCTGTCCCCGTTCGCCGTCCGAAAAGTCGGAAGAAAGCCTGCTAAAATAATCGCGGCCTGCTGGGAACAAGATTTTCGAACGGCGCGAAGATTCTGGAGCGAGGTCGAGAGCACGGGATGACACGGTTCCCTGGGATTCCAGAAAAAGAATTAGTCACGCAGACACGGCGTTTTCCTACTCCGCTGTGTCCGTGCATAATTTAAAGGTGGCGTAATTAAGCTACGCGTTCGGCACGGTGTTAATTGACGAGGAGACGATTACGGCATATCGTGAACAAGACGCTTCGTTAGTCACGATCTGCGTCATTTGCCGCGCCTGAAGGACGGGCAGCGCTGTCGAACTGCTGAAATATTTCGCGGAAATCGGATCGAAAGAGCAAGTAGAATCAAAGTACGAGGAAGTTTGAAGAAGGGGAAGATGAAGAGGCCCGAAGAAGCATGTAAAAGTAAAGAAGCATATCAACTATCGTCTTGCAGAATAGTTTGAAACATTATCAAAAGTATTGTTTGAGTAATTCTTTGGAAATTAATAGAGATATGTTGAATTTCCGAGAATAGTTACTATTTCTGGAAACAAGAAGCTTACATTCAATAATTAATCCAGCTTTCAAGCTCCTTCAAGAGTGTCACAAGTGGAATTAACGGGTCGCAGAAATGTTGCTTAATAAGAAACAGTCGAGTCATGTTAGACGTCTTTTAAAGATGGAGAGTTTCGCCGATTAACGCTGGTAAAAAATAAATAATCGGCGAATAATGTGGAGCAGAGTATAGGACTGGAATCTGAGGACGCCGGGGGTGGGTGGGGGATCTGGCAATAATATTTAAAAATAGAGACGACGCGGCGCGGACGATGCGAACGAAATAATAATAATAATCATCTCTGAAATTAAGCCGGGCCTCGAGACGCAGGAAAGTTCGCTAGCTGGCAAATTCGAAATGTTTCGCAACAGGTGTTGCGGAAATTTGGTACGTCCGCGGCTGAAACTTAAGCCGTGCAATCGTGTAACACGGGGGAAACACTTGTTGCCAACAAGTTTGAAATTTACCGCGCCCAGTGCGGAAAAATGCTCCGCGAACAGTTGCGCCCGTTTCTCAGATGTTCGACAGCTGCTGACTCAGACTATCCATTGCGATGCTCTCGTAGCATTTTTATGCAAAGTGGCAGATTTTCGGAACTACACAGCACAGTTAAATTACACGATCTCAAATATTTTGGGATACTTATCTGAGACGAAATGTGAATCGCTCTAAGCATGCTGCATCGCTGCACCCTGCGTTTGAAGCTTGCACAGTACATTCCAATCATGAATATTGAAGATGAAAGAGTACTAGGAAATATGCTAAGACCTCCGAAGTTTATCGACGCTGCGCAAAGAGCCTTCCGTTTTAATTGCGATGCTAGTGACATAAGTGTAAAATTATCAGACAGGTATGAGAAATCCACTTTTGCAGAGAAACCCTAATTGGAAATGTACTCTGATCAGCAATCGGTTCATTCAAACTACGCGTTGCACTTCCAGGCGGAACAGACAGATCAAATCGAGGGACAAAAACAATTATTTCTGAATGTATTTCTTTGCGCCTATAGCTCGCTCGTTAATTGTGCAACGCTTGCGCGGGATCTGGTACATTGTAACGATCCACAATGAATCGTTTCCGCGCGCCGAAAACGGCGCTGCCTTTCCCACAGGAATCGCCGGTGCATAAAAACCAAACGACGGAATAATTGCCGGCCGTCAATTCTGCCCGTAACACTTAGCAATAAAATCATTTACACGCGGCTCGTCCGTTCATTATGATCCATAGGAATCGCTTTCTCTCGCAGCGCGCCGCGGCGCGCCGAGATCAGCCGTTTTTGCTGGATCGCTGGATCACGTTTCTTCAAACAACGATCGTATCTCGTGACTCTGCCGATCGCCGGCTCGCTCCAACTCGCGCCAGCTCCACCCGTTCGACAGCAATCGTTCGCGGATACACCGGGACAATGTGCACAGTAACAATGCATGGGATAGTTTGCCAGAAGGTTGCGGGGAGGGAAAAAACCGTTTCATTAATCACTTAAACGGCGAAGCAGAATCGCTGTTAGCCAAGCTCCACGGAACGTGTAAAGGAAACGGATTAGGTTATCACGGGGATGATAAAGAGCCGTTTTGGTAGGCGATCCAGGTTGATACGCGATGTTCAGCGACTGACATTCAAAGGAACGGTCATTTTGTAGTTGGTCGAAGAAACTATAGTACGAAGGACTGGGAACATTCTTGAGAATGCAATTCAACACTAAACGTAGCGCTCGATAATTCTATTATTCTACCTGCTCTTCTGTGGCTCAGTATTTTGTATCTATAGTAGAACAATTCGAAGCCAATTATAAGTATATTCCGTATATAGTGAGTAATGAAAATATTCGGACACTTTTTAAAATCGCATAACTTTCTTAAAAGTAATCCAAACGACTTGAGTTTTTTTAGAAGCTAGAAGGATTAGTTTGCTAAGTTTTATGTTTCGTTGTTTTAGAAAAAAAAAACTTGGGCGGAATAGAAAAAAAATTAGTAAAGATCGTTTTTTAAACGTTTATAGCTCAGAGCAACATTAACCGATTTTAATGAAATTTTAGGCATGTATACAACTTACTTCAATCTACAAACGGGTTTTTTGAATTTTCATTACAGGCTCACAAAAAAAGTTTAAAAAACGACCTTTACTATTTTTTTTTGCTCTATCGACTAAATGCATTTTTTTCAAAACGACGAAACACGTCACTTAGCAAACTAATCTTTTTAGCTTCTCAAAAAAGCTTAAGTCGTTTGGATTAATTTTAAAAAGTATCCGAAAATTTTCGTTACTCACTGTAAATACAATCCTCCAACACTTTCGATATTAAAATTTAATGTTATGAGTAAATTCCTTCCGTCCTCAGTTTCGTTTTCTGAGCTCCATGTAACAAAAAAGTTAACCTTCCCCAATATTTCTCCCATTAAATAGTGTTCTTAACGAACCCGGCTAGCCTCATCAATATTACGCTAGTTCTGCCAGACAAATGCCACCTCTCTGCAACAAAGTCACAGAAATATTAACGGCGCGAAGTGCAATTGCCAAATCGTGTTTCGCAACAATCGAAAAGGGATCACCGTTCACGCCGACCGCTAGCGTATGAAAGAGCTGTATCACGGCTCTTCCTGAACGGAACCGAACGTTGGCCGAAATAATTGGCATCGAGGTTCCGCGTAGACCGGCGCGAGCGGTGCCACCGATTTAATCCCTCCCCCTGTCGCGATGCAGCGCGCAACATTTCCAAGCGTTCCGCGGCGATTATAAATGGAATGGGAATCGGCAAGGTGCTCCCTGGATCCGCGCAGAAACGCCGAAGGAAAACGTGGGAACATCTCGCGGGCGCGATAATTCGTTCCTTTTATCTCCGCTTCGGAATTACGCAATGGACGGTGGCTTCGGGGCCCGTAGCGAGCGGCGACGCGCGCGGTCTCGTGAAAACGTTCCTACCGGAAGTGCGTACTTTAATTAAACGCTGTTTCCTGCCTGTCATTAACTCGACCGTTCACGGAGCAGAGCGCGATCAGAGCAGCCATCGTCGCGAGCCAGTGGACGCGTTTTGGAAGTGACTGCGCATCGACCGACGATGTCTCGCCGCGCAAAGGTGTGCCATTACCGAACCTCGCCGACACTCGACTCTACGGATCGCGAACAGTTCTTTGTTTCACAGTGGACCACTGTTCTCGAACAATTCGCCGTGACTTCGCCTCTGAATTAGGAACACTAACACTCCGAGTGGCGCTAGATTTAAAAAATACGCCCCTTCAAGTCTTTCAAACCTTTTCCTAGCAACAACTTCTGTGGAGAAAGTTTTGTGTAAAGAGCACTGCGAGCTTGGTTCGAGCATTTCGATGCTTTCGGGAAGATATGCAAAGTGAAAACACTCGGGTTGGAAATTCCTCGGCGCGGAAACACGCCGACGCCACCGAGGTGTTGAATGAACATAGACTTGCACGCTCGTGAATTCTATCCCAGTGAGTATGTACGTTAAAGCACGGGGTCTCTGCTCGAGGACGTTCCGTTCGGTTATCCGGACTTGGCTTGTTTATTTTTACGTTATGCGGGAATTACGTTAGCCGGTCTTTACGATGGTTAGTGTACCGAGGCGATTTCTGGCAGCGGGGTGGCTGACGTTTCGCCAACTAAACGCCGGCGGACACCGCGCAGCGTACTTGAGCTATTCATTCAGACCCGACGCGCTAGTATTTTCGTGGCACTCATTCCCTATGGCCGTGTATCGAGGAAATTCATAACTTCGTTAGATTGCCCGCTTTCCTCGGCGGGTATGCGCCCTGAATATCTCCCAGCGATACTCGTGTGAGGTATGGCCGCGCTCCGAGGCACTCGATGAGCGCATCGTTCCGACCGAGAAATGAAAATACCGTTTCCCTTGACTGTTACCGTTCATTGAATTAGAGCAGGCCTGTTTAATGAAGAACGACGTTTTAAATCGGGTTTATTTATTCCCGAGCGTCGGCAGCTGTAAATTTCCGCGCAGCGGCGTAGACGCGCGCGTGAGATAAGAATTATTATTGAATATGCGTATAATTTCGCAGTGACAGCTTCTCAGCGGTAAATTATTTTGTCATCGAGGCTCGTCGAGCGACGTGCTTGACGAAAGCATGATAGCTGGCGTGTTGAGCACAGATTTCTTAATGTTTCGATGGAAGGCGAGGGTCTACCTCCCTCCTGAAAGGATTTGTTAATACGTGTTTCGACGATTTATATTGCCAAGGGATCAATCATAAAGTGCACGAGCAGCTAACAGCTGACACCGTTGCGGCGCTCGTAATCGCGAATTTTATACTGTCTAAAGCAACGTGAAGGGGAGTGCACGCGTACGATTGCTCTCCCACCTTCTCCACCAATTACATCAAGTTAGCAGTCATCTTGTTCTTCTGACTTCATTTTCTGCTATGAGTTTCTAGTCGTGCGAGATTTAGTTGAATAGCAATGGAGGCCGATTATGTTCGCCGAGTTTGTTTAGAATTAACAAATCCACCAGAGTTATTAGTCCGCTAGTCTCATTGTTACGCTTCTGTTTTAAGAAAATATGTGACTCCTTTTCTTCACGTGTCAACTATTCCTGCGTTTCGCAAGAGCCGCATTAAATGTGTGCAAGTAAAGAGTTTATAATAAGGAAAAGCCTAATGTATAATTAGTTCTGGCAACGTGTCTGTTGCTCTTAGTTTAGATCCCAAATAATATGCGACCAGCATCACGCTTGAAGAAACAATAATTATTTAACGCGCAAATCTAAAGCAACTTCCTGAAATTTTTAAATCAATTTTCTCAATTCGTTTTTAACTATTTTTGATAATGTACTCTGTGGAATATGTCGAATAAAAAAATTCGTATCTTCCTCAATTCTTCCTGAAATTTTTAAATCAATTTTCTCAATTCGTTTTTAACTACTTTTGATAATGTACTCTGT
Organism: Andrena bucephala; assembly: GCA_947577245.1. Lineage (NCBI taxonomy): Eukaryota > Metazoa > Arthropoda > Insecta > Hymenoptera > Andrenidae > Andrena > Andrena bucephala. The sequence continues at coordinate 92,590,902 of OX387715.1, read as the reverse complement.
GGAACATGTCGAAGAAAAAATTTCGTATCTCCCTGGATTATGATCGTAAATAAAACAACACCTTAATCTAAAATTAGCAATAATTCATAATCCTTCTATGAACCTCTAATTAAAACTGAGGCGTTTGGAAGGTCTGATAACGAAGGATTAATTATGGACGCGATATGATCGCCCAACGCTCTTTATGTACCGAGATGTAAAAAATCGACATACCAGCAGAGGGGACGTTTTCAATGTCACGTCGCTGCAGAAGCGTTCTAAGCACTTGAAGCGATCTTCTCGTGTCCAAAGGTGGGTCAGTAATTTCTCACTCCTATGCAGAGACACTCGCAGGGTTTGAAATTTTCATCGATTCCCCTGACAGATCAGCAAGTCATCGAGCCCTCGAACGGTCGAATGGTCGTTGCCAATCACCCACTTTACCTCAGAAATATACCTCACTGTTTCTTTCAGTTCTCTCTCTCTCTCTCTCGCTCGTCCGATACGCCACCAGCACGCCGATCTCTTTCTTAATGGAGCTAATATAAATAGATATCGCTAGCAGATAATAAATGTGATTAAATACTCGCGATACGCGGGCTATTTAAAAGGGACTTATTTCTTAATAGTACCTAATCTTCGATAATCGATAAGCAGCGCTTTCCGTTTCGACACTGTTACCGTTCAAATCGTCGATACAGCTAATCGAAGTAATCTACGAGTTTCACTACGCGCCCGTTGCATAACATTTAACACTGGCTGTTTATCGTGGCACGTTTCGAGCAAAAACTTAAGGCCGATGGTGCGCCGACACTTTTTGCACGGGTTACTGATCGCCTCTGCAACGGCAGTAAAGTTTTACAAAAGAGTCCCGACACCGGAATCTCCGGCGATCAATGGCTGCCGGGAGGTGAAAAAAAAAAGGTACGTTTTCCGATAAACGTTTTATTCACTGTGCACTTCTATTTATAACACTCGAAGACACGAACTTTCTCTTTTGTCAATAGACGGAGTGCGTGACGGGGACAGTTCCGCGACGTCGAATTCTCTCGCGCCCAACGAATCGTCGCGTTCAACTTTCCGAGGGATCCGGCAGCAAGCCCTCGCCCGATAATCCCAGCTGTTCTTCAACGCGGTACCAGGAGCCCTCCTCCATTTCCATGGTGAAACTTTCCTGACTGGATCGACGATAGTCTTATATTTAGAAGGGAAACGGCCGTCTAGAGGACACCGGCTGAAACGCGCAGCGTCATATGGAGTAAAGACATTGGCCTAGGTCAGGATCACCACGTGATGACTACGATGACGTAGATCAATACTCCTTCCCCCGTGCAGGAGCGAAACGGAGCCGCGGTACCGTATCCAATAACGTCCCACTCTTCATGGAGAAGCTTAAGCTTTCCCTGCTTTATCTTTAAATCATAGAACGTCCAATTTCAATGACGACGCAGTCAAGGTAACCGGACGGCCACGCCGTGCTCCATATATCCGTTGGTCACTCAGTTTTTCCAGACCGAAGGACGCAGTAGGTGGTGTTGAAGAAGACAGCCACTCGCGTCTGAGAACAACACCTCGTCTTGCTTCGGTTCTCGACGCTCCGTGAGAAACTTACGACGGTGTTCTCCAAAAAAAAAAAACGGTCCTCTTCTGTGATCTAGCTAAGGTCGTCGGTGGGCTCGGGTGCATGGGCCGAGTCGGTGGAAGATGCTGCGCCGTTGCGCGTCGGATCACGGGCGAAATCCGGTGGCCCAGAATACGATGAAAAGGCGCGCGCGATATCCTGGTTCGCGATACGGCGCTCAACTCACGTGGCGGTGTGGTCCGAGCCTTCGTCGACGGTGACCACTTCCTCGGGGTTTCGGCCAATCAGCGGCGAGGCAGGATACCCCGGTGAGACGATCGTGGCCGCTCGTCGGCGCTCGGCGGCGCTCGGTAGCGGTTCGTCTTCGTTGCACTCACGTGTGCCGCGTGGCCGACGACGCACGGTCCGTAACCACTTTTCGGACGTGTCCGCGGGGACGCTGCGGAACGGCCTGGTGCCCGCGGGGCCGGGTCCTGTCGGCTTGGCCCGCGACCAGGTCGACACGGACCGTCCAGGGCTTGAACCCGTTGTCCTGGGTGCAGAAACACCGCTTCCTGGTATCCACGCGTGAAAGCACGCGCTGCTTCGCATCGAGCGTGCGCCTCGTCCAGCGTCCGACACGATACTACCTCTCTCCCCTTCTTCTCTTTCTTTCTCGCTCTCCCTACGCCCCCTCCACGGACACCGCTAGCTGTCTCCCTCTGGCCGCGATTTCTGCCCGGCGTAGAGGGAGACTTGGTAGCCGCTCATTAAACAAACGCCGCGATGACGTCAGTATCGCGGTACCATCGAAAATCAGTTGTCGCTGCCGCGGCACGGTTTATCGATCTCCGAGATCCCATCCCGCGGCCGAGATTGCTCGCCCACGGCCAACTTTCCGGCCGCCCGGTACCCATCGGTATCGTCGCGAGGCCCAGCGAGTAGCCGCCTTTCGAGCATCCGGGCGATCGCTCAATTGGAAAGTCTCGTGACGATCCTTTGACAGGTATTTCTGAAATCATCCGCGTGGATGGCTTTCGCTTCCAGAGAATTCGATGCGGCTGAATGCTTAATGATTGTTTGACGCGCGGAAGGAGGGGGAAGACGAGTGAACTCATCCGCGAGTGCTTGCGCGCCTGTACAATTGCGGGTACGATTAGCGACACTCTCGGGCTCAAGTATTCTCGACGTTCGGTGCAGCGGGAGCAGGGAGCCCGCGTACTTGCCGGGACGCATCGGTAAAAGTGTATTAATGAGTTATAAATTCCATAAGCAACGCACGCAACGCGATAAACAAACGTTTGGCCTGGTACCATTCGCCTACTGACAGTCGCCGCTTCAACCTATAAATAATGATCCCAGCGACCGCTGCGCGATCTATGCTCGCCGTATCCTCGATTTCTGCTCGAGAGAGAGAGAGAGAGAGAGAGAGAGAGAGAGAGAGAGAGAGAGAGAGAGAGAGAGAGAGAGAGAGGAGAGCAGAGGTTGGTAGCGTTCATTAAACAAACGCCTCGATGACGTCAGGAATAATCGCGATCCCCCTTGAACAGTACTCGCGTAATTCGCGCCTGGGTGTGTTATTGATACTCGACTCGAGCCACAGAGGCTCGTCGGATCCTTCGGCTGTTGCCGTTGACGCAACCGAGCCAGCGGATCGCGCGATGGAAACGCGGAGGAAGGACGAGCAATTCGGCTGGCGCTGGTATTCGATTCTAATTCGTCGAGGGATTTAAGGCAAGCGGCGATTCCGCGTAAAAGACGGATAGCTGGGAAGACGCGGCAGTGGGTGGTCCGTACGGAGCATCCGTAGCTACTTGGAAATGGATTTTGCCGCGTCTACAACGTCCACTGCTATTTAAAGATGAAGCGTACGGCGTTGTAGTCCCTCCTTTTTTCTTCCATCGCCGCCGCCCCGGCTCTCGTTCTCTTTCGCCTCCCGCGGCACGTGACTCGCCAGTGGAAAACGCCGTGAGTGCAAAGACACCTTTCACGCGATACCGCCGTAATAATCGCCAGGGCGAAAGGTCTCGCCACCTCCGACGCGGTTTCGTCCGGCTGTTTTGTAACGAGACTCGTAATAACGGGCCCACGATTATTTGAGATAAGTCGCTGATGCCTCGTGGTGAGCCGGGCGCAGTGATCCCGTGTAAACGGCGCCCCTGGCCTTAGAACGTTGCCTCGCTTTGGCAATTACCGATCATTCGTTTGCTCCGCGGTGCACGCTCCTGCCCGCGGCCGGCTAAATGATACTTGTTCGATCGCCGGCATGCAAACTCGAGAAATGTAATTAAGACGCCCGAGGTTCTGCCTTTCTCGCGGGGATCGGAGCTGCGCGCTATTTTTTCGCTGGCAGGCGTAGCTGTCGGAATGCTGCGGAGAAGAATGATGGGAGAAAGGGCTTGAATAGCTCGTGTTTCGATGCTTTACCGTAAATGCCTCGCTCGCACTGACCTTCTCCGTGAATTGTGCCTCCTGCCGGCTGGTACCCTCTGCTTTCATTCTTAATTCACTCGTCGACGCACGTGTTAAGGTCTCAATATATATAAAGCCTGCGTTCCGTAGAAATCGCTGCAACTGCAAGCGTCGGTTCCACGCGCAATCCACCGCGAGGCTCCCTTCTCCGCGTCCAGCATACCCGGCGATATGATTTGATGCACTGCTATTAAAAACCGCCGCAGCATACCCGGAATTGAACTGCTCGCGTGATTTTCCTCGGCGCTGCCTGAAATTTCCTCGAGCGACAAGAATTACGAACCGGAAAGCTATGCACGTAACGACGCAGCATTAGCGCCTACGATAGTTCCCTTCATTGTCGGCTAGCGTACGAGTTATCGCCGTTCCCGTCGCCCGATCCGTTCCGCCTAACCGTGTAATTATTTTAAATAATTGGACGGCCGGCCGGGGCCACCGGGCAAAAGTTGTTCATTTATTAAAGCCCGATGCGCGCGCGAAACGTTTGTTCGCCCGAAATACCTGGCACTGTTGGCTGTCCTAAATATCTGCGCCCCGTCTCCGAGTATCGCCAGAGTAATTATTTCGAATAAATGGTCGGCCTCCTACGCCCGTGGGCAAAAGTCGTCGCGGAGTTAACGTCGAAGCGCGAAACATTTCCTGCCCGAAATAGCTGGCGTTCGCGTCATGTACAACCCAGCGGTGCGCTCTAACTTCTCATTGTTTTTCTTAGATCGCAAGGTCGGTTGAACAGCGCGCCGGACATGCAGCACCAAGGATTTCGTCGTCGAACCCAGTCGAACATTAACGAGGAAAGTCTTATTAAACGTGCGCCATTTCAGCGTCCCCCTTAGATATTTTTAGATCCCTTTCAGTTTTGCAACCTAGTCGATCGTATTATTCAAGTTCAAGCCGTTGCAGCAGAGATCCCACTGGCCGCCACTTTGTCCATTCCAGGGGGGGGCTACTTAAGCTGAGGATTTCTGCCCAAGGGATTTATATTTTTCCTCCGCAAACGGTGGTGACTGAATCCAAGTGACCCCTCGCCAAATGAACTGCTATCACTGCCGATTTTCAGGCATGATTGTTATGTAAAATCGCAAGGAAGATATCTCCCCGCAGGAGATGGAGGAAGGGGTACGGGTCAAATGGTTAAGAAGGGGGATTAACGATCATCATTAGCCGGCGGAAGGGTAAAAAAGAAGCTGAAATGGAGGCGGCAAGGGGAGCAGGGGGGAGGGCGATGGGGGAGGAGCGGGGAAGGGTGAACAGGGAAGGGCGAGGCTGTTTCGCGAACGAGTAATTTGATCGAACGGGGCGAATTAGCGACAGAGCGCAAAAGCTCGTCTAAGGAGAGCACGTAGGAGGAGAGATACCCCTCATGCTATAAACGTTCAGTTCAGAATTAGCGTGGCCAGCACATGCTAAACATTCAATAAAGCGCTCGAAAGCCGTCCGGAATAATCGTAATCATAAATAATCGGGCCTAAATATACGTCGAGGCACAGTAATGCCCGTGAAGCTCTCCCGCGTACCAACTGCTGTCCGCGAACCGTTAACGTGAACGGAAATCGGTCGACGGTGCCTGGACGATCCGTGGCTTCTTTCTTTCCCGTTTCTCTACCTAGCCGATTGGAAAAGGCTAACGACAATCGCGAAATGAATCGGCAATTTCCGGGGATCAATGGGCGAACGCGATGAATTATGAATGGATATTTCAGCCGATTCTACTGTATTTCACGTTATACATGGCTTTAGATCTCATTCACGAAGCAGCATTTCAAATCTAAGGGCCTTCTCGCTGGGGACTCTTCTGCGACTGATAAATACTTCAAATATGTTCAATTTCCAGCGGCGTTAGGTCAAAGAACCAAAAATCCACGGCTCAAAGGTTCGACACAAGGTGCAGGTAATATTCAACGAGCAATCTCGATTCGTAATACGAAGACTCTGAACTCTGTGATCAGAGCGATTTATAAAAAGATGTGGCACGAAACTGACCGGCGCGAGGGAGCCTTGACACTTCGTCATACGTTTAACTAAGCGTGTCCGCGATCGTCATTAGTACGCAATAATGGTTAATGGTTAGGTTTAGCATGTTCATCTCGCTGCAACGCGACGCTGGCGCTCGTTGTGCGCAAACGGACATATGGTCGGCTGGCTCGGCCGATTAGACACATTTGCATCACAATGCCTCAAGTCTGCCCACCGCGGCTCACGGCTCGCTCTCTTTCTCTTTGTCTCTCGCTCGTTCCGCTCCTCTCCCTCGTTGCTTTATTACGTGCTCGTACAGGGTGTAGCCTGCGCCAGCATAATGGCACTTAGCCCGCACTGAGAGAGAGAGAGGGAGAGAATGGTGCAGAGAAAAAAAAAGTGTTGCAGCTTTCGGTTAGCGCGTACCAGTCCGTTTGTTTACGCGGACCCTTTAAATCTTGTTCAGCGGATCCGTGAACCAAGTGCACTCCAAGAGTCCTCCTCGACCAGTCGACGGCACCACGGTGTCCTGCGGGCACCGGGATCGATGGATCTTCGAACGGAGGTGAACCCGTTCGAGTACGAAATGACGGTTGACTGCGAGAAACGGAACGCTCTCGAGACTCTAGTTGGAACGGGGTCCTTGGTGTTTGCATTTTAAGGAGACACCGCGGGGCTGCGGATTTTCTTTTTCAATTGTCGTGGATTATGCCGGGTCCAGCATCCGAGGATCTACGTAGGTAGGGTAGGGTGGGGCTGAAAGTCCGGCGGGTAAAAAGTCCCGAATTCAAAATCTCTATTCCTAAACAATGTATCGAGTTTTGCAGTGTACCTACTAAGTAAAAGGCCAGAAGAAACGGAGATGACCACAGAGTCGCCAGTCGCTCCTGGACGTTCGTGCGAATTACACGACGCCTTCGTTATTTTATGTATCGAAAACTAAAAGAAATACGTTGCTTTATACGAAGTAAACCACAGTTTAAAAGCGTATCAGCGAAGTACGTTAAGATTGTATGTTCCTTTAGTAATGTGTGCATGATATTGCTTATCATGCGCTTTTAAATGTGCTGTCCGATCTTTTATTCTCGTTCACTATCCGTAACACCCCTTGTCTTGTGATTCTCTCTCTCTCTCTTCTGTTGTTTCACTAGCTTTATTTCTGATTTATAATGTTTTGGGGTTAGGTTGCAAAACAGCAGATATGCTGAACCTCGCCCATTTATCACATAATTTATGTAATTTGTGGTGAATAAAGTCGAATTATTATTATTATTATTATTTATTTCTGAATGATAATATTTTCTAACGTATATATCGCAGAAACTATAGACGTACCATTGGGGCAGAAGGTCCCTCAGACTGAAATATATATTTTATTATTTGTTTTCATAATAAGATGGCCAAACTATAAAGAAATGGTGCCAAAGTCTTTAAATAGTGTTTCTATTTTAGTTGAACCATTTTTTTTTAGTTTTTAGTTCAAAGTTTACCTCTGACTTATATTTTTAATTTTTGGTAAAGAAGTCATGCTTTCCTTTCAATATTGTATACCAAAAAGAATTGGTTTAATAAATATTTGTTGATTTGAAAAGAGTTTTTTACTTATTTAGTTTAATATTACACGAAAAGACATTAGGGACTTTCTATCCTATGCAATGGACTTTTTGCCCCGTGCGTGGGGCAAGAAGTCTATTTTGCGTCGACTTCGTGAACGTAAAGCATAATAGTTATAGTTCATACAAAATAACACCAGATATCTCTAGATTGTTAGTACTAAATTTTACAAAGATTTATACGAAAAACGGGACTTTTAGCCCCAGCCTACTCTACTGCACGCGTTAATATTTCTGTTGCTCCTGATATTATGCGAAACTGATGGAAGCAACGGTTGCTTGGATTTTAGAAGAAACTTGAAGTTCGCACATAGCGATAGCTAATTTCAACGAGATTCACGGGGACTGATTAAGCCCGGGACACCGCGTGTATTGAAGCAGCTCTTGTAAATTTGAAATAAACAGTAAACGGGGACCAGTTTAGCATTCATTAGCCCGTTAACGAAGCCACAATACATTCCTCACACCAACGACCACTGCCGTCACCAGCACACGCGCGCCCGAAAGAATTAAGGCCCCGCTGGACAAACTGGTACCGCGTAAAATTCTGTGATGGAGTATATCTGATAACGTGCACAGCATACCGCGGCGACCAATGGAAAATGAGCCATCGCGTTCGCCTGACATGTTAACAACGATGCGGCCAGTAATTAAGCTCGAATTAATCGTCGGCCGGTGAGGCGGCATAACATTAACGCCTTAATTAGGTATTTCAGTGGGATTATGAAACTGTGTGCTCGTACTTTGCCCGGCCGTCCATTACCACGGAATTCTGCTACGAGCGGCCGGGCCGCGGAGCGCCGTTTTTCGAAATTACACATTCGGTCACGCTATGCTCGCCCTGGATCGCTGAGCATCGACCGACGCATGTCCGCGTTGCGTCAATGACTTTATCACTATGCCGCTTACGGATCCTTGTAATTACGTAAGGAGCGTACACGCGATTTAATTGATAAAACCTCTTCCTGGTTTATGCTCGGCTTATGCTACCTTCACTGGCGTCGTGCGTTACGACGAGCCACACTGTGGTAGACGCGATAGAAAACGGGAAGCACCGACCGGAGGTTCCAGCCGATCACGCGATTGGAATTTCTCGATCTGTGTTTTACGCGTGTGCAACGAATTTATATAAGTAGCTCGCGCTCCTTAATGATTCGGCGGTAGAATCAGGAGGATTCACGGGGATCATTAGCTTGTAACGTTAAATTGAAAACGACGGGAGTGATATTTAGATAATACTTCCAGTTGCAGGAGCTCAATTGAATATTAAAAGTGATAAGAATGTGTCGCGATATTTTACACGCACCCCAATTATTTGCCAAGCGATCAGTGAATAGCAAAGGAACAGTTGTTTTAATAAACGACGTCTACCTACCGTTTAAATAACAGACGGCTCAGTTGACTGATGCTCACAGAAATCGTCCATCTACCGTAATCCCTTCTGAAACCCAACCATCGTAACCGACGAGCAAAGCGGAAGAGGTCTCATTATCCCTTAACGAAGGAACGGAAGCACGAATCGCTTGATACAGCCCGCCCGTAACCCGAGCCAAAAAATTAACAAGGGCTTAATACGAAACGCTCCTCTCTAATGTCCCTGGACGTAGTCACTACGCTCCTCTGTCGTCGTGGCATCGATCAAGCCAGCCTATAATAGTGACGACGAACGGTTCCTTTCTACCCCCCGCCCGTAAGCGCACGAAGAAGTCAGGGTGGAGGGTGCAAGGGAGGGGGGGGGGGGGGCAGACCGATAGGACTAACCTCGAGTTAGAAATTAATTAGAAAAGTGCGGAGATACCGGGGTCTGGGTAGGAGCTGAAGTGAGGAGACGCGAGGGGGTGCAGGCAATCAACGAGCAGATGAATTAATGGCCATGCCAACTACCCCTTCGAGATGCCGTAAGAAGAAGGGCGCCCTCTAAGTACGACGCCGTGCAGGGTACGCCAAGTAGATTCTTATAACCGCTATCACCACCACTATCGACGTTCCACTCCCCTGAACTCACACAGAGCCACCGGCACCGTCGCCCTTCGTCTTCGGCCAGCAGCATTTCCGAATCTATCGGCCGATTTTCCACTTGGCAGTCCCTCTTTGCCGAGGAAAAACAATAGTTTCGGGTGGCTCTGCCCGGGGACGATTGTTCCGGCTCGTCCAAGGGTTATTAAAACGCTCTTGGGAATTAAAAGTGCAGCTGAAGACGACGAAGGATTATGTATGCTTCTTTAGAGGAATGTAAGTAGCAAGTATCTTCTGTTGTCTCTCATTTGTCTGCTTCAGTTTATATTCTGTATACCTACTGTACTGTTTTCGCGACTCTCAGAGAGAGAGAGAGAGAGAGAGAGAGAGAGAGAGAGATTGGCTAAATTTTTATTTAAATAAAATTTTGAATAATGAAAAGAAGTTAAAATAATTATTCGTCATGTGTCGAATAAAGTTCATTTTTTTATTCGTCGAGCGGTTCAACTTTAGCGTCGAATAAAATTTTTAACTTTAACTGTGGCTGTAACTTTAAGCTTAACTTTAAGTTTAAGTTTAACTGTACGTAGAATAAGTTTCGAAGACAGTTAAAGTTAACGTTAAAGTTACAGTTACAGTTAAAGCTGAGAATATTATTCGACGCACAAGTTGAAACGCTTGACGAATGAAAAGATTCACATTATTCGTCGAATAATCTAAAGTTAAAGTAACTTTTATTCGATCGGTTATTCAAATAATTTTTTATTTAGTTAATGCCCAACTCTGCTCTCAGAAGAGTTTAAAAATTGGGGTTAAAGTTGAATTTCAAAGTGTGAATTATTGAAATTATACTTGTGTTAAGTATCGAGATGATGGAGGTGAGTTATTTGAGTTTATTAAAAATCGTAGCAGGTTTTAGTGAAAATGTGCTGGAAGAATTTTATACAGCAGACCATTGCAGAGGCAACACGAGAGCCCGAACGTGGAATTACGTTGGCCCACCTGTACGTTTGACGTGAATGTCATAAGTGCTGGTTACGCGGTATTCGCAATGCAATTGGAGCGAGGGTAATGCTCGCAAGGTCCCTCAATATTTCATGGATAATTTCTCCCCTCGGGAAGTGATGCCACGAGCCCGGAAGCCATTGTATGAAAGAAGGAGCAGCCAAATCCTCGCATGTCCTGTCCATTGCCTCTCGTCCAACGGACCCTGGGGTGGTTAATTCATTGTTAAGTAACGTCCGAATGCGTTTAATGCGACCCCTTGAATGTCGCTAACGGACATCGTTCTTCCGTTTCGACGCCTTGAGCTTTCAACAATGCCCGCTCGAGCGACCCGAGAGTGAAATTATTTCGCGGAAAATCAGCTGAAAGGAACGCCAAACCGGGATGTACCGGGATATGCCAAAATTAATACAGATAAAAAGAATCGCCCACGTATTTTATCATTCGTTCCAAGAATTTGAAAATATTTCAAATTTATCACTGGGAACTTCGACTATCACACTATTCGTACGTAGTTAACGAAACACTGAACTATTAGGGGAGAGTTGCCAATATTGTACTGGTCACCTAAATTGTACCTTATCAATTTCTCAGTAATTAATAAATATAAATGACATCTGATGATAAAAATATCAAGTAAATGCGAAATAAGAAATAGAAACAAAACCTTTTGAGCTTACACCCTATTTTGTGCATGGTATAAACATTTAAAAAAATCAGGTATGATTGATGTAACTTTTTACCAGTTTATTTTATCTGATAATAATCAAACAATGCAATTTTGTCCTGTATTTTGGTATTTTTCTAAAAGCGGGTTTAATGTAGAATATTTTACACTCATTTTAAGTACATATTACATTCATTATAAAGTTTAAATTGATATTTATAAATAAATTGACTATGTTTCCTAAATCGTACCACTACGCTTGTACTAGGGCTGGGACTATTTGTCGAATTTTTCAGTATTCGAATATTCGAATACTTCAGTTGCTCAATTATTTGGCGAATATAATTCGAATATCCAAGTATTCGAATACTATTCGAATATTAAAGTATTCGAATACTAATGTATTCGAATAGTATGGTGTGAATTATAAATCAAGTTCTTTAGGTTCATTTGTCAGGGTGAAATCTTGTAAGCTAATTTTGACCCACTTCACACCATACTATTCGAATACAGCAGTATTCGAATATAGCAGTATTCGAATAGTATTCGAATAATAACATTCGAATACTCAAATATTCGAAGTTTATTCGTAGCATTCGAATACTTGTAAAATATTCGAATATTAAATTATTCGAATAGTCCCAGCCCTAACTCGTACCAGTAGGATTTGACAACTCGTATGTATAGGTTATGTACATATATCATATTCACAGGTTATTGCGGCCTGTGTGTGATCCATATACATATGTATATGTAACTGTATAATAATCATTCCTTTATGTTGAATATTTTCTTCTCTATTTGTTATTGATACTATTTTTAGTGGAAGTACGATTTAGGAGACCGGTTGCCTAAACCGTACCTTTTACAGTATGTGACAAAACGATTAGTAACAAATTAATTTGTTCTGAACAAAAGGTTAAGCGTATAATAGTAGGTGCCTAAAAGATCAAGCTATAATATCCGTTGCGTTGAAATTAGTACCAAATATGAAATATAACGTAAAATGTCTTAAGTGGTACGATATAGGCAACCCCCCCCCCCCCTAATTAAGAATCAAGGAATATTTACATATTACCTGCAAACTCGTCATTGCTCCTACCATTAATCACTAAATCTATGCAGAGCTTTGTGGCTAGAAGCAATTAAGCCTCGCTCCCTCGACATTTCGAATCGGGGCAGCGCAGTTGTTAAATTTACTATTACTAATAGCTGATAGGTATCGATTCATCATGTACTTTTGCATAATACGCTATTGTGTAAGAACCGTAGATATTCCTTGCACAATTAACCAGAGTTCCCAGGAGCCGGGGGTCTCCTTGGGCGAAGCTCGGACCGTTTCCACTACAAAATCTCGTTCGTCAATCTTCGCGATCAAAGACCAGCTTTCGAGTGGTCCCTCATTTTCTCCCGGATTAATCGATTTCAGTCACGAGCATGTACGTGGATCTCCAAGAGCACCAGCTGCCCTTCGAAACGAACGGCACGTACGAGCCAGCGAAATCGAGATTATAAAGCGTTTATAGCGCAGCTTCCCACCTCAGGGCGCTCGCTTCTGATCTGCATAAAAATAGGGGAACACGGCCGTGGGAGAAGGAGGGGCGGAGCGGGGGGGTGGGGAGGGCGCGCGCGGAGCGGGCAGGGGGGCGCAGGGGCCCCGAGAGGGGCAGAGGAGATCCTTAATACGAGATCAGATTATGATTTTGCGGGGGAGTCTGCTGGCGAGAAGATGGAGGAGAAAGTAGCGAAGGCCTTTAAGAGTTCCAACGGCGTGGATCACGGATCCGCGTCTTGTTTCTTTATCTCCCTCCGACTCCATCTTCGTTAATGGATCGTGGTAATACGCTGATCTTAAGATAATCGCGTGGAAGAAAAAAGTTTTTCAACTTAAGCTCCCATTCTTTTCTCCTCGCGGTGGGCGCGGGTACCCGGCGTGATTGCCGTGCCGTTTATAATTAGATTTTGTCCCGGTCTTTGGATTTAACGAGATTGAGCAGCAACTCGCGGAGCCTTGCTTAATCCCCGCGGTCGATAAGCGTAAACGTTAATCGGTTGGTTAATAAATACTAATAAATACCAGGTATAAAGATACATCTTGCTGCGGTGGAGAATCGGTCTTCGTTTAATGCTGCCCCTCTAATAACCGGGGAAAGGGTTAATCTAGCGCAAAGTAAGTCGTAGAGTAATACAGAGAATCCTGTTTATACAACTTCCACATAGTATCTTAAGTAAATCCCACTTTGTGCTGTTATTCGTGTACCAATTTTAATCATTTAAACAGAGGCTTCCTGCTTGAAGAGCAAGTAAAAGTAATACCACCTCCCTTGGGACTGTTTACGAAGCAAGCTCTATAATTACGAGACAAAATAAGCGAAACAAACCTCGCGATCTAAGATCACGCTTGGAGATCGAGGACCTAAACGCCGACACACGCGACGCACGAGCAATTTCCATCGTCCCCGTCGGTGGGATCGATCGCGGGAAGACAATCGCGCGAGGTTCAGCGGCGAAAACGCGGCGGACGCCGGGGGCACGCCGAAAGGTAGCCGGATATACATTCCGGCCGGCGTATAATCGAGAAGCATCGGCGGCCCATCTACCGCGGGTCGCATTATCATTGCCTCGAAAGCGAGCGTGCGTCGTAACACCCCGTGAAGCCGAAATAAGAAGTGGAAGAAAACGAAGAAGAAAGAGAATCGAGCGTGCCAGTATAATGGCGCCGAGATGCGAAAGGGCGAAGCTAACGATATATCTTGGACTATTGTCTTGTGGGCCGCGACAGTCGCGTCCATTATATCAAGATTAACTCTCTTATTCCCTTGGAGAAGGTATGGAAGGGCATATAAAAGTACACAGACTCCCGAGGGAAGAGGTGGAGGGCAAGAAGGTGGAGGAAGGTGGGTGTGTGTGGGGGGGGGGGGAGGGAGGTTTAGCAAAAGGAGGCTGCAGGCAGGCCTTATGGCGCGTACACACAAGCCACCCACACTTCCACGCGAGAGTACGAGAACGACGACGGCGAGGTGGACGACAACGGCGACGAAGAAATGGAAGTAGAGGTAAGGGAAGGACGGAGAGGACGGAGAAGAAGAAGAGGGTCAATGGTGTGTTCACGGTGTTCCTGAAACGGTGCACGGGAACGGGGGTGTATGCTAGGCATTCGCAGAAGAGGACATTATAAGGAGTTATGAGGTCCTGCCTCATACGTGAGCATCCTTGCCTCCGTCTCCCTCGCCACACTCTCTGTCCTCCCACTATCCTCCCTTTTATCGTTCTCTCCTTCTCCGTTCCCTTCCCTTCCTCTCCGTCCGCGCCACGGATCCTTCTACACAAGATCTGTGGTGGTTCTTAATATCCTCCCCTTTTAATGCCTCTCTCCGTCTGCCCTCGAAGTCCATCCACGAACATTTTTGCCTGCTGTCTTCTTCTCCTCTTTTATTCTCCTTTACTTTTTTTTTTTCTGCTCGCGGTCTGATATTGAGTTATACGCGCGGCGTATTTATCGTTCAAAATCCTCCTGCGGGACTCTAAAACGGAGTACACCGGGGAGGAACAGGAGGAGGACAGGCCAGCGAGGACCAAGGGAGAAAGGAAGGTTGACCTGCGTGTAGGTGCTCCGCCGAGGGAAACACAGAGGGAAGACGGATGAAGGGGAGGTAGCAGCAGAGATTAAATGCGTTCACCTATGCATGCTCACTGTATTTATGCGATCCCTTTTCAATGTGCCCCTTAACCCCGTCCAGTTGTCTTTACGCGAGCTTGATTTATTGAGAGCGGAGGAGTACAATTTCATCCTTTGCGCGGGTGTCACAGTTATGCAATGTTCTGGATGGCAATCTATATATTTACAGTGTACCAAATTCGTGGGGGGTGTGAAAACAGCCGTGGCTTAGTAATCTGGTGCTCAGGAGAGTTGAAAATATCTTCGCTAATTTCTCATAAAACATTACATCGATCTATATTTGCAGTACACAAAATCGTTGGATAGGTAGCAGCAGTCCCTTGAAATTACGCAATGTATCTACTCCGCGTAAAGAGTTTCGATTGAGCACGTCATAATTTCCCCTTGGAGGAAGGTCGATGAAGAAGGAGCACCCTGGTTGGCCGGCATACGCGATCGCTGCCGGCAGAAATCAATCACTTCCGTTCGACGAGCCCCAGGTTTGCCGCCCCTGCCGAGGAATGCAATCGCGGGCGTGTTTTCGAAAGGCCGCCCGGAGATCGAAACCGAAAGAATCTGTGGCGAGGTCGTGACCCAGTGAAGCCGACCCATCGAAAGCGGAGGGAACCGATGCGAAAGGGGTGGCTATTAGATCGACTGAACTGGATTCTGGTAAGTTTTACAGCCCAGGGTTATAGCCCTCCACGAGCACGCCCTAGAATCGCGACGCGCGTACCGACACAAAGTCCGAGCCACCACGTATCCCCGTTGCTAGAGGGGTAGCACGTAGCTGGTAGTAGTGGACTATACCAACCCCCGTGGTAGCTGCAGCCCGCTGACTTTTCGTTTCACCCTCACCTATAGTGGTTGGTACCCTTTACCCGCCACCCATGCTCTTCCCTCCCTCCGCCACTCCCTTTGACCTCCACCTCCTAGTCGACCTCCAGCCAGCATGCTCGAACCGTAGTAGTACACCGGCAACCATGAATGGGGACCACGTGTCTTTCTCTCTCTTCCCCTGGCTCGGTTCAATGCCACCGAAAGCCCAAGGATTCCACGCGTCGCAGCCTTTTCGACGGGCTACCCACGCGAGACTCGCGCCACGAAATTCTGGTGTTTCGGTGGACCCAAAGTTTCGAGGACTGGCGTTCGATTTGCTCGTAAGATCGACGGGGGGGGGGGGGGCGGGAGATTTCTGTGCGGGGGAGCTTGGACGAGGGCGTTTCTCATTATTGCACAGTATTACAAAATGCAACATGTGCAAACACAGTGTCCGAAAGTACCATTTCTATTTTTTTATTTATATAATTGCAATTTTCATAGGTTCTTTAGATTTGTTATACTCACGTCTGGTACGTGAGAGATGCCTAACAAGATGTCAGAGTGGGCTTACAGTAGAACAAATGCCAGTGAAATATTAAGAAATTCCTCGGTCGACAATTCAATTATAGCGTGTCAAAGAGACGGCCGAAACTGGCCACGCACCAGGAAACTGGGGCAAGAGGGCTAGACAAAGGGGCATTGTGGTGAATCTTCTCTTTCGTGAGGGAACCGCCAGCACCCTAAACAACGGCCGCGAAAGTGAAGGAAAAGAGATTAACGAATTCGGGGGCACCTCGGTATTTTTACGGTCGATTACGATGCTCGCTTTGTCTCGACTCCCGACCGTCGCCCTCAGGAATAAAACGAGGAGCATGAGTAAATAAGACAGCAGATCGGGATTCGAGATAAGTTTTCGCTTTCTACGGTCACACGAGCTTGAAAGATTCCTCGGTCCTGCGTCAGCTCCGTCAGCCTTCCGGGACGAATGATGGCAAATGAGTCGTGTGTCCTTATTTCGAAAGCTGTCGAAATTGGACTTCAGATGTGAAGAAAGAAAAAATGTACAAAACACGATTTATCGTGCAAACTAGGGACGCAAGCATAATATCCATAATTATCTAGAAATTATAAAACATCTATAATTTTGAGAATGCATTATCTGACAGGCGAACACAAAGTGGCTCCGTGCAAACGAGCTTCAAATCAAACTAACAAATAAGGGAAAAAGAAGGAAGAACGACAGATTCCACGTGACGTACCAAAGGAACCCAGGCGTCTTTCCTAAGCACATCAACATTTTTAAAAGCAGGGTAGGCCTCTAGACAAAGCCCCCGTGGTCCATTGAGCAAAGGGTCTTTGCATTCGGAATAGCAGTGAAAGCATAACATAGCTGTTTATCTTTTCTCAAACTTCCCTGTTTACTTCGATTTCCCAGCCGTTTTTCCTTTTCTTCGACGTGCGCCCGTGCCTTCCTTTTCCCGTCCGTCGCACTTTTATCGCGGCGATACTCACGGGGAGCAACGGGCCAGCACAGGTAAACAACGGACGAAGGGAGAGCCTAAGTGAAACTATCCGGGGGGGGGAGGGGGTTGGGGGTTGGGGGGCGAAAAATACGAAGACAAAGGGGCAGCGTGAATTTTCACACGCCCCAGGAGTTAACTGGGAGAGGGAAGACGGAATAGGAGGACAGACTGGCGTTAAGGGTGGCCGCCCGTTGCGACACGGACCGGTCATCACCTGGTCAATGAAACGAGAGTCGGTACTGGCGTCGTACGTTATTGCATAAATTAATTCGCCACCCTCCCGAGACCCTTCTCTTAATGTGCCCCCTCTGTACTCGAAGACTTAAGAAGGAACCGTGGCAGCTGATGGGAATTCTTACTGTGCCATTGAATAGGGCCGAGCGCTGATGCGCCGAGCTGACCATAATCCGTGCGGAACGATTACGACAAGCTTAATTATTCGTCCTGCGAGAGCACCATTGTCATGGAAAGCGGGAACAGATAGAACGACGAGGAGCGATGCTGGGACGATGCGTGAAGTGCCGATTCAAACTGGTCCGGGGATCTTTTCAACTTCCTCACGTATCTTGGCTCAAAGGTGACCAAGGAAATTAATGAAAAGGGAGAGGCAACCTCGCCTGTCGTTATTTAGAACGAACGTATCTGCATTTTATTGTTCAGCTTGTAGAACGAAAATATATATCTTATTGTTATAGGAAGTTTGCGTCTCACGGGTAATTTATGTTGGGATATTCTACCCTCAAAGAAACAAAGAGGAAAGAAAACGTTTTATTATATCCGTAGTACCTATACCTATGCATCGTTTGTTTTATTAAAATTGTTGCTACGTTGTGTCTTGAAAATGGTATTGATAAGGCGACTTCAACTCAGTAGCTACGAAAGGGAGACTTATAATGCCTTCCAATAAGTTAAGGATGAGCAAGAGATCTTCCTTGAGGGCTTCAAGCAACGTCCAAGTCTTCTTGGACACTTTAAGGAGATACCCTTGATTTTAGATTGCGGGTTGATGTAAATGGCTTGTTAAAGGGACATCTTGAAGATTCTCCTTTGTAACAAGTATACTTAAGACATTCTTTAAAACCTCTATTCATCAGAAATTTAAATACACTCTGTAATCACCATAATACATCAATTATTATAGAAGTTTGTCTGCCTTTAAATCCAAATTAAAATATCGTTCCTGAAATTATGAATTTTTTTACATCCACCTTTCACCAGACGAGCACTATTCAGTTACAATTTCCAAGGTGTTCCAATAATAAATTTAAATTTGTAGATTCTAATAGAACCAAGTGGTACGTAAAAGACAATAAGAAAAGGTCGAGGAGAGGTTTCATTCAGGTGACACGCATACTAGGGCCGTCCCTCCTCTCATCAGTTAATTCTACCAGGAAGAAGAGCCGGCCGAGGTGCTTTTCTCTCGCTCCAGAACGCCCGTCCTCTTCCCCTTTTCTCCACGCTTTCAGAACACTTTGAAAACTGTTTCTCACGGTGGCCGAAAGGGACCGTCCACCAGGTAAGCCCGATTGTGTCGTTCTCGTCGATTAGCTAGGGAGTTTTCCGAAAATTTGGGATCTGCATTATGCTCCCTTTGGTCTCGTGAATATCGAGCTCCTCTTTTGTATCGTTCTATCTGCATCCCCTTTATGCACCTCTGCCAGACACCTGCGGCGCGCTCGGCTGCCCGTCGAATCATCGTAATTCCAGAATCCGCCGGATTTTCGACGTTCCTGTTCCTGGGGCGAGTGGACTTTGCGGATTTCGTGTCGTTCGAATCGCATGCGAATGCAAATGCAACTGAACGAAACCATGTCGGATATCTGGCGTGCCCCAGCCGCGGATGGAACACCCTGTCTCAAGGTGTAAGTATGTACGACGTGAGCGTACACAACGCAGTTCGATGAAAACTATGTAAATCATTTTCCATATTATCCGCCACGTGATTTCCTTGCAAGTTGCAGTAAAAAATTAGCTTTCCCTCCTTTTTCTACGCACCACGGGAAGCACGACGACTGCGATACACAAAGGCGAGCAATCATTATTTATCCAAGGAAGAGTCACCGTGCCGCACCGTGACCAGCGAAATTTTGCGAGGGGCTGTTGCTCCATCGGGAATAGATCGATTCCCCGGGACATTGATAATAATCTACCGGTGACAATCCGCGGCTTGGTCCCTGTGTACGCGTATCTGGCCCTTAAAACGCGTGAATTCGTCGAAAATCGCAGGATTTCTGGACAACAAAGCGGACCAGCGAAGCTGTGTAAAGAGGGAAGCGATCCATCTTTGGTATTCATTCAGCGAAAGAATGAGCCGTGGGAGACGGCTAGGTTGTCCTGGGTGGACAAGGGATGATGTCGACGGTAATAGAGAGTGGGAGAGGAGGAGGGAGGGGGAGGGGTGGGGCGGAATTAAAACGGCGTGGAAGGAGAAGAGAGGACGGCGGCACGGAGGGCAGCGGGAACGGTCGGATCGAGGAAGGTGTCAACCCCTATTGTCCAGCAGGATTTTCGTGGGCCGGAATTTTGTTTTACGCTGCAACGGAACGCCGAATCACGAACGGCCATAATGAGTGGCCGGTGAGCGCATTGTCATGCTAATCTCGCCACGGGGACCATCGAGATGCTCCTCTCCCCTATAGTTTAGGGAGAATCACGGACCAAGGATCTCAGGTGGACAAAGGGACGACCAGTCTTCCTTGGATCCAGACGCCCTTGGCTGGAAACTGAGTTTTTATATTTCATATTGCCCCCGAGAAAGCTGAGATGCGGGAGATAACGTCGGTGAAAGCGGGAAAGAGGACGTTAATGTCGACGTGTCGTTTCGGATTGAGTGGTTTTGGTGGGCGGCGATTGGATTCGTCAGGAGTTGCTTGTATAATTAATCGGAAACGCAGTTGATCTTTTTCTGTCCTGCTGCGACGCTGTTTGAAATGGCATTAGGGTGACAAAAATATAATAGCTTTTAGTTGGCGAAGGACTCAACTTCCTACGAGGACGCGTCTTCTCTCTTTTGCAAAGGATTCTTGAAAGAATCCTTGAAAGAATCTTGAAGGATTCGATCGTCAGATGCAATATCCCTCTTACGGACATCTTATATAATTGCTTCGGGTATGAAAAGTAGATGAAAGCACTGGCAGGATTAGGCAGAAGGAACAGCGATCGGGAATTCACCGTGGTTACACGAGACCGATAGGAATCTTCTGAACAAATACTCTCGGCTGCCTGAGCACTGGCGAGAACCAGACACCGTCTTGTTCGGGCCAAACAAAAGCAGGGACGTGTCTTGGTTTCGTGTTAAAAGTTTCGGGTACATCGAATGCCTCTTTGGGACTCGAACGTCTCGAAATCGTAATCTGGGAATGAAGAATCGGGGAAACGGGAAGCTCGGGGCCATTACTGCCGGATGATTAAAAGCACGCACAGCTCGGTTACGCCCATTTTCTCAACAGCCCCGGCGATGTCCCTGGCATGAGTTGTATTCCGAAATCCGAGGTGACGAATGAAACGGAGAAATTCTTTTTAACACCGATCAGTCTCGGTCAGGTGGGGAGATCTCGGCCAAACTAGAACCTGGTGCCGATCAGGGACGTGCCCGCGCCCCGAAGTACCCTTCGCGAATTTATAATCTGAGCAACGGTCTCCCTTCTTCGGTATATTCGAAATATAACTTGCGTCAAGGGTAATCGATTTTATAACGAACCTTCCTTTACACGCCCTCGACTTTCTATCGTTACATCAACATGCCGAAAGTAAAGAGAAGCCAGCATTTAAAGTAGCAGCTTCTCCCAAGCTGCGTTTAAATTTATTTTCAAACAAAAAAATTGTCGGGTCGCGGAGTAATTTCGCCACGACGAAATCGGAGCACTGATAAAATCGGGGAAATACCTCCTCTATAATTTGACCACGGTAGTAAGAATCCTGCTGATGTCCACTAGCGTCAGTATCGATCAAAGTCGCGTGAATCCACGTGAAAATTAAAAGCTGCTGGCTAATTGGAAGAAGGAGGGTGCCACGGTTACGCAACCGGTGGTGATCCATGACAAAGATAAAGGCCTAGGTAGATGAGACGTGATCGTTAAGCCCGCGAAATAAATCACTGTTAGCCCTGCGACTGGGCGTGGTGCCGTGGTACCAGTTGAAATACACACGCCCCTGACTCCTTCAGCACCCACCCGTGCAGGTAAACTCCTACGAAGGTGAAGCCAGGTGTGCGAACCTCGAAGGGTAGCGAGTCGGTATTTCTTTCTGCTGCGGGGCCTTATTGTTGTTTAGTTTATGTAGGCCTGACCCGACCGGTCGCTAAACTATTTGTTTACTAATGACGAATTGTCCTGCTCCAGAGGTCCTCCGATGCCAGCCACCAGCACCCCCATCCGTTCTCAGCGATTTTCTCTTTTCGCGTATTCTCTCTTTTCCCGTCCCTCTGCCCCTCCGCCGGCCAGCCCCGCCCTCGCGTCCTCGAGTCCCTCAGGATTCTGATCTTGAAAAGTGGATACGGAACAACAGCTGAATCGGCTTGTGTAAAGACCAGATAAATATATGCTTCCCCTAGTTTGGGCGAAAACATACTGTTCGTCGCACAGGGCTTGTCATGAATTTTCCACGTATTCTCTGCGGGTCGAGTGAGTCTTTGGCGGAACTGTATCGCGGATGGAATAGAATTCGGGAAAAGGGAATGGGAATGATGGGCTCTTGGAAGCTTGCATCTAATCAAGACCTCCATCGAGTCGGATGAGAGGAACGATTTCCTCTTCCGTATCGATACGTTAAGTTTCTTCAACCTACAGTTGGAGCTTCCTTTATATCATTATTCCCGAGAATCTATTTAGGCGTTTCACTTTTTTTTTTTCTGTTCTGTAAGTGGGAAAAGTGAAGTCCTCGGGGCGAGTGAAAGAGTTCGTCCTTGCAGTAATAAAAGTACCGAAATGGAGGAATTAATTGATACCTTGGGAAGCCAGTAAATACGACCGTCGCGGAGAGGTTGCGAGGCTTACACAATCTTGAGGAGTTCGGAATGAAAGTTTCGAGGATAGATTGCGCGGCGAAGATTTTTCGAGGGGGGGAAATCGATAAAAGGCGATTGCATCGCGGCGTCGTATAGCGTTTCCGCGTGGATGATGCAATTACCCGGCAAGGAAATCGATTGTTAATTGCTCATTACGTATGTACCGCCTTGGCCCCGCATATGCGTGCGATTATTTATGATCGTTTGAAATTGCAACTGCCCGAGGTGTATTAGTGCTGATGCTCCCTGGGAAACGGCAGGACAAATAAACCGGAGGGGACAGTGTTGCGCGCGTAATTAGAGGCACGTAATTATAGTACAGCACCGCGGTAAACGGTTCGTAACGTTGAAACGCACAAAACACCGATACCGCCATTAAGTTGTTCTGTGATATGACGAGAAAAAGGCAACAAGAACGTGGGAACATCGAGATGCTGGTAATATTAGAATCCTGAATGGAGGAGAGCGGACATCTTCATCGTCTTTCACTTTTATTTACGTTTACCATTTAAGCAGGACACTGTTGATTTCATTTACAACGGCGCAAGAATGATGCTATTACGCCGTTCAAGTCGATTCTGTCGATAACACGATCCATTAGATTTTATTAGCTCCAAGAGGATTTACCTGGTCGATCGAAATTTTATGTAGCAAAAATTCATGTAAATCGAACGGGAAGTAAATCTACCGTTTCCATTCGTTGAGCATAGCTCGTACCGACAGTATTCTAATATTCGAAGCCCGTAGACCGAAAGAATTTCATGACTTCTACTTGCCGTATGAAATCAACCGTGCTCGTATTGGACATCGCGCAAAGACGATTTTACTGGCAAACAGATATCTGTCACGGCATAAGGAAGACAATGCCTTCGAGCTACAGGATGCTTTCCCTGTGTTTCACAGTCATTACGTTGGATAAATAAGGCAAGTAACATTTTTAAAGCTTCCCGTGTACTAGTCAAGATAGAAAAATCCTCGATACTGAACCGAACCACAGAAAATAATCACACGATACTCTGCACTTTCTTTGAGGTAGGTAGGTACTTCTCCTGAAAATTCTTCAAACCCTACTTTCACAGATTCTTGAGAAGAATAAGTCCCGCGCATAGCCACGGAATATTAGCCATTATCCTTTTCACGAAGCAGCTCAAACGAGCGCATTGCTCGAAACTAAGTACGGCCCAATATTTTTCAGTACCTCTTCACCGCTGCACGAAGATATTTTTCTAATTTCTCGCTAGATACACTCCAAGCACGGTTCAAGGAAAAATAGTCACACGGCCACTTGGTGTAAATATTTTTTGCTCAAACGAGAAGGGGAGAAAGAAGAATGAGGAATTCTGGAAACGGGGACGGCTCGTAGTCGCTTTCGCGTGAGTTCGCCCAAGGTGAGTAGGCACGAGGTCCTGACGGAGCTCGAGTCCTCGGGCTAGTCGCGGATCATCCGTCCAGCCAATCCGAGCTAATTGGCCTCCATAGGTAATTACGCGCAATTAGGAGTAGACCGACCGGTCGCCCCGTCCTTCTCTTCCATTCTCTTGCTGGTTTGCTCTTCTGCTTTCCACGGTGCCGGCTTCTTTCAACGGGGAAACCGACACACCGTGGCTGCCGGCTCGGAGGAAGCGAGACGGACGAGGCGAATGAGGCACGCTGAGGGATGAAGAGGGCCGCGTGGAGGGATACGGACAGAGCTACGTCACGGCAGGGGGAATAGGGTGAAATAGGAGGAACTGGAAGATAGCCGGCAGGTACACAAATTATCTGGCGACGAAAAAACAACGGAAGAGCAATTAAATAATGCTACGTCGCCACATAGTAGTATTCCCTACCGCTCTCTATTATATACCGGGTGTCCCTGGCACATTTTTTTTGGTCGTATCCGGAAAACAATTTCGACTGGTAAAATTGACAGGTGTAAATGAATTGTATAGGATAGGTTGTGAGATTTTCAGCCAATACTTTGGTACTTGCTCTCCTTGATCTACAAATAAGAAACTATATACCCAAATCTGAGCAGCTACTGGCTAATGATCGAGCAAACTAATCGATGCTGATACTGTTCATTAAACAGCGCCGTACTAATGAAGCAAATGTAAGAAACTTCAGAGTACGTGTAAGAGAAGAAACTCATTAACAGTACGAAACTGTCACCATCTTGAACAGAGGAACACTTGCCAAGGGAGCACCCGTTAGACAAAAACACCGAGGCGGCATCTTAAGATACTATGTGTGGTGGTTGGTGCCGTTGCATTAGAGCAACCCGACTCATTACCGCTGGCACAATTAAGGCCCAATTTCGGGGCATAATGGCCGTCAATCTGACCGCACAAAAAGCCCGCGGTTACTCGGTTCGGTGGAGTTAGAAACGCGCCGACGTCCCTTGCCTAATAACCAGCCAAATTCACGGCTCAGCCTTTCCAGCCTTCACGACTCTAGTTTTCGTGTTTGGGAGAGCTAGGACCGTTCGATGGAACTGTGCTCCGAACGTATCTCCGAGCAGCTCATCGGTGAACTTTCACCTGGAGGCAGCGGCGCCAACGTCGGCACCGTCCGTTGCCAAAGATCTACCAGGTAAAACTAACGAAGAATGTGGCACGGAAGGGTTCGTGCTAAAGAGATGCTTCATCGGCTTCAAAATTTCCCAGTTGCCGACGAGCGATCGGAGCGTAGCCGGGCGCGGGTAACGCGTTTCGGTGGTTGTATTTAAAAAAGAAATAGCCGCCGAGAATCACGTAATTCCCGGGACACGAATTCCTTTCGACGGCCGTGCGAGCCAGATTCGATTGGCGAACGAATCGGCGGCATTGACGGCGAAATATTCGAAAACTGGAGAGCTCGGGGAGGCTGCCGCGCGGCCACGGATCGGACAATAGGATCGCATCCGATTTTTGCATGCCAATTTCGCGCCCGGCATTGTGCCGTAGACAATGCGCCAATAATTACGCTAAACGGCGACCATTCATACGCCCATTCGGCCGGATTCAAACCGCCTTTCCGTATCCATTATCGTCGCGCAGCGCAAATAATCGCTCCGATGCGCGTCGGTCGCACTTTTTCTTTTTTAAGCGCGTCCTGCAGGTGGCATCGATTATCGATCCCCAGCTCGAGTGCGTATTCGTCTGGGAAATCCTAACGAAACCGTGCGACACTTTAGTGGCCCTGCAAACGCGGGCTTTCGACATTAGCACCGTGCCTCGGGGTTGCGATTATTATTTCTTGACGACGAAAGCTTGACGAATGGAGAGCAGCTAGATAGGTAATCTAAGAAAGAGACATTATTCAGAAGAGTATCGCGAGCAGTGAGACAAATTGGCTACTGCTACGGAGAATAAAAGGCCGGCGTTGGTTCGTGGAAGAGAGATCGCGTTCGACCATGACCACACGCGGAACTTGTGATTGAAAAGGAGCTCCATGATTGAAGTTAGGAAGTTGTTAAGTGACCACCGTGCATTCTCGGCTTTGACAAGAACGATAGGCCTTCTCCGCATCAAGTTGAAATCCGAGAGCTAAATAGGTACATCGATGTTTAAAAATGCCCCACTCGAATGGCGCATCATCCACATCGCGCCCTCGTTCACGCAATCCTAATGGGGCCGCCGACAAAGCCGCCGCAGCGATCGCAGCGCGTTAAACAGGATCCCGGCAAAGGAAATGGCAGCGTCACGTAACAAGCGGCGGACGAATTTCCATGAAAACCACTGCGTCGGCCGTATCATTCCGTGTGTCTATACAGAGCGGCGGTCGGACGTGCGTTCGAAAAAGGGCGGGAAAGGCTCGGTGCACCGTGCAAATCGGATTTCCTTTCGTTAGAGGGTCGCTCGCTCCCGCCGGCCCGCCCGACGATAGCCCGGTCTCGCTCTCGCATCTCGTTATGCGCGCCTTGTAGAAGAAAGTCTACAAAAGGGAGACAGCGTGGCCTGCTTACGGACGCGGGCGTAAGGCGGAAAGAGGAAGAGGATCACGGCCGGCTGAGAGTGAACGAGGGCGCAGGGGGGCACCCGTCGCCCTTTTACTCGTAGAAAAGAAAGGGCCAGAGGTGTGAGCCACGGTGCAGGGCTAACCGCTCGTTTATTATGCATCGAAATGCCAGCAACGATGCCACGCGAGTGGACAGGACGTTGTAAACGCTCCGCAAAAATGAAGTAACGGCCAGCGCTGCTCTGAGTGATTCCGCGTCGCTCGGGGCTATAACGCGCGGAAGGGGCCCCGTGCTCCTCTCGCAGCCGAGGTCCTCGGGCTCCCTTTCTTTTCGCGCGAACCCTCGTTTGATCGGTATTACGATCCCTGTCGATCATCCCACGGGGAGGATTTTCCCCGCTCGTTGTTCTTCGTTTGCTGCTCCTCGGTGTCGATGTGCAGTCACGAGTCTGATTAGAATGGGCTCATTGAATGAATTTGTGGCCTGCGCAGAGTCGGTCGAAAGAGAGATCAAAGGTAAGTATAAGAATTTGATTAAAAGGACGTGAAATGAACGAGAGGCAATTTTATATGGGTTGCTGTTTATGGAAGCAATGGAATTGTTGTTTGAAAATGACGTGAACTTTTATATGCCTCTTTTATGGAGAGGAGTCTAATGTACAGAATTAATAATGAGGACAGAGGACTCGAGAAACGACGACTCAGAATGAATAGTAATTGAAGGTTGCAATATACTCCAGAATATTAAAAATAGACGGACTTCTGAAAGTGGTGCTGCAATTCCAGGGATGTATGAGTAGGATCCTATAATTTTAGGGAATCTAGTCGCATTAAACCGAACGATAATAAAGCTATCCGGGATCACAGAACCGGATCGAATAATTTCCAAAATAATTCCCAGCCAATTTCGCAAACGCCTTGCCCGCTACGTTTCGCCGTACAAACTGCCCGCGGTAAAACGTTATCGAGGTCATTCTGTATTCCCTAATAACGCCACTTCGCTGAAACCTGAAACGTGGCCCGCGAATAGAGACCCGCGTATTTATATTCATGGAATGCTTTATCACGGCATTATTAACGTAATCATTTATATGCCGGATTGATCTTCCGCACGAAGAGCAGGCATGCAACACTGTTACCCGAGCAGCCTGGCGATATAAAACTGCATTTGATTGCCAAGTGATACGTACGGTAACGCTTTAATAGCGCGACTCGGCCTACGCCGATCCACGGCGAAAGATAAGTCGGCGTGTATAATACGGATAGGTGTGTCGCTGCGATCGGTAATTACTTCGATTGTCGGGTCAAATAATTACCGTCGGGAACCGAGAACGGCGCTGTTGATTAATCACTGACTCACCGTTCTGGGACCAGCGCGGCCTTCGTCCTCCCTGTTTCTGCCGACGTCACATTCTCCGCGTAGATCTGAAACGGACAAAAATCGCGTTGCCTCGTTAGAAATACGCTTGCAGCCTCTGTTATCGAGTTTCGCGCCGATGTATCGCGGTTCGTCAATTAACAGTGTAAATCAGGCACTGGACGGCGGTGGCTACCCTCCGGAGCGCGTTGCGCATGACGCGGAGGAAACGGACTAACGACTCCGTCGCGAGGTGACGTGAGGAACGAGATCCCCGGTCGCAGCTGCCTGGCCGTGGACGCGTATATAAACAGGCGTACACCGGGATCTAATTATCTCCGTGGCCGTCGATAAAAACAATATTAATTTCCCCCGGTGTGCGGGGCGAGAAGCGCAACAAGGCGCGACGGGTGCCCTTCAGCAGCCTTCGGCCCCCCGCGTCTGCCACTCGGGGATGAGCTTTCTCGAGGCGCAAGAAATTCGTCCAGACACCCGGTATAATACCCCCGTCGTACACGTATCGGTAATTCAAGCGGCGGTTGCTCGATGAGCGTATTCTATAATTAGTATCGGACAGGGAATTTTTATTTTCGTTTAAACTTGAACGTCCTTGCCGGCTAACCCAGCACCGTCTTGGATTCGTATCTTTTCTACCCCCACCAGCTTGACTTCGCGAGAGGAGAGCCACGATCTGGCTGCGCTCGATAATAATTATTACCGTCGCGCTTATTTTTTCACCTAACGCCAGTCCCCAACGTCCTGGATCCGCTCGGCTGCGCAGTATCCGCGGCTACGCTAATTCTTCTCCGGCCGGGCAGTTAAAAAAGAACAAAGATTATAAATAAATTGACTGGCTGCCACCGTGATACTGCCGACCAATATCGCCGAGCACGGTGGAACGACCACCTGGCGCCTTCTTTTCTTTTCTTAACTTCGCCCCGCGCCGACCCGAAAATAGCGATCGATCGTTAACAGCGCGATTAATTTCCTAAGCTGAAGGATTAATGGGCGCGTAGGCATTAAAGACGGAAGGAACTACAAGTGGAAATAATCTTGGATTTTTCGTGTCGTCCGCTTCGAATTCATTGGCCCTCCATTGGCCAAACTTTCCTCGCAATCCGCTTCATTAATATCCCGTTAATTTTGTTTAGTCTAATTTCGGTGCAAGTTTATTTAACGTGCCATCCCGTGCAACAGTGACGTCGCTGTACAATTCGGAATCTATTTTAAAAATGTTCCACTTCAGTTACGCACATTTATTTTCGTCACTCTGTTTCGTGCTTCTTTCCCGCTTGAGATATTTTCCTGAATTAAATGGGAAGAATTTTTCGCCGCGGCGATAACTTGACACTCGAGGTGTTGTAGGCGATCCTCTGCCTCTGCCTCTGCCTCTGTCGTCACCGTAGAGCTTTTCGTTATTTTTGCATCGACCCGATGATATTGATAGTGCCTAGTCTGCGATCGTCCGCCCGGCAGAAAACGCTGGTGACTTTCTAACAGCTGGGATCGCGTTATTCATGCATATATTTCCGTACGATCGAATTTATAAGCGTGGCCGAGGAGAAAAAAGAGAAGATGAACGTCACGCCGGTAATCCTGTGAACGGTCAGCCGACAAGCGTACGCAAACGATGATTATTTTCGGTATTTTTCGCATACAGTCGCGACTAATAGCTCGTGACTGGAAAGTCAAAAAGCGCCCATAAATCCCGAGAGGGGGATTTTGTTTTCACGATTTGGCGACCGCTATTTTTAATTCATCCCGCGTAATTTCGAGAGCTTCAGCCTTGAGTGACTCGATGAGATTCATGCTCCGCTAACCGGCCCGGTCGAAAACTATTCTCTATGTATTATACGCGCTCATACATTTTCATTTTGAGGACGTGCGTCGAAAATGAAACAACGGGCATTCTACGTAGCCTGCGACGGGCTCGTCTTCGGGAATGAGGGCCGGTACGTGGACACGGGAGGAGGCTAAAGAAGAAGATAAATGAGGAAAGGCGCGAGAGATGGAGGGAAAAAATGGGATGGCAGGCAATGTCTTCGAGCGCACTACCTTGCTACGCTACTTTAGTTAATTAGAGGCAAAATAAGAGAAGGTATACAATAAGACTAGCAGATTCTTCTTTCTCTGCCTCCCTCTTTCCTTACATCTCGCATCCTCTCTCTCCCTTTTTAGCGTCCGTCTCTCCCCCTCACGCTTCCCTCACTTATTTGTGTTTCGCTGTGTTTGTTTAATCAGACACCGGACTCAGTCTTCATTACTAGCACTAATTTATCTGCCTCGTGCGCCGACTCCTTTCAACCTTCTGCCTCGGAACGCCTTCGTCCCCCCTGTACGTAAAAGAAAACGGCAACGCAACGGAATTGTACACTGAAAGATTTCATTTCCGTTTCATCGCGAAGCGGAGATGTTCCGTTGGCCCGGTTTGTGTCATTTACTAGTTTATTATCTAATCTGCGATAGTGGATTAATAGATGAATAGGAGGGACTCGAGCATTTTGAAGTCCAATTCAAAGGGTTGCCACAGTTCTGCGAATCCGTGTAAACAAGAAAGTAGATGGAAGAATGTGACGCATAAAAAGTTCGATCAATAGTTAACATACACTTTTTACACTCTTTGAGAAGCACACGATAGTTGCTGCAGAGACCTTAAGACCAGCGAAATGTGAAAGGATTGGAAGATATTGAGTCGCCGAAGGAAAGGAATCGCCTGGAATACGAAATCCCAGGGAACAAATTAACGTGCACGTTAAATTAACTTGGCCAGTCGTCGAATCGACCGCCGAAGCTCGGTAACGCGTCTCACAGAAGGGACAAAAGAAAGTTCGATGGCAGGATGAGAAGAAGCGTCGTCGTACAGGGGGCTGCTGGATATCGACGGCAATATTCGTTAAGTCCTGCTAAGACCCTGTATGCGGTGTAGTTCGTTCATTCGGATTGCCAAGTCCCTTTCCGTCTCTTTTACTCTTTGATTTCCTCCCCTCTTGCCTTTCTGATCCTCCAGAACGAGGACTGCGCGAGGAGGGGGATGGCGATCGTTTCTCCGCTCTGTCTTCCTCACCCCCGCGACAGCCATCGACCAGGCGGAGGATGCATCAATGGCGAAGGATCAGCGTGTCAATAAGGTGTTTGTTTAATTTGCGGATACGTCTGCTTACGTTTCGGACATTCAGTGACCCTCAACCTGCACGCGTGGAAGTTTTATTACAAGGAGCTCCGTCGGGCCTCGATTTTCACTGCGAACCTTGCGATACTTAACCCTCCGTGGTCACACCTTCTTATAATCACAAATTGGAGTTACAATTTCGTATTTTTTAATCTTTTAACTCTTAAGTGATAATTGTACACTCGTAATACTCATACAAGCATGCTCTAATAGTCTTTTTATAGAAATGTAAATTCTGATATGATGAGATTTGTAGTTTAAGAAGAGCGATTTTCCAGGGTTGTGGGGAAAAGCGATATTTTTTGCGATAAATTCCGTTTGGACGTCGTACAGGGGTGACATGTGAGCTCGAAAAAATGTCTTGGTGTGCGATATACTCCATGTGACCATGAAGGGTTAAGATAGTTTCTTAATTGAAATTAAAATGCATGTCATTTAAATGTTACCTTGGTTTTCCTAAACTCACAAGGGAAGATCCCGAACCCGAAAATTAAAAAAATTCTGAAATTTTGTGAATATGTAGGAGATTCCCTCCTGATTACAACGCAATTTTTGTTTGCTGCCCAAATTCACTCGAAGGGGATGAAATGAACCCTTGAAAATTCGGCTATTTTCCGATTTTGTGTTATAACACGCGAACTGTAAGAGATAGAAAAAACGTTTCAAGACAAAAGTTACTTCTTTTAATTAAACTTATCATTTGGTAACAAAATTGTTTTACAGTTCACGAGTTATAACACAAAATCGGAAAATAACCGGATTTTCAGGGGTCAATTACACCCCCGTAGTGTGGATTTGGGCAGCAAAGAAAAATTGCGTTGTAATCAGGAGAAAATATCCTACATATTCACAAAGTTTCAGAATTTTTTGAATTTCCGGGTTCTGGATGTTTCCTTGTCAGAATTTTCAAACTGTTTCTAAAAATTCGCAGGAGGGAGCAGCCAAAGTGGCCTTGTATTCAAGACAAATACTCCTTTAGATAGAATACATATTTCGCGCAAGAAGTTTTTTCATATGTTTCGGCAGTAAAGTCTCATTACAATGGACAGAACAGAAGTGTTCCATTTTACTTTTACGAATTTATCTTTTCTATCGACACGTAGCACGTCGCACAAATTTTAATAAGGATTTAAAGTAAGGGGTTTAAACAGGCGAAGAGTATTTGTTCGTTGTATACTGAGAGAAATAAGGAAATCAGTTGCGCTTCAGTATGCATAATTCCGACACAATGCATACGAACGAATGTTTTATCGTAATGGCCGTGACGTGAGCACGTCGCGTAAGTCAACGCGATTATGAGAAAGCAGTTAACGTCATTTCAGTCGATTCCCATGCACATAAATACACCGAGCGGAACCGGCTGTCCGCTACAATATGGAAGATTCTTCGACGAGACGAACAATTACATAAGGGACGCTTCCATCATTCGGCTTTCTACTCCGCCAGGAGAAGAGGCTTTCGCCTCATTAAGTTCTTTCGGGCAAATAACTGAAGAAACTGCGCCGTTTCCAACCACAGATATAAAGGGCGTCTATTAAAACGCATCGACCGCACATTTTTCCAACAAACTAATTGAAAGTGCCACAATGAACAAACGCTTTTTAAAAATTAAAAGGGTGATAGTATGAAATGCATTTGAGAAATTTCAAAAGCATAATTGAAAACCAGACTTGTATAAATAATATCATCCCCTTTAGAAATAAAAATTATGTTAAGGTTACTTGTGATTCTCACAATGTCTTCTTATAATATTATTTATAGAAAATAAAGTGGGTCGGTTGCTTCAAGCAAGAGGTGCTCGAAATAATTTGAACAAATAGAAGAAACCTCGATGTATCGACGAAAATTTGCAAAATAATGACTAATGTGTGCCTGATTTGAGTTACAATGGCGATCGAAGAACGTGTGAAATGCACAGAGCCGACGATTAAACACCAGCGACCGTTTTATGGCATTTGAATCCGTGGAATAAATTCCCATCCTATCGAGATTACTCTCTCAGCACTCTGGAAAATAGGGGGTCTTTATTGCGATGCAATGTAACGGCCATGAAGGTCATTGTTCAACCGTTTTTAGGGTTCGAGCAATGACCAGTTCCGCCGCGCATGAGAACGGACTGAAACAAAAGCTGGCAAACCTGTTGGAAACAATCGGGCACGGCTCACCCCTGGTCGGGGGAGCTTATAACGCTCAGAAGGGGATGAACAGTTGGGTGACTTTTTTTTCGCCTAAGAGGAGCTTGCCATTGTGCGACACTCGCAACATGTGTGCCTTCGTGTCGTCACGATGAGATCGGCTGATCATCGTCCCACTGTTTCGAAGCGGTTCGATAGCCTGTGAAAGTGCAACATTCGAAGCTTTTGTTTTGCTTACAAAACGCATTGACAGTCCTCCAGCGGGTCGGCTTAAAATACTTTTTTACCTCCTCCGTAGTAAACGCTTACATCGACAATTTTTACCATTTTTTTAAACGATTTTATTCAGTTTCGATCCTCTGTTTGTTTGTGTGTATGTTTGTTTATTTGTATGTATGGTTCAAATCTGGCAAACTGAAATTTAATCCACTTCCAACTATCCAATTGTCTAGAAACTTTGCAGGCGTGCGTAGTTTGGATGACATTACAATATTTTAATAAAAAAATGAATCCCGAGCGGGTGAAAAAATTACCCAGTCATCAATAAATATAACCCATAACCACAAATCCAAACGACTTGAAATCAGCCACTCGCGTTCTTTACGAAAACGACAAAAAGCCGCTGCGTTCGGGTCGCTAGTCGCATCGCGATTTGAAATTAAATAAAAGATATTTTTAAAGAAGTCTGAGATGCGAAATGTAAATCCATAAACACTAAATACTAGAAAATAAAAAATATATAAAAAAAAATGTTATGTTAAACGATTTTATTAAAAATGCACTAAAAACTAAAAAATAATTCTTTTCTTGTACTGCAATTTCGGTGGTATTTTTTCACTTTAAATAAAATCGTGGAGCAGGATTTTTCATAACAGAATATGAATCAACTTAATACAGCATTAAGCGTCGAAATTAAATTGTTGTGAGATACCCTGCTCCACGCTTTTATTTACTTAAAGTGAAAAAACGCCATCGAAATTGCAGTACAAGAAAATAATTATTTTTTAGTTTTTAGTGCATTTTTAATAAAAACGTTTTACATAAATTTTTTTTTATATATATTTTACCCTTTTCGAGTTATGACGTATAATATACGTAATCAAAATTCTACCTCGTTTGGTGCACGTTTCATGAAATTCCGATAACAAATGAGTGATTTATTGCAAATAAATAAGAATAGAATTTTTATTATAGAATATTTTTTCGCCAAAAATAGAAATAAAAACTTATCAACTCAATAACTACTTATTGTATGAAAATACAGATTATTCAATTATTCTTCTCTTTTTACTGTTAAGTCAAAGCAATAATTTCAGAAACAGTTTTTTCTAATTTACTCGATGTTGAAAAAGACGGAGCTGCACCCCGCTTTCTGCAAGATCCTCAATTGCATAACGAAATGATCAATGATTCTTATGATACCGAAGCGGTTGAAACTCGCGGCACTCAAAACGGGGGAGAAGATGTCATTCTAAAGACAATATTCCAAAGAAAGGTATCCAATAAGTGACGATAGAAACTCGACATATGAATGAAAGATGATATCATCATCGAAAGCCATTTAAAACCGAAGTCATCGCGCTCCGGTGCGACACACCACAGGTTCTCAGGCAAGTTTCTTCGGAGTCTTCCTGCCTCGCTATCTCAGCCCATTCACCCTCAACTCCTTCTTTACACGTTCTCTGTATTTCCTTCATTTTCCGTCTTCTTATAGAATCCCCGGCATTCCCTGTTTCAGAATGAAGCTGGAAAGGATGCGGGTCCAGGGTGGTAGCGGCCATGAAGGAGCAGAGAAGCGCAGGGAGCCGAAGGAAGGAAGTAAGCTGGTCTACGGCGGAGGAGGAAGGGAGAGGGTTGGTCAGTGCTCCTTACTTAGAGGGTGGCGAGTCTGTTCTTAATTAACGCTCGCCTCTTTTGCTGCACACCCCTCGCCACCGTGGCACCGTAATGAGGCTCCTCGAGTGTGTGCGCCGCGTGTGTGTGATACGTAAGTGTCGGGCCGGGGCTTGGGAGCAGTGTGGGTGACCTAGATGAGACGCGCCCCCGTCTAGCTAATTCTTTTCTTCCGCGCTGACCACTAAAGTAAGTAGATGGCCGTGTACGAGGCATTGTCGTCTGTGTGCCGGGTTGCCGGGTGTTTGTGCCGGACCCACCAGCAGCGTCTGGAAACACGTACGTGAACGTGGATATATGTTGGCCCGTGTGGCCATATTCCTTCAGGATCGTGGAACGTTCGACGTTGCCTCGTGAGAGTTACGCGGACCTAAACACCGAGGCAGCAACGCCCGTGGGTTAAAGTGTACCACAATAGCTTGTGCGCCCCGCCATTGTGTTCTGCCGCATTAGTGCGTGGATTCGAATGTCGCCTGCGCCACGGAACTTTCCTTCGAGCAGGTTAATTCCCGGGCGCGAGCCTATCGTCGAGTTTTGAATTACATCGGGGACGTTTGGAGGGTCCAGTAAAGTTAATACTCATTCGGTAGTCGTCCCTTGAACTCCGATCCGCCGCTTCTAATTTTAGCTGGGCACATCGGAGCGCGTGCCGCAGAGAAACGGGAGTTTTCAACCCTTCATTAATTCGGCCATTAATACCTAAATAAATCTACGTCGTCGGCGAGAGCACCGAGCCCCCCGAAGGCCGCGGAAATTCTGGAACGTGGGAAAGCGGCGACGCGAGGGCGCGATGCGTTTAGCTTCCGCCGGGGGCGTGAAACGCTAGAGCATGGAATTTTGCCGTTGGTTTCGCACGACGGCCAGCGAAAGACAACCGTCGGCCGCGAGGGGAAGAAAAGGCAAGGCGGGTGGACACGATCGACGGGCCCATTCTTCAGTTACATCCTGGGCTGGTCCCACCTCCGCCTTCCTCCTCTCCTCTGCCACCCCTTTTCGTAGCGGAGCGCGGCGTGGATAACAGCAATTAAGCCTTCCCCGTTAATAGAGACGATTGTGATTAATTATCGGATTTAATGACCGGCTACTTGTACTTGTAAATATAGGGACACGGGACGCGCATGTGGGCACACCGTAAAAATTAGAGACCATGATTCCTCAGTGTACTCCTCCTACTCCTCCGACCCCACCTCCTCCTTGTACCTACTTCTGCTTCTTCGTCCTCGTGTGTCACCGATGCACGCGTGTGCGCCGCGCCGGCCAGAGAGAAACGGCCCTGTCACACTCCGCTGATCTTTTAACCGGCAATCAAGCAGGGCTGTGGGACCGACCGGCTCGGTATTGTAACAAACCTAACCTGGCGTGTCTACGTGCCCGCGTGTACCTCGAGATGGCCAGTTTCCATGGGCCTCTGATAGTGAGACACTATGCCCTTCTTCGTG
This sequence comes from Andrena bucephala, assembly GCA_947577245.1. Lineage (NCBI taxonomy): Eukaryota > Metazoa > Arthropoda > Insecta > Hymenoptera > Andrenidae > Andrena > Andrena bucephala. Next base: position 92,554,777 of record OX387715.1, on the reverse strand, counting down.
GAGAGCTCCCTTTGCCTCGCGGAATACTCAATAGCACCCGTGCACGTTCGAACGTTGCTTGTTAAGGGCACGAGAAATCTTTTAACTCAAACTTGGCGAAGCTTGAAAGATACGTAGCGGGTAAAATTGCCCTCTAATATTGTAATGTCGTACCTACAACTGAAGTTCGACTTCTGAATAAGGGTGGATACTGTTGGTATTAATATCACGTTGGAAATACAGAAAGCTAAATACGTATATTTGATTTACAGCAATTTGTGGCACTGATTAATTAATCATAGAGTGCATTACAATGCAAGTGGTATAAGACTTTTCTGTAAATTATGCAGGGAGCATTATTTAAACGATATCTGCAAGATCAACCGACCAGCGCATATTTAAGCATTGTGCATGCACACGAGACGCCAGCGTGGGAGGGCATGAGCTCACGTACTAAATTAACTCTGGTCTCCTGGCATTTAAAAATAATTGATAATTATCGGTATTATTAATAGTTTCGCCGGGCTGTGCAGAAAACGTGCGAAACATTACCAACGTACAGCTACGAACTTGTAACATTCAATTGGAAATGCTCTAAAGTATGATGCTTCCACATCAACCTCAATTCTGTATTGATTCAACACCCACTACACTTCGTTGTCTTAAAAATTCATCTCCCAATCGTTTCAGTTATTTTCTATCGCAATATTTTTACACCCATAGGAAAAGCCTCGATATCAATATTTTCTTCATCAATAACACACTGACGATGACCATTTTCAAGGGTTAAATACTATTCTGGTGAAGCAAGATATACATCCATAGAGGATGTTAACGTCGCCTCTAAAAGGGGGAATGGAGACTGTATTTTTATTGCCGCGCCATTGTAATTTATTCCCGTGCATGAAGAATTTCACATCGAAAAGGCAGAAAATAGCGTTTCTCCACGGAAAGCAATCAGCTCGATGAAAGAAGCCCGGCGCACTTTTTTTTTTCCTTCAACGAAGAACCGAGTCGTTCATCGAAATATCGATTGGGTTCGTATAATAATTACCTCCCCTGCATTAGGGGTGGTTACCCCCACCGCCATCCTAAACGAGTCCCGCTGTCTTATATTAGACCGGACTGTACGAGGGGCGAGCAAACGTGGCGTACCCCGACAACAGCTGCTACATTCTTTGAATCCTTTCCAGTCACGTTAATTAATTATTTACCCGGCTCGTGAATAAGTATTAGCCGCTTATGGCAAGCAACCCGCTCGATACACCACGGTTTCTTAGGAACTAGGCATTGATTCTACCGGGCAATCAATCCGTGCCTTCTAAGAAACTTGTCGCAGTGCTGCCTTGGTACGAACCTCCCTATTATACTCCAGCGACCTTTAACAATTTACTGGAACAAGTGGATGCAGAGCCAGCAAAATCTTCAGGCTTTCCTAACATTCCACTTCAACTACAAATGAATTCAAAAAGTGTCACTGCTCTCCAACGCTTCCACTCGCCCCGACTACCGTTCAGCATGAAACGCTATGAAGAATTTATTTGCAACAGAATCGTGATGATCGTACACCAGGAGCGTACGGCAGATGAATTATCCTCGTCTTATCAATTATTCGAGATTAACAATTAGTCAGGGGACATTCCAGCTTGAATAATTAACCAGACAAGACGAAGTGGAGGAAAACCCCCGTTTTCTCGGACGATTCTTGGGACCAGCTGGCTCGCACGACGTCGGCTACGACGACGACAGCGACGGCCAAAGGGAAGGCAAAGAACGCGAATGGCGCTTCGTGAACGCACCCGCGCTTTCGCTCGACATGCCGGCTTGTCGGTTGGGTGGGTGGGTGGCTGGGTGGCGGTCGGTTATTTTTGTATCTAATTATAATCCTCGGGCGAGGGAGCGAGGCAATCGCCTAAAATTAGAGCATATAGTCTAACCGGTACACGTCGCCCGCTATTTTATATTTTCCCGTCTCTTTCCCACCTCGACGCGTTTGTTCCCTGGCTCTCGCTCGCTCCCTTTTTCCTCCTCGCTCCGTGCCGCGACTCGTCGCTCATCCTGGCAGCCGTTTTATCGCCTCCCCTTCTCCCGGCCAGCGATATCTCGCAGCCTCTCGAAACGCCAAGTCACTCTCATTAGATGCTCACAGAAGCCATCGTAACGAAAGCCATGCAACTATCGACAGTGTGCACGATAATCTGTTATTGTATCGGGACTCGCTGGCGCTTTCCGCTGAAATTATTGATTCTTTTGTGCCGGACCCTCCCCGCCGTTAAAATTTTCCATTGAAATGTTTCATTAGAATCGTGCCTGTAATGGCCACGGTGCGGAGATACCCTTGAAGAAACTTGAATGCAGTGTAGGGTGTATTTAGATGCGTGACTAAAGGTATAGCGATTAAATAATTGCAAAGCAATTTGCGTCGGGGATTCTAGTAGGGGAAAGTGGGGCAAAATATAATACGCGTGTCAGACCGGGTATCATTGTTTTTCTAAGGCAAGAGTTTAGCGATATGCAGTCAACGTATGGTGTTACATTCGGGTGGACCTCACGACGGTATCAAATTAATCGCAGCGCAAAGACCGTCATAGTTTTTCATCCAGAGAATGTTAAAAATTTCAAGTTGAAAAGTTCCAGTGTTGCGTTGGTGAATTGCCTTTTTTATGGCAATTGGATTTAAAGAATCTATTACGGTAAGTACTGCATTGTATTTTGTAGTCTTTACAGAGTATTTTTACGTTTTACCCGGTTCCTTATCGCATGTTGAAGTGTAAATATTTAATGTTTAGTAAATTACCTCATTTGGGGCACACCGGGTATTTGATTATGGGGCAAAATCGGGTATCCGAAAGAAAGATATTTTAACAAATAATAATTTGTGCATAAATTTATTTTAATTTATCCAGTGCAAAACAATCGCAAATAAAGGGTGATTTGTGAGTTTTGGGCACTAGATAAATTAAAATGTCCAAAGTTTATTTTGCCGTTTGACTTTTTGCTAGCAGGAAAAATACATTAGGCACCCACGTCTTACTCCACTTTCCCCAACTTCGTGGTTTTATACTCAGGAGAGAAAGTTAAGAAATATAGAAAAAAAAATCGAAAAACGGCCAGGGTTAAAATTTTATTACATTTCATAATATTTGGAGATTACTACCCGCTTATTAATATTGTAACTAAAGTTGTATTTTTTGCTTAAGACGAATTCGTACACCAGGTCCTCTGTATACCTGAGAGTCAGATTGTCTGGCGTTGTTATATAAAAAATTCCCCTTCCAGAATAATACAAGGCAACCCACCTTACCAACTCTAGCCAGTAAGCATCACTACTAGACATTTATAAATATGGATTGGCCATTTTCAAAATATGCTGGTTCACAAGTACTACCCCAATGTTAAATAAATATAATACGTTGAAAAGAAAATTGCGTTTTTCTCTTAAAAACACAAAATGCAATGCCCGGTAGCAACCCAGGAAAAAATGCGAAACAAATTTTTGAGATCAAATAAGCACCGCTCTAATAGATAAGAAGAATTTATAGGTGCGTGCGATAAATTTGCAACACCCATCGTGTTCCTCAGAATTAATTAACAGGTTCTACAAGCTATCCAGAACGCATCCTGAATATTTAAGCCGCGGCAAAGGTATTCGCTGAAAATTTAATATGCAACCCCCTCTCGACGAAGTGCTACTGCAAATGAATTATAAAGTTCGCTTTGCGTTAAAACTGGTGAGGCACGCTGACGTGCATATACGGCCAAGGTTTTAATTTCCTACCCCTCAATGGACTGTGACCGAGGTAAAGATCAGCCGTGTGGGATCAAATGGCTGAGAACGAATGGTCGATATATCGACGGGGGTGGCTAAAAAGAACGCCGTCTTGCCTGACGCTGCTCCGACGGCTCGAGGGGCGGCGCGGGGCGAGGGTAGGGGGGAAAAAAAATGATCCGTAGTGAAACAATGACAAGAGTGACAGCTTGTGATTAGCCGCCATGGAAGAATAATCAGGATAATGACGGGTTTACACCCTCTTCGACTGCAAAGAAGGGACCCGATACAACGACCGCGGGGCGAGAGGATGGCGGTTGCACGGTTTGTCGAGTTAATTGTCGTCTAGCGTGTCGATGCGAACGTATCCCCCGTTCGGCCACACGCAAATGTCACTGCGAGGCACGAGAGGAGGGGGAGAGAGAGAGAGAAAAAAAGAAACGCTCCTCGTGGAGGTCCTACGACAATTAAAGGGAAAAGTGGACGGGCTGTTTCGTCAGCGAAATTGCGATGCTCCGGGGAACCGTAATGGATCGACGATAAAGAAACACGATCGCGCGCTAATTGATGTTAAAACCACTACACAATGCTCCCTTAATCGATCGTCAAATAGTTGGACTCGTGGGCTTCGATCGCACATGTCCGTCGTAACACATGTGACGCGGCATCAGGGTTGGTATGATTTTGGCTCTATTTTTAAAGTCCAGGACTGACCTAGATTTTATTACATTTCACGTTCGCGGATGGGCATCGCCGAGATATTAACGTCCCAGCGATTTACAGTTCTCCGAAAGTGATTCGCAATATGTTTCCTCGCTGTAATGCCCGGTAAATCGTATTTATCGAATCGCTTTTCAGATACCAAGAAGATTATACGGACAGCAAAGGTCCACTCATCATTTATCGCCGTTCCGATCCGAAACACTTACTCGGGAATTTAATTCATCCGTAGAATTTTTCGGTGCACCACCCTCGATAGCGATCGCGCCAGCGGCGAATGAAAATAATAATAATATAAAAAAAAAGGGGGAGGCTGCACGGACGTGTAACGACGGCTGAACGCAGGAGCGTGAGTTTTTCACAGCCCCGATCGGAACCGCTCGAGATAATCGCCGGTTCGCTAGGTAGCACGATCTAACGCGATCGTGAAGAGATCCAGGCTCGACGCCGACGAAGATCGCCGAGCACGCGGATAATAATCGCTGATTGGCATCGATCGAAAGTCGTTCCACGGGTTTTATGGGAAAATCGGCTGACACGTGACGATCGTTGAAGGATCGACAGTCGGCTCGGCTCGTACGTGACTCCGATCGTTAATCGCGGCGGGCCGCGGAAAAAGAAGAACGGCTAGGAAACACATACGGCGGGAAAACGCTGGATAAAACGATAATTCGTTTCGGGGGAACGGAGGCGGTTTCTGTCGGTCGCTCCCCGTCCGCGGAAAAAGTGGAAGCAAACTTAATTTCTCCTCGGATTATTAATCCGGAATCCGGTTTCTTACGTACGTGATACATTTCCATGCGGCCGCGGCGGGAATAGTAATCGTTATTTGCCCCATTGTGCACGCATTAAATATTCAAACGCGAACGCGAGATGGAACATAATTGTGCGTCACGTCGAAAACTTCCACCTGCACGGCGCTTCGTGAATACAACCACGTTAAACGGCGAAACTTTCCCGTTAAAAATTCGAGCAGCTAGCGGCCAGCGGAGTGGTATTGGATGGGTGAAATAAACTGAAAAGACGACACGGTACGAATAAAGCTATTCGAACAGATTTATTAGCAAACACAAGGGTACAGCGGAAATTGATGTAACTTTAAGTAGATAGTTCAGTGTATGATCAGACAGGCCGCGGGACAGGTTGGAGAACTTTTTGCGGGCCAACGAAACGAAGCGTACCACAGAATCTGTTTCGGAGCAAACAAGCGGAGTATTCTTCGGTCGCGAAAGATGAAAAAGCGAGTCGTCGAGTGGACGAATTTTGTCGGAGATTATTCCAAGTCCAATTCGAAGTTTCAATTGACGTTGCGCGAAAAGAAATCCGCCTGTTTGGAATAAACAGAGCACACGTAACAGTCACGACCAAGCAAACATTCAGATCCGAAGGCACTATGCGTGTATGGAGGTGGGTGGAGGGGAGGGGTGGCTGAAGGAATATTTGTTGCGTTGCAACTGGATCGAATTGGAACGACGAAGCCGGATTGAAGTCTAGCAGAATTTCAGATTTCTCGAAGCAGCGACTGGTCTAGGCTATAAGGACATCGTTAAGATTATATTTAGGCGTCATAAAAGAAAATATGCGCCCGTTGGAGCCAAGTCGCTCATTACGCGAGACAGCATTAACGCTGCCATGCAGCCAGTGAGTTTTGAGCATCGTATACTCGCGTCAAAATATATATAGTTAGCAATCTGCGCAGTAAATCGGCGAATCCGCGGTTGGACAGAAAATTTTCTGCAATTAACTGGCAACGTTTGTCCTCGACGCGCGGTTTATCGTTGCGCGTATCCCTTTTCACGCGCGGAGCCTCATTAAATCAGAAATATCCCCTGTACGCGCGGATTCTGGCCGCCCGCCGTCCGCGCGAAATCATCGGAATTAATAGACGAAACGCTTTGTTTACACCGAAACGACGAGTCTTATTTCCCATCGGCGATAATATCGCTGCAGGAATCTGTGTTCGCAGCATCCAAGTTTTCTGAGCTCTCAGTAGGTACGCGGGCTCGAAACGCCTTGAAACGCAACGACGCTCTCCGCTGTCTGCGAATTTCTAGGTCAATGCTGTCTCGCGTTGCCGCCGTACGGAAAGACTCCACCTATTGCGCCACGAAATTTCATATCGGCGCGGTTTTTCGTTACTTGCGATCAGTGAAAACGTCGCGGTCGCTGGAGCCAGTCAGACGAAGAAGCTTCGAGTGGACATAGTCGGAACGTGCGATATCGATTCTACAGGAACGATCGCGCTTTCGGTGGAAATGCCCGTTAATTTTAATATCAATGAAACGAAGGGCATCCGTTAATTAGGCGGAAATAGAGCACAGTGCCATCCAAGTTATTCAAACTCAAGCGTCGAACGGTGTATCGAATGGATCGCCTAGGGGAAGACCAGTCCGGCTGTGACGGTGCGAGTGACTAGGAAGAAACGAATGAAAAGATAATGAGAAATTCGTGGAACGGACCGAAGGGGTTGGTCGCGGAAAATCGCGAAGGGCGGGTCGCGAGAGGAGCACGGGCATCGGCGGGAACCAAGGAGAGAAAAGGGGGTGGTGGTGGTGTGTGTGCCAGAGGGTAGGGGGCGGGGGGAGGAGGATGGTGGCGGAGTAGGGCCGGCGAAAACGCGGTATGCAAAGCAGGCGGCGAATTTAAACGGTCCTGCGCAGAACGAATGGCCTCACCTCGTGCTACGCTCTCTCGTTTCCTCTCCCCCTCCCCCCCCCCCCCACCCTCGTGCTTCGCTCACGTTCGCGCGGCCGCGTCTCTGGACGCGACTCCGGCACCCACACAGGTATGCACGCGTCAACGAGAGAAAAGGGGTAGAGCGAAAGAGAGGAGGACAGAACGGGGGAGCGTGGGGGAGGGGGGGGGGGTGGTGGTGGTGAGAATGCTAGGAAGGGAGGGTGGGCGAGAGACAGAGGCACGGGCGGAGGGAGCTAGGGGGGGGGGGGGGGGAAGCGGGAAAGAGAGAAAAAGCGACACGGACGAAGAGAGGCACGGACAAAGACGGAGAGAGTGACCGCTCTCTGGCTCCCTCTCACGTTTCCTCACCCGTTCTCTCACTTGTCTCCCCCGTGGCACACGTGCACGCAGCGGAACTACGTTCTCCTGTCACACCACAACTCCCGATGCGCGGGGTACGTCCTCACCGGCAGGACCGGGTCCAGGTGGACGCGGCACTCGCGACGAATCCCCGTCACACGGGGGGGGGAAGCGTGCCACCGAGGACCACCACGGTGAAACGGCCACGTCGACCGCGCTACTTGAACGTCGACCGCGACGTTTTCCACCCGGATTCGAGTAAAATGGCTGCTCTCGCCGCTGCGGCGCGCCTGAGCTTACTGGCTTGCCTCCCTTCGTTTGGGTCTCCACACAGACAGACGCCCGCGCTGCCACGCGTGTGTGCGGACGCACACGTACGACCGAGCGAGGGAGGGGGGGGGGGGGGGGCGCGCACACGCGCATGCACACGCTCCACACTCTCCCGGACGGAGCGAGAGAGAGGCAGACGCGCGCGACCGAGCCGACGCTGTACATATGTACACACACGTACACAATGACCGCGGCCGGCGGCGTGTGGACGCGTGCTCGGCCACGTACGTGCACGCACGCACACGCGGCCCTGCTTCGCCCCCGCCAACCACGCGCGCACGTGTCTGCGCGCAGAACAGCTGAGCGTAAAGGGGACTTGCTTGTTTCTGCCTTTCGACGAGTTCTCCGTCTCTCCCGCTATTCGATGCTTCATCGAAAGCTTGGCAAGCCTCTTCCTCCTCCTAGCGCGAGCACGCAAATGATTTCGTCGTTCCTCCCGTCGTCGGAACCACGGAGATCGTCGATGTCGATGAGGATCTTTGAAGAAAACTTTCGACGTGTCGACGCTGCTAATTCGAATTTAAAGAGACTGTCCCGTCTGGTTTGTTTGTGGCATTCCGGACGATCCGTGGGTCGGACCTCGGGTGTCACGGGACCGGGTGTAAGGTCCTCGGCTGCTGCTGCTCGCGGTCGATGCGTTTCTGGAAATCGAACCGATCGGCCGCACGGAGAAAGTTTGATTGTCCGACGCCCCGCTTGGAAAGTTGCTGCTCGCGCCTTTATCGAGTATGACAATGCAGTGATCGAAGTTACGACCTCGTCGAAACTTCGCCGTGTTATCTGGGCCTGGCGCGGAGTGTCGTTAAGGACGCCGAGGTGTCCTGCGAGCGTCCCACGCGATGCAAATGGAAGGACGGAATTATTGCGGCAGCTGGTACAACGTTTCTCTCCGCAGACTCTTAACGCTCGTTCCAGATCGCGCGTTTAATTAGATCGGGCTGGATCGAAGCTTGGCAGCGGGGTAACTTAAGCAACAATACGGTTGCGATCATCCTGCCAGAACAGAACTACAGCGGCAAGCCTGTTTTATCTGCTAGCGGACCTTAAGATTCGCGCGTAAGGGACGCGCGACTCCAGAAGAGGAAAAAAGAGAAACGCTTTTACGACGCTTCGAACTCGAGGAGGCGAGGTCGTAACGCAGACGGTAACCGCCAGTCCACCGAGTTGTCGGCTTTTCTGCATTCTTACGGCATACCGTAGCGGGAGCACTATGAATATGCAAATTAGCGAACAGGGATAACGGGTGCGTTGACCAATGTATTAGTAGACACAGACTCGATCATGTCTCGTTATTGATGTAACGGTTCCTGATCGAACAACGACGATTTTCGTTTCGACTGTCTTGGAGGGGACCGAGGCGGATGTGGGGGGAGTCGCGCTTACATTAATCAGGCGAGCACACCCGTTGCGACGGAATTGGACGATTTCTCGTTCTGATTGTAATTTAGAAAAGAATATTGCAATTGCTTTGGTACTCCATCTTCTGCCACCAAGAAAATTTTACTTTAACTACTTGAATCACAGGATCCCGAACGTAAGAGCAGTGGCACACCCAGAGTGTGTGTGGGGGGGGGGGGGGGCAAGGGGACCATTCCCCCCTTCAAAGAAAAAGGAAATTAATGTAACCACGTCTGAAGCAATTCAAGAGAACTGAAACGTAAAAGAAAAGAAAAGTAAACTAAGTTTTATTCTTTAAGTAAATTCTTATAATGAATTTGCATTAAAAATATTTTTATCCCTTCAACTCGACTCCCCCCAAGATTAAATCCTGAGCGCGCTACCGCGTAGGATTATTCTTTCGAATTCCCGAAATTCTACCCCTCTGGTACATCTGTCCAGCACGAACGTCGTGAAACCACGCACGGAGAAATAGATGAACAGAGGACACTAAATAGTTTCCTTCTTCGGTAAGAGCGTGTAACGTAAATTTTTCAGTATCCCCGTTGAGCCTACGCACCGCAGTTGTTCCATCAACGTTAATACTCTAAGTGCTGCAGTTGAGATTACTTTCATACCTCGCGACCCGGAGAAGGAAAAAAAACTGTACCGCAGCCGGGGCGAGTTCCACCTCCCCTGCAATTTGATCGTTTATCACGATCAATTAAATTTCCTGCGCGGCGACGATAATTGACCGACGCCATCACCCTTGTACCACGGTGTCGAGATAATCTCTGGTGCAAGTGCCGATAAATGGCGCATTCGCGTGAACGTGAACGCAGTCTCTGTACCGCGCTATCATTATTTTACGAGATACGCTTTAGGCGTAATCAATTTTATTGTACTTCCTCCCCACCACCATCGATTCCTTGGCCGTCCTCGGCAGAAAGGGAGAGGATAGGGCAGGGCGACTCCTCCTCGCGAGTAAACCAAACCGGTAAACAGATTTCGTGCAATCCCGAATGGTAAACGAATCGACGAAAAATCCTGGCATCGCTCGTGATCAGTGATAGTGGCAGCTGTGCTGCGCACCACCCTTCTTATTTTACGCAATTTTATCAGCAAGAAAGTGAGAAGCTTTTTAGAATAACTCTATCATAGGCACGCGATACTGTTACATTTTATTATACAAGGTAATGCAAATGAATTTAATTCTAACGTGAACAATTTCATTTGCTAGGGGCGCAGCCTATTACATACAAGATAGGAGATTTCTATCTGCTAACTTTTGCTATTTTTCTAATTGCACGACGAAGGTACCAGATTCTTTTGGAAGCCAGTTCGCTGCGCAATGATGCACAAGGTAGAATTGTGTAAGACAGATATAAGTGCAGTGGTTCTGCCTTCTTGTGCAGCTAGGAATAGTGCCGCTGATTTCCGCGTCGCGACGCTCGCGACGGGCTCGACGTTGTAACGCGGTGCTGGCCACGGGCACGCGCGACTATACAAATCAATATTTTCTACATATCTCACGAGTTTTCCCTAATTGGCCGGCTTTACCGTCCGCAGCCACCCGAAACTCTGACGTCGTTTCTTTACGATTGTTTGTTTGGTACGTGTATCTAGATTGGATCCGAGAGTGTCTTTCTGCTGCTTGTTTTTTAATTAAAAACCATATCATACTGTCAGCCATTCTTCTCCCACCGGTGTAACATTCTTAGTCCGGCACTGAAAGCGAAAGAAAATGTTACAACAAACGCTACCTTCAATGCCACGCGAAGTCGTTAAAGTCATAGACTTTTAGACTATGATCGGTAACACGAGCGTTATTTTGCTCTGTACTTTCGTGAAGAAGAAGAATCTGTCTTCTAAGAAATTGCAAACGCTGGTCCGCGTGGCGAACGAGTTCGGAGGTATTATGAAATAAATCTCGTTATTGCTTGGTCGAGGAGGAAAAGCGGTCGGTCAGTTTTAATTAAAGAAGTCGAGGCGTCAGCTGCTTCCTGCCAACAGCTCGCTGGCTTCCCTTCTTTTCCCTTTTTTTTTTCCCGCCTCCCGTTTCTTCCGTGCATTGCGACCGATATCGCCTACGTATGTGTCGTAAAACTTACGGTTTCAATGAAAAAAAGAGTGGTCACCGCGAGGATACGATGGCTCGTCAGATGTACGGGTCTGTAAACCGATACATGTAATCATGCCCATCAATAACCACGAGCTCCGTAATCCATGCAGTTTTCTTCACGCGCGACACGGTAGTGAATAAATTTAGTAATAAATTTTACCCGACTGTCTTACGAATTAATGGAAATATACTATTAACATTCTCTGTGTCATCGTACATCAGCACTGCATTACCTGAATGTAATATTCATCGAAACGTCGCAGGAAAGAAGACAGATTCGGCATACCAACGGTACAAAGCTATTTCCCCGGAGAACCTAACCAGAAATTGGCATTAAAATATTTTAATTCCGGCGCGTTAAACTGCCACGAGAGGATCGCGAACCTCTTTCGTGTTTAACGATGCGCCCTGCTACGCTAAATAATTCGGAAGAAACAAGGGATGACAGCTGTCGCGTGGGAGCGCCCGGCAAATAGGCGAGAGAACATGGAAGTGTGGGCAATCGAAGAAATGGCAAATACAATTTTACGCGCGGCGTCGCGTTCTAGTTAATGCGAAATATATTTACAAGGGGACACATGTTCGCGAGCGAGGAGCGCGGCCAAGATGCTGCTTTTATTATTTGAGCAAATGTGCTCCACGAAAGCGTGTACCACATCATAGACGTAACATTTTATGGGTCGTACCGGTGACCTTATGAGGCAGACACGATGAATTCTTTAAGGCTCCCGGCAGAGATAATATAATCCGTTAGAGCGTGAAGCCACCACGTAACCGAGCATCCAAACATCGCGCAACACAATAAAGAACCGCACTTGACGAAATAATGGTAGACTACTGGCACGGAAAGTAAACGTTAAATTGGCTTGATAATGACGAGGTAAACCGACAGTTCTATTAAGCATCGAATACTTACGCGCGCGTTAAGTGCGATGGATACACGCGTAAACTACCTGTGACCACAAAAATAATTACTTTCACATTTTACACGTAACCTCGCGAGTGCGCGTTCGCCAAGCCCGAGGCCGATTTTTCGCCCGGGCAATATTCGTTTAACAATTCGTTTCTTACATAGAGCCTTAAATCGCCGCGATATTTTCGGAGCACGGAATTGTAATAGGAATATGCAGGTGAGGCCGGAGCTCTCGAGAATTATATCGAAGTTAAAATGTACTTCCTGCGTTTTATATTCTCGGCACGACCCCGCGCAATTAAGACACGTTTCCTTCGCGGTAAGAACCATTCAGTTTCCTTCTCTGATAAAACAGAAGGCAGGTTGAAAAATCGGAATGCAGGGAATGTCTAATCAGTAACGGAGCAGAGCCGCAATTAGAAATGGAATCTAATGACGAAGTTAGCGACCGTTCCCTGGCCCAGTTACGAGGTCTCTGTCGTTTATAATACATGGCGTCGTGGCCTACAATTCCCTGAGACGTAGCCTAGCGCTATGTCTCAATTAGCCACGCGTCGCAATTAGAGCCTCATTTTCGCTGCATATTTAAGGGGGATGACGAACGTAGACGAATGCCCGGCGTCTCGCGGTGCCCTGGCCCGCAGGGAAAGGGACACTGGCGAGCAAACAGGGGAAGAGGGGCGGGAGGTGGCGAGACGCGTCTTCTTCATCGCGGAACAAAGTTACTCAAAGTTGTAGCGAAGCGTCGAAAGAACTTAACGAGCACCAACGAACCGCCGGAACGAACATCCCCGTGCCTCATTAGTGACTTTTAATTTTCCAAAGCGAGTCGCCTTCGAGTACTCGGAAACGACCACTAGGCGTTGTCGTCGAAGAACCAAAAAAAAAGGAAAGGGGAGAGAGATGGAGAGAGAAAAGCGAATGAAGAAGGAAGAGGAAGAAACGAGGGAAATAAAGAGAGAAAGGGGGAAGGAGAAGGTAACAGCAACAGCAACAGCACGGTGCGGTAGCCCGCGCTGCCATTGTTCCCTTGGTTCTTTATTTCTCCTCCACCTCCTCCTTCTTTTTCTTCTGTCCCCGCGTACCGTGGCTTTATTGTGTTTGAGCTCGACGCTCCACTCTTTTGTTTTGTTTCGCGCGCCATTAGAGGGGCTAATTGCCGCTCATACGCGATCGCCTTTTGTTTCCTCCTTTTGCCACCTTTTCTCCACGATCCCTCTCACCCCCTGTCACCAGCTCCGCTGTGTCCACTCTGTGTCCTCGTCGGCCACGAACGAGAGGGCTGAGTCATACCTCCTTTTTACACCACCCCTTGTCTTCCCTTCGGTTTTGTCCCGAACATCGGGCTTAACTTGTCATTCCGTCTTCCTCTCGCGGGGGAAACGATCGGTTTTTATCATCGTCCGCCTCTCTGTCTCTCGCACCTATCTCACCGTCCCCGCTCGCATTCCTCGCTGACTTTCCGTCCCAACACCGTTCCTCCGCGCGCTTTCCCGCACCGGAGAAAGAGTGACGCGTGCACCAGGGGAAAAGGGAGGAGGCCGTTTTAACGCGTCAACGCCTCCGATGACCTTCGATGCTTCTCGTTCGCGGCGCTCATCCTCAACCCCTTTTCCATGCAGTCGCGCGCATATGACGTGTACCTGTCGCCGTGGACGCGACGCGACGGCCGCAGAATTGCATAATTGAAATGAACTTATCGCGTCGATGGATCATGCTTGATAAGATGAGTCGATCGATCTCGCCGAGTTCAGTCTGACGACCGTGCCGAGGAACGATCGAACGTGCGACGATTAAACGATCGAGTGGGGGCCGTTTCGTTCGGCGGGAGACGAGCTTCTTGAATTTTGCACAAAAACATTTTTTCTTGCGACAGTAGATGAATATTATTTTTAACGTGATTTAGTCATTGCAACTTTGGGTTATACGCGGATTAAAATAGTAACCGGCATTTGGTTCGAAATGAATCCTGATGCGAGGAAGGTAAGAATTCTTCCCCTTCGTTTACCAAGTGCCAGCCATTTGTAGGTTGCTTTAAATGAAAATAGGGGTGACGCGGCATTACGCGGGGCGAGTACACGATGTTCGTGAGTCCAACTAAATTCACGGCGCGTCTTATGAAAAATTACAGAAATGAACGAAGCGCGAAGACGGCAAAAGGACTGCGAGGGGCAGAAGCTGTAAGAGGGAATGTCGCGGCCGAGAGAGAAAAAGATCCAGCAACGGGATAGACGGTTTTAATTCGGTGGAAAGCTAATAATTCCGGTATTGTGCGATCCTTACCAGCGTTATTGTTTCCCTGTGGGGCCTCGTACTGGCACCGAGGACCCTTCCCCGTATTCTGCCTCCATTTCTTTTCAACCGAGCCGAACAATGAAAAGAAGAGCCACTCCGCTCGTTCTTCTCCTTCATATATATCTATATTGTAGCTTAATTATTGGCTTTATTATGATTTTGTCCTTCTCGCCGAGGGCTTGATCTCGCGGTCATCGTCTCCGCTGCGGCCGAGCGAAAGAAAAGGAAAGGGCGCCGGGGGAGGAGGTATCGGGAGAAGGAGGACGCGCTCTCGATGACAATACGCTTCGTTCCCTCCTTCCTCCTTCCGCTCCCTTTTCCTCTTGCGCTTATTAGAACGATGATGAGAAAGGACTTTGAGCGGGCAAGCGGCTTCATTATTAATTTCGAGGGGCTCGAGAACGACCATCGACACTTTGCTCCGCCAAGGTCACGCGTGGCGATTAACCCTCTCGGTGGCTGTACTTGAAAAACGTACGGAGGGTGGCGGATGAAAGGGTTACTGAAATCGCTGCGCGAGGCCTCGACTCAATGGTGCCATTTATTATTCCATTGTGCGTACCTTGTTAAGCCAGGAATGCAAACTCGGATTGTCTCCTACCGCTTGTCTCTCTCTCATGCGTAAAATAGGAGGAGGGCTGAGTCTTATAAGAAAGTTCTCGTTCTCCATTGTGAGAATTTATCCGAAAGTCTCGCCTTACGAAATAGGGATAAGAAGAATCGCAGGTTGTGCCTGATAATTTTAAGGGGTTAGGACACAGTAACGGGCCAAGAAAGCAGACGATTTTTAGACGACGATAATAAGAAAAGTAAACAATCGATTAATATAAGGTTTTGTGTTTTAGTTCACTATATTGTGAACTATAAGAAAAGCATATAATATTTACAAAATAACATTTGAATGCCGGGCAATGTCTCCATTTAAAAGGTCCTTTTTTTTTAGGATGGCCAACTGGTGGGCCGGATTCCGGGAAATCGGATGAACTGTAACAAAAACCCCAAAAATGTCATAAACTATAATATATTTCCCAGGCATTCACGACCCAACATTTCAATTTTTGTGATCAAAGTGTGTGATCTTTTTGTTTATATTTTGTACAATAATTAAAAAATTTTAAATGTTGGATCGTCAATGACCAGGAAATATATTATAGTTTATGACATTTTTGAGATTTTTGTTACAGTTCATCCGGTTTCCCGGAATCCGGCCCACCAGTTGGCCATCCTAAAACAAAAAAGGACATTTCAAATGCAGACATTGCACGGCGTACAAATGCTATTTTGTAAATATTAAATATATAAAACCTTATATTAATCGATTGTTTACTTTTCTTATTATCGTCGCCTAAATATCGTCTGCTTTCTTGGCCCGTTACTGTGCCCTAACCCCTTAATAGACAAATGCGACGCATGAGAGAATTGTAAGACTCTCGCAGATATTGGAGGAATGGTGTAAATTCACACGAAACCGCTCGGCTCGGGTGTACTCGCGTGATTGCTGGATTGTGAGGCAAAGGTAATTGCCTTGCGGTAGCGCGAGGCACATATACAACCGATTTTCCCCGAAACCATTGGAAAAGGGCGAGACGCCGGCTGACCGTGTTGTAGTTTACGCGAAACAAGGGGAAGAAGTAAACAAGAGGGCCAGACACAGGCGGCTAGGAGGTGCAGCCCGAGGAGAGCGGGCATATTCGCTGGTTCAGGGGACACGAGAGGAGCCCCGAGGCAGGGAGGACATGGCATGTCCCCCGTAATTATAGCAACAATAAAACAATTTTGATAATTATCTCAACTAGTGTATGGGAACACACGACATTACGGCGGGCACGGGTATAGAAACGGAAAGAGAGAGGAAACAACGGAGAAAGAGAGGTGGCGAGGAGAGGAGGGGAGAGGAGAAGGGACACAACGACCGGGGCAGAATAATGACAATAATTACCATTTATATGCAAGTGCCGTCATTACCTGCACACGAGCAGAGCACGCATTCAATTTCGTATCTAATTTGAATAATTCAAACAAATCTCTCTTTCCTGTCCTCCTTCCTCTGCACGCTTTATAATCCCAATAAACGCGACGAGACATCGACGGTGATTCCCTTTTCCAGTACTTACGACGACTCCTCTTTGCGTCCACCTCCCTCCCCCGATCTCCTCGCGTGGCTAATGAGGAATCATCATTTTTTACGATAATCATGCCGCGTCTGTAATATCCCAATTTCTCGAGTAAACAACGGAGAATTATTAGGCACCGCGCAATTATTCTGTGTTACGAGATGCCAGGAAATTACGCTTTCAATTGGGGAATTAGAGTAACAACGAATGCTCGCGGACGTACCGCGACGGCTTAGCCACGAAGGAATAGCTTTTACCGTAATAAATTACTAATTGGATAATGAAATGTATTGTATCGCGTGCGATGTGTTCATACGTTCTGCGTGCAGTGTAAACGGGTTTGAAGTTTTGATACACCGATCAAAATAGTAGCAGAAGATCCAACGCGAGCGAACTTCGGAGTAACACAGACGATTGGGCGATTTAATTGATCGGAAATGTGAAAGCTTCTACGTGGTCGTGATGCCAAAGTGTGCCCCGTCTATTAATACGAGTGTCCGAGGCTTCAATTCCCCGAATTCACGGTGCACACGAAAGCAGAATAGCGCAGGCACGAGCGGCTTCCTGATTCGCGGAAATCTCGACCATGGAATACGGAGGGAAGCCGAATTAAATAAATAAGTAGGCCGTAAATTCTCGGAAGCGTTATGCATCCGAGCCACCGGCAGATCAAGCACAATTACCTATCCGCCGTTTCTGAACCTGCAATTCCCCCATTACCCTCACCTTTGCAACGTTCCCAGTTCCTTCCTACCCTGGAATCATCGGTCTATCCCCATTTACCTTTCGCCCGCGCAATGTTTGCGCGCAGCCGTGGCACCAGCAAAGTGGCCCTATCAATATTAATCGCAATATTTGCCCGGTATGGTCTTCGTCGCACTCTCTATTACCAATTAATCCGGTCGTGCGAAGTATGCTGCGAACGAGCAGATAGGCCATAACGCACGGAAGAGGGAGGGAGAGAGAGGGAGAGAGAGAGAGAGAGAGAGAGAGAGCCACGGGGACAAATAAAAATAACGGAACAGGAGACAGAAGGACGGGGGGAGGTGCGGAAAGTGTGAAAGAGAGAAACAAAGATCGAAGAAGGGAAAGAGAAATATGGAAGGGAGGGGAAGAAAGAGAGAAACGACTCGTCGCCGGGTTAGATATTGTGTCAGCCGAGTCGTCCAGCATTAAAAGTAATTACGACGTGATTGACCGAGGCCCGTTGGCCGAGGGTGAGGCGACGCCGAGGGGGAGGCTAAATCATCGGAGTGACGCACGTAGCTCGTTGTTGCCTCCCAATTATACAATCAGCGAGACCGAGGAGAGGGGAAGTAAGAGAGAAAACATAGAGAGGGAGGGAGAGGGCGCGAGAGCGGCGGAGGAGAAGAAAGAAGGAAAGAATACTTGGATCTTATATCTCGTGACGGACGAAAGAACGAGAAGAGACGGTGGCGGAATTACGTCAGGAACGTAGTGGGCAGTCGTTGAGGTTGATGAAGATCGGTGCCATCGCGATAATAATTGCGAGCCGTAAGCACGAGTAATGGGGATGGATCGAGGCGTTTGAAGATCAAGAAGCGGTACTGCATGTATACGTACGGTTCGACGTGGTAAGGGAACGTCTCTTAGCCGATGGAAGGTGTTTCGAATCCGCCCCTGGGGAAGGAACGGAGGGGAATGCGGCACCGATGAAGCGAGATGGACCGATCCTGATCGTTATTGTCTATTATAAAGCACGAGTAAGTTGGCTTGATGCAGCTGCCGTTTCGTACGGCGATGACGACCGTGGTTTATAAGTCATGATCTAGAAACAAATGAGCCATTGTGGAGGACAATCGTTCCGTTAAGGACGGGAGGACGGCCAAATAGGCATGAAGAATCGAACGGCTGAGCTGGCAAGAAGAAGTAATCGATTTCGTGATGGTTTCTGCCGTACTGCGACGACGTGTCTAATCCGCCATTGAAGGGGAAAAAATATATATATTTCGCGCTTGAACACCTCCGAAGTGCTACTTACTGCTACTCCCGATCTACTCACACTTATCCTTCTTCGACAACTCGCGCGTGTGCTCTATCTGTGGACTTATAATTATTTCGTACGCTGAACGTTTAATTCTTTTGAAATTGAAACTATAAATAATGTGGGGACACGATGGTGACGAAATCCTCTTTCAATGATGAATAAGAGAAGTAAAAAGGTGCGCGTCGATGATTGTTACGGGATGCTAAAAGTAAACGTCATCGCCAACGGAGTAATTAAAAATATTTATGCCACGTGAAGTGCGATGAATAATTCGAATGAATGTAACACAATGCCGCGATGAAATTCCACGACATTACACCTGTATTGAATCGCGTCAAGTATTTAGCGAGCACATGATGCCGAGAGAAAGGGAGACAATATTGTTTTGATTTTGTTAGGGGTATTGTTCCATCCATCGACGTGTGTACCCTTCATTCTAAGTACTCGATGCTTGAGTATTTCGCGCTACGAAGTGCGTGCCAGTCAAGAGACAAAGGGCTGCACGAGTTGGCAAGGGTGACTTGGTATGACGATCGTACAATAGTTTTGTATGAAGCCTTTTCTTCGAAGCTATGGTCATTAATGGCGCGCTCTCTCCCTCTTTCTTCCAATCGTTCACTCCGTTATTTTACCGCCCGACTCAGCTTTCGAGCCTTTTCAATATTGCGCTTCAAGAGTTTCATCACGATCTAAAGCCTTTTGCTTGGCAAAAGCGCAATTAACAAAACCGTTTTAAAATCGAACAAATACCTACTGGTTGCAACATCATTCTTGGTGAATAAAAATTCCCTTCAAAGGATCATGCGCTATTATAATTGTATGTGTGTGCGTGTCAAACGACTACTCTGTGAGAGAGAAACGTGGAAGTAAATTAATCGAAAATCATTGCTATTGAACGCAGAACGCACGCGTTAAATTAGCTTTCGAAACCTCCGATTTGTATCTCGAAATGAACTCGTTGGTGAAAATTTCGGAACACAGACGAAACAATTCTGGGCTCGTTTATTCCCGATACGTGCCCGAATTTACATTGCATACACGTATCCTGTTTGCCACTCCTGCTTTTAATCCATTGATTTTGCGATTTTGCAGAAGAACTGAGGACGGCTGTGCAGTTTCTCATAAGTTAAATCTTCTCAAAGTCTACGAACGAAACTTACTAGTGACTAGGTACTATCTCAATCAAACAAAAAGTTCAGTTTCACAAGAAACTCAAAATTTGCGTGCCCTAAAATTATGTTTGCAGACCGATTGATTCCACGTGCTGCAAAAATTGTTTAGATATGAAGCAAGAAATTGAAAGAAGTCTCTAATTAATTAGTTGCTTATTTTAATAACTTATTTTACTGATTTTAATCACATATGTTGATTCATAGCTCCATAATACCTAAGTCCATATCCCACACGTTCAGAAGCCTACAAGTTTCTTTAACAAAGATTAACAAGCACTCAATTACCCACTAAAAATCTCCTGATAGCATCATTTATCGCATCATGAATGTAGTTAAATCTCTGCAACTCCCGCCGCCACTAAACAACACCCTATATTAATGGTTCACCCTCTCGTTTCAGTGACTTGAAAGGACTGCCGTTATCTGCGCACACCCCCTTGGCAATTCGCGACTCATCGACGAAACTTGGCCAATCGATCGGGCATCGCGATCCAAGTTCCGTGTTCGGCAAGGGGCCACTGAGGAGCTGGACTCAGCAAGTCGCGTCCAACAGTTATCCAGCCATCAACGAGACGCGTCCGCGGTTTGAAAGGTGGGCGCCCCGCGTGTACCCGGCTGGAAGTACGACCCTGAGCGTTAAAATGTATCGAAAAGAGACAGCTATATGTACGAGGGACGTATTTATGGGCATGAGCCCAGTCGGAAAGGAGAAGGAGACAGAAGGAGGCGATCGGTGTGGACGCGCCGGCGGATCCGGGCTAGGTCGTTCAACCAACCGGTGAACCATCGAACCATCGAGCGACCACTCCGCAACGGTCGGAGCACCTTACTCTTAACAGTCTGTGGCAAAGATAGAAAGAGAGGGCCAGGCCTGATGGGCGAAGAAAAGGGAAACAGGAACGGCGGATAGAGGGAGAAGGAAACTATCAACCAACACCGTCGCCGGGGTCCACCAATGGGTGGGTGACTCTGTGCCTCCTCGCAAGTGTGAATCAGGCATAAGGAGGCAATCTTACAGAGAAATCGGCGTGTGCGACAGTGTACCGGGCCCGGCGACGATATGTTCGAGGTGTGGGTCCCGCGAGTTCAGGGTGGAGTTCTCCCAAAGGCTCGCTCGTTGTATTAATAACGTCACTCTGTTGCATGATTTATCGTGACCCGAGGACGCCTTTTTGGCAATGCTGCGGAACGGTCAACACCCCTAGCCTCGTTAATTTAGAGGTATTGTAATGGTAAGATTACCTACATCTCGCGGCTGTTGACACGGACCGCTGAGTTTCATCTCGGACGTCTATATTTGGAGTTGTTGAAGTATTAAAATTAACGCAGCGTATGGTACATTGATTGGGCGCCGCCGATTTCTTACGGCATAGGGTACAATTTACGGGTCCCGCAGTTCGTTCCTCAGAACTTGAGGCGTGCGAGGAGTGTGGCAGGATTAAAAGGACACCGTTTATCGCTGGTCCCCACTGAGTTACTTGCCCATTAAACAGATTAAGAAGGCACAATCAAGGAGAAAGCACTTGTCGAGGAGAAACAGCTAAATCAATGATATCACGGCGACCTGTTCCACGCTGGAATCGTAAGGTACCCTGGCCTGGCATCACGCCCACAGTTCAGTCTCCGCTGTTCACGTCCGTTCCTCCCAAACATAGCAAAATGGAGAAACGTGTTGTCTCGGCATCAAATCGTAGCACGCAGGCTGTAGGACGCAGCAAAAGGCTCTGCCTCCCCCAGGCCGTCCATTCCTCGATCTCCGGAATAATATTCTCAAGTTTTTTACAGACCACGTATTCAAGACAAGAAGAAGAAGAGGAAGAAGAAGATGAAGAAGAAGGAGGAGGAGGAGAAGAAGAAGAAGGCGACGGCGACGAGGAAGAGGAGGATGGAAGAAGACGGAAGAACAGGCACGAGCAGAAGAAGGAGAAGAAGATAGGAGACGGTGAAGGCACTCCACCACGGAGAATTGAAAATGATGATTGGCGGTAAGCGGACTGCCAGCAGTGATGGAGGAGCAGGAGGTAGGAGGCAAGAGAGAGAAAGAGAGGCGAAGAGTACTAAATAAGAAAGCCACGAGGGGGAGATGGAAGCCGGAGGAGGACATCCAACCTAACCGGAGGGGTAGAGAGGCCACTGGAAGGAAAAAGAGTCGGGAGCGCGCGAATTAAGTCGATCGCAGTGCGTGGAACCACATCCTTCGCGCCCGCTACCTTCGAGAATATCGCTTTTCTTTCATCCTTTCCCTCTTGCCCTCTTTCAACCACCGCCCCCTCCCTCCCGCCTGTTCGCGTAGCTCGACGCGCGTACCTCTTCTTTATTATCGGCATCAAGCGTCATCTTTTGTTTTATAATAACCACCGTGGCTGCGGTCGCGCCACTCTCGCAGCTCCTTTTGCAACGCCGAAGGAGCAGGCACTCTCCAACTACTGCGAAGATAGGAGGCGGAGTGACGGTACGTTGGAGGGGCATCGCGATAAATTGCCAATGCTTCGTAACGTTGACTTCATGCGGTCTCCAGTGCGCGTCTCGATCGATGTCACTGAAATCTACTTGTCGCGGGTACACTGCAGCGATTAACCGCACCGTCGACTCTCGTATTGCCTGGAAACCGGAGGGAACAGTGCTCCGGGATCGTTCATCGGTCACGTAGCCCGAGAACCTTCCCTCTTCTTACCTCCCCAACGAAAAGAGACCACACTCGTGGCCATCAATATTGTGACGGAGACGCTCTTAAGTAACGCGCAGCTTTTAACAGAAAACTTCCGAAGACACACTGCCACGCAAACACGTTGTAATCCCCGAAACGCCAGGGTGCAGTCGGAAGCATTTAAACCGAAAATGTGGTCGTTGCAGTCGAAGCCGCTTGTCTCGCGCGCTTTTATTAAATATTCCCTGGTGCATCCCGTGTCGAGAGGCGATGACCACTCCCGACAGAATTATATCCTCTTCTTCTCCTCTCTTTTTTTTTTTATTTCCTTCTTTTCTGGTCTCGAAGACGAGATCGAATGGACGGATAAGAGCGTGACACGCAGCCACGCGGAGGGCGCCCTTAATCTGGCAATAAAAACCTCGACTCACGTATATTATTTTATTTAGTTTCCCAAACTGCCACAGCTTAAACGCATCCATAATTACCAGCGGCTACGTGAACTGCTTAACTTATCGCGCGTTTCGACCGTGTCTCTCGACCCCTCTGTGCACCGCCGTACGATCGCTCATCGACGTGTGCGTGCACGCGCGCGCGCGCGCGCGCGCACGCACACACGCGCCACCGGTCGTACGTACGAGCGTAATTTATGCGTGCGTGGATTTTAACTCCCACGCCTTGAAGGTATACCACGAGATTGTTCGTGCCCACGATTGCGCATATACCTGTCCAGCCGGTAAGAATTATCTGTGTCCATTTGCGACGTGCTCCTGATACGCCCAGCCCCGATTTCGGTTCAATGGAGTCGTTATCTATCGGGGATAAGGCGTTAAACATTCGAGCACTGATTTCGTATTTCACATCGCCCCGGATCTAGGCCAAATTTCATATTGGGAATTCCCCGATGCTCTTTAAATACTCTTAAGCTGCAAAACTAGAGATGAGATTTTTGAAAATATAGATATCATGAAACTTGTCGCATGAAACTAATAACAAAATAATTAAAAAATAATTAAATAATTAAATAAATTGTTTCGTGAGATTAAAGTCTCGTGTGAGGCACGATATTTTTGTCTCGTCATGGATTTGCATCTTTAAAATACTTTTCCCGCCACCGAAAGATCAAACTACAGAATTAGATTAGGTACCCTTTAAACGTTTCGGGCGAGCAGCACTTGGAGCTTGCCTCGATTTTTAATCGCGCTGTAAGTGCACGCCTCGATGGTATTAAGTTAATGACATCCATAAATAATACATGTATACATCCATATGTATGTAAATTAGCCGCGATTTTACGTGCACATCTGTTGTCTTTCCTAGCTCTCCTTCCGAACCAAGACGGTGCCACCGGAACGGCATTACTTCCTCCCGAGCAGCGAGAGAAGGAAAACGCATCCTCTTAGACTTAACTACCGTATAATGGCTGTCAGTCGCCTAGGTAGCAGTCGCAGATCATCGTGTCTAGCTGAGCCAGTCCTTTCCCTGTCCGTGGAACGCGCGAGGGGGATGCAACGCGATCAGTACGAGGGGGAAGGAGGGGGGGGGGGAGAGATGGCAGCGTAGTCAAAACGACGAAGAAGAAGAGAACAATGAGCGATGCCCGTGCTGGTTCGACGTAGGCTCGGCAATTTCGTCGAATTGCAGGCGATTACCGTCGCACGGCAGCTCGAATTTTCCGTTTGTTTGAGTTACGGGGCTGTAGGTTGCTGCTCCACCTTGAGCCGAGGCCGCGAAATGGCTGGCCGCAGCGGTGGCCCAACAAAAGGGTGGCGACCACTACGGGAGGAGAGAGCGTGGTCGCCTCGAGAGTATCAAGTGGAAAAAGGGAGTGTTACACGGGCAAACAGTTTCAAGAGCGAAGAGGAGTGCAGCGACGAGAGGAAATTAGAGGCCTGGAGAACGGGCCGTGCGGACGGGAGGGGGACAGAGGAAAGAACCCACGCAGTTGTTCCCCGCGTATTACCAGTCCAGTGATATGCCCGATGGCCAGCGATTAACACTCAAATGAACTGCTTCGTGCCCTCGGGTCTCGCCCTTCTCGCCAAGGCGCTGCTACATTCTTCGGTCCTTTGTTCAAATATTTCCGGACCTCTGTTTCCCCGGTAGACAATGGCGCACGGCTATTCCGCGCCACGATTTTTCCGGTTGCCGAATAAAGACGGGATGGCGGGCACGGGGGGGGGGGGGGGCGCGGGGGAGGGGCAGAGAAAGAGCTCTAGCCGCGCACCTCTGACGGGCCCACTAGAAAGAGGATAATTCCCTGTAAGTGGATAATGCCTCTACGTTGCTCCTTGCCTACGCACCCAGGATCGTGCTCCACGCTTCTCCTTCCTCCTATTTCTCGATCCTCCTTCTCTGCCGTCGTTTCGCATGGTAGTTTTGTGGCCGGTGGTTTGAAGGCTTTGTAGGTTGGACCCGGAGCCTCCCGTCGCTCTTTCTATCGTTCCTATCTGTATCACTATCTCCCTCCTTCTGGGGGATCTTATTGTGCAACTCGCTTTCAAAGTTCCACTCGTTGCACCCGGACGCGCCACCACCGTGGAATTCGCGTTTTTCCTTCCTCGTCTCTCTATCCCTCCCACTTTCTCCCTCTTCGGCCCGTTCACGGGTTTTATCGCGCGAGATACCCTCGCTGCCGTTTGCGGTTCATCCTCCAATTATCCCTAATACAGAGAATACCGTGCAGCGTTATTATTACTCCCGGCTATTTCGGATTGTTGCTCGCTCCCTCGGGATTTTCGTTCGTTGCCGCCTACTTCGCTGCGAACGCAGTCTAAACTTGGACGAATATACAAAAGGTAATTGGCGTCGTTCCTCCTGGTCGAAAATGCGCCAGCTCAAACAAACGCGCTCAAGGTGCTCCGTCGTTTACCGTTTCGCGTCCTTTTAAACGTCTTTAGCGGCGCGGAATGAATTTTTCCCACAGTACACCTTGCCTTTCGCAGCCAATATTCGCCAATCTTGTCGATTATTCGGTGTAATTATATAGTCCAGGCTGCACTTTCAGCGCATCCATGAATGGCTGGTGCTCGTGCAGAAATCTCAGTGGAATTATAAATTTTTAAAATCGAAACGGTAATCCGTCAAAGAACAGCTGCCAGCTGGATTCCTTGTGGTCACGATAATTGTTGCATTTCGAAGCAAGTATTCGAGTACGTGCGAACTGTCGACGGTACGGCTGACGGTTAAAGGAATGAAGAAGCGTAGTAATACCCATCGTCGTTAAATCCACGGTGCAGGGTAACGCAACGTTCCGTATGGCCACGGGTCTGAAAGGCAAAGAACGGAGAGTCAAACGATACACCGCCCTGAAATCTACATTTATCCTCTGAATTTTATAGGCTGCCGTCAGAGCGATTCCGCTGTTCCCGCCGCAGCCTCTCTTTCACGGTCTTTCCCGCAACAGCTAAATGCTCGCCACGGCGAGAACGGATCATCCACCGTCCAACATTTTGCCCGTCGATTGCAATGACTTTTACGACAGTCAATTCGCCGGACGGTTGTTACGATCGTAAACGTGTCAGCCGTTAACTCCCGATCGGTATGTTATCGCGAACCGATGATAGGATGTCAAGCACCACTGAGGTCCATTCAAACTCTTCGCGCATGCAGAATTAACGGGCGCGAAATTCGAGCGCAAGCATGAATGAATCTAGCAGCCGACCGCCCTTGAACCACCGAGTTCGAAGAAAAATTCAAGCTCCTTCCTCCGCGTAACTCCTCCCGAGTCAAAAAAGAGTAACCCACGCGATCGTAAAAGTCCGTCCTGCGAACGCAATTCGTCCACGGATCTATCTAACGATGATACAAGCGATTCAGACGGCCGATCAACTTTCGCGGCGATATCCAACTTCCACGTAAGATAATGGAACAAGGAAGCGAATTTTATGCCCGCGCCAGACCTGCCGCACGACGAAACAGCGGCGCAACGAGGATACGAGGGAACGCGAGGGAATTGCTTCCTGGACGATCCGGTCGAAACGAACCGGTAGAAATCTCTCGCTACCTTTTCCGGATCTTCGGCCGTAATCGAAAGCGATCGAAAAGCACGCCGGTTCCGTGTAAAACGCTCGCTCACGGATCGGTGTACGCCGGTGAGAACAGCGCCGCTAGTGCATCATCAAGTGTTCCCATGGATGCCGTGGTTCGTTGTCGGAAAAAATCCATAACGTCAGCCACTAGTAGGCAAAGCACAATCCTATTGGCTCTCTTCCCGCGGCTCGACACCCGCGCGCGGAGGAGGAGGATAGTGTCCAAGCTGAGGAGTCCATAAGCCAAGTTTTTCGAGGTGCATCCAGACGCGGAGCGTTCGTGCCCGTTGTCGCATACGAGCAGAAGTGTTTCCACGTACGGGGATGACTCGGTAGACGACCAGCGGGCAGGGATCACCGTAGACCGCGGCAAGCACAGTTTTGTTATGAGGATCGCATAATATTCTAGTCAGACTTGCGGCTGTACAACGGGCATCGGCATCCGCGCGCTGAATGACAATTCGGCGGATCCGAAGCGCTGGGTAATTGCCAGTTTAGCCAATCATTATAACATGTACGGTGGATATGCTGCGGCGCTGACAGGCCTCGAATAACCGGCAGTTAACGGACGCTCGACAATCGTGATTTACGCGGATCGGTCGTGAATCTGACAAATTCGGGAAGGTTGGGACTTTTTAATATGCCGCGGACGATTCACCGCGCGGCTTTGAATTCTGTATTTGGAGGATTTCGGTGGACGTTTGTAGATTAGATTTTCGCGAGAGAGGTGTATCTAGTAATTGCCTCGCCGGTAAGTTTAAGAAATTATTGCGAGAATTTTCAAATGACGCGGCTAGAATGAGGCTCATTTGATTCCGCCCCCAAGAAGGGATCGACAATCGCAATTGCATGCCTGAGGGTGAATCGGGACGCGATGAATTATTGCAAATAATAATGTCATCGCGAGCCGAAGAGGGTGCTCGTTAAACAGAAGGCAGTACAATCGTGCTGCTAATGACTACGGAGCACCAGAGTTGTTTCTTAGCGTAACAACGCCAGCGACTGTAGATACTTCGTCACGTGTAGAGGATGTACGAGTCCTGGCGAATCATTAGTAAGGTATCCGCCTTAAAGGCTGGTGCTTTCTTCTTCTGTCTTAGCTCGATGCTTTTGCAGATTTCAATCCCTAGATCTGCGCGATTGCTTAAATAAGCGCACGTGACTTATCCTTTGTAGTATAATTACAACATCTCATTTCCACCAATCTCTCTCCGGTAAAGTGGCCGAAGGGAAGACGAAAGAAGACGTTATTCGTTACATAGACTCTTCCATAAATCATCTCCTGCAGGTTATTAGTTAGGTCTGGGAATTTATTTCTATTTTTTGACATGTCATCCTAATAGCGTAATATAATTGGATGATTAAGATGATAAGGGTACGAATATATTCCACGATATAGTGTAATTGAGTCAGAGAAGAAACAGAAGAATATTAGAAATTCGTTCATTAATGGGTCATTCTACTTTGAACTTCCATAAAATGAAGCTATTTTTAAATATACTTTTTTCAGTAAATGCAACATATAATGAAATAAATGTTTTTGGTATTTATTAAGCTACTCTTATATAATACAAACAAAATTAAAAAGAATTTTTGCAATTTGTTTTAATTGTTTTTTTACATTATCAAAAAAAGGGGGTATGTTCGTGGCGTAGGGGATTTCCTTGCTCAGGCTTATCCGAAACAAAAAATTCCAAAAGATTCTCAATCTGTACGAGTGTCATAATAGCCACTAGATCAATTAACCAGTTCTGTTGAAAAGTAACAAAGTGACGCCGGTTTGAAGAATAAAAGTTTGACAAAACACCCAAAAGAATATACTCCCGGGTGTTCCATGAGAAAAATCTCAGTTATTTCTCGACAAAAAATGTTAAATGTGCTAGAGGTTATAGTTTGCTAGAGGTTTATAATTTTTTGTTTCGGATAAGCCTCAGCCGGGAAATCATCTACGCCACGAACATACCTCTTTTTTGTAGGTGTCACATTGACGCTGTAAAAAAACCATTAAAACAAATTAAAAAAATTATTTTTCATTCTTTTTCATAATAGTAGCTTAATAAATACCAAAAAGATTTATTTCATTATACGTTGTATTTACTGAGAAAAAATCTTTACAAATAACTTAATTTTTCGGCCGATCAAAGTAGAACTGACCCCTTGAATCAGAGAACAGAACGATTAGAAACTGAACGGTATCATTGAATTGATTTAAAACCCAAATTCTTGTTACACCTTTTTGGAGTCGATGAGCTTTCTATTTTTACCATCCACGCAGAAGAATGAACAATAAAGCGCGGAGTATCCTGCATGAATTTCTGCAAGGGAACTGCATAACCGTTCAGCTCGCGTGGGTTATTCTCAGTATAAATGGATATTGACAAAACCATCTAATTAGACCTGTAGCGAATATGCCTAAGTGAAAGGTTTGTAGGCGTGGCAGGAAGTGCACAATGGATGGGAAACATGATAGCACACATTAAATATATATGACCGCGAAAACCTGGAGGTAAGAAAGTTACAATACCGCAAAAGGATAATTACTACGCAGAGCATTATTCTTACGGCTGGCAATGCATTTTGATTAGATACCATGATATTTCCCTTGCACCGTTACCGAACGAAACTTTCCACTTCAACGCTGGCCCCGCGATTACGCCGAGCCTGTAAATTTACGCACGCCCAGGATTTAATTGCGCCCCTAAGTTATATTTAATATCGCCGGGGATATCATCCGTTACTGTAACGCGTCCTCGTTACTGTAAACGCGATGCATTATGCAAGCTATTCTGAAACGTACACGTATCGCGTGCTCATTAGTTACAAAAATTATTGGTGCCGCTCCAGAAACGATCGCGAGATCGAACGTATTAATGCGTTCAAGGAACGTGTGGCTGTGTAACGTTTCGAGGCTCTGTTTCAGGAACCGTGCGACGTTTCGCGGAACACAACGGCTCGTAAGCGGCCGTCGTGCAAGCGTTAAAGATCTGACGCCACTAATGACGAAGTTTTGTGGCCACGTATTGACACTAACTGATCACGAAAAGGAGGACGAAGAAGTGTCGATGATTCGCCGTGTCATCCTGTCGGTTTGATAAATAGTCGACGCTAATAATACAATGCATATTTCAAACCGGAACGTGTGCACGATTTTTATTTTCACACTCCTTCCCATTAGAGGCCCTTTTAAAATCGCTATCGCTTCATCCCCTTATCGATAAAGAACCGCTGCTAAATACATTCGTTACGACTCTATCTTCCTTCGATCTCCGCACTTAGAATTCAATGATCGTTCGAATATACACTCAAGTTGTCATGTCAGTCGTCACTGGCGAAGCGATTTCGTACAGGAATAAACTTTCCGGATAGGGTAATGCTTGCGTTAATATCGCGCGGGAAAAAGTTTACAAAATCACTTCCCAATTTCGGCGTTAACTATTAAACAACTCTATCAGCAGCTACAGCGATACTTCGGTGAAGTCGTTCGTGTCCCGTTCGCTACCTGCGAAATCATACTCGATGAAAATATTCGCGCGTCCGTGTACCGAGAAATCGGGGCCCGGTACAAGAATCTTCGAACAGAACAAGGGCTGGTCGTGCAGGCGTTAGGGATCCGATGACGCTAATGACGAGGCCATGTGCCGGCGTATTGACGCTAACTGGACTGACCACGAAGAGGGAAAGCAAGGAGGATACGAAGTAGGGAGAAGAAGAAGTAGAAGATAAAAGGGGAAGAGGTGGCGATGCTTTGCAGTACCATGTAGACTGTTGCACGGAGGTAACGGAGGTAACAAACGTCTCCTCGAGGCTTCGGAAGGCAGAGAGAAGAGGGGTCCGTGGCAAAGGGCTCCTTCGAGGTGAGGAGGCCGTTTTTGAGCCGCGGAGATGATTTACCTTACAACTAACAATATCCCTCCTTACGGCCCCGCAGGATTTATTAGTTCTCTCTCTTTCCTTTAGGGTTTGTCCGTAGAAGGTGAGAGGCAGATCCTCGCGAGGAGGGCCGCGGCCGAGGGAGAAGGAAGATGAGAAGGCCCCAGGCTCGAACCCGGCACCTCATTACCCGATAATTTACTACGCGAGTAATTAACTGGGCACACAAACGGTGCCACGTTATATACACCCTTTGCGCATATATACGGCCCAGGAATATTCCAGGCTCTGCTCGTTTCTACAGGCTCATATATTACCGCGCCGCGTCCTCTCGCCGATCTATTTATCCGTTCGTTTGCGCGTGATGGGCATTCGACATGCGAATCCATAGATACTTTCGTGCCGCTGACAATAAGTACTTAAATGATATGGGATCAGTGGCACCGTGAAAAGGACACAACGTTATATATATACTTGGGGAACTTTCAGTTGGACGTACAGTATACTTACAATTAAAAGATAATTAGTAAACGTCATAGCTGATTGTAATTTAAAAAAGATGTTGAATACATTCAAAGGAGAACTTTGCTCCTATATCTACACACTGCAATCACGGATAGAATCAATGTAGAAATCTATTTCCTCGTCAGTCTGAAGGTACAACTTTCATAGATGATCCTGTACGACAGGTTGCACAGAAATTTAAAAAGCGCTCGAAGGATATTCTATTAAAGAAATATCCTTATTCCATCTGTTTGCATTCGCTGCGCGATTATGGGTCCCGTTGGTCCGCGCGACGCATGAATATCCCGTGCTCGTCATTAGCGTCGAATCTACCGCGAGTCTCTATGCCGATCCCCCGGCTTAGGGTTCGTAAATATGGACTAGATGGCTGAAAGCGGCCGTGTGCCGGCGAGGCGAGGCTTCCCGCGAAAGACGTACGAGAACTGAAGAAATCGCCATTTATAGGCGCTGCCGAGGTGGCTGTGTCGCTTGTTATTCGTACGAGCCCCGGCACGTTCCTGGATTTTTCATTTGATACGCATTTTACGATTTTTCGCGTGCGACTAGCCTAGCCTCGGCTTCTCTGTAGGAGTCATCAGATCGAGGCTGGCTGCATGCTAATCGATCCGCCCCGATGCAGAGAGCTATGCATGAGGAATGGTTTGCCGTGCTAGGGCTACAAAATCGATCGGCCGATTTTCTTTCAAGAGATCCGAATGCCGATCGGGCCGTTGTCATCGTAATTTTCATTACTGTGCGCGCTTCTGCCGTGAATCAAGCCCTACGACGCCGGTATACTGATTCCGTTGGGAGCACGTGGACGTGATTGATAACAACGCGCACCGGTACTTTTCCTTTCCCACGTCGCGTCGCGGCCAATCGACGCGGTGCCAAACTTAATTTATTAAAGGTAATATGTTATCGTTTTCTGTTAATAAATTTTTGCCACATCGGGCAATAATTTAACAGTGCCCGGGCAGATTAATTTAAACGCGCCGCGGCGCGGGTTGTTACGGGTACGATAAATATTCCCATAAATTTACGACGACAATGTAAACCATATTTCCGAATTTATCATCCTCAGCTATTAAACGAGGAATTCTAAGCAGAGGCGGCCGCTGGTATTAAAATAAAAACGAAGGTGGCTATTCCCTCCCCCCCCCCCCTCATCCCCGTCCCGTAATAAATTGCTCACAAACGGTGGACTCTCTTAAGAGACAGTAGTTTATTAATAACCCATGAGCACCACTGGCTGACACCGTGTTGTCCACCGACACGTTAGCGAGGAGGATGCATACGCTGCGTTGCAGAGGAGTTTGGTACGCGAAGAGGGCACTAAAATAATAATGCCCGCAACTATAGGACCCTCCGGGGGCTTCGTCGGCCATAGGAGAGGGCGCGAAGAGGCGAGATGCGTGCTTAGGCCCGAAGAAAAGGCGTCGGAGCTGATTAGAATGAGAATAGACGTGGGTGTGGATGCGTTGTTAAAGCCGAACGTAGATGGAAGGAGGGAACGGGGGCCCCCGGTCGAACAGAGAGGGGAAGGAGCGAAACAGATAGCGGGAAAGAGAACGAAGAGATGAGAGATAGAAACGAGCAAACTAAATAATAACCCCCCACTTTGGCCATCACCAGCCGTCCTCCGAAACCCGAAAAGACCACCCGGTGCAGCGCAAGAGGACGAGACGTTGCGCCAAGCCAACAAGTGGGCTCAGGTGAGCCGAGGTGAGCATTTGAAATGGTAATTACGGGCCCAAACCGACGATCGTCGATAAAACGATTTCGAGTGGTCACCCAGTTAGATGAAGTTTTACGTGGCCCCCTCCAATCGATAACACCTACACCTTGCTTTCACGTGTACCGTGTTTATTGATTCAAACACCACGTCTACAGCCACCCCAATAAATTCCACGCCACTTGCATTAAATTTACTTAATAGGCTATGGAACGTAAGTGATGCATAATTCTTCTTCTGCGAATGCTGGTAGTGCACGAAAAGGCGATGGAAATTGATTCATACGGCAAGTTGAATGAATACATTGTCCATTAGGTGTATATGTTAAGGGTTAAGAACAACCATGGGCGTTTTGATGCTCAATGCCGGAATTTAATTATTCTTTCACTCATGTTGCTCAGCTTGGACGCAAGGATCATCGGGCGTCGGTGCATTATGCATACGAGGGCCTGAGAGCGAGACTTATGAAGGGATCTGATTGAGTTCTGAGTAAATGGCATCTGGTTAGCCGAGCTGCTAATTAAACACCCACATGTAGCTCTGGCTCGTCGTATCAGCATCGCCTCGACACAAATCCGAAGACTGCTTGGGAATGTTTTATCAAATTTCTGCGACCCGAAAAACATCATAGTTTCCTTCCCCTT
This sequence comes from Andrena bucephala, assembly GCA_947577245.1. Taxonomy (NCBI): domain Eukaryota; kingdom Metazoa; phylum Arthropoda; class Insecta; order Hymenoptera; family Andrenidae; genus Andrena; species Andrena bucephala. The sequence continues at coordinate 92,521,511 of OX387715.1, read as the reverse complement.
GTTCGGGAAATGTTCCTTCCAATCACAAAGTTCCTCACCAAAGTGACATTGAAAAATACCTACTGCCACGAATTATGCTGTGGTGAAAAGAATGTTCCACCACGGCGGCTCGTTAACTAAATTCCCAATCGCGGCGCAATAATGCCGTTTAATTATTCGGAGTATTCGTGGGCCTGGTTGCATCCATCCTATCCCGATATCTCCTCCTCGACACGCCGAACACCGAACGCCGGTACATTATGTATACGAGAGTCGAGAGAGGTGAGCTTATGAAGGGATCTGATTGAGTTCTGAGTATATGGCGTCTGGTTTGCCAAGCTGCTAATTAAACACCCGCGAAGAAGGCCCCGACACACAGGCACACAAATCACACACCGGCTTTGTCTTACTAGGCTGTCGCCCTCTCCTTCGTTTCGCATCTCCTCCTCCGTTCATCCCGCTGTACCTCGAGCAGCACTCTCTTTCTCGCCCCCTCTTCCTGCTTTCTTTGCTCTCGCTTCCGCTGATTGATATTTAAGCTTGAGTTTAACCCACCCATGATCCCCCTCCCCGGCCACCCTCATCCATGTCCTACGGGGTCGTTAGCGAGCTGCTGCTCCTGGTACTGCCGCTGCTGATGTTCCTGTTGTTGATGTTGGTGCCTGTGTCGTTGCTGGTGATTTCAGCACACCTGGCGAGGAGGCCTGCTTGGTACCAGCACGGCTGGTGCCACCGAAGCAATAGCGTATACCTCGATTAAATCCGTTTCGCTCGGCGAGGCCAGGCGTCCTCGCGATGGCTGCCTTCTGCTCCCCACGGCCTAAGTACTTATTCCAGTTTCTCTCACTGGCAACGGGATCGAAATGCAGATTTATGGAGGAGGCTAAGCTGCCTGCGTAACTCACGGCACGCACCGCGATTTCAATATAATTATTTACGCAACCAACGAAGACGCGAAGGATCCCGTGGAGAATATACAGGCGATTGTGTCGAAGCGGAAAGAACGTATCGCGATCCTTCTTTAGACACCAAAAATTCCATATTAAAAATACGAAATCGAGCGGCCCGACATTCGGACATTAATGAAACCCACCGCTTATTACAAGTTACGCTTTGGCTTAAAACGGGAGTTTCCACTGAGACGCTATTAAAATTTCTGCTGAATTCCGGAGACTTGAAGAGGTCACGATAAACGATAGTGTATGATGGAATTTTAACAGCGCGAATGCCCCCTGCAAAAAATGCAATATACTCGAATATCCAGCGTGCGAGACGAGAGGTATTGTATACAATTACGAAACCCTTCTATGCGGAGTATTACTTCGTAACGGTTCGATGGATATCCAGAGGAAAGCGAGCGCGAGGCTTCAAAAATCAAGATCGACACGTCGAACCGAAGAATGGGCCGCGACCATAAATCTACATTGAATTCCCCAGGTCGCGCCGCGGCCTCGCTTCCAGAATGCGCCACGGCAACCGCGTCAGAAGGGTTATATACGGCCGGCGTGGCTTTTTACGGCAACGCTTTGTCCGAAGTAATTACACGTGTACGGTCGAATCCTCGCGTACGTTCGGCTACGTACGAGCGGCCGAGACAAGAGGTGTTCGAAGTCCAATAAACGGCCGAAGACACGTGTGGATTCTCGCCGCTTGGGAGTCACCGTGACTGGCCTTCGTATGTACACGTATACAGGGTTGCGTCAAGAGTGTAAAAGGTTGCTGTAAGTCGCTCGGGGAACCCCAGGACGATTCTCCTCGATCCTTCTTGCCGGACAGGCACGTATAAAGCACCTGTTGGTCGGTCGAATCGCATGCGTTCTTTGCTTTAACCGGCTTGTATATACCGTGCATCGCGCCGACCCTTTTTGCCACTGGGAACAGAAATATTTTCACAGCTGACCGAGCATCGCCGTAAGCGTACTTGGCACCTCGTGCCTGACGGACACACTTCGGCTAGATCGTATGCGAAATTCCTCGCCCCGCCTATTCCACCGTCCCTTCACTCTTTTAGGGCAAATCTTTTCGTTCTCGCGGAAGGTCGTCGTTGAATTACGGGGCGCGGAATACACCCACGTCGGTTTAGCTGTCGGCCAGCTGGGAGTATCGCAATGGTCCTGTGATATTCAGCTCGGCCGCGATGCTTAATAACGACCCAGCGCAGGACGATGAAATTTATCCGATGGGATACTTTTATAACGATGCCGCGAGAATAGAGAAGTCGGCTTCATTACCGCGTAATACCTGCGGATTATGCGCAGTTATATACGGCTTTCTATTATCCTATGTTTCAATTTACCGCAGTTGTGCGTGCGATCGCCGCGTTCCTTACGAACCGGCCGTTTAATTGGAGAAAATAGACGCGCGCGCGGATCGTATCGCGTACACATGCTCGTGGCAGCGACCAAAAAGATGCGAAGTAACGTGTAATTATACGGTGGGTGTCTCTCGTGTATCCGCGCCCCGGCTATCGTCGAACACGGACCATTAACAAGTTCATAATCGTGCCACCAGCGGTTATCCATATACACGATACACCGGGTAATTGATACGAGATTTCGAGGAAGCGCGTATCCGTCCAACAGCCGCGAGAAACAAACGAAAAAGGAAGAGACCGATGCCACCTCTCGTTGGCACCTTTTTGGCGCTGCGCCGCTGAGCCACCCGGATCAACGTCCGTGAAAGATAACCACGAACAGTCTAACATACCAACGGCCGCCGGAGGGTTCTCCTCTCGAGGTGGCTGGTAATTTATACGTTTATCTCATTCCGTCAATATTTAAAGAAGGACGCGTTAAGGAAGGTACAGGCCGTGAGGAGCCTCCTAAAACCCGCCTCGGGATCCCATTTGGGAGAGGCCGCGGGGAAAGAGCTTTCGTCGCAGCAGTTGGATTTATGTCAACCTGTACCGCGTGCAATTTAACGGTAATACGTGCATCATCGTTACGGCTTGAAAGAATTGCACTCGGGTAACGCTGATCACTTGCCATGGAGCGTTAACTGTACAGGTAGGTATCTCTGTAAGTAGAACTGGAGACCCACTTTGGCGGAAGGAGTAGACCCGTGCGATCGTGTGGAAATTATGTAACGAAGCATGTTGATTAGCTAATACAGATATTCAGAAATACAGCGGGTAGAACAGCCAAGTGCGTCGCGGCCGAGGGGTGTAAAAGAAACGTGGAAATGCTTGTGCATTCGCGTGTCGTAATACGTAGAGGAAAGCATAGGGAACGAGAGGATCAGAAATGTATCTCGTCTCGTTGCAGATAGGGCTGCGGCAGCGCGATGTTAGCAAACTGTGCATTAGCATCACAAAGACTGCATCTGCAGCCTTTGCCAGCGCCGCGCGCCGCTTGCAGATCGCGTGTGACCGCGCGTGTGCGGCACGTACGCGTCCATGTACCTGCGCGTTAATGCCGAAATGAATTCTCCTATGCACCGATTTTGTGTCGCGCAACGGTGACAGAGAATGCGAGCGGGCAAGCATTGTACGGCCGGAACCGGCTCGTAATTATCCCTAAACACAGTAATTAACGTTCGTGGGACGAGTTCGGGGGTGTCGCGCCGGCGTTTTCACCCTTCTTTAACCCCTCATCACGGCCATTATCGTCGAGGTTGTGATTATACGACGGAGACAGGGCTCGAGGCAGGAGAAAAGGAAAGACATTGAAAGTCACGTCAGACCAGACGCATGGATTAATTCTACTGGAATAATGAGGGCTCGCGCGTGTAGGAAATTAGTCGGAGGAAAATGCTCCCCGACGAGTGTGCGTCCACCCAGTGTAACTGGAGTTTCATTGTAACGATGACTAACGTAACAGATGCACGCTCAAGTTTTCATTCTATATGCAGATATATGCACAATAAGAACCTATATTAGCAAAGTTACGTGCATTTAATTTATTGAATGGCACTCTACGTTGCATCTATGGTAGATGCATTGGTGTTTAGATAATATTTTGCAGAAACTTTTTCGCCTTTCTCGGATTGCAAATGCTCCACGCGTTGTTACCCAAAGCTCTAGCATTCGTTACCCTAACCTTCCGGCTGGCACATCACGGTCGTTGAATTCATGGGCCGCAGTTATCGCGCGATCTCGTTGGTGCAGCAACAGGGGAGAGAAAAGAATCAATGAGGCTCCGTTGTATCCATCGTGGCGACTAAACGCCGGATTTAATCGACACCAGGGACGAATCGACAGTTGGCGGTAATCGCGGGACAGGCTACCGTGGAACAAGAGGCTCAGGCGAGCGCGGCGGGGAGGGAGGGTGGAGGGATGATTGTGCACAGTACCGCGTATAATTAGCGTAATAAGTAGTTTTTTGAGGCGGGGCCTGGTGCAGAGGGAAAACAAAGCGATGGCTGGAAGGCAGCTAATTTTGATCCAGGATCGGAGGACAAAAGGAGTTAAAGCCCGTGTGTGCGACGATAGGGCAGAAGCAGAGGGAGGGACGGAGGAGGAGATGGCTAAAAGGAAAAAGCAGCGCCTGACGCACATCCTCCCTCGTCCATTCATTCTTTTTCACCGGGTCCGCTCGGTTTCGAATCAAAAGGCGGGGGCACCCTTTGGGTCCGCGAGGCCGTGTTTTTTTTCTCCTTCTATCTCGCTCTTTCTCTGTGCACGACCCCCTTTATGCGCGGCCGGTGCCGACAAAAGAACGGGGTGCGCGCGTGCACACGAAGACAAGAGAGGCGTGTGGTAGGGGGGACACCCGGTAAATCCCGACAATGAGCCAACCGGTGTACGAGCTGCTCGGAAACGGATTAATTACCGTGTGCCTCCGTAATTAGCCCCGCGGGAACGGCCTCTTGCGGGGCCCTCTATTTTTCGGGGCCAGGCCGCGTAATCGCTGTGCGCACTCGGCCAGATCGGATTCTTTCATCCTCTCTTTTCCTTCGCGACTACACCGCCGGACTCGTGTCATGAACATTCACCAAACAACTGAACTACACCCCGTACACCTGTTACCAACATTTCGCGGACCACGTGTCCTCCATCTGCGCTGGTAATAATACTTTACATCCTCGCATAACGGAATTTCGTCCACATGTGTGCCAAGTTTACGCTTCTCTATTAAATTACGAGCATTATATGTCCAGAGATTCGTCGATTTTTCAGCCAGCCTGCGATTCAATGGTTTAAACTTTAAACCGGTGACGAGCCTCTTCAATCAGAAGCGAGCAAGCCGAAGCATTACACGTCCCACTACACGGCCATCGGATAGAAGGAAACCGTGAAGATTTCTGCGAGATAACTCCGCCATCGAAACAGCGGTGCATGTTCCAGAGCACGCGATATCCGTCCGAATTTACGAGTCGCGCTAAAGACGTCGCGACATAAACCGGTAACGATCTTCCCGTTTTCGAGTGGCCGACGACAGCGAGGACGGAGGGGAGGGGAGGGGAGGGGAGGGGAGGGGAGGGGGGGGGGGGGGTATCGAGGAGGCGATACACGCATGCGAATGCAAATTGCGTAAACAGAGAGGGACTGTTAAGCCGGAATACCTCACGGACGAGCATAAACGCGCAACATGTGGATTATTGGTATCAGGCCTGAGAATAGATGGCGACTGTCATAATGCGAGAAAATAAACTCCCATCAACTTTGTGCACGGACTCGGCCACAATTCTTAGGTGCATTAACGCCAACGGCGTTGGTCGGCTGTAACGTAAGATCACGTACCAGCCAGCTGCCTTTGATACCAGGAATTAGCATAAGTTTTAACGCGTCCCTGCTCGGCGTATGTATATTCATTTCATCCTACTCGAAAACTCGCGCATCCGTGACGCGGGGAGGGAGCATTTGTCTTCTCTTTACACCCTCTAACGCGACGTATCTAAAGTACGCCGGGGACGTTACCAGGCTCAACCTCCTCCGTGCCGATCCGAGCTGCGTGGCTTTCCTTCCCTTAACGCGATCGAAGGCAGTGCCGTCAGGCTGCGCGTGGATAGCTGGCTAGACCGCGATATCTTGTTGTATTAATGCCAACGGCCAGCGCAGCGCCGTCACGAGAGAGGGCATGATAATCGGGTAGGCAGTATACCTGGAATTAACATGCCTCCGAATCATCGATTTTCTACTTATCGGCTATCTTCGGCGTCCCCTCCCCTTTCGCCCCGGCGTTCCCTCGGCGCGACCTCTTACCGGTCATTATACAACGTTCTGTTAGCCCGTGCTCGCGAGGCCTCTAACAGAGAGCTACACTTAGCTGTTTGCCGCGCATGCACGCCGCTGTGGTTGGTGCCGATGATGAAGAAGAGGACGTTGCTGCTGGGCCTCGTCGACTCCCTGTATCGATACGCTCGATCGTGTTCGCATCGGAGATCGCGTGCCCATGCGCAACGGTTCCGCGAACGACGAGCGCGAGTAGCAGTCGTGAGTGATCGCTGATATAATGTGTGAGAATTTCGCGCTGACTGAGATTCGCAGCTTCGATGAGGAGTATCGAGGAGGAAGCCCGGGACATTGCATGGTGGCCTGCCATTGCTCCGAACACGTCGATCGATGTAAACATTTCATCTTGCGCCTGACTAACTGTTCATGGACCATCTCGTGCATCTAATTCCTGGCACGGTGTTCACGCTTGCCAGCAGCGAGATTTTGTAGGTGGCGGGGTTACCATTTGGGGGGGGGGGGGGGGGGGGGGTAGAGTGCAAGTAAGTTTCAGGAAATTAAATTTTTTAGGTAGAAGTGTTTGTCCGAGGAATGGAAAGCAGTTGAGCATTATGGGTTCTCTTAAATTTTTATACAGAGACAAAAGCTGGGAATCCACGTGGAACCTAAAGCCGGGGATCCACCTGGAAGCTAAGATAAGATAAGTTACGCTATGTTTTAGCTTAGCTTTTGGTGGAAACGGTTCCATAAGAATGTATTGAAGCTAATTTTTTTAAAAAGGAACATGGCATAGCATAGCATCGCATAGCATAGCTTAGCTTCTATGTGGATTCCCAGCTTAAGCTGAGCTAACAAGGAAAGGTTCCCAGGTGTCCGCCTCCGATTGCTTTGAATTTTGGATATGTTTTAGAGGACCGAAAAATAAGAAATACTTGTTTTTTTATAGCGGTCCGTTTTCATATTTAGAGGGTGAAACCACCCCCCAAAGTTCATACGGGGTACAAAAATTGTGTTGAGTAAAACTTGATATAAATTTAATTTGCGTTATAGCTTGCTGTATGGACGATGTTCTAGTTGTCCGTCACCGTTATTAGGGGGTAACTATGAGGGGTTTCACCCCTTGAACATGCAAATGGGGCAAAATAGAAAGACATGCATTTCCTATTTTTCGGCTCTCTGAAACATATGCAAAAACCAAAGCAATCAGAGACGAACACCTGAAAATCGTATAACTTTGGGGGTTGATTTCACCCCCCAAACATGCAAACGGGCCAAAATAAAAAGACACGCATTTTTCTTATTTTTCGATCCTCTAAAACATATCCAAAATTGAAAGCAATTCGAGGCGGGCACCAACTATTCTTATCAACTTTGGGCGGTGATTTCAACCCCTAAACATTCAAGTAGGCCAAAATAAAAATACAGGTATTTCTTATTTTTCGGTCCTCTAAAACATATCCAAAAACCAAAGCAATCGGAGATCAACACCTGAAAATCTTATAACTTTGGGGGAGTGGTTTCACCCCCTAAATATGAAAACAGGCCGCTATGAAAAAACACGTATATCTTATTTTTCGGTGCTCTAAGACATATCCAAAATTCAAAGCAATCGGAGGCGGACATCTGGGAACCTCTCCTTGTAAGCCATGCTATGCTATGCTTAGGGAATTCAATCCCGGGATAAGGGGTCCCGGCTGCTTTTTTAATTTAAAAAAACCCGGGATTTGATATCACTAATCCCGAAATTTTCGGAATTTTTAAAAAATGCGAATTACTTTATGAACAACTGAAAAATATAAAAATAAACAGAATAAATCAACATAGTCATTCATAATAATAAGGACAATAATAATAATGATTTATTTAAATAAAAATATTGAATTGCATATAATTAACTAAATTGTATTTATTTTTACAATGATATTCCCACTTTCAAGTATTTCGAAATCGTGCGAGTTGCAAGTTGCAATTTGTCTGAACACGTAAAGTCGAAACTTTGTAGGTCGAAATGCGCCGAAGCGGCTTACATCTCTTTGAGGGTGGTGGAATCCTAGAACAAGCAATATCAATATTTGTTATCAATTCCTCCGACAAGCATTGAAGCAGAGCGAGCTTTTTCAGCGGCCGGTTATATAGGTAATAAAATAAGAAGTCAGCTAGGAGATGATACATTAGATGCTTTGCTATTTCTTCGTGTACATTTCCAAAACGCTTCATAATGATTTACTGATATTACCTATATTTATTCAGACTGTTTTTTATTCTTAAAAATGATTTTAATTTATGTTTGTTTACTTTAAATAAAGATTTAGAATTTTAACATATAGTAAATCATTTTAATTACTGAATTTTTCTATTACCCAATCCCGGGATTAGTCCCGGGATCCCGGGATAGACTTTAAAAAATCTCGCAATCCCGGGATAGTAAATAATGACCGGGATTGAATTCCCTAGCTACGCTACATTTTAAAAAATTAGTTTCAATACATTTTTATGGAACCGTTTCCACCAAAAGTTAAGCTAAGCTCTGCCATGCTATGCTATGTTTAAAAAAAAATAGCTTCAATACATCATTTTCCACCAAAAATTACGTTTCTGTGCTATGCCTTGCTATGTTTCCGAAAAATCGATCGCTGATCTATGCAATCTCGTGCTATGTCGAACTAACCCGAAAAAAACATAGCACAGAAACATAGCTTTTGGTGGAAAATGATGTATTAAAGCTGTTTTTTAAAACATAACATAGTATGGCACAGCTTAGCTTAGCTTTTGGTGGAAACGGTTCCATAAGAATGTATTGAAGCTAATTTTTGAAAACGTAACATAGCATAGCATAGCATGACTTAGCTTAGCTCAGCTTCCAGGTGGATTTCCAGCTTACGGGTTGCGAACAGAGAACTTCTTCTTTCCGTAAAACAGTTGAAGATGGTAGTATTGTACTGACGTGAGAGTTTCTTGTTTATTCGACATCTTTATCTTCAGAACAAGATATAATATTTAATATCTTGTTACTCCTAACAAAAATGGGGCCAACTACTACTTCAGAGCATTGTTACAGAAGGAACATTTTGCTGTCCTTGCCAATTATAGTAGACCAGTGGATAGAACGTTGCAGGTTCCCGGAATCTCTATAATTGGAGCACAATGTAAATGCACCTTACAAAACTTGTAACAACAGAAACATACAGGTTCGAGAAGAAAGTAATGCTTGAAGTTTGATTATTAGAGGGGGAGAAGTGGCGAGCTCTTTCTGCGAGATAACGACCGCAAGGGGGGCCAGAAGAATCTCAGATCCTAGTAACTTCTGCTAAGAATATAACAGCTATAATTAAGAAGATGCCCCTTGGAATGAGAACTTTGCTAATAACTCCAGATGAAACGCTACTTCACGGGGCTTCTCGTGCTGTGGTCCGCGTTCCTCAAGTTTGTTAACTCTCGTAAGCTTGCCGCTTGAAGAGGAAGAGTACCGGGGCGGTATACGGTGAACGAAATAAAGGGAGTTTCCCTTGCGTGGAGTGAGTTTTTGGTGATTAGATTAGACTCCGCTCGCCGATGGGCCCAGCTGTCCACCGGAATTCGCTCAAGAATCTGCCTAAGTGGATGAAACCAACGAGGAAGATCGCCCGCTAGATTCGCTCCGCCGTAATGAACGAACCGTACGAGTTCCAGGAACTTCTTTATTGCTAAACTTTCGACCTGCACCCTCGGTGTAATGATCGGTGTTTAGCGGACAAGAGATTAAAAATTTATCGGCAACCATCGGCGTCTATAGAGAGAACACCCGTCCGGCGGTTCGATTTGAAACTACGGCGAGAGGAAAAATACAGGATTTCGAATGATCCGGAGGAGGATATTCGAGCACGTTCGGTAGCGTAAGCAAGTGTAACGAGGAAAGCCTGTCTGAGAAAGTATGTATTTCAATTTAGGCCTAAGATTGCCAGAGCATGATCGAAGCGGCGCCGTTCGCTCGAGCCGAACAAATCGAGGAAAGAAATCGTGTAAAATTTTGTAATCACCGAGTCCACGATCGGTCCACGTACGATTCGAAGACCTGGCGGGCAGCGCATTCCGAAACGAGATCGAGAGTTAAATTTATTCGAGTGATTTCCATTGGTCGGCCCGAACGTACCACGAGTCGTCGCAATATCGGTCGACGGGGAAAGAGCCGGGGCGGCGGCGGGGGGGGGGGGGGAGGGGGGGGGGCAGGGTAGGGCACGGCGATCGATAACAATAATAATGGGAAATGATCGCGACCGCAATGGCACGTGATCCAATGACTATGCCCAGGAGGCGATGCCTCATTATTTCGATTTCCAAGCAACTAACCAGCGACCTTAGCAGCCTCACGAAATACGAACGCCTCGCCTCCCCCCTTCACCTACTCCATCTCCTCGTCATCATCTTCATTCTTCGTGCGAACCCAATCATTCGTCCCGGCCGATCTGTACGCCCTGATGCATTCGACCTCGAATATCTTACGGCCCAATAATCGAATGTTATAATTGCAGGCTTAACGACGATTCCTGTATCGATTTTTGCAAATCGGACGCTGCGAATATGGACCCGGAGATTATCTCGAAATGCACCCGGCGTGGCGGAAGAAACGAGCGTCCGAGCAGCGAAGATTGAAAAGCGTTATGGAGTAATTGACGAAAATGTAATGGAAGGTGGTATCTTTTTAATCCAGGCGATAATTAAACACGTTCGTTACGTTCAAAGGAACGTTGCTTTCGCCACGAAATCCTACAGTGCATTTGAAGGAGCAACCGTCGGTTTACCTTTGTCCTTCCCCCCTCCTCCCCCCCCCCCCCTTCGAGATCAAGATTACCCCAAGATTTAACGACGTGAAACATAATTACACCAAAGCTGTATTGCGAGAGTACCATCCTACCACGAAGACACCGGAATATTGACCCCGGCGCGGAGCGTGCACCTGCAGGGGCTATATGCAATCTTTGCGCATAACGACTCTACCGAGAGGAATATATTCTTCTGGAGTATTGCATTTCTATGCTGGATATATTAGAATAGAAAGATAGGGGCTTCGATATCTCGTCATTGCGCGCGGAAATAAGGCACCGGAGTCAAGAAGAATCCGTAGGGGCAGATAAAAGTAGGAGACCGGAGAATGGAATACCGCAAGGTGGAAGTTACCGCGAACGTGCTGTAGAAAAATGTCCGAAGCCGCCGTGTGAGGTGTAACTGTGTGGTTCTTTGTTCCAATACGGATAGACCGCGGGGTTCGAAGGTTATGGGGTAATTATTCGGGATAACGACCGTACAGTCCATTTCTCGGATACACCTTTTCCCACCGTCCAGAGACGCAGCTCGGGCCTCGCGGCACTTTGTCCAGGGCATTCGAGGAATCCAACGGAAGAAACTGCGAAAGTCGACGTCGGTTCAAGTTTCATTGACCACGGGTACCCGGCACCGAGGCTCGAAATGAAGATTATATAATAACGAAACAAATTGCTCGCGCCGATCACGGTCGAAAAGTTCGATAGCCAATGCCTCCCCCCCCCCCCCCTCCCTCCCGCCCTCCTCCTCTCGTTTCTCGTTTTTTTCCTTTCCATTCCTCCCCTACGAGGGACCTGAAAAGCCCGCGGGTCACGGGTTAAGCGGGCCTTCCCGTGACAAGGCCCTCGGGACGCGTTCCTCGGCAGGATGCGGCCCCGGCCGGGCTCTACACACCGAGGCCCTCGGTTCCTGTGATAAAGTGCTCATAATGTTTTTAACGAGTAAGCTGCGCGTAATTTTATAATTCGGCCGTTGCTTCGGCCCCATGGTATTTCGAGAGTGGATATAATGATTCGATGATTATGCGGCCATATCTCACCCACGGCTTCGTCCCAAGGGAGATACAGCCGGTGAGGAGATCGCCGTCCCGTCCGTCCGGATGGAAACAATGTCGGTGGACCCTCCCACGCCACGTACAGGGACTGTACCACGGCGAGCCGGAGTAATTCCCCCAATTATAAAATTATTATCCTGCGGTTGGCACCCCCGGGCAACACGCGGGACCAGCCCGGTCTCTACTCTCCTCTCGGCCTCGTTCGCCATGTTCCCCGTGTACTCTCCGCTCTTTATTCTTCCTTCCCCCCCTCCTCCGCCTAACGTCTTCCATCCGGCTCTCGCCGATCCTCGTTGATTCGCGGATCAGATGCTGCGCACGTTTGCCGCGAAAGATCGTCCTCCGCTCTTCTGCCGACCGATCCGGATTATTTTAAATTGATTAACCCAGCCCGCCCGTATTTGGCCCCGGTTTTTCACCGCTTTGCACGCCGATGCTTTCGGCCGTGGGACCCGTCGGGCGGATAATTAGCCCGATAACTATGCCGATTATGATCGAGAAACGGGAAACGTCGTTACGCATTCGGAGTCACAGATCTTTCTTTGGTCCAGTGCAATTAAATGCATGTGTTCTGCTTCGTGATACTCGCGGTGCCTGAAGAAGAAGAGGATTTATTCGGCAAGAATGTAATTGGGATGAGGATGCAATACTATTACAAAATTCTTGTGTAAGGAAAGGCTTGAAAGTATTGTTTGAAGTTTCTTGTTGCCTCTCGGTGGGTGAAGTTGGTCGGGGCAGTAATAAATAGAGTAAGATTGGATTAAATTTATCAGTTTTATATCTGTAATGGCTTCATGAATGCGAAAGTCATTATGGATTCTGAACTATTGGCGGAATTTTCTGGAAAATCGTACTGGAAATAACGATTCATGGCAGATCCAAGCGCAGGAGAAGAAACAGTAAGAAGGAAATGAAGAAATAATAAGATCTTCTCATTTGTAATTCTCAAATCACTGAAGATGCCCATCTTACTTCTCTGCTTGATATTCCTTTTATGGCACTGCGGAACATCGTTATGGAACCATTATAGAAGTAAACTAGAAGGCTTATGCTGCCGCCGAGGATCGCATTTTTCAATAAATAAAAAGGCAGAATAACCAGGAATTAGCGAACCACTTTCCCGTGTCGTCGCCAAGTTTTCTGTCTATCCCGGAGAACTGGCAGTAACGTTGTCGCTAAGGAGCCATTTATAGAAGAATTTATACCAGCCGTTAGGGTAGAGAAGATCGAGTGTGGAAGGGTGAAAAATAAATAAATATAACTGGAGCAACCCTTGCACACGGGGATTCTTTCTTAAGTCGAGCTCGTTCATAATCTTGCCAGTAGCTGTTGGTGACTTTAACCGAGCAACGTCTCTGTGTTCCATCGTCCGTAACAACGTGTGGATACGTGCGTGAAATTTCGACGAAACAGACAGAGCACTCGAAAAGGCGTTTCTATTAAAGAATGACAACCACAGGGCGAGCAGACGCGCGCACCCTCCTCGATAGAACAATTAATGTCAAGGGGAGCAACAACGGAGATCGACGTACGAAGTACTAAATCGCCAACTATTGTTTCAGCCAGTAGTAAAAGCACTGCGACACGTGCGCGCGACACGCGGGATGTTTAATTAACGTCTAAAAGATGGAGAAGGTGGGAGGCGGGAAATGAATCTCAGAGGAGAAGAAGGAGAAGCTTGTTTAATGTTCGAGTGTTCCACTACTGAATCAAGAGAACTTCGATAACCCACCGTCTTCCGGAAACTAGCGACCCGTGCTCCTCCAGAGGAGTCACGATCCGTCACGTTCATGAACCATTAGTCTGGTCGTCGAGGTTCCTCCCGTAAGAATGAACGACGACGAGGGGAAGGAGAAAGAAGGAAAGCACCGAGGGTAGGACGAGAGGCGACGCTGGTCCCCGTGGGTGGGGTGCTCCCGCGAGTTAAAAGGACAAGAATGTTTGACAGCCATTTTTCAGTGATCACACCGAGTTAGTTATCGACCGTTCGGATCTCTCACCCCCTTCTCCGCCCCACCCCCGCCTCCCTGACACCCTGTACATCGACCCAATCTCAACAAGCCAGCCATCGTTTCCCTTCCTTTTCTATTTCTCATCGCTGCCAATGAAGAGAGAAGTTATCTCTCATCTTCTCCTTCTCACGTTCGCCAGCGGACACGGGCCTCCTCCGGCCCAACGTCCAAGGACCTTACGCGCCGGTCTCTTTCCCTCGCTCGAGCCACCCCCTGCTATCCGCGGTCACCGGGTCTGACGAGCGAGCCACCTCGGAAAGGGGCCTCCTCTCTCCTCTAATGCGGGGCATTGTACGTCTAGTTAACGGCGATCCGCCCAGCGCAACGTGATTCATTTTTTACTTCCACGAAGTAAGTTTTTTGATTGATCGGAAATTAGGGACTTTAAATACCACCCCGGGGCACGACACGTCCGAATGGAGATCGTAATCGATCCATCGGCGTGGGGGCGAGGGGACCTGGTATCTCTTTGTGAGACGCCAGCAGCGTCGATACGAGAGACGAGTACACATAAATTCACTGCTCGTCCGGCTGCGGCGTCCATCGCGTTTTCGACTTCGCCGTAACGCTCGCTCCTTCTTTCCTGCCAATTGACGAGCGTGAAGGCTTCGCTGCTTTCGTGGACGATGCCCGCCGTAGACCCCTCGATTACCCATAAATCTGCGCTAAAGGTTTGAGACCGGCGACTTAAATGATGGACCGTCTTTCTTCCTTTCCTTCCTTCGGGTGATGCTCAACGGCAGGATCACCTTGAGCAACCGCGAATGGCACGCAAAGTGCCTCGGCCGATCCTGCGCTTTTACGGGTTCCCCGGCTCTTGGTAATTACTGGTATTCTTTAAACGCCGAGCATTTTCGAGGCGTCCGCACTAAATCATATAAAATCGAAACCGTCCCCGTTCTATCTACAATCAAGGAATACCTACCTCGCGCGGACGCGGCTGCAGCGGGGACGTCTCGGACGGGTGGCTGGAATCGGGCGAGTGAAAGAAGGAATTAGAGAACGAGTGTAACGCGCGCAGACACGTCGAAGACAGCCATTGAACAAAATGACAGTAAGCGTATGCAAATATTGGACATTCGCGAACACATTATTGAAAATGATTTGCAAAGTAACGACAGTGATGTAGCAGTTGTCGAAGATAATGATGTAAAGAAAACTCTTCGGATCGCAGGATTGCTATTTGTAAAATAACCGAGCGACGTCTGCAATCAAACTGATCTGATTACAGGATCGAATGGTTACCCTTCCGCGGAGCTTTCGATATCACTCTTCTCATTCCTTCAGTAACAGTTGAACGAGTGAAGTATTTTAATTCTGACCACTCTCACCTCAGACGTTATTCATTAAGACAACCCGAGGAATTAATAACGCGCGGGACTCTCGCGACACGTGACGTTCCCTGCCATATAAGTGAAGTTTAAATATTCATAAAGGCGGAGCGAAATAAACGACGATCAGCTGTCAATGGATTTCTAACAATCGCTAAGGTCGCCGGACGATGCTCGAGAGATCTCACTCGATAACAGCTACGACAGTTTTTCAATAAATCTTCGTCGTTGGCCGTATCGCCGAAAAATCTTTTCAATTCCAAATATCCGCTGGGTGCCCCGACCTATCTCCCACCTCTCTGCACGAACCGAGGAGAGTCGATCACACGCAAGGTCTCGCAATTAACGAATCAGATACGGCGCGACATCAAAAAGACAAATGACCCCGGCGAGATGGGAGCGGATAAATGCGTTCTTTTTCTTCCTTTTCTTTCCTTTTTCGCCGTGCCCACCCCTCGCCTCCTCTCTTTTTCTCCCAGCTCACTCGCGCTTGACGAGTATGAATCGGGGATCTGATAACCGAAGAAACGGTTCGAGCGCTCGGGGTATGGGGCAGCCGAGAAAGAAGAGAAGGTGGAGGAGGAGGAGGAGGAGGGCGGCAGAGGGGGCCGGGGGAGGGGGGGGGGGCTGAAAGGAGGGAAAGGAAGGTGGATGAGTATGAAAATTATTCTTTGGATGCGCGTACGAGGCACACACTTGTCAAGATGGCGCATGGAATTAATTAAATTAAGCCTGCACCTCCCTCGAAGAAGATAACCTGACTGACAGAGATGACGATTCCCTGGTCGATTGGAGAAGGAGAGGAGAAGGATGCCGGCAGGGGGAAACGAAGACCGAGAGGGATCTTCGGTTCGACATCGAGTGCAAGTCATTCCAGTCATTGGCTGCCCCATAGGAATCTTAGCTGTTAGTGTGTACCCTCTCTGAACGAACGGGCCATATGTGCGTGTGGGTGGACGAGGTGTGTTTTGACGTTTGCCCTCACGCCAGGTATTCTCGTTCCTCTGACCCCGTCGTGTCGGAATTCGTGGCGTGCGGAACGCTCTCCTAACCAGTCTCATCCGCGGATTTCATCTAGTTCACGAGAGGATGCCTGTACATAAGTCTTTTCCAGGGCACGATGATCTAGACATTCAACGTTTGCTTCTCTATAACACTGCTACTAAAAATGTTTTAAAATTCTGTGGCTAATCCCCTATCAGGTCATTAGGCTACTTAAAGAACCCACAGTTCCTTGATAAACGTCACAGAATCCTCTTTCCTATACGAGTCTATCGCTCCTCTCAGAGAATTACCCCAACACTTCTCTAACGCTTCACGCGAAATTTGCAAGAAATCAAGGGAGAGCCAATCCTAGGATATTGCAGCTAGGAGGAGGTACGTACCTGGGTAATGCAGGCTTGTTGACACTTGGCCCCTGGGCCGCTAAATCGCTTTGCAGTTAAGCATCCGAAGGGCTAAACGACTCTCCCCTGCGGAGCGAGAGAATAACGCGGGAAAAGGGGGGGGAGCGGAGAACGGATGGAGAACCGTGGCTTCTCTTCCACTTTGGGCAAAGTGTTAAACAGAGAAATGCTGAAACAAGGACAGAGGGAGCGCGGGAAGAGCGGCGGGTTGCCGGGATAGAGGATGCAAATGCTCATGCCAGCCATCAAAATCTAATTAACCAGCGAAAGAACGGTGCCTGGGCGAAAGCCAAAAAGGTACGGGACGAAGAAGGTGGCCGAGGGGGTGGAGGGGTTTAGCAGTTCGAAGGTGTCGGAGACCGGTAAGGTTCCCTTATGCATATGCCAAGTCCTTTCCACCCACTCTGCTCCTATTGCCCCCCTCCCCTCTCTCTCTCTTGCACCGTCGCCTTAAACCTCCTCCTTCATCCGAGTCTACACGGGGCCAGAGGACCAGAACAGAGAAATCTCTATAGCAAACGTCGTTGCGAGCCGGGTTTATGTCGCTCGCCGCATATAACACCCTGCAGCATGAAATTCGTCGGCATGTAACGGGGGTCCTAAATTTCGAGTGTGTACTCCTGAAGGAAGTGTATGGAATCGAGTCATGCTTAAAGTTTATCTACGATGGCGCTCGTACGTTTATTTATCGGGGAATATATCTCAGCTTCGTCGTGTAAAATATGGCTGGGTTATGTTTCACACAATAGCGGCTATCGCGCCAGTTCCCCGGGAATAATTTATATTGCTTGGCCCTACGAGCTTTATCAGTCCGAGTGCGAAATCCTCGGAGGAAATTGCAAACAAAAGTGGGACGATTGGAAACCACGTATCCTTGCGAATTTTTCAAATGGGAGAAGAAGGAGGACTGAATTAAAGCTATACCCAAGCGGTTCGTGTATCGGTGGTACCTAATTCATTAGATTGTTTGAATAACACAATTCTTCTTCATCTCTTCGTCCAGAAATCTTCTTCATCGCTTCGTCCAGGCCAAACCGCTGTCCCCAGAAACATTTAATTTGGAGGTTATATTCATTTTGCGACGTAGGTGCTCGATATGTAGGGATTTTTTAAAATTCCAACCCCGTAGGGGGTAAAAAGGGGTAAAATATGTTTTCACGGATTCCTTAATATCTCTTAGGCCCGATTAGATATCAACTTGGTTTTTACTTCGAAAGGTTACCCACACAAATGCCTAAAAACCAGTTTCATTAATTTGCCCGAATCAACCCCTAAGGGGCGGTGAAAAGGGGTGAAATGTGTTTTCATGGAGTCCTTAATATCTCTTAGCTATCTATAAATTTTGGACCATGGAAACCAATGGAGATCTGCAGAACGAGCATGGAATAAAGTTCCTCATTTTTGCAACAGATCTTAAGTCTTTCATGAGCTACACGGTACTACCTAGTTCGACCATTATTCTTCATTGCCGCATATCATATAAATTTGACTAGATTTCGAATCAGTAACCGTATCGTTCATCTACGATGGCTGGTTTGAAATTGACAGGTAAAATGCAGCTGTAGAGGCTCCACGAGAACTTCAGTCGAGGCTTTGTGGGTTGAAGCCTCGGAACTGGAAGATTCTACGATACCTTTGCACCGTACTACACGTTAGCATAAGTAGTTGTACCTTTATTAAGATTATTGATGCAAGATCAGATCTACAAACCGGATTACTCAGGTTGGCTCCTTCGTTTCTCTACTCTTTCTCTTTTCCCATCTTTTATCACGCGTGCTCTCATTCTGCTTTGACCATTATACTCCCAAATCCACTTCAAATTATTCCAAACACTAACGCCGTTGAAATACACACGTGTATAATACTTTCACAAAGGATCGGGCACAGTTCACCCTTCCTGTAACTATTGAACGATCCCAACGTTTGACTTCAATATGTACTCTCCAGAAACACCAACAAGCTACAGCAGCCTCTATAACAACTTCAAGCTTTTGGCTCTAAATTTGAGGACCTGGTCTTTCCATACAAATAAAGGAAAGGGAGTCCACAAATAATTTTTCAAACCTTCGAACCGTACGACCCTCAAACAACACACAACTCTCTCAATCAAGTTATAATCGCATTTCTATAACGAATATAGGGAATTCGTTGGAGGAGACCCAGCGAACGAAGGCACAGCAGCGTCAACGGTTGAATCTGCCTGTTCGCAGAGGAATCGTTCCGCAACGACGAAAGTTCACCTGAATTCTGGGACCATTTTGGATGCCGATCTCTGTCCAGCTGGACCACCGATCGGCAATCGAAGATCGAAGTAGTTTCCGATGTCAACGACTGCGACCTCCGGCGTCTACCGCGGCCTGTTTCCAAGGATAATTCGCGATTCATGTCGGCCGTAACTCTTCTTTCTCTTTCTCCTTAGCGGAGCTCTCGCACTCGCGTCCCTGCCCGGAATTACAGGCGGATTTACAAGGAGCGGCGAATTTACAAGCCGGCCAAGAGTGGCCTTTCCTGTTCGCCGATGCCCGCCGCCGAGCCCTGAAATCGTTGGAAAGTACCGAAAAAGCAGACCGCGAGAGAGCACAGCCGGAATGCTCCGAAGAAACCGCCTTGGCGATTATTTCGAACACGCCCGGCCGCGATACAAAGTCGCAGCGTGTGCGCTCGCGCCGCTCCGGCGATTGATCGTAAAAGTTCTGTAACGTCGCCGCGCGAGAGCGGATAGAGCGCGATATCCAAGTAATTGCTCAATTTATCCCCGTGATTATTGTAATTCGTCGCTGACGAGTGCGGAGGATCGACGAGGGGATCATGGCAGCATCGGTTACACGCGAGTCGAACAGAATCTCGAGGGGGTAACGAAGATCTTGCCACCCCGCGGGCTTCCACGTGGGCGTCAGGAGACAATTTTTCGGTGCACGTCAATCTATCGCGGTGATTATTGTAATTTTGAATACTGAATCCAGGGCAACCAGTATTCTTGTTTCGATTCCTCGCGATAGAGGGAGTGAACGAGGATGTCCGAGGTAGTGGCAAGCAGTCTATTCTGGCGTCTTCTGACTATATGGATAACTGCTTGGAGAGATCCGCCGTTGGATTACCGAGCATAAAATAAAATTTCACTTTCGGCCGCAATAAAAGCGCAAAACACGCCGGGGGGCTCTGGCCTGGACGCGTCAGGCGCAATCC
This sequence comes from Andrena bucephala, assembly GCA_947577245.1. Taxonomy (NCBI): domain Eukaryota; kingdom Metazoa; phylum Arthropoda; class Insecta; order Hymenoptera; family Andrenidae; genus Andrena; species Andrena bucephala. Next base: position 92,501,634 of record OX387715.1, on the reverse strand, counting down.
TCGAACATGAAAGAACATTAAAGCATCGAGACACGCCCTAGAATTTGGTCAATAAAGTCATCCTTTTTCCATGTCCCTGCCGTCGCCTCCTCTGTTCTCCGGTGCGCGATACATCGACATTATCGCGGCGGACACCCAGTATAGTCGCGGGCGTCCTAAAACAACAATGGAGGCATTAAGATGATCTACGGCCAAGTCGCTTGACCCTCTGATTCAAAAAAGGTGTTCGAATCCACTCGCCGGAGGAGGAGAGAAATAGAACGACCGGCGGATAGAAAGAAAGAGGCGAGAGGATTGAACGGGCAAAAGAAAAAGAGAGACGGCCGTGGTACGTTCGTGTGGGTGTCAGCTTAATGTTCCCGGTCAGTTGTGTTGGCGACCATCGAACGACTCAAGTGTGAGTCCGGCCTTTAACTTCCTCTGTATGCGCGCGCGCGAGCGTATTTTTGGGCCTGATTAAATATATATTAGGAGTGAGAGAAGAGCTGGGAGAGGGGACTCGCTCACGGCGGGGGGTGTGGTATTTTTTCAACAGGGCGAGCAAGTGAGGGCCCCGTGGCCAAAGGGTGCGGTCCAACACTGGTACCAAAACCGTGAACGAACATGTGCCCTAACGATGCTTTTTTCTCAGTACCATTCTTGCCGTCGTTATTCTTGCTGAGGAGACCAAGCAATCCCAAGTTAATCAAGACTCGAACGCATGTGCAATTTGTAAAGGATCTTATGAAACTACGTGGATATCATTGTAACTGAAAAATCTAAATCTTCATGTTCTTCATTTTGAATATATAATCATTATAGAGACACTACATGTATCATCGCGAAAAGTTAAATCGTTGATTTTATGTGTAACTACTAGTAATGAGATCACTACGCATAATCCAGATGAATGTGATTATTGTGACAAAAAAAATAATACTATCTAGTAAGTTACTAGCTTTACTACTCGGCTTCGCCCGAAATTTAGATTCTGATTTTATAAAAAAAAATTTATTTATTTTTTGTGGAAATAGTCACATTCATCTGGATTTGTTAGGCATAATGGCATTATGTGACCCCAGAGTTTACCGTTCGATAGTTCTTAGGCGATAGACAAACACACAAACACTTTCTGCTTTATATACTAAGACGCCTAAGATGATGAATTACAATTGTTTTCGTTAATTCGTCAACTCCACCACACTCTATGTTCGAAATGATACAAGAGAAATGAATTGCCGATCAGAGTAATGGAATGGTGGAAAGAAAAGCCTCGGAGCAACAGGGGAAGAAATACCGAATTAATCATCAGCTGTGTGCTGTCATTAAAGGGCAGAAGAATATCATTAGAAGGGACGATGTAGGTCAGCCTCGGCTGTGATTGTGCTTCTCTTCGTTTAGAAATATGAGGAAGGTGCCCTCCCAAGTAGCGATGACCGTGTCGCGTCTCTGAATTTATCTTCGGCTCATTAATAAGGGACGACAAGCATCGATAAGGAAGTAAGGACTCGGCTAGAATGGGCTAAAATGAAAGGAACGACAAACGACTGTCGGCGGAAACCTTACAGCAGGTAGCCTCGTCTACGAGTAGGTTGTAGCCTAATCGAGTTCCTTCGTCGTCAGTTATTAACTCGCTACCGGGTGTGCGTGAAAATGTTCAATTGCCTAATGAACCGATCGTAAATATCCAAATTTATCTCTGATAGTAAGCATACATCAAATGGCCCCAAGCTTTTCACAGAATTACTAATGGCGGGCAGGACCTTTTAGTACCACTAAACATAATACATCAACATATATTATATTTTATGTGCAGAAACCTTAGACTTTTTAATAAGACGAATGAATAATTTCCTGTTCTTTAATCGTTTGAAAGGATATAATAATATGTTTAGTTTAGTATTTTGCACTATACTTTTAGAATCTAAATACAAGAGTTAACGAATGGTGGTTTCAATCAAAGAATGAATCAGAAATATGAGATTCACGCTTGTAGACATTTTTCAATGCGCAAGCCGAAACGTCTTGCATTGTTTAACGATATTGCATTAAGGAGAATGTTACGTGGCTGGAGACGGTAAGAGGGAAAAGAGGGTGGAACAGGGAACGGTATTGTAGCGAGGTCTCTGGTCAGATAAGTCATAATAGTGGCTCGGCCGACGTTGTTAATAGTCAACAGAGGATCACGCCAAGATAGCGCGCTAATGCACGCATTTATTTGAAATATTAAACCTCGTGGAAAGGAGAAGGAGCTGGCAGAGCCTCTTCTTGCTCTTCCCCCTGTTGGGGAACCAACCTCGAGGGGGAGGAGAGACACGGGAATGGAAAATTATAAATGACGATAATTAACGAAGATCTTAACCGCTCACTCCGTGACTTTGCAGTTGTGGCTGGTGCACATCCAGAGATCCTACATTGAATGCCTACTGTGTAATTCTTTGGTTTCATGACTTTGAAGGACTTCCTATGAAATGCTAATGAATTTCTCCAATCGTAATAGAGTATACGAAAAATGCAGAGAAACTATGACGATTCCTGCATTTATATTTCGTGTACGATTACGACTAGAATTAAAAGGTGTTATAAAAATTCAAACCTTATAATATTTCCTGATTAATGAACGAACTATCGTGGTTAGTGAGAACGGCTGTATTAACGTAATTCATGAAGAACTCGCTTTTCTCTGCAACGCTTTTTAATAATGCCATTCCCTTCATCTGCAACGCGTTCCATCGAGCAGAAGAAGATTCCCAGACAGGCCGATCAAATCGACACCGAACAACAGTGATACCGCCATCATCTCACTCCTTCTCATCCGTTCCTGTTCCATCCTAATTATTAATGTGCTCGAACGAACGGATAATCCTCACAATCATCGTCCATGTATTCAGGACCCTCTTTCTCTACCTCTCCTTATTGAATATGAGTGATTAATTAAGAACATCTCACGACCCGCTGACTCGTCATCCGCCCCCACCCATGTTAAAAACAAACTTTGAATATCACGTTCAAGGACTCGCGAAACGAACACGTGCAGCTGAATTATTCCTTGTCAAATACAAACCGTTTAATCTTCGGAAAGTTGCGAAAATTATGTTTGTTTACTTAATGCGAAATATTAACGAAGCTCCATCCCGAGGACCCCTATGACTATTCCACGCTCAATGCTCTCTAAGGACATCCGTAAGGACCCTTTGTTTCGTAGTTGCATCCCAACGGTGTTCAGATACACAGAGACCTTGTTACGATGACTCGGAAAAAAGAGGCGACGACGAAGACAACTGATACAATATTCATTTACTGCTACGTGTGCCTATGTTTCATAATGTCATGGTGGAAAAGGGGTTTGGGGGTGGGCTGAGGGGAAAAGAGCAAAAAGAGACAGATGAAAGAGAGTTGCATTCAAATGAAGGAATGCCGGGGGCGGTGGGATGGGGGGAGGATAGGTGGGACCCCAGGATGACACTTCTCTTAGGTGATTTATACTCGTTGGTCGAATGACCATCATCTCGTGGAAAGATCTACAGGATCTCAGAGTCGCTTAGTTAGCCCGTGGACGAAGGATAGTTAGCTCCTAGGATGGCACAGAACACGGGGGGATACAACAGAGTCTTTACGCATAATGGGGGGGCCTTATGTAACGTGAAACATATAATTCCGTGGCACTTTCGTTACTCTCGGGTAACACTATCATTTATTTAAGCATCGACGTTCATTGCGCCGTTTACAAACCCTAAACTTATGCTTACCTCTGGTCCAGCCGTATCTGTATTGACAACATCGCAGGCTGAAAAATCGCGAATCGATTATGTTCTTCATTTACATAGAAAATTCATATAATGCCATGTTTGCATCGAAATGAGGGACAAACCGTTGCAATAACAGCCACACTTATATTGTTACTGGGCAGTGTTCGTTTATTGAATTGATTTAAACATTTCCAAGTAATGCTAATCCTTCCGTCTTACTCTTGATTCCACTGCACTTTCACGTGGAACATTATGTTTAACGAAATCGGGTGTACTCGAAACTGAATTGAACGCAAACAGCAGAATGAAAAATGTGCATGTACTTTAAGGCAGCCGAGGAATTAGCATACCAATTTGTACATGGTTTCAACGACCGGCACGGTGACAATGCTGAGTGGCATATTCGTCGAGGCAAATAGGGGTGAAGTAGCATGGGTATTATAGACAGACATTAGGTTCAAGCTACATTTCCCATTCTTTCTTCAAGGTAAGTACACGCGCGAGTACTCGCATTAACTGTGTAAACAACTACTCGACTTACAAGTGGTTGGATAGGAATTAGTGTTTTAACGCCAGGAAGAGGACGCGGAAAGAAAGAAACGGAAGTGGTGTCGCCAGTCTCGAGTGCCACCAATCGGATTTTTGCTACTTCCCCGTCGACCATTTGCCGGGCTTTTCCCCGTCGTTGTCAACGGACCGAAAGGAATCTTAGCCAAATTTCCAACGAAACGATCCATTTCGAAGGGACGTGGAAAAATATCAAGAAATGAGGAAAGGTACTTTGCAATTTTTAACTGTAATCTTTAAGAAATTTACTAAATTGGTAATTACTGAATCACGGTTTAAATAGAAGTGTATTACGAGCAAATTGAGGATCATTAATGTTTAGAGAATGAGTGTAATGCAACCGACAAGTTGCTGAACGTCAGAAAAATGTGGAAACTGTAGAAAGCGGTTGATTATTAGACTATAAAGTGGCCTGTAAATTATGTGGATTGCGAAAGTGACAATATCTCGGATTATGAAAGTTATAAACCATAGATCTTTACGCTCGATTTGTGACCATTTTTCGCCAGCGACATGCTTCCGTGATAATTCGTGAAAGTCTCGAGAAAGCTGCGAGAAATTAGAGGAAAATCGTTTTGCGGCCAGAATCGCTCGTTTGACTACACGCACCACTGATTATTAATTTCATGCCTCTCACGTTCGTTTGTCGTATTTCAGATAAGGCTATCAAAATTCCGCACTTGTCTAATTTATACGACGATTAATGGTGTTACGATTCAATGGGAGATAAGGGACATTTTTAACGCACCGCCCACGCTTAGATACATATGTATCTTCAATCCACCTCCACTACACGAAACTGCAATTAATTAAACACAACGTTTACATTGCATCTGACCTCGATAATTACCAGACGAGGGAAGCTTGTGTATTAAAGGAAATGGCGAAATAATGTTCGCAGGAGACAATGGATAATTATGCAAATGAAATGCAAAAGGCAAAACACAAGGAAAATTAATAAAATGGCTCTAATAGCGCAAGGACAAGCCACGCAAATAATTGAGTGGAATACACGATCGGAGAACTACAGTTTTTTATTTTATTCCACACCTTAGTGTTATCAGCAAACCATTGAAAATCAAGCAGATTCAGAAAATTTCATCTGGCATATAAAAGTTGTCTCGCTGCGCATGGAAAAGGACGTTTCGCGTGCCAAAAAGAGGAGGTCTGATTTGACAGTCATCGGTGTGGGAAACACGTCGAGTTTGAGGCTAACGAAGCTGCAGGCATGTGTACACACAAAGTCGATGTCGAGGGTTCACGAACCGTGAAGCAGAGGAGGAAGAAAATAAGTGGATGAGGAGGAGAAGCGGAGATAGAGGGCGACGTATAAGAAGAAGAAGAAGAAGAAGAAGAAGAAGAAGAAGAAGGAGAAGAAGGAGACGAGAAGAGAAGAACCGGCGCTACCCTTCGAAACGGAGCCTTGTCCTCGTCTTCGTGGTGTGCAGGCTCGCGCGCCAACTCGCGGGGGTAAACAGACGAAATTATATCGAAGAAAAATTACCCCGAGATAATAGTGATTAATGATCTGCTGCCACGCGCGTGTGCGTGGACAGGTCTGTGTGCGTGCTTGTCGGTACGTTGATGCCTGGTAAAATATGATACTTGGTAAACTCTGCACCGTTCTCGTTCCTCCTCTGTTGCTCTTCCTGCCTTTCCCGCTGGCAAGCTGGCTTGCCATCTACCGTCCAGTTTGGCGACAGCGAAGGAACACCGAAGAACGAAGAACGAAGAGGAGGGAGTGAAGGAATTGGCAGAGAGTAATCTTCTCTAATTAACACATTAAGACTAATCAGAGCCAGTTGGGTTATTCTCGTTCGAGGGCCCACTCGCCTAGATTTAACGTTCCACCTAAATTAATTCTAATTATTACCATGCCCGCTGTGAGCCGTATATTGGGATCGGCGTCGTTTCGCCAGTCGAAAATGCCACAATTGACCTCGCATTAATCTACTTTGTCTGCGAGGACTTTGTTTCGAGAACAGCCTGCCCCTCTTTACTAATTTTATCACCTCCGGAGGATTTGTGACTTGCAGTCTGCGAAGGAGATTTATAAATTCAGGATAGCGAGGGAAGGAAGAGGAAATCTACACTATCCCCGTATCTTTCACACCACTGTCCGATCGAAATTATGTAAAGGCATGACCCCAGTGGTGGAATAAACAGCTACTTAGAGGCAAACCCAGTGTGCTCCGTACGCGAGAGTCGGTACACGCGATAATTAATAATCGTCGGAAGATCCTTTGTACAGGCGAACGAGTTTCCGAGAGGGGCCCTCGTGGACGAGCATAATAGCGACCATACGAAAAAATGAGAGCTGAAGATCACCGTCGAGATCTGACCCGAGATAGCAGGCTGGGCCTTATACATTCGAGCGTGCCAGAGGAGCGGGTATATCTCTACCTATGTAAAACACGTGCCCAGAAAATATTTAAACCAGTTCCATCCTCTCCCTCTCAACCCTCTTTTGTGGGCCACGAGGCACGAAAGGGTCAGTCATTGTCATTGACAATTCTGTCGCGGAACGTTTGTTTTTACCACGCGAAACGATATCTTCCTCCTGCGTACAGCTATTTTTGTTCGTCGCGAGATTTACCGTATGACGTGCTCGAGGAATTTAATTCTACTCTTCAGGGATATACTGTAATTCGGTGGCAGACGATGCTTCGTCTGTGCGTGTCACTTTTGGGGTTTTGGAATTTCGTTCATGTTAGAATAACGCACGGTTAAATCGGTAGCGATTTTGCACCGCCCAGGGTGCAAACCCTAACGCAGTATTGTATATTTTCACGCATCGTATTCTGTTTGTATTGTGCTTGTATCGGTTGCGATACATAACATGACGTGGACTATAGTTTACGTATTATGGCAACCAAGACAGAGTGTTATAGGGGTGGTCCAGTATCTGACAAGGAGTACTATAGAGGGGTGATCTGCTAGACACGGAACATCCAATTACGAAGATATGAATCTAATTACCTATATGGAGATATTTTTGAAACACGTGAATGGTTTCGTTCAATGAGTACAACGATAATTTCTTTTTCGATTCACATTATCCTTATATTAATTAAGGTAGCTAAGGTATCAATATTTATTCAGTTTTTAATCATTTCCATCTAGAGTAATTAAAGACTTTGGTTACTTTTTTAATGAACCATATGCTTGTTGAATACAATACTGGAGAATGTTTTGAAACAAAATCTGTCTACTGTGCTAAATGTTTATTTGTAATATTATCAACGAAGAAGATAATTGAATGCTTTGTTTATGGTAGGTCAGACTATAAGTAATAGATATACATATATAAAGTAAAACGTAACAGACGTAAACCTAAATATGTGAATATTGGAGCACTTGATTCTGTGTTAAGAAACAATAATATTTTGGTAAATACTGTTACCTACAAATTGTGTACCTTTGATTTGCAGGAAAGGATGGTACTCGAATCAAAAGACAATCAGAAGGCTCGGTTAACAAATAAAAAGTTTGCCATATTGCAGACGTCGGACAATTCGAACGAATGTTACATTTATTAATGTTAAAAGATCAAATGTATACAGATCACTCACCGAAATCCACGAAGTAGTAGCCATCCAAATGTACGAATTTTCCATAACGATCCTTGATTGGCTGTTTCTGGCGACAAGAGGACAGCTCGAATCTCACACTAGAACGATAACACAAAAGTTAATTAGGTTAAATATACGATCGTCACTCGAGTATCGAATAGATTTAATCACGAATGATATCGTTAATATTGCGCAGGTGATTGATACAATTTGAATGATTAAGGAGCAACCTACGTATCTTTTCCAATAGACACTCATTAATTATCAACGCAGCCAGTCTAACCAAAGCCAGTTATAATTCCCCATGCATAGATTATACACAAGAAAATTGAAGAAAAGTCACACTCTGTTACTCAATTGAATGTACTTTTTAATCGTATCACATTTCGGATTGAAATCATTTTTTAACTCATTCAGAATATAATATCGACTCCGTCAAATTATACTTTTTCGATGACAATTAATAATTAAGACAATTATTGTCTCTTATTATTTTCCACAATACAGATTCGTATTATAATTTTTAACTAACATAGATAATCCTGCTACAACGTTTCACAAAAATATATACTTATACCTATATATTTTTGAAAAATATATATAAAATTATATATTTATTATAAATATATATAAAAATATATATATTTTTTATTTATTTAATTACTAGCTTTACTACTCGGCTTCGCCCGAAATTTAGATTCTGATTTTATAAAAAAAATTGTATTATTTTTTTTGTGAAAATATTCACATTGTTCTGGATTACACACACACATATAGAAGCTTTCTGCTTTACATATTAGGATTTAATGTCAAACCCCCGTGAGGTTATTAGTGACCCCAAAAATATATTTTGCTGTCTGGTGAATTTTTAAGCAGTTTCAGCAGATACACGATTTTCTATTTTCAAATCCGATCTATTCTCGCCACACACTGACCATTACACATTTGACGTGGATAGCAATTATTTAATTATGATATTATATATTTGTTGCAAACGCTGTTCGTCCTTTCTTGTTTTTTACTTGTATCAAGATTGCAAACCGAAGGTATTTGTGTAGCATTTTATTACATATTTCCACGGATATACCAATACATATATATATACTCGGCACATTGTCGACAATTCGGTTATGTCTATTTCAACAAAAACAATAGAAAATCTCACCTATCACCCAAGTGTTTCAGCCGTATTCCAGTGTAATCCCGTTTCAAATAACCACATTGTTGTCACCTCTAAATTCAAAACAGTTTTCCGTCGAATGTGACTACATGTGTTTACATGGCGTGGTCACCGATAAAACAAAATTATGACTCGAGTTCAAAGTCGCACACTGTTGCGCGGGTTTAACGAGTCTACGAAACTCATTCTTACATTCTTAGAACAAATACGTATTTAACGATGTAACTGATATTTAAAATATTCATAAAACTCTGCACTTGTAAGAAACTTGGGTATTGAAAAGTCGAGTACTTATAAGGTGCATGAGATATAACATTTTCGGCAATGAATTACTATTGCATAGACTCCTCTGAACTATATTTATGTACATATGTGCGTGTTTAGATATTCGTCCTAGTGTTCAACGTGCATTTTAATCGAGACATAATATTGGTACCTGCTTAAATTTATTTGCAAATTACTAATAAATGTGTATTGCTTAATATTTTATATCAAGATAAAAATATTTGAGAAAGAATAATTAAGAAGGTGAAATCGTTACAACTTGTGGAGTTCAAAGTTTGACCTGTTAAATATACAATAGATGTCAGTAATACTAACCTGTGTTGATTTTAAGAGACTAACGTGTGTCGCATGGAACGTCGCGAATTGTTTAAATCCTCCGAGCACTTTGATACTTCGAGTGACGTGTTTAGGCACAGTGTATTCATGTAACATCAATCTTTCTAAGGATATCGAATAAATTCCGAGTATTTCCGGTACCAGGTTAGAATTAATAGCTCCCCTACGAGTGTTGGCACTTTCGATGCATTTCACTGTAACAGGGTATCGCCTGCCATCTATCGGGCGAACTACCAACTTGGTTTCTTGCACAGAAAACTCCACTCCGTTTTCTAATTTGCCGCGCATTCAGTTTACGGTCGGGAGTAAATAGTGTGTTTTATAAAGATTGTTAATTAAATATTCAATATTTCATAAACTCGTGGGTTTTAGTGTTTTACGATGTGTAGGATGTACGAATGGTGTTCTAACCTCTGAAAGGTAAATATATGTTATGTAATTCTTTGTCTATTTTCCTATTATATTTACATCACGAAGGGAGGGACTGTATAGGTTATCCGGCCGTGACATTTTCAATTTAAGAAATCATTTGCTTTCTCAGGTTTCGTCAAATAACTACAGAGGATTGATCCAGTAATAATTGGACATGTTGAATAATAATGAAAGATTTTTTGATAGAATCAATGTTTAACGAAATCATCGCGAAGGGGTGAGTAGAAATTTTTAATAACATATGAATATCTCAATGGAATGTGCTGTGCTTATTCAGTTATGCCATATTTCGAAGTCCTCTGATATACGAATATGGCATACATTTATCGTATTTTGCGAACAGAATATCTGTTAATATAAATCTGTGAATACCTTTTGTTAACAATTTATTCATTGCATTGATACTTCTCATTTGAAATCGTAATTAACATTAATCGAAAGGAAAAAGTCGTTTCATTTAATACAGTAAGTTAAATAAAATTTTAAACAAGGAAGAAGCTACAAGAAATAATAAAAAAAAAAAAATTTGTCAATGTCTATATTTTACGTGGAAACATATTTAGTACTTGATTTATTTTATTTTTTTAAATTGTTAAAGAAGTGTATCGTAGTAACAACCAGGTATTTGTTGACTCATAGAAAATTTGTATTCGAAGGATTGTTTATTATTATTAAAGGAGGTAGAAGAAATCATTAATATACAAAAGGAATACAAGGAAAACACGAAAATTATATTTCGTCCTAGAAACTTTCTACTGTTCCTTTACCATTTTTTAAGTTTAAAATTCTATAATTATTATGTTTCTATAAAATGAAAGTACAAAGGCACATAAATTGATGGAATCTTAAACTTAGAAGTTGTTTCAAATTAAACAATTTGTTTTCGAGAAAAGCAGCTCTAAGAATGAATTTTTATCTTCGAAACTATAAATGGCACAAAGTTCGTTCTTCTTTTATATTAATTTACGCTCACGTTTATTAGAGTTTTATATCATAGTTTAATGATATGCACGACAGTGTGCAGTAAATATACAAAGGGAAATATTAAGAAGTTCTTAATAAGAACCCTTCTGAAAGCCATTTCTTTCAAGCAGAGCTAGTTCTTTCAGCTTTTTAAAGCTCTGGGATATAACAAGAACCGGCGACGTTTCTGAATAATTCCTTGAAACCGCGAGGAATGGTAGGCTGCCATTAAGAGCTAGGACGCGAAAGACGTTTTACCCGGATAAATATTTGAAACGTTCCCTGACAGTCTTGAGAGGTTCATTACGAAGGATTACACGACTCATATCGAGGACTTAGAATTCTCCTTTCGCGCCAGGAGACATGATTACAGTCTTTGCAAACCTATTCGAGCGCAGAAAATTAGTTCGCTGAGCTTTCATTCTTGAATTCTCAATACTCTCCGTAATCACTCTCCCTTGGACAGTATTTTCAAAAATGAACGTTTCTTATTCGAAGTAATTTCAGTGTATCAGATCCTCAGTAATAGAATATTAATACGACATAAATATTTCTACCTAAAGAAGTAACTACTACTCAACCTTTTCTAAAATTTAGGATATCCTGTTTTTAACATTTCATGTAACTAGATTTTATTTATTCGCCCTTGAACTTTAAAGATATAGTTGGGCTGTACGCATGGATTAATTTATTAGAGTTTCCCTTATTTTTTTATCAAACAATTAGGTGACATTGAATTTTCATCTCATTCCTCAAAGTAGGTTCACAATTACGTACAATGGATAGAGTATTGTGGGGCAAGAGTGCGCACTTAAAGTTTAGACTTCTCTAAAATCCTTTTTATTACACTGATAGTCATATCATTGGGTAAGAAATAACTACTATCCCTTATTAATCGATAGGCAGCGATTTCGTGTAAATTTACCTGTCACAACTTATATAAAATAAATACTACCAAAAATTGTCAAATGCGAACTTTTACCCGATATGTGGGGCAAAAGTTCGCATGTTGTGGGGTAAAACGATGCAACGAGAAATTTTCACAAAAGTGTTTTATTTTCCTACATACAATAATTGTTGTAATATAGCAAAACGACTAATAGTTCACAATTCATTTTTTCTGATCAAGGTAACAGTAATAGCACATAACATTACCCCCACCTTCGTAGTTTGCGCAGGCATCAGTCTTCTGGAGGATCAGTGTATTCTTCTTCACACACAGGACAAATTATTTTTTCCATAGACGTTGATGGTTGGGCCTGTTCCTCTTTTTGGAACCGATTTGTTTTGTTCCTTTCAAAAATTTTCAGAAGTAGATGTTATTTTTTGGTCTTTTTTTTGTTTTTCTAATTATTCCGTTGCGCCTTCTCATTCAGATTTTCTTTTCATTGCTTCATTTACTTCAAGCTGATTTTTAAATGGGGAGTTTGCATTCGAACTCTTGCCCCACTGCATTGTGCGAACTCTTGCCCCCACAGCTACTTTTCCATTGTTTAATCAATCCTGTCATCTGTGAGGAGAACTGAAAACTTCTATTAGCACTTTTGAATAGAAGAATTTCAGCTCTTTCAGACGACATATTATTTAAAATATTTACTGATCAATTTATAGGAATAATATTGATTCCTAACAATGAGAATATTACATCAGAACTGACGAATTCAGTACTTACCGCACTGTACGATAACAAAACGAAGCACAGCTCCGCAATTCGACACTGGTGACTCTACCTTGATTGACAATTCACTGTCAATCACCATTGGCAATTGCCACAACTCAAACAATGAAATTCGCATGGTGCGAACTTTTACCTACGTCTACTCTAGACACGATTCCACTCGTATTCAATCCTTCTGGTACACTTAAATTGAATTTCATTTATTGAGTCATACCTTTCCATCCAATACAAGTTACAACTTCTTCCTCCTTAGTTACAACTTACCCTCCGCCACATAGAACACAGTTCCCAGCGGTCGATACTCACGTGAGCGTTCACCCTAAAAAATGAGTTATTTACATAAACATATGATTCGCGTGGGTATTGAGGAGAACATCACAATAACGGACGAGTAGTAAATTGCAGGGGAATCCAGCGGGTAGAAAACGCGGTTCGGAACAATGTAAATTAAGAATGCCTGCGCCGTTCGAATGGAACGACCGATTCGAGGATCCGCCGCTTGCCATTGCCCATTTCCTCGGTTACTTTATTTCATTTTAGCCAGCCCTGGGAACATGTTAACATAATATTGTTCGGTAGGAATGTCCGAAAGTCTCGTCATTACGCGATACCCGATGCGCGCCGAATATTTAATGCGTCGCCAAAACCATCCATTACCCCAGCGCACGATGTCGTGCGCGGCGTACACTTTTTCATTTCTCGAGATGTTGATATGCATGCCCGCTGCTGCATACACGAAGGAAATGCATAAGGGCACGGCCGAGCCGTACGTATAACGCGGGCTTCGAATTCGGTTCAGCTAAAATTAGCATCGGTGAACGCTATAGGACAACACCGTCTGGGTAATAGGCATTTAAGGCTTAATGTATGCATTGAAAACTATTAGGTATTCAAATACACGGATTGCATTACGCTACACTATAATACCCGACTTCCTCCAGCGGCTGGCTCCGACGAAATTGCCACTATTATTCTTATTATATTTTATTTATTAGCCACGCTGGCCTTAATCCATCGTAATGGCATCGATACAGGCATTCGTGAATCGTGATACTACGAACTGCATAGGAGCTGTTCCGTTTAAACTATTCTACATAGGTATATTCTTGCTACAGAATCTACGAATGCATTGGTGACGTTTAAACGCACTATGGAGGTGAATTTAATTGAATATACATATAGGGTGAACCAACCAGTGAATGAACGAATTGTTAAATTTACGGACCTTTGAGATTAATACTTGAATATATTTATGTATAACAACAAAACAACTGTTGAAATTGCATTTAAATTTATTATTCATGAAATTTCTATAAAAATAATTACTTATTCTTATCGTAATTTTTAAAAATGTAATTATAAAATGCAAAACGTGTAGAAATCCAGTAAATGACAGCATACTTTTAATAAGAATTGTACTTATTAATGTTTGCTTAATACGCGTAACTAAAAATATAAGATATTAAAAGTGCAACTACACTTCATTTATAAACATATAATATTTTTAAATTTATAATTCACATTTCTTTGTCTAATGGTTATTCACTGGTATGCGGTCAATTACTGGTTGGTTTACCCTAGCAGTTTGATTTGGATTCTTTATAACGAAAGCTTCAGAGAGATTCGAGTGGGTTATGAATGTTATTCTGTTAACATCACATGATTCGTAATTCCCACCGAAAATGTAAGAAAAGGTGCGTTTTAAATTCGAAGGGATACGGCATTGGGCTTTCATCCCGCGTATCGTGGTAGTAATTTTAATTAACACGTGTTGCAAGAAACCCTCACGAGCTCTAATATGAAGGCCGCCGATTCTCGCGGAGGCCTTCGGTTCGGAGAGGTCTGATTCGATTCGCTGTTACAAAACTCGTTACACGACGGCCGGTGTACCGAGGTTTCTTACAAGACAGTGGCCGTGCTCGACGTTGAAGAAGGCGTTTCGCTTCATTAGCGATAAGCCCTTTTTCCTCTTCATCGCCGTACCGACGAGTTTTTCTGCGCCGCACGTTTTTGACTTCACCCGCCTCGCGACTTTATGGGCCTACGCGCATTCCTCGTTGATCGTTCGAAACCAGGTGCGGTACTGTCATTAAGGATAAATCATACTTGAAGGATGTACGCTCAAATGTTCGCGATGATTGTATTGTAGCTCCACGATCTCGTTACTTAAACTTTTCGCAGTATCAAGCTGCTTCTCTTGTTCCTTGATAATCTTCGAATTTAATAATCAATCGTAGTATACGTGATGTACACATTGTGTTTCGACCCTTGATTTAGTTTTCTCATTCGTGAAAGACGATCATTGGAAACTCGAAACAGTGAAAGGTCGTACAGGTTCTGCCGTCAATATTTAATCAGTTGGTCAGCCACGGTTGATTCGTTAGCATCGATTCTAGAACTAGAATTCCTCCGCACAAATCCTTAAAGTTACCTTCCGCTGATCTAAATCCCTCGTGTTCATCTACGCAAAACCAGCACACCAGTGAGACACGCAGGGAATCCTTGCGTAAAGCGTATTTTTCAAGCAAAGCAAATAAAAAAAAGGGACAGGTGTCTTGGATGCCGGGATCAGTCGACGCTCCACCCGAAGCCGGCAACAAGGAATCGTATTTTTCGCTAAGTGTGTCGAGTGGTGTCGACAGTGAAACGGAACCTGGAGGCTGTCCGGCAATTAATTTCGCGGGGTTTCGGCGAACGGGTCAGAAGAATTGTCGGAGGGATTCCTGAAACCGAGAACCGATATCGGATCTGGCCCTTTTCTGAGAGCCGCTCTTTTCCGCCCGATGCCGATCTAATTAATAACGGATCGGCGCCTGATCCCTTGCTCCCCTTACCCCCCCCCCCCACCCACCCTTTTGTCCGACTCCTTCCACCTCCTCTGGCAGCCCCTTTAGTGCCCTCACAGAGTCAGTCCCCGTGACTGGACGGGTGTGCTTCGATTTAAATTGAAACGTTCGAAACAAAGGAACAGTGGAGAGAGAGCACGAAATTAAACAACCTGCAATATCTCGGCCAGACTGTGCCACCCCACAAAGGCGTGTTCACACCCGATTAGGCACAAGGTCCACATGCTCGAGAGTGGGCGTCAGGAGGGGCATCCGATGAACGTATCCTATCGGTAACGCAGGAATGTCTAATAACGAGCGCAGTACCTCTCGCTCCGGCGAGCCACCTCGTGCATCGACTTGAATTCACTGAAAGAGATAGGGATCCCAATCCCACCGGGGATGCATGCGAGCGCTCTGTAGCCGTGGCAAAAATGTGGCACTTCCAGCCTCGTATCCGCCACTTGTATACGAGCGGCAGACTCGGGGCCAGATATGAATTATTTGGATCCCGCACGCGTGCGTGTAAATACGAGGAGGAATAGTGGCCGGGGCTAGCGTGAATCGAGGAGAGATTCTTCCACGGGGCTTTACACGGAAATGGGAAACAGCTTGCCGATGACCGAGTAAGGGAAAGGTACGCAGGATGCGGGCAATTATACGGTTTAATGATTGCACCGCGGCCGAGGCAAACATCCGCCGCGGCACACTCGTTATTTTGGCAATTACTACCTAATGCCACCCATTATTCCACGTACCGCTGTTAAATAGCCAACGAAGCGTGCACCGTTTCAACAGATTTTAATGCAATTAGTATCTTTCCAGCGGGGCGATAAGATCTTTCCACCCTTTGCTTTCGTACGTTTCTTTAACGTGTCCGTCGTCTAGCCCCGCGGGCGTTATTGTTATATTGTTTGTAATAGCAAATTGCATAGCCGCTGAACGTTCAGTTACATCGTCTGGAGTGGAATGGAGGCTTGAGAAATTAAAGCTAAGCCCGCAATCAATCCTGGAAACGCGCTCTCCGTCGCGCGTACCTTTGTATAAAGAAAGTCGTTCTGAGAAGTGAGGATAAGAGAGGCCGAGGGTCGGCGGATGAAAAGGAGCCCGGGGGTGGGTCAGAGATTCCGGGGGGTAGAGTTTTTAATCCGGCAGGCCGACCCCCGTGTAACCATTCCGTTTTTAAATTAAAGAAATAAAGGAAAGATCCCCGCGCTGGATGGCTCGAGGCGGCGGCGGAACTCATTTGCACTTAAAAAAATGACAAGCCATAAAACTAACACCTGGAGAACGTGGAGGATCGACGGCGGGGGAGAGAGGGCGAGAGTAAATACGTAGGTTGACTGGAGAATTTTCAGTGAGGGGCAGCCGTTAATAAATGAACGCTTGCTTTATCGGGCGGAAGCGATTCTGATCCCAACCATTTTCTCGTTTAAATCTTTAATGCTGTACCTGCCAGTTTCTTTAATCGGATTTTTAATTGGTGCGATTTGCGCTACATTGAACCCCCCCTTCATCACCCTCTATATTTAGTTTTATTATTGCACCCGACGTCTTACGGGAGGGATTTCTCCCCCTCTCTACAAGATTCTCATTACACTTCCCGCGTCTCTCGCTCCTGATTGCGTTTGTGGCTACTAACGCGCAAATGCTTCTTCTTCTTCTCACCTACATCCATTCGAGATAATAAAATTACGAAAGGATCATGAACTCTGTTACCAAAAGACTCACGACACTTGACAGTCGAAGACACTCCAGTCTAACCATAACCCTCTGCATAACAATACAACTGCAACTCCATGACAGAGAGCAAGAAATTTCGAAACTGCAACTCATGATCTGTCGAAGGCCAAAAGAGAATTTTGACAATAGAAGAGAAATAAATCATTTTCTCCCACGATAGAATTCATAGCAAACACGGGTATGCAGAGCAAGTAAACAGTCTTCAGAGCGTTCTGCCGCCGAAATACTAGAAGAGGTAGAGTACTGGCAGAGCGGATTACCAGCGCGATGAAAATCGGTAGCATGCAACCACCCCTCGTCCTCCTCTGACGAAACATCGCCGGAACATTGACGGTAGTAATAATCGCAATAATCACAATCGCGCCAGGGCGCGAGCCAATTTGAATATGAATCCAAGTGCGAACAATGTCATCGCGTGGATGGGTGGGGGATGGCAGGGGTTTATACGTGCCGTATCTCCCCCACAGATCGACTCCTGCTCGGTACTTGCTAACTGTCCGGGACTGTTAGTTAGTTAACTGGCCCGCCACGATGACAGTCACGTACTAGAGAGAGCATTCGAATCCGGAACTCTCATCAGAATCAGCGCTCGCTACGTTTAACCCGATAATTAAACTCGCCGCCACCCTCTGGCTCGTTCCATCGGGAGAGGCCTCCCCTGATCCCCGCCTCTTTCGCCGTGCTCACTCGAACCGTTTCGACGAGGGAAATCGTGCGGTCCGGAATTTGCATTCGCAGATTTCGTTTTCATCGGCGAGCGGACGTGTTCGCGCCTCTAATCCGGATTATTTCTAGGGTAGTCACTTCGCGTCACTTGTGATTCATTACTCGGAGGGGGGAGGGTGTCCCGATGGTTACACAGTGGCGATTATTCTCTGATTACGACAGAATCACGACCGAGGAACCGGATCCCGTGAAGCTATCGTGCAGGGGAATACGTGGAAATAAAAATTCTCGATTCGTTCAAGGCGATATGCTGCTCTAGGGCTTAAGGGTTTCAAATGTTTCAAATGTTTCAAGTATGCTTCATAGTATTTATTGACGTTGCTATCTCTAATGATTGCTACGTTTTTCAATGTTCTTACTGTTGCGGTGGCGTGATATCAGATATAAATTTCAATCTCTGAATTTGCCCCCTGTAGAGTCGAATGTTGAATAAGCTTGAAGCGAAAGTACCTCACTTCGAGATGTAACAGAGAAACAAAGTTACATAGTTAAAACTGTTCACGCTTGCTGTTTGTCAAAGTAATCGTCATAGTTTTAATAGGAAGTTGGAGAGGGTATTCTGTTCGGGTCGAACAGAGAGCCGAGTAGACCCTACACGAAGAGGAAGGTTGTAGATCCCATAAAAGGGTCGCGTGGCTGAGAAACATTCGCGAATTGGATGGTTAGGCATCGCTAGGCAGTGGCGATAGTGGTGACTGGCCCCAACAATTACATCCGAATAAAAGCAAATAAAATCCTCCCTAAGAGGGAAGCCGGGGGTGGTAGTCGTCTGAGTGGGATGGACGACTCGCCTAGGGGGAGGGTGGACGGGGGTTAAAAACAAGGCTAGACCAAAATAATGGTTAGATCCGCCGTAGGAGATAGTTGCCAGGGGTAATGGAAAAGAAATCGTTTAAAAATAGGACTTTAGGTGGCTGATTCGACCGCGGTTCCGTGACTGCCACCGTTATGTCAGAAATTCACATGCTTTATGTGTTGTTCTTACGTGCCCTTACCTGCATCTAGTACACTTTAACCCTCGATCCCCTTCGTTCGCCGCTCGTTCGGCCCGTGCGGATAATTCCCTTCGAGTGCAAATGAAATATCTGTTACAAGAATGGCTAAACCGTGTTGTAAATGAGAAACGTCAACAGGTCTCCGTCTCTTTGTTTTTGGAAGCGGCAAATCCGGAGGAAGCTTAGGACCCCGAGTCGAGGGAGCTTAATAAAATACGCAGAGGCAATTGCCATGCAACATAAAATAGGTCACGGGCATTGAGAGGAAATGATAAGCTTGAGTAGATAAAGGACAACTCGCTACATCTGTTGGCGAATGCAGGAACTAACCAGTGGCCGGCACCCCCTCTCGTTCGAGCGATCAGGGGGTTGGTTACCTCGGACCACTTCTTCGGGGCTATCGCGTTTTCTTTTTCTCCCCCGGAGGAACCAGCCAAACATAGCGCCGGGGCGAACGGGAATAGGAGAAGGAAGGACCGAGAGGAGGTTTAAACGAGGGAGGAAGAAAGGCGCTGAATGTAGCTAACGTAGCGACGGCTAGTTAGTATGCATAGTGCGGGAGTTGGCTGGGAATGAAACGTCAACCCGAGACTCGTCATGCTAGCCTCGTGCTTTCGTCCTTTCCAACGACTTTCGTCTCTACGGTTCCTCCGTTTCTATCCCCGCTCGATCGAGCTACCCTTTGCACGCGTTTCCCCTACAATAACATCCATACCATTACGATTCTTCAAATTGCTTCCTTCGCTCGGAAAGTAAACCACTTCTGCGCGACTTATCATGCAAATGAATTTATAATCACCACCCTTTCGCAATTTGCTTCGACTTAAAGGCTTTACACGTTTGATTGGTACCTTTAATTGGCAATTCATTCGACGTAGACATATCGGAGAATTTTTGTCGTGGACGCGATGCAAGAAGCAATTAGGTACTTACAGAGTTTTGTTTTTTATTTTGTTCCATTTTATATTATTACTTGTGCCTCCCTTGATGAATCTGTAAAGAATGTTTGCTCATTTTTACGAGGAATATGCTGTGCACAGTAAGCGTTACTTTCTCGAAGGGTGTAATCCGCTTTCGGATACACGGTAACAGCCGTTGCAAGAGATCCTCGTCAATTGTGAAAGGGTTAGAAGGTCCCGCGAAGACGAGGGTGCGTGATCACTTGGCGAGATCACCATTGCGTTAGCACGCCAATTAGGGATGAACGAGGGAGGAGGGTGATGAACAAGCTGCAGGGCAGTGGATCACGCATCAGAGGGTGGTATCGCTTGAGTTAGTTGGTTAACAATGCTAATAATAACTCAGAGAGGCGGTGAGATAGAAGAGAACCCTTTACCAAGGGTTCCGTTACGGCAGAACGGAGCTCGCCCACTTTGCTGGACCATGAAAAATCATACTACTCTAGGTATTATCGGTAAAAGCCGACGAAGTCAATGGCCATAAAAACACACGCGCGAAGACATACAAGATTAAAATATTAATCAAATATAATTACCTATAAAATGGTAGATTTCTAGTTCCATTTTCTCGACCACAATTCAAAATTTCAACGACAATTTTGTAATAATTGAAACTTAATCGGTATATTCTTGAGAAGCATCCCTTTAGAAACACCGTGCAGCGCATAATGCCTGTCATTTGTAGGAAGAAAATTGCGTATATCGTTACGCCAGAGGACGAGACACAAAGCTTAATAACGTAGGGAACTCGAATCTCCCTCGGCTCGTTCGCTTTGTCTTTGAAAGTCAAAAGGCTGGCAGAATATCGCGGAAGCTTCTGCCTCGGCTCTGCGAAAGGGGTTGATTATTGAATCCAATTAAACCTCATTCATGCAAGGCTAATTATCATCCCCGCGGGTTATGCATGACTACGTACGCGCATATCGCGCCTAATTCGGCCAATCGGCGCCCAACGGCGGGTCGTTAGCCGCTTGTTTCGAGTATAATGGTGAGGTCGCGCTGCGAAGCGCATTACGATCGTGTATGATTTTACACAGTTCGGCTCCATTGTGCTCCGTGGTAATCACGTGATTTCGTTAGCGATCCTCGTTGTTCGTTCCGCGCCCCCGCGTTTGTACGCGGTGCCCGCTGCATTTTCAAGTAATTCCCCGGCGAAGAGCATTATCTTTAGGAAGCGACGCGACGATGGGGCGGATAAAAGGGCCGAGCTTTCGAAAGTGTCGCCGCGTACGTTTTTAATGTTAAAGATCGAAGAGGGTCCCATAATTTTCACAGACGGGGGACGATTTGCGCACAAACGGTAATCCTCTCTGGGCGAAGTCCTTCATGAATCACCTTGTAAGCCGGCAGAAGTGTGTGTGCACACCTAAAGAAGATCTCGTACTACATCTGACTGTCCTCCTGGACACCGAGGACTGATCTAGATGGGTGTTAGCAAAGGGGACATCGAATCGAAGTAGCAGGTGAAGGGGCGGGGAAAGAGGGGCGGGGGGGGGGGGAGAGGGGCAAGATAAATTCAAATCCGGGACTCAGAAGTCTCGAACCTCAAATCACGTTCCACTCCTATATACATCGAGGATCATCTCTCTTTGACGCTGGCCAACCCCTTACACGGTTACACCCGTAGCTGTCATCCCCTTACTTATCCAATGTCGGCCAGAAGACGGCCAGGGCGCGCCCGAGACTCGATTTCAAAAGACACGCGAGATCTATGGCCGCTGTCCACTCGGAAATTTGCAACGACACATCCTGAATAAAGTGTCCGTGAATTACGAACGAGATATTCGTCCAAGGATCGTTGGGCCACTTGGACCCTTGCTCTTATTCCGTCGATGGAAATCGATGCGGCGCTAATGAAGAATGCAGGGATCATCGACAGTAGTGTTTGAGGAAATTATTTCTCGCCGTACGGGTGGATACCTGGTAGCTGTTCCAATTAATCGGAACAAAACGACAGGCTGAAGCGTTCCGAGGCGCGCGAACACAGGCGTGTACACTCGAATACCATTTTTATCGTACGCACCGCGTTCCCTCCTGAACGATTTAAACGGTCATCTGCATTTCTTGCCTACACGTACGCGCGATCGCATGCGCATACGCGAAAGGGGGAAAAAAAAACAAAACAAAACGAGCATGTGGAACATCGCGCGCGAACGTCATGACAAATTCGGAATAAACAAATACGACAGGGCAGAATGGAAAATAACTCGGCTGACACAGATGGCCGTTGCTCAAGGGAGCAGATACGTGCACATGTACCGTATGCACGCGAATATGAAAGTGAAGCGAGCAACGACTGCGTTACAGGTGCGTCAGGCCTGGCGCTGTTGGCCCCGCGGAAGGATAAGCCTGCCTGAAAAGAATTTCGTGGCGCCGCGACCGCAGAATTCCTCCCACCGGAAGCGATACAAAATATTTCGGGTACCGTTACGAAACGTCACGCATGCACGCGAGCTCCTTTAACCTCGAGTAAGGAAACCGGCCGGGAATAAGGGAAGAATCGAACTCGCTGCAGTAACTATTCAATCTACCAGGAGGACGGAAGCAATTTTAAAATCGCCTTCTCGGCCACCGGCGGCAGGGGCGGGCTGGTCGAGAAGCATGGCGGGGCAAGAATAGCAAGAGCGTGGAATAAATATTGGATGTTTCTGATACTTTAAACAGTAACGGATCACCCCGTATATAAACAGAAGCGGGCATGCACACGGAGAAATCCATATACATGGTGGAGGGGGTGCAATATTTAGAGAGCACGGGAATCGAACGCTCGCGCCGTGTGCTGTGCCATCAATATACATGATCTATACACCATTTCGTTTGACCGTGTGTGTGTGTGGTCCTTTCGCGCGGGTCTGCGCACACGTACAGGCGCCCGTGGGCGCACATGCGCGAGCGATATCCGCGGTTACCAAAGTTACGCGAAGCTTCATACGGAAGCTGCCCTCCACCCCTCCACCTCCCCCTTGCCACCCTATTTCCAGAGGGCCGAATTTGCATACATACGACGTCACACACGGCCCGCTTTAATATCTCCGGCCACGACTGGAAATTAAGTCCCGAAACCCAAGCCGATGCGCCCGGTACAATTGGACTAGCAAACGCCCGCCATGCTGGCGTTCGCCCTCGCTTCCGCTGTTTCGCCCCGTAAACGCGGCTGCTAGAGCGATCGGCGCTAACTGATAACGCCACGGGAAATATTGTGGCTATCAAGCATCCCTCCGGTTCACCGGACGATTTATCTATTAATCATGTTCTTCACACTTTCGCGTTTTAGAGAGGCACCGCGTTGTTTCAGTATCCACAGCGTCAGCTTTGTCTTCGACGATATCATTGGCACACGGATGAGTCGCAACGGCTAGATTGATGGCTCCGTTTCGACGCCGTATCGGTCGGTTCGTTACCGTTGTAAGGAAATTTCTTATCCGGCCGAATGAAAACGTACGTCTTTACGAGGTACTTAACGACCCCTCGGAGTCCCGGGCATTCTGTCAGCCGCCGTTTCTTCTGATGCCATTCCAGTTGTTCGATGGAAAAATGCAATCGCCTCGGCAATAGTTAATGGACTACCCGCGGTACAAATGGCCGATCTAGATTCTGGAATGCTCTCGTATGACCATGGCATTCTTTCCCGATGGGTATCTGCGTCACGATCTCCGAGGGCTCAGTGATCTCATCAAGGATACCGATCGTTTGTGCTTGGTTGATGAACGATTTAGATATCAACATCGGCTCTCGGTGCCCGGGAAGATTGATTATCGCCGCGGCTAATAACCCGTACGGTCAAAGAGAAGACGTCAGTGGGGACCTGCTCGGCCGTTTAGTCGCATAACACACACGACTTCATACCGTTATTAAGTCGCCGCGTGGCATTGAAAACAATGGACGCGTTAATACATCATCGAATCAAGCGATTGATCAAAAATCCGGTTGACTGGCAGTGGAATCGAGCGGTGCCCGGGCAGGATCGGCAATGAGATTTCTAGACCAGCGACCAATATTTCTTGGTATTCCTTCCACGTACTCTCGCGGCGAGTCCGTAAATCCTGTCGCCACTCACCGCGTCCTCGGCTCCACTCGGCGAGATCCTAAATACCAGGACAACGAAGAGAGGGCCGCGGATCTCCAGCTGGGCCCCCGAAGGATCCCTTCGACCTGTGCGGCACACACGCGTAAAATATACACGAGCGTGTGCACGCGTAGGAGACGTAGCCGACGTATAGAAGGCACACGGGGCCCCAATGGCTACCATCACTCGCTTTATAATTCGCATATTCCTTTCCCCTTGCGCCCTCTTTCCCTTATCTCTCGTCGGGATCTACGGAGGGCCAAGGAGAATCCTCCTTCCAGCCTCCTTCCCTTCCACGAACGGTTCTCTATCTCCGCCACGTCCTTCCTCTTTCACCTCTCGCCCACCCCTCCCGCCCTCCTATCGACGTGTACACATCGTCGCGCTGCCCGTTGTTTCTAATAGACGATTTGAATTTTTGAATATATTTCGGCTCCCGGCTCCGCTTTGTCCCAGCGATCTGTCCCCGTGCTCCTACCTCCCGTGTGCTCCCTTTCGGCTCCACTAACCCTCCCCCTCAGTCACGTTATTATCTACCGTGCCGCTGCCGATGGTGACTGTCATCGTCCTTTCGGTGCCCGGCCAGCAACGGAGAGGAGTCAGGCCACGAAGGGAATGATTTTGAAATATTTGTCGCCGCGCATAAATTTGGAGGCGGCGGTCTTGCATACTTAAATATGGACCGGGCCTTCTCTCTTTCTTCTCATCGTGCTTTTCTTCTTCTCCTTCTCCGCCGGTCGTCTTCTTATTCCTCTTTTATACCGCATCCACAGCTCGTGCTCCGCGCTGCTGCTGACTCTTACCTCACCGCTTCTCTCCTTCCACGTTTTTCCTCTCCTTCTTTTCGGGTCCCGACCTCCATTGTCTTCGGAGCGCTAATAAACTATCCCGGGGCCACCCCGTGCAGATACCCATTGTCGTTATTATTGTTCCTGCCCGCGAGTACGAGGAACGAATCGAGCAAGATTCGCCCTCCGCTCGTGCGTTATGGAGTTTGAAATTTTCAATTGCTTGACAATCACTGTCACTTCCTCGATCGTCTTCTATCCTCCAGCCTCCAATCTTCGGGCAGATGGCGAACGATTAGGAGCAGAGACGCTAGCAGTATCGTAGGCAACAATTGGATCTACTCTTCGCGTTATTCTAAACTCACAAGCACATACGAAGTATAAACACAGTCGCATATAAGCAAATGTCACCTCGATCGTCTAACGATATTCTATTATTTCGACGATCCTATTATGCAGATGAAAGTATCTGTAACCAAAGGTGCGCACCCGGTCGTTCTCGATTC
Organism: Andrena bucephala; assembly: GCA_947577245.1. Lineage (NCBI taxonomy): Eukaryota > Metazoa > Arthropoda > Insecta > Hymenoptera > Andrenidae > Andrena > Andrena bucephala. Next base: position 92,476,285 of record OX387715.1, on the reverse strand, counting down.
CGACGATCTCATCGTCCAGCTTAAGTATCCGGATAAGATTAGATCCCCGGAGGACGTTCCCGACGACGTGGTCTGTCGTAGAAGGCGTTTGCAATCGAGTCACACTTAAGAAGACGCGTTGGTAACATTATATCCACCCAAGTACCTTGTAGGGAATCCGGAAAATTAAGATTACCAGATAAGGCCGGCGGAATCGGGGGCTTCGTGCCGCTACGACTTCATTTCGAATACACGCTCCCAGCTGCACGCAGCCGTAATGATAATCGTGTAATACTCGTAACGCTGATAACGGCCGGTAGATCGGGAGAGTGGTATCTCGTTCGGCCGGAAGGTTAGAATCGAATAGAGCAGGGGGCAGAGAGTAGGGAGGATGATACAGGAGTAAAACGGGAGCTGACTGTAGCGGCACGCAAACTTCTCTCTACATTGGCCCCCGAATAAAAAGGATGCCAGGTGTAATATGAGATTCTCGTATAGTAGTGACTAAGATCTAATCTGCTGTGTCTGTCTACGAGGGGAAACACTAGACACAGAGGGAACACTAGCGGACAGGCGGATGGGGCCTACCAAACAAGAATCTCGAGCTACCTTCCTGGAATAAGGAGTCTCGCGGGTCTTTCCAGGTCAGCATCCTCAAAATATTACAAAATTTTGCTCGCTCTCGTGTCCAACGATTCCACTGCGTTTAACATTTTTCTTTGAATCCTTCAACCTTATTATTTAACGCAACGTGCACTTTGAGAGGAATTACTAAAGTAACTACTAAAATACAAAGATAGAACGCGGGGTCAGCTTGTAGTTAATAAAATAATCGATACCTATCAGTGTAGATATTTTCGAAGATGGAAATATTATCGACAAGTTTCGATCATTCTTCATTATTGAACAATATAGGCGAGTTGCCAATATCGTACTGGTCACCTAAATCGTACCTCATCAATTTCTCAGTAATAAATGAATATAAACGACATCTGATGATAAAAATATAAAGTAAATGCGAAATAAGAAATAGAAACAAAACCTTTTGAGCTTGCTATAAACAAAATTCCTATTTTGTGCGTGCTATAAACATTTAAAAAAATCAGGTATGATTGATATAACTTTTTACCAGTTTATTTTAGCTGATAATAATCAAACAATGCAATTTTGTTCTGTATTTTTGTATCTTCCTAAAAGCGGGTTTAATGTAGAATATTTTACATTCATTTTAAGTCCATGTTACATTCATTATAAAGTTTAAGTTGATATTTATAAATAAATTGATCATGTTTCCTAAATCGTACCACTACAATCGTACCAGTAGGATTCGACAACTCGTATGTTATATAGGTTATGTACATATATCATATTCATAGGTTATTGTGGCCTCTGTGTGATCCATATACAAACGTATATGTAACTATATAATAATCATTACTTTATGTTGAATATTTTCTTCTCTATTTGTTATTGATACTACTTTTAGCGGAGGTACGATTTAGGAGACCGGTTACCTAAATCGTACCTTTTACAGTATGTGACAAAACGATTAATAACAAATTAATTTGTTCTGAACAAAAGGTTAAGTGTATAATAGTAGGTGCCTAAAAGATCAAGCTGCAATATCCAATAGTCATTTGCATTCAAATTAGTACCAAATATGAAATATAACGTAAAATGTCTTAAGTGGTACGATATAGGCAACCCTTCCCTACTGTCATATTGAATGTGTGATAGTGTATTAAAATACTGCGAGTAACCAAGAGTTCCAATAATTTATTTAATTAACCACAGCAGGTGCGCCAGATTTAACTATTTACGGGCAGGTGGATTTCATGCAATCGCTACACCGTCGTAATTCACACAAGCGTTACTTAAATTACCCGCCCAAATGAAATTGTAAATTTATTCGGCAGCCCGATCGTTCGCTTTCCAAATGTCGCGGCGCCCTTTCCGTCACAAATAAATTCTTAAATTGGTCCCTTCCGCTCACGGACAATTAAGCAACTGGTGACAAAGCTCGAACAGCAGGCAAGCGTTTCTTCAAATTTCCGTGGACTGCATTCCCGTGATACCTATTTTCTCATTAATTGCATTTACTACGAAGTCTGTTATAGAAGTACAGTTCGTGTTACTTTCACCTTACAGTCCAGCAGTATGTGAGCCACTATTTAAAGCATATCTCTTAGTTTCGACGAAGGATCATTGAAAGATACAATCAGTTCGTTCCGAGAACGAAGGGGTTCTATAATTTCGGAGTCCTCGGCGAGTCCTGGAATTAGAAGCGATTATGTCGGCGAGTGTAAATGGGAATCGTATCGATTAGCATATTTCGTTGACCGGCTGGTCACCGGGGCGCAACAGATCGTGGAGGAGGCGAGGAGGCTCGTTGCGCAGTATATGCTGGTAAGGTGTCAAGGGGGATGAATGGAAACAAAAGACCGATCAGTATCAACGCGCACGCGGTACTCGTCACGGTTTCTGGCTGACCCTTTCCGAGCAGCCATGGGGCACCGTGCGTGTCGGTCCCTCGATCGTTATCCGTCACTTGGATTGCGACGAAATTTCATGAAAGCTCGGTCTGCTCTTTTGTCACTGACAAAATTCATTAAATCAACTGCTATGCAGCTACTTCCTTCGCAAAGACCTCCATTAACCTTCTTCGAATACTTTCCTGCCAGGGTGAATGTATTTTGTCGGTAGACGTAGTGTTATAATATTCACTTGCCTAATAAGTTGAATCCCCAATGTTCCTCTTAAGAAAATATTATAAGAATCACGTGAAACGAAGGATATTCAGTTTCCTTTCTTCTCGTGCGCTTGAAATTTAAACAAACAGGATATATACCAGATTTCATAATCAAAACACTCATATTACAATTAAGGGGATAGGTTACCCTCGTTAGCCCTAAAACACATATTTTGTCAAACGCAAATTGTAAACTGATAAATAACAGTAGAGAGAACGTTCTTTTTTCTAGTTTTAATCGTTATTCTACGAGTTTTAACACAAAAAAAGAAAAGTCTAAATATCTCTATGTACATAAAAGTTGTGAGTGAAAACGTAAAGGCGTGTACGCGGTGTACCGTTTGATGGTGAACATAAAATCTCGAAAACCGCTCCAACGATTTGGATGAAAATTTAATGAGAGATACCGAAAACCATTCCCTACGATGGCACCCCCTTAACGCGATAGCTGTTCAGCTTGACCCCAACACTGCACAGTTACTGGAACACCATAGGTACAGTCTAACGTTTAAGAAAATTCAGATTGAATCGATTTCTATGGTTCTGAGCCGATTAATGGATTAATGTCGGTTAATAATATCGCGAAATTATGGAGACACCGTATATGCAATTACTGTATCGCGTGGCCACGTACGACGTCGCACAGGCGTATTTTCAGACATGGATGCGCACTGTTCTACGTGTGCCCAAGAAATTGTACATGCACTGGCGATATTGCACATGCAGGTACAACGTTGCACGTGCACGCACCTCGAGGTACATCATCACACCAACGTGAGTGCACGGATGCACCCGCCGGCAGGTCGCCGCGCTATGCAAGTGGGAGTTGAATGGAATGCTGGTAGGAATGCAGGGCTCCTCCCTGCAGGGCGCACGGTGCATTATAGAGTTACGAACTCTTCGTTGCAACGGGTGGGCCTGGCGATTTCGAGGCTCTCCTCCCTTTCTTTTTACATTCGCGCGGCTTTCTGCACGTGCTCGTGGAATGACGACAACGGCACGAGGCAATCCAAGTGGCTTTTATTTTTATCAAGCTTTCGGCAAACATTCGCTGACACTTCGGAAAGTTATTTGCTATACGAGTAATCGTGTTAATTCAAGTGGGATGGAACGAACTCGTTGTTTAAGATAGAAATTTCACAGTTGTCCTGGTTTGCACGAATTTGGATAGGTATGCGATGCTTCTTCGTTTGAAAAAGTCTTGTAGATTGGAGATTAATCGTATCGTCTATCTGTAACAAAAGAGTTTTTCTTATTTTATTTCGTTCGATTTAATTTTATAGCTTTCTCAACAAATTTTTATTCTTTTATCTCACAGTTTGCCCCATTGGAACAGATTTTTAGACGAAACATAAAGCTTGTACGCAGGACAGATATCGAATTGGATATCCACGAGTGTACTTATCGAAGAGGCGTGTTGATGTGTTTGATAAGCCATTTCCAAGCTTCCATTTCGATGGTTGCAAATTTCTTTTCTAAAGACACCCGTTGTGCAGTGGTGAGAACAGTCGAAACGGAATGAGTATCTGGCCCGCAACAACGTCGGACTTCGGAGCATTTAAAATTAATTTGACCGAAACAAAGCGCGATCGATCAATAAGTATTGTTGGCACAGTCCGACGGGACGATCGACGAACGTCACGTTGCGAAGGGTCGGGACGAGAAGGATAGGTGTGGGGCGCCCCACGGGGTTTCAATTTTTGAATTTTCGGGCCATTAATCTCGCACGTCACCGAGCAGCGCCGAAGTGTGCGTGCATCAGGAACAACCATTGTTCTAATTCAAATCAGTCCGATCCGATCTCTAACGCTGGCTCACTTCTGCCTTACCTCTTTCTCGCTCCGCTCTGTCCACCGTGGTCTCTGTGTCTAACATTTATCCGTCCGGGTACCCCCGGACGTACGTACGCTCGTCCTGTGATGTATTATAATAGATTCGTTGCCTCGGAATCATGCATTTCCCCTCGAACCCCATTACGCAAAATGTACGGATTGCTAAACAAATCTCTGTGTTCCTTTCTGTTCCTCCCTCCTGACCCTCAGGCTGCCTTGTTGTCGTCGTTATCGGAATTTCAATAGACGTGTATGCAAGTCGATGAAGGAACCTTGACATTTCAGCGACTGACGGTAGAAGATCGTTGAAAATCGATACCCTTTATGATACAAATATTTTTGGATCTCGTTCGTCTCGATACTCTCTAAGAAATGAAGTATTCATCTCGAACTAGCAGGCTGTTTTCCACCGGTTTCTGGAAATAGTAAACGATGCGCCGACTCGTGTCTTTCTTTCCAGCTCCCTCCCCTCCCGGTCTTTCTTTTTCGTAACATTACAAGCCGTATCGTTAAAATATTTTTCGGGACCGCTGACTCGCGGACGACCGCGAGATTGATCTAACCGTGGCAACAAAAGAGAGTTCGCAGCTGACATGCAAGCGGAAATATGAAACGAGCTAACGACTTTTTGGCCAGCTACGTTCACATGTTCTTATCGAAATCCTTCCTGGAAAAAGTCCTTGACAGAGAGTGGCACTTCGGGCCAGGAGTGATCCCGCGAGACAAGAGAGTGGTCCTCTCCTGTCCAGGTACTCGAAATTAACCGGTCGGCTACCCGTCATAACAGCCACTGATACGCGCCAAAAATCCGTCCGCCGTTCCGGAAGCGAGCGTATAGGTGCGCGTCTGTTACGAGGTAGGCGGACGGGGGAATAGCGTGGCCCAACGTTTTAATTCAAGAATTTTTGAATGGAACCGCTTCTGAGTTGCCGCGGAGCCAGTTGAACTGGGCACTTAACGGGCATTTCGGGGCCTTCCACGCACCGTGGCCCCGCTTTTATCCATAATTTCATCTTAATTTCAGGCCAGTGTCTGCGGTGCCGCCGTCGCATTCAGGTTTATGAAATTCCCCGCGGCATGACAGATGGTTCCGGCGACGTCGTACGTGATTCTCTCCTTTTACATATTTCCACTCTCGCCTAGCGTCTTCCTCCTTCGACCTCCCCCTTGGCCGCTCTCTGTATTCGCGCGACGCGGTCGGTTTTCTTTTCTCGCTCCCGCCTTTTTTTCTGATCGTACCAGCCGATTGCGCGGCTGGACCAGCTCCTCCAGTTCGGTCGTCCTCTCCACCTCCTAAGTTGACCGCCTTCTAACGCGGCGCCGCCATGAATGGGACCGAGCGCGACTCTTGTAATTCAAATATTTGAATTCATTAGGCGAGCCGCCGCCGTACCCTCGTCCCCCTACGTAGCCGTCTTACCATCCTCGTTCCCGCCGTCCCCCGTTCGGTCATTTCCTCTCCTCCCGATACTTCGCTTCTTCCTCGGCCCCTTGGTCCGCGCATGTAACAGGCCCCCGCTATTAGTGGGGCCCCTCCCCGCCGTTGTCTTCTCGTAAGCACGTCCGTTACATACGTGCCCGATTTCACGTTTCGTACAGATGGGGGAATAAAAAGTACGCACTTTTATGGTAACACGCCGTACCCGGCATTCCCTGCCTCGTCTCGTATGCAGAGATTCGTTCGTATTCCGGAACATTCCGTTTGGAAGGCTTCGTCTCGACGGGAGTCATTCGTAACGCCTTACTTCGGCTTTCCTCCTTATTTTTCCACAATTTACATTTCATCTCCCGACCAGCTCGCTGCTTCCAACGGCTAATGCATTCATTTCAATCGATGATTTCTGCGCTGCCGTTGCTTGTAACGACTCCTTGGAACACAGCGAGCACTTTTACGAAGACAGATTTCAGGGGGCTGCTAATTCCGAAAAACTTAAATACAACAGCACGCATTAGCAACATTATTAAGCAACAGATATGTCGTCGGAGAACGGACGCGAAATCCTCCCGTTCTTCGCAAAACATCGGCGACAAGAGAGACTCACGGGGTTAAAACATTTATCGCCCGCGTAGCGCAATATAACGCGCTGGCTCCGCGTGAAACTATCCCATGCATCTCGCCACCGTATTACGTTTGGTTGCGCGTACGCACGCCGAGGTACGTGCGAATGCAAGTGTACCGTTTTTTATGGTAACAAGTGCATTCCGTGAGTGCGCCCAGGATTCTGGGAGGCCGAGCATCGTGTTTTACCAACGATCCCGTCGGACGTGCTTAACGAACTAACGCGCCGATTAGAAAATTCTGCGCCGGCCGCGATCGGGCCGCATTGGCAATCAACCGATTGTCCCGATAGAAACGTTTGTCGCCTGGAAACGACGCTGCCGGGCGACCACCGGCCGCGTCGTCCCATCAAATGGAGCAGGCAAGCACTTCGCGGGAATCCCGATGCCCTCTTCTTTATTCGAAAGTGAAGGAACACTTAGCGCCAGGTGCGATACAGTCCTAAGCTGCTGAACACCACCGTGGACTTTACCGGTCGCTGTGCATTCCTGTCACGCGCACAGAAATCGTTCCAACCGCTGAACAAAAACGTTTGCGTAAGAAAGATGATGTTTCAATCCACGACACGGCTCGCACTTAAGAATTTGTTTCCAACAGCACGGCCAACGTGTGCACTTCGATCTGCTGCATGTATTTTTGTCTTGTCCGAGTATTACTTGGTAAAAAATTATTATTTGTAGTGACGTGTATTGGTTCTGTAAGGGTATTACGAAGGCTTTGTGAACTCGGTAAAATGAACAGCGTGCGATTCATTCTTTTAACTTTTTTGAGTTAAAAAGGCAAGTTTTTTTTAATTGCTTAAGGCTTGTGATAGGTTTAGAATGAACAATTGATATCAAATTACCTGCAAGTGACAATTAAAAGCAAGGGTCGAATGAAATTGTTAAATTTTCAATTGATTATTTATGAGATAAGTGTAATTTTGTGAGTATTATTTTTTTCTGTTCCGATAAAACTGTTGAAAAGTGCAGTGTATTAACCGAAACTTTTATTCCATACATTTTTGTGTAAATAAGAAACTTTTATTCTCTTGAAAGTAGAAAAAAGTTGTAGTTAAACAGGAACACTTGTTCTGCTCTGAAGAAGTAAACGTTGCGACAACCAGATTTCCTGAAAATGTTCTGAAGTTGAAACCTCAAACCGATCGGTGAAAATTATATAAAAATCACAATGTGCTCTCTCTTCTATATTTATCCTTCTTCCAATTTCTTAAATAATTTTAATTAAAATAATAATCCTGACTTTTATATTTTACCGTTAAATGTATATTGAAAAGTATACTATTCTCGAGAACTTTTATGAATCGAACGTAAAATAACTGTTAAAACTGAACTCTCACAACAGACTAAAAGTGTTAATGTACAAAGTTAACTTAAAGCAGAAAAGAAATGATTACAATTTAAAAGTGTCGACAAATAACTTTTATTCATATAAGTTAACAGTTTCATTCGAGCCCTGGTTAAAAGAACATTGAAATTTAGTGTACTTTTCGAGTATTCATAGACATGATGAACTTCTGAAGTTCATTTCTCAAGAACTAAGTTCAATATGATAAGAATTTCTCGTCTCAGTTCTTGGTGATACCACATACATATTTCGGCTCATCCTCTACAGACACTGGTTTCAGTTGCATTTACAATTGTTTAAAACGGTCGCTTCTTCGGAATATACCCACATGAATATCTTGCCCATTGTCGACTTGACTGCTTCAGAAAACAGATTGTGCATCGCTCTTCCACTCCGTCGTTGTTCTGTCGGCTTCATTCCCTCGACCCACCTGCGTTTTGTGACAGACTTTGTCCTGTAGGATCATGATGAATGTTCAACCTGGAAGTAGACATCTTCATGAAGATGTTAATGGTGATTGACGGATGCCCTCTCGTGGTACAGTCGGACGTAAAGATGAATCGAATTTTTATCAAATATCCCATAATGCATACATTACAGATACACGAAACTAGGAAGCTCATACTTCACAGTTCCCTATAAATTTACACACACGTCCGCCTTCCCTGGAAATGAACGGACACGTTTCCACTCGACTGGATAACAAAAGCAATCTATCAACGTATCCCCTGACTACATTGAATGAACTGGAAAACAGTGGAGTCCATCAATTGGATTAAAACGCGTCAAGGATCCTCCAATTTAATAACACTCCTCGCGTTTAACTTAAACAGCTCCTCGATCCCTAAACTATTAAAAGACGAGCTATTTTGGAAAGAAATTTAAAACAGATCAGTAACCTACACAGAACTAATAACTATTTGGAAACTATTGGCTACCTTCGACGCTCGTCCTAAAGGTCCCGAATTTTCCTCATAAAGCCATGTCACCGTCGCTCCCAGCTCGGTATAATTCCGTGGACATAATCGATAGAAGCCAGGGAAAGGGGCAGAACGAGGAGATGGCTTCTCGAATCTCTTCTCGTCAGCCGAACCGCTTCACTCGGGGAGATCTTACGTCTCGTTACACACGTGTGCCGTGTAACTACCGTGCGCGGCTATGGGGAGTCCTCCACGTGCAACAATCTCCAACACGTATCGGCGGGGTATGCATAATAAATGAGAGAGGTACGCGTCGGTTAGCGTTGGTACCCGTTAAGCACCATGTTTCGTTTTCTATCGACGCGGTCATCTCTAATTCGGCGTGGGCGATACACTTTTCTTCGTATTCCACGCCGAGAGACACGATGGGTACCTTTGTCGTACATGGTCATGTAAGAAGTTCGGGAAAGAATAGCTGCCCCATAGAGCGCGTCTAGGAGATTACGGCAATAATGAGGCCGTCTGAAAGCGTCCCCATTGCTGTTTATTGCTCCTTTCTTGGAATACATTACGGGGAGGCATTGAACACATCGCATGCTCGATTTCGGGCTGGCCTAGGATCATTATTCGCAGAAACGGCAATGCACCGGAGTTATTTGCGCGGTTAAATGTGTGGGTGGAATGGAGAAAATTATGTTTGTTTCGAGTGACGGTTTCTTACTGTATTAAAGTCTTCTGGAGTTATTCCGGTAGAGATGTACCACATCCCAAAATTGTATTTACCTACCTACTTATTTCCGCAGTTATTTATAAAGGTATTGTGTTACGATCATTATTTACATATCGTAGAAAAGAAATGTAGTTCTCTACGCGAACTGCCAAGTCTAATATTCAGTAGGTACTTTTAAAATATTTAAGTTTCAAACGTTTTTAAAAAAGTGGTTCATCTCTACATCTCCATAACGGCGAGAGTACAATGATTAATTTCTAGTTCGAGGAATATGAACTTTAGTGGGGTGAAAATTATTTACAAGCAGTTTCTATAGTCCAATTATTTTCACTTGAATTTTTATTCCATTATTAGCGTGTTCGCCTCGATACATTCCGAGCATTATTCTGTAATAAATATATTTGCCTGTACATAGATAGTTAGGTGCACGAGCACCTACATTATTCAAGTAGAAATTTTAATCATCGTCCGCCAGTAAATCCTATTATGTCTTATTATGTCTGGCATTCCTGAGCCGAGCGGCCGGCGTTACCCTCCGGTGCCGGTGCATGCTAATGATCATTCGATGTGACACCAAGCTGAAAAAAGAGGTGCCGTACATTCATCGATAGCAGCGATCAACACTGCCGATATTCTCAATCCGGTACTGGCCGAAAAGAAGAGCAGCGAACGCCTTGCGCTAATAACACACCTCGGCTGTAACATTCTCGCCCCCGTAATAATTGGTTGCCATGCTCGGTCGCCGTTCGAAGAGCGATGAAGATCTCTTCTCGTTTTTCTTCTCGTGCATTAATAACACCACTGGCACCGTGCGCGACCACACCGTGAGTAGGTGCGCTGTCTTTTACGAGCACTGTTTTGGTCACGAAGTTTGGTATCTAAAAATGTCACCTGATTTTCATTTCCTTTTTCCTAGCAGAGCACGTTGCCGGTATATTAATGTGCATAAAAGTCTCCAATTATTTCATTTTCGCTCGTATTTTCGATGCCCACTTGGAGTTAAGAGTTGGAAGAAAACAGGATCAGAGAAATCAATTGATTTTATAAATCAATATGTATGTGAGATACTGTTGAGTCGAATAATTATTACAGTTCGGTACTTTGTTATAGAGTGCCTGTATTTCACTTGAATACCATATAGAATCTTTCTAATAAATTTAGATTTTGTCATAAAAAATTAATTATTAAGTTTCCGTAGGGGAGATATTTTGATGGATGTATTTTTATAGTTAAAATTAGGCAGTATAATAAATTTAGGATAATAATAACTGTAATAAAATTTGTTGGAGATAAATAAATTTTATAAATATTATTTGATTTAAAATAATTATTTGAATAAAATCACATTTAATTTGGGGGCCAATAAGTAACTTAAGTAGTAAAGGTAGTAATATAAGATAATAATTATTCTCATAACTATTACTAGTTTATTAATTATAATTTTCGCAGATTGATTAATTATTGATTATTCTAGTAAAGTAATGAAATATAATTATTACCCCAATAATTAAATTAAAAATTATATATAAGTAGATTGATAAATTTATTATAAAATTCTGTGTTCCGAGCATTTTAACATTGTGATTCAATCACTCTATGCTTCCACATCTCTTCAAGTATGCTTGGGTCGACATTTTAATGGACCTCAAATCTCGCTCATAATTCCTAACAAGAATCGGTGTAAAGCTCGGCGACGTCACGAAAGATGGGCATTCTGAGCGGAGAGGTGTAAGTTAGCTGGGCGATAGGCGCTGCAGGACGCTCGCGGACTAATTTACAAAGATCTTATTAATGCGCGGAAACGCATGTGTCCAGGCCAGGGGAATGCCGAGTAAGGCCGACACCGCGTGAATTTAAATTGTCCTCTTAAACGAGGGCGCCGGTTGTCTAGCGGGAGGATCTCGCTCACGTACTCGGACACGTTTCTCTTGGGGACTTGTAGACTCGCCGGTATGGTTACGTGTACACGTACAGGAGCTCTGGTTAAAAGTGGTCAGAAACGGTTCTCCTTGTACAACGGACGAACGAACGCGATTGTCTGAGTATCATTCACGAGGACGAGCTCGTTTACGATAAATATGTCATTTGAATGACACTGGTTTCATATCGTCATAATCTGTCGTGAATTCGTGCAAGCAGTCTTCTTCGGGGCTCTCCTGTTTATCGCCACTATGAATTCATAAATCAGTCTCTATCGTTGCGAAAGGGATTTCTTTTACGGAACGGATGATCGTGAAATGGTGAAGTTTTATATATTTATTATTGCACTCTGACGATGTAATGGGGTAATTATCGCGTCTGATGCCTTGTAGAGAAGGTACTTGATATCGTGGAATACAGTTTTGTTGTGAGATATATAGACGGCGAGAATTTTAGGTTTGGATTGGACGTCATTTATCTGGCTGATAATCCCTTTTTGTATTTATTTAAAAGTAAGAAGTAAACTGTTCGAAGAGTATGAGTATCTGCTGCAAATTTTCATACGCGTTTTACGTATCGAGGGAATGACTTTTACCAGTATTTATTTCTACAATAACACGCTTACGAGCCCGCGTAACAATTGCGTAACAATAAAATCGCGTTATCGTCGATGATACTCAAGTTACCTTTACTTTAAAGTAAGCAAAATCCCATGCTGCCAACGCATGATAACGTGCTTCTCTATTCGACATACATCTGTATCAGGTTTCGCAACGTGGGCTTTGTATAGGTGCTCTTTTACTTGCGAGAAAATACCGAAGAGTCGTACTCGATGTCGCACCGATACAGTGAGAAAAGTGGGTTCGCATGTACATCCTAAAGAGATAAAAGTCTATCTACTACACTGTTACAATAGAGAGGGTGTTTCATACTTATAGATACAAAGTTAACTGGTTCGAAGTGTTACTAAGTTCATAAAGAAAGAAAATATAGTTTTAATAAATCTATCTAAATCTGCAACTTCTTAGGTGTTGATATTATCTCCTATTACTACTTGCACATTCATTAATTTGAATTAAATTCAAAATACGTTCACAGGGAAATTGCTGAAAACTAGAAAAATGTACAGAAATATCTCTTTAGTATTGTTTGGGAATGTTACACCACCTTGCTGTTAATACCCTGAACTCTCGTGATATCAGTCGCTCTAGAATTCCAAAAACTATATTAATCAGTTTCTGCCTGCGGATCTGAAACACCCTGTAACCGTAGCTGTTTCCCTCACAACGCCAAATTTCGCATTACCCGAATGAAAATGTTGGGCTTGCATACTAAATACACAAGCCTCGTTGGAATTGTCATTCCACGAGGAGCGCATTCTGCATGCATCGTCTCGAATGCGATTTCCCTTTTGTCAGCGATATTGCAGCGATGCACTTTAGGCGTGTGCGATGCAATGGCTGCCTAAAGTCAGGCGCTGCATCTCAAGTGCAACATTATAACAAAATCTTGCCTTAATAAGCCGAAATGTTACTCGAGAGCTATTAAGCGATATGTAGCTTGAACAATTAATGTTTACCGTATTCCGAGTATGCAGATTTACCATAACCGTTGTAATTACTACGTACAGTGTACATGGAACATTAATGAAGTTTACTTAACAAATTTCACAAAACGATTCCGTTTTCGCGACATTTGTGTAATTAAAGTAAAGCTACGTTTTCGGTGCTTCAACGTCGAGCCATAATTATTCCCTTGCCGAGCGTTTGCATTTATCTACAGAATGATTAGGCGTTTCTGTTCGCGCCTAGCACCGCGACCGATTACGATTCCAAGGAATCAGTGAAAGAACCCGTGCTCTTACATGGTCGCTGGTTTCTCCCTCGGTCACCAACGTCTGAGGAAGGACACGAAGAAGGAGAGGAAGCCGAGTCCGCCGCGTACCGGAGAACCCGGGAGGCTGCTTAGCACACAAAGAAAGTTCGAAAAGTCCCTTCTTGCCAACCTTTTTGCCCTCCCCCCCGTTCAGCTTGCTCCTCGACTTCGCCGCTCCGAGGAGCGAAGGTTTGTCCTCTATCCCGTTTCTTCCCTCTTTCTACATCCCCCCCCCCCCCCGGGCCCTTCTTTCGCTCTTACGCTCTCTTTCGCTGCCCTCCCGCATGCTAATGCACGCACGAAGCGCAACTGTTCTCGCGGCCCTCCGCTCCTCTCCTGCGTTCCTCCCCGGTTCCCCTACGTCTCTTCGTTTATTTGGCCAAATTTGATTCACCAACGAGATCCGATCTGACATCCCGATCGCTTCTTGTCCTCCGGCTCTTCTTTCTCCCTTCTGCCGTCCGACTCGCGTCTAGCGCGCTCTCTGCCTCTTCTTTTCGCCCTTTTATACCGCGCTCCCGCTTCATCCAGATCGTCGTCGCCGTCGCCGTCGCCGTCGCCGTCGTCGTCGTCGTCGAGTTTTTCTCTCGACACCGTTCCAGCTCACCGCTTCACCGTCACTGGCTGCCTCCGATTCGGTCCACCGAATTAGGAGCTCGCTTTTTGGTGGTCGGCTGGCTCAATTTTTTTCTGCCACCTTCTTTCGCCACCCGAGCACCGCTTCGTAATGAGCAGGAATTTTCCTAGCCACGGCATGACGTCCCCGGGCAGATGATCATCGCGGTGGAAAGTTTTTTAAACGCCGTCCCCCGATATGGATTGCCCCGGCTGTTGGTCTCCGTGGATAGTTCAACTTTTTACGCAGAAAAACAGAAGCTCGGACGTAGCTCGCTTCATGCGCCACATACCTACATTGGATGGATAAGATGGCAGCGCAATATCCAATTTTATAAGTAATAAGTTCAGCTGATCGTTTGCAGCATGAAATCATTTAGTTACCGGCCGCGGGAGTAAATATTCCTCGGCTCTGGTGGGGCGTCGTTAATTATCATTAGACCATAGCGGCGAGCTGCGCTTCGATGAATTATTATGAATACCATTATAGGCGCACTATATTCGTTCCGCGTGGGGCACAGCGTCGCCGGAGCTTTACACTTAACGAAGCCATAAATACCAGGATCGAGAGATACAAGCGATTGTACACGTGGTGCAAGTTCGAGGTAAAGATGGTGAATACCACAAATGCGCGCTCTTCGGTCCCCATTGTCCGCTACGTTTAAATTTGAATCGCGGGGAATCTGATCGTTTATTGTTTAAATTTGTAGACCCACTCTTAATTTGAATTTAAGATTATTCGCTGGCGCGTTGCGAGACGATTTGACTTGGTGATGGTCGCCAGCTCGCCTTCCTATACCTATCCTCTCCGTCTCTCTTCCCGGCCTGCTCTCCTCCCTCTCTCGTTCTTTTGCTCTATTATTCCTCCTCTCTGTCTCATTCGTCCCTGCTTACATATACGCTTGCAATATATATGGACATATATCGATGTGCTTCTGATTTGTTATACTTTCGCTTCAGCGTTCATGAGTGTGCGCTTTACTTTTTCAAATTTAACACTCACCACGGCCGTAGCTCAAAGAATAAATAGATGGATGTATCTGCACCCGTTCGCGTTGATTCCCAGCTTCCTTTTATGGAGATTCCAGGTGCTACGAGGAATATTTACTTTAGACCATTCCACGTATTCCCTTTCCGCTTTGTTTCGACCTAGCTTCTCCCGCGGACTAAGCGAATTTTGAATTTTTAACCACGCGAAATCTTCGAGCACAGAGTATCTTGCTCTTCTTGACAGCGTTGCATAATTGAGCCGTTTAAACGCAAATCCGGTTACGCACGACTTTCGAACTGGCAAAGACATTCTGCTTTCTTTGTACGCTTGCATAAAAACCAAAACTTCCAAATCTACCATCTCCCTCTTCACCACCCATAACTCATTCTCCATTAAACAGTTCAACAATAAAAAAAAAATACGATTATCAGGGAAATCTTTGAAAAAATGGCGCAACGAATCATAAAATTTCGCTGCTACGCCCCAGCGTCGCGCCACGTCCGCTCCGAATAAGAATGGTCCCGACTTTTGCGCCGCGTCGAATTTTTCCGCGCGCGCCAGCCGTCGAAGAAATAATGGATAAAATGCGTTACAAAATCCTTTTCTCACTCGAGCCGTCGAACAGGAATATTATCGCCGTTGTTGCTCGGCCGGGGAAAAAAGAAATCTGCGCCGAGAAAGGAATAGAACGAAGCCGGGTCCCGGCGTACAGTCCCGCGTGCTCCGCGCGAATCTCTTGGCCGTGGAGGTAGTCACGCGACTTGCTGGACGGTCCGAGCCTTCTCCCCGGACTGTACTTATCTACATGGCATACCAAATGGGGATCCACCATGGCGAGTCGCAGGATCTCGCTGACTGACGTTAGTCAATCAAACCGGGGAAAAAACGCTCACCTTGGCGGACGCTCCGGTGAATTCCTACCAGCGGTGCTCCAGTCACAGCACCCTCGTCAAAACGGCCACCGATACTTTGTATTCCGGCCGTGGCCAATTGCCGTTCCAACGGATTAACATTAAAACCGGAGCGTCATTAAGACATGCCGCGGCAACTCGATATCCGCGCGAATCCGTCAACGGCCGCGCAACCGTGGATCCACGAGGGCGTTTAGCGTGTCCCGTCTTATGATAATTTGATCAGGGTAATTACTAGAGAGAGGGCCTGATGGGATGCAAAACGGAGTGGAAGGCCGGGGTATCCACCTGGAATCTGGCCGGGGCAATTTTTCAGGGCGCCCGGCATTATCTATTTACCGTGTAGAAAGAAAAGAAGAAACGGGAGGCAGCATGACGAGCTGCCCCCGGTTTCTTCCTAATTGAATTAAAGTTTGATCGCTCCACGGCCGTCCACGGGCTTTATGCCAACGTCCACGCCGGAATAATGGAATAATGGCGGAATGGCGAAAGCTGGAGATCGAGATCGAGGGAGTCCTGGTGGCGCGGGTAGCAGGTGACGCTGTCTACCTTGCTCGTCCCTTTCTCCTTCCCTTTCTTCGTCTCTCCTCCCGCTCGATTGGAATAAATTTAAATTTAAGCGCGCGCATCTGTTACATCCCCCTGGCTGGTTAATTAAGAACGCTTAAACGGGGCTGCTTCCATGCATACCCATTATCAGTTACTATTTATTGTATAGAATAGACCGCATAATGCTTCCGACCCACGCGTCTATGGACTCGTTTTCTTTTAAACTTATTGGTAATGCGAAAAGTTTAATACAAAGTTAACCTATCGTTACAGTAGGTGCAGCAATTGCGAATGGAAATTCTTTCATCCGAACCATCGGATGACGGGGATAGAAATTTGCAACTTCGCCCGGCAGTGCCATTTTTACGATTGGTTCGAGCGTGCTTTACGTATTTCACCGTTCCGGAAAAAAAGATGAAAGACTGTGGGAATGGCCAGTGGTTGCAGCCAGTTTTCTGCCGGCTCGTTTGATGCCGCCTCTCTTGATTCGGCGAGAGGAATTAAGCGAATTTGTATTCGGAATTATTCATAATTGGACCGAGCACTTTGTGCGGTGTTCTATGCTCGATGGGACGGATCAAACGGCTCTTTTGCAGGCTAATTCGATTGCAGGGGAATTTGAATTTGAAATCCGCACGGCGTCGGGCCGGGAGGCTCGCCGATTGGACGAATGATTTTTCGCCGCTGTGAAAGTCAATATTTTTAAAATATGAAAAGGCCAATTTGGTAGTAAAATTTCAGCGACTGCTTCGGATTCGGCGTGAGGGGGGAAAAAATACGATTTCGTAACTGCTCTGTACCGACGAATAATGTTAGCAGGTCCATGGGAAGCGTTCCGTAAATTCCAGGAATTACACGACGCATTTGTTGTCGAAGAAATTGTTTCCCTCTCAGTTCTGAAACCCCTCCGTTTCTAATTTTTTTACAAATACAGAGTCCTCTGTAAGCTAACATCTTTTCGATTCTACGTTCGAAGGTTCCACCCTCTTTTGCTAGTCCATGCCATAAGGTTATTAAAATGAGAGAAAACGAGGTACGGTTGCCACTTCCCCTCAGCGAAGTTGCCCATCCCTTTTCATTAAGCTTCGCCATTCCTTCGTGCGCAACGTTCCTCTGCTTTTTTCGAAACAGCTATGGCCCATAAGTAGAGACACACACCTAGTTATTTGCCTGTATAAATATGCAGAGGTAACTCGGGCGCAGCGTGAAATACGACGTAATAAAAAGTACCGTAAGTATTTTCAGCAGGATCCACCCAGAGTTAGGTGGGAGCAGGCGACAGAAACAGGAGCGGACGCGAGCTGGAAGGGGCTTTTAAAAATGAACTCGGTAACTTTATAACTTTTTAGAGGATTACGTCATTAAGCTCCCGGCAGACGCGGCCCCCCAGGTTTTAATAATTTAAACAAAATTACCTTCGCGCACCGCGGCCGGATAAATTAAGCTGGGAAGAAACGAGGCGATGCTTTTCTCCGCTCGCTTGCCTCGCGCGGCCGCATGAATCTCTACCTAATTTTCGAATCAGGGCGATTGTCCGTGATATTATACCAGAAATCTCTCGCCCCTCTTCGAGCACTGCTTGGCACACCAATTCCATGATAACTGTCTACTTGTCTTCTGGCTATTAATATATCAAAACCTTTCTCTCTTTTATTATAGATAATTAAATGTGCACTCTGGGAATTACCTTTTGTTTAATTAATTCCATTGCGTGGCAAAGGAAAATACTTTTCGAGAAAGGAGACAGTTAAAATAATCATATTGCTGGGTAATAATTTAGCGTAATTCTATATTTAGCATTAAGGCAAATCATTTAATAAGGATAATCTACTGCGAGGACATAATAGGGTTATAAAATCACTCATTTATGTAATCGTAGACTTTGTTTTTTAATTCCCTGGTTCTTGAACAATAGGAGTTTCAATAATTTGATACCGGACTGACGAGTAGTCAGAGTACAAAACTGGATAGACGAAAATTCGACCAACACGCGCGTAGTAGAAGTAGAGAGCCTCTTGCGCGGCCAGTCTGTTCACCAATGTCTTTTTTCACTGCGCGCCGGCTCTGACTCGAAATAGCACGAGCGTCGTAGTTTGGAGATTAATCTTCCCTAGTGTTTCGTAGAGTACGTACATTCGTCGGGGGAAAAAATGAAAAGGACAACAGTTCGGAGGTGTTTGAAATGTGAAATATAGTGGCAACGCCGGCGAGGGGGTCGAGTTCGGTTCCTTTCGTTTTATTCCGACGGTGGAAAGGGCGAACGTCAACAGGGTCGTTCGTCAACTCTCAGAGAAGTGTGGTAGTCTGGCAGAAGGGGGGGGGGGAACGGATTATGTTAGTTAGAAAAAGAAAAAGGGGCATTGTTGGCCAGATGCGATACTTTGTCAAATGAGCTTCGCTTTTCCTTTATCGAACAGCGTTTCGTCTTTTCCCGCCGAGCTTTTAACACTAAATAAACCGGTGCAAACGATAGGATCCTTCTGCGATGAATCACAGTGTATAAATTCGATTTGTTCGTGTGATCAGTCTCGCAGATGGACATTCGAGTGGCGTTTAACCAGCCGAGAATTGTACCCGTGTGCCGTTATTAGCGAAGTTACTATAATTAAATCTAGCCAACCCATTTTGCCGAGAAGTTTATCGCCCAGCGGCCTCCTCCTTTTAAAATTTCAATTCCCCCCGCGGTGCTCGGTCTGGATACACACGGCGCACGTTTGTTACGCGGGATTGGATTTAATTAAGGATAAAATTAAAGCCGGGCAGAGTAATTGCGTGATTAGCTGTACCGTGCGGCAATCCAATCTGCGGATTTACCGTGTGGCCAATCGAGGCTCCTCTTGAAGACGCATTCGAGCAATTTGCATGGAATCTGCATGTCGATTCGTTCGCAACAAAGGAGACTGCTTGCGCGATATTACCAGGATTACCACTAGCAAACCATTAATTCTGAATAACTTTTACATATCCACCGAGTAATTATTATAAAACGTTCATTAAACCGCCCCTTCGTGTCACTTAGCAATGCTACCTGAACGACAATGTCTTTGACTGAAACTCTTCAAATATGTATATGCCCGACGCTACGTCAAATTTCCAGGGGTGAGTCTCCCCAAAACCATACCCCAACATTGCACTCCTCGACGCCACCTGTACTCCCAATACTTCCCGGACAAATTCACCAAAAAAAGAGCCCGGAAATTCCGTCGATAGGGGATGAAGATCCAAAAGGACCAGCATAATTCGCTGCCAAGGATCTGCACTCAGACCCAACGATGGAGGAAAGCCCAGAGTAACCTCCAATCAGACCGTCCGCCTTTGGCACTCCTAATTAATACCCTGGACGTCCGGACGGGGGTGAAGCGTGCCGGTGGAAACGGCGTGATATCATTTGTTGGTGGGCGTCTTAATTAATCCCCGAGTATCCGCCTTTGGTGGATCGGCGCGAAAGGGGCAGGGCGTGGCTCTCCAGTAGAAACAACTGAGCGAGTGCAGTGCTGCCTTCCTCTGCCCCAGTGACCCCCCTGTCCGCGCTCCCCAGCCGACCAGGTCCCCCTTTCTCCCCCTCCCCCCCCCCCTCCCGGTTGCCGGCAAACCAACACCCCCCTTTCGCGTCCTCCTACCCTTCTGTGCCGCTCGTTCCGCCGGCACGGATGTCACGTGACCGGCCGGCAGCCAATCGACGCCCGCTAATGAGCACCGCTGCGCCGCAGTTTAATTAATTGCACGCGGTGCTGCACCGGTAGGCTCGATCCGCAGTTGCGCAAAATGCACCGGACGCCGGCGAGCGGACATTGGATCCGCTGGATACTGATGGGGCTCCCGATGGGGCCGGTTCCAGGCTGTTAGGAAATTTGAAAATGCCTCGCCGATGATTGTTCCGCGTTACACAGGATGCAGGCAACGAGACATGAGGGATAGGATCGATCGGTTCCGTTGACAGCGTGCGGGATATAATTATTCAGCGAGGACTCGAATGCGTCCGATAGCTGGAAATTGTTTAGTTGCGTAGATCCAAAGTCTAACGGTCAGCCGTTTCTGATGCACAAGTTGATGGCGCTCCAAAATTAATCTGCTCCATGGGAGAGAAGCTCCATGGGTGGCTGGTGTATCGGTCTCTCTACTCGAATTCAGTCAGACAATCAGTAGAAACAGTGTTACGCGGACAGACTTCCTTCTGCATCTGAATTTCGTTCATTCCCCAAAGTCGCGGTAGTTCCCGCAGTTATAAGTTGATAATTATGAAAAGCATCGTAATTTATCTCCATCCAGAGAGTGCTTCGTCTCGCCGTGCGCGACTGTCCGCGTAACTAATATTCAGAAACGTCATCGCGCTCATTTAACACAGAAGAGCAGGGCGTACGTGCACGCGCATAAGCTGGCGCAACCTGACACCTACGTCTTGTATATCGTGGGCGTCGCGTGATTCTCGCAAAAGAATTCTATCCGCGGCGAGAAATTCCAATTCGCCGGGCAAAGAGGAACGGGTATAGGTACCTGCATCCCTTCATCCCCGATGAAACGCGAACACACGTGCCGGCTGGGGGAGGGGGGGGGGGGGGGGATCCTGTGTGTACTGGAAACGATGGCTGGGTGTGCGTCAGTTTGACGTGTATAAAGATACACAGGACCGGTAAAATCTACTTTCCTGTCCCGAGCAAACTGAAAATTGATCCAACGGCACCCTCCCCCCCCCCCCACCCCCGTGTTTGCGATACACCAGTAACCCTTATAAACGCAATGCCTGAAATTGCATTCGGTGATAAAATAAATTAATATCCGCTCGGTAATGCCTTAGGTTCCCAAGGGTCTCATCGATGACTCTTTCGGTTTACGTCCTATAATGGTCCGGGTTTACGATCCACCTCGTCTGGCGTATCGACGGAAGGAGCTACGCGCCCCGGCAACGTAACTGGATAGATAAATTTTAGATTAACGCATTACAAGGTAGAAATATACAGAAGCGAACCGCCTGCGGGGCTCGTCAAGGGACGGTACAATTGCTGGGAACGCGACAAAGCTGAAGAGGATCCTGTCACCTCCAACCGTTTCCCTAGCAGCCTCTAGTGCCGGCCCTGTAACACGTACACACGTTAACGGACACGCACACGGACGCCGGGCACAACCACGAGCGCATTACTACATACCGATGGTATGCATCGAGTGTCCTTCTATTTCCTTAAAATTCCGATGGATCGTATGCCCCCGGCCCCCGAGTGTGCTCCGCTCGCTGGCTCGCACGCGCACACACGGCCGCGGCGCAGCCCCACACGTGATCGCACCGATTCCCATCCACACGGCCGGGGCTCCGCTCGTTAGGCGTGTGTGAGTGGCGCATACAGGGCAAAAAAAGAAAGAGAGGTAACCCCCCCCCCCACCCCCCATCCCCACCCCCTCTCCCCGCCATCCCCCGAGAGGAGAGCGAAGGGGAGAGAGTGCCGGGAGGACGGAGGACGAAGGAAGAGAGGAGTAAGAAGAAGGAGAAGAGGAGGACTAAGAAGAGGAAGAAGAGGGTTGAGGAGACGAGAGGACGACGCCGCCGCCGGTGGTAATGGTGATGGCGAATGGCGATGGTGGTGGCAGGACGCTTTCCTGTGTCCCTGTGTACGTGCCCCCCGCGCACGTGTGCGCTAGTACGTGCGCGCGGATGTATGTGTATAGGGATTCCAGTTTAAAAATACAAATGGAGTATCGAGCTTTCGAGGAACGTTCCGCGAGGGGTGTGCGGCGTTCGGTGGCGGCTGGAGGCGGGTGGCGTTCAGGGGCGGGCGAGGACGTCGATGGGCCGGAGAGGTGGGGAAGATATTTCAAAAATCGAATATTGATCAGAGCTGCCAATCCTACCCTCTGTAATCCGTACGTGTGTGTTGGTCTTACGTATCCCTTAGGTGCAGCCAGTGTCTGCGCTCTCCCGCTCTCGTTCCTTCAACTTATGCGAGCCTGTGTCATCTTGCTGCGCTGACGCGCGTACCGGCGGGATTCGGCCCCGGCTGAATGCTGCGAATACGTACACATCGGCGGGTCAGGTGGTTTTCATTGCGACATTAACTATGATCGTTACTCTCGATGGGTATCGTCGAATAAAGGGGGGCACAGAAATCGTATTATTTCGAAAAATTAAACCCAGCGTCCGTGAAGGGCGAAGGAATTTGTGTCGCTGCTAGTGCTTTACGTAGGACTCTGTCTAGCCATTCTTTTGGATCAACCTTTAATAGTATACCTACAGTTTTGCGTTATCATCATTATTCCTCAGTGTGAGTTCAGAGACAAAGACCATTTGTTTTTAAGACTAATACATATATATTACAAGAAACTCTACTTCCTCGAAGCCGGCGTGGAACAATTAACATTAAACTACCGTTTAACTAACCCCGGCTTAAGATTGAAGCAACAGAAAAATTCGATTTCGTGAATACCAGTCTAATTTATACAGGATATTTTGATGGGGAGTTTCTCATGCATTGCCTCGTTAGGGAACCACTTCTTCGCATAATAAACAATCGTATACACGGTTTCGCTGATTTTACACCTCTCTGTAACTCATACACGCAGGAGGTCAGTTCGCTTTTCCGCGAGTGCCGGAGCGTTCTGAGTGTATTCGTGGACGTACGACACGAGGGCCGGATGCGAGCATGTAGGGGAAGGAGGAGAGTGAGAAGAAGAAGGAAGGAAAATAAGGAAGGAGGGGTGGTTCTCAGATTACTCACCCTTATATATGGGTGCCGCGGGCGAGAGAGGGAAGGGATGAAATCTTTTAATGGCAGCCATCCAACCGCTCCCCCTTCTTTCTCCTCCGTCGGCCACCTCCACCCCCCCCCCCCCACGTTACCCCCCCAACCGGGCTTTCCTTCGCCATTTCCGTATTAGCTATTCTTATGTCCACCGACGAATGCTACCCCTACGAAGGACACCCTTCGAGTAATCGCATTTTAAATTACCCGCGTAGGTATACAAGTGTACATGGGCATATATACTTGGGTATGTAAGGTGGAAATAGTCGGGCGGGAGATCGAATGTCTGTGTACGTCGCGCTCCATGTACAGGTCACGACGTACCATCGAAATAACCATCTAGGTTATCATGAGCTGCGAATTTCAAATGCACCTGCATTTGTGTCACGAGTTCAGCTACAGTCTCTTCCCCGTAATGGCGTTACCCGTGTAAGTAGATAGGCGGGCATAGTGGGTAGAACTTCGTGGCATTACCAAGATGCTCCATTCGCCTCTTCGCTCATAATCATTCGAGATCGTCAACGTTGGCTTACCGACGGAGGTGTAATTAAGACGCGAGTCATATCTCGAAAGTGCTCCCGAGACAATCCCCCGTAAGGAATGCTCGCGGAAAGTGCACGGGGATCGGAGCCAACCGTCCCCGCGATTCAGACATCTTCTGCCTCGCAGCGACGATTTATCCCGCAGACCGTCGCAAGAACCAAATTGAGAGAATCGTTTAAGGGTGCAAGAAAGCACACCATTCCGGGCTCCGCGCTTAACCAAAGCATTACCCCCGACCGGTTTCAACTTCACCCACCCATCCCCCCTCCTCCCCTATCCCTTCCCCGTCCGCAACCCCTCCCACGTCAGTTCTGTAACTTCTTTTCTTCGCGGGGAGACAAAACACCGGCGTCTCGTGTGACAGTGCAAAGAAAACAGTAACAAAACACCCCCTGGATTTCCAAGCCCCGTCTAACAAACGAGTCGTGGCGCCCTCCCCTCCCACCGTCGTCCGTTCTCCTGCCTCGCATAATGGGGGTGACAGTGGTGCGTGTGACGTTACACGGGCCTAGGAGCATGCACGCGCGCGCACAGCACCGCGTGCACGCGCGCACTCATACGGGGAGCGAGGATCCGCGTCCGCGAGCATCGAGCTCGAAGGAAAAGCCGAGGTCCTGGAGGAGAAGTAAATCCATATTTTACACCACCACCACCGGCAGTTTCATCTCAGCCCCACCAGAGCCAGCGGGAGCACTACCACCACCACCGCCACCATCACCACCGCCACCTCCGACACCGTCACGCCGCCTTCGCTTATTTCGCTAGCCCGCCAACCTCTCTCCTGCTCCCTCGCCGTCACCTCCACCGCCCACAACTTACATACATCCCCTTAAAGATCACGCGCCCGCTGGAGCCGCGGGAGGGGTTAAGTCCAGTCGCTCAAAGGGGTTCGGCTGCGTCTTCGACCGGACGCTCGTCACCGGACCATTTTTTCCACCCCCCCCCTCCCTCCCCCACTTTCCAGGGGGGGGGCGGGGGTCAGTAATGACGGAAGCGTTGTAATATCGCGCACGTATCGCTGGGCGAGGGTGGCCGTGTAATTTATGGAATTTCATGCGCTCGATATTGCCGGCGAAGTTTGGAAACGCTCCCTCCGAGTTGTCGAAGACGTGGCTGCGAGTAATTGAGATCATCGCGCGCCTGATACAACGCGGACTTATAGACGCCGCGTAGCCTGGATACCGGTAAATGTAGTGTGAAATGTTACACTGCCGTATATTTTTGCCGAGGTTATCGAGGAAACCCCTTACAGCGAAATTGTCGCTTTGGAATTATCATCGCCAGTACCTCGAACACGTAAAATACTGCAAGGGGTCTGGCATTTATGGGGAGCGGGAATTACTTTGGGAAATGAGACACGAAATGTACTTTTATTTTGGCGAATGAATGCCTAGAATGTACGTACCCTTTGAAACGATGGGAGTGAAAGTTGCAGAATAATATGTAGAAGAAAATATCTTGTTGTTCAAGAATGGTAGTTTTTTTTAGCTATGTCTGTATGATCATCAAACGCACATGAAAAATGAAATAGAGGTGTAATGTATTATAGACGAAGTATATAAAATTCTTTGCGAAAGGTTCACGAACTAAATATTCCACAATGTTTACAGACATTGTGCGGTACTTTCTCGCGAAAGGGACACTGGTAGACAGCTATTGTCGCGATACAGTTATCAAACCGGATTACAAACGTCACCTATGCCCGGCATCGACATTAATTGTTAATGCTTTCTGTCAACATGGTCGTCGCGTTAGCAGTTAGTCCAGTCCCGGTGTAATCCGCAGTTAAAACAGAACTGGACACTGACCGATCGTTCCTAGACGAGTTGAATATCTGGTTGCCAGGGCCTAACGAGATTTCTAGATCCAGATTAATTACTTGGTGCCCGCGTCACTCTGGCAGAAACGAGATAAATCGCGACTGGCTACCGAGACCGTTACAGCGGAGGGTAATATAGAAAAGGAACGGCTGCGGGGCCGGTGATCGTTAAGACCGTAAAATCGACACATGGGGTCGTCGCAATCGGTCGCCGGCAAAGATCAATAATTCGATCTCGATATAAATTCGACGGCGGGGGAGGGGATCGTTTCTCATCCGCTGGGGTCGCAAACGCTCCTCATGGATGGGGTTGAAACCGATCGCCCTTTTTTTTCATCGATCACCCTTCCCGCCCGATGCATCGCTTGCCACTCGCGTCTCCAGAATCTAATTTCACCGGCGGCACGTTGAAAGTATATCGAGAAAATGCGACGTAACGTCGATACTCCACCTTTTAATAATTTCTGTTTCATTTTACTGAAACTTATCGATTATTATCGCTTAGGCGTGGGACTTCGAGACTTTCTGTGTGCTACGCTTCTTCGATAAATAATTAGTGTTAGCTCTTTCGTGACATGGATAACTATCCACTAATTAGTACAGTATTCAAATTGATGAGCCACTGTGTAGTTCTAATACCTACTATTGGAAGTTTTCGTGAAGGGAAGACCAGAACGAGTGACACAGTAACAGTGTACATACCTTGTCCGAGCTCCAGGAAATTGTAAGACATCTAGAGATATGAAGGCATATCTTTGCTTGATTGATTATTCAACCACGATTGTTCTGATTAAGTTTCTACCATCGAACAAGTATCGTCGATGAACCGCAATGATACAATCTCCATCTTGTTGTGCTGCGACGATTATCATATTTGTCTGGCTGATTTAGCGATCTAAGCAAGCCTTTTTGCAGTTTGGTGCGCTAAAACTGATACTTTTTTCCACGCACGTCGGTGGTTCCTGGCATTCCGAAAGTTTTCATCGAACTGTCGCGTGGCATCGCGACGGGAATACTAGAAATCGGATGAAGGTAGAGCACCGAGAATCCAATAGTCGTGAGCAGAACAATGTCGTCACGATGCTCAATAAAAATTGGCATGGTTTTATTACGCAGTCCAAGGGTTCAAGATACCGGGAAACCGTCTGATGAGTCGCCTCGGAAGATCCTCTGGGAAATACTCATCTTCGCCCCCTTGTTTTCCCATGCTGTTATAGTAGTTGTCTCTTCTACGATACACTGCCCCTCTTTCCCTCTGCCTATTCCCAGCGTCTCTTGTTCACGCGTTCGAGATTACTTCTTAATTAAGCTGGTACACAGCTGGCAGGCAAGTCGGGTCGTTTTTTATTTCCAGTGAATTGGATGAACCTTCTGCAAATGTACAAGGTAAATCGTAAATGAAACCTCGATTTCTCAGGAGAAATTGGAGAAATTGAAAATGAGAATTTACGACTTCCACAAGCTGATACACTTTAACCTGACAAGATACTTTTCTATTAAATACCGAAACATTAATTTTTGATTTTTTATACTGGTTTAATAATATTCACTATGAAGGCAGTGACTTCTGATTCGAAAAAATTACGGTAGCTGTTGAATTCGCGTACACGGTATCGCGTCGACGCAGAGTTACGCAGTCGTTTCGTGGAAGGGACAAGGGGGTGGTTTCCACGAGGGCTAGGAAGATGGAAAGCAGAGCGAAGAGGGTTCCCATAAGAGGAACGAAACGAAACAGCCGAAACTAGAGAGGTTTATGAAAGCAAAACGATAGCGAGACGTGCGTTGCGTATCTTACCCCAAGTAAACTTCCACCAATCCCTTGTCCCAGACGTGACGTCTGTTGTTCTACATATCAACTTCTCAATCATACGTGCAAGACATCACCCTCTTGCAAGTTGATAATTTTACAACCCCGCAAGCTAAAAATAAGATTGTATAGAATGCAAGATTCGAAAACACCCCTTAAGAGATTTATGTACATATTCCGATCGGTTTTATAAAAGTTGAACCTTTCATTCTCTCCAATATCTTCGTTGCTCTGATCAGGATAAGCAATAATTTCAAATTAGTTGCGAATACACACTGCAGAATGCGTTCCCATTTGTTACTGAATGTAACATTCCTTATCCGTTAATAGAAAAGATTGGAGCGACACAATAGTAACACATTGTGCGAATTAGTCACGAGAGGCTGGAAACGTTTTTCGGAAAACTTCTCCTGCCGAGACACGTAGGGGACCACCATGGTCATCCATAAAATCCGAAGGGTACGAGCGACAGCTACCCCTTCTCCCTGCAGCCTCGTATCCCGAATAAACTCCCGGCACGAAGCTAATCATATTTTCTAATCCAGCGCTGAAAGTGGAGGGAATGGCGGGCGTAGGAGGAAAAAGCTCGCGTTGCCAGCTATCATATAATTTTTCCGACAAAAAGCACTTACGCTTCCTCGTCCCCTGCTATAACCTATCCACCCTCTTGGTAACATGTTTCGCGCCGGACGAGGACAGAAAGCCTGAAAGGAAAGAGGAGAATTTATATTGAATTCCGTGGAAAATTTTGCAAGCCCCGTAGACGTTCGACGCTTAAAGTCCAAAGTGGCGTTTTGCTAATGCCAAAATCCTTTTACACTGCGAGATCTGCGCTTCCA
The DNA here is from genome assembly GCA_947577245.1 of Andrena bucephala. Taxonomy (NCBI): domain Eukaryota; kingdom Metazoa; phylum Arthropoda; class Insecta; order Hymenoptera; family Andrenidae; genus Andrena; species Andrena bucephala. Next base: position 92,448,072 of record OX387715.1, on the reverse strand, counting down.
TCTTCAACGCTCGGTTTAATAAAACGGCGATTTCTGAAGACATACGTTAAATTAGAATTAGATAAATCTTTATCGAACTACAACATAAATGTATTGTAGTTTTGCATCGCAATCGAAGTGTGAGGGGTAGATGTTCCTAAATACATTATTTCTTAAACATTATTTAAGCTCAGACGTTTTTATTATAAAATACGTGATAGCATTTCTCAGATAATTTCGCATCATATAACCATATTGTATTTTTATGAGTCACGTAAAATTCGATTGTTCATGCGAGATCGTGCGGAATGAACACGAAGAAACACACGTGCCGCCATCTATGGACAAGTATGCCGCGGTGGTTTCTCCTCTTCGAGTGTGACGACCGTTCTCCAGTGTTGATCGCCAGCAAGAGCAGTTTCCACCATTCAGTGGAGCCCACCTTTTACTCTTCGCCGTAGAAATCAATACTCCAATATGCATCGCGCGTCCAATTAAGTTGCACCGATACCTGCGTATAACGATGTGCATTGTGCATATAAACGAGCGTCGAGCAGTAGCGCAAGAATTGGCACGTCCCTGAACTGAAGCGCAGGTGTCGCAGGCTGCCGTAAAAATTCGTCCCTAACAATCCTGTCGAGCGATCCTCCCGGCCCGCCGTTCGCGTCCTCAGAAATTAACGGGAGAAATAATCGGCAAACTCTGGAGACCTTTGAATCCCTTTCAAAGAACTCCACGAAGAAGAAGTTACCCCGTACCGGGCGCGGAACGTGTAACGAGCTGGCCCGAGGGTAACGCGGGACGGAGGAGGGGGTGGCGGTAGGTGGCCAAGGAGGGAAATGTGTCGGAGGGGGTGGCAGAAATTAAGTCGGTTCCCCACCTCGACGTTCCTCGAAACGACACCTCTTTTTCCTCCTCTTCTTCTTCCACTACTTCTTCCTCTTCTCCTTGTCGTGCGCTGGATTCTGAAATAAGCTCGCCTCCTCCCCGCCCGGCTCCCCCCTCGCCTGTAACCCCCTCCTCTCTCCCCCCCCCCCCCCGCCCCTCTTCCAGTTTCAGCGACTTCGAGCACCTTTCCACACGAGAGCACACGCGTGTGGCGCGGCCACACTGACTCCTAGCGCTGCTGTCTCTGCGCGTGTACGTGTACGTGTGTCAAATCTCCTAGAAGGGTGGAGGACCTGCGCGCGAGGGGTAGGTGGTACCAAAATGGCCGAAGCCGCACCCACAACCGGCGAGTGGGGGCGATTCAGGGGAGTCCGCTCCGGGTGGGGAATTACACACGGAGGGACACACGTGCGCGGGAAGAGGCTGAACGAATGTGTGCGGGGGCCGGTGAACCGTGTGTGCGTGAACGGGGCAATGGTGTGCGATACACGCCGGTCACGATGTAACCCCGGGGATACCGAGTGGGAGGACACGGACCTGAGCATACCTATGCGCTACTCGAGAGGTGTGGCTCGGTTACTGCAACAATTAAATCGATTAATTAGACGGGCTAATTAATTAAACGTTAATTGCACCTGGTTATTTAGAGGCGACGATGCCTGGGCAGAATCGAAGCGTGATGCTTGCTCTCCAACGCTTCACACGGTCCTCGTTCGTTCGAAGTAAGCGCATTCTCCGGTTTGTAGCAATAGCTCTGGGTGGAATTAAATCAGTGACAAAACTGATAAGACCTATGAACACTTGGATGAACCACGAATTTATGTGTGCTGCTGTAGGACGGGTGGAAGAAGGGGACGAGGTATACGTCAAATCTATTTCAACGTGCTTCTTTGCGACGAAATATTATAGTCTAACAGGTGAATGTATAACAAATGGAGTTAGAAATACAGGCTGCTGCGTGACATATGTATCTTCAAATGCGCCCAGCATTTCAAGGCTGTAACAGCGCGTGGAAAATAGAAACTTCGTGAAAAGTGTGCCACTTGGCAAATGAATTGTATTTCCTTAAAATACATGAACGATAATGTCCTCTAAGCGTAAAATTCTCAACCTAAAACCAACCGAAGGAGAATGCTTCTGAGACTCACAGAACGGACGGCGTACCTGTTTATATTATTGAAAATCCTTTACAGACGCCATTCGCCGGACTGTCAGTAACAAACAACGTGGCCAAACTTAAATCGCGCTTTCCTCGATGTCGAAGGATGCGATGGAAGTTTCGTTTCACGAGAAGGGGGAGGGGTGCGGTGGGACAAGACGGAGGGGCGGGGGGGGGGGGGGGGAGGGACGATGAAGGGTGAGGTCTCGTCGAACCCCTGAACAATTGCCGCTTCAGCAATAGCACGAAGGCAATATCGTTTTCCCCGAGGAAGAAAAACATGCAGATTCGATCGATCGCGCAGGAGGTCGAAATTCCAGCGTGTTCTGGGGGCTTCCTGCGGCAGACAGAGTGTCCTTTTTTGTCGCCCTAAATGTCCACCCTCTTGCCGGCAAAAAAAGGACACGGGAGACACGCACGGGTCCTCGATGCTCGTAGGGGGATGGGGATAGGACGTGTGTGCGTGTGTTATTTTTTCCGAGGCATTAAGCTTGCTTTCCTGGGGGTAGGGATGCTTGTTCTCCGATAGGGATGAGGTATAGTTTAGTTTAGGGATTCCACACGAAACACAGTCAAGGACTCTGCTTCTGTAATACGCTCTCCTGTTCATCCCGCGATGGCCTCTCCGTCGTCGAGAAAGATTTGTCATGGGATTCGGCAACGTTAAGCGTCGGGGATTGTCCTCGTTAAAATGGAACGATATTCGAAGCTGTCGCCGCTGCTGGTGCCAGCCTCGATTTCCTTATGAGCGAGTTTTCCACGCGCAACGGTATCCTTAGAGAGTAACGCGATCTATAGTCCACTTTGGTGCAAGGAATTTATCAAATATAGGGTGGATGCACCATTTGTGGCCACTTTAGGGTATTGTACCAGTTTTGGCCACTTCTTAAAAAATATAATACTTTTCCGTGTAAGCAATAAATGTAACCTTATATTTCTAGCGGTATACTAAACAAAATAGTTATGATGTGAAATTCTCCACATAGGGTAGATGCACCGTTTGTGGCCATTGCACTGTTTTTAGCCATGTGCATAATTATCTTAATTTTAAATTGCTTGCAGATCATTATTATGTGGAGAATTTCACATCATAACTATTTTGTTTAGTGTACCGCTAAAAATATAAGGTTACATTTATTGCATACACGGAAAAATATATTTTTTAAGAAGTGGCCAAAACTGGTACAATACCTTAAAGTGGCCACAAGTGGTGCATACACCCTAATAATGATCTGCAAGAAATTTAAAATTAAGATAATTATGCACATGGCCAAAAACAGTGCAATGACCACAAACGGTACATCTACCCTAAAGCCTTTAAACACAAGTTAGTCGACTAGAATCGAGGTGTTCGTTTCTTACTTCAGCATCTTTTCAAAGGAATATTGAGATGCTACGCTAGTAATTCTGCCTTTAACTAGTATAATCTCTGAATTTATTTTACTTAACTTTCATTCGCCTCAATTTTAAGCTTCTAATGTGCGGTTCAAATTTCTTTACAAAGCGATAGAACCCTATTGTTACTTGTTCTCATGCGACCCAGCCGACATTCATCCCTGACCGAAATAATTCGGTGGCCCTTCGATCGTCGCACTCAGGCGAATTCGCGTCGTCGCGGAAAGAGTCGTCTGGAGAAGAACAGGACTGGGCGGATGGGCTTTTTACAATCACAAATGTGGCTCGGAGTTAACTTGGCGATTCGTTCTTATTGTTCGAGCGGCCGACGTAGGTTCGCAGACTGCGCCGTCGTGGCAGCCCGCTTGTCCAGACCCAGTGGGAGCGAGAAAGCCAGACTCGATTTCCATTCATTTATTTTCACCGCCATTTCATTGATTGCCACTGCTCCTCGTCGCGTGCCTCCTTCCTCCGGGTTTCCTTCACTCTAATTCCCGGCTTTACTTTAATCACCAGGAGTGCAGGCCCTCGCCGTCTTGTTCCTTGGTCCGGGTCAAGTGCTTGGTAACCCATCCGACAGTATTTTGTCCCGCGGCCTCGCTCCTGTCGTGCAAATTCTTCTAGACAAAAAGGAAGTTGTCGTTCACTCGAGTATACTCTCCGGCCGATGCTTGGCTCCTCAATGCGCCGTTCTTCAGGGAAATATGAAAGTGCCCCGAGACCATTCCGGCCACTTTTGTCTCTGGAAGATATGCAGGCCACGTCTTCATTTGCCGATGGAGAAACCCACAATGTACATCTACCGCGCGGTTCAATCATTTCACCAGCTCCTTTGAGATGTTAAGTGATGTGCTCTTGAACTTTTTGTAGTAACTCCTCCCGATCCTGCTGTAGGGTTAACACGTTTTGTCTCCTCGGAGATTACATTCTTCTATTGTACTGCTGAATGATTTGGAACAACGAACCACACATTAGGCACCACGGAAGAAGCGTGTTCGTCAGCATTAACGTATCGTGTCGGTTGTAATTACAGTGACAAGTTACAAAGACATTCCTTGCGTAATTAAATCTGCTCCATAACTTTTTCTCACACAGTTCTGGCAAGCTTCCTAGTGTCTTTTTGTAAAAACTCCTAACATTCCTCCATCACACAAGCCACTGAACTCCATTTTCTTCTCTCTTGTCACTGCTTGAGCATGGATAAGCCGTTTGACTGAGCCAATCAACACGTTCCAGTTGATCTCGATTACCAGGCACTTCTGGAACAAAAAAGACAAAAACACTGGGGAGAAACAGAGAAGGGTATCTTGAGGGATCTGCGTTCATTAATAACTGGCCGGGGCGAAATGTGTTTTTGGCAAGGAAAGTCACGTATACCGAATAAATGGTCAGGAATAGGTGGGCACGAGTGGCTCGGAGGGTGGGTTTAGTAACTTCTGACGTTAATGGCAGAAGTGGGACGCATAAAGCACGGGAAATCTACGGAAAAAGGCAATTTATGGCGCGGTGCAAAAAATAATAGTATGATAATGAAAGAAACGTATCCCGGCGTGTGGGGAGGTGCACGCGCGCGCGTTAACATGCATCCTCGTAGAAAGCGACGATAGGGAAAGATAGAAAGAGACAGGAGGAAGATAGTGGCGCCCTTCCCATTTTCTGCCAACTCGACGTAGGGGGTTGACTTCAGGGGTGGTCGAGCGTGGTCCACAGAATGACTAGAGCGGCACAGAGGGTGGGAGGGAGGAGGAGAGAAGACAGCAAGGATAAGGGCAAATCCACGCTTATGAGGCACGCCAAGACAAAAGCCTCCATTTCGGAAGAGCCAATATACGACCGGGCTGCAATTCGATATAAATGCATCTGAGCTGATCGTAACTTCTACGAATCTTAAGAGAGAAAAGGAGAAACAGATGCACGGCGAGAGGGACGGGGAGGGGAGGGGGGGGGGGGTGGCTGAAGGGGGATTAGAGGAAAGTCGAAGGACGTCTTCGTTCGAACAGAAGGGTCCATCAATCCGCTATGTGGATTAATTAGGAGACCCAGGGATTATGGATTTTCTCATCCGCAGAAACAACATTCCGGTTTGCCTCGCACATAGGGAAAACTTGGGAAATAAAGGCACGTAGGGGAGAATCATACAGTACCGGGCAGCATACAGTACCGGCCAAAGCCAGATCTCGCTTTTAATGTTACTTAACTGTACTATCGATGGAGAAATAAATAAATACTAGAGTCCGTAGCAACATATTCCGGCGACATTCTTTTTCTTTCAGTATTACCAGAGTTCTAAGCATTTATCGTTTACGCTAATGTTTCGGACGACAAAAGTTATTTTTGTTCGCCGCGAATTACAACTTTTTTAATTCAGCGAATTATTAATCTTTATGATAAAATTCAATAAAAACAATTTATCCTCTTTTATTAAGCACAATTTGTACTGCAAATTACTTTTTTGAAATTTGATTTTTACCAACAACAGCCCAAGTTATAGCACAAAAAACTTAGAGTGGCCGGTGCTGGATGACAATTTTGCGTTGGCTGCGAATTACAACTTTTTTATTCCTGCGAATTATTAATCTTTACGATAAAATTTGTGAAAAACTATTCGTCTCCTCTTATTAAGCACTAATTGCAGTACAAATTACTTCTTTGAAACTTGATTTTTACCAACAGTAGCCCAAGTTACAGTACAAAAACTGAAAACGGCCGGTACTGTATGACTCTCCCCTATAGCGATCTTCCCTTGCGCATCGGATGTGCAATATTATCCCTTCCTAATCTGCGTACTATCGATATTATCAATTATAAAGATTCAAATGCTTTCGCGAAAATAATCGGAAAGGGTCCAATTCAGCGATCCTTTAACACGCACCATGCCCGAGGAAGATTACGATTTCATTCTTCCCTTATAAATTTCGTACACTTGTAAATACGTGGTTTAAACGGAGCATCCTTCACAGGAGTATCCTCGATACGAGACCGGGGTTAAACGAAAAATTTTGATAAATTCGTGCCAATATCAGCGTAGAAGGCGTCGTCTATTTTCGCGGGGAGAAGCAATTCCGAGCGTAAATCAATATACACTTCAACAATACGGAAATTCGAGCAATACGCGCGGGCCACAGAGGAACCAATCTGAACCCAAAGATTCAACAATCACCGTCGCTTTCGCGTTCTGATCCCGGTATAAATCTAACGTCGCGACATTCCCAGCAGGTCGCGCGGCGGCGGTGGCGGGAGGGCGGAGCGGTGGGTCAGCGCCGGTGAAAAATTCCACGCGATTTTCCCCGCAGTTTTTCGACGGAAGAGCCATTTTTGTTTGCCGCTTATTCCTCGTGGATATAAGTCTTTGCAGTGAAGCCAGTGGAAGCTAATCTAATCCTCGAGTGTATAGTCGGCTCAGCGTAGATACAGGCGTGCATCGAGATACACACACTCGCGCGGGGGGGGGGGGGGGGGGGGTGGGGGGGGTGCCGCGAGCAGGAGACACAAAAGTAGAGAGAAGACGTTTGTGTAATACCTGAGAGAGGTTTACTCATACTCGCGCGCGTGAGGTCCTGAGAGCACGTTATACATGTGTTGGCTGGGTGTGTGTACGTGCGCGCGTGATGAGGGTGGCGTAGACAGAGGGAAAGGGGGGTTGGGAGGAAGACGTGGATCGGGAGAGGGTGGCAGAGCCAGCAATGGCGCCCCGCACGGGCGTTTATTATTATGATTATACTTGATATCCCCTGCCCAAAGCAGGGCCAGCCAGCCAGCCAGCCAGCCAGCCAGCCTGCGAAACTTTCCCTCCTTTCCTTTCCGATATTAATATTATTTTTGCCCGGGCGTAGCGGCCGCCATATATCTCGCTCTGGGCATAAAATCCATTCCCCGTTCCCCCAACCACCTATCCGCCTCGCCACCCTCTCACCCCCTTCGAGCTGGAACGAGTGAGAAGGAGAGAGAGGCAGAGAGGGAGAGAACGAGGAAGAGACCGGGATCGTGGAGGAGAGAACAACCCCCGTTTCCGTCTCCCTTTCGCCTTCGTTCCCCCTTTTCTGTCCTCTTTCTCGCTTTGCCAGCCACGACTACACTCGGTTCTATTATTAATTAATGGCGGGCCGGCCATTTTCTTTTCTCTGCGTCCAGTCCTTCGTCTGACTCGACGTTCCTTGAGAATTCCTCGGGGCTGATTAACGTGTCTGCCGCACGCCCACTAGCGGCAACGCATTTCTATGGTCCAGGTGCGCGCCGACCAATCAGCGCCGATGGGGCAAATCAGTTTATTAGATATGCGCGAGTAATTTCAAAGATAGCTGGAGATTACCGTTCCAGGGGTGTAAGCGCGATTGAGTGAGATCGGTCGCTCGGCAAGTTCTCCGATTCATACCCTAACCCCGAGGTCAACGACCATCTCTCGACTTCTCTGCTTTCCAATCTATCGGATAGCTTCTTTTCCATTTCAAAAATTTTCTATTTGCCTGCCCCCTATTGCCCACTTCCCGGCTATCATTACCGAGAGGCGTAGCTGTGCTGGCAACGGGGCTAAGAGCAGCTACGGTTCCCCAGCGAGACCAGCGAAAAATAATTCGTCAGCAACGGTGGCAGGTCGGAGTCACCTTGGAACCGGGGCTGGACCGATTGGTGGATGAGCTGGTTGTCTTCGTGGAAGGGCGCGGGTGGTTTCCGGGCTCCGTGTGAGAAATTTTAAACTACGATCACCTCGAGGGTAACCCGACGGCGGTACATAGGAAAGAGGTAGGGGGGCCGAGGGGGGTTTGTATGGCTCGAGATCGACCCAGAAGACGCCCATCGCCAGGTTCTACGTGCAGGACATCATAGGACACGGGGGTTGAGAGAATTGCTCATTTGTTCGCCATAGTGACGGGGCCGGAGGATGCCCTGTAATGTCCTACAGCCTCCTTCTACCTTCTACTCCTCCTACCACACCATCTCCCTCTTCCTCCTCTACTCCTCCTTCTTACTCTCCTCGTCCTCCTTCGCCTTCTCCTTCTGTACCATTCAACGCTCTCGCTCCTCCGCCGTGGCGGTGTTCGATCGAAATTCAATTTCCACCGGGCTACCCCTCGCACCTACCACCCCACTTCTTCTCTACGCCACCCTCTGTTCCCTTCTTCTTTCGCTTCCTTCTCTCCATTCGGGGAACCCTGAGGACCCGGGAAAGCAAGCCACCGGCTGCATTCCTTGCAATAAATTACGCGGCTCAATTATTCACGGGAATCTCCTGCGCCTCTGTTTAAGACGTGGATGTTCTTTTTTCGCATCCCGGCTAGGCCTTTTCTCGCGAGAACAAAACACGAGGGTTGAAACTCTGCCTGGATAGCTGCGTATGGTAACTTTGGGATTGACACTGTCCCATATTCGATCCTCCTTGAAGCATTGCTTTAATGTTTCTTGCAATAATCGTGCAGATGATACTTCTAAATTCTCAGCTCAATGTACAGTGGGTATCATACTTATTAAGACTTATTAAAATATGTGAGTTAATTGAAATTATCTCTAAAAAATTATCTCTCTGAGCAATTTAGTTGCTCAAGTGATAGGGAAACAGTGAGCATTGGAAAGCCAGCATTATTGTTATTTTACGTGAGATGAAAGAGGCTCACATTCTTCATAATTTATTCTATTCGTGATGAGACATTGTGAACCTATCCAAATATTAGCGGTAGAAGTAATGTCAAGTAAGCATTAAACAGCGAAACGTTTACTCAATTTGCTAATTAGTAGAATAAAGTTGTTCTAATTGCTACTATCTAATTGCTAATTCTTCTTGCTACTAGTTTGTAGAAGTCATGAAGGTTTACTAACATCTTTCTAATAATAAAACTTGCTATGAAATTGGCAGTAAAGTATTTCCTCTGAATCAGCAGCGTTTATTTATTTAATAAAATACATCGAAATCTACCGTATTACACATTCGTATGGCCGAGTGCTTTACATTGAGATGAAGCCATGGAGAACCGACCCACCATCAAGTCAACCCCACCTACTCGGGATCGTACCTATTTAAATAGCTTTTTTCCAAGGGGAGTTCGAATGAACCCCACCCTCTTAGCTTCCTCCATTTCGGAGCAATGCACTAGTTACTGCGAATTCCGGGACCCTTTCTAAATCTAAATTATGCAACTAGCAGGTCTACCGCCATTTTCTGCGCATAGCACTGGTGAAATAAAATTGTCGACGAATTGTCTAGTTAATGAAGTAATTGATAAATAAATCCACGAATAGAAACACAGATCTTATTTGTTTTGTAAATCAACTTCATTATCTTCGACGATCATTAATTCATTATATCATAAGTTTAATATCCTAATAATGTCACGAATTTCTCCAATAATTACGTCCCTATAATTCCTCGAAATTAGTAGACAAAAGTAATTCACATTCAGCCTGCGTCACGATGGGCTGATTAACAAGATCTCATTCCACTAACACTTATTCCACTAATAAGTAGAACAAGTAAACGACTCCACATTCCATAGCAAATCAAGCTAAAATTCATTGCTTACCCTAATCCCGAGATTAAGAAAATATTATACATCCACCCCTAACCTCGTTATCTTATAAATTACGGTACATTCAAGTGCCATCATTATCACCGCTCAGCCTTACCAAATATAAGGCCAGAAGCGAAGAGTACATATAGTGGCACTGAATTTTATGCATCATCCAGAGCGATTTATAACGAAACACGCGGAGGTGCGCGGGGCTGAAAGTGGCGTCAAGGAACACAGGACGACGACGGCGAGCGGGGGAGAAGAAGGTCCTTTGCACACAAAAGCAATAACGGCCTGATATTCTACGCGGGATCGGAGCTCCGTTGTCTCGGCCATCCGTTTCGCCATCAGACCTTTTCGCGAGACCGAGTCTTTACCGGGGGCATGCGAGGGTGGCCGCAGAACAAATACATTAATTTCGCTCCCCACCCACCATCGCCACCCCCCGTTCCACCCTCCCCGCGCCACATAAGCGCGAGGCTGCCTCGCACACTGTTGCGCGGCCCCGTTCCCGGCCTCCTCCGTGAACCGTACGTACGTGCACGCATACGGGAGCGTGGCGCGTGTGCGTATCCACACGTAAAGGCCCGGGCTACCACCTCCATCAGCGGGCGCGCACACCGGCGCACACGTACAGACGCATACGTGCACATGTGCCAATGCGCGTCCTCTGGCATATAAGTAAACGGGGTGCAGAGTGTATGAGGAGGGAGGGGGTTGGGTAGAGGGTGGTGTGCGGTTTCCATGGAAACGCCCAGTCCCTCTCTTATAATTATATGGGGAAAAATGGCTCGCGGACTTTTACCCCGCGTTACACCCCCGCCCCCATTCGCTCTACTCTTTCCCCGCTGACTCTATCTTTTTCTCCCTGTCTCTCCCCTACCCTCGCCCTCCGTTCTCTTCGTACGGTATCTCCGCGCTTTCCTCCCCAGCTCTCTTCTTTCGCGTCTCGTCCGTCTTCTCGCGCTTCCACTCTTCCTCCTTCCCCTTTGAATTTTTCTACCGCCACCCCAACCTTCCCCCTCCCCCCCCCCTCCCCCTCTCTTTCCCCTCACCCGGCCCTCATCCGGTTTCACCTCGTCGTCTCATCGCGCCGCGGCACCTACTTTGCCCGCCTCGGGAATATTATGCTTGCACCTCACCGGGGTGACTGTGTAACTATCCTTAACTCGCTTTAAGGCTGACTGCTCGACGTCTCTTGGATTTCACGTTACTTCCCGGCAACGGCCGCCCAGCCACGGCTCGCTTCGAAATTCCTCGCCGGGGCTGAGCAACCCTACCAAGGAGTTTACGGGGTAAATGAAGGCGACGCTTCGAGTGGTCCGTCAGTGTGATTTTTTGGCACCTTCAGAGAGTCGCGGTGGATCTAGGGGGAGCTTTGAAGTAAGCTCGATGCAAGTAGGCGACGGGTTGCAGTCTACTTGGACGTCTCTTGGAATTAATTAATGGTATGCACGTTGACAGACTATTCGAAACAACGTAAATGAATTATTCCTGGTTCTTTCACTGGTTCTTCCAAGTACAATCAATCACGTGAAAAGTACAGTCGAACGTAAATTCCTTGAAATTTCCAATGAGCTTTCCTTTTGTTGGATAGTGTTAATAGTCAGATTGAAAAGAGTTCCCATCAATATTAATCGATACTTCAAATAAAATGCAGCAGCGGAAGCAGCTGCAAGGAATAGGAGCCCCGGGACGGGCTTATCCCGACGGTTTACTCACGCTTTACTAACGCGTCACGGTTAGCATTTAACGGCGAAACGTAACAGCGGGGCACCGATACACCGAGCAAGCCCTCATTTCAGGCTGGTCCTCTAGATAACGGGCATTGCCCGAAAGATAGAGGATTGCGCCTGTATATTCCGCGTGCACACACGTGGCCAGAGCCGTGTCCACTCGGGGGTGTCTTCGGCGACGAAGTAGGAGGGTCAACTGCGGAAAAGAAAAAGAGAGAGGGAGCATATTGCTCCGAAGTAATCCTACTTGATCGCGGTTTTCGGTTTCTCCCGCGTGTACGTGTGCGCCCGTGGCCAAACAGCCGTGTACGTGTCACGCACACGGTCGCCGCGAATCCCGTTGGTGTGCTCATCTTATAGAGGAGACTAATACTCGTGCGTGAGAGCTCGAAGGATTACTGCCTTAGGAGCCGCCCTGGCGTTCCTCTCCCACCTTGCCCCGCGAGCGAAGGACGAGGAGAGTCTTTAAATACCCTCGGGATGCGAGTGTCCTGGACGCCGAGAACGTGTCCTGACGACAAAAAATATAATTTCGCCTGAACGCCACCCACCCCCTCTCGCCCTCCGCCGGCACCCCCTTCCGTGGCCTCCTAGGATCGAGGATTAGACGTGTTCAGTCGAAAGCTCGATACTTGCGGACTGCCAAAAGCGCGGAGTGTCGTATAAGGGGGAATACTTGAAACAAGAATTTACAAGCTGGGGTGAAATGGGATAAGGTGTTGTTATAATGAAGCTTCTATCTATTTATCTATTCTAAATGTTGCTAAAGTCGACTCTGGCACAATAGTTAAACCAAATCTGCTGACAGAGTTTCCGAGAACTATGAATGTTGTTCGTAGTGGTAGGGGAGCCCGGAGCTGGTTGTCTGAAGGTGTAGGTTGACTAATTGTTAATAACTTTGCACCGACATATGCTCTACTCCTGAAACATTCACTGTAGAAAGAACTCACTTCTACTATGCTATGCATTTATGTCCGACCCCGCGATCGCACATTTTTTAACAGTTATCAGCGTTTGTCAAACAATTGACTACGTAAGTAAATATTTTTTCTTAAAAATTTTATTTTTTCACGCTCTATATAGTTACAATAGAATAAATGTTAAGGGACTATTTTAAAGTTTGTTTATTACACAATCTATTGACATAGTATTTTTGTTTATACATACATAATTGAAGGTTAGGAGATTATTGAAGTCAAAATGATCGGTCGGGACTGGTTGACTAATAAGGTTTAAATTGTTATTTTGTTATTCATAAAGCGATTTTTTTTTTTTTTTTAAGGTCTAGCCGGGTAAGCATAGGGAAAACGGCCCCAGCACCAATTTTAGTATTTATGTGTACCAAATAATGCTCTTTGCCTAAAAAACCACTGAGAGAAATTTCAGATCTCTACCCCCTTTCGTTAGGGTGATACGGAGATAACAACCCTAAACTTTACACTATGTTATAAATACATTATAATTAAAGTTTAATTTAAAAAAAATTCTGCTTATTATTAAAATACGAAAGAAAGAAATTAATATTTTATAATGAAACATCTCTTGTGACAGTGTGTTATTTTATTACCACTGAGATAAGTTACTAATAACATTTTCTTAACTGATTGTACCTACATATAGTCAACCTACCTCATACTGTAAGTCAACCAACCCCGATCATGGGGCTGGTCGACCAGCATGGAAGGTGTTAGAAAAACATTAAAATATCTTAGTTGTTGTCACATTGAGTCAACATTAATAATTTAATCAGATAGCCAAATGTATGCCCTGTCAAATATACTAACCGGTTTAATGATATTTCGCCCACATAATTTATTAAAAATCAAAAACTGAAAAACTGGCCTACCAACCCCGGTCTCCCCTAGTAATGAAGGCTGTGAGAATGGTATTTTTTAATCTATGGCTGTGAATATCGAGCAAGGTAAAATACGTAATATCGATCATCGGTTTTTAAGCGTTCGCCCATACTAATCTATCGAGAATCCTCTGTTCCGGTAGGCCATGCGAATGATTAGTCGATTTAATGAAATAATCCCCTTTGATCGACCTCCTTCTCTGACCTTTCCGCCCCCTCCGGCCTTCCTTCGGGATTCCCTGGCATCCTCAAAGGGAAACACTTGAACCAGAACGTTTTAATTGCGAGGCCCGCAGCGATCTCACTGTTTCCACTTGGCCTGCGAACGATCTACCGCGATAGAGGTAGGGAAATAAGGAGGAAATGCTTCTTAAAAACTTAGTGAAAAATCAAGAAGGGCGATAGGTTCTTTGATTGCAAGAAGATGAAAACCGCTCGCGTGTGTGCGTGCGCTCCCCCCTTTGCTGGACTACTTTTTAATCATCTAACTTTCTCCATCTACCAAGTCGTTTCCCTTCTCCTTCCCACAAGCTTCATTTTTAATCGATAAATTTAATGTAGGTCGCTTGACACTTTTTGGCAACGCGAGCTCGACTCATAAATATGCAAATCAAGCCATCGTGAATTTGAAAATGGGGATCCTTGGTAATGAAACTGCCCGAAAGTAGAGGATAATGAAAATAAAAAGAGGCTTAGCAATAAATTTCAAGGGGAAGCTTTTATATTTTCCTTTCCCTTCAAAATATGTAGATGAAAAAGTAATTGATTAGCTGGGCAATTTACATCGTGGCCGATAATGATATTACATAGGGAGGAAAATTGATTATTCTTTGTGCGCATTTATTGCACATTGTATAGCAAGGAGTGCAGAAGCTTTAAGAAATATTTTTAAAAAATGTAGCTCAAAGGGTACCATTTACTATAACCACTTCGCGTTACATATTCAAGATCCTATTATTGTATGAAATTATACAATTTAGTTACATCGTAAAAAGGAAAATGGTATAAAAGCAGTTTACCCAGCGCAGCCAAGGAAGAGAAATAAAATTCTAGAAAAGTCTAATCTCTATCAGTGCACGTATTCAAATGGAAAAAGAATCCATAATCACACATTGCAAACACCATTAGCATAATATATGACGAAACATTAAAAGTTTCACTTTCTGTCCCCACAAATGAAATAAATCGAGTTCGTAGCGATTCAACTTCACGAAATTGTAAGATGCCTACACGCACGAAGCCGGGTTTAACAAAATTCTCTGGGCTACAGTTGAATGAATGAAACATTACCTACTATCTTGAAGAAGAGATATGACCGGTTAAAATGCAAGGATACAAGGAGACAGGAGATTCTAGAGAAAAAGGGAATACAAGAATGCAAAAAATATTAATAATTATGTTAATGTCGTAATGCAGGACTCAGCTGAAAGGCGGCGGAGGGAAGGGGTGGCCCTCGACGTCAGAATATCTCCTTAGTTCCCTCCGATGGGGCTGGCTCGACGGGGGTGTGTGGGTGGGGATGGACCTTCGCGTATTTTTATCAATATCTCGCGAGTTGCGCCTGCGCACCATCCAGCATCCCTTCCGACGAACCCTCAAGGTTCACATGTAGAAACAGGCAGAGAGAAGGAAACGAGACAGAGCAGACTGAGAAGACAGAGACGCGGCGAGGGTAAGGGAGGAGAAAAAGGGAGAAGAAAGGTGTGCAGTGGTGTGTGCCACGGCAGCGTGCATACGTGCCCGTTCCTAATGAATGTGTGCACCATGGACGATGGTGTGTTGGTGAGCGTGGAGGCGCTTAAGGACCCCCAGGACAAAATGGAACCCGCTTATACTCCGTCGCCACTGCAAAGTGCATCCTTTTCCAAGATTCCCTTTCTTTCCCGCCGTCTTCCTCTTCTTCTTCTTCTTCTTCCTCGTGCTTCTCTTCCTCCGTTCTACTCCTTCTCCAACCCCGTCTGAGGGTTCAGGTATTCCCTCATGCGAATGCAAAATCAATGGAGCTTCTTGAGATAATTGCTACGGTGGATACTGGCGTATCTAAAGCGCCTTCGAGAGGGAAGTTTATTTCCTGGGCACTCCTCGAAGACGTTAACTCTAGTATCGATCCCGCTTGTTTCGAAGTCCCGTTCACGTCACTTTATTATTTCGGAGTTTTAATTAAACGGACGTAGGTAGTAGCACTTGAAATTCTATCGTCTTGTTAGCGAATCCAAGTCGTGCTTTAACGAAAATCAAGAATCCTCTGTTACTGGCCATCGCTACAAAGCACGCTCTGTTTCCAAGGTTTCTAATGTCCCTTCTCCTTCTTTTCTTCTTTACGATCTTATTTGCTTTCCTTTCTGCCCGCTCATTCTTTCGCTTCGCTACCAGGTATTCCCTCATGCGAATGCAAAGTCGGCGAAGCTTTTCAGGATAATTGCTGCTACGCGACTCGATTCCAGACATGAATATATTTCGAGCACTCGAAGAAAGATTTCCCTCATAACCGAGAGGCTGCACGTAGTAATATTTTCTTTTCATACATTCCTTAAAGTAGCATCTTGTTCGTTATCGTTTATGAATATACTTTGAGTCTTTGCAACCCAGAAGAAAGTAATTTTAGGTATGCTTCTTACAGTGACATTCGTCTAGTGATTTATGGGGAAATTTAAACTCGATTCCCTCCTCCCAAAGAATCATAATTATTCAAAACGTATGCTTCTGCGCTTTTCAATTCTACATTCTTCGTATTTCACATTCAAAATTATTCTGCTTTATTCCCTGACAAGTATACAATGCAAGTTAATTGCAGATCTGTGGATGTATGGAATAGCTCCAACATTGTATTAAGAAATTTCAATTTCATTTCACAATTGTTCCCGATTATTCATTTAATGCAAGAACAGTTCAATGTTTGGATGCCAGAAAAAATACTGCGGTTTCTTCCCTCTTTTCGTTGGTTCCCTCGTTTTATTCCTTTCGCCGCCGATCGGTTCTTCGGCTCCTTAATTATGAATCACCACCGTTATTTACTTTTATTTATCGTTATACGATTCCGCTTGATTTATCTCTTCGAAACTTGCGCCTATTATTCCTGTTTTTGTGCCCCGCTTGAGATCTATTATTTCCCCGTGACAATCTGCTTTCTCCTCTCTCTTTCTCGGCATTTCAGACTTTTTCCGACCGCGAGGCGTATGTGCTTAAGACTTCCAGGCAAAATAATTCACGAGCCCCGCTCTGAAATCAATAGCTCATAAATATTCGCGCAATCGCGATTATATCGCATTCATAGATTCGTCGAGTTGCACGAAACGAGCCGCGGGCAAGATTCTTCTCCTGCAGAACCAAAATCCGTGCCACAGGAAAGATTTTTAACGTTCGTACAGCTTTAAGGACACTTATCGCGACTTAAAAGCGACTGCACTTGGAAATCACGTGTCTCGTTAGGAGTAAGTTTGTACACACTTCGTTTTATAAAATAAATGAAGGTAGCAGAAAGTGCAAATGTGTAAAATTACTTCGCCGAACTGTTCGATTTAATTTGATGGTAATTAAAAAATTGCAGAATCTCACTTTTTACGTGCTTCTGACTCTCGAGGTGGTAAATTCATTGAATCATTATGTATTCGCAAAACAGATTGAAATATAATGGAAGGAGCCCAAGGAATATCGCAGATGAACTAAAGGCTCCGCATCCAAGATTGGAATTTTTTTTCAGAACTTCAGTGTAGGAGTGCAGGTTGCCTTTTGGAAAGTGCAGTTTATGTCTGCTATTCTGCTAAACTTGTGTAGCGTACAAAGCTGTTGGTAGCGTTTAGTCAACATGGTTGTAATCTGTAATGTAATTCCAGAAACATTCCACGGAATTCGTGAGAGAAACTTTTGCTGGTGCAGATTGAAGTTCGAGCGGCGTGGATCAGCTTCATTTTTCCATGATCCATTTCCCTTAGAATTTTCAAATATGATGAAGAAACTCGTTTTTGTAAACCGAAAGTAGCAAACTGCAGACCTCCACTATCTGACATCTGTGGCCCCACCACCTTCCGCGTGGTGGATGTTCAAGGAATTCACCTACATTTTCAATCTCTCCAAACCACTCTTACGTCACACATTCACCCGCACCGTCTCCCACAAATGATGTATGAATGCCTCGAGCTACTTCAGTAACTTCACTTTTAGCTTCAACGTTCTGCAGTACCCAATAACGGCAGAACATTAATTTTCATTTCACCGTGAACTTTACTCTTAAATGCAATTTACTAATACTTGCAAAAAGCCCACATCATTGACTTGGTTATTCCTGCAAACATTCCAACGCCTTACGCCCAGCGAAAGCAACGCTCGTGCTACCTGCTCCCATTACCATCGGCTTAATGAAATAGTCTTGATTCCATGATCATCGGGGATATCGCAGAAATTGCATTTCCTCCTGGAGAATATAACGCGGATATATCAAGCATGTATATACAGGTATATATACATTCCTCTCTCCCCTCTCGGTTGCACTCCTTCCATTCCTCAGCTGGTTCCTCTCCTTCGGTGTTCTCGCTCGCTGCTCGCGGGAGATAGATATTATTTTCAACGTCGTGGCGCGGGTTGGGATGAGCAGCGAGAAGGAGAGGGTTCGGCGAGGGGGTGGCCCGGGTGTTTTGCAGTGCGAAATACCCTCCATTACACCGTGGGCGTCGTATATAAGAGATTATTTTTCTTTTCTCTCGCCCCCCCCCCCCTTCCACCCCCTCGCTGCCTCCTCGCTCTGCCACTTCTTTCTCCTTCGTGTTTACCTTTCTTCCCTCCCTCATCTTTCTCTTTCGGAGGCCACGTCGACGTGCCAGCAAGTCTCTGAGAGCGTATCGCGGAGGGAGGGGAGGAGGGATGAGTCTCGCAGAGGGTAATGTCCAGAAAAGCTGGCTCCTTGCTCTCTTCCCTTTTCTTCCTCTTACAACCCCTCCTCCGCCAGCCCGGTTTTTGAGAAATTACGGAAAATTAGTTCCATGATGAGCCCGCTTCGTTATCTGTCTCATCTTGTCACGAGGAAGATATGCCCGTGAAAGAGACGGTTAGCGGGAGCGAGGAGAATGGAAAATTAATGGGGGGGGGCACCGGGGGAGGGACAGTATAAACGACAAACGAGTTCACGACTCGTTCGCGAATGTTTTAATCTGGGGAGACCGTGGAGAGAGGAAAAAAGCATTTTCTTTTTAATGAAAGGACAGAAAGGCGGAGGGTAGGCAGCGCGAAGTCGAATCTCTGATTCTCTTGGCCCTAATCCTGCATTTCGTTTCAGCTAGCCTGACGTCTATGGAAATTACACATTCTTCCTGAATATTTCCCGCGAATGCCATTAGCCGAACGGTATTGAATTTTTGGCATTTATTGAACAGCATTCCTGCCCCCTTTCGTACACCATTATGGATTAATGCTTATGGGAAGGAAATATGCGAGTTTAGAGAATTGCGAAAGAAATAATCGAAAGTTGAAAGGTAATAGTTGACGAATCAAAAAGAAAAATGCTAATAAAATGTCCAATAAATTTTACCTTAAAATCATTCCCCCTGATTGGAATGACGAGAACTACGCGTTGTATTTATTCTACACAATAATATTTTGAAATCAGACTTTACAAGTTAAATGTCCAATGAGAATCGAAATAGTAAAACAATCATAAAAACCAAATCTTGATCTGCTGAATGTACACTGTATTATAACAATGATTTTATAACAAACAACACTTCCCTTACTTCTTATTTCACAACACTTTTAACACTGTACAACTGGTACCAACTGGTAGTCCAGCATTATATCATAAGTTGGAAAACTTTTTAATAATCTACGCGGAGAAAATATAAAATAGGACGATCGCAGCCGGGAACAAATTTTCCAAACGCTCACCGCACCGAAGTGAGCCAGGTGAGTGACTGACTGCCTGAAAAATTTTGCTTTCCTAGCTACAGGGGTACAGATGCTGGTCTATAAAAAAAGATCTCCACCCCAGGCACGGGTGCCCCCGAAATAAAAAAAACGCTCCCCTCTCAGGAAAACCCTTGTATAAAAACCGAAGGGGGTCACTCACCTACCCAACCTGGGTAGCGAGAGCTTCGAGGTGTTCACGAAATTTTCAGGCCTACCCGTATTGCTTCAGCGTTCGATGAAATTATTTAACGATACGATAAATTCTTTACTGAAAACTTTTTACAACATAAAATAATTAATTCGACTGGATAATATTTAAAATACTTAATTATATTTCAGACGAATTCTTCAATTTAATATGTAATAAAGGTATAATACTATTTCAAGTTACTGCTTGACAGACATAATTTATTGATTTTAAGGGGAATAATAAAACAGAAATGAGAACTAAACAAGTAATCTTCGATTTTGAAATTAGCGAGGGAATACATATTACTTTTTAAAATATATAGATGGGGAATAATATATTTTTCAACGTTCGTTGTAATTAAAATATTAAGATTGAAGGAAATAAGAATGTCGGTGAGTGCATTAAATGAGAGATCACGCATGTATTTTTGCAAAGAGTATAATCGAGAAGGTAAGATATTTTTTAACCGTAGAACCGAGGCCCAGTTCTTTTCTGCGATTGTGGGGTATGCAACCGTACCCCCGAGAAGCGCGTGCCCTACGTTTTTTTTATTCTCACGTTGCTACCCCCTCAGAATTTACGAGCCGCTGGGTGGTTTCACGAGGCCCCACACTGGCCGTCATCAAACACTCGTTATTTCTGTCCATCCGGGATTATGGGATTTTCAGGATTTTTTCTCTAGGAAAAAGTCCTATATCCAAGTGTATCTCGATAGGATTACACGACCGGCTCGCCAGAAAATGACCACCATCCGTAAAATCTTCGGTGGAAAAAAATTAGCGATCACGGTGATCGCACTCGAGTTCCAGCGTTTACGTAGGTATCAGACATTCGTAATCCTTATGTTCTCAGCTGGACAATCGAAAAATATGACTACTGGGAATTTTCGAGAGAAGTTTAGTCGTTCGTTCACAAATATCCATACATTGATTTGCGCAGCCTTCTTACTACCTGCGATCATTATTTTCGTCTTATTCCTTCAAGCAGAGATGGACAAAAAATTATTTGAAATAAAAATTTCGTATACAAATTTTTATTTCAAATAATTTTTTGCCCATCTCTGCCTTCAAGCCATCGAATTATCTTTGCAATAGCACTCTGTTGCATAGAACACGCAGAACATGTCACTAAAATCTTTTAAAGTAATTTAAGTACGTAAAGCTGTACGTAAATTTTGGAAGCTACACATTTCTTTAACTCGAGTGTAGGAAATACTTCCGCAGCAGTGATTCAATTTTGAGTATTCCCAGACCTACTTGCTAAATTAATTTATCGAATACTCAGTTCGAGTATGCCGGAAATACGGTTCTAACGTATTGTGAAAGGGGAGAACCCCCTGAAAGAAAACGATCGGTTCAATGAGACATCCGTATGTGGAACGGGACGTGATCGTGTGCGCGCGAAGCAGCCGATCGGTTTCGGGAAATTTTTTTGCGAAAATAACGGTGTTCCGTCGACAGAGAAAAGAGTGTGAAAAAAAATGGGAAACATCTGTCGGTCCTCGATCTCTATCGAACGGTTCGAACCATTTCACTGAATACTAGCATTCAACAGCGTGTCCCTGCCTAGAAACCAGCTGAAAATAATCATTAAAACGTGGCTATAATCTAAATTAACATTACTTATCTAATTACTCCATTAATCACTGAATAATGATAATACTTATATCATTGAATAATTACTACTAGATGTTGGTAAAAGAAATAAATCTACTAGCATTACTTATTACTTACTATTAAGTAAGTAATACAATTTTTTTAATGTCGACTGAAAATTTATTTAACTTCATTAAACATTCATAACCCTAGGACTGTAAAAATTGGTCACGAATATCGATGCTAAAGTATTCTCACCGACAAGCGCACAATATTTTTCTACATTATCCGTATAAACAGTGGAACCACACGTGGCAATGGCGGAAATATTGTCCTGGAACGATGCTATCTCGTGGAAATGAACAATTTTCATGATCGGAGAGACGCTATCCCGTCAAACGCCGGGGGGTAGCACATGAGAGAAAGAGGAGGAAGAAACTATTAGTTCCGGTGTTGCGAGGGGGTGCGCCTTTTTTTATATACAACGGGGGTGGGGAGGATCGCCATGAGTTTCCATGGCTGGAGGTGGACGTGGACCTCCCTCGCAAGGTTTCACCCTCCAAGGACTCGCGCGTTGCCTTCCACGCTCATTTCATAAATTCTAATTTATCGTCCGCAGAAAATTGGATCCGACTAATCCCGACGATCGATGCCTGGCTACGTTCGCGTATCCAGAACGGCACGTCGATGCGAGTGATGCACGATTGTATCGGGGCGCCTGGGTGGGAGGGAATGCTCGATTGTTTCCCGTCACAATTAATTACGAGAACAATTAGGAAAGATTCACTTCGGCCTCGAGGGTGAGCTTGGGCCGTAGGGCAACTATCGCGCAGTAAATTTTAAAAATGCCTGGAAGGGACGCATATGTGTTACGCAGGTTC
This sequence comes from Andrena bucephala, assembly GCA_947577245.1. NCBI lineage: Eukaryota > Metazoa > Arthropoda > Insecta > Hymenoptera > Andrenidae > Andrena > Andrena bucephala. The sequence goes on along the minus strand of OX387715.1, from coordinate 92,425,999 downwards.
TAAAAATCAGTAGAATTTGCGTTTCGATGTATCTTCTGCTTGATAATAACGCTGTTACCAAGTTGCCTATTTGTACTCGGAATTTAAATAATTCCACTGCGAGTTTCAAACCTTTGCTGCCAAAACTGGCACTTACGATTAAAATATCCCAATAAAAGGATCGTGTCCTTCCTTTTAGCACCCTTCGGGTATCAAATTATATTCAGTGGGCACTGCTAGGCGACACTTAACTGTGCCACATTCAGACTGACTTGTTCCTCAACACGTCATAATTCATACATAATGATATCGTAGAAATTCAAGAAACCCTTTGGAGTGCGCACCAGCGTAACGGGGTTAAGGATATTTAGCGCGTGTCCTTCGATTAGACCCTCTCCCCCATTCCTTTCTGCATGTCCCAGTGTTTTTTTTTTTTTACCCCCGTCTCATGCCGAGAGACAGCCGCCTGTTTCTCCGCGCCGGCCAATTTTCGGATGTGCAAACACGACCCATTGTCCTGGCGCACGCGCCCTTACGCCGATCTTTTTCTCTCTTCCACGCGGCGGATAACTCGGGAGCAACCCCTTTCGCGCACTCGCTCCCTCGCCCGTTTCTCTCTGTCCCTCTCCGCGGGATTTAAATATGCAAAGCGACTTTTTTCTTCACCATCGCGGTGCGCTCCTTCCCTTGTTTGGTCCACCGCGCCCACATAATTACCGGGTGGCAGGAAAATAACGGGCAAAAAACTGCGGACCCGAAGCGGCGGGGAGAGGGACGATTCCAGTGGCTAGAAAAAAGAAACGCGAGTGAAAAAAGCCGATATCGCAATTAGACTGGTTACAGGGGTGCATAGTATCCCACAGCGTGGCAAAAGGGGTGGCGCGCCGGGACTGTAAACTCCGCATTATGTTCGTGCGTTAGTATGCCTCGCGGGGGCTAATGCGTAGACACTGAGCGTGTTATTTTTTTTTTTTGTTGCCGAACGTGATCAACTTTTTCTCTAAGTACTTTTGATTTATGGAAACGTTGGAGTAAAATCTACATTGAATAATGCATTATGAATGAAGCTTTATAATTTTTTTATCATCCAGCAACAAATACGTTACATGCAGTATACTTATTCCAAAATGTTGTATAAAAATAGGACGCTTGTCTAAAGCGTAGCTGCGTTGATTAAAATATCTGCCATTGCAGAATATTTCTGCCTCAAGCGCCACAGGCCACGTTATAAGACTCGAGCGTCGTATTTTCATCGATTCATTAATGCGCACCCCTTGTTACGCGATCACCGTCCACGGAATACAATTCGTATCAGTAAGACTTTCAAGTGGTTGACTCGAGAAACGGTCCGTGCAAGGAATTAATATAAAGGGTGTGTCGGACGGATTAGTCTCATTATTATTCCCGGGCAGCTTCGGTGGCGCGCGGTAGGAAAAGAAAAGAAGTGGAAGATTAACGAGCAACGAGCCCTTATGAGCCACCTCGACGCCTCGAAAATCACGAGAGACAGAAGTGAAAAACCGCAGAGCGGAGGAAGGAGAGAGTGGGCGAGGAAACCCCCTGGTAGAGGGGTGGGAAAAAAAAAAAGATGAATCGCGAGAAGGTACTGGATATCGCAATTAAACAAGCCGCCAACCCTACAAATTGGGGGTTGAATTTTTTCAGAACCTCTGGCAGGGGTCGCTCGAGCCCTTAAAACATCGTGGACCGGTCCTGACAAGGCGTAGAGGGGCAAACACCGTAAGGAGGGTGGAAGGGGCAGGGGGGCGGCTCGCGGTACTGAAAAAAAATCCATAGGGGTCCCCTGACTCTCCCTCTCTGTCTCACCCCCTAGCTTTTCAGGCTGAAAAAAGAGGCACGGCGGTGCGGGTAGTGCGAAAGTTGCGGGGTTTTACAGCTCGACGGAGGAACGAAACTCTGCGAGGGTGGTGCTGATGGAGGTGGTGGACGCATTAAAGGGAAAACAAAGGCAGCGCGACATTCTTGGACGCCTTCGAAAACATGGCCGCATTCGTGGGTACTGGGAGCCTTGGCGACCTGAATGCTTCGCTTCAAGCTTAAACGCAACGAATGTAACGGGCAAGAGAAACAAATCATAAGTTACGTATACATAATGTTATCCTGAGGGTAGAAGACGCATAGAGTTTCACTTCAATTTAAATACACCCGTTGGCGGGTCATGATTTATAGTATGCTATTCTATACTATTCTCTTACATAGTGACACGTTCAAGATATCAATCCATTAAATTGAAATAATATTTGCATGTCAAGCTGGCGTTAAACTAATCGAAGCGGCTTTCGATCGCGTCAAGAGTTGGAGAGGGCACGCATGATTCTTGACATGCATTTGAATTTGTATGCTGCTCGAGGAATAACCGTTAAATATTCTACAATGATTGATGTGGAAATCCTGAACACGATCATTCAAAGGTTTCTTCCCTTCTAACGTGTACGAAATAAGAATTCGTAGGCCCGGGTACACTTGCTGCTTCCGGAATTCAGCGAGTATCGCGTTCGAAAGTTTTCAACATAAGGGCTGAATAATAAGACGCCCTTCCATTAAACTTTTAAACCGGCTGATAATTAAAAATTTATGCCTGGGAAATCGGCCGCATTTCTAATGGGGGAAAAAATCCATAGAGTGCGGCCGCGCCCATCATATATAATAGACGATCTTCCCTTCCCGTCTACCTTCTCATCTCATCTCGACCGTTCGTCTAACCACCACTCCCGCTCTCCTTTCCGCCATCCGCCTTACGCTTCGGCCCACTCCAACCTACTTTCAAATCAATATTTAAAGAATTGCGCCTTAATAACCCTCGCGGAGTAGCGTAATGGCGGGGCTTTGCACTACCATCAACCACCTGCAGACGGACACACAAAGTTCTCGATGAAGCTGTCAAACGTATATACAGAAAGGGATTATATCGATGGATAATAAAAGAGTGAAGAACAGTTTAAGGAAGGAAGTTTAGTTCTCTGTACTATCGACTGCGGGTGATGCTTTTCCTTCAAAAGTAACACCACAGACGAGGTATAGAATAAACCGAACTTCCAATGCATTTTTCTGTCCCAGGGTTCTGGGAGTCACAGATAAATACAGGATAGACCTATCACCTTATGGGAGTTCGTGCCACCATCCAAACTATGTTACCGACCCATAATCTAGGGACTGAATTTAGTGGCCTCTGCTCATGAACAGCGTCCAATTCAGCAACTACTCTGAAATGTGTTGAGGTGTTGGCTTGCATTGGGAAACCAAGAATTTCGATACGCCAACTAGTGACAGAAAATTGAACTACTGAGAATAGGTCGAAATCCGTCGAAGTCCATGATTATCAGTGTTTAAATAGACATGTTGTGAAAAAACGAGTGTTTTTAAATTTGTTTGAACACTAAATTTTGACTTATCTATATAAATAAAAATGGAAATGTTCGTTTGTTAAAAATCTTAAATCTCCGAAAGTTCTTCACCGATTGCTTTGAAATTTTGACACAACGTTGCATTCGAATACGCGCGTGTTTTTATATCCCTTATACTATTATATAGATGTCACACATGGTGAAATTAAACGTATTAAAAACGTGCGCTTTCTCTTTTCTTTCTTTTCCATTTAACCAGACTGAGCCATAGCAACGCGTGGCCGGGTACAGCTAGTTCGATTAATAAATACTTATTCGGAATGTTTGGTAAGATCCGAACCTACTTTCAATAGTTTGCCAACTTACCACCACAGCGCTGAAATCTAAGCCAAGCCTCCACTAATAGCACATTCGGCAACCTGCACTAGTGCGCACTGAGTGCGAACTTTTTCGTTTCCAATTGGCTAAAATTCGCACTCAGTTCGCACCAGTGCGACCGTCCGAATACGCTATCAGTTTCCCAATACGCGTGACTTCTTTAGAGGGAAAGTTTGACATACCTATCTACTATTCGTCTCGCTCCTTTGGCGTAGTGACGATCACTACGTGGGCACGTTTCGAAGCGCCCTCAACAGGCTGCTTCGCGCAAATTGCAAGGACGTTGCGTCGAAATAATAACAGCCAATAATGTTAAATGATCACTTTTATTGTTACATATTAAAAATTAGGATAAATTACCACGAAATTAATACTGAAATTAAGTGTAAGAACTTATTCCCTTAATACATAATTTTATTACGACATAATTATGAATGGCTCCTTAATTAAGTTGCTAAAGTAACTTCGATTCATCTCAAATTTAAATTATTCACATATAGTATACTTCGTAGGTAGATACTTAATAAAATAATCAAACTCGCTTAGTAAATTCTGAAGATAAATAAACTTCGATCAGAAAAGTAAACTTTCGTTTACGTTCTTCGCATTTGCAACAAGACAAGGCAATTAATAAAAGTCCATCGTGTTCATAATTATACCCAAAATAGTCACACGTCAGATAACTCGATTAGAAGATGCTGCAGGCTCACTATTTACATTTCAGTAGAAAAAATCTTTTAAAGTACCTTCTGAAATCTTCGGTTAATCTTCGATCTTATCACAAACGAGCGATGTGATCTACCGTTGGATCAGATAACGATATGTATGTTAACGCCATTGTAACTTATACTTCTATTTTTAACCCTATTTCATGCAATCAATGCCTAGAAAATAAATAATACTCATCGCTTTCGAAATACTCTTAAGCATAATTAGTCTCGAGATTCCCATGCCTCAACGTTCCACTCGACATCTCACTTATTACAACGCTCGTCGCTAGACTCGATTACTTATTCTACCCCCGCGAATCCGACTTCGCGTTTGGCTCTCCTTAACATCCTCCATTAATCCTATTTTAAGTCGTAGTCGTCTCAAGGCACGATTCGAATTGTATAAGTTTTCGCCAGAGGGGGCCTTGTGTGCTTTCCCAATTTCTCATCGACTATCGGCGTCACCAGCGTTATAAAAAGACGGGGCGATATTAAAAATAGTTTGGACGCTTTGATTCTTATATACGGTTACATATGCAGGTTCTGCTGATACCCCTCCACTTCGTTGTACATCTTTCTTACAGCGTCCTTCGTGTTATTGGGCAAGTAATTCTGCACCGCCGGCGCGACCTTGTTGTTACTCGAGGCGATACCATTCGCCAGGTGCGCTACACCATTCTGCAACATGTGCGCCGCGCCGTTCGCGATGCCATTCTGCACACGAGCAGTGTCATTCCTCTGGATCTGTTTCGCGTTATTCCTCAATCCATTGGCAATTAGTGCTGCTCCTAAATTACAGAAACGACGACCAATCAGATTTATTCGTCACACTCAAACTTTGAGCAATTTTTATAGAAATGGGGTTGATGATTCTTGGAGAAATCACAAATGAGGGGGTGAAAGAGATTCTTTTACGAATGATACTACTGGTTTTTAAAGGGAAGTGGGTAAAGGATATGATTCCATTTTGAAGTTTAATATTTTTTTTTTTAAAAAGGTACCTACCCCGCAAACTTAGTCCATTTAAATTTTCGATAGACTTCACCGTTTTTTCGACATTTGATTTTCCCTCGATTATCGGCTTCGAAATGCCGTTTGCTATGATTGCTTGGTCTTCCTTATTGGGAGTCGCTGGGGCAGAGTTGGTAGTTTCATGCACTGTTGGTGACTCGGGACCGTGTGGATTGTCCTCCTCGATTCGCCGCGATTGAGTCATTAATTGGTACAGCGCTGATGCAAATTCGTGTTGCACGCTTGGTACGTCTGTATCACCATCGATCTGCATTCAAGAGTATCTTTGATTAGTTATTCGATATTAGTGTGCTCTTATCTTTAATCTAATAGAAAGAATAGTTTGTACTTTATACAATACAATTTCTACAATGATCTACGTTTAACTTTTATCTTCTTGAAGGGGGTGAATTTATAACGAGCTCCTCAGAAATGCAACGTTTGCTACTATAGACTTCCTTCGCCTTAGCTTTTGTAAGCTTTAGCAATAATAAATGTAGCAACTTCTAAAAACATTCTACACTGTGACGCAATCTTAAAATTTAATTACTTTGGAGTAATTAATATTGAAATACATAGAGAGATCTATTTCGGGAAGTGTTAGAAATTTTTTTAAGTTCCTACGATACAGAAGAATCGGTTTGAGTATATATATACTGCTCGACACTATTTTTGTCGAATATATAATTAATTAAAAAATAAATGCCCAAGAAAAGGCTTATACAAAATTCTTAAAAATCACGTCAGAATTAAATAAGACAGAGAAAACAATTTGAATACACGAAATTTGCATAGAATTTTGGAAAACTTAAACGGGGGTTAATTTATTGCGACACAGTTTTTAGACGATAAAGTTTGCCCTTTCATTAGTCACTTATTTACCGATTCCTAAATTTGAAACAATACGTCATCTGCTTCTAATAAGTGATAATTGACAGCAATGCCATCTATGTATCAGATGATACACTATTTACTTTCCACAAATTTCTCTCAACTTCTAGCGTGATCGATCGGTAAAAAATAGTGTCGAGCAGTAGTATATTTCCTGGCTATACTTACAATTGTTAAGCGATTGCCGTTATCCAACGTTTTCAACATGGGCAACGACACCTCGCGGAAGAGATCCAATCTTTTTCTAAACGCTGAAACACTGTCGTCTAGCCTCCCTCTGCCAAGTTGCAATTTCGAACAATCCAGTAGCACTAAAGGTGGCCGTTGACCGAACTAAAAATCGAGATTTACATTTGATGAATTCACTCAACAGTAAATTAAAATTAGTACAGTAACGTGAAAGTAACTGAAATTTTTAATTAGAAAATTATGTGAAATTGGTATCGCTAATAAATTTCTAGTAAAGCATGATTGAAGGCATAGTAGTAGGTACCTTATTTTCAAATTCTTGAACTTGGTTTACGTCTCTTGGATAGCCGTCTATTATTACGCCATCCGTGTCGCGGTTTAATATTATTTGCTGCTCCACCACTTGCATCACGAGGTCCTGTGGGACCAATTCCCCACAAACAATAGCGTCCTTGACGATAGTATTCAGTGACGCCAGTGTTCTGAGTAGCACACCTATGCTCACGTGGACCCAACCTGGCATATTTCGAACTGCTTGGGTGCATAACTTTTCTTTGTTGCTTCCTGGACCACCTATTAAAATTAATATTACAAATGATATGAATAGTATATATAATATATTTTAATATTAAATATTATTCATATTGTGGGCTATTAAAAATACTAGAAACAAGTCAGACGAAATTTTAAGACTCGATATGTAAATATTTCATATTCTCATATAAAGAAGTTGGAAATGTAACATACTTATTTTCCGATTTTAATTTCCACGCTTCAATAGCTGTAGAATAGTTTGAAAGTTACGTTCAATCGGAATATCTCGGGGAACATTTATATTGTTTAGTTTCGAAGTAAACAAGGTAAATATAGATGGTAGATACTAGAATTATTTTGTTAGATAATCGGTAGATAAATTTCTGTTATACGTAAAATAGAGTACGCTATTGTAAATCGAAGTACTAGGAATTGCAAACGAAAACAGAAATACAATTGCTTTACAATTTCGAAAACCTTACCTATAACCCAGATGAACGGAGGTAGTCCTTTTCTAGTTCTGTCTGCAGTTTTTGAAGGCTTCATGTTCATCGGAACAGGTAGTTGAGGAACTTCTGCCACCTCCTCCTTTTTGTAGAGTGGTGATTTTGAAATAGATTCTTTTCTCCTTTCGACTTCCACCTACAATTTATTCCATGAGAGTTTGTATATTATTAAATTATGAATTCACTTTTACTATTTCAAATCTAAAGGCACTCGAACGAGTTTTTATTCAAAGAAAGATGTATTTAATTAGATATTTCACTGCTAAAAATAATAACTACTGGCGTTACTTTCAAAACACAACATACTTCTGCTTCTAATGACTGAGGAACATTATTTTCTTTCACTCCGCCACTCGACAGGCCGAGAATCTTGAAAACTGCTTCGCGAAAATCAACATAAACCTCGCTTGGATTTCTTTCTCCATTTACCTGCGGCGAAATAATAATATTGCAATTACATGAATTATTAAAAATAACAATTATGTACTATCGCGTTCAAAATTATCTACTCAGTGATTTAGCCACTTATTATCTGAATATCGATCGTTATTATTCAGAAATAACAAGCATTCTTATTAATATAAATAAATATGAATTATTTGTTAATAATAGTGATTGATAACTAACTAAATTATTAAGTAGATAATTTCATGCGTGGTAGTACGATAATAAGATTTCTGAATTGAATTAAGAATACACAAAGGTGTTTAATTACCTCTAATAACATTCCGCTCTGATCAAAATACTCCGCGACGGGCATAACGTTTCTATAAAAATTGTAAAGCTCCATTCTCGCTAGCTCGATCACCACTTGCCCAAGTTGCGCGCCAAAGTCGATTTGCCTTTCGAGGATCTCCTGCCTCCAGGAGACGAGGATCACGCCGTTCACGATTTTTATCTGAAAATATATTTCTTCTGAATTCGTTTAAGTGTACGAGATATTTCGAAAACGATTCAGAATTTATAGCGTAAATGGTATCCTTAAGCTGACTAAAAAGCAAGTGCTGAAAAAAGCAAACTGCTGCTCAAAGATTCAAAATCACTCTGATGCAAGTAGAGATTCTATTTTAGGGTTTTCCGTTATAAAATATTACAATAATTTACCGGAATAAAGGACATTCTAATCATCGTTGAAATTATTAACTCGAATTAGAAAAAAAAATTTCATAAGAGATGGTTTTAATGATCATTTTTCAAGCTATAGCTATCAAGCTTTCGTGCTTCCTCCTAAAATTTTGAAATTTTTTACTGTTTTTAAACATTCCCTCCCTTCGTAATATTTTTCGCCTTTTCTCTTCATAGTCGTCTTGTAAATTTTTCTGCCAACAAATTTGATATTTTAGGTACTTGGGAAATGTTATTTCTTTCACAGATTCCGCAGTTATTGCACAATATCAACAAAGTGAATATTCTCGCGTTGCTTAGACTGTAGAAATCAATCATAATGTTCTAACTTGATGCACGATCTGTGACCAGCGTATACTTTATACGTGTTTGAGCAGCAGGTCAATAGAACAGGTCAGTCGGCCATAGAAAGGAAGTTATACAAATTTTGCTTGGACACCTTCGATTCAGGTCAGTTTTTCTTCGTTAGAATAGCGACCTTGCGATTAAACTCTCGATTACAGGAACGTACGTGATAGGAACGTTGCATTTATTGCTCTCTATGCACCTATCGCTTTAATCATTATTATATACATATAGTCAGACTCTGTAATTTCAGTCTCATAGTCGTAATTTTATATAATAATTCTTGTTTTTAAAGATTGGAGAGTTTTCGAGACTGAATAGAAAGAATTTAAAAATTGGAGAATAATAAGGTGGTGAAAATGTGGGAAAAGATACTAGAAACATAGGAAATTACGAACTCGACTAATGATTCATAAAATTTTCTTCATTTACACCTGAAATACATAGGTACAATATTATATTCCGAAAAAAGATCTGTTACTTATTTTCACTTTTCAATCGAACCTTCTTTTACAGTAGGAAAAAATGTATTCGAAAGAAAAATTCCTTTAAATGTTTTAATGATGCTTGAAATTTAGAAAGGGTGATATAAAATTGAAAGTCTGTGGAGTTTTGCTATAATTCAATCAAGGGTGGTGGATTTACTGTGTCATAATTTGAAGTGTCTTTCGCGCAATTATTTTGATATTTTAAAAATTCTCAGAGGAACTAAATATAATTGATTACTTTCAAACTACTGCATAGTGCATTGAGAAATTGAATGACTAATGACTCACTTTTTCGGCGTATTCGACTACGTCCCGCATATTACGAGGATATCCACTGACGAGAAAGACTTTAGACCCTGGAGACATTTTTATTTCGAGCATGAGGACCTCAGCAACAGTTTTACTGCTGAGCTGTCCGAAATCTTGCATGTCTATAAAAAAAGTACATAATATTCAGATATATAAATATCAGCCTAAACAGTTACATTTAATTTTCGAAAAAAAAATTGTAATATCATAATTATCATAAATTACAACTAGTAATAAAGTTTTAAAAACTGTTGTAATAACATAAGATGTTGATAGTTTTACGTAAAATGCAGAATTTTCATTTGGCTATTGGTTTATCGTCACTTTATTCACTTATTGTTTACATACCATTCCCTAACGCGTACTGTTGCAAGAGGTCCATCATGTTGATATGCGTTATGCCCTTCTTTTCTTGCATCAGATTGTCGCAATGTGTCACCTTTCCACTACCGGGGCCGCCTGAAAAATAGTAAAACATTGTTAAACTCGTGCAGCAATTTTTACTTGAACTTTCATGGAAACCTTTACAATTATATTTCAAGAGAATAAATTTTGAGTTTCCATCCTGTACTAAGCTAAAACTACTTTCATTTAAATTTGCAATCAACTTTGTCGAATTTTCGTTGGCGTTTTATGATGAAAACGTTTCGTAAAGATTAATAATTGGATACTAACCAAGCACAAATATGACTGGCACTTTTGGTACTTCGAATTTAACTGGACCAACGTTCTGTTGTGGAAAAGATCCATTCGGAGGGGTTGCCAAGAGGCCAGCCTCTCCTCTCCATTTTCCTGCACTTCGAGCATCAGCCTCCTCGAACACCTGCGATCCATTTTGTTGATCTGCAACCGAGTATTCATTGTAAATAATAGAGGGTGGGACACTCGAGCTGAAGATGTGCGCCTGAATATGCTCGTTGCGTTCGAACATACGAAGACGTGTGGTCAATACAAATTGCCTACTTAAGGGGCAAATATGATAATGGGAAGATTACTTTCCTCAATCATTGCTTCCAAGTTTTTATAACCATCACTGTTTTTCTCCTTCTTTTTCAATGATGTCATGATTTCTTTTGCTATTTACTTATGTAGGGCGAGGTGTAATTTGGGGGATAATCGAAAAAGAACGATTTATAGGTACTGCAAAAGTTAATGGCAAACGCAGAATCAAATTATTTCGCGCGAAGCTTTGTTTTCAAGAAAATTGATTTTATAGATTAGTCGTAAACACGCCTGGAAAAGAATGTGGACGTTGGAACTTTTTGTTATGAAACAATTAACTATTATCGATCCAGCTTCTTTTCATGTGAAAGGGAAAAGGTATCGCGTGCTCGTTGGTTCATTTAAAAATCCATAACTTCGTAAGAAATGCGGATTTAAAAGTAATATTTTAGAATACTCATTCTCGAGAGGTCATATTTTGAGAAAATGCAAGGAAGGAAACAGAACTAGGGTTTGTCAAACAGTCCAGGTGTAGTTAACCTCTTGAGCAATATTTGATAGAAATTGTTCCGATTACATTTCTACTTGAAGCTTTAATATCGTAAATCGATTTAGAATTGTTTGTAAATGTTAGTTAAAAGTATTTATGAACGAGTGCTAAAAATTTCCAACGCAGCTTTCAAAGTGAATGTGATGTTATCAAATCCATGTTTATCATTGATTTCCCATCAATTTTTGTGTCGAATAATATATATGTGCGTTGAATCATTAATTTCGGTGGTAGCTGAGGGAAATGAGGAACACAACCAAAGTCGTAATCTAAACGCGCGTACAAAGGTTAATACGATGACGATACAAGTACTGCGTCACAGTGTAACGTTATTTCTGCAATATCGATTAAAATGCACGTGCAAATTGTCTACAACATTGTTCTTTTGACTCTACAGCCTAAAGAAATTTACATGAAGAAAAATTGTTTCTACATAAGGAGGAAAGACATCAAATGTGACCAATGTGATTATTTTGCTATTAAAAATTTGAATTAGTTATGAAACATTTCAAACATTACAAACTTTCATTGAATCTAAATTTAAATCGTGAGAATAATTGACAGATAATATTCTAATAATACTCTGAGTAGTTGTCAGTATGTTTATAAATATTCAAAACTCAGTGTTAATAGAATAATAATAATAATATTAGTAATCAGATAATTGTAACAAAAATTATATCTTCATCAAAATCAAAAGTATCTAATGGTTGTCTAATCAGTAACATACTTTTCTAATGGTCATCCACATTCCACACGAATCGATGAAAATAATAAATAGCTTTGACTCTCCATTGGGTAAGGTTTCAATTTTTTTATTCATCAACTATTTGGAAATATTATAAAGTTTTTAGTTTTAGTTTGGCATTGAGAACGTGGAAACTGAGGAAATTTATTGAATTCCGTGAGAACACGTTACCTTTCAGGACTCTGCTTAGTACAGTTCTTCGAACCATCATTGCATAATGAATTTTGTAAAAAATGTAGCAGTGTAACTGAGGTTATGCCCGGTGAAACTTTCTTCGCGCGCTCAAACTTGGCGTCTTTGGTACTTTTTCCCTATTCCAAAGAAACGGGTATACAGCACGTATGGCTAGCTAACGACAAGTGTCGTGAAGTTACTTGCAATATTGATTCTGCTACATGACTCATACAAACAGAACTTTCTTTGCAGTCATTAAGATGGTTGTTGTGTTAAAACTTTTGAATTACACTGCTTCTATACAAGAGTTTATAAGGAAGAAGGAGGTCGATTATGTAGTCGCAATATGTGTTTTAGTGTTATTAATTTTCGATTTATTCAACAATCGAGGTATTTCTAAGAATTGAAGGCTCATTTACATCTCCGAATTCAGCGTCAATATTAACTGTACGTAAAATGTACGTACGGGAATAAGTTTGTAAACTGGCAGTATACCGATGTTCTTTAATTTATAAAGTGGTAAATTTTAATTTATATTTGACGAAGAAAATATAAAAATTGAATAATAATAATGTTAAGAAGAAATATTGCTTTCCAGCTAACAAAAGAATAATCTTGAGAAACGGGGAGAAATGTTTCGATTTCGTATTTGCGAATGTTAATTTTTATAATTAACTATCGTCAATTGTGACAGTTAATATTAACTGTAATTTTGTTAACGGAGTTATTTCACTAATTATACTGAGTACAAAGGACTCTTTACTGTCGAGAAAAAGAATAAAAAAAATATTGACGATGAACGAGGATGAAAATAAAATAGAAATGAAAGAAAAGGAAAATGTCAATCTAATCTTTTTATTTTATCCTTAAAGGCCTACTTATAATGGATTCAGTGAAACACTCTGTTTGTAGATATTTTATATAAAATTTCTTTGGCGTGAAGTACCTATACCTACTTATTTTTTAACAGACAAATTCTGCTGGTTTATTATATCGACGTGTACACGTGACTTGATGTAAAGATGTGTTTCTACTCCTCTTTTGGGAAATCGTTGGAAGACTTATTGATCGAATAATATGTGTAATGTCAAGTACAAGGTATACATATGTGGGTCACACGTGTGTCTCGATATCACATATCGTAACTTAACAGTCTGAGATGACACAGCTTTCAGCAAAATCGAGGCGATTTAGAACAATGTTTCGAATGCTTGAAATACTTTATGATGTTAAATTTATAACAGGCTGCAAAGGGTAAGGGCACTCACAATCAGTGTAGTATAAGAAATCAATTCTTTTGCACAACTTTAAACTCTGAAGTTAATTACGAATCGTATTGTCAATTCGATTTCTATTAAAATTGACACTCGCGAACGTCGATAATGCGAGCCATGCAACTGCAAGTGCAATCAGCAAGTGGAAACGCATTTAGGTAGAAAAAAATTCACAGTAAGTACTAACCAGTGTCCAGGCAGATGCCCATAGTAGGTCGTTCGAAGGATGGTAAGATCCTTTCACGGCCATTTACTCACATGCTTCCAACTAACCGATTCACTTTCCCGAACACGTTCCTCTGAGACTCCTCGAAGAACTACGAGGGTGTACTTTTCACATTAGAAGCCCTACAGTCCACGATACTGTTCGATACTCGTTTCTGTGAAACGTTTGCACTCCTTTAACTCCCTCCCCAGCAGTTATCGTTTTTTATACAACTGAATCGTTGAGTCGATCAGCCGTGAAATATGAGCTCAGGCCCAGGATAGTGACGGCCCAAAGAAAATTGAGGCGCGATTCGCAGCGATCCGACTTGCACAGTGTTGAGCGGGCAAAATTTCCTCGGCAAAATCTTCAGGGTGTAAGTAAACAGCAACAGGAACCACATGTAGCCGACGATCTCTCGCACATAATTTAGTACTCGCAGCCGAGAGCACGTTCACCTTCTCTACACCTTTAGCACTTCCGCCAGCTGACCGTCGAGAAATCTGCAAAGCAAATAATTCACGAATAACAGCATAGTAACGCCTCGCACTGGACGCAACAGAAGCATACAACAAGCCTGACTCAAACCCACGCTGCTTCCACCAACGTTCGATTATTTACACGAAAACATATAACCCGCGGCTTTCTAATTTCCCGAAGAGATCATTTCTGTTCACACTAACTCCGGGGATTGGCGAATTCGAGCGACAGTGAGCTCGGCAGACTTGCAAAGAGATTTCGGAGCAGCCGGAGCGACAAGTGGCGTGCAAGCTCGTGGGGAAAACAATATCGGCCGATGTGTTGTATCGAAGAGAAATCGATCGAGTTTATCCTCTCCAGGAAACGTAGCGTACGCGAGCAGAAAGATCACTCGACACAGGCAACTTATCACTCGGCTTAGAGTCTTAAATAATCTCTCCTTGTCGCGGCACGAGTCTCGGAATTCTGTTTGCAGTTCCCTCGAGCCGGTCGCCCTCTTCAGGACCGCGTAGAGCGGCCAGTTTTACCCGAGCCACCGCGACGTCGTTCGCCGATAATCCGCGCGAACTTACATAATGAAAGCTCCTCGAGCAACATTTATCCTCGGCTCCGAAAGTTCGCTCCCTTATTGGCACGGTCGCGCACGGTGATCGGTCGCAGAGAGGTGTCCACTCGAATGCCCGTTTCGGTCGCGTGTCGTGGATACGTACGCCGCGGCTGGTACCGCGAGGCTTCCGCGTCGGAACTTTCACGGGCAGGCTTCCTCGTCGCGGCGTGATAATGCTGTAATGGATTGGCAGAAACAACTAGAGGTCGTGGCAAGAGTCAATCGTCTCCATAGAGACGCCCATGCGCAGCTAATACTTTCCACGGCCGTGCCCCGTACATGTGTTTTGCATACATTTGAGGTAATGAGTACCTTTCCGCCCCGGCCGTAACGTTGCGCCGGTGTGCGTGCGTGGCCGGCAGGTTCAATGTCAAGTTCCTCTCGTCGAGACGGTTCTCAAACGTGGAGGGTAACTAGCGGGAAATGGATTAACCTTCCACGCGCAGTACAGGCAATATTCGCTTTTCCTTCGCATTAACGAGACAGATGACGATTTCCACGCTCGGAACTAGCAAACGTTCTGCTTCTTTGTGTAAAACGGGGGGTGGTAGATGGGTATAGATGGAAAATAGGGTTGCTTGTTGCGTTGTCTTGATCTCTGTTCAGGTGCACGAATATTGAGGAGTTAGTTTGAATCATTGAATTGGGTGTCTTAGAGTGGAATGGGTGAGGATTGTGTAGAATGGGCTGGTTGGAAAAGAGGGTTGTATTTAGGAATTTAGAAAATGCGAAGTGCTCAATGGGTTGCTTTACAATTTATTATAGATGTTTATTGAATATTGAAGGGTCGGTGAATGGGTATATTTCGACCTGTAGTAACTATTCTACTTTTAGACGACTTTATTTTTGTTAGAGTAATCCATTTTTCCTATTTCTGTGTTACTGTTTATGTTACTATAACGCTAGGCGAAGTTCTGCTGGGGTCCAGAAAGACCCAAACCCCGACTTCGGAGGGTTAATAGAACCCGCCTATAATACCTACCCCTGTTGGAAAAAGGATGTTAAGAAATGCACCTCTAAAGGGTAGTTTCTTTCGGCAATAAGAAATATTTTCTTTCCCCGTATATCAATAATATTTTAATAAAATTTTAAAATAAGATGTTAATAAAACTGCGATGAAATACATAGATATTCCATTCGTTTTCAACGAATCGAATCTGAATATATATTCGCAACGTGTTCCATGCTTGTTATTGAGCGCGGTATGTCAATAACTTCCATTGTATTCCACGCGCCTGGGCATACACGTGGTAATACTACTGGAGTCTGACACGTCATACCTCCACTGCGTCACGGTACGCTTTTCTTCATTCATTACGTCTAGAATTTACGCGAAATACGTGTAAATGACATACCTAGGTGTAAATTCGTATAGAAGTAATTCACACCAGCCAGTTCCTTGAAAACAAATATATATATTATCCACAAATGTTACACGTGCTGTTCCCCGTCGCAGATGTAATAGTGAGACTTGATAGTTCCTTTACTTTAGGTTTACTATTAGTTAAATTATTATTAAAATTAACCTAAAACTTTAAACTCTATGATAATATGGGAATTGATGAAGATGATAGCCTCTGATCTTACAAGGGATGTTAGGTAACCCGAAAATTCAGAGAATTATCCAACCTTTTGTGCAAGTAGAGTAGTTCATCCGTAAGACAACCCTATTTTTTGTTGGTGCCATAGTGCGATTTTAGGGGGTGAAATCTCCACTTGAAAAAAATTCAGAATTTTCTTTTTAGTGGAATACCTCGAGAACGGTGAGAGATATCGAAAAGAAGTTTAAACAAAAGTTGCATATTTTTTTATATCTACAAAACTGCGAGAAAATAATTATCGAAAAATCCATACTTTTCAAACTACCACCATCAATCCTTAATTCGATAATTATTTTTACGTAGTTTTGTAGATATAAAAAACTTGCAACTTTTATTTAAATTTCTTTTCCATATCTGTCCCCGTTCTCGAAATATTCCATGAAAAAGAAAATTCTGACTTTTTTTCTTCTTCTTGCCCTAAAACTATGGCACCAACAAAAAATAGGTTTGTATTACGGAGCAACTAGTCTACTCGCATACACAGTTGCTTTTGCTAAATTCTCCGGTTGCCTAACTTCCCTTATTAGATCGCCTGTATTAGTCATCCCACTATGGAAACTTCTACAATCTTCGGCCTTCAACAAAATTTCATCACACCTCAATCTTCTGTCTACCTTCATTCTACACGCCCCCACCTTTTGTGGCAAAGGTCATGATACATGCTTGCAAGGCTGTGAAGCACACACCTATATACCCCAGACGCACTTTGAACTAGGGCTGGGACTATTTGTCGAATTTTTCGGTATTCGAATATGCGAATACTTCAGTTGCTCAATTATTTAGCGAATATAATTCGAATATCCAAGTATTCGAATACTATTCGAATATTTAAGTATTCGAATACTAATGAATTCGAATAGTATGGTATGAATTATAAATCAAGTTCTTTAGGTTCATTTGTCAGGGTGAAATCTTGTAAGCTAATTTTGACCCACTTCACATCATACTATTCGAATACATCAGTATTCGAATAGTATTCGAATAATAACGTTCGAATACTCAAATATTCGAAGTTTATTCGTAGCATTCGAATACTTGTAAAATATTCTAATATTATTATTATTATTATTATTATTATTATTATTATTATTATTATTATTATTCGACGGGAGAACCCTTTAGAATACAAAAATTTGAACAGTTTAGTACAAAAAACATAGAAAATAACGTAACGTAAAAATAAAATAAACAGAAATATAACGAAAAACATAACAGTCAACAAACATCGACGACTACCGTAACCGATACTGCATAAATTACGGAGGTGACAGTCTCATATTAAATTATTCGAATAGTCCCAGCCCTACTTTGAACACAGTCGCCGAAGATTATCGAGCAGCATGTAAAATTCTTTTTCCTCCACTGGAATAATTTCGAATAAGACTGGGTTATAATCATACAGTACTCGAACCTGCTGGTATTACATTGAAAGCAGCAAGTGGAAAGGAGAAATGGAAGTATAGTACTCATACCGCGAATCCAGAACACGTAGCTCTTCGTAACAAGAACTGTCATATAAAATTACTACTTCGTTTGTGAAAGTCGTTTGAGAAATATTCTAGACAAGTCAGTGTGAATCTCTAGCTAGGGGTAATTTCTTGGTTATTAAGTATTAGTTAATAATGATCGTAATACCCCTCACGGTGAATTACAATAAAAACGAGAAAAACGTCAACACTATTGGCATCGATTAAATTATTTAAAACTGTATCTATCATACAACTGCTTTCTGTCTCACATGTCGATTCACCCATGCATAATTCTTACAAGGTAAGCCAGTTAGGTATCCACGCCCTTTTTCCAATGACATGCACCCCTGTGTGGCAAGGTATCACTTGTCTGGAAATCGTACGCTTCAAATCCTTCCTATCGTATCCATTGTCGGATTTGTATATAGGCTAAGTAGGCTGCAGCCTAGGGCGACAAATTGCAAAAGATAGCAAAATATTTTGGCCAGTAACATTTTATCTTGTATATTTAAAATAAAATCTTTACACACAGAGGCTTGAGACAACTTTAAAAATAATTCCCTATTCTTTCATGTAGCAAATTAGCAATATCTCATGTGAGTTGTCATATTGAATTCCAAAGCATTCCAATCAAATCATATTGAGCACCAAATCTCCAAACCCTGTATCTAAATTATAATGATTTTTAAGCAAATGAATGGTATGAATTTTGACTGAAATATCGTTTGAAAAAGTCAGTATTCATTGCAAAATTAATTGTCTCTGTTTCGTGACTGTACAATTTGTATAGCTGTTGATGCAGGAACAAAATGTAGAAATAATTTATATCACTTTAGAAATGTCAGGTGTCATAGTAAAATTAATTTTAGGAATATTAGATTTAATAATATTATAAAACAGTGTTATTTCTGGCTTCAAGGTCGTAAGTGTATTTTTAAAAAGGCGACTATAAAATGAATCCTAAGGCAATAGAGAGGTTTGGTTCCCAGACCTATTATCGGAGTACAACAATTAATTCAAGTTTGAGCACGTGGTTAGAAGAGTTCGGGGATGTAGAACTTTTCAACGAAACAGTAGCTTCATTTATTGTTTATGCATAATAGGATTATTGACGTTTCATTGGCTATGTAACAAGCAACCTTTGCTGTTTTACTTAAGTCGAGGACATCCATATTGAATATGAGTTTCGATACAAATTTCAGTATAACCAGTAACGTAGAGAGAAAATAATTTAGTTTCTAAACTAAAAACGAAAAAATCTCCATTTCCTTTAAAGTACTTCTTTGTGCGCAAATATTTTTAGACTACAGAAAGGAAAATAGAATTTTATTTAGTTTATAATAAAATTATACGGCAGACATGTGGTATTAAGTATTATACAAAACATAATAGAATTTATTTTGTCTTCTTTGAGCGACAATTACACGCCTCGATACTATTCAGATAATTTTCTTTGCATATTTTTTAAATATTGTTCGACCCTGTGCTTCTATGAATGCATGTAAATAAATCTTCATTCGCTTGATCGGAATATTTTAACATTTCCCTTAACCTTAATATCTAATCGCGCAGAAGACTGGCATTGGTATGCATGTTTCAAGAAGCATTAGAAATATTGATATCGTGTTTTCCTGTTTGGAATGTTAGGGTAACATTTGTATCGTCATTCTGTTCATGTGCGATTGACATAAATTAGGCTGGCGGTGTTCTAATATTTAGCAGCGTAATAATTTATTAAATATGCAAAGTTGTTTAAGCTCTTTGGGTTAAATATTTTATAGACAGTTCGCAATTGAAATTGTCGTACAATTAGTTTCGTGTTTCTGTCGTCTTTCGTTTAACAATCAAATTTTTTTTAAATAGGATTAGATTCATAATTACATTTTACAGAAGTCCCAAAATCGTTTTTTTTTATTTGTAAAGTAACCAGTTTATTACTCGTAGTTTTATAAATACAATTTTGGTTGTTAGTGCTTCATTCCTAACGAAAATAATTTTTTACTATCTATTATTTGATCAATCTCTATAAATATACTATTATTATTTTTATTACATATTATTAGATACAAAATTATCATTTTAATACAGAAAAGAAATCAGGAGGTAGTTAAAGTAATATCAATATAATAATACCTATTATCGTATTTCATGGTTATTTACTCCGAATACAGGCAATAATATATAGTCCAATTTTATTACGTACTACATATTGTTCTATAGAAGTCATTGAATTTCTTTGGTTGTTTAGCAATTCCATTATATGCTTTCCTATTTCTAGGAACACTGTAATTACGCCACTTATGTTAGCGTTAAAAATTGAATTACTGCTTTTCTAGAGGATCGTTTATATCATAATATTGTAGGTAGAGCTCGGATAGTAACTAATCAATATATTTCGCTTACTTCCTATTATCATAATGTTACATAACGTGTATTATTAAGTATAAAACTTTTTTTGAATTACGAAATAATAAATTATGAGATAATAGGACTCTATAAAACTGGAGTTCATATAACGTGCATATAGAGTTAAATGCCAATGATATTTGCTTTGATATTTCAATTTTTGTCAGTTATTTATTCCAATCTATAAAATCATATAGATATTTCCAGTTAATTCTCTGAATTATTGTAATTCAAATTAATACATGTAACTATATTTAATTCAGATAATTAAATAATTTAATTTCAGCAATTACAGTATTTCATATTAACGATTACAAAATTATTTGAAATTCCATCACGTGACGTTCGAATTACAAAAATACCTATTCAAATATTTTCCTTTTTTATAACAGAAAACATTTTGAACATTTCGTGGGATATCATTTCTGTGCGCTCATCATTTTTAAAGAATTTTCATAATACTTCTATGATTTAGAAAATACATATGTTTAATTTTCTTTGAAATAAATTTTAAAATAAAATGTATATATAATTTTATAAATTGTAATACCATAACGCTACAGCTCACTTAACTTCACAATTAAAAATACGAAAGAATGGTGTAAGAAGATCGTAAAATAAATAGAAAATGGGGTAGTATAAAAAAAATTCTTTATATAAATTATAAAATTACAATCACAATTGATGCTTCTATCCTTCGTAAACGTTTCAGCAATATCACAATGCATTCGATGAATTAACACATAATACTTACGATATCGATGGTTCAATCAAATCGTATGAGTAAATATTCTATAAAAGAGAAACGTCTACAGAATTCGAGTTACTCTTAACAGTCTCACTGAAATCCTTCAATATTCAATCGTTCAGTACAAAGACGTTCATCTTAGAGGCATTTATACCCGTTCTACGCTTTCGTGAAACATATGCATACACGTTAAGTACTCACTAGCAGTTCTTTGAGTGCACGCTATGCGATACGAAAGTAGTTCCCTTAAATATGTGTTACTAAATACTGCTTATTTGGACGCAACAGATAAGAACGCATTAATGAGAATAATATTTAGGATCACGTAACATTTGATTAAGTTTCAATATTGAGCTAAGATTACCTTTTAACACGAGATTATTTTCACACGAATACAATGATTCGATATGAAAATTTAATTGTAGAAATGTATCACTGCAGTAAAAGAGAATATCTTTTTTATAATATAAAAACAATCGCGTAAAGTTTGTTTCGATTTTCCTTATGAATATCCCTTCTGCTTCAGTTTTTCGAGCCAAGCGTGAACTTCAGTCTGACATTTAATTTCCAGAAATTTCTAAGTACACTTTTCGAGTTACTATTTAGTGAATCTATCCGCTGTCTGTCACTTTGATCAGGTACTCCATCACGTGGGTGTCCGTTAACATCGTTCGTTATATTATTACAACATTAACGCACCCTGTGTAAACTTAGTATGAAAAAATCTTTCATGAAGTCGATCGTCAAAATATTCGATACTGTTGCGATCTGTTGCACAAAATATCGATCGATCACAGATTTGACCAGAATATATCTATCGCTTATTAGTTGTATATTCAGCTTTTAGTCGATTAAATTTCGATCAACTACAGAAAATATACTAGTAGATCTTCAATTTTTTTAAAATTTTTTTACGCACTTAAACGTTTCCTCGATTGTCTTCTGCATTGGAAGGAATTCAAATGTGGTAATTTAATCGACTTTTAATTGATTCTGAATATACTGATCATGCATATAGCTATATACAATATGTAACAACTACAAACAAACATCGCTCCTTGTTATAATAATATGTATCCTGATAATGACAAATTCTAGGCAATTTGATCTCCAATCACGTCTCTCGAGAAGCTATTTATGTTCTACGAATTCTCGTTAAAATTTTTCATACAAACAGATTCGTTATATTCTTCTCGTAAAGTTTCGTATTGTAGTCAGATCCTTATCGTTCGACAATTAATCGCGATATTTAATTTACACGGCCGTAGTTTGTTGTTGTAAGGAACAAGATAGATCGCTGTTGGTAAACGAAGGGAACAGCCAGGCTGTAAATGGATTGCTATGTGATTGATTATTGTTGTTGTTATCCTGAGCGAAGCTCCAAAATGTTTTAATTTGCGACTCTGGACGCGACGATCCCTCAGACTTGTGTTTCACCATTAATTTCACATCTTGATTTCTTGTGCACCACTGTTGCCAGGACTTCAAGTGGAACCTATATAATAGATTTGTATTAATATGTAATATTTTAATTTCTTTTAAAAATGGATATTTCCTAAATATTTTTTGTCAATAATTTGCAGTATTGAGCACACAATTTTGATCAAGAAGATAATGATTTGGAATTTGAAATTCTGCAAAATGTGGCCTTCGTTTTGTCGTTCTATAAATACTGTAACACGATATCTTCCCATCAAGATTCAATGAAATCGGTGACAAAGTAATACAGCCCAAAAATAATTCAGAAAAATTTCTTTCAGTACCTATAGTTCTCCTGACCAAAATTACGTAATTTGCGAAGTCCCCTTTTTTCACAGTCCCTTCAATTTTTCTCGCGAACATTATAAATAATTATAGTCACTTATGCAAATAAATAGGGAGACCATTAGGAGCCATTTTACACATCACACTATCTACCTACTTATATGACTCAATACTTATGAATATCACTAGTGATAAAAAACTTATCGTTAAAATTGGTAAATTTGTATTGAAATAACAACTTATTTCATGCTGTGTATTAATGAAATTATATGATGGGTCAAAATAGACCCGTATCTGCCATGTGAGTGAACTATTCACCATTTGCAACTTCGGAGTGGTACCGTAGCTCCCTTTGGTTATTAATTGCATTCTATTTTGTACAAAGAATAGACACCACTGCATTTATACAGTTGTAATTGCTTTAATATCGAGATATTACATTCACAAATTCTTCCACCGAGAAACTATAAATCGTACCTGATTGTGACGATTAACCACAAAAAGTATGTGGCAATCAGCATGCAGCAAAGAATGGCCAAACCTGTGCCTTCCCAAAAGCCAAGCCTAGTGTAACCAGATGCACCGATTCCACAAAAATATGTCGCTGCAACGCAGAGTGGAGTTAAAATAACTAGGCATATCACATCGCCTGCTATGCCTTGTGGCCCGTGAATACTTCTGGTCCTCCACCACTGTCGAAAAGACTGCGACAATTTATACTTCATTAAAAAGCGAGCACAATATAGAGTACAATAGTACAATTTATGGTTACTATGGCTCCTTCGCCCGCTCAAATATGTTACAATGCATTACGATGATTAATGTTCAAAAAGCATAGTTAATAATATCTTCCTCGAAAAGTGGACAGGATAAAAAATGTATAGGTACTGTATGCCTGGGCTATGATAACTCCAAAAAATTCTAATCTGAACGTGATTACTTTTTTAACGTTAAAAGAATATGTTTACAAATTGGTTGCAGGTACTTTGAATATCTTTCTGCGCGATAATAAATAGATAACATCGAGATATCAAAAGTCAATACGATACGCATGACGGAATTGCTATTTCTTTATCTTCGAAGTTAATATATCTTCACTGTTATAAACATACATACAGGTGCATTAAAATAAATCAACTTTATTGAAATCTCCTTTCAAAGTAATCTCATTCGAAAATTGCGCTCGCTGAAGCACTCGAACCTTCTCTAGTAACATTTTTACTGTCACGAATATTTGTTCGAAAATTCCTAGGTCTGCGCTTGACAGACATTTTCTACTCGCTGAAGAAATTACTTTTGATAATACACTGGCGCATTTCATTTTTATCAGTAATTTTGCTATTTTTTTTGTGACTGAAAAAGCCTATTACTCGAGTTATAAAAGTCGAAAATCATCTCCAGATCTAACAAAGCTACTTTTTCGATCTAAGTATATATTTTGTTCTTTAACTTCTGAACTCTTCCTTTTTTATTATTTTATACACACATTCAATTAAAAAATCTCTGTGCCTTCATCTATAAAAACACTATTTCAATCATCAGAGTTCCAGGGTAAAATATTTGCATAGATCTTCACCTGCCAGAATGGTTTGTTCTTCTTCTGTATCACAAACGTGTATTTACAAATCTCGCAACGATCTGTATTCGAGGTAGACAGCCATTTCTCCAAACAACTCGTATGTATCAGGCCCAAAGATCCAGAGCATTCGCAGGGATCAATTAATTCCTCCGTGTCTTCATCTGCGAAAGAAACTCTTGTTATTAATCATTCGTTGCGATTTATTTCGAGTATCTCAGCAAATTAACACTTCAATTCGTGTTAGGTCTGCTATATTTACGATTGCATCAATATCGAAATTTACGAATCCAGTAGATATCAATCTGGATAATCCTGAGATGTAAATCTGTACATCAAAACAGTTTTACCTTGGTCAAACTTATCACACGACCTTCGGTGCACTATTTATATACAGATAACTCCATTATCGCGTAACACTAACTCTCATATATAAGTTTCGCTGGAAAGTTATGAAAAAGTGTATTGAAAAACGCTTTAATAACTGTGCTGCGTCGTTTTTACAACTAGAAAAATCCGATTCACAAAAAATTGGAATATCTCACTTATTTAGTATCGGTAAAATTATTCTTAAATAAGATACTGTCGTTGTTTATCACGTGTAAAGTTCATCGCGAGCACATATGTATAAATATTAACATCGCTGTTTGGTAGCATATGCATGCAACTGTACGCATACACTATATTTGTATTTAGGTGTGTATATTCTCACGTTCGTGGTAGTTTGTCGCAAATCCATGCTGCTTATCGTTTCATCACGGAACATACCTGTGAGTCACTCGGAGTACATTTCGAGGCGTCAGTGGATTTTTCACATCATAATATTGACTCATTAAGAAAGTAAAAGTATAGGGAGATAGAGGAAGGTCGATACACCTGCAAATTCTACAACTAATTGGTCAAAAGTCGAAGTCAATAATGCTTGAAATATGTAACTTATTTATAGTTGCACTTCCGCTTCATTTCTAATAATTTACACTATCGTTAAAAATACAAACACATATACAAATCAGAATTTTCTTTCCACTAAACTAACACTAAACAAAATAATGAAAACTGATACAATTTCTTTAACACGTTTATTCCCGCTCGTTTAATTACAAAATATACTTCCCGTACGTGTCTCATATTGACTGTGTGAATAACCTGAGAGAGAATGATAAGAAAAGCAATTATCGAAACTGAATCACAATAACGGAAGTCAACGTCCTTCGAGAGAGCCCCTCGGTCTAATGTCACTCCCTCGTTTCACTTTTAAACACAAATCCTCGTACCCCAACATAAACCCATCTTCCAGACACTCTGTTTACACTTTCACCTTCCTCCGTCGCTCACGCACCGCCAGCAAACAGGAACCACCAGATCACAGTAGAAACAAAAGTCAGCAAACACCACTCTTCAGCAGACACTAATAAATCCTTCGCTACTTGTCAATTACAAAAATCAGTCAGCGAAGCAAGAAACACTCGATCGCTTCCTAAACTCGTTAAACCTCATCAGCGCTCCATCCACTGACACCAATCTAGTTTATCCTCGAGCTACTCCGAAATTCATCCACCAACGATGGATACAAAGAGCGCGTTAGGAATAAATCACGCAGCGAAGGAGATTAAAAAGAAACGTGCAAGGTGGTGTGTACCTTCGTGGCAAATTCGACAACAAACGGAGCAGGAGGTCCGTTTATCTGGCGTCATGTTGCGCCTGTACAAGGGCGACGAGGAAGAGATTTTCGGCGTGTCGTTGGTCGCGGCGTCGCCGGACACCGCCGTCGTTGCACTGCTCTGTTGAAATTCCATGGGACAACGAGACCCGTTATCGACCTATTATCGAGGAATTATCGCCGGCTGTACGTTTGTCGCCGGATGTCGCGGCGGCGTTGTTAGGACGGAGCCGAACGGCGCGGCGGGCCCAGGAGTCCCACCGTATTCGAACAGCAGACGGCTCGGCGGGTTTATCCTTGACATGGCCGGGGAATTGTTTTCCTTCCTGTTCTGTCAGAGAGGCGAATTGTACAGAGGAAGCGTGAGAGCGAGGTGATCGACGCGTTTGAAATGTCTGAAGGAACAGGAGACTATGAAGCTGCTGGGTCCTAGCAGACTAATGCAAAATTGTTGTACGGAGGTCTCAGTTGAATGTTAATTTTTATAATTAGTGATACATAGAATTATTCTGTATCACTTATGAACGGTGTAGAAAATCGGTACGATAAATGTGGTAAATTAATGACGAAGGCGGGTTTAATTTATTTACCAATTTTTACAATCATATGGGAAGTGTTGAATGAGTTTCTAAATTTCAACAATAGTATTGTATGGAAGCTTTAAATTTGCTGTGTAGTGTACTATTTAGTATGCGTTGTTTTTTATTTTAATTTAAAGTTTAATTTAACTTTTAATTTTACTTTTTAAATTTATTTCTGAATATATTTAGAGTATAATTGTTTGTTGGATATATTCAAATTGTTTCGTTTTATGGACGTATAATGGGATTCTATAATATACTATTTCTATATGTACTTTGAAACACGATACTATTCTTTTTTTTTTCACTTTTATTTTTGACAAATACACTTTATTACGAGTAACATACATAATACTTATTCGTAATATAATTTTTGCAAGTCATAATGTATACGTTGGAAAAATTCTATTAAATATTATTCGTTTAAATATTATTTTTCACATTTTTAGAGTTGCATACTTTTAGAAACGACCAGGGTCAAATTTAAAAAGTTTCTGAAGCCTGTGATTAGGCAATCCGGACTACGTATGTGTATCTTGCTCTGTGATTCCTAGCCTCAAATTATATAGGTGCTCCGTGAATATAACCTAAAATGTGATGGAAACAAAGTGTAGCGTTTAAAAGTACCTGCGTGTTGTCATTTCATGAAACGTAATCAGTGTTTAAGTAACTATAATAATACTTCGACGCAAGATTAATGATAGAAAATAACTTGCACATTCTGTACTGAACTTAAACCTATAGTTATACGTAAGTATATAGAGTATAACGTTATGACGTTCGATTAGTTAGGCGCATGAATAAAATCAGATTATAATTATATAAAAAAGTAAAAAGTAATTTAATAATACACATAAATGCAACGTTCCATTTCAATATTACAATATTTTCTGATTACACACGTTGACACGGCAATGCTTGCAAGAATGTGCTGTCTGAAAGTCCACTCTTCTAACTTGTATTTAGGGTATAAGTACAAGAAAGTAACATGAGTGAACCAAGTGACACTAGCGACGAAATTTCTTATACACAAGATGATAAAGACGAGGACTTCAAAATTGAAGATTATCGTAAAGAGATTGACAGCGACGATTCTTACTGCGATATACCTGAGACTAATAATGATGATAATGTAAGATACAGCTGATATAAATGCATTTACATATCTTTTCTTTGTTCCTTGAAGACACAACGTACAATTTATTATTGCCGTAGTGGTAAAAGCTTTTATAAATATTGTTGCGTAGACTTCTGAAGGTAATCAGGAAGAAGTGTGCGAGGAGCATGAAAATGAATATATTGGGCCAGTCCTTCCCGGCGGTCATAGGTTCGACAGAAAGTTTCTTTGCATTAAATATCCTGGAAACGTAATCAATGCGGATAAAGCTATACAGACTTTGGGGGGCCTTGGCAGCATTACTACGGTATTGTCTTTTTGTGCGAGAAGAAACAAATGTGTAAGGATTTCTAATGGCTGTTATTAATTACACATCACTAGGCAGTGAATACTCCGAACCGACGTTTGGAATTAAGGTTTAGACCAGATGATATGTACTGTAAACCAACTTGTGGCGATAGATATAATACTAAAGGATTCTTGCTCAGAGTCAGAGTTAAAAAGTCCAGAGTAAAGAAGGTAGAAGAATTCGAGGCGAAAAAAGCGGAGAAGCAATCTATGGTTACAAAGAACACGGAAAATGCTCAAAGTGACAATAACGTACAGAATAATGCGGATACAGTGCAGTCGCCAGAGACACGAGGCACTGAATCTCGTGACACCAATGCAGAGACTCAAGAACGAGTTATATCTGAATTATCTGATCAAGTACAGAGTTGCAGTGTTAGTAGCTTGGATTGTACTCCTGGCCTCTCGCATAAAAATTTGTTCCCCGAGGGTATTAAGGACTTCCAGGATTTATCCATAGATAATGACACGAGTTTTACAAGGAATAAGAAAAACATACCACCGACATTCGACCGTAATAAATACGAAGACCTTTCGGAAGATAAGGATTATGAATTGCCGAAATTAAAAGTTTTAGGAAGAGTTGATACAGAATTTAGATTCACAAGTATGCATTTCATTTCACTTGTAAATAATTTACATCTTTTTGTAAATACGGTTGTGTTTTATAACATTCTCAGTACTACGTAGCACGTTGAAAATTCTGGGAATAATATGTTTTAGATCTCTGTGACTTTCAATATTTACCAATGACTCAGAAAAAAGGGGACCCTAAAAGATTAGAGTGTATATACGATAAATTCTGTCCAACTAATATACCACATTACACTTGGTTAAAGAACGACGTGCCTTACTTCTTTCCACCAGCTGCGTTCAGCAGAATGGATACGATACAGCAATATGTACCAAAGACCGAAGCCAACTCATATCCAGAGAATATAATAGGAAAGAGTAGAAAACGAAAGTCAGGCTTCTCTAATTTCATTTACTTTTCGACCCCGGACGTTCCTACCAAGCCGCCAGTAGGCATAGAGACAGCTCTGAAAGTGAAATTCGTTCAAAATGCACACTTCGACCAAATGCGTGAAATTTTCGAGGACCGACCAATTTGGTCGAAAAATGCAATAATGTATAAAACTAAGTTTTCGAATGATCGACTGAAAATTTTACTTCCTTCCGTCGCCTATTACTTTATGACCGGTCCGTGGAAGATTATGTGGGTGAGATTGGGGTACGATCCAAGAAAAGACATTACTGCAAGGAAATATCAGACATTAGATTACAGACTAAAAGCTATGCGTGAGTTCGTTTGGAATAACCGATAGTTCGAACGGCAGTGTGATTCCTCCTTGAAAATTCGTTCATTCGTTATCTCCCATGCGTAGATGGTTTGGGATCTACTGTGAAGTGTAAGAGGAACTACTCGGAATACACGTTGCCATACAAATCAACGCCAGCTGCAAAGCAAAAAACAATTCAGCCAAGTGGAAGTTCTAGCCAAGAGCAGAGTCATAAGAAGGAGCAAGACTATAACGAAAACGTATATATTTATCGGGAAGGAACGGTACCTCCGTCGAGGCAAATGTTTTATCAGGTACATAACAATTATCTTACCACCGTAATATTCGTAAGTTTCATCTGAAACTGAGTTTGGATTTTTTTTTAGTACTGCGACGTCCTTGTAGAGGAAATACAAGAGATGTTAGCAAAATTGCCGGACCCCCTGCCCAGCACAAGATGCCACGAGAAAAGGGGCTGGCTGCCAAGTGGTTTTGATGTACAATGCAGAGAGATCATTAATAAACAAGTTCGATCTGTTTTGAGGAAGCAAATGAATATACCCGAGGATCGTACGTATTGATAGTTTAGTTTAATGTAGATTTAAAGACACTGAAGAGAAGGAGCAGACTGATTTATGTTGTTATAATATTTCTTTGGCAGATCCCGTGTTCTTGCCTCGTAAACGTAAACGTGGAATTAAAATAAAGCTTAACAGACTGAAGGGTAAGAGGAAGAGAAAGAAGGTCGAATCGGTTTCCAGCGCAGAAGAAAGTGAAGAAAAAGACGATGAAATTAAATCCAGCGATATCGCCACGGAGAACTGATGAGCTTCATTAAAATGTGTAAGTTTGTCATTGAGTATGGTTAATTATTAATTCTCAGGGTTCGTGAGATTCGGCAAATAAACGAGACTTTTTAAATACCTACGATTAAAGTTTATTCATAAATGTATACAGACTGTCAGCCAAATGTCTATTAATAAATATCTTTACACCATTAATTACTCATTAACGGGTACCGTAATTACAAATTAAACCGCATCATAAGAATTATTACTGAATTCTGAAAAATGAGTGCATGGAGGGTGCAGCGACGAGACATATTCTATAGGTGTTAATTACAAACCAATCATTTTAATACTCGCAGTACATTTTAACAATATTCGAATCACAACCAAATGTCAATTGAGAAATTTATCGCGTTTGCCTTTACAGTTTACGTCGATAAACAAGTTCCTTCGTACTACGTATAGTCTTCACATATTTAATCTACAAAATTTCCTCTCTTGTTCACTGTTGTCTTATTGCTCCATACTTTCCTCTCAGCGAATAGAAACGTCTTACATTCCAAAACAGAAATCAAGGTGTACAGTGTCGTGAGTGAGTCCCAAACAAGTTCGAACATTCTTCTGTTTCTGATTTTTCTTCTTGTTTGGTTGGTGTCTCGCCTAAGCTGCGACAGAGGCAATTGGGACAGGTGCTGATGACGTGGACTGTTGAATCGCGACGCCTTTAAAGGCGGAGGCCAGGGTTAGTACTGGCCACATAGTTCAGAAGCTCGTCGGAGTCTTCGCAGACGAATGGTTTCTGGTGATAGCAAGCCACGTCGTGCCACGTAATGCCGTCCTTGTAGACGTTGTTGAGAACGGACAAGCAGGACTCGTTGGTGCCATTAATATCGAATTCAGCGTTGTCAGGTTGCCTGACCTTCTTGTGGCCAGTCTGGGACCATGGATTGAAGGACCAGCCTTCGGGGACCTGGTTGGTTGGCGCCATCTTCTTCCTGTTCGCCGACCAGAACCAGCCGTAAAGAGCTTTGGGTTCGAGGTCGCGGCGATTCTCGCAGCCCTTGAAGTCACAGAGACGTCCGGATGTCCAAATGTAGGGAACATCATCTGTGGAGCAGAGAATTCATTACTCCAAACGTGTCGCTTTACTTTTTAGCAACAGAACGTTTACAAGATGGTGTTTGTAATTTGAAGTTATGGTAGTAATTCAATTCGGAGTAATCATAAACTAAATAAGTGTGAAATTCGTGGTAGTGTCTAATGTTTACTTAAAAAGAGCGAAGGCTACGGTGAAATTATTTGGAAGTAAGAGTCTCATAAAAAATTCAAGTGTGATACTAAGTAGTATACATCTCTGTACGAATCTAAGAAACTTTATGCGAACAATCTCTTTCTATTTTCCATAGTTTAAGAAATAATTGCGTGAGTACAATTAAACCGGTCATACCGTATAACGCAGATGAATCTCTGATCGTATTGTTTTGTTCTTACACGCACACATATGCGCTGGAGAGATTGATGCGTTTCGTGATGCAACTGTGTGCACATATATAAAAAGATGAGATTCCTTAGCCTCAACCTACTTAGATCCTTCGTCTCACCTTGAGGATCGTGTCGTTAACTCGCTAACTCGTAGGTTCTAAAGTCTCGACGACGAATAAAAATTGTAACTGCCCTTAGAAAGTCGATCGATTGTATGCAAATAAGAGATAGAAAGAAAAGCAGAAAATACATGCTCGGCTTGTACAAGCGAACGTTCTCGGTTCTGAAAGAGAAATATTTATGGGATCAGAGTATAATTTTCGAGATACCGTTCGTGTGATAGGAAAATATCGACCCGGAGTACTCCTCGATCGTGAGGAAACATCGTGGCCAGATACGCGATGTTGCAAATCACGCGAAGTGACGCTGAAGCGCCGCTTCGTGTCGACGGCTCGTCCGTTTCGAAATTTCTGAATTATTTGCCTGGCGAGAATGAAAGTTACGTTAGGTAATAAATCGTTCGCGAAGCTGGCTGCTTCTGTATCCTCGATCCTTGTCGAACTTTCTAAGCCAGTTACGACAGGGCGAAATAAATTCATGCTCCTCTATGTTTCTCCCGAATTTATCACGCCTAATGATGCTTTTTACATGAAATTAGTAACTATCATCGAATTGTTCCTTTAAATTCCCACCGTCATTTCGGTTTCAGTCTATGTTCCAGTAATAGGTACTTCTGTTGGCTCTTATGATAGTTTTACAGCGAATTCTATGTAGAACAGTTTTAGAAATTAGACATCCATTAAATATTGTCCTTTTGAAATATTTCAAGGTACTTGGGTGCTATGCATATTCATTTGTACTTTTTAATTATTACGCGAGCTTGGAATAATTTAAAATTCTTGTGATAAATTAATATACTACGTATTAACGAAACTTCTCTCTGGTATTAAAATCTTATAGAAAGGAGATACTATGAATATATTCAGTTATTCTTCGTTGACATCGCTCAGAATTTATTTCACTACTCGTCACTATTAAAATGTCATTTAAACGTTCCCATTTATAAGATCGAAAATTGAAAAAGTAACATTAATAAAAAAAGTAACATAAAGAAACATTCGGTATTTTTAAACGATTTTATTCAGCTTCGATCCTCCGTTTGTTTGTTTGTTTGTATGGTTCAAATCTGGCAACTCAAATTTAACCCACTTCCAACTATCCAATTTTCTTGAAACTTTGCAGGCGTGCGTAGTTTGGATGACAATACAATATTTAAAAAAAAAATTAACCCCGAGCGGTTTAAAAAATTACTCAGTCATCAGTAAATATAATCCACAACCACAAATCCAAACGACTTGAAATCAGCCACTCGCGTTCTTTACGAAAACGACAAAAAGCCGCTGCGTTCTGGTCGCTAGTCGCATCGCGATTTGAAATTAAATTAAAAAACTAGAAAATAAAAAATATATAAAAAAAAAATTTATGTTAAACGATTTTATTAAAAATGCACTAAAAACTAAAAAATAATTATTTTCTTGCACTGCAATTTCGATGGTGTTTTTTCACTTTAAATAAAATCCTGGGGCAGCGTATCTCACAACAAATTCATTTCGACGCTTGATGCTGTATTAAATTGATTCATATTCTAATATGAGAAACATCCTACTCCACGATTTTACTTAAAGTGAAAAAACACCATCGATATTGCAGTACAAGAAAATAATTATTTTTTAGTTTTCAGTGCATTGTTAATAAAATCGTTTAACATAATTTTTTTTATATATTTTCTAATCTGAACATCAATTATTCTCACTGTTTCGTGCGTTCTGAGATGCGACACGAAAGGTGCGGCAAGCCATTTGAACTTTCCGTTGTTTCTGCGTTAGAGCCCTGCGTGAAAGGATTCTAACGAGCATTGCGAAATCAGAGTCATACGGTGAGTGACAATAAAACTAGGAAAGATAAGTTAATTGCGATGCAATTAAGATATATGTACACTCGATCTACGCGAGGCTAAAAAGCTTTCGCGTTCAGGTGTGAGTTATTCGTGGTACGTGTCTATGTATCTCTGAATAATGAATCACTCTTATTCTCACAATTGCTGTCGCAGGATCCTCTAAGAACGAAGTGGGTAGCCCTCATTCTTCTTCGTGAATAAAAGAACGAATGTGATAAATCCTTTACTTTTCTCAAAGTAAAAATAGCAAATTAAGATGCTCCAATGGGGCAGTTAGAAAGCTTCGATTACTCACTTTGCTGAATGAGTCTGAAGATCACATTGTTCTTGTCTTGAGATTCTATCGACACGAGGTCCATGCAGTATTCCCTGCAAATGTTTCTAGCATCTAACCAATCCACCCTCTGATTGGCGTGAGCTGGAATGTGTCCGCTGTAGAAGTAATTGCGGCCTCTGTAGTTGAATTCCTTTGGCCCTGTAGGCAGAACAAATGAAAGTTAATTGTCTTCTTCTCATCGAATCCATACTTAACGTACTAGAACTGTAAAAGTCTCAACATTTATGTTTCGGCATCATCTAACATCTTTTCTTTCCGTTACCTAATCTTGGATAGTGCTGAACTCTGCAAACAAGTGAGCTCTTTTATTTCAAGCAGGAAAACAAAGCAAATGATTCTCATATTGAAACTAGTGTAGTGGTCAGAAGAAACGTCACTCTGCGAACGGTAACAAGAATAAGATAATTCCATAAGATATAATTCTTTAATTATATCTTAATTACAGATTTGGGGCATTTTAACCGCCACTGTAAACATTCACAAGACAATGTGCTGGGTTTAAAGTCATATAAAAAATGGCAATTACGTCCAAGCTGAAACAAGAACAATTATAGAGCGTTTTTTTTTCGAAGAAACGAGCGTCTCGTTCGAGATTCAATTATGCACATCTGCCGCGTACATAGCCGCGGCGGATTTGTAATCGGAGGCACGTGATTATCGTCCGCTTAAATGTCAATGGTCTCATACTTTTTCGCGGGTGTTTATGCAGGAATGCCTCTCTCGCCGGCAATTTACGACGTGTGTCTCATTATGAGAACCTAACGCTACGGTTGCAAAATACATGCTCCTATTGAATGGTGTTACAGGACGCTTCTGCTTTTGGCATAAATTACGTGTGCTCTTCGTGACACGATTGGTATCGCGATGTCTCCACTTGGCTCGAATATATTCTGGCTTCTGACACGCCAAGGCAGTAGCGACTGTTACTTCGATACCAGCACATCTGCTTCGTTAATATATTATGTTTATTTGTGAATGGAATTGTTGAACCTTAGGGTTTTCCAAATGCAATTTCAGAGAAGAGTCCACAGTGATTCAAATTCCACACACAAATGGAATAGATTTTTTCTGATTAATAAGCAAAATTATATACTTGAAATAAATCAACAGAATGCTTTGAAAATCAGAATATAGTATAAAATCTAAAATTGAATTGGTTTATTAACTGCGTGCTGTATTAGTTGACAGTTTGCAAATTTTAGTACAAACAGTACTGTGACTAAGTCTTGTATAAGCTTAATTCGAAACATCCACTTTTTTTGTTACTATCATTTCTGAATGGAAAATTTATTGGATGAAGTAGATGGTAGATAAATTGCTTATAGATGTTTATAAATACAGCATTAGAGAGATTGAAATGGAACTGATCGATGATATCACAATTTTCAAGTCAATCATCTACTTCACAATTGCCACCTACAGTGATTTCTGAAAAAAATAATTCTTTCAAAATTATTCCTTCCAAATGGGACTAGGTATTTCATTAGCAATTAACATTCGTTCATTAAAATTAGCACATTGTACACGGCAATTTTCAGAAAGCAAATGCCACTGGCAAGCTTCGTTTTACCTCGCATTTCTATATGCTCGTTGTTCATATTTAGCAAATTGTAAGGTGGGAGTCAAAGTGAAACGCGGAGTGTTATTTAAAAGTCATCAGGTCCGACGCAGGTCGATTTCGCGTTAATTTCGTGTAATGGGAGAAAAATGGTGTCGTGTGGCGTCGCTTCTTGTGCAATACGGTATCACCCATTATACAAAATTGATTATGTCAGAACCTGTTATTTCAGATGATACAGGAATAGTGAGTGTCCTAGTGAGTGTTGCGCTCCTATCGCGTATTTATTACGCGTTTCATTGCCCATAGCGTTACACGGGAACGTGTGATCAACGCTTGACTTCGGTCAAAGTAATCACACGTTACCTTAGCGCTGGGAAGAATTGCAGAAAAAACTGTTAAATTGCCCGTTTCTTCTCTGATATATCACGGAAAACGGAATCTCACGGTGAATGTCATTGCGTGGCTGCCTTCTGAATGATTACAAAATAGACGTCACTCTGTGGCTCGACGCTGGATACATTTTCCCTCAAGGATCATCGACGAGCGTTAAACTGTTTAAATAACACGTGATCTTAAAGATTTCTGTATTTATCTACTAATATGTGAATATATATTAATTTTATTTAAATTATTACTGATAAATTTATGGGGTATATTAAACTAAATTAATTAATAATTCGATATAATTACGGCAATTTTTAATGTTCCATAAGTTTAACCAATGACAAATTAAAATTTAATGATCTTCTTCATTCTCCACTTTATTCTTCCAAACCCTCTGAGCCCTCGGTTCACATATTTTTTTACCATATGTACTCATTTCAGACGAGTTCGTTGCTTTCTGTGTTTCATATAAATCGAGGCATGTTTCTAAAATAACGAATGCTTCACATACATTTCTTCATCTTTGATTATAGCTTTTCATAGCCTTTTCAATGATTTCAACATCAGCCATTTCGTCACTTATAATCCATTACTTCTATGCTATAAAATTCGTCTGATCGTGCTCAAATTATACTGTCCGGTTAATCGAGCGTTTGATGAAGTGGAGATTCTACTGTGCTAGCCAAAAAATGACGATACTTTGACGGACATTGAGCTGCTCGCTACTAATATCCATACGAGCGATTCAGACGACGATTAGAACTGTTTTTAAAATAAGAAAAATTGAACATTACTGTGTAGTATGATTATTTAATGGACATTATATTAAAAGCAGAGGTAATTTGAGGATCTGTGGGGTGCCTTGACCGAGAAGAAACATGGTCTGTCTGAAGAATTGCGACATAGGCCAAACTCGTGATGCTCGTTGCCAGAATAAATTTACAGAAGTGTCGACGAGAAACAGCAGAATTATTACGGTTACGTCGTGCTGTTAAATAAACAACACGTCCTTGAATATTTTATATTCGATAGAGTTTCGTAGATTTTCATTGTACATTGTAGATTTTCAATTAAAATCTTTGAGTCAGACAGATTTATAAATTTTACATTAAAATTCTTTTTCGGAGAACATGATCTATTTATATTTTTAAACTTAAATTAAAAACAATTCTTAAAATATTAATCTTGCTCACCGCCGAAGAAAATAATTCATATAAATTTGAGAATTTCTTATTTTCAAATTAGATTTTAAAACTTTACTAATATTAATTTAATTCTTTATGAGGTAATTATGATTTAGTATATCGTATGATTCTACTAATAAAATCAGGATTCTCAATTTTTATCTCAATTTCACAAGTTACAAAACAACCAGTAATGAGTAACAAGAGTTAATTATTTCCTTTAGTACCAGACTAACCCTTAAAAGCACTTTGAAAGTATGACCAGCGATAGAACATCATTGAACGCGCTTTTCACTCCTTTTCGCGATAATTTTCCTGTGTGAATGTTGTACAGTGGATGTTCGTAACAATGCACGCAGGAACAATTATGTTATCGTATTCGATCACGACTATTGTACGCCTCATAATATTTCAGAAACTATTTCCGTCCCCTGCAATCCGTATTTCCTTCCATTTCCCTTCTGACGAGTGACGATTTTCTTTTACTTATATAAATGACTGAATTGAACATTCACCCCTAATAATTCCTACCACCTCTCCACCCAGGCCACGAGTTCTTGACCCAGTAACTCATTTTCGTATCCCCAAACTTCCGAGTCCGCTTTACTTTGGTCAAGTTGATCGACGTCTAGACAACAGTTTCCTCCTATTGCGAAATTGGCACGTGTCCTCGGTGTATTTTGTTTAATAACGCAATTGCATGATTTTTTAAACACACAAGGATTCTCCATTCTTATGGTCAATTAAATAGCGCTTCTTCTCCCCCTATTGTATGCAGCAATGCGTATACGTCTCTTCTTTCACGTCTGCAATGGAAAAAGCAACCGGCCTCCTCTCTTTCATTCTACCGTACACTCGCAATTTACGATCGTTATATCACCGTTCATTAAACATTTATGCGCCTTCAGAGGCGCTCGCACATCTCACGATTGTGTCAAGGAACTCACGATAATCGCCTACGCGCGTGCACTCCTCTTGCTCCAAAGCCTGTGTAACGGTTTCCCTCTTTGGAAATTGCTATCGATGCCTTTGTCGCTCTTACAATATCGATTTGAAATACGTCGAATGTCTGGCAGACATATTAATGCACGTTTATCGTGATGGATGCACAATGGTGGAATGTTGTAATGGATCTACTTACTTAGTAAACAATAGTTGTGTACAGAACACATACTCAAAATTGAAAATCAATGAAGTGAAATGCAACGATGAGTTATTGTTTAAAATTGGGCCACTGCGTAATGCTCGGTGTAATCTGTTTCTTCGTTTTGGTAAACTACGGAGGAAAAATATTGCAAAGTTTTTCGAAAAACTGATTTTTGCAAACAGCGGACTTTACACACACATATGTGAATTTCGAGTAGGGTTCAAGAAAAGTGTTCACGAATCCCTTTCGAATTTTATCGTTCAGTGTTTATAACGAACTCGAAGAGAAAAATATTCAATTTCTAATTAAGGGTAAAATTGGTAACCGCTAAATAAGTGTGATTATTCCTAGTGACCAATGAATGATATTTATTTAATTGAACAGAATTACGTATATTTGTTTATGAAAATTACTCTTGTAAGGCGAATAATATTAATTGTATTGGCAAATATTCTTCTTTGTGCTAAAAGGTTTATAAGTATTGGCAAAAAAGACAGAACACTTGTCATTTATTCAGCAGTAGCAAACAAAATTAATTTCTTCGCTTGTTGGTTCTATTCGAATATGAGTCGTCAATTTAGGACGAAGAAAGTGGACTTAATTAATCGATGGACAGTAGATATCTGTCACTTTTACTTCCGACATGAATGATCGACCACATTTCCATACTAGTTCTATTGTCCGATATGTGGATGCCAATTTCGAAAAGAGATATTTCATTTACTATCGATTTGGTCTTTTGTCCTTTCTAAGCAACAAACAGCATTGATTAAAATTAGTTTCTAGAACTCTTAACAAAAGACTCGCAAAAAGATCAGTAATTTATTATTTTGTGATATTTTTAATTCAACATCTTCCTGACAAATGACACAATATTGCGTCAAACTTAACATTGTCATCATTGATGAAACCTAAAAAAATTTGTCTTATAGCAACCGTCAATTATAAAAATTGTCAATTTTTCTATTAAAAAAATGAATTTATGTGAAATAAATAATTAACACCACAGACCTCTTAAAAGGTCTCAGAAATAAAATTCTAGGGACAGTGGAATTATCACAGAATATTTCACAAAATACCCCAACATAATATTTAATAAAATACCTAAAACGTAGACAAAAAAGTAAAGTTTATTATTAATTGACTTCTGTACTATTTAGATCGTACAAAGTTTCTCACGATACTTATATACGAAAATTTGGGGAGAAAGCTCTTAACATATTTATGCACAGCATCTAATGAAAAGTATTGAAAGAATAATGCCAGGAGGCTGACGCTCTCAAGATTGCAAAGTGGTCTTCAGCCACGGTGAGCACCAAAGGAATGGAAAGTCCTCGCTTTCACGTGTCATGACCTGCACGTGTTGTTCCTCAGGCAGGTGTAACGACATCCGAATGTTTAAAAAGATATCCAGAAACGTTTAATTTATGCGAATGAAACGGTCAATATTTGCAGTCAGTGTTTGCGTGCACTGAAACGTGGGGTTTACATATGGCGTTCCTCAGAACGGAAAGAAGAAAGTGCGCAGCCCACTTTTTGGGAGTCGTTGAGTGAAAATATTTCCGAAATTTCAGTATGAGAATTTTTAAATGAAAATTTGTTGCCTGTGAAACTTGGTGACTTCTCATTTTTTAAAACATTTTTCAGACTACCTATTTAAAAATATTCCTCTAGTAAAATACGAACAACAGTGTTTAGTAAGGTTACTTATTTAAGTACAAATGTGTGAATAAACACTGCAAACTTACTTTCATATTTTTAAAAAATTTTTTACTTGAGTGATCATAATATAAATGAGACACTAAATATTAAAGTACATCACGCACTATTGTTACATGTAAAATGTACTTTTAACATTTTGATTTTTTTCTTTGCATGTAATATACAAGAAAGTTGATTTATTATAATGATTATTATTATGATTATTATGAACGACAGTCCTCCTACATACACGAGTTTGACGCGTCAAGTTTCGTTTTGTACAAAGAATACTTATAATTCATTTGCAAACTCATAAGCAAACCCTAGACACTGTAGAAGTGTCCTGGTTAAAGATGAAGCTAGAGGAAAAGAAAGCCACGTCGGAGGTAAAAGTTTTTCCCGCCGCGTCAACTCGAATCGTCTCGCCTTCGAGGACAACTGGTTTCTTTTTCCTCCCCAGAAGGGCGTCCTGAAACTTTTTTCCAGGGGGAAAGCAACAATGGGGTGACGGTAAAGAAACATATAGCAATGAAAAAAACAACCCTGGTGATGACATCGACGAATTGGATTAGTAACCTTCTTGCTTTTTTTAAATCATTTTCGCTTAAAATCTTACTTTAAAATTTTCACACAAAATATTCACTTTTGTTAGTATAAACTTGATAAAGATCAGTTTTTAAAAATAAGCGATTTTTTTCTCAAAAGCCAGGGGAGTCAAATGCCCCTTTTGCCGCCTCCCCCTCCCCTCCCCCTTCGTACATCTATCCTTCCCCATAACAATAAGTGGGTACTTTGAGTCAGGCACGTATCCGTTCGAATGCAAATTTTCATGTGAGATTGATAGAAAATTTAGCAGCAGCGAGATTTTAACAAAGTTCGTGTGGAAATTAGAGCACTCCCCGCCTAAACACTCGTACTTAAATGCATCGATTTGGGGGCTGAAGGGAAAGCGGGATTCGCAGAGAGATGAACGCGAGCTATCGTTGAAGACTGGTCGTTTTGCGCGCGTCTAACGAGCGGCCAAGGAAGAATTATGTTGCAGGAGCGGCGTTGTTTCGTTTCGCAACAATTCTTGACATTTTCGTGGTGGCTGAAGATCGGCCTTTTGTGAGGTTGTCAGTCGGACTGCCTCGCGAGGAACACGTTGCGACAGCTGATTGTTCAGCCGCACTGTCATACGTTGCTTTAACGGTAATTTGATAGTTAAGGTCTCCCTCGCGTCGAAAGGGTTGCGCAATTTTGATTAGAGACCACTTAAGGTGCCTAGGACAAGCGTAGCTGACATGTGCGCAGCGAGAATCTTTAAGGGCATGTTCATACCGGACACTTCTGTGAGTCGTGAGTGGTACTTTAGATGTATTTATGTATTTGGTAACGATGGTGTTGTTTTGAAGAAGGTGGCTGAAGGTAGATGTGTGAATATGTATGGAATAACAATTTCATTGAAAAACAGAGAAGTGTTTCGTAGGAAGGGGCCCATAGAATCTGTGGAATGTATGTTGGGACTCTCAGATTCGATGGTGTATAAGTTGGGGTTCTTAGATTTGGTGGAGTATATTAAGTTGAGGCCCTTCGATTTAATGGGATAAAAATTGGGACTCTTAAATTTGGTGGAATATACGTGGGAGTCCTTAGATTTGGTGGAATATATTAAGTTGAGACCCTAGGATTTAATGGGATAAAAATTGGGACTCTCAAATTTGATGAAATGTACGTGGGAGTTCTTAGATTCGGTAGGCTATTAGTTGAGGCCCTTAGATTCAATGGGATAGAAATTGGGACTCTTAAATTTGATGGAATGTACGTGGGAGTCTTTAGATTGAGTGGACTATAAGTTGAGGCCCTCAGATTCGATAGAATATAGGTAAGTTAGGGCCTTTAGCTTCGATGGAATATAAGTTGAGGTGAAAAGTCACACGGAACACTTCTGTGATTAAATACTGACATTTTGGATGTAAGTACTCATCCAGCAGAGGCAAAGATCGTTCATAAAAAAATTTAAAAAAATATAAAATGTGTGATTATATTTGAAACTACATATTTTTAAAATAGGGAATAAGTATGTAATTGATAGTATAATTAAAGTTACCCTTTGAGAAAGATTTCTAACGAAAGAAATTGGAAAGAATAAATCTCACGAGATGTATCTCATTAGATATTATATTAAATATGGGAAGGAAATTATGATTAAATTGTTCCAGTTGTTAAGTCCTGGCGTTACCACATAAAAAATAAATCGACCGAAGTAATTCATAGTCTACTTCAGCTACAACTACTTCACACAACTTCATGCTTGGAAACATTACACTAATTATACTTCTGTATCCACAAATTAGGTTCGTGAATATTAATAACATGCCAAGTAAAAGATAATGTAATAAATACCACTTAGGTACATAATACTGTACAAGTCTCCAACTCAATTACTTAGGTATTATTCAATTATACGTATCATTACGTGATTGAGTTATTTCTGAATTATGATTGCATCATTGAATTATTATTTCAAAGAACTCGGTAGACACCCATTTCTAAGGAAAGAAATCCACTTTCGATGATTTCATCAAATCGACACGTGACTCGTGTTTCTCATTGTTACCCAGCTGGATGCAACTGCGTCACATGACTCTCCGTTGGATGATCGAACATTCCAGGAGTGCAAGCATGCAATCATTAGGATGTAAGATGATTGTGGTCGTATCCGAACATCATTACGTTGCACCATTGCGGCAAAGGTGATTCAGTCCCACGGTCTACGTATACGTACCTCTCGGGTGGTTAAATACCGTGGAAATGCGACCATTTCGAAATTTTCTGACTATCTATGACTACAAATTTTATATACTTTTTACATTATTTACTTTGTTTCCCCGTTTACTGCAAGATATTTCGAAATAGACGGCACAGCCAATAGAATACAATTGTTATTGTAGAATCATTTATTTTGAAAAAAATTAATCGAGCAGTTACTTTATTCCTTTAATAGAATGGGTTATTCGGTCCCTATGAATTAAAGGCAACGATGATTCATTTTCATTGGCATATTTATTCCAGTAGATTTTTTTATGTAATTAATATCCAGTTCTGTTCGATGCCCAAATTTTTTTAAAGCCTTCAAGTAATGTAAAATTATTCTTTATTGTCTACAAGAATGATGGGAATTTATTCCTCTCACACAATGTACTAGCTCCATCGAGAATAGTATCTTTATAGAACTATCATGTTCTCAGAATTTGTTTAACGTATTTCACAATGATTCTGCCCGGAAAATTTTAATAGACTCGTAGATGCTCGTTAGGTGGTCGAAGAATGGATTTTGAAAGAATACTGGGTTTCGTTAAATATTAATAATTCGCGATTAATTATAATACGAGATCATTATATTCCTTGCATTGTAAGAAGCAGAATAAAAAGAAAATACAAATACGCATTAAGGAATTCCCGAATCACTAAACTGAATACATAATTTCATAATAATTTATCTTGGGAACATGGGATTATCTTTTCAACCTAGTGGTGGCATATTAGATTCCAGAGGATTCTCAAGAATAATTCTGTACAAATTCTTATATTAACTAATTAGTGTCATATTAATACTCGTTTTTATATATTTAATAATACCAACTCTGTGTGTACATTTTTCTCGAAATTCTTGTGGCAATAATGTGAAAAATGACACTCAATTGTGCGCAAGTTGCGATTAGCCTCTTCGATTGGAGAAGAAGCGAAGAATTCAGTGTAAGCAGGAGAAAGTGCATTGTCTATCGTCAACCCAATTTTTTATTCAAACTAAAAGCAGTAATATCGCTCTGCAATGTTTAGGAACGTTCGTCGTTTCGAGCGTTGCCTCTAGTGATGGGACTGATACCGTATCGATACATATCGATACTCTTCTACAAATTTCAATCTGGTATTGATACATATCAAAGTCAAAGGCATCAAAAGGAATCGATGCTTCTTTGATACTTACATATCAAAATGTATCGATACCTGTTTGATACCTACACAAAAATATCGATACCTACTTGATACCTATACGAGAATATCGATACCTGCAATATCTTTACCTCACGCTGAAGTGTAAATATTAAATGTTTACCAAATGACTGACAAGTATCGATAATTTCGTAAGTATCAAATAAGTATCGATAATATCGTAAAGTATCAAACCCGTTTTGATTCGGTATAGTATTGATATG
Organism: Andrena bucephala; assembly: GCA_947577245.1. Lineage (NCBI taxonomy): Eukaryota > Metazoa > Arthropoda > Insecta > Hymenoptera > Andrenidae > Andrena > Andrena bucephala. Next base: position 92,381,899 of record OX387715.1, on the reverse strand, counting down.
GTATCGGTTGAAGAAGAATTGGTATCGATGATTGATACCAAGTACATAACATTTCGATGCGTATCGATATTTCCTATTAAGTACTTTGGTATCGAATTGATTGAATATCATCAATAGTATTGGTATCAGTCCCATCACTAGTTGCCTCAAGTATAAGTTTACTAAGACTACTAAGAAATTCGAAGGAATTTTAAACAAGAAATTTAATGTCATTAAGTTACAAATCATCGTTCGTTCTCTGTTAAGGATGCGAAAAAAATTCTTTCCCGTGTACTATCAGAGGATCCATTATCCGATGTCGTTTAAGAAACAAATTGACGTTCCCAATACGTTGACGACTCTTTGTAATGGATGAGGCGAAACACTGTGCACTCAGTATTACGCAACAGGAAAGTGTCGTGCCAGACTCAAATTGGTTCTTTTTCTTAACCACTTGCGCTGGAAATGGCGGTCCATACAGTATCACTGACTGTTGACAAAGCATGGCCAACATATTTAAATGGAACATTAACAGCGTAACTCCTCAACTCCATGAAACAAAAAAATAGAAACAATTGGTAGTTTAGCACTAATTACATACTGAGGATAAAATTAAAAAATGTTGAGAAAGTGGAGTGACCAGTTTGCCTATTGTGAGGCAAAACTGATTAAACAAATATCCCCTATATATTTAACTAAATTAATTAAAATGAATGAATTCCTTCGTGTCAGAGGCGCACCCAGAAGGGAGAGGGCAAGGGGACTTGGCACCCCTCAAAGAAGAGGGTTTGTAAAAAGAAAAGAAAACTGGATGTTATTCTTTAAATAAATTTGTATAATCACCTAATGAATTTTATTGAATTTGCATTAAATGAAATTGCATTAAATAAATTTTTCTTAAATTTATTTTTATCCGTTCAACTCGTCTCCCCCCAAGAATAAATTCTGAGTGCGCCACTGCTTCGTATTGCATATTTTAGCTAGAAGTTTGTAAATAACCATTTATGGGCCTACATTTAGATTTTTTCTCCATTTTTTACTCATCGAACCTACCGACCCAGTTTCGCATGAGAAATCCTAGAGACTTGAAGTAGTAATAATTTTCGAAAAAGGCGTAGTGTTCACTGTTGCCGATAGTGATCCACGCAGTTCTAAGGATCGTGGGACGTGGTTTCAAATTGACATAGACAAGTTTCACCAATTATGGCGCGCAAGAAGCCAGCACGTGCACGGCGTGTCTCTCCATCCCGAGTGGTTCATTTCGTACCTTTGCGTATCCTCGTTAATTATCGCGGAGCGATTGCGAGATCCGTGCCGGGAGATATCTTTTGCATCCAACTCATGGGAAAGTGCATCGAACGCGAACGATGGGACACTGGTTTTGCATTCGCCGTCGCCTGGGCGACCTGTTAACGAGGAGACAACGGGGTATATCTGGTGGAACAGATTTAGCGATGTCGTAAACACAGCTGGCAGCGAAAGTGATCGCATACTTGAGTGTCCAGATTGGAGCCCACGGTGTGCGGAGCCTGCGGGCGTTCAGCCAGTATGCTTAACGAGTAGGGTTTAAGTAATTCCGCACACGGCGTACGTTCTTTGCTTGAATCTCAGAAACTCGAAAGATTTGCCGCTCTCAGGGCCTGAGGCTTGCCTCCGGGGGTATTTTAAACACCAGGAGCATGTCCTCAAGACGGGAACTAACGATCCCAGGTTCCCGAGCTGGCTCACCAGTTTTAACTAAGCTTATACTTTCTAATTGTCAGATTCAGCCGATTACCGTGCACCGTGTGCGGAAATGCACCTGTTGTATTCGTTGACCATACCCCCTGAACGCCTATGGGCGTATTCCGCACAGATTGCACGTACTGATCAAATACTGCCTGGAATTGGGGTTAGATAATGAATAGTATCTAACTGTCTGCCTCATAGAAGCCTGTAAGGGTGACTCCCTCGCTCAGCTTTCTCCGAAGAACCTCAACTCTGATTCGAATCACGCTAATCCTATTGCAAGATAAATTTATAATAGGCGGATTAGAAATAAATTTCTGAATTCATCCTGGTGACCTAATCCCAGTCAGTGACGGCACTTGACGGTCTGATTCACCACTCCGGCGTATTCCTTACACCGATTGTTCCAGCAGCTATGCACTCGTCAGAAGTGAATAGCCAGGTGCGTGCTTGCACAAGAGGCCGAGTAGCTCGTGCCACGCGCCCCCCTTTTAAAAATACACGATCGTCAGAGATTGCGCGAGAGTCTTCTTAGCGCGTATCAGCTTTAACCTCGATTTCTTTCAGCCACCTGGAGAACGTGCCAGCGCATACAAATGTCCCGCGGTCGCGGAAGCGCGGAGGAGTCGTTTGGGCCGAACGTTTCGCGGATTTCAGAGCATCGATTTCAGAACCGACACGCACGGAAGCTCGGGACGCCTCGATGTTGATGGCCGCATAGTGGCTGACGAGAGAAAGTCTCAAAGGTGAACGACAGAGAAAATACCACGATTTGGGAAGTGGCCATTTTATTTGAACCTGTGTTGCAAAGAGCTGGGCTAGGTTGGGCTGCCCTAGAATGCACGTCGAAATTGGAGAATGGAAAGTCTACTTACGGTTCGAACACTTTTGCGGTATGGGCAGGGAGAGGAATCTTCCTGGTCTATTGCTCGGCGGCCGAACTTCGTTTATTTGCTGGGCGCTCGCGAACGCCGCGAGTAGTATCACGGCCAGTGGCACCAAGATCATCTGAAAAGCAAATAGATTTTTAGGGTACCTCGAGAAGATTACCTTTAAAACCAATAGCAGTTTATTTTTCGTTGGGAATTGGAATTGATTGTCAAACTTTGCTGCGTTTCAAGATATTTGTAGTTCGGCAGTCTCTAAATTTATACAGGCATACAAGCTGTCTTCATGTTCGAATATTGGAGCAGTTTTAATATTCAAAGATTGGAGCAGATCTAATATTTAAATATTCGGGTATTTGAATATCCAGTATATACTCCATATTTGTATACCTGGTCGTTCGCAATATTCGAATACTTATGACGCAGACTATATTTAACATTTTATAATTCATTTAACATCGAATTGAGTACTCCTTTAATAATCGTGTTCTTTAAATGTTCTTGATAATTGAAAAAAGCTACGGCATGTCAGAATATAAAACACAGTAGATTTAGTTTTGCAATTGCGTTTGAAGCAGAAATCTTACTCTTTTGAATTTTGTATTATCTTTCATGCAAATTCGAATCGATTTCAGCACGAAAGTCCTACGTGACACTTTTTTATGAATGCGAAGCGGATCCATCGCATGACGTTCAGGGTTGAAATGAACGTTCCCCAAATTTGAATATTGATGAATCGCAGAACGATTATGTGTTGATTTTAATTTTAAAGTAACGTGTCGCAGGAATGTGAAATTTTTGTTACGTCGCGGTCAAAAGCTGGTGAGAGTTTTATTGGTTAAAAGATAAGAACAAGAAGAGAAGGACATGACAGGAAGATAAGGTCGTGACTCTGTGTATTCGTTTAAATAGTTTCCTTAAGTCAACGCGAGTTTCTCTCAGCGAGTGTCAATATAACGATGCTGCGTGGTACTTTTTATGGTCAGAGAAATGCATAGCCTGTCTTACTCGCGAATTCTCACATTGATGAGATCACCTAACCGAGCTCGATTTTTCTGTCGCTTAACTAATGATTTAATAGTGCCTCGTATGGCGTAAGGCTGATTTTCAAACCAACACGCGTGACTTCCTGGTGTCTCTGATTAAAAATAAGACAATGCACGAAATAGAAGTCTTGGTGTGTAACGCAAGTAAAAGGCTAAAATTTGAAGAAATAAATTAGGAATGGATTAGTGTATTGTGGAAGTGATTTTTATTTCAGCATGCAAATTTTAAGCATAGTGGGGAAAATGTATGGGTTAGTTTCAATAGAGTACATTGAGTCCATTGTACCATGCCCTTTTTTAGTAAATTGATATACAAAAATGATAGATTTATAATGAAAATGAAGGGTAATAAGGGTAATGTTAGGAGAAAATAATCTTTTTTATTTATATTTCTACTCAATTTTTTCTGTCATACAACATTAAATTAATTCAAATAAAAATGACTTGTTCATTTTTATAAACAAAATGTCTCTTCCGCCTCGTAACTCTCAGTCACTCGAATTCTTGTATTTATTTCTATCCAAAAAAGTAATCAATTTCTATCGAAACGGTACTTTTTACATAAACATTTTAAGCGATTTGAGTTTCATCCTAACAGGGGAAAAATATAAACGCTTTTATTTACTAGACACATTTTATGGCTTGCAATTTGTATTTTGACCAAATCCACACTTTTCCTATTTTTCTTTATTCTTAAATATGCACTGTTTTAGCTGAGTGAACATATCCAAAATATCAATCGCGAGCTACAGGAGCGTCTTAAACAAAGACCCTAATATTCCTGGAGCAATCAGTTCTTTAACTTTTTCTAAGAAAAGGTTCTTCAACTTTTTCTTAGGAACTCTTCTACATCAGACACTTTTGTGCCTCGCGATTGATACGTTCCATCCATCCCCTCCTATCTTTTCAAAACCATTGCTATATTTTTCAATGGAATACATCCAAAATACCAGAGAGCCACAAAAACGTCCCGCGTGAAAAGTTCCTAACGCCCCGTTTGGAAAGAAACCTACTCCGAAGAAGCCTAGCATTATTCGCCTTTGAGCTTGCCGTACAAGAGCGAGAAGCACTTGCTCATCGCGAAACTCAGTTCTTGTCACGTACGTATCCGCGCACACTCTCTAAAGCTCGCCGTTTAGCACGCTGCGATCGACATTCCGCTGGCGAATCTCTGGATTCGCGAAGTCGAAGGGAAATGGAAGCGAACGCGCACTGCATTTCTCATTCTCAACACTCACCTTGCGTCACTTCTCCTTTTCCCTCGTTTCGTTCCACTGTCTGTTCTCTCCCTCTCTCTCTCTCTTAATAAACGCGAATCGAACGAAGTGTCGGACGGTTAAAGAAACGTGGTCACTGATAGGATATGAAGAGACAGGCACCTTCGCCGTCGATTATATAGAAATGGTCCCCACCAGGCCGTAGACTCATCCCACTCTGAGTTACAAGGACTCATCCGAGACTCCTCTTCGCTTGACCTTACTCATAATTAGTCTAACAATTGGGGGGTTAGAAATCTTATTTTTCACGCATCTCCTGAACGCGACTCGGCGTTTATTCGCGGTGAACAATGAGACGAATTCAGGGACGTCTTTTCGCCGCATCGACTTCGATCATTCATCGTTTAATTCGATTCCATTCGCGGTTTATGAGATGAGCTGGAAGTTAGGGATGATATGATAAATTTGTACCAGTTAGAGTTTGTTTTGTATGACTTTCACAGTGAAGATATTTGAAATGCAAATTTTACGCAGTATTTTTATCGACGCGTTTGTCAGCTTTTCTAACGTTCGTTTTGTGAAAAGGTTTAATGCTCGGATTGTTCAGTAGGGATTCTTTCTGTTTCTGTTTGTTAAAAGAATGGAATAGACGATCTCTGAATTCTTGTATTATAATCAGTACTAATCTAGTATTGTAATTGGAAATGGTAATATATTTTTTATTAACTTCTCAAATACAGCTGGTGCACTAAAAGAAAAGTTTAACTATGTGAATATAATGCATGAAATTAGATATGAAAATTGATCATTTTTTTAATTATTTTTTGCTGAATACTTCTTACATTTTTTTAATTAGAATATCATATGAGTCTATTCATGTCTAATTACTTATGTACGTAATCTCGTTAATATTTATTTTTGATATTTTTGTATAGAACTGTAAATTGATCCATTTCTCAAATTGTACATTTCTCAAGATACAGTTATTTACTTACACGCTGAACTTGAAATTATTACCATTACAAAGGTAAAAGTTTGAATCTTGAAATTCTACAAAATGCATGATCGAGCAAAGTTGATAATGGAACCCTTCAAACTACTTAGACTTGTAGGAGTAGTAAACTTGTTTTTGCATTATGATCACATGCTTCAGACATGTTTTTCTAAGAAACCTTATGAACAACAATTATAGAAATTGGAATTTGGTGACTACACATCTTCGAGAGAATCCTCACCGCGTGATACTATTAGTTGTCCTTGACGGTTGCCTAAAGAAGAATTCTCTGTCTTTTATTACTCTGTTTAGCGTGCCTTTAAGGCTCTCATTCATATATTTATAAAGTAAACATATGTCTCTAAGAGCATTATTCGAAACATTATTCGAATACATCAAATCATGAATATCATTCATGAATATTAATCAGTCCTTACAGGAGATTGAGCAATTAAGGAAAAAATCGTTGTCTTTATTTGATTGCATTTTATTCTCTGAAAAGAAAAAGTACTGCGCAGTCACTACTTCAGAAACAAATTATATTCATTTGCAATAAACATAAATTCTTTTCCGTATGCAATTAAAATTTTTACTTTGTTAGTCTTTCAATGATATTTTCCATATTATATTGTAAAACGATTTGATTTTGAAAATTTGTTCACCTTGGTAGTATTACAAATATTAACTGCATTTCAAAATATAATCCTTTGCATTTGTATTTGTAATGAATGTATCAAGTATGAAGAATTTTTCTTTTCCATTTCGTTCCTTTAATTTTAATCTTTACTGTGGTAATTGTGGAGTATTAAACCCTGTTACATATTATGTGCAGTGAAACGTAGCATTATGAGATAATGCATAGTGGAATATGTTCATATAAAAGAGTAGTTGCTGCAAGAAATATATTTAAAAAGTGGTGTTGCAAGTACATACTGTGAGTCTACGCTTGCGCTTTTATAGTTCCCTGGTTATTTGTTAGAGAAGAGTCGATAATTAACAGTTGACCTAGAAGAAAAGTATTTCCTCTGCATTCCACTGCATTTATTCCCAAACATATTTTCACACAAATTAAAGAAGTAAAAAGAAAGCTGCACAAAACTTCTACCGGACTTTAACCATTTATAATTTTACAAGTATTCTGACTTCAGCTTTTACTTCATATTAAACATCAAAAAGATAAAAATAAATACTGCTTCACGGAATAAACGATCAATGTTATGTAATAATTAAAGTGCCACATAAAAATTACTTTAATGCCATATGCACTTAACAATTTTCTTTCATGGTAATACAATTATTACGTTGCCTTAGAAGCTTGTAATTATAACTCATAATGTGATAATTTTCCCAAGGAAGCATTTCAAAATTAATTTCCAATGTAATAATAATTAATTCAAACACTTCAGTGTGCGTCAATACTAATATAAACACGTAATCCTGTGCGTGGTTCGAGCTGTTGCGCAACATCGCATCAGATTACATTTCCATTTCAATCGGTACACATTTTTTAGTACAAGCGAAGCTTATTAAATTAACCGTGAAAGGTGCTCGAGGCGTTGTCTTTAAATTTCCATCGCGATTTGAGTTATTATTACATCGAAGTGCATAAAACGAAGTTTCTTAACCGTTTTAAAAAATGGTCCTTACCGAATTCTTACAAAATCAAGAAATTTATATCAAAGGAAGACTTCCAGATGAAAATGCAATATATATTTCCTTCCAAAAACTTTTAATACATTTGAAACTATAGAGCACACAAAATATTTCTCTTCGATCCTCAGTGATTAGTACATTCAAGTATTAAATTGTTAAGAAAGTTTCTATTATGCATCGTCAACAGATATTTGTAAAGCGAAAAAACACGGTTACAAATTTTATGGATACCAAGTGATTGTTATTATGTAAGGTTGCGAACCGAACGCCCATAATTCCGTGACAACACGAGGAAAATAAAATGGAATCGCGTTTGGTCCCGGAGCATCCGAATTTCAGAAAGGAGCATCGTTGACGTCCAGCTCGATGCTTCTTCGTGGGTGACCTTGAGGATGCACCTCGTCGTTAACTTTCACCGTAGTAATCGAAGATACCGAGAGGAACAGGATCGTAGTCAATGTCAGCTGCGATGCTGCTCCTAGTTCGGTCCAGTTGCCATTTTCTATATTTCATGGGCGGTGAGTAAATGTTTCAATCAAGTCGCCCCTATTCACCTAAAAAATCCTTGTATCCTTTTTTCTTAAGGGGAGGTTCCGGTCTAAAAATCGCATTTTTTTTATTTCATTTTTCTAATGTTCAGTCTTTTAGGAATTTGTGTTTAAAAGGACTTTTTGAAATTCGTAAAATTCCCGGAATTCTAGATATTTGAGTAGCGACAAATACATGGGTAACACCCGGCCACTCGACACTCACGTTTAACTTCAAAAGCGTTTTTTTCGAAACAGTGTTCTCAAAATAGGTGGAACCTGTATCTCCAAAAGTTATTATCCGATTCGGCTGAAACTTTCTTTATTTTGAAGAATATATTTCTGGCTCGTGGTTAGACCAGTAAAATTAAAAAAAAATATTTGTAATTTTTAAAAGCGTTGAATGGGCGAACAATTTAGGGAAAAAAGTGATTTCAAACTTTAAGTGTCATTATTTTCTCAAAAAATGTCATTTTGTAATTTTTTTCTGGTCTAGTCCACGAGCGAGTTTCATGCCCTTTAATAATCTGGCATTGGTTTTTACTTCAGACCAATGGTTTAAGTGCTACAGGTTCCACCGTCTTGGATGAATTTTTTGATGCCTCCACTTTAACGACTCCCAAGTTCCGTCAGCAATGATTAATTATAAAACAAAAAATTTATTTCTATAGTTTAAGACATCCTTAATTCAATGCAAAAAGTCCCATTAAATTATATGTAGTAGTTTTCCTTTGATTAATTCCTAAAGATAACTTAAGCAGTTGTCCACTTTGACCCAGCTTCCATTTTCTATCTTTGGCCCAACTTACATTTTCTTTGTAGATAACCAGCAAATGTTTGAATAAAATTGTTCGCTTTCAATTTTGTGATATTCTTCTTTCTTTGCTCAGTTACATTGTGAGTCGCAAACAATTCTGACAATAAATCTAAACAGCGATTCTTGTAGATCGTTTATTGAGATTTATTAATCTGGAAGTGAGTAGGTACTCCTCATTTAGAATGTTTCGATATTGATGTTCAATTTTAACAGTATAGATGAGGTTTGTAGGATTTAAAGAGGGAAACGGGGACAATGGAGTATGTAGGACACTCTATCAGAAAATAGTTTATAACACTGAAAATGCTGTTTCATAGTTCGTAAATTAAAAAGATTTTGCTAGGTGTTCAGTTTTTACTAGATATTTATAATGTTTTGCATCAGTGATACTTTATTGAATCCTTAGAAATATTATCATTCTAGAGTGCAGGTAATAAATATTGCGGATAGAAAAGAAGTTTCGCTGCGAAGTTCTGTTAAAACGTAGAAAGCAGCATTAAAGGAAGCATTGTTGTAGTTTTATTACAAGTAGGCAATAGAAGGTACAGTAAAAAGTAGGTCGTTGGTTCATCGACTCTTCGGGAGCGACTCGATTCGAGGGATCAACAAGAAATACCTTCTTGAGCTATCATTTTAGGTCTGGTCGGAAGTTTGTTGAACCTAAAGCGATGAGGTAATAAAAAAAATACAATCACACGTGGCTCATCTATGGGAATGTTAATGCTTTACCTTGGGCCCATCGAAGGTGGCCGCCAAGGTAACAAATCGCCAGGATTCGATTCTACATACATACACATATAACAATTTTAATAGACATCCGACTATTTCCATAAAATGTGTGTTAAATGAAAGTTACGAGAGAATCCACGACAGTTGTGCAAAAAATATTAATCACGAATACACTTCCACCACAAATTGATTAAACTCCAAATTCTCGTACAAAAAATTTATCGATTTATAGCTCAATTTTATAATATATAACTTTTACCGAGGATGACTAATAATTAAGAGTTATCGAATCATTACCGCTACCATTTGGTAAATTTATTTAAATAAAAAAAAGGTTACAAAAATTTCATCACATCATTAATGTATCATTTTTTTCACACCTTAAGACCTCCAGGGCTCACCACATTAATCTTCAGTGAAATTTCCTTAAAAAAATATTTCTACATCCCTAGATTCTATATTAAACTAAACCCAAGAATAAAATTTGCCTAAACTGCAAAAAATTCAACACAATCCATTGTTTTTGTCAGCTTTTAATGTCCCACAAAGTGCCTGGGCTCCAGTATGGTGCTCCACGACCAGCCATGCAATAAGGGTCGGCGAAAATAATTAATTAGCGGGACGATCCTTGAATTTTGTCGGACCCAACGGACGCCACTCGCCATCGGGAATGATAAACGAGCGAATCGGTGTAAAAGTTGGCAAACATCTTTACGGGTTCGTCTCAATCGGCGTGGAGAAAGGCTTAAGGTCGCAGAATTGCGAAATTCCAGAAAGCATTTGTTTTCGACCCTCGTGCCGTTAAATGTCGCGGTACTTCATTCAGATTAAGTACGCCCAGTCGGCAGGTACCTTTTATGCATCCTTGCATCGACGAAATCTCTGCCTTTTAAACGGGCAATCGCGATGTGTGCCATCTTAAATAATTTCGGTTGCATTCTCGCCCCATGCGTAATAATTTGGTAGTGATAAATTGTGGTTAATTTTTCACTGGACGCTCGTTGAGAATACTTTCTTGGCTTGTTATTTAATTTGATAGTGTATAATTATCGTCCAAGGAAATTTAGTGCGATTGTTTCGAGTGATGTGTTGACTTCTGTTTATTGAGGAATATTGAAGGAGCAATTTGATCCGAATCTTACTTTTTGGGAAATAAGCTTTATGAAAAAAATTCTCATTCTTCGTTTTTAGATTTATCGAAGTATAGTTATGCTTGCAAATACGGGGAACTGTGCACTGTGGGCCTTTTTGTTTAAATGCACCTAAGGAAGTCGTGCAACTGTGTATTTGAATAATGCAAAGTAGTTCCTTACGAAATACTATGAGACTCCATGTGAGTCCATTTTTATTATGAAAGGGAGATTGTATAATTAACATACGAATCAGATAAATTTTTATCGCAGGCGGAATTATCTCAGAGATTTTCCTCCCAGACTTAACAAATAACGGGATGCACACAACAAGCGAAAGTAATAACACAGTTCTATAAACCACTTATTACTTATCCTCGAGAAAGTTCCATTGACTTTCGAGACATTCACTGGTAAGATTAAATTGTTTATCCTCTTAGCATATTTCTGTTGTAAAACGACCGTAGCAACACGAAATTACATCAAAAGCGTTCCATCACTAAACCAGATAACAAAATATAATTACTAATCAAAGTTAAGGAAACTTTATGAACTTTGCCGACCAAAAAACACTCTTCTGGTTTCTTCATTTACTTATGAACGCTTTCGAAACTTAGGAAATCATGGAGAAAGAAATTTTCGACGCGAATCTTATTTCATCAATGAAGGAGCACAGTTCTTACAAATATGTGTAAGAGAAATTCAGTTAATTGTAACTCGGTTCATTAGCTTCACGATGCTGCATTAATTCGACGGCGACACTTAACTTTATCGCATTTAAATATGCATGATTACCGAAAATGCACCGTTCCCGGCGAGTGTAAACTATAAATTATATTGATATGGAGAAATACTGAAGCACACGCTTACATAGCTTTTCAATATTGCATCGTGGTTTTCGTTCAAGCTATTGCGCAATTATTCGTATTGCGAGACCGAGTTTCCTCTACAGCACTCATGACAAATCAGACTTTTCGCGTGCTGAAATTAAATTAGGAAAATTTGGAAATACGCGAATAAAGTTTCATAAACCAGTTACGAATGAAAGAAGAAACTTTAATAAACCTTTCCACTTGGCTTCACACCATGGGGTTTCTCTGTTCCCAACACTGTGAAACAAAACCAATGAAAATTTTTAGAAACTGTTTCCAAAGCTGAATATTTGAATCAAGAGTGAATTATTCAAAATATAAAAGGCATGTTTTTCTTTAGGAACTTACCAAGTTAAGAGATTAAAGTGTTTCTTCAGTGTTTGTTGTCTTTGAAAAAGGATAATTTTTTTAGTGCTTCGACTGTGTTGCGCACGTGGGAACGGGGCTTAACACCGATGTCATTTTCCTCGGATTTTTTGGCGAAATATGTAATAGAATTGCGTATGTAAAACAATAAACATTGTCTCAGGACAATGGTGTGAATAACTATGCATCTCGATAGCGTGATTCCGTCTCAGCACGGTAATTACGAAAGTGGCCGCTACAATTGTACGTTTCCTCTTTACGGAGAACCCTAAATCGCCTCGTTTTCCTCAAGCTTGCGATGATAAGGCTCTAAAACTTTTATCGTACACTCTGTTGCGCCTGACACTGAACAACTTACATTTTTACATAGCCCTACCCCCCAAGAGGAATGAAAAGGGGAATGACAGGACGTGAAGAATTCTTTCTCATTTTTATCGTCCACGGTGCGGACTTTCTCTGCCTAGAAAACTGACTATATTGTTTTCTCCAAGCCTGTAAAATCGCTGCTATAGACGAAGCGAATGAAAAATACGTCTACTTCTAAATAACTATGCACAACTATTTTCTGAATTAATGCAGGTATAAAAAAGTTACTCAAAAATTGATTTAAAAGTTCTTTTCTTTTGCTTTGTTCATTTCTCCCTGTTTTTACTTGTCTTTGGTTTTGTTTCCTTTTTTCTCTTTTTTTGTTGTCTCTACTATATTGTACTTTCTATTGTTCTCTTATCCTTAAATGGTATTGCACCGTATATGTCAAATAAATAAATAAATAAATAAATAAAAAAGGGGAAATATAACAAAACCTTGATCATGACGTTCCAAAATATTTTTGAAAAGCGCAGTACCCTTTTCTCTTACTTTTCGACCATCATATATCAAATGATAATTTAACTTTGGCAGGGACTTGAGTTCACCTATACCTTTAACAGAACGCGAAGGAATGAAAAACACTTTCCTATATTTTGCAAAAAACTGGAACAACCTTCAGTGAAATGAAAACGCAAGTGAGTCAAAAAAGACCCAGGGTCTATAGTACGTAGAGATAAATGAGAACATGATTGGGTCAAGAAAGCCCCGGCGAATGTATTAGGAGTAAGGGATTGAAAACACGACTGGGTCCAAGGGGACCCAGCGACGATAGTAGCTATAACAGCAGTGGCGCATTTAATTCATCTCCAAAAAAAAATTATGATTAGCTATAGGTATCCAAACGCTACATTTTTTTCGTACTATTACACTTGTCCCGTTTTTAGTAAACTACCTCTTCATTCCCCCCCCCCCCTCCCCCCACCACAAATGGGCCCCTCAGAACGTTTGCCGCCTGGGCCTTTTTTCTTAAATCCACCACTGCGTAACAGCACTACAATAAAAAACAAAACGTATCAGTTTGCATGTTTCCAATCGCGTCGGGTCTTATTAGGCTCCTTCCCGTTTCCATTCTCCAATTAGCTGCGAGGCGCTTTTCTCACGGAAATGGGATTCCGCAATATGTACCTACCTTTAGCAGATGGAAACGCGCGCGCGAACGATGCTAGATGCACGAAACTTTCCAAACGCTTGCACTTTTTCGGCACGCATGCGCGGCGGTTGCCGGCTCCGCGGAGGTCGCCGTATAAATTAATCGAAAGAATGAACGTGTAAATACACTATTCTGCAAGGTCGTTGATCCCCACGAGATCGCTCACGATCGATCGGTATCGTGATCCTTCAGTCATCTCGCCTGCACGTAGTACAAGTTGCAAAACAGCGCCGAACGCTGTTTTGCAAGTCCGTCTATCGTCGCGGTTTCGTAAGAGCCTGTGCAGCGCGCGCCGCCATAAATCGAGGATGCACGTATTCCAGGATATCCCACTTTTACGAATCCATCGCGCTACAGACACCGCGTCTACTGCACAGTCTACTGCACACTGTAAAGGATTCTTTATGCGGAGGATATGCGGAGGATTGTCGAGCCTTTGCTTTTTGCTGATAATAAAATAGGCGACAGATTTTGAAATATGAAGGGAGCTTTTATTATTAAATGTGTGTAAAGGCGGAACCACGCATTCGGCCAGCAATTACACGTGTGGATTTATCGACGTATGCAAATGTTTGCGCGGGCTTCTGTACGAATGTTCGCAGCTCCCGATCATGAGTACATACATCCTTGGACTAGAAACGCCAGGGTGAATTTAGACAATTTTTTTTCATTGGAAATATATTTTAATTTGGCAATCTTTATAGGCATATTAAAATACATAATTTAATGTAACAATTGTGTAGATTCAATTCGGAAACTAAGAAGATTGAATATGTAACAGCAATTTCCTTTGGGCAGTTTTTTTCAAAACAGCTTCCGCTGCAACCGATATATCTCCGATAGTTTTTATCCATAACACAAAAGTCTCTTAAAAAAGTTAAACCACATAAAAGAATCCAGTTTCTGTCGTAACCAATTTTAAAAATATCAAATGTGTCATTTTGCAGTAAAAATGTCATTTTTTAATTTATAAAAAATGAACTATGACATTTCACAAAAACCTATGACAAAAAGTAAATAATTCTATCAGAAACAGCTGCTCCAAATTTCAACTGAATCAGTCCAATGGATCCAGAGAAATCTTGGTTACCGTTTTTTAAAATACCATGTAGAGTATAATTTATTGATACAGTTTTCATCGCAGTAGCAACGTTATTGGAGAACACGTCGATAACCACTTTCGTATTAAAATACACTATATTGTTAACACATGTTGAATTATTATGATCAGAAGTGTGGATAGTTATAGACGAAGTTTCAGTGAGGGAATGATATATCCTGCGCAGGTAATGGAATATTTGAATAGTGGAGCATTCGAGTGATGGAGGTTCCACTGTATTCGTATTTCGATTTCGAGAAATAGGTCAGAGGTTGGCGCGACTATCGTCCCTGAGTTCTCTATATCAGGGCAGAAGATGCTTTCGCAGGCAAGGACAGCTGAAACAATTACGAAAACCACATCTCCATGTAACCGTTGGGTCTTGATGATGATCACTGCGAAAAAAATGTAGACCAACCCGAGATACATCACGACTATAAATAGTAAACGCACATAATCTGTGCGCAAAATGGGCAAAACACGAACTAATGTCTCGTTGGTAGAAACCTCACCTTTCTCTTTCACGAGATTCATGTAAATGTTATTTTACTCGCATATTATGAAACTTTTTAAATTTTGGAGCGTGTAATTGCTTGTGGGGCAACGTAAAACATTTCCATGTGCAGGGTTCGCAATGAAGTTTTAAAATTCAGATGACAATCATATTTGAGAAGACAAGTAGGTACTCTTCCTTACTTTATGGGTGTCGCTGTTTGTTTTAACGAATATTAAAATTCAATTATTATAAGATCCTTCAGAAATATATTTTTTAAGAGAGGAAGTATAAAAAATGTTTAACCGTTTCCCAGAAAAAGGAAGAAGTAACACGAGGTTAACGATGGTCATTTAAATGATGGTCCTATTTGACGCGCCTCATCTTCGACCTTGTTGCTCGAGGGACAGGAAAAAGGTCTCTGTTAACTCGTCTTCAAGGACTCGTAATTTTGTCAGGCTAATGAAGACAGCCGATTTACCGAAAAATTCTCCTTAATTATAATAGCACTGGCCACTGGGACAGGTGGACCCAAAATTAAGCTACGCACCCATGACGCATGAATTTATATTAAACGGTTTTTATCGAAGGTTGTGCTCGATGAAACGTAGACGAAAGGACTACATTTTATGCGTAAAATTTAACGAGCTTGTATTTATGATAATTTCGTTTCCCTTGACATTTTTAACCCGTCCAGTTTCTATAAAGAGCTCGTGGCGCGTGTGAACTAGTGATCAGATATAGAAAACGACGAGCCAGATTTGCAAATTCGGGGAGAGATGATGCGTAGAATTTAAATTTATTTACTAATTGGACTTAATTTACTAATTGGATTTCTTTAATTTCTAATGCAGGTATGTACTTCTACGTGAAATCTGTAAAAGATTTTGTGTAAGGCTACCTTAGTTCATTTTTTTTTATTCTTATTTTGAATTCTTTTCTACTTCTGTTTGTCGAGTAAATTATGTTTAATTATTTCCATCTAGAATCCTGTAAAAGGTACTCAAGTATCTTCTATTAAATAAAGGAAATTCTATTTGGCTTGCCAGTAATTACAAAGTAAAATGAAATCGAATGAAATTATGAATTTAACAAGCTTTCAGAGATGTACATACAGAACGTTGCAGGATGCAGATAACTATGAGTCATTCATTTTAATTAATCTGCTACATTGCGAGATGCACTCTGTAACTACGAAAGGTAGCAAACAATGAATATAATTTTTATGACACTCTTCACGTTTATGATTTGCAAACGTTCAAGTAGCAAATTATTTTCACAGGCGAGTTTCATCTAGATTAATTGGTTAGCCTTAATACGCCAGTTAAACTGCTAATTAATTTTCAGCCTCATGTGTGAAAGCAACCCCTATTTCTTCATTCGCAATCTAGTAGAATATGTAACACAATATTGCATAATCCCATATCATTTTAATTCAATTAAAACAGTATCGAAATACTGTAACACTTAATCTTTAACTTGTATCTGATTATTAAAAAATGTTTAACGCCGTCCTTTGCGTTTCGTTAATGCTAAAATTATATTAACTTATTACACTGTGAGGGCATCTTAATCCTAGTAATCGATAATTAACATGCCACATCAATTATTTGGAGAAAATAAGGAATATGTTCGAATACCGGAAATCAATAATGGTCACATAAACTTGTATCTAATCGTGAAAAATTAATAGTCGCGGAAATAAAGGATCTGGAATGTTAATGCCAAGGCTGTTTTGTTCATTGTCGATCCAAGAAATGCCATTGCCAAGGGAGGCTGCTCATTATGCTATCGATCTTCAGTCAGATTAACAATTATGACGATACTTCGATCGATCAATAACGAATCGAATCGCCGATATCCTGATCCGCAACATTGCATAAGGGCTTTGATATGACAGTAAACTTTGTAACAATGACCACCGTTGCTTTTCAAACGTGATCATTGTCTTTAATGCCATCATTAACGCCTCTGCTTCTTTCCTTTCCCACGTTATTACTATATCCTCGTTTAAGTTGTTTCCTCCGCCTGTAACATCGACGCCATTATCTCCCCCAGTGTCTTTCCAAATACTACGTCTACCCAACCTACCTAAACTTTTCATTAATAAACATCCTTTGGAAACAATCACATACGACTTTCATATTTTCTTAAATCTGAATTTGAATAATTACACTTGCCACAAGAATTTATGATGATTTATTCGTATTGAACTTGAGACACGAAATGAGCTGAAGGAAATGTTACCTTTATTACCAAAATAAATTTTTTTTTAAGAATTAAAACCGACTTTAACAAAATAAAACTGGACTAAAAAGTAAAAAATAGTTTTTTCCCTTATTTAATCGACGACTCTCAAATTTTTTATGTCGGCGTTTCATCATTTGTACTGTGTAAAAAAATTGAGAGTCGTAGATTAAATAAGGGAAAAAATTGTTTTTTAGTTTTTAGTGCAGTTTTATGTTTTTTAAGTCGGTTTTAATTTTTTTTAAATTTTTTTATTCGATGGTTTTTTTTATATATAAATTGACAATGGCCTTTATTAACTAGAACTGACAAAATATTGGGATAATATTGGTGCAGTACGGGATAAAAAAATCCCCCTTTGAATAAAAAAAAGATTATGAAAATCGATCCATATGCTGAGGAGTTATGCGGGGACAAACATTTAAAAAAAAAAAATACGCGTCGAATCTATAACCTCCTCCTCCTTGAAGTCGGTTAAAAAGCAACGTTAATGGCACCTATGGACATATTCACCAATCGTTATTTTTACAACATTAGAATAAATGCCTTTATACCTGTCCTCCGTTCTCCAGTCGTCATCGACATTTAACACTATAATCTATTCTAATTGCTCTGACAAATACGAATGACTTTACTCAGAAACGCGGAGAAGGATGATTTATAACTGAATGCCATCAGGCGGTGCTGCTTTTCTTCTTCTTTTCCTATATTTTCACAATAAAGTCACCGTTTAAGCGATCATAAATCTTGAATCACGAGGGATCGTGCGCGAGCAGACGGCGCTGGGTAACCGCGTCCAGGGAAGATGATGAGATTTCAAATGATTCCTGGGAATCGCGATCATTGTAAGAGGCGATCGTGGCCGCAAAAGTATCAGAAGGCCGACCGAGCGTCGATTCGTCGATAAAGAAAGAGAGAGAGAAGGAACTGTGTAATAAGCAGCTTGTCCTGTCTGTATTAAAGATTTACAAGTTGATGGTGGAAGAGATGAAGGGAAGAGTGGCGTGTCGGAACGTAAACTATGATCTGTAATTGGCAAGGATACCAGCAATTAAGGCAGAAAGTCGTGTGTTGTGATAATATTGTCGTCGGTCTCTAAAACAGGAACATAACTGCATAATTTTAACATACTATTACGCATTTAACAGGAAGAAGAATGTTCTTGGAATAAATTGCATCCCCCTTTCGCTTTTGTACTGTGTATAAAAACGTACCAAGGACTTGCTAGGGAGCTTTGATTTCGTTGTGTTCTCTAAGAAATTTCATTGAAATCTGTAGAGTTACGCAAGCTGCATGGCAGAAGAAAACGGAATAATAAGAATAGATTTTGGTGAACAAAAATGCGTGTATTTGCACGTGGAGTATAACAGTTTTTCTGGCGAGTACAGTCTTGTAGGTTATGTTACTAAATCTTTCTTCTTCCAATAGAGGTACCAACCCCGAAAGTCTGCTCGTAATCGGTCTGTATTTTATTGCCAACCTAACAAAATTGTTAGTTTTTAGAAATGTAATTTGGTAATACAAGTGTGTAGGGCTGTGTTCCAATTCACGCATACTGCGCATGAAATTGGTGGCACCGTATTGGTGGCATCGTACGGTTCCGTAGAATTTCTCTCACTTACCACCAATACGATGCCATTTCCGGTGCAGCGAGCGGTGCAGTGACTGCTTCTTCTTTGAATTTCTGCGATTGCTGCACCGCTCGCTGCACCGGAAGTGGCATCGTATTGGTGGCAAGTGAGAGAAATTCTAGGGAATCGTACGATGCCACCAATACGGTGCCACCAATTTCATGCGCAGTATGCGTGAATTGGAACACAGCCTTAATCTTTCGAAGATTTTATAATCCTTTGGGGATTATAATTATTTGAGATTTAGATCGTAAGAAGCGATTTTGTTCCCAAGAATTCTACATTTGCTTCATATAATTCGCGCGATATTACAGAGAAGAACGAAAGCTGGAGGCGCGTAAAAAATTGTTATGCTGACCTCTCGAAAGCAGAAATGAAATTGGCAAATCGGAGATTCTCTTCTCTGTCGGTAGGAATACCGACAGAGGCAAGTATACCCGCCAAAATTTCGATGTTACCGATTCCAGGACGAAAGTTGAAAAATACGCTTTGTTTACTACGTCGCGTATACGTATGTATTACCTAGCGTGTGTGAGCACGCGGGTAGTGTCCGCGATACGGACACAATCATTGCCACCATTTATGTAAATAATGACAGTTTAATGGCAACATAACATATACAATGTAAATTACATCTATTTTTCATAGGACCTGTCCCTTTCTCGCTTTCCACATTTTTTTCCTATCTCTCACACATTCTCTCCCTTTCAATCTCTTTACGTGGTACATATACGAAGTACAGTACACAAATGTTACAAAAGATCGACGCGTCTCTATCTTCCTTCCATGTTTTTCACTTATTGCATCCGTAACCGACTTAGCTTTTAAACCAACACTGCTTTACAAGATTCCTACACGACCTTACCCTCTTTCCATACACAGTCAACAGAATTGCCTTCTGTTCAAGCTTCTGTGTCGAGCAAGTACATATTGCACTAGCCTGCCAGTGTGCCCTGTCTCTTAGCAAATAATTATACCCAGACCTTAGCTGTCAATAGAAACTTTCAAACATATTGTCTTTTGTTAATCTGAGTTAAATGCTTGTCAAAATATTTATCAATGTTATCAGTAAGAAACTAAATGGAGAAACGAGCAGGGGGGAAAGTTGAAGAGAAAATTATTCACAGAAAAGTTACCTCTAGTTAATTAACCTGTTAATTCGTAGAAGGTATAGCTAAAAGTATAAGTTACTCCAAACCATGTTAACGCGATGATGTAGTATACGAGTTTTATTATCAGAACTATACGCCTTCTATTACTATCTGTTACGTAATATTCATATAAACAAACATAGAATCGTAGTTTCTTAAATTTTATCATTTCTCTGATTTGCTACTTTATTCTTTAAATTAGAAAATGCTTTATATAAGATACTTTTCAAGCATCTGTTTCATGCACCCACTGCAATTTTGTGAGTAAGAATGAACCGGATTCGTCGAAATTACTACTTTCTTTAATAGACCTTCATTTTTGTACTTCGGTAAATCCTAAAACCGAATCGATACTTGCTAACACCTTTCCCTTTCTTTCGACACTATTATCTGCAAGTAAATTTAGTTTCAGCTTTCTGAACGCAAACTCCAGTTACGAGTGACTTAAAAATAAAGGTCTACTAAAGAAATTTATAAGAATTGCCTTAATCTAGTTCCAAGTCGCCTTACTATTACATCTTATTTTAATGTAATTTTAAAAGAATACAGTCGTCATTCTCATTTGTTCTCCTTTCGTTTCAACACGGCAGATTTCTCTCTGCGAACGCAACTATGCGAGTATTATGCATTAACAATTCATAGAAAGCTTCTCGCAGCCTCGCTCAACAAACAATAGGAAATAGTTTTACTATACACAGTGGACAGACTAGACCAGGTTAAGACGTCTTGTCGCGATAATAATTGTAGATTTCCTTCGACAATGTTCGATGCGGTAGCTCTTAAAGCCACCACGATTGTACATCCGAAAGAAGATTTATATGTTGTAACAATCGCATCTCAGGGCTCCTTTAAATTCACTCGTTAAGAATGAATGACAGTAAAAAACTATAAAATAAGGTCATGTTTTCGATACAGTCTCCACTATTTGCCGTGCAGCCTCGTGTACTATTTTAATTATTCCGCGAACGACAGTGCAGCTTTCATAATTTACGACAAACGTACAACGTTACAGAAGAGATTATTAATAAGTGACAGAGGGTCACAAGACATCTCGCCATAAACTTAAGATTACATTTCAGTTTGTAAGTCGACGATCCTATTCCACCATTTATTATTTTAATTTCATTGTTCGAGTACAACAATATTTCAAGTCGATGTTACATAACGGTAAATCGCAAAATATAATGTTGGACGCTAATTCGGCTAAAGGAGTACGTTATTTAAATTTAAAAAAAAAAGACTAATAGCAGTTGTTGAAGATAGAGAAAGTGAATCACGTTCTTCTAATGCATTTCCGATCACTTTGCCGTGTATACGCCTACATAATAAGCTTACACGATAAGTTCCAAATGCAAAACTTCCATCAAAAACCCAGTATCTTTGGCTACTTCGGGTATGTTTATTTAAATAATTATAATATAGTAATATTGTACAACTTGAGTTATAGTACAGGATGAATTTGAAACGTGTAGCATCCCTTTACATCATGTGCTGCCCGTTTGGCGGGGCATACTGAGTCTGTTGGCTTACCGGAGGTCCTGTCGGCCCCTGTGGACCATAAGGTCCCGGTATCGAACCAGTTTGAGGTGGATATCTGTTACACACCGTCACGAAATGCACATTTATCAATTATTCTTCAGTAACTATGCACAATATTCTAATGCAACCAGTGTTATCATTCAATAACATTTAACTATACCGAATGTATACTAACGAATCCAACAGATTTCTCAAATATAAAACTTGAAAAGTTTTTCACTTCCAAAAATCTTTTATGCATAATAAGCACTAACAAATTTTAAATTGTCATAAGGCTCTCGAAATAATAATGTAAAATGGATAGTATCATGCAAGATCGAAGTTTTATAATAATCCATGAAAGAATCTTACCACAAAAAAGGGAGAAGAAAGAGTTTTTGAAAGGGGAGTATCACGTCGGACACAAATAATAATGTTACACTCATTAACACATACCCTTGATGGGAATAAGGAAGGTTACTTTGATCTAGCACTGGCGGGCCCTGGGGATGTCCTGGAGCATGTGGATGTGGGCCTGATTGCACGTGATAATGCTGGGGTAATGTCATGTTCGGCATGCTCGCAGGCCCCATGTATTCATTGGTTGGGATGCTGGCGCTATATGGCCCGGATGAACCACCCCCAACAGGAAAAGGCTGATGAGGTGGTGGCACACCATTGTATATCTATCAAGAAAATTTATATACTTTTAATACAACAATTACGAGTACCATTTGCTGTGAGGAAATCGCAAGATGCACCGATCCTTACATGCGGTGGCGGTGGTCCCTGATTTTGAAACTGATACGGGTTTACGTGGGCTGGCATCTTGGGCAAGGTATAATTAGCCGGTGTAGGAGGCGGAGGTTCTCGCATTAATGTGTGATATAAATTAAGGGCGTCCACCAAATCAGAACTTAATTGTGTTAGCTGCGCATGCCTCCTATCTACTTTTTCCAAAGCTGCGTCAATTAACGGCCCCATTGCGGTGACTTGTTCTGTAAGGTATTATGTCGTGTTAAAACTGCTGATAGAACGCAATATGAAGTGAACGTGAAAGTTGGTTGGCATTACCTTCTAACTCGAGCATTTCTTGCGGATCGGAATTATCGCACTGGGGATCAGCTTCGTGTAATAAGTGTAGAAGTTTGTCCATTTTTCGTTCATCTATTTCAACCTCGATCACTTCCGGCTCCCTCTTCACCGTTTTCACTTCTACTTCTTCAGCGAACTGAACCATTTTTTTGTTACTGTGCTCTAACTCTGCGCATGGATTTGTAGCGTTTTACTATCGATTATGCACAGTTTGATATATGTAGGATCTTACTTGTGAACTGTTCAGGCTCCACGGACAAATCTGCGGTAACAAAATTGGAGGGGAAAAGTCCTTCTCCTCTATGATTACTGCCTTTCCACCAATTCGGATCAGATTCATCCAAAATGTTAACTGAAATTCAGGCGATAACTTCATTATTGTATCGTATATTATACATGAATTTTCTGTGGCTGTAAATAAAATGTAACACTTTCGGAAAGAAGTTCGAAATGGACTTATATCGTACTTATTTCTCCAGCTAAGAATGTTAATTCATTGTCTTCGGCTGCCTCGAAATCGTACAGAGCACGGACCTTCCTGCCTTCCGAATTGCTCGAAGCACTAAGCGCTGAGCTTACGTTTGGATATAAACTTGTACTCTTTTTCGACGCTGGTGAACTATGCGAAGAAGATGCTTGGCTTTGTGCTTTAGTTTCTTTAAGCGACAGTTCTATAGCTACGAACATGAAAGAAAAGAGAATAAGTGTTATTTTATAGTCGTTATACTCTTTTATACATTAAATCAGAGAGTAGTTTTAAATACTTAAAGACACCTTTTGCAATATCTTCTTCTTCCTGTGAATTTGTTACTACGTTTGGATCTTTACTCAGAACACTTGTACGCTTGGGCTAAAAATAGATAATCGGTTTTTCAAATGTAATAGTTATTCAGCTTTAAGAAGATTTTAAGTTTATAACACTTTAATAGGAAACAAGTATACACGAAACGTGATAAATGTAATTCTACAAGAATATCGTTATTAGATTCAATGAAATAATTACTCGCTTGACGAATGACTGCAGGAAAAATAAAGCAGCACATCAATAAGTGATAACCTTATCTTACTAGCAACTATTTGAACAAAAGACTAAATGCAGCTGTACATATTTTGCAGTGAACGCAGATCTTATAATGGGATTTATAAATTAGGAGACTTACCGTGTCTGATGCAGAACTGAAATCGCAACCTTCATTTTTAAGTTTATTATATAAACTTGGAATTAAATTTAGTTGAGGATCAGTTTTGAAGTCATTTTCAGCCCACTTCTTTAGCAGTCCTTTCATTCTATCCACAATCTTTGGCTGGGATTGGTTCATGAGTTTTCTTAAATCGTTCTCAAAATCCCGTGAGGCAATTTCCAAGTGAAATGTCTTTCCACAATTGCTGACACACGCGTCCAACAGCTAGATGAAAATTAAATATTAACTTAGTAGTTGTATATATAAATGTATAAATGAAGTAACTAATCGTAAAGACGAAAAGATGAAATGATTCCTTGCGTAAACGTAAATTGAATATGTGGAATACAGTAAAGATTTTGCTAAGATTTGTGATATTAATTAGACTCATATTAATCAGAAATTTGTTTTAAACTAAAAGAGAAAAATCGTGTAAGAATTTAGACGATAAAAAGACGGAGATAATATTAGAATTTTCAATTTGTCGAACAGAATCTAATATGATTTCAACAATTTTTAATATAGCAAAAGAACTAAGCTGCAACATAGAATAGGGTATTATTCAAACCACACCATCCTTAGTATTTGCAACCTCTAACGTACAGATAATAATACAGAGTAATAGACACGCTCGTTAAATCATAGTCAATTGCGTACGCACACAATGAGTCGTTGCGTTCAATTTTTTCAGAAACAAAGCTCTATAGAAGCAAATGTATGCCACATTGTTTACTACACATTATGCCCCACCCTCTATATTATTGACATCCATTACATAAGAAGAATAGATATATTTCGCAGAGTGTACTAACTGTTAACGCTTGCAGGACAATGTGTGGATCTGGAGAATAGAGTCTTTTAACGATCGATCGCAGGCAATCCTTTGCATGTTGGGGAGAGGTTCCTACTTTGTCGCAGATATCCATTATTTTTCCCCATTCTTCTGTTGTATTCTTCTCGCAGGTTGCCTTCTCTGTTACAACAAATCGTAATACCAAAACCATGAGATACATTTGACAAACAAGAGAGATTTAAATCTGTTTCGCTCCGCTACGAACGCTAACTTCGGATAAGAATGAAACATCTCGACTTGCTAATATCGTAATGCGCAAAGTCACCGGATTCTTATCGTCCTTACGCTTTCCCAAAGCGTAAACTTATTAATACTTTGACATACCGCTTGCATAAAACATCCTACGATTCCACTAATCAAACTAAAATCCCCTGTCCCTCCATATGCGAGCTTGGAAAAACCACATAACACCACAAAGAACAAGTCTCAAGATTTTGCAGTACTCCCCTGTACATTACAACATTATCATTGCGAATATAGATTTCTCCGAGGAGCGCTGTGCACAGATCATCGCGGCGATAGAAAAAGGAGGACGGAGGTAATTCGTAAAATCTGCTGTCTTAATTGGAGGTCAAATGTCAACAACCGCTTAATGCGTCCATGAAACGCAGAATTTCGATGTCTACAGTGGCGAAAAAATCGAGCAAGGCCGCGGGGGACGGGGAGGGGACGACGTGCGAGCTCGTTACGGTGCTGTACACTAATTTCCGCGGCTGTGGGATCGGTAATCAAGAGTGATGGTTCTAAGTGAATTAAGGCTAGGAAGAACGTCTGCCACTCACCGACGTCAGCGTCGAAAGGCGAGGATGTCTGGAAAAGACCCATTTCGCCCTGGATTCCACGAAGGGGGTCCGTTTCGACGATTACGTCCGTTACGCGCTGTCACACGATCGCGTTACGTTTCCCTCTGCGCATCCAGCTGATATTTACTCACATACGCGAGACCGAATGACTAATAACATTCTAATCTACCATCGAGGGACATCTTTCCTTTCGACCTGCCAAAAAAGCTCGATACTATCGAACCCGCCTCGAGTGTGATGTCAAACCCGAGCGCTTGACGGTGCGAGATTTACGGTGAACCGAACTGTTGGGCGCGCGAGTACTTCGATGCGAGGGGAATTATGCATGCTCGACGTTTGGTGTAACCGAATACACCGGAGCTATCAGAAATTTGCGCAGTTTGGCTCTTTCGAAAGAAGACATTGAAATGAACATCGACAATCGATACATCGTTAGGTGGTACCAGGTACCGGCGCCGGGCGGCTGCCATCTCACGGTGGGCTGTGCAAGTGCTCCGTGGGAGTACTTACCCAGCGAAGTTAAAAGGAACGAGGAAAAGTATGACCATCTACGAAGTATAGGATAGACTTATCACCTGGGGGGTCCTAGGACCCCCTTACCATTTTAGTGTCGCATGCAACGTTACCGGTTAAGTCTTGAAACAGATTGCACAGACGAGGTATATACCTCGTCTGTGCAGATGTAACGCTACGCGTGATAGGAATTAAAATGAAATCTTATCGAAAACATTTAAAATCTATAACGGCCTGAATGTTACGACTAATTTCAAGAAACATGTTGTATAATTAATATTATATAAATACAACGCGTAATAAACATTTGTACAGTCTCTTATTTAGGCTTATATTTTCTGTCACTTCGAGGAGCGGATTTTCTGTCCTTGAAGTGACAGAAAATATAACCTATATGCTATACCCGATTTCCTATAGATACTGTTGCGGCGTAATAATAATAATGTTTTGGAAGGATGATAAAATGTTCACAAATGTAGCGTAAAAGTACAAAATAGCCAATAAACATTTATTGTCATATAGCATATACATAGGTTATACAGTATTGTCTCCCTATGGGCTCGGTTTGGTGCACACGATGGGGGCTTGTCGCTATCCCCACCACTTCTGTCTCACTTTTGTCCGGCGAAGGTGAGAGCGAGATGGAACGAGAGCGAGCGACAGGCGCTGAAAGTGAGCGAGGACAGTACGAAACAGACGACGCGTTGATATTTTGTCTCGCTTCGTCTTTCACTCCTGACACTCCGTCCTTTGTGTGCGCGACGGGCGTGCGCGATGGTCGCAAGCGCTTACGGTGAGCACGGCAACCGTTTCGCAAAATTTTGACGCAGGCCCGGCATAAGTCTTTTTTGCGCCCTAGGCGTAATTGTCAAATTGCGCCCTTTAGTATATTACATTTATTTGAGATTATTTGTGACTTTACTTTGCAAAATTAGGCAACTGTTAGGGCGTAAGGTTGACAAGAGGCGCAAAATGGCCTTTTCATTGTTGGCATTGTTGAAAATAAATTTTTAAATGAAATACTACAAATTATACTACAACGGTTTTAAACTACGAGTAAAAGTTAAGAGTAAGGTCATGAAGAAGCTCAATTAAATGTATTATAATAAATGGCGGAATTTGGCAAGTTCGCCTACGGCCCAAAAAAGACTCGTGCCGTGCCTGGCTATCTGACCGTCGCGCGCATGCATCGAGCAGTCACGATTCCATCTGAGCGCTCGCACCCGTCGCGCACGCCCGCCGCGCCCGCAAAGCGTTCCATCTCGCTCCCCCCTTCGACCAGAAAGAAGCGAGAAACGAACACTCGGAATTAGGGCTCTTGTCTCCATGAGGGTTCATCGCCGGTCCCGACCAGCCAGCCCTCAGGCAGACAATCCTGTATTTTCTGTCACTTTGAGACGTCAACCATATAATAATCACGCGCATCCAGCCTGTGCATTTTCCCTAGCCTGGGCGGCAGAGTTGGGCAAAATGTAATCTAATTACAAATTGCAAATTACGATTGAACTGTAATTGTATAATTGATTACACATTATTTTTTGTAATTGTTAATTTGGGAAGCTTGACCATTTGGTTTTGTCAACTATCTAAATGAACGATTACAGAAGATAATGTGTAATCAATTACACAGTTACAGTTTAATCGTAATTTGCAATTTGTAATTAGATTACATTTTGCCCAACTCTGCAGGAGACTGCCTTCGTCGGCCGCCGATCGTCTCGTTCTTTTGTCGATGTCGACGGGCTCGACGTTCGGTTTCGGCCACGTCCGGATATTTTTATGAACATTGGTGGCAAATTTCAAGTAAACTACGTTCCATTTTTATTTGTAACTTTATTCGTACGGTTATTCGAAGCTCGAATAATTTCGGCGAGGGCCTTTATCCGAAGGCGCGGCTCGGGGGTCATAAACGCTAGACTAATAGCATAAGGACAAAGACAGCAATAGGCCATTCAGTAATGAGTATGGCAATTTCTATCATATAAGTATCACTAATGGATTACTAGTGCTTTTCTGATGAAAATGGCACCAAACATGATATAATTCGGATTATTTTTAATGGCTGTAATGGAAAGTACTTTGAGTAATGTAATTGAGGAAATTAATGGAGAGTACTTGAATTCTACGTGAACTGACACGGAACTGATATGTGTGCTCAGTAAGCGTAACGTAAGCGATATCTATGCTCGTGTACTTACATCGTAGATGGATTGGACTGCGTTTAAATGTATTCTACATGAAATAAAGGTTAAATTGGGAAGATAATTAAATTCTATATACGTTTTACATGAAATTATATTGTAATATTTGTCGTATTTTCTATTCAGAATAAACAAATCAGGTTAATGAAAATATTTTTCTTCTTCTTGCAGATAAATCTTGGGAACATTCCTCCGAGGCCAGGAACTTTAAATGAGACAAACGATGGAAAGCTGTCAGCCTCAACAATGAACATGAAGAAGATAGTGATTTTATACAAAAAGTAAAATGAAATTATACAATATTGTAACACTGTAAAAAAGGCCTTTCATGCAAATAAAGTGGAAAAAAATTGGGAAAGAACTGTATTATTATTTACAAGTACCTTTTACAAATTCCTATCCAAATTCCAAACCTATGATTTCCATGGTAAAAGGCCTTTAGAAGGCGCAGCTCTTGTTCGTTACTTCAAGGCAACGCCTTCAATGGTGAAATTACAAGATACCTCCTTTTGCTTCATGTTCTCCTGATACATCGCTCCAAAATCTGGCAAAAATTTTCTGAACGCTCCAAAATTGAGATTGTAACAGGAGAACATGATGTGGAAAGAGGTGGCACTAAGTTAGCGTCTTCGGAAAGAGAATCTAAGGCGGAGAACTATTCAACGTAGAGGCGCAGCGTCTTCGAAAGGCTTCGACGATGAAATTCAGGGGCGTACCTCCTTTCGCTTCATGTTCTCCTGATACATTTGCTAAAATCTGGCCAAAATTTTCTGAACGCTCCAAAATTGAGATTGTAACAGGACAACATGATGTGGAAAGAGGTGGCACTAAGTTAGCGTCTTCGGAAAGAGAATCTAAGACGGAGAACTATTCGACGTAGAGGCGCAGTGTCTTCGAAAGGCTTCGACGATGAAATTCAGGGCGTACCTCCTTTCGCTTCATGTTCTCCTGATACATCGCTCCAAAATCTGGCAAAAATTTTCTGAACGCTCCAAAATTGAGATTGTAACGGGAGAACATGATGTGGAAAGAGGTGGCACTAAGTTAGCGTCTTCGGAAAGAGAATCTAAGGCGGAGAACTATTCAACGTAGAGGCGCAGCGTCTTCGAAAGGCTTCGACGATGAAATTCAGGGCGTACCTCCTTTCGCTTCATGTTCTCCTGATACATCGCTCCAAAATCTGGCAAAAATTTTCTGAACGCTCCAAAATTGAGATTGTAACGGGAGAACATGATGTGGAAAGAGGTGGCACTAAGTTAGCGTCTTCGGAAAGAGAATCTAAGGCGGAGAACTATTCAACGTAGAGGCGCAGCGTCTTCGAAAGGCTTCGACGATGAAATTCAGGGCGTACCTCCTTTCGCTTCATGTTCTCCTGATACATTTGCTAAAATCTGGCCAAAATTTTCTGAACGCTCCAAAATTGAGATTGTAACAGGAGAACATGATGTGGAAAGAGGTGGCACTAAGTTAGCGTCTTCGGAAAGAGAATCTAAGGCGGAGAACTAAAATCGGCAATCAAAGGGTACTTTCATTGTACTCTTTGGACGCGGTTTCACGTCCCGAGTACTTTTATAAGGGGTGAAAAATTCCCTACTATACAGGGTGATAGAGAAATCGGCAA
Organism: Andrena bucephala; assembly: GCA_947577245.1. Taxonomy (NCBI): domain Eukaryota; kingdom Metazoa; phylum Arthropoda; class Insecta; order Hymenoptera; family Andrenidae; genus Andrena; species Andrena bucephala. The sequence goes on along the minus strand of OX387715.1, from coordinate 92,352,029 downwards.
CGATCGCGGAAAATCGGCGATCAAAGGGTACTTTCATTGTACTCTTTGGACGCGGTTTCACGTCCCGAATACTTTCCTAAGGGGTGAAAAATACCCTACTATACAGGGTGACTCAGAAATCGGCAACAATCGAGGAAAATCGGCAACCAAAGGGTACTTTCATTGTACTCATTCGACGCGGTTTCACGTCCCGAGTATTTTCCTAAGGGGTGAAAAATACCCTACTATACAGGGTGACTGAAAAATCGGTAACGGTCGAGGTAAATCGGCGATCAAAGGGTACTTCCATTGTACTCATTGGACACGGTTTCACGATCCGAGTACTTTCCTTAGGGGTGAAAAATACCCTACTATACAGGGTGACTGAGAAATCGGCAACGATCGAGGAAAATCGGCAATCAATGGGTACTTTCATTGTACTCTTTGGACGCGGTTTCACGTCCCGAGTACTTTCCTAAGAGGTGAAAAATACCCTACTATACAGGGTGACAGAGAAATCGGCAACGACCGAAGAAAATCGGCGATCAAAGGGTACTTTCATTGTACTCATTGGACGCGGTTGCACGTCCCGAGTATTTTCCTAAGGGGTGAAAAATACCCTACTATACAGGGTGACTGAAAAATCGGTAACGGTCGAGGTAAATCGGCGATCAAAGGGTACTTTCATTGTACTCATTGGACACGGTTTCACTATCCGAGTACTTTCCTAAGGGGTGAAAAATACCCTACTATACAGGGTGACAGAGAAATCGGCAACGATCGAGGAAAATCGGCAATCAACGGGTACTTTCATTGTATTATTTCGACGCGGTTTCACGTCCCGAGTATTTTCATAAGGGATGAAAAATACCCTACTATACTGGGTGACTGAGAAATCGGTAACGATCGGGGAAAATCGTAGAGGCGCAGAGTTTTCGAAAGGCCTTCGACGATGAAATTCAGGCGATACCTCCTTTCGCTTCATGTTCTCCTGATACATCGCTCCAAAATCTGGCCAAAATTTTCTGAACGCTCCAAAATTGAGATTGTAACAGGAGAACATGATGTCGAAAGAGGTGGCACTAAGTTAGCGTCTTCGGAAAGAGAATCTATGGCGGAGAACTATTCGACGTAGAGGCGCAGCGTCTTCGAAAGGCTTCGACGATGAAATTCAGGGCGTACCTCCTTTCGCTTCATGTTCTCCTGATACATTTGCTAAAATCTGGCCAAAATTTTCTGAACGCTCCAAAATTTGGATTGTAACAGGAGAACATGATGTCGAAAGAGGTGGCACTAAGTTAGCGTCTTCGGAAAGAGAATCTAAGGCGGAGAACTATTCGACGTAGAGGCGCAGCGTCTTCGAAAGGCTTCGACGATGAAATTCAGGGCGTACCTCCTTTCGCTTCATGTTCTCCTGATACATTTGCTAAAATCTGGCCAAAATTTTCTGAACGCTCCAAAATTGAGATTGTAACAGGACAACATGATGTGGAAAGAGGTGGCACTAAGTTAGCGTCTTCGGAAAGAGAATCTAAGACGGAGAACTATTCGACGTAGAGGCGCAGTGTCTTCGAAAGGCTTCGACGATGAAATTCAGGGCGTACCTCCTTTCGCTTCATGTTCTCCTGATACATCGCTCCAAAATCTGGCAAAAATTTTCTGAACGCTCCAAAATTGAGATTGTAACGGGAGAACATGATGTGGAAAGAGGTGGCACTAAGTTAGCGTCTTCGGAAAGAGAATCTAAGGCGGAGAACTATTCAACGTAGAGGCGCAGCGTCTTCGAAAGGCTTCGACGATGAAATTCAGGGCGTACCTCCTTTCGCTTCATGTTCTCCTGATACATCGCTCCAAAATCTGGCAAAAATTTTCTGAACGCTCCAAAATTGAGATTGTAACGGGAGAACATGATGTGGAAAGAGGTGGCACTAAGTTAGCGTCTTCGGAAAGAGAATCTAAGGCGGAGAACTATTCAACGTAGAGGCGCAGCGTCTTCGAAAGGCTTCGACGATGAAATTCAGGGCGTACCTCCTTTCGCTTCATGTTCTCCTGATACATTTGCTAAAATCTGGCCAAAATTTTCTGAACGCTCTAAAATTGGGATTGTAACAGGAGAACATGATGTAGAAAGAGGTGGCACTAAGTTAGCGTCTTCGGAAAGAGAATCTAAGGCGGAGAACTAAAATCGGCAATCAAAGGGTACTTTCATTGTACTCTTTGGACGCGGTTTCACGTCCCGAGTACTTTTATAAGGGGTGAAAAATTCCCTACTATACAGGGTGATAGAGAAATCGGCAACGATCGCGGAAAATCGGCGATCAAAGGGTACTTTCATTGTACTCTTTGGACGCGGTTTCACGTCCCGAATACTTTCCTAAGGGGTGAAAAATACCCTACTATACAGGGTGACTCAGAAATCGGCAACAATCGAGGAAAATCGGCAACCAAAGGGTACTTTCATTGTACTCATTCGACGCGGTTTCACGTCCCGAGTATTTTCCTAAGGGGTGAAAAATACCCTACTATACAGGGTGACTGAAAAATCGGTAACGGTCGAGGTAAATCGGCGATCAAAGGGTACTTCCATTGTACTCATTGGACACGGTTTCACGATCCGAGTACTTTCCTTAGGGGTGAAAAATACCCTACTATACAGGGTGACTGAGAAATCGGCAACGATCGAGGAAAATCGGCAATCAATGGGTACTTTCATTGTACTCTTTGGACGCGGTTTCACGTCCCGAGTACTTTCCTAAGAGGTGAAAAATACCCTACTATACAGGGTGACAGAGAAATCGGCAACGACCGAAGAAAATCGGCGATCAAAGGGTACTTTCATTGTACTCATTGGACGCGGTTGCACGTCCCGAGTATTTTCCTAAGGGGTGAAAAATACCCTACTATACAGGGTGACTGAAAAATCGGTAACGGTCGAGGTAAATCGGCGATCAAAGGGTACTTTCATTGTACTCATTGGACACGGTTTCACTATCCGAGTACTTTCCTAAGGGGTGAAAAATACCCTACTATACAGGGTGACAGAGAAATCGGCAACGATCGAGGAAAATCGGCAATCAACGGGTACTTTCATTGTATTATTTCGACGCGGTTTCACGTCCCGAGTATTTTCATAAGGGATGAAAAATACCCTACTATACTGGGTGACTGAGAAATCGGTAACGATCGGGGAAAATCGTAGAGGCGCAGAGTTTTCGAAAGGCCTTCGACGATGAAATTCAGGCGATACCTCCTTTCGCTTCATGTTCTCCTGATACATCGCTCCAAAATCTGGCCAAAATTTTCTGAACGCTCCAAAATTGGGATTGTAACAGGAGAACATGATGTGGAAAGAGGTGGCACTAAGTTAGCGTCTTCGGAAAGAGAATCTAAGGCGGAGAACTATTCGACGTAGAGGCGCAGCGTCTTCGAAAGGCTTCAACGATGAAATTCAGGGCGTACCTCCTTTCGCTTCATGTTCTCCTGATACATTTGCTAAAATCTGGCCAAAATTTTCTGAACGCTCCAAAATTTGGATTGTAACAGGAGAACATGATGTCGAAAGAGGTGGCACTAAGTTAGCGTCTTCGGAAAGAGAATCTAAGGCGGAGAACTATTCGACGTAGAGGCGCAGCGTCTTCGAAAGGCTTCGACGATGAAATTCAGGGCGTACCTCCTTTCGCTTCATGTTCTCCTGGTACATTTGCTAAAATCTGGCCAAAATTTTCTGAACGCTCCAAAATTGGGATTGTAACAGGAGAACATGATGTAGAAAGAGGTGGCACTAAGTTAGCGTCTTCGGAAAGAGAATCTAAGGCGGAGAACTATTCGACGTAGAGGCGCAGCGTCTTCGAAAGGCTTCGACGATGAAATTCAGGGCGTACCTCCTTTCGCTTCATGTTCTCCTGATACATCGCTCCAAAATCTGGCAAAAATTTTCTGAACGCTCCAAAATTGAGATTGTAACGGGAGAACATGATGTGGAAAGAGGTGGCACTAAGTTAGCGTCTTCGGAAAGAGAATCTAAGGCGGAGAACTATTCGACGTAGAGGCGCAGCGTCTTCGAAAGGCTTCAACGATGAAATTCAGGGCGTACCTCCTTTCGCTTCATGTTCTCCTGATACATTTGCTAAAATCTGGCCAAAATTTTCTGAACGCTCCAAAATTTGGATTGTAACAGGAGAACATGATGTCGAAAGAGGTGGCACTAAGTTAGCGTCTTCGGAAAGAGAATCTAAGGCGGAGAACTATTCGACGTAGAGGCGCAGCGTCTTCGAAAGGCTTCGACGATGAAATTCAGGGCGTACCTCCTTTCGCTTCATGTTCTCCTGGTACATTTGCTAAAATCTGGCCAAAATTTTCTGAACGCTCCAAAATTGGGATTGTAACAGGAGAACATGATGTAGAAAGAGGTGGCACTAAGTTAGCGTCTTCGGAAAGAGAATCTAAGGCGGAGAACTATTCGACGTAGAGGCGCAGCGTCTTCGAAAGGCTTCAACGATGAAATTCAGGGCGTACCTCCTTTCGCTTCATGTTCTCCTGATACATTTGCTAAAATCAGGCCAAAATTTTCTGAACGCTCCAAAATTGAGATTGTAACAGGAGAACATGATGTCGAAAGAGGTGGCACTAAGTTAGCGTCTTCGGAAAGAGAATCTAAGGCGGAGAACTAAAATCGGCAATCAAAGGGTACTTTCATTGTACTCTTTGGACGCGGTTTCACGTCCCGAGTACTTTTATAAGGGGTGAAAAATTCCCTACTATACAGGGTGATAGAGAAATCGGCAACGATCGCGGAAAATCGGCGATCAAAGGGTACTTTCATTGTACTCTTTGGACGCGGTTTCACGTCCCGAATACTTTCCTAAGGGGTGAAAAATACCCTACTATACAGGGTGACTCAGAAATCGGCAACAATCGAGGAAAATCGGCAACCAAAGGGTACTTTCATTGTACTCATTCGACGCGGTTTCACGTCCCGAGTATTTTCCTAAGGGGTGAAAAATACCCTACTATACAGGGTGACTGAAAAATCGGTAACGGTCGAGGTAAATCGGCGATCAAAGGGTACTTCCATTGTACTCATTGGACACGGTTTCACGATCCGAGTACTTTCCTTAGGGGTGAAAAATACCCTACTATACAGGGTGACTGAGAAATCGGCAACGATCGAGGAAAATCGGCAATCAATGGGTACTTTCATTGTACTCTTTGGACGCGGTTTCACGTCCCGAGTACTTTCCTAAGAGGTGAAAAATACCCTACTATACAGGGTGACAGAGAAATCGGCAACGACCGAAGAAAATCGGCGATCAAAGGGTACTTTCATTGTACTCATTGGACGCGGTTGCACGTCCCGAGTATTTTCCTAAGGGGTGAAAAATACCCTACTATACAGGGTGACTGAAAAATCGGTAACGGTCGAGGTAAATCGGCGATCAAAGGGTACTTTCATTGTACTCATTGGACACGGTTTCACTATCCGAGTACTTTCCTAAGGGGTGAAAAATACCCTACTATACAGGGTGACAGAGAAATCGGCAACGATCGAGGAAAATCGGCAATCAACGGGTACTTTCATTGTATTATTTCGACGCGGTTTCACGTCCCGAGTATTTTCATAAGGGATGAAAAATACCCTACTATACTGGGTGACTGAGAAATCGGTAACGATCGGGGAAAATCGTAGAGGCGCAGAGTTTTCGAAAGGCCTTCGACGATGAAATTCAGGCGATACCTCCTTTCGCTTCATGTTCTCCTGATACATCGCTCCAAAATCTGGCCAAAATTTTCTGAACGCTCCAAAATTGGGATTGTAACAGGAGAACATGATGTGGAAAGAGGTGGCACTAAGTTAGCGTCTTCGGAAAGAGAATCTAAGGCGGAGAACTATTCGACGTAGAGGCGCAGCGTCTTCGAAAGGCTTCAACGATGAAATTCAGGGCGTACCTCCTTTCGCTTCATGTTCTCCTGATACATTTGCTAAAATCTGGCCAAAATTTTCTGAACGCTCCAAAATTTGGATTGTAACAGGAGAACATGATGTCGAAAGAGGTGGCACTAAGTTAGCGTCTTCGGAAAGAGAATCTAAGGCGGAGAACTATTCGACGTAGAGGCGCAGCGTCTTCGAAAGGCTTCGACGATGAAATTCAGGGCGTACCTCCTTTCGCTTCATGTTCTCCTGGTACATTTGCTAAAATCTGGCCAAAATTTTCTGAACGCTCCAAAATTGGGATTGTAACAGGAGAACATGATGTGGAAAGAGGTGGCACTAAGTTAGCGTCTTCGGAAAGAGAATCTAAGGCGGAGAACTAAAATCGGCAATCAAAGGGTACTTTCATTGTACTCTTTGGACGCGGTTTCACGTCCCGAGTACTTTTATAAGGGGTGAAAAATTCCCTACTATACAGGGTGATAGAGAAATCGGCAACGATCGCGGAAAATCGGCGATCAAAGGGTACTTTCATTGTACTCTTTGGACGCGGTTTCACGTCCCGAATACTTTCCTAAGGGGTGAAAAATACCCTACTATACAGGGTGACTCAGAAATCGGCAACAATCGAGGAAAATCGGCAACCAAAGGGTACTTTCATTGTACTCATTCGACGCGGTTTCACGTCCCGAGTATTTTCCTAAGGGGTGAAAAATACCCTACTATACAGGGTGACTGAAAAATCGGTAACGGTCGAGGTAAATCGGCGATCAAAGGGTACTTCCATTGTACTCATTGGACACGGTTTCACGATCCGAGTACTTTCCTTAGGGGTGAAAAATACCCTACTATACAGGGTGACTGAGAAATCGGCAACGATCGAGGAAAATCGGCAATCAATGGGTACTTTCATTGTACTCTTTGGACGCGGTTTCACGTCCCGAGTACTTTCCTAAGAGGTGAAAAATACCCTACTATACAGGGTGACAGAGAAATCGGCAACGACCGAAGAAAATCGGCGATCAAAGGGTACTTTCATTGTACTCATTGGACGCGGTTGCACGTCCCGAGTATTTTCCTAAGGGGTGAAAAATACCCTACTATACAGGGTGACTGAAAAATCGGTAACGGTCGAGGTAAATCGGCGATCAAAGGGTACTTTCATTGTACTCATTGGACACGGTTTCACTATCCGAGTACTTTCCTAAGGGGTGAAAAATACCCTACTATACAGGGTGACAGAGAAATCGGCAACGATCGAGGAAAATCGGCAATCAACGGGTACTTTCATTGTATTATTTCGACGCGGTTTCACGTCCCGAGTATTTTCATAAGGGATGAAAAATACCCTACTATACTGGGTGACTGAGAAATCGGTAACGATCGGGGAAAATCGTAGAGGCGCAGAGTTTTCGAAAGGCCTTCGACGATGAAATTCAGGCGATACCTCCTTTCGCTTCATGTTCTCCTGATACATCGCTCCAAAATCTGGCCAAAATTTTCTGAACGCTCCAAAATTGAGATTGTAACAGGAGAACATGATGTCGAAAGAGGTGGCACTAAGTTAGCGTCTTCGGAAAGAGAATCTATGGCGGAGAACTATTCGACGTAGAGGCGCAGCGTCTTCGAAAGGCTTCGACGATGAAATTCAGGGCGTACCTCCTTTCGCTTCATGTTCTCCTGATACATTTGCTAAAATCTGGCCAAAATTTTCTGAACGCTCCAAAATTTGGATTGTAACAGGAGAACATGATGTCGAAAGAGGTGGCACTAAGTTAGCGTCTTCGGAAAGAGAATCTAAGGCGGAGAACTATTCGACGTAGAGGCGCAGCGTCTTCGAAAGGCTTCGACGATGAAATTCAGGGCGTACCTCCTTTCGCTTCATGTTCTCCTGATACATTTGCTAAAATCTGGCCAAAATTTTCTGAACGCTCCAAAATTGAGATTGTAACAGGACAACATGATGTGGAAAGAGGTGGCACTAAGTTAGCGTCTTCGGAAAGAGAATCTAAGACGGAGAACTATTCGACGTAGAGGCGCAGTGTCTTCGAAAGGCTTCGACGATGAAATTCAGGGCGTACCTCCTTTCGCTTCATGTTCTCCTGATACATCGCTCCAAAATCTGGCAAAAATTTTCTGAACGCTCCAAAATTGAGATTGTAACGGGAGAACATGATGTGGAAAGAGGTGGCACTAAGTTAGCGTCTTCGGAAAGAGAATCTAAGGCGGAGAACTATTCAACGTAGAGGCGCAGCGTCTTCGAAAGGCTTCGACGATGAAATTCAGGGCGTACCTCCTTTCGCTTCATGTTCTCCTGATACATCGCTCCAAAATCTGGCAAAAATTTTCTGAACGCTCCAAAATTGAGATTGTAACGGGAGAACATGATGTGGAAAGAGGTGGCACTAAGTTAGCGTCTTCGGAAAGAGAATCTAAGGCGGAGAACTATTCAACGTAGAGGCGCAGCGTCTTCGAAAGGCTTCGACGATGAAATTCAGGGCGTACCTCCTTTCGCTTCATGTTCTCCTGATACATTTGCTAAAATCTGGCCAAAATTTTCTGAACGCTCTAAAATTGGGATTGTAACAGGAGAACATGATGTAGAAAGAGGTGGCACTAAGTTAGCGTCTTCGGAAAGAGAATCTAAGGCGGAGAACTAAAATCGGCAATCAAAGGGTACTTTCATTGTACTCTTTGGACGCGGTTTCACGTCCCGAGTACTTTTATAAGGGGTGAAAAATTCCCTACTATACAGGGTGATAGAGAAATCGGCAACGATCGCGGAAAATCGGCGATCAAAGGGTACTTTCATTGTACTCTTTGGACGCGGTTTCACGTCCCGAATACTTTCCTAAGGGGTGAAAAATACCCTACTATACAGGGTGACTCAGAAATCGGCAACAATCGAGGAAAATCGGCAACCAAAGGGTACTTTCATTGTACTCATTCGACGCGGTTTCACGTCCCGAGTATTTTCCTAAGGGGTGAAAAATACCCTACTATACAGGGTGACTGAAAAATCGGTAACGGTCGAGGTAAATCGGCGATCAAAGGGTACTTCCATTGTACTCATTGGACACGGTTTCACGATCCGAGTACTTTCCTTAGGGGTGAAAAATACCCTACTATACAGGGTGACTGAGAAATCGGCAACGATCGAGGAAAATCGGCAATCAATGGGTACTTTCATTGTACTCTTTGGACGCGGTTTCACGTCCCGAGTACTTTCCTAAGAGGTGAAAAATACCCTACTATACAGGGTGACAGAGAAATCGGCAACGACCGAAGAAAATCGGCGATCAAAGGGTACTTTCATTGTACTCATTGGACGCGGTTGCACGTCCCGAGTATTTTCCTAAGGGGTGAAAAATACCCTACTATACAGGGTGACTGAAAAATCGGTAACGGTCGAGGTAAATCGGCGATCAAAGGGTACTTTCATTGTACTCATTGGACACGGTTTCACTATCCGAGTACTTTCCTAAGGGGTGAAAAATACCCTACTATACAGGGTGACAGAGAAATCGGCAACGATCGAGGAAAATCGGCAATCAACGGGTACTTTCATTGTATTATTTCGACGCGGTTTCACGTCCCGAGTATTTTCATAAGGGATGAAAAATACCCTACTATACTGGGTGACTGAGAAATCGGTAACGATCGGGGAAAATCGTAGAGGCGCAGAGTTTTCGAAAGGCCTTCGACGATGAAATTCAGGCGATACCTCCTTTCGCTTCATGTTCTCCTGATACATCGCTCCAAAATCTGGCCAAAATTTTCTGAACGCTCCAAAATTGGGATTGTAACAGGAGAACATGATGTGGAAAGAGGTGGCACTAAGTTAGCGTCTTCGGAAAGAGAATCTAAGGCGGAGAACTATTCGACGTAGAGGCGCAGCGTCTTCGAAAGGCTTCAACGATGAAATTCAGGGCGTACCTCCTTTCGCTTCATGTTCTCCTGATACATTTGCTAAAATCTGGCCAAAATTTTCTGAACGCTCCAAAATTTGGATTGTAACAGGAGAACATGATGTCGAAAGAGGTGGCACTAAGTTAGCGTCTTCGGAAAGAGAATCTAAGGCGGAGAACTATTCGACGTAGAGGCGCAGCGTCTTCGAAAGGCTTCGACGATGAAATTCAGGGCGTACCTCCTTTCGCTTCATGTTCTCCTGGTACATTTGCTAAAATCTGGCCAAAATTTTCTGAACGCTCCAAAATTGGGATTGTAACAGGAGAACATGATGTAGAAAGAGGTGGCACTAAGTTAGCGTCTTCGGAAAGAGAATCTAAGGCGGAGAACTATTCGACGTAGAGGCGCAGCGTCTTCGAAAGGCTTCGACGATGAAATTCAGGGCGTACCTCCTTTCGCTTCATGTTCTCCTGATACATCGCTCCAAAATCTGGCAAAAATTTTCTGAACGCTCCAAAATTGAGATTGTAACGGGAGAACATGATGTGGAAAGAGGTGGCACTAAGTTAGCGTCTTCGGAAAGAGAATCTAAGGCGGAGAACTATTCGACGTAGAGGCGCAGCGTCTTCGAAAGGCTTCAACGATGAAATTCAGGGCGTACCTCCTTTCGCTTCATGTTCTCCTGATACATTTGCTAAAATCTGGCCAAAATTTTCTGAACGCTCCAAAATTTGGATTGTAACAGGAGAACATGATGTCGAAAGAGGTGGCACTAAGTTAGCGTCTTCGGAAAGAGAATCTAAGGCGGAGAACTATTCGACGTAGAGGCGCAGCGTCTTCGAAAGGCTTCGACGATGAAATTCAGGGCGTACCTCCTTTCGCTTCATGTTCTCCTGGTACATTTGCTAAAATCTGGCCAAAATTTTCTGAACGCTCCAAAATTGGGATTGTAACAGGAGAACATGATGTAGAAAGAGGTGGCACTAAGTTAGCGTCTTCGGAAAGAGAATCTAAGGCGGAGAACTATTCGACGTAGAGGCGCAGCGTCTTCGAAAGGCTTCAACGATGAAATTCAGGGCGTACCTCCTTTCGCTTCATGTTCTCCTGATACATTTGCTAAAATCAGGCCAAAATTTTCTGAACGCTCCAAAATTGAGATTGTAACAGGAGAACATGATGTCGAAAGAGGTGGCACTAAGTTAGCGTCTTCGGAAAGAGAATCTAAGGCGGAGAACTAAAATCGGCAATCAAAGGGTACTTTCATTGTACTCTTTGGACGCGGTTTCACGTCCCGAGTACTTTTATAAGGGGTGAAAAATTCCCTACTATACAGGGTGATAGAGAAATCGGCAACGATCGCGGAAAATCGGCGATCAAAGGGTACTTTCATTGTACTCTTTGGACGCGGTTTCACGTCCCGAATACTTTCCTAAGGGGTGAAAAATACCCTACTATACAGGGTGACTCAGAAATCGGCAACAATCGAGGAAAATCGGCAACCAAAGGGTACTTTCATTGTACTCATTCGACGCGGTTTCACGTCCCGAGTATTTTCCTAAGGGGTGAAAAATACCCTACTATACAGGGTGACTGAAAAATCGGTAACGGTCGAGGTAAATCGGCGATCAAAGGGTACTTCCATTGTACTCATTGGACACGGTTTCACGATCCGAGTACTTTCCTTAGGGGTGAAAAATACCCTACTATACAGGGTGACTGAGAAATCGGCAACGATCGAGGAAAATCGGCAATCAATGGGTACTTTCATTGTACTCTTTGGACGCGGTTTCACGTCCCGAGTACTTTCCTAAGAGGTGAAAAATACCCTACTATACAGGGTGACAGAGAAATCGGCAACGACCGAAGAAAATCGGCGATCAAAGGGTACTTTCATTGTACTCATTGGACGCGGTTGCACGTCCCGAGTATTTTCCTAAGGGGTGAAAAATACCCTACTATACAGGGTGACTGAAAAATCGGTAACGGTCGAGGTAAATCGGCGATCAAAGGGTACTTTCATTGTACTCATTGGACACGGTTTCACTATCCGAGTACTTTCCTAAGGGGTGAAAAATACCCTACTATACAGGGTGACAGAGAAATCGGCAACGATCGAGGAAAATCGGCAATCAACGGGTACTTTCATTGTATTATTTCGACGCGGTTTCACGTCCCGAGTATTTTCATAAGGGATGAAAAATACCCTACTATACTGGGTGACTGAGAAATCGGTAACGATCGGGGAAAATCGTAGAGGCGCAGAGTTTTCGAAAGGCCTTCGACGATGAAATTCAGGCGATACCTCCTTTCGCTTCATGTTCTCCTGATACATCGCTCCAAAATCTGGCCAAAATTTTCTGAACGCTCCAAAATTGGGATTGTAACAGGAGAACATGATGTGGAAAGAGGTGGCACTAAGTTAGCGTCTTCGGAAAGAGAATCTAAGGCGGAGAACTATTCGACGTAGAGGCGCAGCGTCTTCGAAAGGCTTCAACGATGAAATTCAGGGCGTACCTCCTTTCGCTTCATGTTCTCCTGATACATTTGCTAAAATCTGGCCAAAATTTTCTGAACGCTCCAAAATTTGGATTGTAACAGGAGAACATGATGTCGAAAGAGGTGGCACTAAGTTAGCGTCTTCGGAAAGAGAATCTAAGGCGGAGAACTATTCGACGTAGAGGCGCAGCGTCTTCGAAAGGCTTCGACGATGAAATTCAGGGCGTACCTCCTTTCGCTTCATGTTCTCCTGGTACATTTGCTAAAATCTGGCCAAAATTTTCTGAACGCTCCAAAATTGGGATTGTAACAGGAGAACATGATGTGGAAAGAGGTGGCACTAAGTTAGCGTCTTCGGAAAGAGAATCTAAGGCGGAGAACTAAAATCGGCAATCAAAGGGTACTTTCATTGTACTCTTTGGACGCGGTTTCACGTCCCGAGTACTTTTATAAGGGGTGAAAAATTCCCTACTATACAGGGTGATAGAGAAATCGGCAACGATCGCGGAAAATCGGCGATCAAAGGGTACTTTCATTGTACTCTTTGGACGCGGTTTCACGTCCCGAATACTTTCCTAAGGGGTGAAAAATACCCTACTATACAGGGTGACTCAGAAATCGGCAACAATCGAGGAAAATCGGCAACCAAAGGGTACTTTCATTGTACTCATTCGACGCGGTTTCACGTCCCGAGTATTTTCCTAAGGGGTGAAAAATACCCTACTATACAGGGTGACTGAAAAATCGGTAACGGTCGAGGTAAATCGGCGATCAAAGGGTACTTCCATTGTACTCATTGGACACGGTTTCACGATCCGAGTACTTTCCTTAGGGGTGAAAAATACCCTACTATACAGGGTGACTGAGAAATCGGCAACGATCGAGGAAAATCGGCAATCAATGGGTACTTTCATTGTACTCTTTGGACGCGGTTTCACGTCCCGAGTACTTTCCTAAGAGGTGAAAAATACCCTACTATACAGGGTGACAGAGAAATCGGCAACGACCGAAGAAAATCGGCGATCAAAGGGTACTTTCATTGTACTCATTGGACGCGGTTGCACGTCCCGAGTATTTTCCTAAGGGGTGAAAAATACCCTACTATACAGGGTGACTGAAAAATCGGTAACGGTCGAGGTAAATCGGCGATCAAAGGGTACTTTCATTGTACTCATTGGACACGGTTTCACTATCCGAGTACTTTCCTAAGGGGTGAAAAATACCCTACTATACAGGGTGACAGAGAAATCGGCAACGATCGAGGAAAATCGGCAATCAACGGGTACTTTCATTGTATTATTTCGACGCGGTTTCACGTCCCGAGTATTTTCATAAGGGATGAAAAATACCCTACTATACTGGGTGACTGAGAAATCGGTAACGATCGGGGAAAATCGTAGAGGCGCAGAGTTTTCGAAAGGCCTTCGACGATGAAATTCAGGCGATACCTCCTTTCGCTTCATGTTCTCCTGATACATCGCTCCAAAATCTGGCCAAAATTTTCTGAACGCTCCAAAATTGAGATTGTAACAGGAGAACATGATGTCGAAAGAGGTGGCACTAAGTTAGCGTCTTCGGAAAGAGAATCTATGGCGGAGAACTATTCGACGTAGAGGCGCAGCGTCTTCGAAAGGCTTCGACGATGAAATTCAGGGCGTACCTCCTTTCGCTTCATGTTCTCCTGATACATTTGCTAAAATCTGGCCAAAATTTTCTGAACGCTCCAAAATTTGGATTGTAACAGGAGAACATGATGTCGAAAGAGGTGGCACTAAGTTAGCGTCTTCGGAAAGAGAATCTATGGCGGAGAACTATTCGACGTAGAGGCGCAGCGTCTTCGAAAGGCTTCGACGATGAAATTCAGGGCGTACCTCCTTTCGCTTCATGTTCTCCTGATACATTTGCTAAAATCTGGCCAAAATTTTCTGAACGCTCCAAAATTGGGATTGTAACAGGAGAACATGATGTGGAAAGAGGTGGCACTAAGTTAGCGTCTTCGGAAAGAGAATCTAAGGCGGAGAACTATTCGACGTAGAGGCGCAGCGTCTTCGAAAGGCTTCAACGATGAAATTCAGGGCGTACCTCCTTTCGCTTCATGTTCTCCTGATACATTTGCTAAAATCTGGCCAAAATTTTCTGAACGCTCCAAAATTGGGATTGTAACAGGAGAACATGATGTAGAAAGAGGTGGCACTAAGTTAGCGTCTTCGGAAAGAGAATCTAAGGCGGAGAACTATTCGACGTAGAGGCGCAGCGTCTTCGAAAGGCTTCAACGATGAAATTCAGGGCGTACCTCCTTTCGCTTCATGTTCTCCTGATACATTTGCTAAAATCTGGCCAAAATTTTCTGAACGCTCCAAAATTGGGATTGTAACAGGAGAACATGATGTAGAAAGAGGTGGCACTAAGTTAGCGTCTTCGGAAAGAGAATCTAAGGCGGAGAACTATTCGACGTAGAGGCGCAGCGTCTTCGAAAGGCTTCAACGATGAAATTCAGGGCGTACCTCCTTTCGCTTCATGTTCTCCTGATACATTTGCTAAAATCAGGCCAAAATTTTCTGAACGCTCCAAAATTGAGATTGTAACAGGAGAACATGATGTCGAAAGAGGTGGCACTAAGTTAGCGTCTTCGGAAAGAGAATCTAAGGCGGAGAACTAAAATCGGCAATCAAAGGGTACTTTCATTGTACTCTTTGGACGCGGTTTCACGTCCCGAGTACTTTTATAAGGGGTGAAAAATTCCCTACTATACAGGGTGATAGAGAAATCGGCAACGATCGCGGAAAATCGGCGATCAAAGGGTACTTTCATTGTACTCTTTGGACGCGGTTTCACGTCCCGAATACTTTCCTAAGGGGTGAAAAATACCCTACTATACAGGGTGACTCAGAAATCGGCAACAATCGAGGAAAATCGGCAACCAAAGGGTACTTTCATTGTACTCATTCGACGCGGTTTCACGTCCCGAGTATTTTCCTAAGGGGTGAAAAATACCCTACTATACAGGGTGACTGAAAAATCGGTAACGGTCGAGGTAAATCGGCGATCAAAGGGTACTTCCATTGTACTCATTGGACACGGTTTCACGATCCGAGTACTTTCCTTAGGGGTGAAAAATACCCTACTATACAGGGTGACTGAGAAATCGGCAACGATCGAGGAAAATCGGCAATCAATGGGTACTTTCATTGTACTCTTTGGACGCGGTTTCACGTCCCGAGTACTTTCCTAAGAGGTGAAAAATACCCTACTATACAGGGTGACAGAGAAATCGGCAACGACCGAAGAAAATCGGCGATCAAAGGGTACTTTCATTGTACTCATTGGACGCGGTTGCACGTCCCGAGTATTTTCCTAAGGGGTGAAAAATACCCTACTATACAGGGTGACTGAAAAATCGGTAACGGTCGAGGTAAATCGGCGATCAAAGGGTACTTTCATTGTACTCATTGGACACGGTTTCACTATCCGAGTACTTTCCTAAGGGGTGAAAAATACCCTACTATACAGGGTGACAGAGAAATCGGCAACGATCGAGGAAAATCGGCAATCAACGGGTACTTTCATTGTATTATTTCGACGCGGTTTCACGTCCCGAGTATTTTCATAAGGGATGAAAAATACCCTACTATACTGGGTGACTGAGAAATCGGTAACGATCGGGGAAAATCGTAGAGGCGCAGAGTTTTCGAAAGGCCTTCGACGATGAAATTCAGGCGATACCTCCTTTCGCTTCATGTTCTCCTGATACATCGCTCCAAAATCTGGCCAAAATTTTCTGAACGCTCCAAAATTGGGATTGTAACAGGAGAACATGATGTGGAAAGAGGTGGCACTAAGTTAGCGTCTTCGGAAAGAGAATCTAAGGCGGAGAACTATTCGACGTAGAGGCGCAGCGTCTTCGAAAGGCTTCAACGATGAAATTCAGGGCGTACCTCCTTTCGCTTCATGTTCTCCTGATACATTTGCTAAAATCTGGCCAAAATTTTCTGAACGCTCCAAAATTTGGATTGTAACAGGAGAACATGATGTGGAAAGAGGTGGCACTAAGTTAGCGTCTTCGGAAAGAGAATCTAAGGCGGAGAACTATTCGACGTAGAGGCGCAGCGTCTTCGAAAGGCTTCAACGATGAAATTCAGGGCGTACCTCCTTTCGCTTCATGTTCTCCTGATACATTTGCTAAAATCTGGCCAAAATTTTCTGAACGCTCCAAAATTGGGATTGTAACAGGAGAACATGATGTAGAAAGAGGTGGCACTAAGTTAGCGTCTTCGGAAAGAGAATCTAAGGCGGAGAACTATTCGACGTAGAGGCGCAGCGTCTTCGAAAGGCTTCAACGATGAAATTCAGGGCGTACCTCCTTTCGCTTCATGTTCTCCTGATACATTTGCTAAAATCTGGCCAAAATTTTCTGAACGCTCCAAAATTGGGATTGTAACAGGAGAACATGATGTAGAAAGAGGTGGCACTAAGTTAGCGTCTTCGGAAAGAGAATCTAAGGCGGAGAACTATTCGACGTAGAGGCGCAGCGTCTTCGAAAGGCTTCAACGATGAAATTCAGGGCGTACCTCCTTTCGCTTCATGTTCTCCTGATACATTTGCTAAAATCTGGCCAAAATTTTCTGAACGCTCCAAAATTGGGATTGTAACAGGAGAACATGATGTAGAAAGAGGTGGCACTAAGTTAGCGTCTTCGGAAAGAGAATCTAAGGCAGAGAACTATTCGACGTAGAGGCGCAGCGTCTTCGAAAGGCTTCAACGATGAAATTCAGGGCGTACCTCCTTTCGCTTCATGTTCTCCTGATACATTTGCTAAAATCTGGCCAAAATTTTCTGAACGCTCCAAAATTGGGATTGTAACAGGAGAACATGATGTCGAAAGAGGTGGCATTAAGTTAGCGTCTTCGGAAAGAGAATCTAAGGCGGAGAACTATTCGACGTAGAGGCGCAGCGTCTTCGAAAGGCTTCGACGATGAAATTCAGGGCGTACCTCCTTTCGCTTCATGTTCTCCTGGTACATTTGCTAAAATCTGGCCAAAATTTTCTGAACGCTCCAAAATTGAGATTGTAACAGGAGAACATGATGTCGAAAGAGGTGGCACTAAGTTAGCGTCTTCGGAAAGAGAATCTAAGGCGGAGAACTAAAATCGGCAATCAAAGGGTACTTTCATTGTACTCTTTGGACGCGGTTTCACGTCCCGAGTACTTTTATAAGGGGTGAAAAATTCCCTACTATACAGGGTGATAGAGAAATCGGCAACGATCGCGGAAAATCGGCGATCAAAGGGTACTTTCATTGTACTCTTTGGACGCGGTTTCACGTCCCGAATACTTTCCTAAGGGGTGAAAAATACCCTACTATACAGGGTGACTCAGAAATCGGCAACAATCGAGGAAAATCGGCAACCAAAGGGTACTTTCATTGTACTCATTCGACGCGGTTTCACGTCCCGAGTATTTTCCTAAGGGGTGAAAAATACCCTACTATACAGGGTGACTGAAAAATCGGTAACGGTCGAGGTAAATCGGCGATCAAAGGGTACTTCCATTGTACTCATTGGACACGGTTTCACGATCCGAGTACTTTCCTTAGGGGTGAAAAATACCCTACTATACAGGGTGACTGAGAAATCGGCAACGATCGAGGAAAATCGGCAATCAATGGGTACTTTCATTGTACTCTTTGGACGCGGTTTCACGTCCCGAGTACTTTCCTAAGAGGTGAAAAATACCCTACTATACAGGGTGACAGAGAAATCGGCAACGACCGAAGAAAATCGGCGATCAAAGGGTACTTTCATTGTACTCATTGGACGCGGTTGCACGTCCCGAGTATTTTCCTAAGGGGTGAAAAATACCCTACTATACAGGGTGACTGAAAAATCGGTAACGGTCGAGGTAAATCGGCGATCAAAGGGTACTTTCATTGTACTCATTGGACACGGTTTCACTATCCGAGTACTTTCCTAAGGGGTGAAAAATACCCTACTATACAGGGTGACAGAGAAATCGGCAACGATCGAGGAAAATCGGCAATCAACGGGTACTTTCATTGTATTATTTCGACGCGGTTTCACGTCCCGAGTATTTTCATAAGGGATGAAAAATACCCTACTATACTGGGTGACTGAGAAATCGGTAACGATCGGGGAAAATCGTAGAGGCGCAGAGTTTTCGAAAGGCCTTCGACGATGAAATTCAGGCGATACCTCCTTTCGCTTCATGTTCTCCTGATACATCGCTCCAAAATCTGGCCAAAATTTTCTGAACGCTCCAAAATTGGGATTGTAACAGGAGAACATGATGTGGAAAGAGGTGGCACTAAGTTAGCGTCTTCGGAAAGAGAATCTAAGGCGGAGAACTATTCGACGTAGAGGCGCAGCGTCTTCGAAAGGCTTCAACGATGAAATTCAGGGCGTACCTCCTTTCGCTTCATGTTCTCCTGATACATTTGCTAAAATCTGGCCAAAATTTTCTGAACGCTCCAAAATTTGGATTGTAACAGGAGAACATGATGTCGAAAGAGGTGGCACTAAGTTAGCGTCTTCGGAAAGAGAATCTAAGGCGGAGAACTATTCGACGTAGAGGCGCAGCGTCTTCGAAAGGCTTCGACGATGAAATTCAGGGCGTACCTCCTTTCGCTTCATGTTCTCCTGGTACATTTGCTAAAATCTGGCCAAAATTTTCTGAACGCTCCAAAATTGGGATTGTAACAGGAGAACATGATGTAGAAAGAGGTGGCACTAAGTTAGCGTCTTCGGAAAGAGAATCTAAGGCGGAGAACTATTCGACGTAGAGGCGCAGCGTCTTCGAAAGGCTTCAACGATGAAATTCAGGGCGTACCTCCTTTCGCTTCATGTTCTCCTGATACATTTGCTAAAATCTGGCCAAAATTTTCTGAACGCTCCAAAATTTGGATTGTAACAGGAGAACATGATGTCGAAAGAGGTGGCACTAAGTTAGCGTCTTCGGAAAGAGAATCTAAGGCGGAGAACTATTCGACGTAGAGGCGCAGCGTCTTCGAAAGGCTTCGACGATGAAATTCAGGGCGTACCTCCTTTCGCTTCATGTTCTCCTGGTACATTTGCTAAAATCTGGCCAAAATTTTCTGAACGCTCCAAAATTGGGATTGTAACAGGAGAACATGATGTGGAAAGAGGTGGCACTAAGTTAGCGTCTTCGGAAAGAGAATCTAAGGCGGAGAACTATTCGACGTAGAGGCGCAGCGTCTTCGAAAGGCTTCAACGATGAAATTCAGGGCGTACCTCCTTTCGCTTCATGTTCTCCTGATACATTTGCTAAAATCTGGCCAAAATTTTCTGAACGCTCCAAAATTGGGATTGTAACAGGAGAACATGATGTAGAAAGAGGTGGCACTAAGTTAGCGTCTTCGGAAAGAGAATCTAAGGCGGAGAACTATTCGACGTAGAGGCGCAGCGTCTTCGAAAGGCTTCAACGATGAAATTCAGGGCGTACCTCCTTTCGCTTCATGTTCTCCTGATACATTTGCTAAAATCTGGCCAAAATTTTCTGAACGCTCCAAAATTGGGATTGTAACAGGAGAACATGATGTAGAAAGAGGTGGCACTAAGTTAGCGTCTTCGGAAAGAGAATCTAAGGCGGAGAACTATTCGACGTAGAGGCGCAGCGTCTTCGAAAGGCTTCAACGATGAAATTCAGGGCGTACCTCCTTTCGCTTCATGTTCTCCTGATACATTTGCTAAAATCAGGCCAAAATTTTCTGAACGCTCCAAAATTGAGATTGTAACAGGAGAACATGATGTCGAAAGAGGTGGCACTAAGTTAGCGTCTTCGGAAAGAGAATCTAAGGCGGAGAACTAAAATCGGCAATCAAAGGGTACTTTCATTGTACTCTTTGGACGCGGTTTCACGTCCCGAGTACTTTTATAAGGGGTGAAAAATTCCCTACTATACAGGGTGATAGAGAAATCGGCAACGATCGCGGAAAATCGGCGATCAAAGGGTACTTTCATTGTACTCTTTGGACGCGGTTTCACGTCCCGAATACTTTCCTAAGGGGTGAAAAATACCCTACTATACAGGGTGACTCAGAAATCGGCAACAATCGAGGAAAATCGGCAACCAAAGGGTACTTTCATTGTACTCATTCGACGCGGTTTCACGTCCCGAGTATTTTCCTAAGGGGTGAAAAATACCCTACTATACAGGGTGACTGAAAAATCGGTAACGGTCGAGGTAAATCGGCGATCAAAGGGTACTTCCATTGTACTCATTGGACACGGTTTCACGATCCGAGTACTTTCCTTAGGGGTGAAAAATACCCTACTATACAGGGTGACTGAGAAATCGGCAACGATCGAGGAAAATCGGCAATCAATGGGTACTTTCATTGTACTCTTTGGACGCGGTTTCACGTCCCGAGTACTTTCCTAAGAGGTGAAAAATACCCTACTATACAGGGTGACAGAGAAATCGGCAACGACCGAAGAAAATCGGCGATCAAAGGGTACTTTCATTGTACTCATTGGACGCGGTTGCACGTCCCGAGTATTTTCCTAAGGGGTGAAAAATACCCTACTATACAGGGTGACTGAAAAATCGGTAACGGTCGAGGTAAATCGGCGATCAAAGGGTACTTTCATTGTACTCATTGGACACGGTTTCACTATCCGAGTACTTTCCTAAGGGGTGAAAAATACCCTACTATACAGGGTGACAGAGAAATCGGCAACGATCGAGGAAAATCGGCAATCAACGGGTACTTTCATTGTATTATTTCGACGCGGTTTCACGTCCCGAGTATTTTCATAAGGGATGAAAAATACCCTACTATACTGGGTGACTGAGAAATCGGTAACGATCGGGGAAAATCGTAGAGGCGCAGAGTTTTCGAAAGGCCTTCGACGATGAAATTCAGGCGATACCTCCTTTCGCTTCATGTTCTCCTGATACATCGCTCCAAAATCTGGCCAAAATTTTCTGAACGCTCCAAAATTGGGATTGTAACAGGAGAACATGATGTGGAAAGAGGTGGCACTAAGTTAGCGTCTTCGGAAAGAGAATCTAAGGCGGAGAACTATTCGACGTAGAGGCGCAGCGTCTTCGAAAGGCTTCAACGATGAAATTCAGGGCGTACCTCCTTTCGCTTCATGTTCTCCTGATACATTTGCTAAAATCTGGCCAAAATTTTCTGAACGCTCCAAAATTTGGATTGTAACAGGAGAACATGATGTCGAAAGAGGTGGCACTAAGTTAGCGTCTTCGGAAAGAGAATCTATGGCGGAGAACTATTCGACGTAGAGGCGCAGCGTCTTCGAAAGGCTTCGACGATGAAATTCAGGGCGTACCTCCTTTCGCTTCATGTTCTCCTGATACATTTGCTAAAATCTGGCCAAAATTTTCTGAACGCTCCAAAATTGGGATTGTAACAGGAGAACATGATGTGGAAAGAGGTGGCACTAAGTTAGCGTCTTCGGAAAGAGAATCTAAGGCGGAGAACTATTCGACGTAGAGGCGCAGCGTCTTCGAAAGGCTTCAACGATGAAATTCAGGGCGTACCTCCTTTCGCTTCATGTTCTCCTGATACATTTGCTAAAATCTGGCCAAAATTTTCTGAACGCTCCAAAATTGGGATTGTAACAGGAGAACATGATGTAGAAAGAGGTGGCACTAAGTTAGCGTCTTCGGAAAGAGAATCTAAGGCGGAGAACTATTCGACGTAGAGGCGCAGCGTCTTCGAAAGGCTTCAACGATGAAATTCAGGGCGTACCTCCTTTCGCTTCATGTTCTCCTGATACATTTGCTAAAATCTGGCCAAAATTTTCTGAACGCTCCAAAATTGGGATTGTAACAGGAGAACATGATGTAGAAAGAGGTGGCACTAAGTTAGCGTCTTCGGAAAGAGAATCTAAGGCGGAGAACTATTCGACGTAGAGGCGCAGCGTCTTCGAAAGGCTTCAACGATGAAATTCAGGGCGTACCTCCTTTCGCTTCATGTTCTCCTGATACATTTGCTAAAATCAGGCCAAAATTTTCTGAACGCTCCAAAATTGAGATTGTAACAGGAGAACATGATGTCGAAAGAGGTGGCACTAAGTTAGCGTCTTCGGAAAGAGAATCTAAGGCGGAGAACTAAAATCGGCAATCAAAGGGTACTTTCATTGTACTCTTTGGACGCGGTTTCACGTCCCGAGTACTTTTATAAGGGGTGAAAAATTCCCTACTATACAGGGTGATAGAGAAATCGGCAACGATCGCGGAAAATCGGCGATCAAAGGGTACTTTCATTGTACTCTTTGGACGCGGTTTCACGTCCCGAATACTTTCCTAAGGGGTGAAAAATACCCTACTATACAGGGTGACTCAGAAATCGGCAACAATCGAGGAAAATCGGCAACCAAAGGGTACTTTCATTGTACTCATTCGACGCGGTTTCACGTCCCGAGTATTTTCCTAAGGGGTGAAAAATACCCTACTATACAGGGTGACTGAAAAATCGGTAACGGTCGAGGTAAATCGGCGATCAAAGGGTACTTCCATTGTACTCATTGGACACGGTTTCACGATCCGAGTACTTTCCTTAGGGGTGAAAAATACCCTACTATACAGGGTGACTGAGAAATCGGCAACGATCGAGGAAAATCGGCAATCAATGGGTACTTTCATTGTACTCTTTGGACGCGGTTTCACGTCCCGAGTACTTTCCTAAGAGGTGAAAAATACCCTACTATACAGGGTGACAGAGAAATCGGCAACGACCGAAGAAAATCGGCGATCAAAGGGTACTTTCATTGTACTCATTGGACGCGGTTGCACGTCCCGAGTATTTTCCTAAGGGGTGAAAAATACCCTACTATACAGGGTGACTGAAAAATCGGTAACGGTCGAGGTAAATCGGCGATCAAAGGGTACTTTCATTGTACTCATTGGACACGGTTTCACTATCCGAGTACTTTCCTAAGGGGTGAAAAATACCCTACTATACAGGGTGACAGAGAAATCGGCAACGATCGAGGAAAATCGGCAATCAACGGGTACTTTCATTGTATTATTTCGACGCGGTTTCACGTCCCGAGTATTTTCATAAGGGATGAAAAATACCCTACTATACTGGGTGACTGAGAAATCGGTAACGATCGGGGAAAATCGTAGAGGCGCAGAGTTTTCGAAAGGCCTTCGACGATGAAATTCAGGCGATACCTCCTTTCGCTTCATGTTCTCCTGATACATCGCTCCAAAATCTGGCCAAAATTTTCTGAACGCTCCAAAATTGGGATTGTAACAGGAGAACATGATGTGGAAAGAGGTGGCACTAAGTTAGCGTCTTCGGAAAGAGAATCTAAGGCGGAGAACTATTCGACGTAGAGGCGCAGCGTCTTCGAAAGGCTTCAACGATGAAATTCAGGGCGTACCTCCTTTCGCTTCATGTTCTCCTGATACATTTGCTAAAATCTGGCCAAAATTTTCTGAACGCTCCAAAATTTGGATTGTAACAGGAGAACATGATGTCGAAAGAGGTGGCACTAAGTTAGCGTCTTCGGAAAGAGAATCTAAGGCGGAGAACTATTCGACGTAGAGGCGCAGCGTCTTCGAAAGGCTTCGACGATGAAATTCAGGGCGTACCTCCTTTCGCTTCATGTTCTCCTGGTACATTTGCTAAAATCTGGCCAAAATTTTCTGAACGCTCCAAAATTGGGATTGTAACAGGAGAACATGATGTAGAAAGAGGTGGCACTAAGTTAGCGTCTTCGGAAAGAGAATCTAAGGCGGAGAACTATTCGACGTAGAGGCGCAGCGTCTTCGAAAGGCTTCAACGATGAAATTCAGGGCGTACCTCCTTTCGCTTCATGTTCTCCTGATACATTTGCTAAAATCTGGCCAAAATTTTCTGAACGCTCCAAAATTTGGATTGTAACAGGAGAACATGATGTCGAAAGAGGTGGCACTAAGTTAGCGTCTTCGGAAAGAGAATCTAAGGCGGAGAACTATTCGACGTAGAGGCGCAGCGTCTTCGAAAGGCTTCGACGATGAAATTCAGGGCGTACCTCCTTTCGCTTCATGTTCTCCTGGTACATTTGCTAAAATCTGGCCAAAATTTTCTGAACGCTCCAAAATTGGGATTGTAACAGGAGAACATGATGTGGAAAGAGGTGGCACTAAGTTAGCGTCTTCGGAAAGAGAATCTAAGGCGGAGAACTATTCGACGTAGAGGCGCAGCGTCTTCGAAAGGCTTCAACGATGAAATTCAGGGCGTACCTCCTTTCGCTTCATGTTCTCCTGATACATTTGCTAAAATCTGGCCAAAATTTTCTGAACGCTCCAAAATTGGGATTGTAACAGGAGAACATGATGTAGAAAGAGGTGGCACTAAGTTAGCGTCTTCGGAAAGAGAATCTAAGGCGGAGAACTATTCGACGTAGAGGCGCAGCGTCTTCGAAAGGCTTCAACGATGAAATTCAGGGCGTACCTCCTTTCGCTTCATGTTCTCCTGATACATTTGCTAAAATCTGGCCAAAATTTTCTGAACGCTCCAAAATTGGGATTGTAACAGGAGAACATGATGTAGAAAGAGGTGGCACTAAGTTAGCGTCTTCGGAAAGAGAATCTAAGGCGGAGAACTATTCGACGTAGAGGCGCAGCGTCTTCGAAAGGCTTCAACGATGAAATTCAGGGCGTACCTCCTTTCGCTTCATGTTCTCCTGATACATTTGCTAAAATCAGGCCAAAATTTTCTGAACGCTCCAAAATTGAGATTGTAACAGGAGAACATGATGTCGAAAGAGGTGGCACTAAGTTAGCGTCTTCGGAAAGAGAATCTAAGGCGGAGAACTAAAATCGGCAATCAAAGGGTACTTTCATTGTACTCTTTGGACGCGGTTTCACGTCCCGAGTACTTTTATAAGGGGTGAAAAATTCCCTACTATACAGGGTGATAGAGAAATCGGCAACGATCGCGGAAAATCGGCGATCAAAGGGTACTTTCATTGTACTCTTTGGACGCGGTTTCACGTCCCGAATACTTTCCTAAGGGGTGAAAAATACCCTACTATACAGGGTGACTCAGAAATCGGCAACAATCGAGGAAAATCGGCAACCAAAGGGTACTTTCATTGTACTCATTCGACGCGGTTTCACGTCCCGAGTATTTTCCTAAGGGGTGAAAAATACCCTACTATACAGGGTGACTGAAAAATCGGTAACGGTCGAGGTAAATCGGCGATCAAAGGGTACTTCCATTGTACTCATTGGACACGGTTTCACGATCCGAGTACTTTCCTTAGGGGTGAAAAATACCCTACTATACAGGGTGACTGAGAAATCGGCAACGATCGAGGAAAATCGGCAATCAATGGGTACTTTCATTGTACTCTTTGGACGCGGTTTCACGTCCCGAGTACTTTCCTAAGAGGTGAAAAATACCCTACTATACAGGGTGACAGAGAAATCGGCAACGACCGAAGAAAATCGGCGATCAAAGGGTACTTTCATTGTACTCATTGGACGCGGTTGCACGTCCCGAGTATTTTCCTAAGGGGTGAAAAATACCCTACTATACAGGGTGACTGAAAAATCGGTAACGGTCGAGGTAAATCGGCGATCAAAGGGTACTTTCATTGTACTCATTGGACACGGTTTCACTATCCGAGTACTTTCCTAAGGGGTGAAAAATACCCTACTATACAGGGTGACAGAGAAATCGGCAACGATCGAGGAAAATCGGCAATCAACGGGTACTTTCATTGTATTATTTCGACGCGGTTTCACGTCCCGAGTATTTTCATAAGGGATGAAAAATACCCTACTATACTGGGTGACTGAGAAATCGGTAACGATCGGGGAAAATCGTAGAGGCGCAGAGTTTTCGAAAGGCCTTCGACGATGAAATTCAGGCGATACCTCCTTTCGCTTCATGTTCTCCTGATACATCGCTCCAAAATCTGGCCAAAATTTTCTGAACGCTCCAAAATTGAGATTGTAACAGGAGAACATGATGTCGAAAGAGGTGGCACTAAGTTAGCGTCTTCGGAAAGAGAATCTATGGCGGAGAACTATTCGACGTAGAGGCGCAGCGTCTTCGAAAGGCTTCGACGATGAAATTCAGGGCGTACCTCCTTTCGCTTCATGTTCTCCTGATACATTTGCTAAAATCTGGCCAAAATTTTCTGAACGCTCCAAAATTTGGATTGTAACAGGAGAACATGATGTCGAAAGAGGTGGCACTAAGTTAGCGTCTTCGGAAAGAGAATCTATGGCGGAGAACTATTCGACGTAGAGGCGCAGCGTCTTCGAAAGGCTTCGACGATGAAATTCAGGGCGTACCTCCTTTCGCTTCATGTTCTCCTGATACATTTGCTAAAATCTGGCCAAAATTTTCTGAACGCTCCAAAATTGGGATTGTAACAGGAGAACATGATGTGGAAAGAGGTGGCACTAAGTTAGCGTCTTCGGAAAGAGAATCTAAGGCGGAGAACTATTCGACGTAGAGGCGCAGCGTCTTCGAAAGGCTTCAACGATGAAATTCAGGGCGTACCTCCTTTCGCTTCATGTTCTCCTGATACATTTGCTAAAATCTGGCCAAAATTTTCTGAACGCTCCAAAATTGGGATTGTAACAGGAGAACATGATGTAGAAAGAGGTGGCACTAAGTTAGCGTCTTCGGAAAGAGAATCTAAGGCGGAGAACTATTCGACGTAGAGGCGCAGCGTCTTCGAAAGGCTTCAACGATGAAATTCAGGGCGTACCTCCTTTCGCTTCATGTTCTCCTGATACATTTGCTAAAATCTGGCCAAAATTTTCTGAACGCTCCAAAATTGGGATTGTAACAGGAGAACATGATGTAGAAAGAGGTGGCACTAAGTTAGCGTCTTCGGAAAGAGAATCTAAGGCGGAGAACTATTCGACGTAGAGGCGCAGCGTCTTCGAAAGGCTTCAACGATGAAATTCAGGGCGTACCTCCTTTCGCTTCATGTTCTCCTGATACATTTGCTAAAATCAGGCCAAAATTTTCTGAACGCTCCAAAATTGAGATTGTAACAGGAGAACATGATGTCGAAAGAGGTGGCACTAAGTTAGCGTCTTCGGAAAGAGAATCTAAGGCGGAGAACTAAAATCGGCAATCAAAGGGTACTTTCATTGTACTCTTTGGACGCGGTTTCACGTCCCGAGTACTTTTATAAGGGGTGAAAAATTCCCTACTATACAGGGTGATAGAGAAATCGGCAACGATCGCGGAAAATCGGCGATCAAAGGGTACTTTCATTGTACTCTTTGGACGCGGTTTCACGTCCCGAATACTTTCCTAAGGGGTGAAAAATACCCTACTATACAGGGTGACTCAGAAATCGGCAACAATCGAGGAAAATCGGCAACCAAAGGGTACTTTCATTGTACTCATTCGACGCGGTTTCACGTCCCGAGTATTTTCCTAAGGGGTGAAAAATACCCTACTATACAGGGTGACTGAAAAATCGGTAACGGTCGAGGTAAATCGGCGATCAAAGGGTACTTCCATTGTACTCATTGGACACGGTTTCACGATCCGAGTACTTTCCTTAGGGGTGAAAAATACCCTACTATACAGGGTGACTGAGAAATCGGCAACGATCGAGGAAAATCGGCAATCAATGGGTACTTTCATTGTACTCTTTGGACGCGGTTTCACGTCCCGAGTACTTTCCTAAGAGGTGAAAAATACCCTACTATACAGGGTGACAGAGAAATCGGCAACGACCGAAGAAAATCGGCGATCAAAGGGTACTTTCATTGTACTCATTGGACGCGGTTGCACGTCCCGAGTATTTTCCTAAGGGGTGAAAAATACCCTACTATACAGGGTGACTGAAAAATCGGTAACGGTCGAGGTAAATCGGCGATCAAAGGGTACTTTCATTGTACTCATTGGACACGGTTTCACTATCCGAGTACTTTCCTAAGGGGTGAAAAATACCCTACTATACAGGGTGACAGAGAAATCGGCAACGATCGAGGAAAATCGGCAATCAACGGGTACTTTCATTGTATTATTTCGACGCGGTTTCACGTCCCGAGTATTTTCATAAGGGATGAAAAATACCCTACTATACTGGGTGACTGAGAAATCGGTAACGATCGGGGAAAATCGTAGAGGCGCAGAGTTTTCGAAAGGCCTTCGACGATGAAATTCAGGCGATACCTCCTTTCGCTTCATGTTCTCCTGATACATCGCTCCAAAATCTGGCCAAAATTTTCTGAACGCTCCAAAATTGGGATTGTAACAGGAGAACATGATGTGGAAAGAGGTGGCACTAAGTTAGCGTCTTCGGAAAGAGAATCTAAGGCGGAGAACTATTCGACGTAGAGGCGCAGCGTCTTCGAAAGGCTTCAACGATGAAATTCAGGGCGTACCTCCTTTCGCTTCATGTTCTCCTGATACATTTGCTAAAATCTGGCCAAAATTTTCTGAACGCTCCAAAATTGGGATTGTAACAGGAGAACATGATGTGGAAAGAGGTGGCACTAAGTTAGCGTCTTCGGAAAGAGAATCTAAGGCGGAGAACTATTCGACGTAGAGGCGCAGCGTCTTCGAAAGGCTTCAACGATGAAATTCAGGGCGTACCTCCTTTCGCTTCATGTTCTCCTGATACATTTGCTAAAATCTGGCCAAAATTTTCTGAACGCTCCAAAATTGGGATTGTAACAGGAGAACATGATGTAGAAAGAGGTGGCACTAAGTTAGCGTCTTCGGAAAGAGAATCTAAGGCGGAGAACTATTCGACGTAGAGGCGCAGCGTCTTCGAAAGGCTTCAACGATGAAATTCAGGGCGTACCTCCTTTCGCTTCATGTTCTCCTGATACATTTGCTAAAATCTGGCCAAAATTTTCTGAACGCTCCAAAATTGGGATTGTAACAGGAGAACATGATGTAGAAAGAGGTGGCACTAAGTTAGCGTCTTCGGAAAGAGAATCTAAGGCGGAGAACTATTCGACGTAGAGGCGCAGCGTCTTCGAAAGGCTTCAACGATGAAATTCAGGGCGTACCTCCTTTCGCTTCATGTTCTCCTGATACATTTGCTAAAATCAGGCCAAAATTTTCTGAACGCTCCAAAATTGAGATTGTAACAGGAGAACATGATGTCGAAAGAGGTGGCACTAAGTTAGCGTCTTCGGAAAGAGAATCTAAGGCGGAGAACTAAAATCGGCAATCAAAGGGTACTTTCATTGTACTCTTTGGACGCGGTTTCACGTCCCGAGTACTTTTATAAGGGGTGAAAAATTCCCTACTATACAGGGTGATAGAGAAATCGGCAACGATCGCGGAAAATCGGCGATCAAAGGGTACTTTCATTGTACTCTTTGGACGCGGTTTCACGTCCCGAATACTTTCCTAAGGGGTGAAAAATACCCTACTATACAGGGTGACTCAGAAATCGGCAACAATCGAGGAAAATCGGCAACCAAAGGGTACTTTCATTGTACTCATTCGACGCGGTTTCACGTCCCGAGTATTTTCCTAAGGGGTGAAAAATACCCTACTATACAGGGTGACTGAAAAATCGGTAACGGTCGAGGTAAATCGGCGATCAAAGGGTACTTCCATTGTACTCATTGGACACGGTTTCACGATCCGAGTACTTTCCTTAGGGGTGAAAAATACCCTACTATACAGGGTGACTGAGAAATCGGCAACGATCGAGGAAAATCGGCAATCAATGGGTACTTTCATTGTACTCTTTGGACGCGGTTTCACGTCCCGAGTACTTTCCTAAGAGGTGAAAAATACCCTACTATACAGGGTGACAGAGAAATCGGCAACGACCGAAGAAAATCGGCGATCAAAGGGTACTTTCATTGTACTCATTGGACGCGGTTGCACGTCCCGAGTATTTTCCTAAGGGGTGAAAAATACCCTACTATACAGGGTGACTGAAAAATCGGTAACGGTCGAGGTAAATCGGCGATCAAAGGGTACTTTCATTGTACTCATTGGACACGGTTTCACTATCCGAGTACTTTCCTAAGGGGTGAAAAATACCCTACTATACAGGGTGACAGAGAAATCGGCAACGATCGAGGAAAATCGGCAATCAACGGGTACTTTCATTGTATTATTTCGACGCGGTTTCACGTCCCGAGTATTTTCATAAGGGATGAAAAATACCCTACTATACTGGGTGACTGAGAAATCGGTAACGATCGGGGAAAATCGTAGAGGCGCAGAGTTTTCGAAAGGCCTTCGACGATGAAATTCAGGCGATACCTCCTTTCGCTTCATGTTCTCCTGATACATCGCTCCAAAATCTGGCCAAAATTTTCTGAACGCTCCAAAATTGGGATTGTAACAGGAGAACATGATGTGGAAAGAGGTGGCACTAAGTTAGCGTCTTCGGAAAGAGAATCTAAGGCGGAGAACTATTCGACGTAGAGGCGCAGCGTCTTCGAAAGGCTTCAACGATGAAATTCAGGGCGTACCTCCTTTCGCTTCATGTTCTCCTGATACATTTGCTAAAATCTGGCCAAAATTTTCTGAACGCTCCAAAATTTGGATTGTAACAGGAGAACATGATGTGGAAAGAGGTGGCACTAAGTTAGCGTCTTCGGAAAGAGAATCTAAGGCGGAGAACTATTCGACGTAGAGGCGCAGCGTCTTCGAAAGGCTTCAACGATGAAATTCAGGGCGTACCTCCTTTCGCTTCATGTTCTCCTGATACATTTGCTAAAATCTGGCCAAAATTTTCTGAACGCTCCAAAATTGGGATTGTAACAGGAGAACATGATGTAGAAAGAGGTGGCACTAAGTTAGCGTCTTCGGAAAGAGAATCTAAGGCGGAGAACTATTCGACGTAGAGGCGCAGCGTCTTCGAAAGGCTTCAACGATGAAATTCAGGGCGTACCTCCTTTCGCTTCATGTTCTCCTGATACATTTGCTAAAATCTGGCCAAAATTTTCTGAACGCTCCAAAATTGGGATTGTAACAGGAGAACATGATGTAGAAAGAGGTGGCACTAAGTTAGCGTCTTCGGAAAGAGAATCTAAGGCGGAGAACTATTCGACGTAGAGGCGCAGCGTCTTCGAAAGGCTTCAACGATGAAATTCAGGGCGTACCTCCTTTCGCTTCATGTTCTCCTGATACATTTGCTAAAATCTGGCCAAAATTTTCTGAACGCTCCAAAATTGGGATTGTAACAGGAGAACATGATGTAGAAAGAGGTGGCACTAAGTTAGCGTCTTCGGAAAGAGAATCTAAGGCAGAGAACTATTCGACGTAGAGGCGCAGCGTCTTCGAAAGGCTTCAACGATGAAATTCAGGGCGTACCTCCTTTCGCTTCATGTTCTCCTGATACATTTGCTAAAATCTGGCCAAAATTTTCTGAACGCTCCAAAATTGGGATTGTAACAGGAGAACATGATGTCGAAAGAGGTGGCATTAAGTTAGCGTCTTCGGAAAGAGAATCTAAGGCGGAGAACTATTCGACGTAGAGGCGCAGCGTCTTCGAAAGGCTTCGACGATGAAATTCAGGGCGTACCTCCTTTCGCTTCATGTTCTCCTGGTACATTTGCTAAAATCTGGCCAAAATTTTCTGAACGCTCCAAAATTGGGATTGTAACAGGAGAACATGATGTGGAAAGAGGTGGCACTGTGTTAGCGTCTTCGGAAAGAGAATCTAAGGCGGAGAACTATTCGACGTAGAGGCGCAGGGTTCTACGAAAGACCTTCGACGATGAAATTCAGGGCATACCTCCTTTCGCTTCATGTTCTCCTGATATATCGCTCCAAAATCTGGTTAAAATTTTCTGAACACTCTAAATTGAGCTTCGTAACAGGAGAACATGATGTCGAAAGAGAGAGAATGAGTCGAAGACGGAGAAGTAATCAACGCAGATGCAGGCTTTACTTGTGATTGTGGAATTTGGGATTTAATTAGGAAATGGAAGTTATAGGGTACATTTCTACATTGAATGATGCGTTTTTTCTCTACATGTGATTTATTAAAATACTCTGAATAATGTACAGTGATATATAATAATTCGATTGTCTAATTACTTAAGTTTAACTTAAAAGGGACATATTGTAAATGCTGTAAATGCACTCTTCCAGTGCGTTTTCGTTACACCCCACATTTTACATAGATGTCTGGAAGACGTCAATTGAACGTCCGTTTTAGATCCGCATGGCTTTTAGGACGACTTTTGGGCGTCTTTAAACGTCTGTGTGCTATCTGGGACCAGTTGACACGAACCGACGCTTCCAAAGGAAAGAATTGCTTACCTATAACAGACGAAAGTTCCGAATTAATTAACCAGTCCTCAATATAATTGCTAATTGGACACTAAATACACTCGATAATTCTTACTACTTTAAAGCAAACTTATTCAATATTATCTTTATTTGCAAAATACACAGCATTTTATTCTTATCCCGGGTACTGTTCCGTTTCACGCATAAGAGATAAATAAATATCGGTACGAAATATCGATACAATTAGTGATCCTCTATTTAGAGAGTGATCGGAACAACGTATATCGTCGCTGATTGGTTGCTGCGATTTGGAGCAAAAGCGGAAGTAGACAGAGAAAGAAACTGTAAAAAAGAAAGAGACAGAAATATTGATAGAAAGAGGCAGAAAAACTGATAAAAAGAGACAGAAAAACTGATAGAAAGAGACTGAAATACTGAAATACTGAACGGTTAGGTTATGTTTATTTCTGGTTTTGCTCCAAATCTTGAAAAATGGCTGCGGTTATACCGATCACTGCCTGGAGGATCACTAGATACAATTGACATGTAGCGCTATTCCTATTCTCGTGCGAATGGAAATTTTGATTTCCTAACCACGCATAATTACATTTCTCGATTTCATAAAAATACCGTTACGGCAAAACAATAATATTTTGAAAGGATGTTAAGTCATAAAAAGTTCTCAAATGTGACGTAAAAGAACGAAGTAGCTAATAAACATTTATTGTCATGTAGATTGTTCGAAGTGACAGAAAATATAACCTAACTAAGAGACTGTACAATATTTTTTACGCGGTTGTATTTATATAATATTTCTGATCGAAATTTATAGAAATAAGTGCAAATTATGCTTCTATCAAAATGTATTAGTAAACGGAATTATGCAACATGTTTCTTGAAATTAGTCATAACGTTCAGGCCATTTTAGATTTTAAATGTTTCCGATAAGTTTTAATTTCAATTCCTACCACTCGTAGCATTGTAATCTTATTTTAGACTGAATTGATAACATTGGGTGTGACACGAAAATGGTAAGAGGGCTCGCGAGCCTCCCGAGCATGTGACACAGAATTACATTGAGTGATAGATCTATCCTATACCTGGTCTGTGGTATGACCATAAAGGGCGAATTCCACTTACGAGCTATTCCACATCAAATCGAATAGGTGAAAAATTTAGTTTCACCGATTCTCTTCAAAATTACAGCATTTGTCGATAACCTTGCAAAAACAAATTATACTGCATTTTAAAGGCCTATGTCAAATAGTTTTCGAAATATTTAATGTTAAAGTTAAACAAAATCGGCTGACGCGTCATTACTTAAAATGTAATATCTCGGTCATTTTTAAAGATAATGCCTCCGTCTTGGGCTCATTGTAAAGCTGAAGGAATGCTTTCTCAACTCGCATATAGAATATTTTGTTTATTGTTAATAAACTTGATAGTAATCGATGTCAAAATTTCAAATCGCGTTTTGACGTCGTTCCCACCCACGGTCCGGCGTGATAAAAAGTACCATTCGATTCGTTGAGCCTTCAGCTAATAAATGCGTTTTTCAAAAAAGTTGAGAGATTTTTGGAACAGTCAACAAAAAAATATAACTTACGATAGTGTACACCGCTTGGAATTGCACGGATCGCCCAAATAGCCCGCGTCCACGACCGTAGGATTTTTCCGCTTTTGTAATAAAATGAATATCATAAATTATATGGTCCTGTTTTCGAGTCGTAATTTATACTTAATAACCTGTATTTTCCGACAATGGCTCTGTTACAGACAGTGGCGGATTTGGGATTTTCGGGAGGGGGGGTGGGCGCAGGGGCGAATCCAAGATTTTCTTGAGGAGGGGGGCGTAGGTCTGAAAAATAAATCAGGGACCTTTCCCGATAATATTATCCTCCTAATGAAAAAGTGGTTTTTTTTTTGGTATCAATTTATCATATTTTCTCTCATATTGCTAAGTCAAAATAAGTATTTTTCTTTTAAGGGAGGGTCGCGCGCCCCTGCGCCCCCCGCCCCCTCTGAATCCGCCACTGTTTACAGAGTTCTCTTCCATATTTCAAGAGATTTTCATAAATTTTGAAATGTTAACCACGGGCGTTGCGGGCGATTTGGGCGAAAGTGGAATTCGCCCCAAGTTGTTTTGATCCTCCACATTTCGAAGAGTGATCTTAGTTCAATGGTCGTACGACTAGATGGCCATAGCATCTTTAGTCCAAAGATTCTGATTCCCGTTAGAAAGCAATAAATTAACAAAATCATCAACCGATTTCATGCATATAGATCTCAATCGGCTTGATTGAAATGTGAGAACCATCGAGATCACGATTAAATGAATAAAAAAATCGTTACTTATATATATATATATATATATATATATATATATACATATGATCGACGAGAGAGGCCAGAGAGGCTTGTAGCAAACTTCAGGAAGTTCAAAGAAGTCTGCAAACGGCAAGATGGCTGGTGCCATAGTGCGTTGTTTTCAGATCCCGAGGAGGCAATTGGGTAAGATTTGACGTTATTCTGTTTCAAACACACACAGGGTGTTCGAAATATTCGATGTGAATGCGGGCGCGTCGAATGTCGACACTCCGTTGTTTCAAACCTTCCCCAGAATTTCGATATTTTGCGTTAGTATTAAGAAAAGGTTATGTAATTAAACGGATTCGTTCGCATTTAAGGTCTCCTTGGATCAACTTTATCCCACCAGCAGCAGAGAACGCTCGCCGATGCCGCGCCAGACGCGAAGGTGCGATCGTTTAATACTTTCTAACTGTTAACATGTTACGTGATGTTTTGACATGGTTCTGATGCTCCTCTCCTCCTGACTTCGTTTCCAGAAAAGAGGCGGCCCTCTGGCTGACCAGGACCGTATCTTCACGAACTTGTACGGCAGACACGATTGGCGGTTGAAGGGCGCTCTGAAAAGGGGAGATTGGTACAAGACCAAAGAGATCCTGCACAAGGGCGCAGACTGGATCATCAATGAAATCAAGGTCTCCGGTCTGAGAGGTCGCGGAGGTGCCGGTTTCCCATCTGGCATGAAATGGTCGTTCATGAACAAGCCATCTGACGGCCGGCCAAAGTATTTAGTAATAAACGGAGATGAAGGAGAACCTGGCACGTGCAAGGATCGGGAGATCCTGCGCCACGACCCGCACAAACTTGTGGAGGGCTGCCTCATTGCCGGTCGCGCGATGGGGGCTTGCGCAGCTTACATCTACATTCGCGGTGAATTCTATAACGAGGCTTCCAACATGCAAGTCGCCATTGCCGAGGCGTACCAAGCTGGTCTGATCGGAAAGAATGCGTGTGGCTCTGGGTACGATTTCGACATCTTCGTGCAACGCGGAGCCGGAGCATACATCTGTGGCGAGGAAACAGCTC
Organism: Andrena bucephala; assembly: GCA_947577245.1. Lineage (NCBI taxonomy): Eukaryota > Metazoa > Arthropoda > Insecta > Hymenoptera > Andrenidae > Andrena > Andrena bucephala. The sequence continues at coordinate 92,316,126 of OX387715.1, read as the reverse complement.
TCATCGAGTCTATCGAAGGGAAACAGGGAAAGCCTAGGCTGAAGCCCCCTTTTCCAGCTGACGTGGGTCTGTTCGGATGCCCTACCACCGTCACCAATGTCGAAACAGTCGCCGTGGCTCCTGTACGTATTTAGCGTTATTGAGAAACTTGCACGGCTAGAGAGTTCTGTGTCTAAAATTAAAATTCCCTTGTATAGACCATTTGCCGGAGAGGTGGAACCTGGTTCGCGTCATTCGGTCGGCCGCGTAATCACGGCACCAAACTGTTCAACATCTCGGGGCACGTGAACAACCCGTGCACGGTGGAGGAGGAAATGTCCATTCCTTTGAAGGAACTTATCGAGATGCACGCTGGAGGCGTAATCGGTGGGTGGGATAATCTGATGGGTGTGATTCCCGGTGGTTCTTCCACTCCTGTCATTCCTAAAAGGTACTGAACTGGCAAACAAAAGTCAGTGCCTTCAGTCATCTCCATAATCTTGCAGCGTCTGCGACACAGTATTATTGGACTTTGACGACTTGGTCCGAGTGCAGAGCTCCTTTGGTACAGCGGCTGTGATCGTTATGAACAAGCAAACAGACATCATCAAAGCTATCACGCGGCTGATCAGTTTCTACAAGCACGAGTCCTGTGGCCAGTGTACGCCGTGTCGCGAGGGTATCAGCTGGATGCACAAGATCTTGAAGAGGTACAGGAGTGGTTGATCTAGCTTCGCGAGACGCCCTATCGAAAGATATTAAGTACGTGTTTCTTCAGGTTCGTCGAGGGAGAGGCCGAGGAGCACGAGATAGACATGCTGTGGGAGCTGACCAAACAAATCGAATTGCACACTATTTGCGCGCTGGCCGACGGTGCCGCGTGGCCAGTACAGGGTCTGCTCAGGCACTTCCGGCCGGAAGTAGAGGCGCGCATCAGAGAGCGCAAACAAGCTAGAGCGAATTGAAAATAAAGGTAGCGAACCAGAAACAGCGGAACTTTCCACACTATTGCGCGCGGACCGTGCGAAATTTGGGGGGGGATGTGCGGACTGTATAAACCTGTAAGAGTGATTTTATATTTATTTTCAGTGTACATATGCGAATCCACTCGCGCGACGTAGTCACGTTTCCTATGTAATTCCGCCGGACCCTGGTTAAGTCTTGACGGTTCGGCGAATAAAACAGTTATTGAAAACGATACTCGTTTGCATTTCTGCGTGGGCAATTGAATAGGCCGCATCGGAGAACCCTGAATTGAGATTTCTCGATCCTTGCTAGCGTGGCGAGCTTGAAATAAGGATACTGGACAGGGGACACATACCGAACGATACTTTGCATTTATTCGTCCATTATACAAGAAAGAATTCTCTAGCGCTAACGTTCCGCTGACTACGGTACAGATAATAATGTCGCTCGGATACAGTACAATGTGCGTATACAATATATATATATCGTATACAATACAAATATATATACATACAAAAGCGCTCGCTTCATTTACAGACCGATGTTTTCACTCTCTCCCTCTCTCGCTCTTACTGTGCCATTTAAGTCGGGGGGACTGTCTTTTTAGAGTTTCGTTCCTCTTTATATACCTTTCTTTTTTTTCATTTTCTTTACGCTCTCTCTTTCTCTCAATATCGAGTTAGTTTACTTAAATAAAGTTAAGCTAGCCATTACAATTCGGAATAGCTTGTGATCACGACAAGGTATCCCGGTGAGTTAGTAAGCGCACACACTGTCTTTTATGATAGGTCCGTTGTTACGTTGTATCTCCCTCCTCTACCTCTATCTACCTAAAATCTCTGTCCACTTCTCTCCGTTTGCCTGTTGCTACCGAGAAGCCCGAGAGGGGGACGGGAATTTCGTGCAAACACCATCGGCGGCGTCCCGTTGCTCTTTATCGTCTCATTAAACCGACAAACATACATTATCCGCGACTATTACAAAGGTTTCGTAGAAAAGGTTCGTGTTCCCTTTCCGTGATCTCGCTCGTCACGATCGATCTCGTCTCTTCCATGCAGCAGAGTGTTTCGCATGGTCCGTGCCCCTGTTGCAATGACTCCGAAGACGTTCTACCAACCGACGCGATCGGCTACAGTTAGCAAAACTGCTATGAAGTACTTGGGCACCTTCGTGCAGATAGCTAGACACGAAGACGAAAGATAAGAGACACATCGGTACATATGAACGGACCACGTTCGAGTGACGATATCTTCGACTCCGTTAAGCTCTTACTTACCCCTCGCTCCGCAAAATTGAGGGATATATATCCTGGATTCCCGTCGCCCCTCACGGGCATTCTCGGCGCACGATAAAACCCTATGATAATAGCCCCGCTAGAGGAGACGAACGTGACACGTAGCAAAATAATGTACGACGTTAATCTTGTTATTTCACTCGGTTTCGATTGTACTTGTTGCTATATATCATTCCATATATGAGTAGACTTACGCCGCCACCGATTTGCAACCGATCTGCACAGCTCCTACTACTGCCTGCGCACGCGATTGGTCGTAGCGCTTTCTCTGTCGGTTTCCGACCAATCAACAGCCGCAGAGTCATCGTTGCGCGGAATGAGTCTACTCTTAAGTGGAATTCAGTATAGTCCTGCCGCGTCCGTTTCAGGACGCGCTGGAACAAGGTACACGTACACGATATGATTTCAAGTGAAGCTCTCTCTCTCTTTCTCCCTCCCTCTCTTTCTCTCACACTCTCGCTCTCTCTCTCTCTCTCTCTCTCTCTCTCTCTCTCTCTCTCTCTCTCTCTCTCTCTCTCTCTCTCTCTCGCTCTCTGTGTATCTGTTTCTCGCCGGACGCGCTCGCTCTTTGGCATGATCGTTGGCTATCCTCTGGCAAGATCATGCTTTTGTCGTTGGAGACCCCCGCCGCTGGACCTGCGCCACTATTTAGTGTCCTGTATATTTCTATACATATATATTATACGTATATATAGTACATATAATCAGCCATAAAAATAGACGCGATTCTATTGCGGTTCGCCTACGTCAGCCCCCTTTGCCTGCGCGGCTCTCGAGGATGATCATTGAACGCTGGTCGACGACGATTCTATTATGCCTCCCCGTTTCCTACTGACTCTCGTCTCCATTGGCGAAGGGACACCGTGGCTACGTGGATCTAGCAGGTTCTAGGAGCAGCGTGAGATTTCTGGAAGGTTTGGGTACGATGAAGTAAATTGGTACCGTCGACGAAGGGTGAAGTTAGCAGCCGAAGAGATGACGCTCGATGGCCAGTGGCCAACGCAATGCAACGCAATGGACTCCCTGCTTAGTTTGTCTTTGTTGGCTTGTGAATCATGTGTGTAAGAATGGTGGGAGTTTGCGCGAGAAGCAAATAAAGAATCGAAAATCCCTGAAACTAGCGTAGGAGAGTGTAATACTTCCTTCCCTTAACTCTCAAAGAAAATCAATCCTCAAGATAGCCCACGTGTATATAGAGCGCTCCTTCTTCAAGATCAGAGGCCGCCGAATCGCATCCTTGACACGCGACCCCAGAAACAGAAAAGACGGTAAGCTCCTCCGCCCCCCAGTCCACGTGATCAATCAACAACACGGATTCGATCCATCTGGGCGCCAGTGGCTGACAGTTGCATCAATCTTCTCTCGTGCGCTCCAGTGGCAGTGACTTTTCGACCGTACCGTTTATAGAACCAGCTAGAATCGTTCCATCGCCTCGTACCAGGTTGATGGTTCAATCGGTCAAGGGACCCTGTCCGACCACGGGCCCGTCAGGATCTCGAGTCCGCTCTGGACTCCCGTCAAACGACACCCCGGTACCCGCGAACCTAGATCTCCCTCCCAAAATCAGTAAACTAAAATCTAGACCTAAGCTCGACACCCCGTACGACTGCAACTGCACACAGACAGCAGGGGAGCACCTTTACGATTGAAAGGATAGCCTTTCCGAGGGGGGCAGGTTCGCCGAGAGACGTTCTCAGAGCCTCGAATCGGGCGCAGACACCTGGGCACGACTGGGGCTTCTCGTCGAGGACCAACGTCGAGGTCTCACCGCGAGTCCAGCGACCTGGTCACAGGGGTGGGTACATGTACGATGGTCGAGATCGCTCGCTGGCGGATGGAAGGCACGGGGTAAGGATATCAAAAAGGGGTACGAAGGGTGGTGACAGCTCGACGATGGCTCCTGAACCGGAACTATCGGTCCACCTCGGCCCAGTCGCTGGCTGCCCACGCGGGCAGCGGGGTCTCGTACTCCCAGCCGGGGCCGCAGTAGCGCCACGCGTGCAGATACATCACGAGGTCAGAGGGCTTCGGGTCTCTGTACTTCACTTTGCACTCGTAGCAGTGCGGGTCCACCGTCATCTTGTCGTTCGCGAAGCTGGAGTCCGGCGGCTCCGAGCCGGTCTGGGTGCCCACCGTCACCTTCAGCGACGGCTCCTGCTGCTGCTGTTGCTCCTCCTCCCCCAAACCGGGGGTCGAGGACGGCGACGTGCCGTCCTTGTCGTTGCTCAGCACACGGTCCTCCATGTCCAGCTTCGGCTTGAACAGGCTCATCTCCGAGTCCCCGTCCATGCCAAGCCAGTTCTCCGCGTTGTGGATGCTGATCAGATCCCTCACAAGCTCCTCGTCGCTCTTCCCGATCTTCCCGCCCTTCCCTTTCTGCGGCCCGAACACCACGTGGTTGTACAGAGGGTCGTTCACCACCGGGTAGCCGAGGTACTGCAGATGCACGCGGATCTGGTGCATCCGACCCGTCTGCGGCTTGCAGAGCACCACCGACGACTTGCCGTTGTAGCTGAGGCGCTTGAAACGGGTCACGCAGTCTTTGCCCTTCTCCGAGACCTTGCACACGCCGATCTTGTAGGACACCACCTCGATCGGCTCCGAGCAGACCACCTCCTCCTCGGGGAACTCGCCCTCTACCCGACACACGTACTGCTTGTGGACCTGCAATCCCAACGGAGGGTTGGTCAGTTAGTTTCGATGGAAAGTCTTGAGTTATGCGCGATAATTAGACTTTTAATATCGCCACTGTTTGCAAGATCGCTGCAGCTAAAACTCTGAGCGCGACTTATTAGCGACCAGACTTTCACGAGCACGCGTTTTATTAGAAGCCACCGCGTGTCTTCTTCTAATGCATTATAGATCCCGCGTACTCCCTTCGTCGACCTCATCACGACCCGTTTAAGAATTCAGTAGAAACTGCCAATCGAGACCAGCCAGTTTCTCCCCGGTCACTGGAATTGCGAAACAAACCTGTCTGTTTCTTATTTGGTGCTCCATCTGTCTCGCCTTCTTCGGCGTCCTACCGAAAAGGAGAATACCGCTGGTCAGTCTGTCCAGCCTGTGGATCGTCCTGAGGTTCTTCAGGTTGTACTCCTTCGCCAGGATGAAGACCACGGTGTTGTGTCGATACCGTCCGCACGGGTGCACCTGCAATCCCAAGATTAACTTGATTTATTTATCGTGGGGAGCAGAAGGGATCGGGGGGGAGGGTGGGGGGGGGGGGGGGGGGGGAGGAAGAAGCTAGAGCGGAAGATTGAAGAGACATCGATAGAACATCTACCAACGATGCCGGGGCTGGAAATACTTTGGGAGAGGAGGAATGAAAGCTGGGAGATATTTCTGTGTTTACAGCAGGCTTGCAGGTCGTCCCCAATAAATTTGATCTGATAGAATCAATCTCAATGTTCCCCATTATTGCATTGCGTCCACTATTTTGAACCCTTCTTGATGTTCGTTTCTAGACACCCACACTTTGCTTCCTCCTCATCGCCCACGCCAGAGACACTGCCTAATCGAAGGGGACGCGATGATTCGCCAGGCGAAGAGACCGTGCGAATCAAACCCGCATAACGTTTGCTTTAAAACTCTAAACTGTCACGAAAGGCGCGGTGCCGGTGCACTGGAATGAAATCCGAGCCTAAGGCTCGATTCCCATTGGCCCATTAGTGTATTACTACGGCGGACCAGCCTCGGCAGACCGCGAGACGCGTGGCGCACGTGCACACACGCGAACGCACCTGCAAACACGCGATCACGACCCATTTCTCCCGGCCATTCGAAGCTGGAAATAAAAAGGAAAAGAGGAAACGTGATCCAGTCCGACAAAAGGGGAACGATTCGGCGGCCGCAGCGTTTGCACGGCCGATGTTTGTGCTCGCGGTGTGCACACGGGGACTGATCTGGACCAGGGCGGAAAAAGCGACCGAATTCCCCCGTCACTCAGAGGCAGGGGTTTTAATAAATGTTTGCCCACTCGAGGTGTCGAACGGGCGAAACAAAGGGGTGGCTTTTTGATTGGCGTGTAATGGTCAGTGCAGGTTCTCTGTGACTTTAAACTGTTGGGGGCTTGCCGGAGGGGACAATGGTTTGTTTGCTCTAGGTTCTTTAAAGTTATTTCGAGAGATGGAGTTAATAACGTGATGGATTGAATACGGTGGGCATGAGAATAAAAGGGAATGCAGGAAGATTCTTTGAACAGTTAAGGGGGGATTCTCGTCTAACAGCCCCCAAAGTAACTGATATTTAAGAATTTTTTTTTGGAGAAGTTGTTCGTCATATTGGATAAAACTCTTTTGGGATATAAGGAGGCATCTTTAAACTTGCAGAAAATATTTTTTTTACGTCGATCCTTCTTATTATTTAATAATTATTGTGGAATCTTGTCCACCTCTTCGACGATGTAAATCCTGTTGGCGGGATGTGTAGCACCTATCACAGTCATCTGATTGGAAAAAAGATAGAAATTTTTTAAAATTACGTGGACTAGGGATTGATCCACTTTAAAGGAAAAATTAATAAAAACTTGAAAGAGTTATAGCGTTTGAGAGAAAAAGTAAGTTTTTCCTCCGACAAATTTTTCATATTATTCTTTACATCGACGAAAAAAGTATTATGAATAAAAACTAAAATTAAAATTTTGGGTCCAGTCCCAGCGTAAATTATTTAACTTTAAGAAAATTTTCTTCTGTTTGTAGTCAGATGACTGACAGGTGCTACACCTAGTGTTCCTGATTTCTCAATATTTTTCGCATCTCGAGAAATGAGAAATCAGATTATATTTCTCGAGAATTCTCAAGAAATTAAAAAAATATTGCAAAATTTATATATTTGGAATAATGTTGATAATATTTATCTAAATTTTTATTCGTGTCTAACTTACACAAAACTTGTGTAAATGAAAAATAAACAGATATTAAATATAATTGATAAATTTGTTTATTTAATAGACAATGTGAGCATGGCGAATTACTTTTTTGTTTTAAAATAGTTATTTAAAAAACACAATGCGTCTAATGTCGCGTTAGCCAATCTACTTCTTTTTTGTGACAAAATCTACGGCTGTACAAAAATTTCTTTCATTTTGAATGGATGTTGGTTTAATTGTATATAGAGCATCGGCGACACGAAGAGAAAGGTTTATGAAAAATTATAGATTGTAGATGTGTTTATATGTTCACGATTAACTAGTAACACACAATTTGAACTAACTGAAAATTCATTTCTGAAAACAAATGGGATTTATAATAATTTTCATACACTTAAGTTTCTCGAGAAATACTCTAATTTATCGGGAAATGAGAAATTATAAAATTTCTCGAGAAATTCTCGAGAAAGAATTTTCGAGAAGGAATACTAGCTACACCTGACGCCAACATCGTCGAAGAGATTCCACAATACGTAATTAATTAATAATAAGAACGATCGACATAAAAAAAAATATTTTCTGCAAATTTAAAGATGCCTCCTTATATCTCAATACAGTTTAATGCAATATTAACAATAGTTTTTTCCAAAAAAAATTATAAATTTCGAGGGCTGTTACACGAGAATCCCCCCTTAACGTGTAAGTAGTATGGATCCGTTTGTGGCCAGGCATCGGCGACCCTGCTTGTTATCGAAAGATAAAGGAAACTGCAATTTTAAACGTAGTGTTAATTTGTCTACTGTCCAATCTAGTCAGCCCTATAAATTTCCAATGAAATTCCAATAACTTTTTTTCGACGTTAAAGTATTAAACACTCTAACCCCTTTCATTACAAGAATATATATCCTAGCGCTTAACAAGCAAAGTGCCACTTGCGGTCCAATAGCGCGCCAAGAACGTAGCAATAAATCCGAAGGGTTCGTTGGAACGTCCCGAGGAGACGTTTCTCGCTGGAAGGTCGATAGGGTTGATGGGGCTGGGGACTATTTAAGGTGTAAACAGCGAATAAACGGGATAATAAACAGGAAGTAGGAGGTCGTAAAGACGCGCTGACAGCCGACTGACAACGAGGGCCACTCGATTCGCTGGATAATCCCATGCTTTATCCCTCCTCCCCTTTGTCCGCTCTATGCTCGACCCGATCACTGTGCAGCTCGAGGCGGAATACACGTTGCAACCCCCCCTGCCTTTCAGGTCGGACTATTTTTTACCACGGTTAAGAGGCTTTCCAGGTGGACTTAATTATTTAAGGCGATTGCATCGGGGATCGAGCATTGTTGCACGACGCGCTCTTCTATCTTTCCTTTCTTTTTCCTCTCCTCTACCTCGACTCGAAGAGGCTCCAATGAAACGGTCGACCCGAATGGCTCCGCGTCGAGGAATCTCCACAGGTGGGATGTGCTTGAAATTTGAATAACGCGGGAGGCGTGTGTGGCGAGATTTACCGCGCTCGAATCGTTTGAATTCGAGGTGAGTTTGAGAATCTCAAACAACAGGATGTAAACGGAATCTCCTGTTTTTCTTCACAATGGTTCGTGTCCAGTGAATTGTCTGTCGTTATAGAATACAGCGACAAATGATACGCGAGTCAAGGGGAGGCTGATATTAATTAAGCAGGCGAATGAAAACGGGGTAGACGGCCGCGGGACAGATACGTCGTAAAACCTAACGCGCTTTCCCACGCGTTTTCAGCCCCGGGGACAAAAGGGTGGGAAATAAAACCGACCTGGCCATTGTTCCTCCGTAATTAAATGATCATTTCGCGGCCAACAAAACGTTTTTGCTCTGATTAACTGAATCCCCTGAATGGTAATTAAGTGTCCCTCGATGTTTCGCTCGGTGTAGTTTTGGCTGTGTTCCCGTGCACGGGGAGGGTTGTAAATTGAACGGGACAAAAAGCTGGCTCACGTGGAATTCTGCGAGCTTTGTGACGACCCAAGAAGCTTTGTACATTGTACCTTTTGCGGAGAGTAACAAACCCGATCACATTGCTCTACTGTCTCGTTTCTTTGGTGTTTGAATTTTAGACTTCAGGCTTTCCTGGAGATCTGTCAGGCTCTTAAAGAACATCGATCCTTGGAATCGTCACAATGGCTCCCGCGATCGCTTGCGAAATAACCTCGGCGATGCTATCTCGCTTCACAGAAAGCCTTCGACGGATAGAAAGTAGGCAATTTTTCTCTAAATTATTTTCCCATTAGCCTCGCGTCCAAGCATTGCGAAACCCTTAACGATCCTCGCGGTGACATTTCGCAGTGGCTGACACCGAAGCAAGAATGATTTACCACGCGGATCCACTCGCGTAGAATTCCAGCAATTTTAATCAGACTCATTGAACAGAGGCGCAATTTACGTCTGGCTGTTACGCGATCGCCAGCCTCCGGGGGCCTATAATTTTCAATTATAACGCGATTACGCGCGGCAGAGAAAGAAAATTGAAAATCGGAGACAAAGAGCGCCCGAACATTGAGCTGGGAAACGAGCCCGGCTGCATTTTCAAACGCCACACGCTTCATTCATTTATCGAACGTGCCTTCCATTCCCGTCGACCTTTAGCGAAAGATTACAGGTAGAATTTAATTGCGAAAGGCGGATGATTTTTACGAACATCGCGTGTGCGCGTGTGAGAATGAATTCGAGTTTGGGAGTTCGAGGCACGAATCGAGGCAACGATACTTCATTGTATTCGTTGGCATTTGAAGGTACGGCGCCTTTCCATTGGTGTACCGACCTCTGACATTTCCGAGCGACCGTGTATTTAACCGTTTTTACCATTTTTTTGGAGTCTCGAAGCGCGGGGAGAAGTGACTGATAATACGAATGTCACGGGTGAATTTCGTATGATTATATCTCTCTTGCAGTTTGTTTGAGGAGCTAAGGTAACTCGCTGGCTTTCGATTCTAGCCCCAAAGTAAATTCTGAAAATCTGAAACCATTGATCGCGCGTGGATTCGCGCGACTGTTAAAATCACCGTCGGCAAGCAAGGATCGGTTATTTGCACAGTCGTGGAATCCTCGAGCGACGCATAAAGGTGGTTACATGTGGGGACGAGAAGAGACGTTCCAACAAAAAGATTGTTAGTAAAAGGAAAGCGAGGATGCAACGGTTGGAGGGGGGAAACGATGGGGGCTCCGAGGGGAAGGGAAGAGGTTCAAATGAGCAGGTTCGGGGAGGCAGAAAAATAATGGCGATGGTGTGTGGGCGAAGGTGTCAGCGGGAAAAGATGCGTTACAAAGTTGCCGTTCGATTATTCATAACCGTTTTGTCACGTCCAGCCGAAGGTTATCGGCGCTGGGCGATGAGTAACCAAGCCGGCTGGCGAGGCCGGAGATAGGAAAAATTAGTAAAAATGCAGAGCCTGCGTGCGGTTAATTGCGCGAAGCAAAAGAAAACGGAAACTTACCATGACACGGAAAAAAAGGTGTAAAGGTAAGGACGCGGGGATATCAACGACGATCTGGCGCGCAGCGGACTCGAACGCTTCCTTCTCCTTTTTCCGACCGTCTTTTTACATTACAAAATCGCGACGGATACCGTGGCTTTACGGGGGAAAAATTATAAACGCTTCTGGCTGGGGAATGACTGTCACCTGTTTTCTACCTTGGTATGCTAACATGGGATGATCCTGAACCCGAAAATTCAAAAAATTCTGAAACATTGTGAATATATAGGGGAATTCCTCCTGATTACAATGCAATTTTTGTTCGCTGCCCAAATTCACGCGAAGGGGGTGAAATTAAACCTTGAAAATTCGTCTATTTTCCGATTTTGTGTTATAACTCGCGAACTGTAAGAGGCAGAAAAAAAGTTTCAAGACAAAAGTTACTTCTTTTAATTAGATCTAGGGTAAAGGACCCAATTACTGACACCTAACCAATTACTGTCACCTTAAGTTATTTTACTTAAAATAACGAATAAATAAACTATAGTATATAATCTATAGTATAGATTATAGGTTGAATTACATAATTCTTTTTGTGTGTGACTTTACAACGTTTATTTATTCGTTATTTTAAGTAAAATAGCTTAAGGTGACAGTAATTGGTTAGGTGTCAGTAATTGGGTACTTTACCCTATCATTTGGTAAAGAATTATTTTACAGTTCACGAGTTATAACACAAAATCGGAAAATAACCGAATTTTCAGGCGTCAATTGTCACACCCCCTTAGAGTGAATTTGGCCAGCAAACAAAAATTGCGTTGTAATCAGTAGGAAATCACCCACATATTCACACAGTATCAATTTTTTTTTTAATTTCCAGGTTCGGCATGTTTCCTTGCAAGTAAATTTTCTAAATTTTTCTAAATAAATAAATATCTTAAGCTTCTAAATTTTAGAATATCGTTTAGACATTCTTCTCCCAGCTTAATCCTCCTCTTTACCCTTACTGTACACTTGCTCTTACTAAATAGTCCCTGCTTCTACTTTCTAATACTTTTATTAACTCCCTCTTCATCCCTTTCACACTCCATTGCCTCTTCCTCTACGTTATCCTTCCCATTTCCACCCCCCCCCATATGTAACAATTCTATCCCTTCTCCCTTATCAACCCCCGCCCCTCCCCTACTCCATCATTCCCTTCCTTATAAAACTCCATTCCAACCCCCTCTCCGCCCCCTTTCATCCACCCTATCCTCCTATCTCTCGCCTACTCCCCTCGCCTCCCCCAGAATCTGCCATTCTCGCGTCGCAAAGCGTTCCCCTCGTATCAGCGACTTATCTGGTCGCTAACTATCAAACGGAGCCCCGCGAACACTTCAGCCGCCCCCCGGCCGGGTGGCAGCGGGCAAGCGAACGGTCCAGTTGCGCTCCCGGCTAGAAACAGCGCTCGCAGCGATGAAATCGCGGACGATGGATACCCGGCGGGGCCAGGCGAACTCGGGGATTGATCGTACGGGAGCCTTCGGGCCAAAAATAATCGGCCGGGGCGCGGGAAGCGAGCGAGCTAGGCGTGCAAGCGAACAAGGCGAGCAGGCGGACAATCGCGCGCGCGCCAGCGCGTACAATCGTCGCGACGGGATGCAGAACGAAGCGACACAAGCGTTTTTTGGCAGTACAGTCCTGGCAGTACACCACTTACAGGGATGGAGGCGGGCTTGTTGACCACGACGACGTCCTCGTCCATGTGTATCACCGTGATCGGCTCCGAGGTGACAGGCACCTCGTGTCTGCAACACACCAATCGCAACCAGCTTAACGTGGCTTTGTTCCTCTTACGCGTACCTCCTTTCTCTCTTCCCACCGTTCAAATACCACGCTCTCTCGTTCACGAGAGTTCTCTCACACACACGCACACACGGACAGACACAGAGAGACAGGGAGAGGTTTGAGCATCGTTCGCCCATGGGATGTTCGCCATGGACGAAGGAATGCGCTCGCCCCGGTGCTCGATTCATCGAGCATGCTATGTAGGTGCAGCCTGGGAGACTGGGCTACTGTCAACTGCGTATTACTTTGACGTTGCGAGATGTGATGTTGTTGGCTGGGGAATGGTGTACGGGTGCTAAGAGTTCGGGAAGGTTTGGGAATGTAAGGTAGACTTGGTTTGTATGCACTTCTCTTGAGCGTACCTGTGTGGAAGGAAGAGTACATCGTGTGAAATGCAAGTGCTCCGTTACTTTACCTCCTAAATAAATAACCCTACAATTCACTTGAAACCAATCCCCTGCCCCCCCCCCCCCCCCCCGCCGCCCCCTGATCGTGAAAACCGACCTCATACTCCGCACCGCTTCGCGCCAAGCTCCCCCTCCCACGAGTCCCCCGGAAAATGAAGTAAAAACTTGGCGAAAAGGAGCGAGCAGACGGCTGGTACAAGGCCAGATGATTCCCCGGTGAAACGGAACGCGCTCGATCGAGTGTTCTCCACGGTTGAGAAAGTGGAAACCGCGTAAGCCGAAAGTGGAAACCGTTGCACCGTGGTGCAACCCTTTTATCTCTGACGGCCAAGCTAAACAGGTTAATGGGGAAACGCGGCGGGTAGGGGAGAAAGAAAAGGCGGAAAGCTGGAGCGGGACGGAAGAGAGAGAGAGAGAGAGAGAGAGAGAGAGAGAGAGAGAGAGAGAGAGAGAGAGAGAGAGACGCGGACTGGCGGAGGGGAGGGGGGAGCGAATGGGGGACGAAGAAACACGACAGGTGGGCTACGTACATGCACACGCTGGCGACTCCAATTACACGTTCCATCTACCTAATGCATTCCACTCCGTGAAACTGCAGTCGTCGTCGCATGCACGAGCATTCCTGTCCCTCTCCAGCCGTCGACAATAAGGAAGCCACGGCTGGAGAGGCTGGAGAGGCCTGGAGAGGCTTCATGCTTCCTCAGCGGCTGCCGCGAGAATTTTCGAACGCCTCTGTTCATCGTTTCCCCCTTTCTTTCCACCCCTTTCGCGTGTTTCTCCTCCGGGGCCGTTCTTTCACCCTTTGCGCGGCTCCTTTTCTTCCTTGACCACGCCGCGGCCGAGCATTGTTACCGGGGAACACTCGCCGCGTTGGCTTTTCAGATAATTCAATCCCAGAGTGGAGAAAGTGTACCGAGTTCGCGAGTTTATTAAAGCTACGAAGTGATTCCTGCCAGCCACGGGGCAGACTTCCAGAGCTTCGCGTAACGATGTTGCCTGGCCAGGGTGAACGAGCTTGGGAACATTGAATTCACTAGAATTTTGCGTACCACAATCTCGAGCACAAAATAAGTGAAAAAGCTGAAAACAACGTATCCTCCCCTTAAACGTCTCTGACGTCATGCAGCAACTTTCACCGTGGAAACTTCATTGTGTTCCCGACATATCCCTGGCCATTCATCCGAGCTGGCTATCAAGACATCAATCTAGCATTACGAGCACGTAGCCCGTGGCTTCTGCGAGCAAGACGCGAGCATAAAACCGTAATATTCCGCAAGAGTTTCCCCTGGCATCCCTCTATCTGCGCGAGTCCGGCCATAGTTCCTGGGCCAAGTACAGCTGGAACTTCGGATCCAGTAGCCTGTTTCCACGATTAAAAGATCAACAATCTACAAAACTCCCCGCTTCCTAGAACCGCATAGTCGCAATTCAGCGAGTCACGTTTTTGGCTGGATCGACTCTTGGCGTCCGAGCAGTCTCGAAAAATCGGCTTATTTATTATCCTTCGTCGCTGAATTTAGACCGCGACCAGTGGGCACGCGTGACGGAAGCTTTACGGTCGTTAAATAAACGTCGCCACGACAATGTCCGTATCGAATCGAATCCCTGTACCGCAGTTCGATTACGCAACACTCGGGGATCAAAGCGGCGCGCTGGTATAAATAATTTCGGGATTCCTTGTCCTAGAACCGCAAGGTGATAGAATACACTTCGTCTACGACGAGAAATGCATCTCGCGCGAGCTTCTCAAGCTGTTCTGTTTCGTGGTAACCAGAGGTCTCTCGGTTGTCCTCTCTTATAATTGGAAGAAAGACAGCGCGAAGACGCGGCAATGTTTAACATCCAATACAATACGTAGCTAACGATGGAAAATTAAAAGAAAATTAAATCGCGTTTTATTCGCGATAAAGATTGCAACGCGGAAGAGTTCCGCTTTCCTGCTGAATGCAGAATCGATGGGAAACCTTTAGAATTCATACTCCACCCTCTGAACTCTCCAGTTGCCTACGATTCTCGAAACGGGAACTCGTTACATCGAAATCTTACTCTGTTAATTGACGAACAGATGGATTGCTTGCGGTTAACGGAGGGGAATGGAAAAAAGAACAGCTTCCACCCTTTCGTTTCGCGGTTCAACCGCGCCGAAACTTCGACTGGCGGTTTTACGGGTCCGTGGTGTACAGGAATGCGAAACTCCGAGGAAAAGTTACTTCAGTGGCTGCATGTTTAGCGCGGAAATCCTCGAGGCTCGTTTACCCTCGGTTGAAAAATCACGGATATAATTAATCGTCGCTGAGACTCGACGATGGATCATTAAGATTGCGTCGTACATAGTAATTGGCTTCGAGCTTCGATAAAAACCCTCCAAGCCTCGACGAGCGATTAAACGTTTCGCGTCTGAGAAAAAGAGGGAAGTAATGGTTGACAACAGGCGTTCTCCATTTTTTTTTTTTTTTTAAGAAACGCCATTTTTTTCCATTGTTGGAGATTTTAAAGAGCTTCCGAATTCCACGGTTTACTACTCGCCCCAGTTCCTTAGAAGTATCTTTAAACGTGCGACTCCACGATGAGATTTTACTTGAGATTTTTCTACCACGAGACAAAAATCGCAGCAACAGTTAAATGTAAATAATGATAATGGAAATGGTCGCGAGATCAGATTTTTTAAAATATAGGGTAACGCAGACAGATGTTGACCCGTATAAAATAATTGATCTTCTTCTCCAAGAAATAGGAAACATAATATAATGTTTTTTTATATAATAAAATATAATTGTATTCAGAAATATAAATATATTTTATTATATAAAAAAAGCATTATATTATATTTCCTACTTTTTAAGGAAGAGGATCAATCATTGTATAGGGGTCAACATTTGTATGCGTTACCCTATCTATCATGAAACTTGCTTCATGAGAGTCTAGTTTCATGAAACTAATGACATAATACCTAATTGAAAAATAATAAAATAATTGTCCCACGAGATTAAAGTCTCATGTGAGACACGATATTTCCGTCTCATCGTGGATTTGCACTTTAAGAGTACCTGAAGACATCGACAGCAGCCACGTTCTTCAATCCGAAATCCATGAGTCGATATGGAGACACCATGAAAGTACCTTCTCCATTCGTTCAAGAAGGTAACGACCATGGTAACGAGAATCGCGCAAATTACCGTGTTCCTTGGCGAGCAGAGAGAGAGAGAGAGAGAGAGCGATCCTGGGGTCAGCGTTTGGGGAACTGGAAACACGACTTGCCCACCGACCAACGACGATTCCACCCTCTCGGCTCACCGCCCCGAGATACCCGCGGCGGAGTTTACCGCGAGCATCCCTTATCTCCGCAAGTTTCCGTGGGGAGGATCCTTTCCAGCCGGAGCTCGCGATCGCTCGAGTTATGACTGAACTAATCGAACCATCCATCCGCCCCGCCGACCCGCCCGTGAACTCGGCTGGCCACGATTGTGGGGCGAGAGCTCGAGGTTACTGGCTCGTTAAAAATTTCATCCGAGAAGCAAACAAGATACGGGCAAGGCTTCGCGAAACTTATATACAATAGCTCGCGTATAATGCCGCCCATTGATCGTGGACGCGGTTGGACGTGGAAGGCCAGGAACCAGCGCGTGTCTACCGCGAACCAGCACGCCCGACGACTTATTTCGGGAGCCAGGCGGACACGATAGACAAGGCGAATTGCGAAAATGCTTTTTGGCTCTCAGGGACGGGGTTCGTTGTCTGGCGCGATGTAAGTGGACAATTACCCAGCCGCCACTTTCGAAACCGTTCGGGATCGCGAATAATTGGCCGACGATAGCTCGCGACAGAGAGGAAAGATTTAAGGGGGCCCTGTTTCCTGGCTACCAGGGGATTCGTTGTCATTCCCGTTGACATTTTGTTGGCGCCAACTGTCGAATAGGCCGACACGCGTGCCGTGGAAAAATGTCAAACAACGTCCGCGCAACGGCAAATATTTTTAATCGCCCGTATCTTGCGCTCGATCCGAGGCTCGCCTGTCCACGTATATATAATACGTCCCCTCGTTTAGACGGCGGCAGGTACGCGTGAAACAGCCGTGCATATTTCATCCGAGATGCGTGTCACGTCGGTATGTGACCCGCGTTAAATTTGGAAGGTGCACCGCGCCGTGACTACAACGCGACTCTCCTCTCTCTTCTGCGCCGGCTCTGTTGCACTTTTCAAATGTCAGCCGACGCTGCGACGTCTACGTGGGTTTAATGTCGACTTCGATGGAAACTGTGCGCCTCCGCAGCGAGAGCTCAGCCGCTGGCTCGCTGCTGGCTTCGACGCAACGAATGGGAGATGCTTGATGAACGGCGAGGAAGAGGTGGCATTTGTTCCATGGATGCAAATTGTTTCTAAGGGGGCGCTGGAAATGGTGTAGCCAAGGCAGAAGTTGAAGTGTACTAGGATTTATTTGTTAAAGTTTGAATTAGATGTAAACTAATGGGGTGTGAGTTAGGTGTGGGATCGTAGGGGTACATTCCAGATCAATTCTAGAGGTCAGGGACAGGCTGGTTTCCCCCAGATTAGGTGCAGATTCACTTTAGATTAGATCTAGATTAGCTTAGATTAATTTTAGATTGGATCTAAGGCAAGCGCGAATTAGTTTTGGGTTAATTCTGCGTTAAGTCTATGTCATGGTCTGGGTCACATTTAGATTTGGTTGAATTGGACCAAGGATGTGGATCAATTTCTGGTTTGCCCTGAGTTCGTAGGAGATTTTACACCCCTTGTGATAGGGACAATTCAACGTGCGTTACGAATAGTAGCACGTTTCATTTTTCTTACGAAAAACAGCACGTTTCGGTTTGCCACGTAAAGAAGCACATTCCATCATTTTTTAGGAATATTGATATGTTTGTTCTTCCGCCGCGAAAGCTAACATATTTGACAGTTTAGCCACGAACAATTGCACATTTCGTATTTTGCGGCGAAAACTAGCACATTATCCTGTTTCGCCACGAAGAATAGCACGTTTTGGATTAAACTGTAGAAACTATCACGTTTCGGCGCGTGATTAGTTTCAATTGTTGAAGCGCATTTTGCATTGAAGAATTCAACTGTTGAAAATATTGTTTAATAAATAATATCTCCATCTGATCTCCAAAAGGAAACACGTATGAAAATTTTAATCTACATAATTTAAGTACGGTATTTTAATGTTTAATAAATTACCCACTTAGTACTAAATAAAACTCGCGTTGGAAGGTATTTAATCCTTCGTTGGCACTCTGGGTGTGAGCCACCCGTAAGATGCTTTTTACGCTCAGTACCTTTTCCAACACGTAGATTCTACGTAGAATACCGAGGATATTCGTGGAATATCTCTATTTTTTCAATTACCGAAATAGCCTATCTTGTATATGCAAAATAAATACCTTTTTCCAAAGCCAATCTACAAACTATTTTCTTTCTCAAAATATTATATCTGAACAGCAACTCTGTAGATTTTTAGCTTTTAATATTGAAATTGGTAAAAGTTAGAATTTTTTAAAGATTTTCTTCGGTTTTTCTCGACATATGGCAATCTAGAATTTTTCTACAAAAACTGTGGTAAAATCTCAATTAAAAAACTATTGGAAAACATTCTAGAGACCTTGAAATTGATCCATAATTTTTTTTCACAACGATGGGATTCTTCAGATGAGAATGGCAGTCGTTCAAAAATTGTTCTGAGTGTGAGCCACCCAATATGTCAAAGTTGATCGAAGAAAGAGGTGTGTCAACGAAGGGTTAAGTTGACGCACTCGATGTTTCGTAGCCAAGCATCCAAATGTGCTGCTTTTCGTCGCTATAAACGGAACATGCTACTTTTCGTGGCAAACCTCTCAAACATGCTAGTTTTCGCAGCGAAAACCGAAACGTGGTAGTTTTCGTAATAACGAAGACAAACGTGCTGTTTTTCGTAAGAAAATTGAAACGCGCTACTTTTCGTAACGCAGGTCGAATTGATACTGGAACAAAATATTCATGAGGGGTAACTGCACACGGGCAAACGTCACTGTGCGCGCGTGCAGCATGGAAGAAGATTATTAGAAACGCTAATTCGAGGCAGGCAGGGTCCTGTTCGTTCAGCTCATCCTGGCAGGAGCGTCGATCCAGGGACGTCCTCGTACACGTCCCTGGTGACACGGGAAATTGGGTAGGATGATTCAATTAGCCAGAAGCGGTTCCGTAGGCGAACGATCCGCTTCCGTCGGACACGTCGCGCAATTTCGCACAAGAGTAGCCTTTAGCAGTGAATTAGAAACGCATTTACCTGGGTAAACGGAGGAGCCCGTTGCTCAGTCCTCATATTCCTGCCCATAATTTATAACCGTTCCTGTCTCCAGAACTTCGCTCCAAAAACCCACGAATAAATTCCACGATCAATTAGAAAGTCACGAAGACTTACATCGCGGTATCCAAAACCAAAGAAGCGCATCCGCCATTCCGTCGACCCTATTTCCATCGAAACTGCTACGATACTTCGAGTAATGAATAACGCAACAGAAAGATCTCCTCTAAAAGTCTCCATTATCCCAAAGGAACGTTTACTCGATCCCATTTAAAACGTTTCCCGAACCGTGGAGCCCGTGTTTGCATAAAAATAAGCCGCCAGTTAGCGGATCCCAATTATTTATTCCACGACCAGCGAATAGATCAAGAGTCCCGGCCTCCGGGAAGCTGTGCAGAGGAAGGATAACGAAACTATGGAGATTTCAGTTCCTTCTTATCGCCACTCGATTATCTTCGAGGGGGTCTAAGGGGGCTCCCGAGTGGCGTCTAACAAGATCGACGAGAACTACGAAAAGCTATGGCGTAACGGGTAATTGGAGAGGAGGAGGTCTTCCCGCGTAATTGTGACGGATAAAAAATTCTTCAGGCCCCCGTGCAATTAAATGCACGCCAGGTATGGATCGGTGAAAGGACTGGCTTTGTCCTTTCGCCATCCGCCGATGATCGCTTTGATCCAGCCAACCCACGGGAACTCGAGGATCAGATTATTACTAGCTTTTCGTGGTTCGTGACTGCAGTCGACAGCCTCATTCAAGCATTACCTCCACGCTGAACGTTCAAAGAACCTTCAAGTTCCACTCGAGCCGTATGCAAAGTGACTAACAAGTTTCAGGATGGACGTCAGGTGTCTATGCTAATTTCCCCACCTTTCGTTTGCGCGCGAAAATTGCTGGTAAGAGTTAAAAGAAGACCCGGGCCCCCGTTACCGCGAGGAAGTTCAACGTTTCATTCGACGCTGCGGATTGGGGGTGACAGCCGGTGACGAGCTGGGGAAAATAGAGTCGAAGCAGACGGTGATAAATTCGTCGGATCGGAGACAAACGACGCTTAGCCGCGAGCGTGTCGCGGCGGAGCGCGCGTTTGTGTGCGCGGCAAGCGAAACGGAAGCTGCACTTGTTGCTGGGATTGACGCTGGTGGATCGGTGACAATGTTTGGCGAAGCGGGTTGCCAAGAAATACAACCGGCCTTCGCCGTTTCTGCGGAAGAAGGGACAGCCCCGGAACGGTGGCCACGATATCTCACGACCCGTTACGGAAGTGAACTTGTTGCTGAATTTGGCAGCCGCGTCGGCAAGTTGCGGGACAGCGGTTCGCCCGGCTGAGTTGTCTTTGCACCCCTTAGCTTCCCTTAAATTTACACCCCCCCGGCCATAATTCAGGGACGGGGCTGGAAATTCGTCGTCCCCCGGCCGAGGGAACATTCGGCGACAACGTGATGCATCCGCGCGTAATCTCCGCCGTCTGGCGTCGCCGGCAAACTGTTTGCTTTCAGCGTAATATCTCCGGATGGAAGTTTTCGGCGACGGGATTTGAGGGACGGTGTATCTTCGGAGGGACTCGGATCTGGGTCTTCCTTTGACAGCGTACTCGCGTGATTAAGCGAAGCAACAACGCGCTTCGCTCCTGAAACCGTCGCCGAGCGATTTCCCAGCGCTGGCAGCGCGATATTCCCGAAACGGGAGCGTAAGAATGGATGGTACCAAGTGAAATCCGCCGATTTCATTCTTCTCGGCCGCTGTTTCCTTTTTCATCGGGCTCGGTAACCGATACGAGCGCGTTCCCGCGCGCTCCTTTTCCCTATTTCCGCGAGGGGGAGGGGGGGGGGGGCAGCCACTGGCTGGAGAAAGGGAAATAGATGGGTGGAAAAGTTGGCGAAACAATGCGGCCGACTTGCAGCCGGTAGAAAAACCGTGGAAATCGAAGGAGCGCGGCACAAAAGCGACTTAACCGGAAACAGGTGCGGAGAAAACGAGCGCAAGACGCGGCACGAAACGAGCTCGAGGATACTTTTTAGCATTTATAAAGACGAGAAATAAAGGAATCCTCCTCGTTCTGTATCGGGACTCTTTGCAGGGGGATGCTTCTTTGTGATGCCTTGATCCCCTTCCCCCATCGAGTGAAAATTATTAGAATACGTGGATGCTGACGAGGAGTCTCCGAGAAAAGAAAGAAGAACTGTAGCAAAAATATTCCCCGTTCTCCGAGGGGATGGGGACGGTGGCGAAAGGTGCGGTTGGCGGTGGACGATGAAGCGCAAGTGGCTCGTCAAGTCGGGGAGTTCTGCGATTAAGAAGGGAGAAACGACGCGGCGGAGATTAGGGCTGAGAGAGATTGATGACGAGCTTGCAAGTTCAGATGGCTGACGAGACAGCAAAAATATTCGGCTGACGGTTTGCAGGGGTTTCAGACGTTCGTGGGGAGATCGGGGGTGTGAGGCTTGAATCGGGGCTGCTGAATTTTAGACAGGATGATGCTCGACGGGGTTGATTTGCGGCTGATAAGGGGAATCGGAAATTGTGAACGCTTCTGAGGGGGAGGATTCTTTCAGACGAGCTTCGGAGATTCTATGGCACAAGTGTTGTAATCTGAGAATTCATCTGCAATCATCTGCTAAAACATAGAACCTCTCGGTTCACGATAATTCACGAATCCTTAACTGTGAAAACTCATGTCCCCCTCTTTCCTCCAAGATTCTCTGCAATGGGGATCCACCCTTACTCGAAGATCACAATAAAATGCCAAGTTGAGGAATAGGGAGTGACGTAACAATTTGCTTAACGAAGCTGCCTCGAGCTGGTTAATCTTCAAACATGGAAGGCGCCCGGTGTGCAATGCAGTCGCTGCTTTAGTTACCAGTCGAAATGGGAGGGCGGTTGGAAAGGAGGGGTAAGCGTGTTGCGGGTCGAGGGCGAAGCCAAAGCTCGGCGACAGGTTGATTTATTAGCTCGGACCTTGTGCACGATGATATCTGCAAGGATTGCAAGTCGGTTGTTTTCGGGCAACACGATATCTGTTACAGTCAAGAAGCAACCCCCTGCGGCTGGCCTAACTTTATCCTGCACCATCTTACCCTTACGTTCTGACCTATCGTACACGCAGTCCTGCAACGCACCCCCCCCCCTTTTTCAAATCGATTTTCGTCCGTGTAACTTCCACCCCCCCTCGCTCTCCGTAACACTCGCGGCTACGACACTTTAGTCCTCGCTTGTGATAAATCGAAATTCGTGGGGGGTTACAAAGGACGTTATTAAGGGCAGTCATAGATTTTAGACCTTGAAGGACAAAAAAGTACCCAGGAAATTTCAGAACTCGGGGAATATAGCGATCCGCAAATTACTGTAACTCGTAAGTCAGAATTTTCAAAACATAATAGCTTGGGAATTGCAGAATTCGCAAAGTGCAGCGACAATAATTCACAGAGGCGTGCTAATTCGCAAAACGTAGTAACACTAAATCACGGAATTACCGAAGAACATTAACGGCGAATCATAAAGCTCGCAAAGTACCGGCAATGAAACGAAATTCAGAAAATACGCGGCGGTTCGATGCTTGCGTAACAAAGAGCCGGGTACAGGGACGGCGGCTACTTTTCGAGACGGACGGATCGTCGGAGAAATTAAATGAAGAAATTACCTACGCGCACCGAAAGGTGGTTGAATTGATCGGCAGAATTGGGAGGAATTTTTTCGCTTCAGTCTCCGTCCTGTTTTTCGCTTGCTTTTTCCAATCAGCTCGGTTCAAACGACATCGTCGCGCAAGACTGCGCGCTTCAAAGAGTATTTCGAACAGAAACGGACGCTCGATCCACGATCCAGGGAATAATTTCACTCTTCGCGCGCGTTTTTTTTTTTTTTCAATCTCCTAACCCGACCGAAACGTTCGCCGATATTCAAATCGCTCTGGCGCGAAATATATAAATTATGAAAGGCCCATACGAAACGAAATCGCGGCTCGTATTGGAAAAGTGTCGCACGGTTAAACCGAAACTTTTACCGTCCCCGATCACGCGCGAGCTTCAATGGACCCGCAAATATACGTCTCGGGATCGATCAATCGCAAAGCCATATTTGTACGGTCGCATTTACAAAGAGTTGGAGCGGCAGAGAGCTACGATATTTAATTTTATTATTACGGAATGGTACATCCATCTGACTCCATTCGCCATTGAAACGTAAAATATTTTTACAGGATGAAACGACTTTCGATTCTTGAGAAATGATATTTCTCTAACATAAGAAAATGATATTTCTTCAAGAAACAATCTCGTTCGAAACAATATATCTCATTTAAAAAAAAGTATTGTCACGGTAGGGTAGACCGGGGGCGATAGTATATATATCTCAGAACATATGATAGATATTAACACAAATTTTGGATATATGATGAAGAATGACATTTGGAATACACACATCCATGTCCTAACAGTATAGATACACAATACACATGTATAGTGGAGAAAATAACTTTTCGATACCCTGAAGTAAGTTTTTCTTACTGATTTAAAATTGTAATATAAATACTCCCTTTGCAAGTACGTGTTTTTTCTTTTTTTTAATATTTAATCTGGTCATTTTTAAATTAATACTGATCGTTAGTTATCACTTTTAAGTGTCTCATTAATCAAAATTTATAATTTAAGTTCAAAAGCCTGGCTGGGGTCGATTGTAACATCGGCAGTCGGGGTCGGTTGTACCGCGACAGAACCGAATAGTGACAAAGAAGATGAATAATATTGTCTTGTTTACACGGAATAATATAGCACAGCACGAACAATCAAATTAAAAATAGGTGGAATGTACTGAATGTAAGGATTGATTACATGAAGAATGTACCAGCCAAAACGTTTTCCATTTCTGTCACAATTGCGATACCGCATAATTGGTTATAAATTTTACTCTTTTCCATTTACTAATATAATTAAAACCAATAAATATTTTAATTTTGTAAAGTTAAATTTGTGCTACTATCAACTCCATGCAGTGTTACAACTGACCTGGAGTCGGGGACGGTTGTAACACTTTGTCCGCTTCTCAATTTTTAGTAATAACCTGGATATTACTTGACAAACAGCGAAGCTGTTGTGGCTCAATAAGTGTCAGATAAGTAAGTAACATTTTCGTATAAAAACTTTTGTTGTAACTTTAATAGTTTTTGCATAATCGTATTCCAAAATCAAAGTGTTACTACCGCCCCCGGTCTACCCTACTCTTTAAACCTTTGAATATAAATGCTATTAGTCAAATTAGTCAATGCGCCACCATCCACGGTATCCTTCCCTCTGTCATCCCCTGTTTTCTTCCTTCGCGTTTCTTCCCCCCCGCATCATATAAACACACGTAGCGACGAGGATGCACTTTCATCGCGAATATTTGCAAGGATTCTGTCAGCGACGGGACAAAGGCGATTCATCATCCGCAGGATAAACAGATTCGCCCCCGAAGTAATTAATCTTGCGGAGCTGCGCCACAATCTCGAGGCAGTTCGAGGGGTTCTTGTCCGTGGACAAAGTTGATGCCTCGTCGTACGGTGTCGTGTGTCCATCCGATGGCTACCTAATGCATGCAGGAACTAATTCGGTATCCTCATGAAATGCAAATTCGCCTGGGCGCTGTCCTGGGACAGCGGGCGGAATCGCGACGGACAGGAGGGTGTCGGGCCACGATACCGTCTCCTGCTCCTCGTTTGTTTTTAACCAAGACAGGGGTGAGGCGTGACAAACAGGGGGTGTAACTTCTTCAATCTTCAGAAGTAGGGAGGAATTTGGGGAACGCAAGGTGATTCGATAGCTAAAATTTGCACAATTTGCACCTCTTGTGTGGGAATCTGAGAAACTTGGGGCAACAGGGCTGATTCGGTTCGGCGAAGTTTAAGAAATTTGGAAATTCAGTCACGTTTAGGGTGCCAAGTTACTGCACGTCGATAGGGGAAGGAACTACCGCGTTAGAGTGGCCAGATTAGAGACGAGTAGAATAGAATTAAAGCATCTAGATTAAAGTTACAGAGGTTTGCAGACTGAAGCTGGAGAGAGTGAAACCAGAGCATTCACATTTGAGAGTGCTGTACTATAGTTGTCTACGAAGCACGTTTCTAACCAGAGGAAAAATGTATTCTACCAAATTCTGTGCTGCGTTTTCGATGGCAGAACTGATTCGATATGAGCAGTAAATTCCAGCAAAAGTATGTAAATGCAAGGGGCAGTCGCGTTTATGGGGTCAATCCAATTCATGAGCCCGAGACTACTAAATTTGGATCATTACTGCCAGTTGGAAAACATGCAAATGTTACACATCAAATTATTCAGAATTCCATGTATTATTCCAATTCATTTTTCTACTATCAATCTTTTAAATAAAAAACCGAGGAGTCAAATCCAATTGGAACACGACTTCTCTGCCACGCGAGGGCTACGTTTGTTAAAAGCAAATAGAAAAAGTGACTTTCGATTGGAGAGCCAAGAAACGAAACGAAACGCAGCGTGTCCTGGCTTACATCGAAACGTTGTTTTTGAGCTTTTAAAATGGTCGCTCGTTAAGCATCGCGCAGAATAATAAGCGTGGAAAGGGCGAGCTCTAATAAACTGCTCAAGGAACACTCGAAACGTGATTAAAGCGCAGTTGACATTTCGCCTAGCCTTGCACCTGTAGCTCGCTCCGTTTCAGGGGATGAACGAAATTCCGACTGCAAATGGACGGAATTAACACGACCCTCTCTCGGTACACAATCCTCGAAACTTTGCCCCCCCCCCCCCCACCTCCGTCCCCACGGCGCGCTGATGTTCGACAATTCCTTATATAAACTGCCGCCTCCATGAAATTCGTCATTCAATTACGCGAACACTTTGTCTCGTAAAAATCCTCTCGAGGATGCTTCAGTAAATTACGCAAAAAGACGAATGCAATCAACCGTGCAGGCGATTCTTAAACAGGAACTTTTCGTGCGTGAACGAATTTATTTCGCAGGCACTGCTTGATTCCTCCTTTTATTCGGATCAAAATGCAAACTCCAATTGCACAGAGAAATAATAAACTTTATACACTGTACTTTCCCCTTGAGTCTCTGGTATATAAAATTTCTGATAAAGAGATGGAACGAAGATTGTTAAAAATTTTCGATATTTCCATTTTGTATGCATGCGAGGTTTTCTCTCGCCGGGGAAGAATTGTAGCAGTGGCGAAAAAGGACGAAAGTGCCGCGGCAGCGATGGCGAGCCTAATGCGCGATTAAAATTCAACGATCGAGGGGGGCCAGCTCGTAATTCGCTGAAATTAACGTCGACCGCTGTATAGCCGCGTAACTTTCGCCGAAAGCTTATCCCGCGGGTGGATGTTTGACAATTCGTTACGCAAACGACGGCCCCCCATAGATCCCACGGATACGACGACCGATTTTGTCGGAATATCATTTCCATAATCTCCAGCGCCGACTATGAAACGCCGTGGAGCCGGAACGTGATCAAAAGCACTATCGGGAAACTTACGTAACGCGAGGGGGTCGCTTTCGATAATGAGACGGGCATCCTTTCGAAGGACAATCGCGGAGCATCGGTCGGGGCACTGATTCTTCTCGAAATTGAAGTACAGGCTGGCGCAGGAGAGGGAATGAAATTGAATCCTGCTGGATGTAATTTGCAAATTGTCGCAGTGGACTCTCTCAGAACTGGAGGATGTGGAGATTTTAGATCTTGGGAATTGTGAAAATTCGCGAGTGCAGTGGCAGCAAGATGTGGCACTTAAAGGGAGTAGATATTAATTTGCAAATTACTCGAGGAATACAGTAATTTGCAAATTGCAGTACAAGCAAGCATCAGATTGTAGGGAGTGCAGTAATTGGTAAGTGTCAATACTCGGGAACTTCAAAGCTTGGAAAATTCAACGGCTCCACCACTTGCGTAAGTTGCAAATTGCGGCAATCTCGAGTTGTAATGATCCAGAAACACATTTCCATGGTCGACATAACAGCTGGCTGGGTTGCTGGGCTGGCGATACGCACGCCGAGGCTGAGGCGCTATCAGCCGCGAAATATTAAAACAAACCGCTGGCAGCGTGTCAAGAATCTCAAGCAGAGCCCTCTCGTCGCGCGATATTACGTCAAACGGTGCGCCAAAAGCCAGGCAACAAAGGCTTTTGTCACCGGTACAGATGTTGCAACGCGAAGACACGCCTTGTCAAAGATACCAAGCCGATCGATCGCGAAAGAAGCTATTATATCAACACCGGCATCGCCAGTCATCGATAATCGAGCAAACTATCTTTCGAAAGCGAGCAGAGACGCGGTAGTTTCGTTTCGCACGACAGGGTAGTCCTCTTGGTCCGCGATCGATTGTCCCCCGTTCTCGTTACGCGATACATCGCTAACACTGCTTTGTTTCTACCATCAATCTTCCCCCCGCGACACCGCAATCTCAATTCCCTAAGGATCAACAGAGCACAAGTTCCCCCTAATAAAAATCAACCATCGCGCGTATTTCCAAGCCGACAGAAATCTGCCAGGCCAGCCCAAGTCCTTGTAACTTATCTAATTCGCGAGGGACGCGAAAAATTAAAAGTTGCCTCGTTCCATGGGATTTCGAAACGTCCGAGCCTCCTGGCGGAGATTAAGAGCCCAGATAGCATTAACTCGAGGAGGGATATCGGGTTCGCTGAGCATTAAGCAAAGAGTATTAACCGAGGAATATTAAATTGAAACTCCGCGGAGGATTCTATCGATCGATGAATCCAGGGAGCGGGGCGGGTCAACGGTCCCTCCGATGATCAACATTTATCTTCGAGGACCGTGGATGAAGAACGCTCGAGTTTCCTCGAATGGATCATCCTCGTGGAATCGAGAGGCGACCTCGGTCGGCCTCGGCCATCGGGACGGGCAATTAATCCGCGGAACGTCACGGCAATTAATACTCTCCTTATCGCTGCAAGACGATCTCCCTGGCTGTCTAGGTGACGTCAGCATCCGCGTTTTATTGTCCGCCGCGAATCAGAGGCCGGCCCGAATGATCTATTCGCGCGACCTTCACCCGTGGAAACGGGTTTCTCCCGTCGATCGAGGAATCGCCGTTGCAAAATCCCGCGCGAGGGAGACGATTTCTACGCCACGGCCGATGGATCGCCGCTATTTGCAATAAACAAGCGAGACCCAATGGCCTGGATATTATGCGCAATGATTTCAATGTCGCGGGCAATTTAGATGCAAATCGACGGCGAACGGTAGTTAGTAAGGAAAGGCGGATCGTTGCAGAAACGAGGTACAGGTTCTTAGTCAAGGTGGAAGAAAGAGGAGGAGCCTTGAGTGGTTAATGAATCAACCTCTAAATCATGGATCCTTAACTGTAAATACTATTGTGTGTGATAGTAGCTACATACATCAATACTCAGACGAAGATGATCTATTTGGAAAGTCTCCTAAGCAGAAATACTGTGCATCATACTTTTAATTCGCAAGTCTCCCATACATTAAACATCGTTTCTATTCTTCGAACGGTTAGCTGTTGGATCGATCAATCTACAGAAGCTGGCACAGTATCTCCATCGTTTAACGTTTTCGCCCAGGGATCAGCGAGAAATGTAGAACACGGTTGCCAAGGTCTCATTAAATTCACGGAAGAAGAAAGACGCGGTTGGATAGAGGCTGAAAGGAGACTCCCGCGGAATCAACGCCGCGACGTCGACGTCTCTCTTTCTGTCGGCTATCCTTGAAGCGCGAGTGCAAAAATCACAGCCTCGTGCCGGTATACGATAACTGCGCGGCTGATAATGGGCGCCTCGTTGAGCGACCACGCGTTTAAAAAATGACGAGGATTCCTCTTGCATCCGTGCCAAGGATACCGAGCTCGATCGCGCGGTTCCTCGACGAGCAGAACGAGGATAACGGGAGTCCCGTGTCATTCGCACTTTGGAAACACTCGGTGCCAGTTGCTTCAGCATCGTGTCCCCTCGTTTTAGTATTCCGCCAGAGCGGTTCGGCTGTAAGTGATCCTTCATGGGAGCACTCCGCCGAATCCCCTTGGATGATTATGTTGGATTTCGTTAACTACGTTTTATCGCGGGCAGCTCAATCCCTACGCCGGTGCGCGATAGTTTATTCATGGGGGACAGATGAAACGTTCGGGCGAAGCGATTTGAAGTTAAAGCCGAAGCTACTTGGAAATTACGTGAATTCTGTTTTACGAGGTATAGTTGCAATAAGGAAAGTGAATAAAGAGGGTCGGTCATTGAGTAGATTGGGATGAAGGAATTGATGAGTCTAAGGGCATCGAGTCAGAGCTGAAGAGTGACTTTGTCCCCAAGGAGTACTATTTTAAGGGAGTTTCTTACAAGGGAAGATCCCGAAACCCGAAAATTCAAAAAGATCTGAAACTTTGTGAATATGTACGGGATTTCCTCCTGATTACAACGCAATTTTTGTTTGCTGCCCAAATTCACTCGATGGGGGTGAAATTAACCCCTGAAAATTCGGCTATTTTCCGATTTTGTGTTATAACTCGCGAACTGTAAGAGATAGAAAAAAAGTTTCAAGTCTAAAGTTACTTCTTTTAATTAGATCTATCATTTGGTAAAAAAATTATTTTACAGTTCGCGAGTTATAACACAAAATCGGAAAATAATCAGATTTTCAGGGGTCAATTACACCCCCTTAAAGTGAATTTGGGCAGCAAACAAAAATTACGTTACAATCGGGAGGAAATTCCCTACATATTCACAAAGTTTCAGAATTTTTTGAATTTCCGGGTTCGGGATGTTTCCTTGTTAGTCGAACACAGAGTAAATGCTGGGACGCCGATCGAGTCGCCAACTGGAGAAATAATTTCATCGTTTCGAACGGTTGGAAAGGATTTGCCACGTCGACCTTTCTCCCTCTGTTTGTCAGAAGGAATAATGTTACCGGGACCGAGCGTTTGGCAAATTTGACGCCGACGAGTCTGGTTACGAGCACGTAAACGACTACTTCCTTGTGTGTGTTTTTTTTTTCTTTCTCTGTTTGTACAGCTTTTTCGCGCAACGATCGCGTTCCCAGGTCTGATTTCCAGCGATCAAAGCTCCCCAGCATTCGCGCAGCTTCTGTGCCACTCTAAACTCTTTTTGCTATCTGGAATCCCCGTGGGGCGGGGATCGAGATCGATCGCTTCGCTGATCGTCTAACTTCAAGCGAATAATCGAGGCAGTTAGCAACTTGTTACGTACTATCCTCGTGGCGACGGAAATCGCGGAGTTCGATCACTAATTCGGAAACAAGAGGTTTCGAGGAAAAAGTTCGACGTTGGCAACCACCGTGACTCCTGTCGAGGTCTTCCAATTGCAAATTCGATAATGCTAGTGTCTAGCCACGAAAGGGATAGGATTTCAGTCACTTAAGATCACATTTACAACAGACGCTACACTTAACTTTACGATCTGTTGCTCTGGGTAGAGATACGGACCATTTTCCGCTGGTTTCCATCACCCACGTGATCCTCCTCGATTATATCTACCTCTAATTTATACGCGACATTCAATCATTAGAACAGACCTAACTACTCTCCAGTTCAATGGTTATTCAGACTTAATCTCTGGGGCTCAAATCACAGTAGGGTCGAACAATTACTTGGCTACGTATTATTCAAACACAGCTTACGATAGGGTTTGTTAATTACGAAGAAGGGTTTCAGTCTCGACAAGTTAATTAACCACTACTCAAATTCGTTTGGTTTCAAAGGGGTCTGGCCGTATCTGGCCGATCTGTTTCGCAACTATACTACGCATACGCCAAATACTATCGCTTGGTTCAGCCTTACCTGTGAACGACGTTGGCCAGAAGATCATTGTGCCGTAATCTGTAATCGACGTCCACCTTCTGATAGTTGACAGTCAGTGTCCCAGCGCGGATGCATCTCTCGTACTCCTCCGCTGGATGCGCGCGAAACTCCCTCGCGAACACCTCGAGGATCTTCTCGCCCACCCATCTCCCTTTCGTGAAGGTGGTGAACGTGAAGTAATAGGGGTACACTTTGCGAAGACCTGCAAGAGAGAATGTTACAATGTGATTAAACCTATGCCAAGGGATGTCCCCTTTCATTATGATAATACGATGCAAAGTAGGGGGTTCCCTGTCGCCTGTGGCTTTCAGTCTCTTGGGATCAAAGGTAAAAGTGTCGAGCACTGTCCTTAGAAATATGGCAATTAGGTTCTAGCAGCGGAGAATGCTTTACACTTAACCAGGGTGAAGATCGAAGAAATTTGAAATTGATCGATGATAAATAAAAGGGAAGCTCTCGTTACAGTTTCAATTATTTTAGAATTTCATTCTATTTATAGGAGCCCTCCTGTTCGTGAATACAATCGATCATTGGGACCAATAGGGTACAGTAGGTGTATGGTATTGGAGTGTTAAATAAAAAGTGTCTCGAATAAAGTGCACCGAATGCATTTCCAGCGAAACAACAGGTGCAGCATGCGACTGCACGTGCGATAATAAATGAGGGGCGATATGTACACCATGAGGACGAAAAACGTTTGCGTAAGCACAAATGGAGAATAAGAACGAAAGAACGAAAGCACGAAACGTTCCTCAGTGGCCTTCCAACTCCCCTTATTACGATCTTTAAATAGTGTCCCGTGTTCGCGATTGTTTCGTAATTAATATCGAATTGGCACGATGGCCAGGCCAAGCGAGGTTCTCTCAGCCAAAAATAAGCTTCGCACAAATCGCGTAAATCACTGTAAATCCAGTCGGTGAGCGAGCAATTGTCGCGATTAATCACTGAGGAAACTTTCACCCACCACACGAGTAGTTTCATTTAGGACGGCGAACAAAGACGATGATATTTAATTGAAAAGGGAAGATAAATATATCCCGCGACTTTGTCCGAAGAAGATGAGACTGCCGATCGCACGAACGCTCCAGTTTCGCCTGGATGAAAACGATTCGAAGTACGCGGCAAAAAGAGCGAGAGACGCGCAGCGACTTTTCGCACTGATAAGCACAGATGACTTACGTGGTAGCGAAGAAAGGGAAGAAGCTCCTCGGCGGTGCCGTCGAAAGGCAGAAGCAAACGGTTTTTGAGGTTTCGCTAACGATTCGTGCGCGACTGCCGCTCGCAGTCCGTCCCCTCCCGCTCTCCGCGCGGCACTGGCGCGTGGAAATTAATTCGACCTTTCAGGCCATCATCCCCATTCGACGTTCACTCCCTCCCAAAATGGATTTCGATACCTTCCAATACAGGCAACTATTTCTGGTTTCATTTCGACGAGACTTCTATACAACGGCTGGGGCCGCGACTCGAATATCAGAGGGGGGAGTGAGAGGAGTTTCAAAGGGACCAGACAGCCGAATACATTTAAAAAATATGCTTACAAGGGGAAAAACAGGAAATGTCACAAAACAGGGTTATCGAGAAAATGAAGATTTAATTATTCCATCAGTAAAGAAACAAGGTTCAATGAATTTAATTTTCTTATATAATTTTCTTCTTAAATAATTTATTATTCTGCCTTGACGAGAGAAGCTTATGTTTATTGTTGGGCAAAGAGTGGGTCTTTCCGTATTTTGCTCAAGTGCAGAGTGGACATTTCCTGTTAACCACTACATCAAATTTTTAACGTTATCTTACGAGGGTATTTGAAGTTTTTAACCGTTCGTGATTCGATAGTTCTGTAGCCGCTATATATTGTAAAATCACGAAAAATGGACATTCCCAGTTTTCTCCTTACCTTCCTACATACTTCCAAACATCCAGAATCTCCGCTTCAGATTCAAACCACCTAACTTTATAATTCACCCCCCTGAATCAACTTTTTATCCGGAGCATAGGAGAAAGCCATCGGCGCCGAAGAGCTTTCCGAAGCACTCGATCGCTGAACGACGGAAAATCGGAAATTACGTTGCAATCGATCGCGGGGAAGGAAAAGGACAGCGGCCAGGAGGAATCCCGTAACAAGGATACGGCTCCTTAAAGCGAGTCCCTTTAATCGTGCTCGTCGAAGAGCTTCCGATGCCGTCAACGATGAAATCACAAAGGGGAAAGGACCATTGGAATCGTTCGGCTCCATTTTCGCAATTAAAATCATTTTAATTAAACACGCGGGCGGGTTCGATCGGCTCGCCCAGCGGGGAGGGTGGCGGCTAAGGGGACCCCCCCCCCCCCACCCTCGCTTCCCCGCAGCGGGACGAACGGGGCGAGGGTCTTTTCCTTGTCAACGGCGGGCCGGAAGAAGAAAAAGATTACACTGCAATTTATGGAGCTCGGCTTGAAGTGGGCGTGTCGCCGGAACGAGACCGTCCGCGTGCTCTTTAAAGCGCGAAAGAAGGAACTTTATATCGCCGTGAAAGGCCCTGTTCACGCCCGCACCGCGCTTTAATTAATTGAAATACGATGATGAGCGATAAACGGACACCGGCCGGGAGGTTTCCGCCCGGCGCCACTCGATGGTCTAACAAATTGAAGAGGTATGACACGGGGGAATACACCCCCCACCCGGGAAAAGGGGAATGTTAAAAATACTCGGCTGAAAGGGTGGCTTTTAAGAAAATGGTAAGCTTCGATCTATTCTGTCCTCGTTCGATCGATACCAGATAGGGACATGTAGCGAGATAGACAGTGGGGTAGAAGGGGAAGAGAAAGTCCGTGGGGGAGGAGGGGGTGATTGAACAAGCAAAGGGCCGGAGGTTGCAGAAAAATGGAAGGAAAAAGGCTGAGAGATTCCACTGAATTCCGTGGGCAATCGTCCACGGAATTACGGCGATCTGTGCAACCAGGAGGAATTACTCGTGGAAACCAATCGGGTCCTTTTAGTCGACCGTTCGATCGGCTGGCCGAGGATACTTGGTGAATTAAAAGGAAAGCCTAGCTACAAATTTGGACGACCCGTTGGAAAACGAAGGGGTATAAAGGCGGAAGAAATTGCGAACACTTTAGAGGGCAAGGGGAAAGGGGAAATAATCGTCAAAATAAATTGAGAGAGATTCTTCCTCGATGGAGAAACGCTTCAACGCTGAAACTATCGCTCTCCGAAACGTAACCCCTGATTAACACCCTTCGCAATAGCAAAATCGAGTCCCATCGAGAAGCAAAGCCGGGGAAAAGCACCGATCCCCTCGAAATCCATCGTGATCTCCTTCCACTCTCTGATACCCCCTCAATACCATCGAAAATCATCCCCAGCGAATCCCCCCGTCTACCGGAGAGCCGCGCACGTCCCCGTGGGCGTAAGAATGCGACAAATCAGGCGAAGAATGCCGCGAGGCGAACAAAAGGGGGCAGAGAACGACGAGGAAGAATAGGAGGATCGAAGAAATCGGCCGCGGTGGCCGCTAAGGAATAAAGAGGGCGGCGAAACGAGGGGAGGGGGGTGGGGGTGGTTGCGCGAACCAGCGAGGAGAGGGTGGTTTCAGGGGGGGGCAGAACCCACTCCAGCGTGGATCTGGATTACGCGGCGGCCGCGAAACGTGCCAAGAGGCGCAAAACCGACGACACACAGCGGGGGAAAAGGGGATTCCGAAGGTTCTTCAAAGATCGTCGGAAGGGTTGCGCGGGGGTGGGCGGGGCAGATCTCGTCGAGGAGACAATGCGTCGCGAGTTAAGCCTCCTCCGGAAACTTTGTCAGTTTCCTCGAGAAGGAGAAGGAAGCGCTTTTCGCCTACCCCGCGCTCGAGTGTGCCTCGACGACTTTACCTGGTGCTCGATTCGAGCCTACCACCCTGTCCGCGCGCTCGCGAAACTCGTCACCCGGGAGGAGGAGAGCGGGCAGGTTGGGGATCCGAGCTTTGCGGCCCGTAATTACCGAAACTGTTATTAATCGACGCGATTCCAGCTGGCACACGCCACCGTTTCGTTCGACGTTCATTTTACTCGAGGATACATTTCACATCGGCGGGGGTGGCGGTGTTTTATGGGGCCGTGGGATTCGTGCGGTATTCGCGCGTTTCGTGTTTGCCCGGGCCGCTTCGTGGAACGGCGAGTAATTGGGAGTTAGAGGGCGCTGTTAGGGGAGATTCAATGGATTGTTAATATCGCTAATGTGGTTTCGTAATTTAGCCAAAGGGGGCTGCCCGATATTTCTTCCGATAATTTACGAATTCCGTGGCTGGTGAAACCTAACGATGACAGGCTTCCTCGCTGAAACTATACAAATTAGTGGAACATACTCGATAGATATGCCTCTGCCGCGTAGGATTGTCTTTGGGCAACTAGGGGAGAGGTGGGATGAAAGGGAC
Source organism: Andrena bucephala (assembly GCA_947577245.1). Taxonomy (NCBI): domain Eukaryota; kingdom Metazoa; phylum Arthropoda; class Insecta; order Hymenoptera; family Andrenidae; genus Andrena; species Andrena bucephala. The sequence goes on along the minus strand of OX387715.1, from coordinate 92,280,861 downwards.
ACGTATTGAAAGGGACATTGCAATTATCTGAAAGATAAAGGATCTCCCCACGACGAAAGTATTTTCATTTTGTAGCAACCCTAATGCATGCCCAAACACGCCTAACTGCAGGTCGCTGCCATTTCAAAGATGGCGGTGATACGCGGTTGAATTTTTTCGTGCTCCAAAGTAAAATTTTTTATGTTTTCGCGAAACGTTTTGCCAAGTGCTGTTACCAATGACTGATTTCTTTATTATTACATCTGGACTGATATTTGTTCAGGAACAATAAGATATATGTTAGATAATCTTTTGTTCAATATTGTAACTGTAGAGATTAGGTTTTCAATTGTGTTGCCATATTTATGAATGGGACACAAGACAAATTTATGAAAGGGACACTTTCCAAAGTGTTCCCTTAAAAATCTTACTATGATAAACCGAACATCGTTAATAAAAGGATATTTACCACACATCAAGATGTTTTTGATTAATTTTCGTGCCAATTAAGATGTTTTAATTAACATAGTTTGGATTGATCTAAGGAATATGTATTTGGTTATTAATGAAAGTATTATCTATTGTTTTCTAATGTGAGTATTATTCTTTGTTACTTAAGTATGTAAGTTTAATGTAAAGTTTGTTACAAATATTTTTGCAATGCCGTGGTATTTAGGGGAGGGTTGCCTATATCGTACCACTTAAGACATTTTACGTTATATTTCATATTTGGTACTAATTTGAACGCAAATGACTATTGGATATTGTAGCTTGATCTTTTAGGCACCTACTATTATACGCTTAACCTTTTGTTCAGAGCAAATTAATTTGTTATTAATTGTTTTGTCACATGCTGTAAAAGGTACGATTTAGGCAACCGATCTCCTAAATCGTACCTCCGCTAAAAATAGTATCAATAACAAATAGAGTAGAAAATATTCAACATAAAGTAATGATTATTATATAGTTACATATACATGTGTATATGAATCACACACAGGCCACAATATCCTATGAATATGATATATGTACATAACCTATATAATATACGAGTTGTCAAATCCTACTGGTACGATTGTAGTGGTACGATTTAGGAAACATGGTCAATTTATTTATAAATATCAATTTAAGCTTTATAATGAATGTAATATGTACTTAAAACGAATGTAAAATATTCTGCATTAAACCTGCTTTTAGAAAAATACAAAAATACGGGACAAAATTGCATTGTTTGACTGTTATCGGCTAAAATAAATTGGTAAAAAGTTACATCAATCATACCTGATTTTTGTAAATGTTTATAGCATGCACAAAATAGGGTGTCAGCTCAAAAGGTTTTGTTTCTATTTCTTATTTCGCATTTACTTGATATTTTTATCATCAGATGTTGTTTATATTCATTAATTACTGATAAATTGATGAGGTACGATTTAGGTGACTAGTACGATATTGGCAACTCTCCCCATTGTAATTTGAGAAAAACGTCGACTTGTAAACTTGTCGACATCAATACTGCGATTTCGGTATCAGCAGAAACAATAGTTAAAAGAATAATATTAATATTACCTTGTTTTATTACACTATCCCATTCATAAACACCCATGTCCCTTTCAATACAGCCAATTTATGAAATGGACAAAACACACTCTTTTAGAAAGCGAAAAATAAGACATATAAATATAGAGATAAGCTTAATATGAACGTGTACTGTTATAGCCAGATAACTGGCCTTTCTAATGGTACCAATTAGAACTCGAATGGTTATTTAGTTTTTTTACTATGTGGTCCTAAACAAAAATGTCCCTTTCATCCCACCTCTCCCCTGCCTTTTCCAAATCCCTTGAGCTTCCAAAACTCGCACTGCGCACGTGGAATCGTGACGTAACGCGCCCCTGGAGCCCCTTTACCTTTCATCTCAGGAGCGTTATTAGAGCATTACCAATAATTTCCATGGTACTCGGGTCGATCACCTAGCAATAAGGGGAAACTTCTGTATCGCATCAGAATCGCGAATTTCCTAACTCCCCTTCCACCCCTCCACCAAAATTTCCAATACGACTCCGTTACCTCTCGAGCAACAATTTGCCGAGTTCCCGCCCGATTAAAAACGACACCGAGCGATCCGAGCGTAGTGGATTAAATTTACAGGGCGCGCACCACACGGCAATTGTTCGCGCTGATGGAAATTCAGCGTCGCTGCTTCATCAATGGAATATGCCAGACGATGTGTAACACCGCGCGCTGTTTCGCTGCAACTCGACCCTCCGTCCCTCGCCCGCGAGTCCCCTGAATTATGCATCGGCGATCCATGTTGGAAAAACCGGCGCAAAGCGATTCCAGGCGATTTCAGGTGAACTTTACGGTAAGGAGACCCCGTCTCCCGCTATCGACGAGATACAGGGAAGGAAAGCAGGGTGATGGTGGAAGCCCGACGGGAACAATTACCGGCTGTAATCGATGGATCGTGGTACTGTAGACGGATCCAGCGGCTCGGCAATTAGTGGAGGCATGTAGATCGCGCGGCTGTTTTGCCCCGCCGTGAATTTTCATGGGAGGATCTGGTTTCGGGGAGTTTGTTACGCGACCAGCCAGCAACTCGCTTTGGGAGGCTAAAGCCACGCTCCCACGTGTGCGATTGCGGCGTGCAACACTATCGCAGTCGTGTTCTCTCGCGTGTAGCGCGCGTACTGGGGAATATAATTCAAGATGAGCTTGTGTAGCGAATAACGTGGAACATTATTCTACATGTAAAGCCTGCACTTTCATCGCAGGTTTACATAGGAGATACCCGTTTAATGGGCGCTGTTTACCAAGACTGGATCCTTTTAAGTGTTTCAATAGCGTTCCGTAACTCTTCAATCTTGCTAAGTACAACGTGAGCTTGCAAATTCAGGGACGTCCTATTGGACGTTTAAATTGTTGATCGATAATGCTGTCGCTGCAAGATGGACGCCATAAGGGGCAACAAAGACTCGGGTATCTGGCACCGGAATGCACTCCTCCGCAGCGGCCATGCAATTACCACCCTTCCAAAGACAGATTGTTAACACGCCCGTGTAGATTGTTTAAGGATGATAAATGTTGAAACATCCCTGCCATCATACGCCAAACTATTTCAATTTGCGCGTGGAAATTCACAGCGAAATGTACAGTTGAATTAGAACGTCTAACCAGCACTATCAATTCCCAATGCAATCTGTAATGTCGCAATAAATAAATTACTAAAAGCGAGTGCTATTTATTGAAGACTGATTCCGTGGACGCGCCACTTTCATCCGAATATTCGTAATGAACCTCCCCCAAAGGAGAAACGAGGTATCCCACGTTTCCAGGTATCAATTAGAAACACACCGCGTTCCAGGTATTGGTTATCAGTGATCTATTCGCGGTAGCCGTAGATCGAATCGAAAAGGCGGGGTGCGTGAGATCGTCGCGATTCCTTCCACCCCGTTCATGCAAATGGCAGACATGCTTTACGACTTCTAACGAACCTCATTGCCTGGTAGTTTGAATTTTATTCCCTATCGATCCCCGACACTCCCCTTTACCCCATGAAGCGGGAGCGAGAAGGAAATACACCGCCCTCTCGCGAACGGAGAAAATTACACGACCCTCTTTCTCCCCTATCACGGCCAGGGCGGAGCAGCTCGGTCTGTTTCCCTTAAAAAATTAATTTCTATCGCGGCCTCGTCACTCGTCGCCAAAGGAACCGCGAAATTTATTCCAACCTCCTGCGAATTTTAAACACCGGCGTAACTTTAATACACCGAAGAACGTCCCAAAAGGTCTGGCACTCGCTGGATCTCCACCCGCGGCTTGGAATTTTTTAATATCAACCCGGTCGCGTACTAATTCTCCGACGCTCGGGCGATAAAAAAAAAAGCGATAGCCCGGGGTTTATTGTAAATTAAAATAGTTCCCGTAGTTGTTTTTAATTTAGCTCGCACGGTTCGTTACGTAAACTTTATGACTGCTTTGACGCGATACGGGAATGGACCTGGGGCGAAAAAAAAAATCTGCCACGCGGCGCTACGTTCTTTGTTACAATCTTGTCCCAGATATTCCGGATTATCCTGTGAATCATTTTTGTCGGGACCGGCGCTAAGATAGCGAGCACGAAAGAATTTCCATAGAGATACAGCCGTGGCTCGTGCTGGGCGCTGGCGCGTCTGACTATACGCAGACCGTTTCTACTTGCATTCTTTCTTTCCTTCGCTTTTAACCTCGTTTGCGATATCATTCCGTAAGCTTCCATTACAGAAGTTGCTTAGATTAAAGGATCCTTGGAAATATAGCTCTGCTTGAAATTTTCGAGTTTGGAATTTTAATAAGACCTGTAAGCGTGGCCTTGGAATGTTGGAATTTGTCGCCTCTGCGATTAGCCTCGATGTTTCGAAGGGAAAGGAACAAGATGACACGAGAATCGATGGACCTCTACACTGCGGAGCGAAATAATTAACCAGTTGATTAAATATGCGACTGGAACAGGTTCAGAGGTAGACGGTGGCGCGATCGAAGCGGGCACGACTTTAACCCCCGCCGGCTCGCCAAACGAGAATAATCGTCGGCGTCTGCGAAATTCATGAACGGCCGCGAGATATCGTGAAATATTTGCGCCCTCGCGTTATCGAGATACCCTTAACACGCGCTCGCACCACCGCTGACCTTCGAATTACACTGGATATGGAAATTCGGTATTTTCCATTTTACCACCATATTCCACGTCTGTCGCGGAAGAACTCTCTGCCCCCGGCACACAATTTGCATTCCGTGTTTTTTAAGTGAACAATCGGCATGTGTTTAAAAATTGCGGTTTCTTGTAATTTATTTGATGTACAGAATAGAACACAGAGGATCCTGGAAAAAGTTGAAACTACTTAGCAGAGGAGTCCTCAAATAATCTATCTGGAGATTGATTTTAATGTATTTAAATTCCAATACAAAATTTTGCAATGCATTGAAGGCCATGAAAGTGTCAGATGTTTCCCCTCCATTCGCAAACGAAATCAACTCGACATGTACATATGAACCCCTATTTGAACTTCCCTGTCATATTGTTCACCCCTGCTCCATTATTGTCCCGTGATGCTTTATTTATCCAGTCACCGTCAGCACCTATTTAATATTGCATTTTACAATCGAGCACTGCAGCATTGTCGACATGAAGAAGTACGTGCTCGCGAGAGAACAGAAGAGGGATGCGTCCTAAACCCTTATCGGTGTGCCATCGCGGGCAAACCGATATCTCCTAAAACAAACTTGAGCAACTGTTCGTACATTTGTGCACAGTATCAGGCCGGTGTAATAAGTTCGAGCCGTCGTAAAACCGGGCGATGTCGGATGAACACGTATCCGCGAGACGAGCCCTTTGGGGGAACTGAATTCGAGCATATTTTTATTTCCAGAACCGACGGTATTACTGAATAAATCGTACGGTTTTATACTTCTCGCTCAGCAGGATGCTTCGGGGAGTCGTTCCATTGCGGAATCGATTTATAATTCCATTGAAATTTAGTTGAAATAACTTTTTTACAACGAACATAGCACTACTCGATTTTACTTCCGTTTACTATTCGATAAGAAATTCCGCGACTATGTGAGAGTGCTAGCGAGATCGAGTCTGACCAGTTATGGCGCAATTCCCCTTAATAAATTGCATAAAAGGTTAATCTAAAAGTTAATCTTCTTCAAAATAGATGAACAGGGCATGATTGCTGGTATATCGATTATTTATTCAAAGTCCCATCGTCATCGAGTTACAATATCAGCGTGAAAACTGTAATCACACAATCAAAGACATTCACAACATTTTTCTATTTGCTCGGGCGAGTAACGACATTTCAAAGGCAACATTTTATTACGCTCAACATTTCCCACGCCTGACTGCCAGACTAAAGCGACCCGCTGAATACGATGGAATTTAAACAAATACGTTACCGCAGAAGCCCGCCGAATTGCACACACTCGCCCGCACCAGTAACGTTTATTTAAATTTCACGCTCGCGCGAGGGGAAAATAAAACAAGAATAACTCGTTTCTCCGTCAATCGACTGAACGAAGTAACGAAATAAAAAATGAATATATTCACGTTTAAGCCTGCACGCTTCAAACCAATCAAATACAAAAGAAAGCTAAGGACACTCCGCGTACGTCCCCAAGAGAAGTTACGGCGTCTATATATTAATTCTATTTAAAATTGTCTTCAGTATTCGAAAGCAACTAACGGATATAGTCGACGAGAATTTTTTACTCACAAAGGAACACCGTGAACCCGGACTCACCGATTAGAACGCAACTTTGTGGGTTTTTAGAGTGACTCAAAACAAGTACAACGGTGTGTTTCATTTGGGCCCTATCGCCCTTTAAAGGGGTGAAAACTAACATCAAAGTCAAATTGGCACTTCCACTTTCTCGCGTATAACTCTCAAAGTACAATACACAGAAAAAAATGTTTCAAACAAAAGTTCAATGGTGCAATAAGCGCTGAAAACTTGCGTTAACAAAATTTTGAAAAGAGTTATAAAAAAAATACCTCAACGAAAAAATCTGTTTTAAAAATTTTCTTAACGCAAGTTTTCAGCGCTCATTGCACCATTAAAGTTTTGTTTGATACATTCTTTTCTGTCTATTGTACTTTGAGAGTTATACACGAAAAAGTGGAAGTGCCAATTTGACTTTGAGGTTAATTTTCACCCCCTTAAAGGACGATAGGGCCCAAATGAAACACACCGTTGTTCTTATTTTGAGTCGTTCTAAAAACCCACAAAGTTGCGTTCCAATCGGTGAGTCCGAGTTCGCGGTGTTCCCTTGTCAGTGATCGATCATATTAGATCCGCAGAAATCGTTGCACCTAGTATAAAAATTCAGCCAAACGGTTAGCATTCTCACGCGTTATCTGGAACCCGCTAGGAGCAGTGCAGAAATACGGCATCCTTTCGCCAACGTATCATTACGACCCCTCGCGACTCTAAATCGCGTGGTTGTATCTATCCCAGACGTTGCACCCTCTCCAGCCCCAAGCCTTATCTCCCGGCGAATTATACACGGCAGACAGAAGCCTCGGATTTACTGGTGGACGCGGGTGTATCGAGATTACGGTGGGATCGCGTGCGTTTCGACGACGATCCGCGTGACACCGCGCCGTCTTCGTGGTGGCTGGTCGTTGGCCGGTGGACTGGGAGAAGATTCTCATGGAAATCGAGTGACGAACGGGTAGAAGTCGAGGGGGGGGGGGGGGGGACAGCCTTGTTAAGAATGATCGCAAGCAGGGACGAATGAATCGCTCGTCTGCGGGGACGGTAGGCAATAGTAGGCGACGGTGAGCGCCATTCCGCGCGGAGAACCAGCGTCCACGGTCGTCAAAGGGTTGGAATCGCGAGATCGCTCGGAATGCAAAGGCAACGGACGAATCAGGGAGCGCGTCCGTTGGAAACTGGCCGCAGAAAGCCGGCTGGGATTGTCTCTGGTCGCCCCGAGCAGGACTTGACTCTTCGAATGAAGACGACGACAGCGATGATAGTCGGGGGCTTCCGGGCGGCACAATAAAACCTTGGACTGGGTCTGGGGAAGGGGGAAAATAGGAGAAAAGAACAGAGGAGGCGGAGGAAAAATATTTTTCCTGGATTCGAGAGTCGTTTGTGACGTAGAATCGACGAGGAGGAAACTTCAAGCCAGGAGGGTGAAAGAGACGGCTGAGAAGGGGGCTGGAATTTCACGAGATTCGTGCTCTTCCGTGTACTGGGTGTCTGGTGAATTATCCACTAATTTGATATGTCTAATAGTAGGATAATTATCTTCTCAATTCAATTCGATATTACTTCTCGAGATATTACCACGCGCAACGCTTTAGTTACACCAAAGTAGATCGTCCTTAGAATACCAAAGTTGCGTTCATTGTTCGTGAATATCGAGAATATTGGTTCTGTCTGAATATTGGTCAATGTTATTCTTTCTCTTCGACGTGGTATTTTCTGCCCGCAGAATGAATCAGGTTGGAGGAAACGTGTCAACCAATTGAAGAGACACCCCGTACATCTATAACCTGAGGACCGCTTCGTCGCAGCTCCCGCGACGTGTGACAGCCCGGCTGGCAACCCCGCCTACTTGTTCTACTTCAATAACAAGAAAAGGTTGAAAGAAAGAGACCCTCTGCATCATTGTGCCCAGGTTACAGAGAAAGTAATAATGGCCGGGGATTCCTGCCGCGAGGCTAGATAAAAAGATACACCAGAGACGCGGTTTTCAAGGAAGATTAAGTGCGGCGAGATTAACGAGGAATTAAACGGCGTGTCCACGCTCTGCGGATCGATAGAAGTGAGAATGAGAAGAATGCCCGGCGAAGAGGCTGCAGGTACAAGGAAGGCTATGGGCCATATAAAAACAGAATGCATCGCGAGTGGAACAAATGAAAGTTTCAAGGAACCTGGTGAATTGATGAACTGTTGAAGAACTCCACTACCGAGGAGGGAAAGAGACAAAAAGGCAGACAGTTAAGAACTCATCCACTGGAAGACTTTGCATGCGAAACTAGGGAGCGAATGGAACTTCAGATCTCAGGATCTTTAGGATCCAATGAAGTGTCTTTGCCGTCGCTTCTCAAGCTCCAAAAAACTGCCTGCAGAAACGAAGAGACACTCCCCCCTCCCCCCGTCGGTGCACGGCGCGGAAGAAAACGAGGAGTAGCCCAAGAACATCTGCAGGGACAGAAATACGAACTTCTGCAGCCACCTGCTGCCTTGAAAGCTCCCCGCGATCTTCCGACCATGAGGAAGACTCGGCTGAGCGAAGTAAGCCTGTTTAAAAGGGATGCCAAGAAACGGGAAGACAGAGTGATAGGAGGGATACTGTGTCGTGGGCCAAAGATTCTTCTGGCCAATAGCGCACTGTTGGCTCCTCCGACCGTGATAGGATCGGATCTAGATTTGAATCACGTAGAAGCTCCTCCCCCTATCTTCGCTCTATACACGTGTATCAGCAATGTCGGGGCTGATCGCTGCGCTATGATGCTCCGCAAGCGTGAACGTTGCACCCACGTAGCTCAGATAACCGGGGCCGTTCGCTTGCAACCGATTCCGACCATCGATTATGGAACCGATCGATATAATTGCCCTGCGAACTTGCAACAATTTCGCGAGCGTTAAAAAAAAAAACTAGTCGACTGACTTCGCGTTTACTGAAGCAGATCCCAGGGTGTCGAAAAGTGATCGAAAGTCCTAATTAAGAATTTATAGGCGCGAGGGGTATTCCATTTCTGGAATATTAAACCGAGGGGAAGGCAGGATCTGTCGAAGACCCAGAAGAGTTCATCCGATCCACGTACCAGTCCCCACATCCAATTACCCGATTGTCTTTCCCTGCAAAGCCCGTCACACGGCGAGCGCACTTTAAAACTACGACCCCGGGACAAACGAAACGTTCCGTGCCACTTCACCGTACCAGCATGAACTGACCGTCCGCATTATGAGGGCAGATCGTACCCGTTCCCCTTTGAATCCGCGTCAAGCCTCTGTGCGGCGCGATCACAAAAGGAACAATCCCCGAAACCCGTCGCGCCGGAGCCGCAAAGTGGCCGGTCCTGGCCGTTAATCTGCGATCGATCCCCTCGGAGCGCGTAAAATCGAAAAGTCACAAAGGGACTATGGGGGGGGGGAAGGACGTGGCCGTGTGGCAAGTCTACCCCCGGTAATGGAATGCGTTTCTCGCGTTAAGGGGACGCCGAGGGAGGCGGAAGAGCGCGACGGTGGGCGTGTGTCTTTCGAGTGGCATTAATAGGTCTTTGTTTCGTTGGAGGAGGAACTGGAGGATGCCCTGGCAGCACGTCGTCAGCCGTGCGAGTCTATTATTCGAATGTGGAGCAGATATCGGTTGTCGATATGCCAGCGGGTCTAAATATTCGATCGATCCTCTCACCCCTCTCGCTCCCGCGCTCTCTACCTCCCCCTTTCTCAGCGCCCTGTCTCCTCGAACCCACACCCCCGCTCTTCTTCGCCAAGACGCCCCGGTCCTTACGTGCCTCGAGCACCACCTCTCCCTTCAGACCTCGCCGACCGGTCCTGTTATCGCGAGTGCGACTGCAACTTGCAATAATGAACTCCGAATCGATAGGTATCGCGAACCGATCGCGCCGGGCCGCGCGAACTTCGGGCAATTTCGCGCGCGAGACGCTGCGGTAAATCACGCACGGCCCCGGGGAAACTGTGAGAAATAATTGATCAAGGAATAACCAAAATAAAGGACGGTCTTTTTTCGTACGCACGGTGCTGGTGAATTTTCTATGAACTCGAATAAATGCCAGGGAATAGTTCGTGGACGGCTCTGCACGCTATCGAAGAAAGAGGAATATTTTAGAATTTTTTACAACGTGATCGAAGCTCCAGGAATTTCATCGCTGGCCTTTCCTTTTTCAAATTCCCCTCCGCGTCTCCCGTCCACTGTCCTCCAAGGATAAAGGTTCCGCTGCATACCGCTAATGAGCTCAGCCCTAGCCGCCGATCCGCGGCTGTCTATCAACCGCTACCGTGGAAATACGGAGCGCGCCGTCGCCGCGAGGATGCGCTTTAATTACAGGACATATCGACACTCGATGGATCGACTCGAGGCCCCCTTTCATCGGGATATTAATTTAAACCCGGCCAGATTTTGCAATGTCCTCGGTATGCCCGTGGTATAGGAGCTTCGCGTTTTCCCGCCAACGTGGCTGCGTTTCCGTTAAACAACGTTTAACGAACGGAGCTAAATGGATCCGTGCTCGCGGACAATGCGGCGACCAGCGTCGATACGGCGACGGTTTTTAATTAACACCGACGTGGAATCGAAACGACACTTGTCAACCGCCGACGTACCTTGGCTCCGAGAATCATTGCCACGAATCTGAAACCCTGGGGATGAGCGAAGCGGAGGGTGGAAAATGTGTAATTTGAAGCTGGAGAAAAAGCTCCATGAACCCTATGAAGGCGGAGGCTGCAATACGTTCTACGAAACGATCAACTTTTAACTTTTAACGCTGCTCGTTTCGGGTGATCATCGACTTTATGAAAGACTGAAGGGGGGACTCGAGTGAAAGAAGATCGACGAGAAGGAAAAGGTGGAAAACAGATGTCTTTTTGTCTCGACCTGTCGCGCACCTTTTATCCCGTTCGATCTCGCTTCCATTGTAACTACCGTATGCGAAAGAGGGTAGTTCGTTAGAATCGTCGTCGCCGGATTATTGTTCGGGTCGCGCCCATTCGCGGGATTATCCGCGATTACTTCGAAATAGCGACGGCATACCAGCGCTGTTACCGGTGTAACGTCGGCGGGAACGAAAATGAAACGATCAATGGTAACATGCTTTCCCATGTAGTACCTTAGCTTTCGTTGGTGCAAAGGGGTGACAAAATTAGAAGTGGGGGTTGAAAATATTTTCCCCTGTCAACTTGTATTATGGGTCAAACACGTAACAAAGGGGGTTGATATATCCGCGTCCCTGGGAGAACTCCATTAAAGTTTAAGACAGTGTAACTGCAAATGAAAATTCGCTATTGTAAGAAAAAAAATTAAAACCGACTTCAAAGAAATAAAAATGCAGTAAAAAGTAAGAAATAATTGTTTTCCTTATTTCATCTACGACTCTCCATTTTTTTTTATGTCTGGCGCCACCTTAAAAAATTGAGAGTCACAGATTAAATAAGGGAAAAAATTATTTCTTACTTTTTACTGTATTTTTATTTCTTTGAAGTCGGTTCTAATTTTTTTTAGATTTTGTTATTCTTTACTTTTTAGATATTTAAGTTGTATAACTTCATTCATTTAAAAAAATATGGGTAGGTCTACAAAAAGAACTGCTCCTAAAAAAGAACCGTTTACTAGAAACGGAATATTAAAAAAAATAATAATAAGAATAATAATAAGCTTCTCACTTGAAAAGGTGATTATAAGGATGTCTCAAATTCGTTATATGGGGTGTACAACTCAACGCGCGAAAATACTCTAAAATGCGAGAATACATAAAATACAAATTGTGTAAAGAGGCGAAGTTTGAATTAAACAGTACTGGCAAAGTACTGAACCAATATTGCTGCAGTGTAAGATGGGGCCACAGGAGCATCGCCCTCTTTCGAATAAAAAAAAGATCATCAAAATCGAGGAGTTATGCGCGGAAAAACAAAACAAAAATACATAGGGGAGACCGGGGCTAGTTGGTACAGGGGCAGGTTGATACAGACGAATTATCTTGACACCGTATACAGGTAGCTCCATTTGAGCGAGATATGCGAAGTTTGTTGTTCAATTATTTACTACGATCCAGCGTACGTCTGTGTACCTTAACGTTAACAATCGTTTTCTAACTGTTTTTGTTTATATACAGATAAAGTAAATCCCCATAAAGAACTTCAAAATAGTAAAAAAAATTGTGCCAAGTACATGAAAAAGTCGAGGACGGAAAAGAATATTATCAAATAAATCACAAAAGAATAGAATATAATAATAATTAGAATGTAAAAAAACGATGTGAAATCAAAATGAGCTGCAAATACATAAAGGTGCTTTCCAACTGCGCTTCAGATGATACAACTACATATACACAGCTAAAATGCTGTGTTCATACATTCCATTACTCATATCTCGGACATTTTAATAATGTGAAGATAAAATGTAACATCTAGACATTTGCCTAGATGTCCGCGGCCTGGAAGTCTAATACTTGGCGTGGCCAGGCAAGGTCAAGGTGTCGATGAATAAGAATTATTATTTATCGAATGTGTCTATGTATCAAAATAACTGAATAAGTATGTATACGAAATCCTTCCTGCAAAATTATGCGTACATACATAGCCCGACGTAGGTCACAGCATCATTTTACGCTTCGATTATCTACATATACATAAAATCCTCAGTTTAGTTACAAATAAAAAACACTTTGATGATATACAAACATGTCGCAATTTAAATTTCAGCAACTTACTTTGTGTTTCAGACTGCATTTTGGTTGCAATTCAATGGTACAACGATAGATATTTGTAAAAACACGTGGCATCTCAAATTTTGACAACTTATCTTATTTGACACTCGCCAGTTTATAACTCGACGGTAAGCTGTCAAAATCTGGAGTAGATTGCATAGTGAAGATGGCGATTGACGAACGAAACATGTGTTAGTTTCTTTTGACTGCAGGTGTGCGTGTAACGCGTATACGTATTATGTCGACAACAATTTTGACTGGAGAAGAAGAAGAAGAATCATAAGAATAAGAAAAATATTACCGTTTCCGACAGATCCATGAAACGATATTACGATATCTCTGTCATACGTGGACCAATTTTATTGAATTTGGTCTTATTCGAAAGCTTATATGCGGTTTACATGAGAAAAATGCTTTTAAATTTAGGAAATATTGCAGGCGTGATGAGATATTGATGAAATAAGTTTCAGGTAAAGTTGGATAAGCCGGATTACGAGTAAAAGATACGCGGCAGCGACAGTCGACATACACAGGGTGTCGAAACATGTACTTGGTGTCGAGACGCCACCGCGTCTCTAGATAGTTTTGATACATCCAAATTGATCGTTCAAAAAACATTTTTTCACTCATTTTGTATGTATTTTCTCAAGTTTTCGCCTGTACTATATATTAAAGAGGAAGGACCAAACTATATATTGGCATATTTGTTATTAAGTAATTAAATCAAATAAAAAATTAAAACAGAATAACGTATCAACAAGCCCCGCAGTGGGGTAAATTGATACATTTTGCCTTCCTCCAACTAACATTTTTTCATTCATTTTGTATATATTTTCTCAAATTTTCGTTTACTATATATTAAAGAGGAAGGACCAAAGTATATTTTGGCATATTTGTTATTAAGAAATTAATTAAAATAAAAATCAAAAAAATTGAAAACAGTATAATGTATCAACTACCTCCGGTCTCCCCTGCGGGTCGAATCTATAACCTCCTCCTTTTTGAAGTGGGTTAAAACCGTAGCGTTCTACGGTGCATGCAGTTGAAGTGAACTCGATATTGACCCGATAAATTCTCCCTCACATCCCTTCAACATAATCACCGTCTTCCACTTGCGTTCCCAACAATAACCTACTCCGCTGCTGAAACGAGCAGAGCAGTCGCCGTTTGGCCCAGCATAGTTTAAAAACCAATCAGGTTCCCCCGTGCCCCGGTGCTCGAATTTCTCAATACCCATTTTCGGAAAATATCCATTAATTGGCCCCGAGCCTGGCCACCCCGCGGGGTCATCGATCAGCGATCATAAATCTATACTGTTAACTGTTAATTGCGTGGACGCGTCAAACCGTTCCGTGGGTGAAATAGTTGCAACGCTCCCCACCCTGAAGCTACCCCGCGGAGGGTCACCGCCGACACTTCGCGGGACAATTTATCGGATAATATCGAGTGTCCTGGATCGGAGCTCGCGCGGATTAAACATAAAACGGGGATCCACACAGGGGATAATACTGACCGTTCTCCACGTAATAGCTGGTCTCGTTGTACCGCTCGTCCGTGAATCCTGGCCTCTTCGCTTTCAGGGCTTTCGTTTCCAATTTCGCCTGGAACAAAGGGCGCGGCGGATAAGTGAACAGTATGGGCCTGCCAGGCATCGCTACACCTGACACACCGCCCGCCACGGGGGAGGGAAAGTAAAGAGGTAATGGTTGGGAATTAAAGGGGACCGGATCCCGCTGGTACTTCTGACTCGAGTGTTCGGCTTGCCTGAACGAATACCTCGATCGACTATCGTCCGCCGCGATTGAAATATCGGCTCGCCCGTCGTCAATCTCCACGGCGATTCTTTCGAGTGCATTACACGAGTTATTGTACCGTTCCTCCGCGGTACGCTGTTGCGCGGTGAAAATATCGGGGGGAAACTGAATACAGAGTGGCGAACGATGGGGAACAGGAGGGGCTGAATCTGCTCCGAGCGATGTCGAATATAATTATTAAATATTATTTCCTGCAAATATCACGTTGCTGGGTGAGGTACATTACACAGGCCCGGGATTTACAAGCGAGAAGGATATATAGTGAGGATATAAAAACTGTTCGGTTGAAACGGAATATTTGGAATTCTGTATGGAAATAACGATGACGAGCAAATTATAATATAATAATATTTTATGTAACAATTACGTGTGGATATCTGACGGTAGAATTATCCTCGCTTGGATTATGGAGGTTTATGATCGCAGCAGAATTCCCCGGTTGGAGCAAAAAAATTCGCGATATTCGCGGGGAATTCGCGGCAGCGTTGGCGAAACCGTAGAGAACGCTGTGAAAATAGGGACGCCGGTCAAAGATAAGGCGGTGCAATAATTTGGAACGGCATTTATCATCCATGGTTAGTCATCCACAGTAGATAGTGACCGATGTGGTCAGCCCATGGAGTTCATGTCCCACTGGCTCCTAATACAGCACGGCGACCGCGGGGAAAAAAGTATTGGTATCAGAAGGGACTCGCGATAAAGCCAGAACTTTCTCCGAACAGCAGTTCCCAACTCTGACTCCTCCTTTTTTATCGTTACACCGGGCGACAACTTCGATTGCGCTGACTAAGAGTTACGAGTCTGATTTCTAAAAATAAATCTCCCGCATTCTTTCACGAATTTTCCTTTTATTCCTACACCCTATTCTACTCACAAGTGACTGATACTTTGCACGCAGCACCCGGGCAACCAATTATATCGACGCTCGAAAATTGGACACAAAAGTTTTCATATCCCATTCGATCCACACGCTGTACCTACCAGTCGTCCTCTTCAAAAGTGGCGCAGAGCGATTCAATAAAAGCAGGGAGCAACGCCAACGAAAACACAGGTAACAAATAGTTAAAGTATCCAGCCCGTGGCGGTATCGAAGTAGAGGTGATCGAAATTTCGGTGGCCGAAAAAAGGTTGGGAAAAAAAAACACGGAATCGTGAACGCGTCGCGACCATTTCCGGGTTGAAACTGTGCTCTGACAAATCTCGACCCCCCCCCCCCCCTCGGACAGGAACAATCTTCCCTTTGTTTCCCGTGAATCGCGCAAAGCGACGCTGTTTCCAGCGCTCCTCGCTCGGCCAGCCTTCAATTATAGCAGCTGCAGCGCAGCTCGGCCGCTCCGAAATAAATTTACCCGCGGCTGACACTAATTCTCTCTTCGATCCCGTGCCAATAATTCTTTCATTGCCATTCCCGCGGCTACAGGCCGCCAGCTTCCGTCCTCCAACAGCCAACTGCCAGAAAGACGCGATAATCGCCGCGTGTTACTCGACTGGGACCATCATAGACACGACAGATTAATCATGGCCAGTTAGAATCAAGGATTCCCTATGATTTAGTGCAGTTTCACGTCTGCGGGATGGGAAATGAGAAACAAAGTTGTTAATATTGGGTGAAGAGTGGACAGTTTCTTGGACTGTAGTTTATGAAGAGATTCAAGTCTCGTAGAATATGCAAGCGGCAAAGGAACAATCGAATAGTGGACGAATTAATTTAGGATTCCCCTCGGGGTAGATGTCGGAGGGCTTAATCCGCTTAATCCTAGGGGGTTCATTTAATAAACATAATTAATTAACGTTCCAGCGGTTTCAATTTAAGTATCCCCTCAGTGGGACCGCTTCCTTAATTCCTCCCCATGAAAAATCCTCTCATTAGAATCCTTTTTCCATCTGAAATTTGCATACTTCGTTAAAATTTTCGCTAAATCCCCCCGGCATTAAAAATCTGCTGCCCCGCGCGACAGATCTGGGTGACTAAATTTCAACAAAACGTCCAATCTAAAAATCCTTTGCCACGTGATATTGAAAATAGGCGAACGTTTAACGCGGCTCCGGAACAAGCAAGTCCGAAATATCGATCCTATCGAAATTGTTCGCCGACGATTACCCTTTAGCGGGGGCTGGCAGAAAATCGCGCAGACCCAGGTAGTTTTAATATCCGTTAATCAGCGCGATAATTAAAGGCGCGAAACGACAACCGGATGCTCGATTCTCGGGCTCTCGTAACGAATGGCACATTACATTAATGGATCCTAATATTCTCGTTGCCTGTACTCTCTCAACCGCGCGCGCGCGCGCGCACGTTCCGCGTTTTAATTAAGACAATAATTAGCCGAAACATCGGCCCGTGCAAATCCGATTAGCCAGACGCGTAACACGAATTCGCGACGTGCAAACAATTCCGTCGGAACGATCGATATCCTGCGGGGCAACGGAAACGACGTAATCGGAAAGCCACCCCTCTAATGGAACCGCGATTCGCTTCATCAGCCTCGGCGTCGAATCATCGACACTTTGACGCGGACACGTGGATGA
The DNA here is from genome assembly GCA_947577245.1 of Andrena bucephala. NCBI lineage: Eukaryota > Metazoa > Arthropoda > Insecta > Hymenoptera > Andrenidae > Andrena > Andrena bucephala. The sequence goes on along the minus strand of OX387715.1, from coordinate 92,263,599 downwards.
CGTTGGTAAAAGTCGATCATCCACTCGGCGAAAGTTGGCAAGCGGTGGCTGGTGGAAATTGAGTGCTTTATCTGGCCAAAGTTGGGAGATCTGAGTGATGTAAGTTGGAAGCTCCGGCTGATGAAGCATGGGGGTAGTTGGTAGAAATGGCGAACATAAATTGATTGTCCGCGAGGCTCGCTTACAAATTTCTGTTAAATTATACGACGCTACAAGCAAGCTAAAGTTTCAGTGTCCGGTAAGATGGTCCTCTCAAAAAGCCAACTACCAAGTCCCCTAGATATTCTCGGTATGGTAGAGATAGATACCATGCGAAAATTTATGCGCATCCCTGATTATTAACTTCGCCCCACCCCATTCGTCCCCACGCTGATGTAAATTTAATTGCAATTTAAACGTCATTATCGGCCGACCGATTGTAACCGGGAAACGAGTTTTCGGTGGAATCGAATAAAGGGCGTGAATTCACGGTCGCGCGAACACGTTTAATTCAATCTGTCGCTGGCCAAGTGCCTACGCACTCTGTTATAACGAGGCGTCTGTATCAAATTAATAAACGTTGTTCCCGCAAGTCTCTCGAAACCGCCGCGCTACCACGAAATCCGTTCGCGGCGACAAAAAAGTCACTACCCACGGCAAAAGTGCAGGATAGCGGAAGTTTATATCCGAGAAAGGGTCCCCACGAGCCACCGTACGATCGCAAATACCGCAGCCGTCGCGGGGCTGACGCACGATACCGCCCTGCAACTAAATTCCTAACGGGCCGAGTTCGTTAATATTTCTCTCGCGACGGGAGATACGACACCGCAAAGCCCGGCGAACGAGCTGGGGGTGGGAAAAAAGCCCTGTTCGATCGGCGGCTGAAATAAAGTGTTCCGAGTTCCAGACACGATGTCGAAACTCGCCAAGTTGCGGCGGAAAATAAACGGGAAGAAAAAGGGGAGCAAGAAACCACCCTCGGCTGCGTTCTCGCTCCCCACACGCCCACCCTCTCGCACACAGCCGCGCGGCGCGCCGCCACGGCCGACTTATGTTTCCATCCGCACGAATTTTCGCGCCACTCGCCCCGTTCTGGACTTTCGGCTGTATCGACCGGCACTGAAGCCTCCCTTCGCCCTCCGGCAACCCCCCCCCCCTCGAGTCACGGTTTCTGTCTACAAGTCAATGTCTCCTTTCCACCATCGACCATCCTACCCCCAGCCCCCGATCCCCGTTCCCACCGCGTCCCGCGCCGCTTTCACTGCCCTACGGCTTCTCCCCGTGGATTCTGAAGCCGCCCTTCTCGCCATTTAGGCTTCACCCACTTTGCCGCGTTTCGTTCCCTAGGTGATGAGATTTTTCTTTCGCTGCGGGAAATGGATGATCCCGCGTCTCGTTCTTCTCCATGCCAGCGCGCGCCCTTTGAGACTGGCCCTTGAAAAAAAATGGCCCTACCGAGCACCTTCGCGAGGGGTTTTGCGAGGGGTTATAGCGTTTTTGATTTATTGAAGAGCTTATGTGTTCCGATATTTGGATTTCTATCTTGAGAAAGGAGAGAAAAGATTGTGGTGGATGCTTGTGGAGAATCTTAGACATCGTGGTTCACGTAAGAAATTATCCCAAAGAGTAAAAGTCACTGGGAGGCTCTCCAGTTCTCATTACCCTCAGAATTATTATCAAAAGCGTACTCTGTTTTTCAGCTCAACAAGGAGCCTACAGGATTTCAAAGGTTTCTTCGTGGCAGCGAAATCTTTGCCCGACATCCTGCCATTTGGGCGGGCGTCCCCGTCCGTCCCCGTCCGTCCTTTCTTCGGGGAACTTCCTTTCAACCGTGAAAGGACAAAGTTCCTCCCCCTAACAAGCCCGAATACCAACCGTGCTACGAGTTTATTGAACGGTGGGTTAAAAGGATCTCCCCCCGGGTCTAATCCACTTCGCTATTTTTACGGGGATCAATTTGATCGGTAGAAACACGGGAGCTTCGCCAGAATTATCACGCACATTTGTAGAATCAAAGGGGAGTCTTTTCCAAAATCCAGATACTTAACTCAAACTGCTCGCAATCAGTACGCATTCTCTTTTATGCTAGCTACTACTTGCCCCTATTTATAACTGAAATAGAGTAGTCACGATCTAAGCAATTCATAAATATAATGAAGTCACTCGCAGGTAATTTATCTCGAGAATTCGAGGATGGTTCACTCGTGCATCCTTCAACTCTTTAGACGGGCGAGAGAATTTTTCTCCCGTCGATGCTTGGAAAGCGTCGACGTCGTACAGCAACAGGCGGCAACAAACTGCACCAGAGTTTCCCGACGCTGTAGCTGGCGGGGTTTCAACGTGTTAGCGCGACGCCGAGCGTCCTCCTCGCGTTCCGCGATCATCCTTCCCACCACCGGCATCCTATTTCTCCTATTTTTAAATCCCACAGCTTCTGTATTTCCCCCCGGTTCAGAGGAATGCGATTTCCCTAGCGATCTTCCGCGCGGAAGCTTGTTCGGACGAAATCGGGCGCACTTGGTACCTTCGCGAGATTCGAAAGCAACCAAGAACACTCAATTTCCATTTTCCAATTTCCACCACGATGATTTTTTCAGTCATTCAACATCTTCACTCTTCTCAAACGCCTACAGACTCGAGCAATCTTCGAAGTGATTCGCTCTCGTCATCACTGAAATGCGCGCTGATTGGCGAGACGGTGTGAAAAGGAGTGCTTAAATACCCCCGCGTCTTTTGAGTTTTCCATCAGAAGTATTAGGGGCTCGACGAGATCTTCAAACATTCTCAAACATCCTCGATAACGTCGCGAGCTCCTCGCGACTAAATTGCACCCAAACCTGAGAGCGAGAAAGGCGGAATGACCATTGGGCCAACGAGAATTGTAAGCGAAGAACGATTCGGCGGGAATTTATTTCGTATTCCCGCACGTGTTTCCCCAGATTAATGGCGGATTAACAAAGTATTCCTCGCGCCGTAGTGCCCCGAGTTAAGACTTTAAGCGCTACCTTGAACAATTAATTTAGAGTGGATCTCGAGTCGGTGCTGGCGGGCGAGCCTGCAAACTTCCTCTGACATTGGAAAAAAGTACACAAGCGGCGGTAAATTATCCCGCCCGGCGCTGCTGCTGCGAGGCAATTACGTCGAAATTAGTGAAACGCCGCGATCAAAACGCGGGAATAGAAATTCTTTCTCCAGGAGAACATTACCGTAACATTAAATTCCAACCTCAATTATCATTATTATCAATTGTCTTCCACTTCGTGCGCAATTATGCGTCTCCTAGTGTCAACAGATTCCGTTATTTTTGCTAAAACGCCACGAATATTCTTGTGGCAGAATATTTCCACTAAAATCTGGCGCGTCTATAAGAAGCAACGGCGACATGGATGGCGAAGGGAAAAGGAAATGGAAGTATCGAGAAGCCAGTACCAGGAATATCGCGCGATTATGTACTGGGCGGCGTTGGCTTGGCCGAACTGGCGTCGAATCTCAAAAGCGAGGCGGTTCACGGGCGTTTATTTCGTTAATGACGACTGGCCGTTGTGGATTAATGAGGACGTGGCCCGTGACGGCGCCGGGATGCTCTGCGCGTCGAATATCGACGAGAACGACCGAGATACGCGACAAGTGGATGAAATACGGCGCTCCGTTTCGGGCCTGTTATGCCGAATTCGGCTGGCTAAGGAGCCCTGCCGCTGGCATCGCGAGAGTGCTGCGATTCGAAATAGACGTCAGAGAGGTTCATCGACGCGCCGCTGTTCCTTTCTTCGTTTTCCCCTGTCTGACCATGCGAAGTTATACACAGTTAGTAGGACTTCGAAATGGACGCAGATTCTTTTGTCTATCCCTGCTTGGTATACCCGAAAATGTTGAGAACGGGACTTATTAGATAGTTCAGAAGCATAAGTTTCTTGTAAATCTGCTAAGCTTCTTAAACTTAGTTAAAGTGTTACTAACACTAAGTATTTAATACCATATTCTCGGCATGCTCACCTTCTTCAAGTCCTTACTGGCATCGGCTTCCTCCGCTTTCCGTTTCTCCGAGATCTTCGGCGTCGGGACGGCGATCGTTGCCTCGCGGAGTGGCTTCAAATCGACCTGAAACAGAAAGCAAACGTGCTGTAGTAACTGTTCAAACTGGAACCTATTAAAGCGCCCCACCATCCACCTAGAAAAATGGACATCGGTTTCATTCACCTGGTACCTCAAGGTTGTCGAACTACAAAAGATCTTGAGCCACTGTACTCTGCGGAAATGATTAATCTAAACTGTCTTTAGATCAATATCTCGAAAGCAAGCATTTACCATTAATCCATCCAAGCACAAAGGAGCACTCGTAGAACGCTCATTTTACGTTCGGGCATCATTTTTCTTGTCATTAAATGTATCATCGGGGAAGAATAGAAGTTCGATCTCGTCGTTCCTCGGAACCCTCCATCGGGATCACAGTATCGGGAGCATTGGCCAGCTCCGAGCTATCAGAAATCTCCCAATTTAATCGCTACTTGGCTCCGTGATCTCGCGACGATCATCCAGACAAGACACCATCCAGCATTGTGCATCGTTAACGTGTCACGAAGGTCCCGGGACCAATCGATTTATGCTAATCGGCTTAACTCGTGCCTGCTTTACGCGCGGCCCTGCGCACGCTAATTTCTCGTTAACAGGACGGCCAAATAGAGAGACGCATGGCCCGCCGATTTAGTGGCCGGTAATTCGACCAGAACGTAATGGCGTGAATCGTCGAAAGGCGGGTTAATCGATGACCGCAAGGCCCGTGTTAATATAATTAGACACTGTGATCCTTGAAGCCCAATCTAGGGGACCACGATTACGCGCGACTAGTCCTATCGAGCTAGTGAGCTCAATATAAATTCTATATTCACCTCTGCTACAGTTCTTACAGTACCTACATTTGTAAGTTTCAAGTTTCAAATTTTCACGGCACTGCTGTAAGAGGGATATAGACGTGGGGTGAACTATTCGGTGCTGAAGATTCTGCTACCCTTACAATTTCAAGTCCCCCACTGTTATATTCCAGAGACATTTCTCTCATTCTTCTGTAAAATTGTTTTGCCCACGAAGAAGACACAGTTACAGCGGGAAAATTTTAGCAGAACTGAATGGCTGTCGATCGATCTAGTGGCGATGTTAAGGCTGTCGCGCCCACGAAAGCAAGCATGGTGGTCGATCCACCCTGACGACCAATTTACGATCCAGGGCCAGTTTTGAAAAGTTCCGCGGCCCGCGAATGGCGGTAATTGGGTGTCGAAGTTTTAATGGCGCGTTAAGGTTTGCCTTCGGACAAGCACGGCCCGCGGAAAGATTAATGGAACGAAGATTTAACGGCCGGCCGCGGAGGGCGCGGGAAGATTAAGCGCTGGGAATTAACTCGGATATTAAACTACGGAAAAGTGCGATTTCATTAGTAGGCCGCGGCTGCCGAATGAAAATTTCATCGAATAGCTCGGTCCACTGGTAATTAAAGGGACCTTCATCGGGCACATTCGGAGATTTTCACCCGCCCCGGAATGCTCTCCATGGAACGCTGCGCCGCAAGTTTGCGGGGACTTCGGAGGAACGGCTGAATTTCACGGGCTGGCGAGTTTAGATTTTGGAACTCGGGGGGAACTTCACGGACCAACGAGCTCCTCGGGATCCTCAGGCTCGGAAGAAATCAGGGCACGGGTAGAAATAGAGATCTGCACTTTGGTACGACCTCGTTACTTCGATTTTTGGCCATCTAAATCTTCCGTTCGGACTGGACGCCGCGTTAGTGTGCAAGATTGTCCTCCACGCATGACAAACTAACCTTCGAAGTTTCCTCTTTTGCGGCATTTTTTATTCTAGATTTAGTAGGAAAGGATTTTGAGAAACGACTTTTGTTTACAGATTCGATAAAATATTGGAAGCCAGTGTCCCGTTAAATCGGAGATAAACTCTTTCGACGGGCGTGATTTATTTGCAGGGGGATGCGTTATGATGATGACCAGGGTGTTGGTACACAGAATCGCGATGCGTTTCATCGTTTCGCGTCGCAGCTTCGTGTTTACGCGCAATCAACTGAATCCCTGGCCTCGCAGATTACGGCGTTTTACCGTGTCATTATGCTGCTGCGCTTTGTATGCACCGATGACTCCGTTAGCCGATGCTTTCCCTTGCTCGATTAATACGCTGCAATTATTCCCGCTGCTTGCTATCCGTTGGTATCCTGCGCAAATGGGGGGAGTGCAAAGAACTTCTGCCAGTAGATCAAGGTCGATTCTGATATTGCATCTACCTTTGAGTATTTCGAGTTCCACGAGCCCCTCGAGATCCTCGAATGCCACGAATGCCTGGAGTTCCGGGAATTCTTCGAGTTCAACGAGTGCCCGCGCGGCCATGGCTACGCTGAACCATTAATTCGCAACGTTTCTACGTCATGGGGCTAATAATTTCAGGGAATTACCTTATCAGAATCGAGGCAAGATACGATTAAACGTCCCGTTCCTTTGCTGACGAGCGATGGTTAACAATAACGAAGAAAAATACAAGCTGCTGCCCGATAAAACGGTGGGCATGAAAGCCGGCGTAATTAACCTACTCGCGAGCCTATAATTTCTTGCGCTGCTTTACTGCGTCTAATCCTCCGCAACGAGCACCGATCATCGTTGCCTACTAAAAATCCACCGCAATACCGTCAACCCCTTTCGAAAGACCACGGGCAGGGCTTCGAAGCTACCCGCGCGATTCAGTGTATTATTAAAACTTCCTCAGGATCGACGGTCGATTCTGCCCGGTGGGTAAGTTGCATCCCGCTCGAGTTTTAGGTCGTTTCTGCTGTTTCGCGAAGAGAATGCGTTCTGAAGCAGTTTTCGAATAGCTCGTTGTGACGCCAACACCTCGGGAATGTTCGGCTAACTAATAATTCCGCGGGGATCCCAGGCAATATTTTAATGACCTACCGCGAGCTGGATACCTTGGCGCATACTTAGCGGGTTGAAAAACAATGGAGCTTCAATTTTTAATCCATCGAGGATCTTTTGCTATTATATTTGCCTTCGTTGTCAGTAGGATTTGGGTTTCTTTTTTTCTCTAAATGTTCGTGATTGTGTGAACAGCGGAGGTCTACTATCCGGCATGGCTGAAATGAAGGAATTTTTTTCAGACTCTGATAGGGTACTTAACCTCTGATAACGTGAAAAGAGGGGTAACTTCGTTCCAGAAAGTCTGAATCACCAGTTGGGGCGGCGGGACGATCAATATCAAGAATCCGAATCCGTGGAGAACGGGACAGGAACTTCTATAATATTTTCGGCTATATTTGGAGGGTCTATTCGCTACCTTTCGATCTAGGTCCAAGTGCTCTGAGCATCCTCGATAACGACAGAAAGTATAATATCACCATTTCCTTTCTCAACTATTAGGATTTAGTATATACACCAAGTACAAGATTATTCCTGTTTTTAATACCGTTTCACACTCGGCTGCTGTTATTACCAACCCTCATTTGGCAGGGGAGAAATATTTCCTACATAATCGGTAGAGTGGGATCAATTTGACCCTGATGAGAAAAGTAAGTGGATTATATACTGCATCTACTCCAGCAAATAACTATATTTACATCGTAGATTAATCACGGTAACGAAACTGTACCATACGAGAAATTACTGGCGAGCAAATTGAATTTCGCATACTGCTTGCTCTGAGGATCAACTTCGCCGGTCCATTGCACTTTGCGTTACTACAATTACCTCCAATCCACGCAGATCGAAATTACGGAAACCTGAGAAGTTCCTACCCAATGAAATAGCAGTCTGTATTACAAAACGCTGAAAAGAAGATTGTCAAGCGAAACGGGAAGGCGAATATCAGCGACGAGGACACCGTCGGCGTCGTCCAGCTGGCCGAGCGCATCCAGTCGCAGTCGAAATCGAGGATCGATAGGCTCGACGCGGCTGGCTATTATTTCGCGGCTGGAATCGCGGAGAGTTCGTTCGTTCGTTCGTTCGTTCGTTCGTTCGTTCGTTCGTTCGTTCGGCGCGAATCAGGGCTTACGGTCGCTAGGGTCGCCCCTGACAACGCCCTTGCCTGCATTGCGGTGCCCCTCGCTATCCACCCCCTGCGTTATCCTGCCACCATAACGTCTGACAATGGCCCGGGAAGGTCGACCAAGGAACGTGAATCCTTTATTCGCGTACACCTGCCCGCTGCGTTCCCTCCTTACGCGCGTACCCGCTTAATGATATCTGTTGCTTGGAAACCAGCTACCTCTGTCGCTCTGCCCCCCACCCTTGCCCATTCCTGGAGGACTTCCCCGAGGGTGTGTTCCGGAGGGAAGATAGGAGGTGTTGCCTGCTTAAAAATCGAAATAGCGGGATGTATTGCCTTGGAAATCGAATGCTTCCTCCCTCTTATCATGGGTAGAAAGTGGAATAGCTGTCGAAGATTGTTAATATTTCGGGAGAAGCGAAGAATGTGCTTTCAGAGAAGGAGGGATGCCAATTGCAACTGCAGAGTGTTTCGCCGGAAAATGAGTGTGGATATTGGAATAAGGTCACTGGTGTTTGGCTTCTCCAAACCCTCCAGGGGGGTCAATTTTCAAATGGCGCGAAGCGTCGCGCAACAGATCGACCACGCGAAAAGGCAATATTTATCGAGGCCGTCGTTGGAGCAGTGGTAATTAATAGCGCGGGTAAATTGCCATTTTCGGTGGCTGTGCCGAGCGATTATTACTCCCTTGTTCGACAGCGAATTTATCATCCAGGCACGCACGCTTTGCGTCACGTGAATGGCGCGTCGTTAATCTTCATCCCCGAAAAACGGGCGACTGTCGTGTCATCGTGCTAATTTCGATGATCACTCGTTAATGACTGTCAACTGAATAATCGACTTCGAAATTCCCGGCGCAAGGTGCCTAGAGAAACTCGAACAACCATGACTGCTACTCCCGTTCGGTTTCAACTTAACCCTGATACACATCCTCCCCCCTTTGCGCGTAACGCTCGAGGATCCTTGGAAATTATCGTGCCACGGAGTAGCAAAATCATACGGCCAGTCGATGGGTTACGATTATCGAGGGAAGAAAGTCGAAACGATGGAAACTGTGGGGTTTCACGGATGGTCGAATACATGAAAATAACTGGGAAGGAACTCTACTGCCCTATTTTCCTGAAATAGCTGGAGCGACGTGGTAGTATAAGCGATAGATATTGATAGATTTAACTATCTGGAATACGCGATCGAGGGTGGGTACCGCGATGGGAGATTCTTAAAAGCAGAGAAAATTTCTGTTAATGATCGTGGCTCAGAATGCAGCTGTTCGACTTGGCAGAGAGATCGCCGCTGAAATTTACGGCTGCACTCGGGCTTGTAGATGAGATAATTCGAATAATTCGCGGGCGAAAGGGGTCGCGCGACGTGGCGGGAAGACAGTCGCGTCACGTAATAGGCCCGCGGAAATTCATTAAATATTCTCCGCTTTAACGGCGCAAAAGTGGTGCGCTAATGGGTGAGAAGTTTATGCAGCTTGTTACATTATACCTTCATGGGTATCGTATTTTTTCTTCGTCGCTTCCCCGTCGTTGTTAACGATCGAGCAGGGTAAACTTTGGTGAAGATTCGAGGTAACATCGAGGAACATATCGTGGAGGGTACCAGAGACACTCGTGGCACTGATTATTCAGCGAGTTAACACAGTATTTTTCGATCTCGTGTTATTAACGAGGAACTCGGAGAGCAGACAGCTTTGGGTATTATTATACCTACAATCGGAACGAAGGGAGTTGATCGAAGAAAGGTAATTGATCTTCTGAACTTCGCAGCTTTCCATTGTGAACAAGTGGTGTTGTACTGTGGTCCCTGTCGGTGGAAGGTTGGTTGAGAATAAATGATTGATCGTGATATAATTAGTTACGATTACTCTTGTTCTTTCGAAAAGGACCATAATCACGTACGATGATCGAACCCCTCGGTGGACGAGCGTAATTGGCCAAAAAGTGCCATTGAAATCGCCCAGGCACCCGATGCTGCCTGTTCCCTCCGTTGTTCGGGCAGCTTACAGCCTCGACTGGAATACAAATCGATCGTTAACGCGATCGACGCTTCGCGGAGGCACTACGTCCTCGAAATCCCGCCATTGAATTTCGGTTAATCGCTCGTTTCGATACTACGTCCGCCAGCGTGGCGACAACGAGTTGCATCCGCCACGCAAAACAACAAGATCGCTGAGTTCGAGTGGAGAGGCTTGGAAATCGATTTGCCTTCCATCTGTGTTCGCTGCTTTCCGAGAAAAATGTTATAAATCCTTGTGTCTTGACTCTTTTATATTCGAATTAAAATTATTTCCAGTCTTTCTTAGTTTCTTCCTACTGTAATTAAGACTTGAAAATTTGCCATTTATTGAAAGTGGAATTTTAGGTTGCAAGCAGGACAGTCATTCTCCTGGCCACTCGAAGAGGATAGAGCCTCCGCGTCGTGAATTAACAAAATCGTGAATCGGGGTAGAAACGATTAGCAACAAAGGACCAGACAACTGTCAGTTTCTCGTGGGAAACTGGGCCAGCCATTACGATTCATCCATCGCGGCCACGTCAACGGCGATGTAATTGAGAAAGCATCCATTCCGACCATGTACTCCGCGCGAAACGGTCGATTTTTAACCCTTAAACGAACCACCCCAAAGTTCGACGGGGACGAACGATTTTTCATCGCCCAAGTGACGAATCGTTCTTGTCGCTAGCAAATTTCGAAAGTAAAACACCGCCTCTCCCGAGCATGTTGAAACGTTGTCGCCGTAACTGTCCGAGATTTTAGCAATATTGATAGCCATTCCATCGAATTTAACGAGCTGGATTGCAAAGGGTGAAAACTTTATCATTCGCCGATCGAACGGAGCGTGGTTTGGAAAAGCTGTAAGTACTTAAAGACTAACTTTCACCGTTCTAGATTTTCCACCCTGGATCCGCATATCGAAATTCTCAATTTCCGATTCCCAACTCCAAATTCCACTTCTGAACTCCATATTCCTGTATCTGCAGTTCCACCCCAAGATATCGAAGTCCTCAAGTTTACCCTCCAAAGCTTTAAACCCCGAACTTCAAAACGCCCGGTAGATTTCCAGAAACCGTAGTCTCCTTCTTTATTTAAAAAAAAAAGAAAACACCCCGGCACCCTCTTCACAGAGGGGTAGTTGGCGCGCTGCAAAAAAAATACGAAGGGGACATGCGTATTTATTCAAACGCTATTTTTACCCCTCATTTTCCAGTCCATTTCCGCGCACTGCCGCGTAAACTGGCTCGTAAAAAGACACGCGTCAGAATGCTTGTCGTTCGCCTGTTTTACGACTCGGGCGACGAAATTGTTTCGCGGGAATTAACGCCCACAGGCTGCTGGCAGCGGCCGGCGAATCAGCGGGGCAAATCGTTCGATACTTTTGCATAAACGTTCAAATTCCTTCCGTCGACCTCGATACAACCGTCTGGTGTTCCCGCAGAATGAAAATCAATATCGGTTGTAATTGGTCGGGGTGCGTGTTCCGCCGTTTTCGAGCCTAGGTGAACACGCGGCGCGACGAAAAATGAGCAAGCCCGGCTGGAATTGCGAAATTTTGACCAGGAAACGGCGAACGGAGGGAATTACGAGCGGCAGGAATCGAAAACTACTATCCCTGTAGGCAGCCAGCGGGAGAAAACAGAGAAAGAACCACAATTTCCTTTTTGGTGTTCCGAAAAATCAGCGCCAACGAACTCCAATCGCAAACAACGATCGATACTGGGAGCTTTTTTCCAGCCCGCGGAAAATTGGAAACGAGCAATCGGCTGCAAAATTTAATCCCTCGCGAAAGGTAACAAGATGGTGGTAAAACAAAAAGGGGATGAAAGGGGGGTTGGAATTTGTCGTACCCTTTCGAAGAGCATGGGATATTCAATAAACAAAAAAGAAAATCCCTGTGGCAGGTATGGGGAAGTTTTATATTCGCGCGATTCGTTCTGGTATGGTCGATTCGAATCAATGGAATCGGCTTTCCACGGTCCGTTGGCGAGCTTGCTGTGAGAGAGATTTGGCAGAAAGAAAGGGGAAAAATTCAGGGAGGCTGGAAAGAACGCATATGCGTGGTTAGCAATAAATACGACGGCCTGACGCGAAAGCCTGGACATAAAACATGCCTTCGGAACTTGTAACGACGGCAGGATTACTGCCGGTCGCTGGGCGAAACAATCGACAGGCGAAGGGTGGCGAAAGAGAGGAAGGAAAGGGGGAAAACAACGGGAAAATGGCCGGAGATAAGCGGTCGTTTGGAGTGCGCGCTCCGCGATGCAAGAAGGCGACAGGAGACGTCGAATTTACGGGGAAACTTCCGGTCGTACGTGGCCCTGTACAGCTCTGATAAAATACGACGATGCAAGATGAATTTTAGACAATGCAGGCCAGCCGAGCGCGGCGCGGAAGACGGGCGGAAATGTGGCTGTGGAGACGTTACTTTCGTTCGCAGGGATATTTGCAAAGGGGAAGTTTATTCGCGCATGGGCTACGGAGGTGTCCAGTTGACAAGTGTAACTGACCACCTCGTACTTTATTTACCAGTTCAATATTTAACGTTCGAGCAATTGACCGAGGGAAGATGGAGGGGGCGACCTGCGACCCACGAGAGAATTCAGATCCCTCGCTCGAGAAATGGGGCAGGATACCCACAGTGGCCATGTCAGAATTTTTCCACGATCGCTTGAGTTCGATGAGATTACAATACCCAGAGAGCCACTCGCCGAAATTTTATTCCACCGGGAAGGAGGCTGCCAGAGGATCGGGGTGGATTCAAGCTCAGCAGCCGTGAAAGCACATTTTTCCGTTGTCGTGCTGTGAGGAACGGGCCCCGTCTCTCTGAAGAGCCTCGTTTGCTTCTCGTTTAACGACGGATTCGGTTTAATTCCGGTGGCGGTCGTCGTTAATTCGCGAAGTGTCCGAAGAGACGGGGGAGAAGATGGCAGAAGCGGCTAGGAAGACGGCAGAACGGGCGAAGGACAGGAGAGGAGAAGGAAGAGGGTAGAAAGCGAAAGGAAAACGGGGGCGTATGATTTATTTGCGAAGGGGATTATGGATTTGCAAGTGCACGAGGAGCACGGCGGGGTAATGCGAAGGGATTGTATAAATATTTATGAGAATTTATGCGGGGGAGGGACAGTAAAGTATGGAAAAAAGATTGAATAAAGATGGGGGGCGAGTTTGAAAAAGAGAGGACCGAGGTAAAGTGTACACAAGACCGGGGAAAATATCTTGGAATATATATTAAAGAAAAATGACACGAGATATCATCATCCCGTGATATGAAACCTACAAGAAAAAAAAAACAATTTCAAAAGCGAGGAATATAAAACTGCGAACACAGCGAAAAGCCAAGACACCACAAAATTGGGGGTGCAAGAAAGCACGAGTAGACCTCGGGAACTCCCCTGGAAATACTTAATAAAACGAAATGCGGGGCAGAAAAGGAGTTGAAAAAGGGTAAGAAAGAAAAAGGGTAAGCAGAGGGGTAAGAGGAGGGAGCGCAGGAAACGCGAACTGGTGGGGAAAAAGGGAAAAAGTGAAGAAAAAAAAAAGAAGGAACAACAGGCAGTGCCAGAAGAACCGGGGGACCAATTACAAAAACCCGTAAATAAAGAAAATAAAGAAAACCAGAGAGGGAGAGAAAGGGGCGAGGGGGAGCGGGGCGCCTAAACGCGGTTGGGAAGAGGCACGAAAACGCGTAGAACGAAGGGGAAAGAGTCAGCCGCGCGCGGACACAGGGAGCAAGTAGAAAAGGGGCGGAATGGCGAGACGCGCTGGTTGAGCCCGGCGAGCGAGTAATTCCGCGCGGAGGAGCGAGCCGCTATGGTCTCGACGGTGTCGTCGTCGTCGCCGGCGTCCTTCCCCGGCGGAATTTCCGTCTGCAAGCACGGTAATATTTCAGAACATCGTTTTCACGGTAAATTACACGAGAATAATCAAAGAGACCTCCGCGGCTCGTCTTGGGAGAGGCTCGTGAACGCCCGCCACGGCGACAACTTCGGACGGAAAGAGAGGACACGTGGAAAGGGGTGGGTGTCGGTGGTGGTGTGCCAGCACACAGAGAGGACTAGAATGAGGAGAGGGAGAGTTGTTTCAAGCGTGTAGCCAGGCTAAGTGCGGCATTGCCACTCTAATGGGAACGTGTGCTGCTGGCTTGTGTGTTCCTTGACGTCATACGTGCGCACGGTTATTACTCCGCTTCCGCGAATGCGTTCCGTGTTTTTTTTTTTACTCTTCTTCCTCCCTATCTCTCTCTGCCCTATTCTCCTTTCTTTGTTTGTTTTGGTTTGATTTGATGGGGCGTTGGTTGCTGGGGCCTCGTTGAATTCTTCTGAATTTTCTATGGTTCTGTTATTCTGTTCGGGGAACGTGGCACTGTTAAATTAGGAAGGGGGGAGATCGGCGGAGAACGAAGGGCGAAAATCATCGCGGTTAGTTGATGGAGAATTTGAAGTTGTATTTGATTTTATATACGATGGTTCGGATGGACACAGGGTACGATGGGATTCGAGGTTAATTGAATAAAGAGCGGATAAAAAAAGGCGGAGCAGCCCTAACGATATCGCGACACGCGATGCTCTGATCGGTTACACACCCTTAGCGGTGTGTAGATTAGATTAAAGCAAGGGGAGAGGACGAGCCCTTCGATCCACTCTTGGTCGATACACAGTGGAACGGAGACGAAATCGTCGTGTTACATTTGACTATTAAAATCTACTAAGCCAATCCGCGAAATCGAGATCGGGACACCTGTTTCGAGAAGATAATGTATCAATTGATACGTAGCTTCCTCAGCTTTCTGCTTCCTGTTGCACCCAATGAGATCGCGAAGTAATGTTACATGGTCAAAGCTTCATCTACCATACAAATCTTCTTGCTAAAGGCGACTTACAACCTTCAATTATCAATCTCACAGGCCGAGTTGTTCCAAATTATTTTCCATAGGGGTTGGACCGTTCCAAATTCAATTAGAAGGCTCGGTGCTTCGTGGCTGCACGAAACGAGCACGGAAGGAGAGCGAAACAGCGACAATCCTGTTTGGGGAAACCTTCGGGTGGCGTTGAACTAAGGTCGGCCAGCTGCGGCAAGGTTAGCTGAAACTCGAACGCAGGAGAAAGAGTTCGAAACAGAAAAAAGAAGGAAACTATCGAACGACACGCGACGTCCTCTGGATCTCGAGCCTCCTACCGTTCATCCCCTTTTTCGTGACTCTCCGCCCACGCGACAGAAAATCAGAGGGTGAAAGGACGAACGTACTCGCGTGTCTATTGCGAGTATACAGTAGAATCTTAAACGGTGTGTAAGCTCGCTTCAGATACCGAATGTCGTACCCGTTTCTGGCCGATTTTTATCGAGAATCTTGGCACGAGTGCCGTACAAGCTAATTGGGACTGATTAAGGGTGAAATAACGGGGCAGGTAATTATATGGAAATACTTAGCTCTAGGTTATTATTTCCCGAGGAAAGTAACAAACTAAACACGCCCAGATATTAAATTTCCAAGTTAACTCGCCGCGAGAATGTTCAGAAAGCACACCTAAGGATTCCACTTGTAATTAAAATGATCGGACGAGAAACAGCGGGGGAACGATGTCGCCGATACAGTCAACCGCGCACCGCCCCCCCCCCCCCCCCCCCCGCTTCTAGAGCAGAGAATAATACATTAATTTTCAGCGGTGGCCGCGTCGAAGCAGCCGACGAGCTCGCGAATAACGAGGTAAAAGTGGCGGGCGGGTTAATTACGAATTAAGTAAGCGGACCGCGCACGTTTCATCCCCGAATATTCCCCAGTAAAGCGTGCACTCTCGTCCCGGCTGGAGCGTTTCGACGTGCAAGAGAGGATAAACTAGCAACAGGAATTCCATGACGGTGGTTCGACCACGGCCAGAACGAAATCAAAAGCCTCGAATATCGTCGAGAGACTCTGCGAAACATTCGCGCGGTTTACGCGGGGCTGAGGGTGCGGCGGGCGGGGTGGCTTCCGTCGGAGTTAATTATAAGCCCGCCTTGATTCATCCACCCGCGATTCTCCAGCATCCATTTATCACCCGAATCGAGGGGGGTAGAAAAAAAAGAGAGATGAGGGACGGGGAAAGGAAGGCGCAGAGAGAAAGAGAGAATGGCTACGCGAAGGGATATCGACGTTCCATTCGCGTGTAGGGGTGGAAAAGTCACGAGTGCCCCTCGTGGAAAATATCAGGCACTTCCGAATGCTCGTTTTCTGGGGATACCCTGCTCTACAGCGATTCCACGGCATGGATCGCCACGATTTCCTTCTTCCACTCGGCGCCAGCCGTCGTCCTTCCCTTTTCCACGGCTCTCGCATTCCGCGCACACCGGGGCGAACTGCTCCGGAGCAAGGGTGAACTTTTTTCTCTTCGATCTCGAGGCGATTACCGAGAAATAGAACCACCCTCTACCAATGCTCGAGCTAGGACATGCGAGACTTTACAGGGGGCTGAGTTAAATTTGTATGCTTGCTTATTTAAAGACTGATTTCCATCGTTAGATCACGAACACTCGTTCAGACGAAGTACGTAGCCTGATAAGGGATGGGGCCTTAAGATCGCAGGCGAATTTTCTGTAAATCGAAGTGGTCTGGTAGCGCTGAAACTTCGGGCCCTCAGGAGCGACATAAAGAGGACACTGTAACTTCTAGCAAGAAGCAAGTTCTTGGCCAAACAGATTGTTGAGGTTATGGGGCGACGTGGCGAACGACCGTTTTACAAGTGAAACTTTAATTATAACCCGCGATGAGGATTATGGGCGTTCTGATACTGCGACAGCATAAAGCACGCTGCTACCGCGAAATTACAGAATTCCGTTGCACAGTAAAATAACGGAGATCAAACTTTTGTTGGCCTCTGAAATTCATAATAATCCACAGCCATTAGCCGAGACTTCTGTAAAGGAAGTTGCCTCGAAGTTGCACTCGACGGTGGAAGTGTAATAGTTCTAACTACAAGGCACTTTGACCACAATCTCAAGACAGCGGGTATTCCAAGAACAAGTGCCTCCCCTGCAGCGCTCCACGCAAAAGTTCGCCGGAACAGACACACGTACGAGTATCTTACACGTGTAACCCCCCCTCGGAAGGGTGAAGATTAGATCGACCCCTGCAGAAACGCACGCGAGAATCTTCTCCGAGCCGGGGGTGACTCAGCGATGGTTCCCCATCCTCTGCCGTCGGGCTACTCGCGCGGCGTGTACGAGCCACCGTGCTGAATTAATTAACGTCGTTACGTTGCACCCCATGTGCACTGACGCTGCTATGCATCGCAGTGCTTTGATCGCGAAAACACGCACGCGTTCCGCTTGTTCGACGGTGTAGATTGCGCGTGTCGCGTGCGCCCTGGAAATCGCGATACGCTTTTCTCGGAACCGAGGCTGCCCGCCATTGTCTCTCCCTAAACTACGATCGGCTCGAGACACGAGTCACTGGGGTAGCCGCATTACTTGAAGCCGAGAGGGTTGAAGTGTCTGGGATCGAAGATTTTCCATGAATTTATGAAACGCTTATGGTTTGATACTTTTTTTTTTCGAGAAAAGTGTGGAGTATAAAGAAGCATAGGGTAAATCCGGGACACGCGGTCGGGGCGGAGAGTTGGTCGAGTCGCCATATACAGACTCTCTACGTAAAAATGCGTTAAAGTGCAGGCCAATTACTTCTCTACAAACCAAACAGTTGAATGAATAGCGTCATTTCGCTTACTTCTGTGTTTTTCTGGATTTATAGGCTTTAAAAGGTAAATTGAGGTTACATTTGACCTCTTTTGTCAAACGGCGGTGTACAGAATCGTATTTAAAATATACTTCTAAGTTTATTTTCGTTTAATGTTTGGGATAATAAGATAGTAGAGATATTGAGCATGAATGCAGTCAAAGTATTTGGCTATATTAACTCTTCCTCTCAAAGCTAACGAGAAGACCATCTCTCGCTGCAAAAAGGAGAGATGGTCGAGTTATGATTTTTTTATTATTTTTGTTTGATTTTTATTTTTTATTATTATTTTATTATTATTTTTGTTTATTTACTTTATTTATTCACTTTTGTATTCATTTGCCTTGCTAATCGCCAGTAGGTAGGGTAAACGCACCTATAAATGAACACTTAATGCTAATGAATGAACACTATTATAAAATTATGTTTGCAGCGTGATTCATTCCACGTGCTGCAAAAATTGTTTGGATATGGAGCAAGAAATTAAAAGAAGTCTCTAATTAATTAGTTGCTTTTTTTAATAACTTATTTTACTCATTTTAATAAAAAATTTCCATTCACTGGTACGTGTTCATTTACTGGTAAATCCACCCTAAGTAGTTGACTTTTTCTTTGATATGTTCTTTACTTGTTTAGCGGAAACAAATTAAGTATCAATGAATCTGTAGTCGTGTTCACTCATAAATAATTTTGCTTTATCCTTTGTTAATTTTCCATGAATAATTATGTGAGTGATCTCTGCCAACGACAAAAACCATTTCTCCTGGCACCTCGGGAGAGGTGGTCAGATGTCATAACTTCAGTTTTCAACCCGATTTACAGTAAATATTGTCTCCAAGTAAATATCGACCAGTTTTTCTGAATCAGCATAAAATTCTGAATATATAGGTTTGTTCTGCTAAAATAAGTAATTTCTATATTAGTTTTAATATCTATTTTATATTAGGTCGACCGCGTTTCCCGGATTTACCCTATGGAGGTGATCCGCGAACACAAGATCACCACAAAAAGAGGCGAAAAGCAGGTACTCAAGCTTCTCCTCTTGGGAAATTGTTGTATATATCAAATTTCCAATTTCGTACAATTTTACATGCACCCCTATCAGTTTCCCCGTACCACAGGCGTATAAACACGCAAGCACCGCGATTTCCGCGATTCCCAACAGCATCCCAGTCGTCCCGACGGTGTTTCCATTGGAGCAGGCCGAGTCTGACTGTCTTTTTAGGGCTGCGGAGGGTACATCGAACGCGGGTAATATTATATCATCGAGAATGCATCAAGAGCCGCGACGACGACGGCAAACGGTATTGAAAAACTTTTTAATTGCCAGCCATCCTGTTTCCTCCCCCACTTCAGCCTTCCTTCCGTGTCTGTCCCGCGTTTTTTCCCTCTGTGCCCGTGCTCTACCAGCCTCCCTGACGTTCTACACCCCCTCTCCGCCCTGTCCCCTCGTTTTTTAAATAAAATTATCAACGCCCTCTCCCCTCGCGTCCGTGTGCCCTCGAAACGCGCAGGAAAGGAACGTTCTCCGCGAGGGGACGAGGAAATTAATTAAAGTGCGTGGTGCCCCTCACGGCGAAGGGGACGGAGGAAAAGAAGGGCACTGAATTCTGCGCGACAGCCGAGGCGGAGAAAGAGGAGCGCCGCGACGGCGGAATAATCGCGGCTAGGAGGCCGCTGGAAAACGCCTCTCGTAACCGGGCAAGCACGTAGGGGAAAGTCTGAGCGACGACCACCTTGCGCCTGCTCCGCTCAAATTAATCGCTCTTTCATCCCTCTGCTTCCTTCCCCCCCCCGGGGGGGGGGGGGGAAGAGGAGGAAAGAACGATTGCTCGGATGTAGCTACGTTTCGATTCTGACGGACAAGTTCCCTGTCCTTTGTACGGTTTTACCGGGCAAGGGAGGATGATAGACCGGGGGAATGAGTAGATCCAGTAGAGTGAGAAAATGAGCGAAGTGAGTGGAGTGGACGAGTCGGCGGAGTGAGAACAGAGAATTAAAAGAACGGTGTGTAATTTGAAACTCGATAAACAATTTCAACAAGGTCGTTACACTCTCCCCAATCGCTTGCAGCGCGAATCAAATACAGCCTCTGTTTCAAAAAGTACACCGTGTCGGTTCAAGTAACCAAGAAATCCCAATTAAAGTTGAAACCCAGGGGCCGACAGCGACACGCTGCACGCTAAAGAAGAAAACGAAAAATTGCCCCGGCTCTTAATAAAAGCCTCCCATTTAATTTCGCGCCGACGAAGTAATTAACGGGCTGTCCGCTCGCGGGCGATGCGCAGTAGCCCCGCTGTCCGCACCAGGCAAAAAACACGGTCACACAGACGACCACGTAACTAATAATAAACTAATAATGCAACTCGAACAGACCGTGGCCCGTGACGGGCCGTCTGCGAGGAGTTTATTCTTGGTCCGCACCGAGATCATTTAGAGCGCTCCACCAGATGGACACCTTTAACGCACGCCTAACCATCGTCGGCGAATTTGACTTGAAACTCGGACGGCCGCGATGCTCCGCACTGGAGAAAGAGGAATTACGTATAGACACGCTCGACGGCGGTCGCGGCGCCGCGTCCTCATCCGTCGTAATTACAGTCCCCGAAATTTTCGCATCGCCCCCGTTTAGGCGAGCCGACTCCTCCTACGGAGTTTAACTTGTCGGTAGGCGGCGTTCGTGCGGCAGGATCGTTTCGATCCTCGAAGGACCCGGCTTCGTACCGCTCGCGATTCAACCTTCTCGCGAGGAAGCCGCGAGGAGTGATTCGCCACGCTCGTGCATCGAGTCGAATCAATCAGCGAGCGTTCCAATCGAAGTCTATAGCACTAAACAGGGGAACAGACTTTCTATGCTGTAATAGAGGAAATATATATTTATTGAGTCACTCTCAAATTTATGTATAGTAAGCTACATATTTTTAACCGACTTCAAAAAGAAAGAGATTCTACGTTCAGTGTATATTTATGTATGTTAGTATGGATTATGTTTGTCCGCGAATTTCTCCGTAACTACTGGACCGATTTTCGTGAAATTTATTGTATTTAGTTTAGCTTCAATCAATTTAGGTCATGGAGAAAGAATTATCAAAATCGGTGAAGTAGTTTTGAAGTTACATTGAAACTACGAAATATGTTTCATTAACCGACTTGATTATTTAAATAAATGTAGTTATATAACTTAAATAACTGAAAAGTAAAAAATAAAACAATTAAAAATTAAAACCGGCTTAAAAAATAAAAATGCGCTAAAAAGTAAAAAATAATTTTGTTCTTTATTTCATCTACAACTCTCCATTTTTTTAAGTCGGCGCCAGGTTTACACAGTGCAAGTGATGAGGCGCCGACATAAAAAATGGAGACTCGTAGATTAAATAAGGAACAAAATTATTTTTTACTTTTTAGCGCATTTTTATTTGTATTTCTTTTAAGTAGGTTTTAATTTTTTATATTTTTATATTGCACTAATATTTTCCTAGTAGGTACTAATAATAAGTGAGGTACCTATAAGCGATAACATGTTTATTCAAACGATGCAATGAATATTTCCAATACTGTATATAAAATCATGGCAGCACTTCAAGGGCGTATGCTCTATTTGCCTCGCTGTGCCTTGACAAATGAAACTGTCTTGCTTTAGAGCGTAGATTTACATTCTAAAGGCAGTTTAATTAAACGTCGTGCGTGTGAAGGTGAGTCTCGTGATCGAAAGACCGTTGCCCCTCGACGTTCATCGTTTTTGCTACATGAAATTTGAATACTTTTATGAGAGGCAGGAGGGTACAAATTGGTTCAACACCTTTTAGGGGGCTCGCAAGTCTTTCATGGAAACGAACGAAATTTTAAAGTCAAACTGATTTCGCGCAAACAACGTTTCTCCGCGCGGAGCGTTTGGCCAGCGTCGGCGAGTAAGCCGGGCGAGCTAAAAGGGCGGGTAAATCGAGCGCGGCCGCGACGAGCTTTCCAGTTTTCTCACGTATTTTCGCGGGTTAATTCGAACGGACGTGTCGCGCCCGGGAAACATTCGAATCGCTGTTTAATCGAAGGGCGTGATCGAATTTAATCCCGACGGTCCCGCTACAAACGAACTTCATCCCCTGCATACAATTCCATTTACATGCGATTTAACCGCGCGAGGTATAAAACACCAGGGACAAACAACGACGGCGATTATTAAATTAGGTACTCGCGGACAGATAAACGCGACGAAAGGCGGGAGTATTCCTTAACCCATCAACCCAACTCTTTATTCAAAGATTCCAAAGGGTTCGAGAGGCGAAGACCCAACGATCCCGGGGTAGAAAATGAATCCACGCTAATTAATGCCAATTAATCTCTAATTACTGTCACGAAGGAGCGGATAATTTCATTAATTACAGGTAAAGAGGTAGCTTCTCGTTCAACGACGGTCACGACGATACTCCAGCAACGACGAAGGAGAACGTTTATTTGTACACTCGAGAGGCGTGTACTTATCAATTCGCAACGATGCCCCGTTTCGTTGCGAGAGATTGTAAGGAAAATGGCAGGTTTAATTAACGAAATTGGGCCTCTTAGTAACAGAAGGGAAATTACTGGAATAGGGACGAGAGAAGGGAGAGGATGGATTGGCACAGCTATGTATCGAAGTAGCTGTGACGAGCGTTCAACTAGAATTAATTTAGCGCGAAAAATTACGCGGCAAAATTACAAGATGGCCCCGTAATGGCGTCTATATTACAGCCATTAATTTTCTTCACAATGCCCGTTTAAACTTACTAGTCCGGGGTGTTCATTAACGCTTTCCGAGCGAGCGGCGCGGAGCTGCTCTGTCCCGCTCGCTCCGCCGCTAACAAGGCAACTCCGCCAACGCGAAAATCCCGATTTTCGCGAAATTCCCACCGCGCGAACACGTGCAGCTCATTTGCATAATAGTGAAACGAGCTTATAAATACTCAGGCCACTTTTTCGGCCACCCTCACTGTGCCCCCGGGACTTTGGCGTCTCGGCAAAGTGCTTCGACGAACGTTAAATGCGAGATTTACGAATGGGACATTTAATTATTATTACCTCGTAACTTCCGCGAAAACGATCAAGCCCCTCGACTCTAGTACGCCCCGCCGACAATGTCCGACAGAAAGGAGCGAGAAAGCAGTGAAGGTATTTTGCAGACGGCTAATAAGTATGAAATTTCGCTGGGGTTTGAAAGCTCTCTGAAGCAGGATTGGACGAAATTTTTACTCCGAAACGTGGGAACGTTGACAAATTGTTCTTGCGCTGGCAGCGTGAAAAGAGTCGCTCGTACACGCGAAAACGACGTCTCGTTAGGAATCTAATGCGAAAATACCAGACAGAAGGGCGTCTCGGCAGAGAGGCCGCCGCGGTACTCGTTAATCAACGCCTCTCCGGCTGGAACACAGGGGAAGAAACGCGAGGCACATAATTAGATGCGTTCTCGGCGACGAGACAGGGAAATACAGAGGAACAGAAGGCGATTAACACGGGGTGAAGGGGAGGGAAGAGGACAAATTTCATTCATTCCCTTTCGCTTTCCGCCGTTTCTCGTTCGGGCCCCGCCGCCGTGTTTACTTTCATCCCGTCGCCGCGCTCTCATAATGGAGATAAAACGGAAAGGTGAGGCTGAAGAACCGAACCGCGGTTGCGAAAGGGGCGGAAGAAATAAATGGCGCGAGCGCGAGGCAAAAGGTAGGCTGGCATCAACCGAGCGGCTTCTAAATTCTCAAAGGGGAGAGAGAAGAAACATAGACCTCCCTCTTCAGCCGTCTTCCACCTCGGTTTTAACTTCCAGCCAGCAGAATCCTCGCGAACGGTGCGAGCGAGGGTAGGTACGGGGGAAAGACGACCGACCAGCCAACCAGACCCTTGGAGCAGCGTATCGTACGGTGGCGAAAATTTGCTAGACGCCAGAAAATAATTCCCCAGAGGTGCTCTCTGCACAGACTCGAAGAAAAGGGGCAAGAATTCGCGGTCACGTCTTCGATTCGTTCACGGTTCGATAGCCACCCTCCGAAAATTCATCCAGCTCGCCCCTGGACGTACGGGGTCGGCTGGCCTTCGATAGCCCAGCCAGACGCTCGTAAAACCACCCCCGAAAGCAACGATCCCGACGATGCGACCTCTCTTCTTTCCAACCTCCACCGCCCCTCGCCCACTCCATCATCCCTCGCGCTTCATTTCGGCTTCAGCCGCGCGGCGACGACGACAACGTCGACGGCGGTGACGACACTCGACTCCCATGGAACGTCCGGTGGCCGCAGACACCGCTCCGAGCAACAGGCCCCCCTCCGCCCCCTTATCGACCGTGTTTCGTGCGTGTTCCACCCTCGTTTTCCTGCCAACCCCTCGTCAGTTCGATGCCGCCTTCAAGCCATTCCACGAGTCGACGGGGAACGCCGGGCTCGACCCGTTCCAACAGTTTTATTCCGCCTGGTGTTCTCCGGCCTGATATCGCCGCTCCCGGGGGTTGCTCGCCGCCGAGGGAACTTCGATTTCGCGCTGCCTAATGTCGTGCTCGCCCGTTGTGTTACGTAAAGATACGTTTCCATGGGATCGTGCATCCTATTCGCTGGAAGGATATTCTTTTTATAGTTCCCAGGGGGAGGATGGAGGTTACAGTGTGCTTGCTGATGGATTTGAATGGTTTGATAGTGGAAGCTACGCTTCTCTAATCTAGCGCACCTGGATTAGTAATATTTCTTCGTTTCTGCCAATTCTTAGATTACATCCCTTGCTGTTGGAACCAGCGATCCCCACTGTTACGACTTCCCCCAGCATGTGCCACGAACGAGCAGCTACTTTACTTGAGTATTCTTGACTACGGCGCGAGAAGGGTGGCCGCAGACTAATAAATCGTCCCTTCTCCCCCATGCGTGCTTCATTTTTGTTTCCCTTACTTCGCTCGTCTCGTGGAGACGCTGGCTTTACGAGCGGCAGACGCTCGAGGATCAGCCAGCGTCGAAGGGTAGAGGGTGTAAAGGACGAAGGTGTACACCCCGTCGGCAGGGGATCGGGAACGCGAGTTGTGATGCACAAGGGTAAAGGTCGAAAGCCCCTACTACCCTTTCTCGCAGGATCGATCCTGCTACGACGGCTTCGCCCTTCTCCGCAGGATTGCAAAGGGTCACTGCTATCTTCCTACAAAATGTTCGACAACCTTTCCCTTACCATCGCGAAACTTGTCTCAGTGTTGAGACGCGTCTGAATATTTTCAAGTCCACAACTTCATTGTCAATTCGACACCAGAATTTTGCTGTCGATGTTATGAAGCGCCAGTGGGAAAAGATTCCACCTCGCCTGGCAGGTCATTAACGAAAAAGATGGGATGTATATTCGTGAACAGCGGGATAGAATAACGCGCGAATGACGCAAGACATTAGTTTAGGCTTTACACTACGCGGTAACATGCTATTAACATGAATTAACCGTCAGCCACGGGCGGCTCGATGACGAAATTTTTCCTTTTTTACTTTTGCTGCGAGCACTAGCCTGGAGGCTATTTTTATATGCTTGCGTCATCGTACCTGAGGAAACTACAACAATAATCGCGTTGCGCAATAATCTATGATCCGAGGATCGTGGCTCGCGCTCGGTGCAAAAATAATCACGGGGGATATTAATGTTCGTCGAGCAACGTATATGTTTCACGAGAGCATTATCTGTCGCAAGATCAATATTTGCAGAACCAACAGGCCGGTGCGCGAAATGGAAGCTGACGTTTTCCTTGGTGAATCAGTGGTATTGAAACTGGCCGGCGGATCGATAAAAATTCGATCGCTGTTATCGAGGGGTCGAGACGTAAAATATAGACGATATTGCCTGGAGACGCGATAAAATCGAACGAGCACTAACGCCGCCGATAATCGAGCCGGCAATACAAATTACGGCCAGCAACAACGGCAATCGTATCGATGAATCGAGGAAATTGGGAGCGATCGGAGGGATCAATCGTCGAGTCAATCAATTCGGTAATCGCCGGGGAATCGACGAAACCAACGAACAATTATTCGATCAATTAGATCGATAACGGCTGGCAATGATCAGTGGAATCAGAGAAGCTGGCGACAGCCAATACATCAATGAACGTTGTTCACGTGTCAATAAGCAGACACTGGCAGGAAGACACTTCACTCGAGCGCGACAGATAATTCCTAGACGACAGCCTATGAGGCTCATTTGAATTGCAGATCGTCCTCGTATTCTTCCCTCGTCTCCTGACGTGCAGAAAAGTTGTAAGGCGAAATGCAAATGCCAGGTATCATCTAAAGTAATAGCCAGGCTATGGAAATATGAGGAGAACCTTGAAATATCGAAACGTACCGAGAATATTGATGGAGACACTCGATTATCATTCGGTTCCACTGTTTCGCTCGAGTTCGAAACTTCGGATCATCGGGGGTGGAGATGTAACGAGATCTACTAAACCCAAGGAGACTGTAGATAAGAATACTGAATACACTCGGAGAAAGGTTTAGAATTAAAGTCGAAATTGAGTCAAACTAAAACAGCCTTCTTTCTCTTCCACTTCATCAAATGATGAATTATACATCGTGGCACGCTGTAAGTGATCTATGGCGTCAGCATTTGTCACTTAAGTAGACAGCGCGCAAAAACACAGTTCGGGAACAAAGTTCCCTCGAAAATAGCCCGAAGCACCTAACGAAGCCTAGCTGAATTTCAAATTGGAGGTTCTTGGACAATCTGACGTTGATGGACACCGGATCTCGAAGCAGCAGGTGAATATTTCAAAACTGTAGGAAGCTCACAATTTCGCTCCTTGCTCCGAGCAGGAAAAATGTAATTTGCAATAAAGCATTTATGGAGTCGCGTAACGCCCCCGCGATTCTCCCCTTTCCCGTTCCGTAGGCCGATTTATCGGCTCCCGTCCCGAACAATAAATGCCAGCAGCCTATATCCTTGATAGACAGGAATCCAGTTGCCGCGAGAAAGCATCGTGCATCCGCTTCTTTCCCAATAAGACGAGTTACCCCCCCAGACGTAACCATCAATCTTGCCCTCTTACGCGCACGTCGGGATTGCGGCTTTCCCTTCCACTTGGCCCTGCTTTATATTCATGAAACGCGTTTGTTCCACATAAACACTCGCTCGGACATTTAATAAAGACTTCAATCCTTACAAATGGGCCCCCTTTCCTGCTCGCGGCCAAACTAGAAATATATTTCCGCAGACTGAGGAGCTACACGAGTGTATCCTTCGATCGCTGTAGATAATTGAAGAGTCCTTGAAGAAAACGTGCAAAATTAAGTGTGCAAAAATTAAAAGAAAATATTATCGGGAAATGTTCTACGTGCCAATAGTCTAAACACTTACAGTGTTTTCTACACAAGGACTCTTCCATTGTCTCGTGGACTTTCGTGACGCCTCACGTGACGCATGAGTGTCCACGTTAGGTGCCCCGTTACTTAGAAGCCTTCGAGGAGCAATGTTCCGAGCGACGCCATTAGATCACCAAAGAACTTAATTCCTCAGCAATGCAGCAAACTGCTTCGCGCGCGTAAATGTCAGTGGTTAGTCAATAATTCTGTTTGCAGTAGCCACGGGCGATAATTTGGCATAGCGGTGTGCTGCTTTGCTACCGCCGAACTGTGAGAAAGTTGCGCGTTCTCCAGACACCGCGCTGCGGGCATTGAGATCGCCGAGAGTCGATCTGAAAAAATTGGGCGTAAACTGAACGATTCCAGACGGCCGTGATTTATGAATATACCGGGCAACGGGTTCGTTCAATAAACAGGCGGATAAATGATGCTTACGATACGTCAGTGTCGATTAAAAGCCACTGATTCCCGGTAAACAGAGAGAGGAGCGAGGCCGAATGACTGGTTCGCAACGGAGCAGGTTCCCTTCGCCCTGGTGCAGGAATCCCGTCTGGATTCTGGCTGCAATTTCCAGTTTTAACGACGACCGCGCGCGTGCCCCTCTACGGAGATTGTCTGCATCGGGTATTATGCAACGGTGGGTAAAAATCGTCGCGGTGAACCGCTCGAATGTGATATAATAAGGTCTCCCGCGGTTGCTCAATGGCCGCGTAGAAATCGTGCACGCGTGCCTCTCGGAGGTCGCAGGTTCTCCGTGAAAATTCCACCGCGACTTTCACGACTTAACGATCCACGGAGACCGCTAGATGTTTGTCGTCTGGCGGCGATGAAGAAAGGGGGCCGATAAGGTCGTTGAAATGTCTTGGAGTGCCCAGGGCGAGATGAAGGGTAGATAAACTTCCATTGTAGCGTTGAAAATTGTTTTATAACTCATAGAGTTATAATTCAGCTTGGGAAATGAATATCAGTATACTCCCTGTTCCTCTTGTCTACGATCATTACTGACGATCCTGCTGTCGTTGCTTCCTCTATCGAATTTCCACCCTCGAATGCCTGCGTTTTGTGCTTCCACAGCGAAAGCAACAGCAGACCGAGCCAGGACTCGCAGCGCTCGATGCACGGTAGTTTGCACACGATGCATTCACGGTTGACACGGCCGAGTGACAGGCAACAGCGACTGGAAAACCGAAATTTCACCTTGCGCCGAGGCTGCGGTTTAACAGCGGTCACCGTGCCGCGATACTGGCCTCAACAGCGCCCATTTTATTCCCTGTCGATAGCAATTATTTCGAATCGGGCCGGAGGATGTTAATCTTTCTGCCCTGTCCGCGACCGCGAACGTTTTTGTCGTTGTTTGATTAACATTTATCGATGGTCGAGGCTTCTCGCGCGTCGCTCGCCGGCTGTCTCTTTTGAAACCACCTGTGGCTGAGTGTCAAAGGGAACCGCGGTCGTGCCGCGCGAAACAGTCGCGTTTGGCCAGAAATTTTCGGCACTCCGCTGTGCCTCGATTGGCATTTCTCTCTGACCTTTGATTTCGGTGCTTTAATGCTCGTTTCAGAGCTGCTACTTGGGTGTCACTTTCGTTCAACGTGGAAGCACTGTCCGCGTGGAAATATAAGACATCAAATGAAAGGCACAGTAGGAAAAAAATAAAGGGAAATATCATTCGCAGCGATATGGGTTAGAAATTTTAATTGCCCTCCTGAAAAGTCCACTGCTGCACACATGGAACCTTGTTTTGGGGGGATGAAACGTAGATGAAAGGCAAATTAGATCGTAGTTAGACTGAGAAAGGTCTCGAGTCTCCTAGAAGGAGAGGTCTGCTTCAGAAACCCTCGAAAGGAGAAGGAGGGAAGGAGGAGGGGGCAGAGAGAGAGCAAGCTGGCTTCAATTCTGTAGCTTCTAAGTACGGGAAAGTTGGTCGAAGCTACTTCGTTACCAACGTCGTCCAAGACTCGTTACCGACTTGCGAGAGCCAGCTTGTTGGAAGCTGCGCAACGTTGACGTCACACAGCAACGCTCTTCAGAGGCAGAGACCATCCGTCCACGTAACCGGATTAATCGTTATCCGGTCCGCGGCTCGTAAGACAAATTGCCCGAGATTCTCTCGTCGAGTCGAGCAGCCTCCATATCTCGATCATCCGAGTGTCAAGGTAAAGAGGAAACGATTTTCTTGGAAACTGCGCGATGCGTTCCACATGGTTCCACAAGCATTTGTGGAATGGCTGAATCAGTGTTTCCTATGAAAATGGTATTGCGCTGTGAGAGACAAAAAAGAAATAATATAGGTATGTATCACACATGTTCACTACCATTCAATTTTTTCTTATTGAAATTTCTCGGTATTTCATCCCCCAATTCCTCCGTTATTTCTTCGCCCCTCCGCGATCCAGATGGCGAGTGAAACTTTTCTATTGAAACAGCTGATATCCAGACTTCAATGTGTCACTCATGTCTAACAATCACAATTGCGAAAACTCATTAAACGAAAACGATCAAGGCAATCAGTTCCACGTGAAATTCGGTTAAGCAAGCGTTCCTGTCTTCCAAGGGTGAACGACGCAAACTACCTTCCTCAATTTTGAATAACTTCCCGGCAACTAATTTAACGGTATGTTAAATGAGGGAACAAGTTACCGTGCGTTTAAATACCGACGTTTTCCGTGCCACTTTTCCCACGATCTTCCTTCCATGTAACTAAACTAATTTGCGATTGTTCGGTCGCCAGCAGGGAGGATGGTAGAGAGAGAGAGCGAAAGCACAAGCGGCCTGGGAACTTGCGAAGTTTGTCGCGCGGCACGGTAGCTCTAAGCAATTACGGGAAATTTGCATCGATATTTCCCTACTCCCTCCGCCTGCCCCGCCTGACGAATAATTACGAACGCGAGAAAAATTAAGCCGCGGACGGTGTCGATGAAAGTTACGAGCTAATTTCACGCGAGAATATTATCGCCTACGCAATTAGCGATAAAACAAAACGGGAACACTCTGTCGGAATTAGAACCCCGACGAATCAAAAATATTGCGCGTCGATAGTAACTTACATTTGCAGAAACGATCTATTGTTCACTATGACTGTGCAGCAAATTTAGAACAAAAACAGAGTAGACTTACTTCGAATATTCGGTATTATATAACGCATCTGCTCGTGACTTCGTCTTTCTCTTAAATTCCAAAGAATTCCTTCGACAAAACCGAGTTTTTTTTACAAGCACGTCAATTTTGCTAATTAAACGGCGACCTTGGTTAACATTTCTTGTCAACGCAGAAAAAAGTTCCACCGAAACGTTCTCCAGTCGATTTATCTTTTTTTTACGAGTACGTACAGCATTGGATGCGCTCCTCGTTTTCCCGGCTGAATACTTTTTGCGTGGAAACGAATTCCCTTTTACCCTGGAAATTAGGTAATGACCTGTGAGTATTGCCTGCGCAGCGTGTCGATCTATTGGCTACGATTGATTAAGTGTTTCTGCGTTCGCTCTTGAAGCTGGACGACACAGGTCCCTGTCGATTGGTCGACCTTGTTCTCGACCTTTTAATCGAGTGATCATCCGTGCTATGGTATTTTATTTTTCTTCTCGAAATGACCGATGTTTCTTGACAACAGAAGAAAGTTGATAACTGGTGGGAAACGATCCTTTAAGAAGCTTCGTTTTTACGAAGTTTAAATGATGTAGCTTCTGGGGTAGCTGTGAAGTTTTGGAAAGTAAAACTTCTGGCAAGGAGTTGTTAAAAGTGTAGTAGAATCTAAATTATATGAACACTGTTAAGTACAGCTGGAAGTTTAAACGATTTCAGCAGAAACAAGGGGAGAAACAAGAAACGACGCGATGAAAGAAAAGACGAGGATAAAACTGCAAGAAAATATTTCTCGACTGCAGTCACATTGATTCGTTCCTCGATTCGCCTGGCAATTGGATGACGCCACACAGTGTTAAGTCAATAATCGTGGGGACGTGGAAGTGGAATATCAATCGCGTTCCTCAAGAAGACGTTGAACCAAATTCTACATGAGATTCGACTTGCAAATTGATGCGTTATCCACAAGAGATCGCAGCTACTCGTAAACCGATACCTATCGCTTTAATGCGACGCTTTTGTAAGCGGGCATCATAAAATCATAACCGACGCAATTTCCTCGGCCAATAACTTCCATTCGGCCATCTCAAACGGTCCCCGTGAAGGCTGGCGGTGATTTTGCTTGGTATTGTTGTGGTTGATTCATTCTAGGAAAGTTTGCGCGGCTTGGACCATTTTTGGAACGTTTAATGGAAGGTTTTCTTGCGGGAAGAGTTGAATCGGTGGTAAAAAATTGAGGAAACTTGTGGAAATTATTAGTTGGTACTACTGATGCAGTCGATATTTGGTAATTGAGGATTATCAGGGTTTGGGGTGATAGAATTCGGGGACTTTGGAACTTGGGAGCTGGAGAATTCGAAAGATATAGAATTCGCGGGGTTTGGAATTTGGGGACTCTAGGAATCGAGAACTTTAGAACCTCAGAGATTCGGAACTAGGGAGATCGAAAACTCGAGGGCTCCATAACTCGGGTGCTCTAGAATTCTTAGGCTATAGAATTTGAGAGATATAAAATTCGGGGACTTTGGAACTTGGGAGCTTAAAATCTCGAGGGCTCTATGACTCAGGGGTTACAGAATTCAGGGGCTATAGAATTTGGGAGCTTGAAAGCTCGAGGGCTCCATGACTGAGGGGTTATAGAATTCGGGGGCCATAGAATTTGAAGGATATAGAATTCGGGAACTTTAGATCATAGGGGTTCTAGAAATCGGGAGTTTCGGAACCTCAGAGCTCCGTAACTAGGAAGCTCTAAAATTCGAGGGCTCCGTAACTCGGGAGCTCTAGAATTCAGGGGTTATAAAATTTAAGGGATATAGAATTTGGAGAATTTGGAACTTGTGAGCTTGAAAGCTCGAGGGCTCCATAACTCAGGGGTTATAGAGTTCGGGAACCATAGAATTTGAGGGATATAGAATTCGGGAACTTTAGAACTTGGGAGGCTCTAGAAATCGGGATCTCCGTAACTAGGGAGCTTGAAGACTTGGGAGCTACATAACTCAGAAGCTACAGATTTCGGGGGATATAGAATTCGAGGGGTATAAAATTTCAGAAATCCTTAATTCCAAAGTAACAGAACTTAGGAGCAAAAATGAAAAATTCCCGGACTTGAGGGCACTGTAGATTCGCAATGTCAAGACCTCAAGGACCCCCGAACTTAGGAATCCCATCGCCCTGGAACCCTAAAACTGTAGTAAAGCCCCGCAACAGCCCCGATATACGAAAGCAAGGAAAACACGCAGAACTCTAAACCTAATGGAATTCCCGCCATTCCAATACGGCCAGCACGAGCGATGTTCATCGGCAAACAAGCTCCAAAACGTAGCGAAATACCAGCCGATCCACTACCACCAGCACGATAAATATTCATCGACAAATAAAACAACCACCCCGCTGCCCCTCCATTCGAAATTCCTCTCGAAATACCTTTCGGCCAATTTACATTTTAAATCCACCTGCGCCGTACGGACCGTTCAGCACAGCCAAGTCCCGGGTACCGCCAATCGACACGCGACCAGCCATCTTACGCTGCTCCAGTGTATCACGAAGAAAAGTAATTCCGGGCTTTCGAACACGGTCGTTCCGCCACGGTGGCCCAGACAATACGACAGAATTAATTTAACAGCCCACGTGGCCCGACACGCTGCTTAATCGACGCCCTGAAAAATCCAACGAGCCATTCGCGTCCGAGCTGTGCCTCCTCGCGTCGCCGGCTTTATTATCCTGCCAGGCATAAATTTCACGGGACTTACATAGGTGTGTACGTGCACAGAGCCCCTGGGACACCCAGAGGGGCTAAAATATCGACCACCAAACCGAGAAGAATGACCTTCCAATGCCAGGGAAGAAGGAATTGCTCCTCTACCGTGAGGGTGGCCAGAAAAGAAGTCGTTCCACCGCCTTATCGGCGAGAACTTGCATTTTCACGATCAACCACGACGCTCCATCGCGATTACGCCACGATACGAGGATTCGATTAAAGCCCTATCGCGGCTCTGTGCCTTCAGGGTGCCAGAAGTTTACCAAAAACGCGGCGGGGAAACCTAGCGACCAGTTCGAGTCAACATTCGACGCTTCTATTCGCAAGTTAGGGGTGCGCCTCTGATCCTCCGAGATGCCGCGGTTCAGCGGCGTGGACGTCGGAACGTTCCCTAATCGGTTTCTGAACCGAGAAGTTTTAGGGACGCGAAACTTCGTACCATTCGCAGTGAAAATATTCGGGACGCCCTCAGGATTCCTGCAGATGGAACACGTCTCCAAAGAGAAGTGGCTATTGTACCCACCATCGACCCTGATTCGAAAATCAGAATCCAATTCAAACCGCAGGAGCTCCAGCTAAAAAATTACGAGATCGCTAACAGGATAACCTGCCTAACTCCTCACAAATCTCACTTATTTGTCAGCTCGGCGTGTCCCCAAATTCCCAATTCCAGCCGCAATTTAAGCCCGATTCACCGAGACGCGCAGTCAAGAATCAGTCGCGTCGATATTTCGTGAAAAGGCCACGTCGACGTGATCGTAGCTCAGCCTCCGAAAGCCTGGACCCTGCCGTATCTTCGGCGCGGCGGAACCCGACGAGAGGGCTGGGCGCATCAATTTCTTTTCCCCGGCCACGAAACGGCCGAGGCTCGAGGCCCCTCGAAAAAAAAGAAAAGCTGTCTTCGTACGGCGAACGTGACGAACGGCCGTGAATTCGGATCGGCCGGCGGCTTCTTCAGAAGCTGCTGATAATTTGGTTTTTCGGGACGAGTGCTGACTCGCCTGTACCGATAATCGAGGCCCCAGCTCGAATACGGATCACCGTTGTCAAATTGTATGGCCCATCGTACGTTACCCTGATTTTTAGCAGCCCCGCCTAATCGGCAGGTTCTAGGATCGCGGATAACGCTGAGAACCGAGGTGGAGCTTCGAGGAGTTTGTTCATCCTGCGAATGCGACCACTTGGGTCTGATTGTTTGGATTTCGGGGATTTGTTATTTTTCCGAATTCTCTGCTCCGAGTGTCTAAAATTGAAATCCAGGTCATCATTGCTCTGTGCAACTCTGTAGAGGCTGTAGAGAATTGGCTACTCTGTGTAGCCTCCGCTCTGAGGACTTTTTAACCGAGGAACACGCGCAAGATTTAAGAGAATGCATTGCTACTTTCTTGGACATTGCAGGGAAAAGACTTCTTCCCGTAGGTTTGTACCCTTGGTGCACTTTGATCGCAGGAAAGC
Source organism: Andrena bucephala (assembly GCA_947577245.1). Taxonomy (NCBI): domain Eukaryota; kingdom Metazoa; phylum Arthropoda; class Insecta; order Hymenoptera; family Andrenidae; genus Andrena; species Andrena bucephala. The sequence goes on along the minus strand of OX387715.1, from coordinate 92,229,251 downwards.
GGAGGTTCGGGGTATCTTGGGTATCTTGGGCTCTGTGGAAATTCAATTGTTGCCCTCAGTTCTCAGTGCTTTCCCTGAGTGTCTTTTAGTAGAGGGATCCACGATGAAAGTCCAATACACCGCCACATTCTTGTATGTTACAGAAGTACTACTCTTCTTCATTCGACACGGTGACTTTCAATTGGCTTATCCAGTGGAGGAAGTGTCCGAGAAGGGTACTTTGCTGCTTAGATTTTACATTAGTCGATGCCACGAAGATCCTTCAATATTTAACGCGAAGCTCCCGGTAGCTCCACCAAAAACGGTTAGGGAAAGAGAAGAAGGGCCCAGAAGTTGTCAGCTTACTTGCATTTACTTGGTGGGTGGAGGTAGCACAGAGCTCGATCGCGCGAGCTAATCGGTACAGTGCTCGATTAGCGAATTAGCAATAGCCGAGGAGAGTACTCGGAAGTAATCGCCCCTGGCTGGCTGAGAGGGTTACTCCCCGTGTTGTCCTTCCCGCTCCCTTCCTTCGGTATTCCTATCGATCAGCTGATCGTGCTCCCCCAGCCAGAACGCAGATACGAGAAAAAGATAATTTATTACGCCGCACGGGCGGAGTTTCGGTTTCGCGATATATCGGCTTCGGGATTAAATACGGCGATAAAGCGCGGAATTCGGAACACGACCACGCCGCCGCGATATTCTGCTGGACGTTATTTGGCAGATATTTTCGCGATAGAGACCGCTAACGAGTAATTAATGCGGTCTTGGGTGGGCAGCGTGGGGCCCGGGCTTCCAGCAAATTTCGATGTACAGCATTCAGGTTGCTATTACTTTTCTTACAGTAATTTTTTAAAAATCACAGAAAACCCTACTTTTCCAATTGAGGACCTTGCAGCGAAAAGGGTGTAGCTCCAGTTTTGACAGTTTTTGAGTTATGAAGTATAATATATGTAAAAACAATTCTACATCGCTTGGTGCACGTTTGATGCAAATTTGATAACAAATGAGCGATTTATTGCAAATTTTGAACCTGCAATATTTTTGTTTTGGGCAACTCCGGATTTTAAAAATTCGCCAAAAATAGAAATAAAAACTTAACAATTCAATAACTACTACTTGTCGTGTGAAAATATATATTTTTAAATTATTGTTCTCTTTTTAATGTCAAGTCAAAGCAATAATTTTATAAACAGTTTTCTCTAATTTACTCGAAATTGGTAAAGACAGAGCTTCACTAGGGTGGTCCTTATTTTTCAACTTTAAAGTCTGACCCTCTTACAATCTTCTATTTGACAAAAAAAAATATCTCCGTGTTTTTTATTTGTATATTTTGATATATAAAGGTCGCTCAAGGACTTTATATTTCGCATGTAGGGAATACCGGGGCAAAATCGGGACGTTAAGAATAAAATCTCATAACTCTGACATTATTAAGTAAAAAACAAATTACAATTGGGATTCGTTAGAATAAACTCTGTTTTAAATAATAGTACATATCCAATTTGTTTAATAGAAGGAAAAATACAAAAAAATAATGATTTAAAATATGATCCGTTTTTACGATTTTACACCGTGGCCTAGGTAAAACCGGGTACCATACTAGATACTGGCCCTAGCACCTATAACAACGAAACTCATCCAAATCTCCAGTCCCCCAACGAGTTAGAACAAGCTGTAAAGGAAAAAAAAAAATTTTTTTTTTTTTAATTTATACCAAAATAGTAATATTTCATTGCCGTTGAGCGACCTTTAATCCTTAATATATTTTAATAAAATTTTAGAGGAAATTCTTTTAAACTATTTGGAAGCTTCCGAGAGGGTCAGAAGAAAGTTTTAAAAAATTTAATTTTTTACCATACATATAAGGACCACCCTAAGCTTCACCCATCTTGCTGCCAGGTCCTAAATTCTAAAAACTCTCTGTCATATAACACACGTGCAAAAGGGCCACGCTGCGAATCAAATGCGCGCGATCCACTCGACCTAATCCGTATCGATCGAACGTTGCACATCGACCCCGTTGCAATTATCGACCCTTCACTCTGCAACGAAGCTGATAAACAGCAGTGTATTCGAAATTGCATGTGAAAGGGTGGAACTTGGAAACAAAACGCGTCGCTTCCGCGGACAAATATTATTAGCGGTGTAATTAATCCAGGCCAGGGATAGAAGTTAATTGGCCAGGGGCTTCTCTGCACGCGTTCCTATTGCAAGTGGCGGCTGGACGTTCGTCGATCGGAATTATCCTCGATCCGTGTCCCGCCTGCGAACTGCGCTCGTCTGGGCGCTCCGGCAGCCGGGACACGTACGTAAACAACGCGCGGAAAATCGCACGCGAATCTCTTGTTAACGAACCCTTTTGTCGGGGGAACGAGAGGGAGTGCTCGCGATGGTTCTACGCGTTTCTGCCGACTGTGCACGCCTGCAGACAGAATCGTAACTCTGTCAGAGTGGTCTGAACTCACTACTGAAATGGTGGAGGGAAAGTACACCACTCTTGAAACTGTAAAGGGTACGTAAGGTAACTGATTAATTGGCTGATGAAAATAGTGAATTGCTAATGAAGGTAAGATATCCGAAGCAGATGATTGTGTTACAGTTTTGAACGATTGTAGACCTCAAGAGAGGACTCTTCCTATGTTACAGGGATGTGTTTCTAGTGAATTGACGTGTGCTGCAAGTAGATCGTAAAACTAGTAAATCAAGGCACCCATTTTAGCCAAGTTATTCTTATTTACCGTCTCAACAACCTCTACGCACGAGAGTAACTGTCTCTGCTTAATCTCCACTGTATAATCCCTGAATAACCAGCCTATCTTTATTATCCTTATGTTTATAAATGAAGGCTCGTTATCTCGCAGGGCTCGGTGTACCCAGCACTATCAGCTGGGAACTCTGCGTTACTCTGGATCCACAGTTTAAACGGCGAGTAGGGAAGATTCTCCGAATCAGCAAAAGGGGACACGAACTCTCTTCCTTCACTTCGGAATGGCTGGTCAAAGCTTCGCCAGCGGGAATACCATGTATCACAATGAAAAAGCCAGTGTTTCCTCTTCGCGCAGATCACCAGCCGCGCGCTAGCTTTCAAAGAGAAAAGTAGGCCTTCTAAATTACGACCCCGCCGTCCGAGTTGATCGACGATAAGGGGGCCAGCCTCGTACAGCCAACTGCCTTCCACCCAGCTCTAACGAATACAGGAAACCAATATTCCGGCTGCCCGTAAAAAAGCTGACGTAACAGGAAAAGACCCTAGGCGCAGCGAGACGGCCAAAGAGCCCCGTCCGCGCGAAAGGAAATGAGAAACGGGACGATAAATCTCCGGTAATGCGTAATACGAAGGATTAATAGCGCTCGATACCCCGAGCACGGTGTCCCTTTCGCCGTTGCGCGATCTCCTTTTTGTCCCGCGGAGCGATGAAAGGCCCCCGATGAAACGCGACTCGGCCGGATTGAGCGCTGCGCTATAGAGAGGGAGCGCGCGCGTTCGTCGGAGAGGGAACGGGTGAATGGCGGCAATAAATGCGCGGGAAACACGCGTACCGATCGCTGGACGAGAAGAATCAGCGGAGAATCGCGTACCATTACGCGCATTCATCGGGGGAACCGCCCGGTCCCTCTCGATGGAAGACTCGCGCCCGAAGAGGGAATGATAAATTCCAGCGATAATACGGACGATCGAGCTGGATGTAGTCGGCCGGGCGGGGGGATGAAGAGGAGCCGAGCTTTTCAGCGGGAATCAAGGGAAGGAAATTGCACGGGCTCGTCGACGATGGAATTAATAAAGGAACACGCTTCTCCCGTGGCGGCGGAGGATGAAAGAAGAGGGAAGGAAGTCCTTCGGCGAAGGGACGGGTTTACCCAATTCACCCCCGGCGCCCTCTTCGATGGACTTCCGTCGTTACGCGGGGAAAAGGCGCGCCAGGGAAAACCCGGCATCGGCGGGACGAAACAATGGCGGGCTAACGAACGAGGCCGCGAGAGGATGCAACAACGTCCAACGGCGAGTTGTTCCGTGAATGGGAAGAATCGAGCAACTAATGGAAAAGTATTCTTGCCGCTCGGTCGTCAGGGCCTCTTCGAAACAGCTGGTAAATCGCGGCGATTACGTCCGCGAGTGGGGCTGAGAAATTTGGGGCGCGATGATGGAGACGATGCCGCGATGGGCATGCAGAATGGGGACTCTTCGATGACTTGATTCGAGGGAGTGTGATGGAATCGAGGGTCGATTAACGTTTCGTCGATTAAAATGGCAGATGCTGCGCCTCTTGGTGATCGGATGGCCTGGATATTTGGGTCACTTCTAGAGTTTCTGAGGAAAAGATGGCAGGGACGCGTGATAGATGATGAGATGGATAGTAGAGAAGAGTGTACGTTCTTTTGGAGAAGTATCGATAAGAAGATTTCTTCCAAGAACCTCGGGCTTAATTCTGCTAGAAGTTAGGGACCACTACGCTCTATCGCGCTAAGATCTTCTACGTATTCTCCAGTCTGGATGTCTCGTTCGCGTTTCTACGTCTGTCGCCAAGTGAGACTGCTTTCTAGGGGAAGAAAGAAGTTGAAAGAACAGACGAGCTCGCCAGGGAGTCTAATTGAATCCCCACGGTCGCCTCGCATCCTCCAACAATTCCGACGCGACTGAAAGTTCCTCGAGCGGGGTCGTAGAGGGTAAATGACGGCCGATTCGTCCCTCGCCGAGTCGTCAAAAGTGAGGGTAGCCAGGCTGAACTGAAATCGACAGGCGAAACGGAGGAGAGGGCGCGTTGGAAACGATCGCTTTGGCTGGCTCGAAGAAAGGCCAGAATTCAAACGTGTGCCCCTCCGCTCTGTCGATCCGACGCGTTAGCCGGTGCAAACGTGACACGCCGATCCACAAGGATTATTTGCATCCAGAGGCGGTGGAATCGCGTAGACAGGGATTACGTGCGTCCTGAATCTTTCATCGATCGTGGAACATTACCATGCGCTGGGAACACTGATTCTGAGCACCGCGATAACTTCAAACCCGGCTCCACTGGGTTGGAAGTTGTAGGTGATCGTGATGCAGTGTCTGAATCATTGGAGGATCAGATACTCGACAAGATATCGTACGTTTTCGTAGGTAAATATTTGATGAAAGTATTGCTCTGTGATTTACTGTATTTACTTGAATGTATTCCTTCATCTCCGATACTACTTCAAGAATTCTTAAGAATCAAGGAGACATGCGGATAGTATAATGTACAGTTTAAATTGATCTGTGATTGAAATTTAATTGAATGAAACGATGTCAATTTTTCAACGTACTACTCACATTAGCAGCTACTAAAAGAGATTCACGATTGTTGTTGGCTTACCTGAAACAGAAAATAAGAAATACGATTGTAGAATGATGTCTATTCAATGTGTAAAATATATTTCGGAGAATCACGCGCTGATATGAAGAGCAACGTGACGTTTCCTCGCGGTCTGAACCCGACTTTCCTCGCAACAATGCCAGCTTGGCCGATTGAAATCGGATTACCACCGTTGAATTTCAACAAAGAACGAACAAATCGGATCACGGGGCATCGATCAACGCTTTGGGATCCATCACATTTGTAGCCTGTGTAACTTAATTAAAAGAATTATAGTGTCGAACGAGCCAAAGCTTCGGAACGTGCTCCACTTCGCCTGCAATACCAAACAGCCTACCGAATGTTTCCCAATTTTTCTTAAAATAAACAAGCATCCATCATCCGTCCAAATCTGTGTTTTTTTTTCGCCTAACGAGCACGGCAGATGAGAGGGGGAATCGTGTCGAGTTTCAGGAGATTATGCTTGTAATTTTCGTCACGTGTCGGTCTAGACACGCGCCACTGTCACATCCACAGTGTTGGAGTCAACTGAGAAAACAGAAGCCAAGCAAAGACCTGGGTGAACGCGTAGCATAGGCTCGTTGGTTTTTTTCCAACGTCTCGCCTTGCCTGCTAGGCAGAAATCGACCTGCATTCGAGGCGACTCGACAAGACAGATGTATCTTTTAACCGGGACACGTCGACGTCTGCGTTCTCGCTGTTCTATGATCGCGTCATTCCAGAATACTGGGATATTATGGTAGCTTGTGGAAATTGTCACTGGGGGTTGTTAGGAAGACATGGGGTTTTGCCTTGGAGCTAGATAAATTATAGTAGGTAACCTACGAGACGCTGTTGTTTGAGAAAACTTTACCCTGTGAGGGATTCCATGAGTAGGGGGGCCCTACAAAGTTAGGGATCCCAAGAGTTGAGAGATTCTACGAGTTGAGGTATTCCAAGAGTTGAGGGATTCCAAGAGTTGAGAAGCTCTACGATTTGAGGGACTTCACGAGTTGAGGAATCTTAGGAGGTCAGGGAGTCAACGAGTTCAGGGACTCCACGAGTTGAGAAACCCTCGAGTTGAGGAACCCTAGGAGTTGAAGAATCCCCGAGTTGAGGAACTCCGAAGTTGAGGAACCCTAAGGAGTAGAGAAATCTTACGAGTTGAGGATCCCCCGAGTTGAGGAACCTCGGAGTTGAGAAACCCCCGAGTTGAGAAACCCTAGGAGTTGAAAAACCCCGAAGTTGAGGAACCTTAAGGAGTAGAGAAACCCTACGAATTGAGGATCCCCCGAGTTGAGGAACCCCCGAGTTGAGGAACCCCCGAATTGAGAAACGCCCGAGTTGAGAACCCCCTCAGTTGAGAAACCCCCCAGTTGAGAAACCCCCAGTTGAGAAACCCCAGAGTTGAGCAACCCCAGAGTTGAGAAACCCCGGAGTTGAGAAACCCCAGAGTTGAGAAACCCCAGAGTTGAGAAACCCCGGAGTTGAGGAACCCCCGAGCTGAGGAACCCCCGACTTGGGGAATCCTACCACTAAAAAATTCCATCAATTGAAAGCCTTTACCCCCACCAACACGGCCATATAGCAAGTTTCGAAGCACGTTCCCCTCAGCCGAATCGAAATCCAGCGAACAGATAATCCGACCAGCGAATCGATCCGCGTCGAAGATAATCCCAGTCGGGTCACGGCCTAACGTTTCAGCGTCTGAATCGCGTGTGTGTACTTGGCTCGACGATATCGTCACGTGCACCGATGCAGTAGGTATAAAGGCCTCCCTTAATAAGCGCAGGTACCCGGTGGCTCCCAGCCAAATACAACATTGCTCGGTGCAGAAAACCATGCGCTTATTTTCGTCCCATTGGAGAGGGGCGGCAGAATTGCGTACAGACTATCCGTAGCCACGTGCTTCTTCTTCTAACGAGTTCCAAAGGGGACAAAATCTCGGGGGACACGAGGCGATCATACTATTCTACGCCATTGTAACGTGCCCCTAATGCAAACCTCAAATATGCACAACTAAACTACAATACGCTACCACTTCCCTCGCTTTCAACTCCTATTCTGTTTTCTCTAGGAAAATACCATACTCCCCATATTTCTATGCATATTTATTCTACCATATTATTCAAGTACTTCCTGGACCACTGCCCGTAATTCCCATAAAATTCCCAACCCATCTCATCATCCCCCAACCGTAAAATTAATATCCAACTCGAATTCGATCGTCAAACGAACAAAAGAATACAAAATCGGTATCAAAAGAGGATCGAATACCCTCCGTACAAAGGCCGACGAAACGGGAGAAAGACCCTAGTGGTTCGTAATTCACAAAATTAATAACGGACGACCTAGAACCGACCTAATATTCTAAACCTTCATTAGAACGTATCATCACTCTTTTCGCGTACTAAAACTCCGGGGCTCTACTGCACACTGTCCTCCTGCATTATTCGCAATTACCTTCAAGGAATTTAAATTGCAGCTGAAAGCTACGACAAATCTCTACCAGGAGACTTTACACAGATGTGAATGCACGTTCGAGTCAAGCTCAAACGATACTAACGATATGTTCTCGTAGACGAAGAAATTGCTGAAAGATCCAAGGCGCGTCTTTATTCGCGTTTACAACAGTTGTTACTTTATCGAGAGAGACAGGGACGTTATTACAACGCAATGTCAGTGTGAAAGGGCGGCGCGGAAAACGTGGACCGGAAAATCTCGCTTTCCGCGGGGCATTCTCCCTCTCTGTCTCCTTCCCCTTAACCACCTATTCCTGAGAATGATTCCTGGAGCGTGCACGATCCGGCGAACGAATAAATCGGATTCCAGAGTAGGTCCTCCTCTCCGCGAGCCAGGCAGAGAATATTTCTACCAACATTCCCGTGCACGCTTACAGGAGGTTCCTTTTCCCTTTTATTTTCCCAGGGAATTCCATTTTCTTCGGGGAACTACGCTCTGGAGCGAACGCTCGAAACCCCGCCGACACCGTACTCAGACTTGCATGCACACCGGCGGCTGTTAATTTTTGGCTAATACTCGCCGGCAAATTTACCCCCATACTTCTTATGCTGACAACTTTCATTTCGATTCGCAACGCCTCCTCGCGCGCCGAGGAATTTATGAATGGAGGAATGAAGATGGAAAGTAACGAGGGACCCCCAATGGAATTCGAAGCGTGGTCTTTTCTACATGGCAAACTACAATCGCCCTTAAATTAAGGGGGTAGATTACTCTAAAAAATTTCGAAAATTAGTTTTTAGGATGTTTGCATATTCCGCTAGCTACATCTTTTCTACGTATTTCAAGCGCAACCGAACCCCGAAATTCCAGAAATTCATGGAATTACAGTAAAAAATGTACGAGCCTGCACATGAGATCGGATAACGATATCCAACTTTAAAAGCGATTTCCCAGAAACTACGTTTTCCAAAACGGTGAACATAAAATCTCGAAAACCGCTCCAACGATTTGAACGAAAATTTACAGGGAGCTGCAGGAAACTATTCCCCTCAACATTGGGAGCACATTTTCAACATAAATTCTTTTAAAAAAAAGATAAAAATATTTTTCCTACCAAAAAAAAAGCATAAAATCAGAAACATCAGCATAAAAATTGTATTAAATTGTTTATCAAAATTTTGCTTCCTGCACAAGATGGAGACTGTCTTATATTTTATAAAAATGCCTTTACTTTGTGTTTTAGGTAATTCACCTGTCCGGGATCGTGTTCACCATCAAAAGATGCCTCGCGTACACACTCTCACATTTATATTTACAACTTTTTTCCTGTAAATATATTTAAAATTTTCTTTTTGCGCATGAAAGTCAACGATATGACGCTTAAAAAATAAAACAAAAATTATCTCTATATTCATTTATTACTTCAGAATATGCGTTTGAAGAAGGGCCTGATTTTGGGCTGTAGAGGGTAACCTACCCCCTTAAGCAGTGGAGAGGTTGAGAAGCTTTCCATAGCAATTGGACTGCTAGCTAAACGTTGGAACACGCAGGTTCCAGGTTTCCCAGGGAAGCCGAGGAACAAGGCTCCACGCCGATCGATTCAGGGAGCCGATGAAGCTGCATCTTCGAGCTGGCCCGACGTCTCCCTCAGGAAATCTTACGTCACGGGTCCGAGGAAACGCGACGGTACCAACACCTGGCCGAGGCGCGCGATGCACCACGACTCATCGTCGTAATGCCGCCATACGTCTGCCATGTTGGCTTCTACCGCCGCCCGCTTCCCACCACCCTTCAACCCCTGGGATATGATAATGCTGCGCCCAACACGAGGAAGACTTGCTCAACGCGTTACTTCACCCCAGCCGAATGACCCGACACGCGCGCGCATTTCCATCGTTTCGATTCCGCGAACCATCGTGACACGAGCTGCGCGAATCGATGTTGTACACGGATTCGTTCGATCACGTACGGCATCGGATCGAATTCGTAAATCCGCTGGTTCGATTCGACAGCCGACGCCGTTTTTTCAGCGGATCGTTAATTGATCGGGAAACTGCGAGGTTCGAGGCACTCGTTTCGGATAATTAAAGCGTCGGTTAATTCGTCGGTAACTGGGAGCGAATTACGCTCTGTTCTCGCTTGTTTGTGCCGAAGAAAATTCGACGACCGGTGCGCACCGTTATGATGACGATTAGCGCCGTGTTCCTCGGAAGTGGAATTCGAAATCGAGACCGCGATAATAAAAGTCTGATGTTACATAATTTAATTGCTTTGCAACGTTTCGCTCGGCGAACGCTGTGCCGACTGTCTTTTCGTAAGTACAATTGAACGTTATTACTCGCGAAACGTTGCTCTTCGATAATGAGGTCTCCGTTAAATCCATTAGAGAATCTACTGTTGGAGGTTTTATCCCCTTTCGTACCCGAAATTCAGAGCGCGACGCCCGAGGAACCGCGCGAAGTATAAATTGAATTTCGCGAGACGTATCACGGGACACATTAGAACCCCTACACATTAATCCTTATCACGAGGTACACGATGTACTGATTCATCGTCATAATGCCGCCATATGTCTACCTTGTCGGATACAGCCTCCGCCTCCTTTCCACCCTGTTTAACCCCTGGGATATGATAATGCTGACCCGGGCCGAAGAAACCTCGCCCTATATTTACGCCGCGGTGGTGACTTTTCAAGCCAGACTATTCGAGGCGGGGAATTGCATGAATCACGTCCCCTGAGTTTCTTTCGAATTTCATCAAAGCGCGCCACAGACTGGACAATTGTGTAAATAAATAGGGGTTAGCATCGGGGTGAATTATTTTATTTGAAACGAATAAAACACCGATAGCAAAGTCAACGACTTTTTCTAGGAATAATTACGCGAGTGGATGAAACGCGTCAAATAGGCTGGCGATAATTACCAGCGACCGTATAATCGTGCAAGCATACGACATAGTCAGCTCATCCTCATAACAGCGCTATACGTCTATCCTGTCGGCTACAAACTTCTGCCGCCCAACCCCCGACTACTTTGCACCCCATTTAATCCAGAGCAAGCGTTGATGGCGCCAGCAGGGGGGAAAAAATGTTGTTATCGCGGTGAAAGGGACCGTGAACCGTCGAACTTCTCCCTCCGGGCGAGAACACATCAAAATGGCGCCTCTTCACCCCTTAATCTCCGCGTTTCTCGATATTCATGGATCAGATGGATTTTTAAAAGCACAGAGTCTCATCAAATCGTGAGCTGTATTGAAGAGACAGAAACTCTTGACGGTTCCTTAAACTCTTTGGGGCCGAAAAAAAGTAGGGTAATTTTCATCTCCCGCGCTAAAGCTAACTACATAGAAGTTCTTTGCTCCAGAAATTCACAAACTTCCACCATCCCCTTGTAATACCTCGCCCTGGTTGCGAGCACCCTTTTCTTACCCAGGGCAGAAACATCCCCGTAGAAGCTACGCCTTTGAAGACTTGTTGCCCGAGTAGTCGAGCGTGCCTAGACGCTGGATCGAGAGCGATATCTCGAGCGAAATTATGACTGCAAGACGAACCAATCTTGGGGTAGGTGCATCCCTCTCGGAATTGATTAAACCGAAAGCTTTGCATGCTCCACTGAAAACACTGATCAGCGAGGTCTCGCATTTAACTGGATGGGAGAATAAATGATAAGTCCCGAGGACGGATCCAGCTGAACTTTTCGACCAAGTATCGCGAAGTGGCGAAATGGTGTGGAGATTGATGGAATTACTTTCGGCTCGTTAGAGTGAAAATATCGAGGCAAAAGAGGCGGTTATTAGGAGCGACGTAATTACGAGCCATTATGGACAGCTCTTTTTCGGTTCTCTTGCCCAGTGGGAATCATCCGTGACATCTGTCCCACCTGACATCACCGAATCTATTCTTACGACGCAATCAATCAACACGCTTCGCCTAATGGCTTCTACACGTGCTTGCACCCGCGCCCCACGCTTCTCTCTCGTTTCTTTTAATTCGGTTCGCTGGTTGTTGCACGCCTGGTTAAAATATCGACCGAGGTGCAGCCCAGTGAAGAACCGAAACGAGTTTCTAAAGAAAAAACAGCGGGCAAAAATATGTCACCATCGGCGAGGCCCGACGTGATTCGCGACAGCATTAAAATATTAAAAGCGACTTCGCGGGCAGCTGTGTGAGTCGGGGATGGAAACGAAACAAATGGAGCGTCCGAAATCAATGGCGACTTTATTCCCCGCCGGAATTGAGAGTTCGCGTTCAGTATCACAGTATCTCCTCGCGATTCTGCTCGCGAGCCGAGAAAATTACGCGCTCCACGATGACCGCGGCTTGCGTTTAAAAGCCAGCTTCATCTCGACTCCTTAAACTTCATTCCCCTATTTGTTCCCCTTTTTTTGTGGCCCCTGCACTCAGCCGGGTTCCTTCGCAGAGAACTTTCCTTGAATTCCTAAGTACAGGGGCAGGGAAGTAGAATTTACAGAATCTCGAAGCCAGCTCGATGTGCCACTCCACTCCGCGCTGGCTAACAGGAAAATTTTCCGGGAAAATCGAGAGAGAGCAACAACCCCCCACGATTCGGGGATTCTCTGTAGCAAGCAAATCGTTTAAACTTTAAACGAACACACGATTTTCTTCGTCCCTAGAGACTTCTCTAAACGAAGGTCCAAGCACTTCGCGCAACGATCCTCTAATCGTACCCAGCAAACCCTCCAACGACGTTAATCCATCTTCCAGTTCCGCGGATCGCAGCTTTTTCTCGTTGATTTCCAGCTGCCCCGGCGCCTAGTTTCAACGAGATAATACGACCCGCGGGAAAACTCGTGCCTCGAAACCGGGGGACGGAAAGTCCGGACGGAAAGCCAATCCACGGCCGCGGATTTAGGCGTATTTACGAGGCGGATGTCACGGGGGAAGCCTGTTAGTCTAGGGAAAGTTCATCCATCGGAGCGGGACGTGGCTCGCGGGAAACTTTGCCCATCCATGGATGGTATCGCGGGAAAGCCGGCGTCGAGATTTGCGAGCGGGCTCGCGGACGGGAAATAAATTCGTTATTCGGAAGCCGACCAGCTTTTCCATCTTCCCCCGCGGCGCCCTTCGACGACCGATCGTCGGGATCGCGTCGCGCCTTGACCCGCAATTAATTATTCGCGATCGCGCCTTCCGGCGAACGCCATTGGCGAGAGAAGCTGACCGAGTGCCATAATGGCGAGTTCGCGATTGCGAAACGCGCGAGGCGTCCACTGGCCCGGCCAGTGCCAAAATATTTGTTGCGTAAATCTGCAACACGCCGGGCTACGCGGTGCGCGGCGGGCCGCGCTTCGCAAATGGCCCGTGATTGTCTGATCGCCTCGCGGAAACCGCTCTAACGAGCCCCCGCCCGCTCTAATTGCACTTTCCGCGCGGCTTTTATTCCCGCGCCGACTCCTAGCCAAGCGATTTATCGCCGGTCGACCGAGCGGCAGAGAGGAACGCCTCGAGCTTTTTTCCTCTTCTTCTTTCAACAATCTCGTCCGACACCTTCCGCGAAACCGTGTCCGCTTCGATTTTCTGGAAAATTTCGTGCGACACTTCTAACGCTTCGATCGGTGTTCCCAGATCAACAGATGAAGCCGAGAAGCTTCTTTAATATAACAAAGACTGTGCTGATCTAATTTCTCCGCAGCTTCGAATCGCACTGCACCGCGACCAAAATAAAAAGAAGTAACAACCAGGATTATTACTCATGGAATACCGTTCTCGTGTGAAACGGCGGCATGAAGGCTGCTAGAACCCAAGAAAATGGCTGCACTATCGCCAGCCGATAGGCGAAAGTGTGTCAGGGGGCCCGGGACCGATAACACGTTTATTACGATTCCATAACGCTAATATCCATTTTGGAGCGAGGATTTTCCCGTCAGCGTACTAGCGAGGGGGGACCCCACCTCCCCCCGCAGGCCGGGAGAGAGACTTCGATGCTTGGATGGAAAGAAACGCGACATTGGCGTGACCCATGTCACTAACGCGCTCCACAGCGGGGGCACGGTGACAAATGGTATCTGCAATCGCGGCTAGGCGTGCTTACACGGCAACAGTCGACACGATTTCCAAGCGAAATAAAACTTATTAACCCAGAATATTATGCCGGCGAGAGTATTTTCGTCGGCTCCGGTCTCTATAAAAAGAAAGGGTACCCGGCGCTGTTTCCTTGCCGGCGAAGCAGGGCTCGCGTGAACCCGCGCGGCGTTTATCGATGCGACATCTGCATCGCTGTTGCGTGGTCTGCGAGACTGCGCTACATTCGAATCACGGCAATGGATAAACTTCGTAGCCGTGATGCCACCTTTTTTCGGCTCGAGTGGCGGGTCGACAAACTGCTGACCCGATTAAGAGCGGCGAAGATTGTCCCTTCGAACAATCCTACGCCACTGAGGCTCAACAGACCCCAGACCCCCTCCCCGTTGCGTCCACCCGCCGCTCGTCAAACCCCTCGAAACAAAAGTGCAATTACCGGATAGCCGGGGAGTAAACGACAAACTCCGGACGCTAAATGGTGAACGCGACCGTCTCAAAGAAGACTAGGGGGGGGGGGAGCACGGAATCGACTTCCCCCGTCGAATAACGTAATTACGTAATGGGGGCTCGCGGGGGTGTGAGTTTGTAACGGACAGGCTGGCGGCGGTGGGCACAGTGGATACTACCAGTCTATCGTTTCGCTGGTCGATCCTTCCGGTCGTATCCGTTCGCTTTCTGAAGTGCGCGGGCAGGCCGCGAGGGGAGTCCCTCTAACAAACTGGTCCGTTCTGGCAACGCGGCGCATCCGCATTAACCAAATGAAATTCCGTTTATATTGGATACACAGGGAGGCGGCCTATATTGGCTGGTGCAGCGTGGCGAGCCTGCCGCAATATGGCCGCCTTATAGCTGCGGAACCGTGTCACTCAAACGTCGCTCGTCTTTACCAGACAGCCACCCCCCCCCCCCCCCTCTGCCTCTTCCCCCCCCCCCAGGGGAATAGAGCTTTTTCGGGTGCCTAGTTCGCGAACTCGATCTCCTGGCACGTGTTTCGCGCGCTCTGAGCAAACAGAGAGAGGGGGAGGGAGGGAAATCGTCGGGCGAAGGGCTGGCTTGACGCGAGCCAAAAGCCGAGACGCGACGCCCCACGATCGAGGGTACCCTGGGCGTCTTCACCCGGAAGCTGAAGCAATCGTCGCTCTCTAACGAGTTTCGACTGCTCAACGGGGATCCTTTTTTTTTGTGACGACTCCAACTAACTGGGAAAATATTGTGTCGAGGGGAGACTTTGTTGTGCAAACTGACTTGCTGCAGCTGGCGCATTCCTTGGAAGTTTGAACTGTTCACGCTTCACCTTCTTTTTCTTAGTATTACATTGTTGATAAAGGAAATTAAAGTAAGTAGAGTAGTTCTCGGGTTAAGGGGGTAGGTCTACTGTAACGGTCGGAGAGAGGAAAAATCGGCCCTCGAAGTGGTCTTTCATAGGCTTTCATATTATCGACCAAAAATTGTTTTATTCATAGTTTAAGCTACGATAAATATACAGTAAAAAGTTCAGTATAAAAATCTTTCATTAAGTCCATAAAAAAAATTGTGAAAAAGTTTTTAAAAAAATCAAGTGATAGGGGAAAGGTGGGATAGTTGATCACAGTTTTGCTATTTTATTAAAATAATAATAATGGTTTACTTTGTTTCTATTTAATTACTTAAGTTGCGATTT
The DNA here is from genome assembly GCA_947577245.1 of Andrena bucephala. Classification (NCBI taxonomy): domain Eukaryota; kingdom Metazoa; phylum Arthropoda; class Insecta; order Hymenoptera; family Andrenidae; genus Andrena; species Andrena bucephala. The sequence continues at coordinate 92,213,791 of OX387715.1, read as the reverse complement.
TTAGAGTATTCTCAATATACTTGGACAAATTTGAGAGGTGAAAACTAATTTTAATGACTGAATTTAAACATTTTCCGGCAGTGACGTTATGCACAAGTATCCCCCACTAAAGGGAAGACTTGATCAGTGAACTTTAAGAGTAAATAACACATTAATGTTCTAAAAAATATTTATTATCTTAGTCAATAACATGAAATAAAGGGAATATCATAAATGGAAAGTAAAGTATAACTAACTTGAAAGAATTACAGAAAAAATAAAACCGAAGAATGACATAAAACAATTATGCATTCTTAAAAGACATTTCACTTATTGTTAGATATCATCTAATTCAGATGATGATGAAGAAAAGATTTTCCTTCTCGCTTTCTTTGCCGTATTTATCTGTTTCATTAGTCGTTCTATGGTTTTTTCTGGGGCTTTTTCACCTGTTCAAGTATCCCACCTCACATACTGATCAAGTATCCCTCAATGCATTCGATTTGAAACAGGTGAAAAACTAAACATACCTTAAATATTTAGATCAATCAATAAATAGCATTAATAGACCAGAAATGGCTGTTTTTACTTAATATATTTTAAATCGTTGAAAATGCAACATTCAGTCGAAAAGGAGGAACATCAAGGTGACCGAAATATTTAGTTTTTGGCTGCAAATAAGATCGAAGCTACTAACTACATTATTCTATGCTCCCGAAAGCAAACTACAACATGAAGTGTTACGATAATGCAAACATTACCACGATAACGTGACAGCAGGAACAAATTGCCAATATATTAATTAAAAAACTGACGTGATCATGTATCCCCAATGATCAACTATCCCACCTTTCCCCTACTGTTTCCAAAGACTCCCCAAATTCAGAAGACCGTCTACGCCAAAGTTTAAAGCCGCCTATGCCCACGCGGTCAACGGTCCCTCTGTCCTCCCAGTCGTGATTAATGGCGTCTTACGTAAGCGAGGGGCAAGGCGTCAGAAAAGGGGGAAGGAAGAATGAAAAATCAAACGAGCACGCCATGCTCCATCCAATCTCCGTTTGGCAGCCGATCAAATTCCCGCCAGTGGGAACGCGCCATCTGCCAAGAGTCGGGAAGTTTATTAATTTCATTACCTAAAAGCACATCGACGTCGATCGACGGACGGCCCCCGCGCGGTACCGAGCAGCACACAGGCCCGGGAACACGTACGAAGTGTACGAACCCTCCGGATGGTCCACTGCGCCGCACAGGTCACCGTGCCCCGCCGCCGATTCGTAAAGGCATCCCACACGTATATTCCACGTCTTTCCCGACTTTCCGCGCCTGTGAGCGCTCGAGCCGCGTACACAGGGCCGCGGCCCGTGTGCGTGCAGGCCCGGCTCTGACACAGGGAACATAGTTAAACCGAGAGGGACTCGGCCTGGACGGGGAACTAACTTTCCTCCGGGTCGCAGCCGATGAGCACCGCCAGAACGTCAGTCGAAAGGGCAGAGAAACGGGCTGGCAAAAGGGGGAGGAGAAGCGACGAGACGGGAAATGCCTGGAGAGACGCCGCAGAGAGAAATAGACCGGGGGGTCTTAAGCGAGCTTCATGCGAGATTTTCTTTCGGGCACCGTCGTGCAACGTCACGTTCCCATCGTCCACTGGTGCAAGTTAATTCGGGGGAATTATTAAATTCCAGCTTCGAGTCGCCTCGATTTAGAGTTTAATTGGGACTTGGGAAGTTTGAAGGCCTCCGCTGTTTCTACTTCTTAGAAAGCTCTTTGCAGTGGAGGCTTGTTCTGTTAATAGAGAAATTGTGGGGAAGTATGTACCTATGAAGAAAGTGAAGGTTAGGTGCTACGAAGTGGGAAATGAAAATATATATTGAGGGCAAGAATGGTGTGTAGAGTGAAAGGGGTCAAAGGGAGAAGATCCATGATTCCCAGCATCGCAATGGTTGCATTTCCCTGTGAAATCAAAGTTCGCGGAATGCACTGGGTCGCGCAGAGAGGGCACAAATGGCTTGCTCCTCTTTCACCTAAACGGCCAAGTCGAGTTAAGCTCGTTCGCCATTGTGGATTGTCCGGAGAACACGCTTTGAGACTGAAATACGCCCAGGCACGTGCCTACCGACGGCGCCACGTTCATGAGACGAACACTCGAAATTTGCTAGTCGACCCCGTCGAATCGCTATCTGCGAACCCTCCCATTCGTATTTCCCGTCACTCGACTCGCTCAAAGTTAAATTTCACTGGGCTCTCAGCGTCACCACTGCCTCAGTCTCGTGGACTTCAATGTTACATCTTTGCAACGGAGTTACTGTATAAAGGAAGCAAATGATCCTTGTCTCAGAGGATCAGATAACGGCGCATCGTTCTTGGATAATGCGAGTTTTTCAATTATAGATCTCTGCCTTCGGCAACCAAACGATGTGAAATTACAATGATACACAGCCATCAATTAGTCGATAATGTATCCAATACCAAGTAAACCGAGTAACCAAGTTCTTCCGTAAAAAAACACATACCGTATAAATAAGTGGAGGAATTAATTGTCTTCAAAGACATTTGCCTAACAACTGCCGCCTATATCCGGCCGCGTTAGACAAATCCAAGTCGCATCGATCCGAGACCATCGGTTCAATTAATTAGCCAGAGGCTAAACGGCCATTAAGGCAGAACGAAATTACCAAAGGGGAAGATAGGCGTACGTATCTTGGGAAGGCAGATTTGCTCGAGGCTGTGTTCCAAGCTTACGCAACCCTCGCAAAAGTCATTTCTCTCTTTCGCTACACGCTCGATCAATTATCTCGATAACGTCCAGGGCCCCCGTTTCGCGGCTAGCTAGAAAATCGCCGAAGGAGGCCGTCATGCGCTTTCGGTATATAAATATATACACATAGATGTAACCTCGGCTCCTCCTGCCAACGGAGAAGACGGTTCTGTCATCTGTCAACGACGTGGAGGTCTATGGGTTACATAAGTCCCCTCTCTTCCCCCCTCTTCCTCTCTTCCTCATCCCTGGTCCTCACCTCGACACCCCCTTTCGCTCGCCGTGCCACGCGGGCGAGACGGCGCGCGGCGCTCGCTCCGTCTCCGGCGATCCAGTTATTGTGCGAGAGATAATTAAGCTCCCGGAATAACCGCAGCCGCCAACTAGCTCGCACGGGATGAGAGTTCACACGTGAACGTTCGCGGTCACGCGTCGGGGGATCAAACGCCTCTGATCGACCGGCACAAAGTGGATGCCGAGGACGGCGAAAAAATGGCAAGCCATAGGCGGGACGCGGCCACTGGACCAGCTCGACGACCCTGCGCGTTAACACCTGGATGACCGAAACATGGAAGTGGATAGGGGATCAAGGAAATGTTCAGTGATATCGCTTAGAGCAGTGGTCGGCAAACTCATTAGTCAACAGAGCCAAATATCAACAGTACAACGATTGAGATTTCTTTTGAGAGACAAATTTCTTAAACTTAAACTGTATAGGTAGGTACACTGTTTATTAACTTAATAAACTTTAATTATAGTTTTTTTAGCCTCAATTAAACTATAGGTACAATTAATAAAACTTGATATCATACTTAATATTGATCTTATTTATTGGTAAACATTAAATTGTAATCATTTGTGACAGAGCCGCATTCAAGGGGCCAAAGAGCCGCAGTTTGCCGACCAGTGGCTTAGAGGAAGCTGTATTCGGCGCGTCAGTATCCGCGGTGCGATTATTAGGCCCCACAGAAATCCATTAACGGTTCCGATTTCTTAATTCACCTGACGGCGAGCAGATCGAATCGCGACAGCAGAAGCAAATACACGAGCGCCGCGCGACAAGCGATTTAAATATACACAGACGGTCAACACAGCCAAAGGCTGCGACGCCTCCCGCGGTTAATTTACGCGGCCAAGACAAAGACAAACGCGGAATCGTTGACATTTTACGGTGACGCGCGCCTCTTCTTCGCGGCGCATTTGCGATACGCGCTTTCCGAATGCCAGCCGGGGCTTATTTAATTGACTGAAATTTACCGCGCGTCACGGGAAATTAAGTGTCTACACGCCGGTGATCCGTATTTTCTTATCTGTCTCTAACCTCGCCGCGAGAGCCGACCATCCCCCGGTGCTATAATTGAACGTACAACGGTGCCACTTTCCACGGCAACGATATACCGCGAATCCTCGGGGGAAGGGAGACGAATAATCGAGGCTGCCGTTCTGAAAAATCCTCACCTCATCGGCGCGCTACATAGCAAGAGGACGAGCTGATGCCAGCGGAGGAAAATTAAGACGTCGCGCAGAGAAATATTCGAATTGCCAAGGAGACGCGAGCACACCTGTTTGCTCGTAAACCCGACGCGTACGCGTATATTTCCCCCAATTTTCCTGTGTGCAGGCGCCCGAGATCTCACGTGCACACGGGCGCACCTACACCCGCGCAAAGGCAGCTGGTATATCTAGCGCGTAACGACACGGTCGACGGCGGTTTCGAGGCGCAAACTTCGCCGAAGATCTTCGAGATCTGCGAGCGCCACGGGGGGTGGAAGCCTGACAGGCAGGGGTGGCCGGGATCGATGTACATAGCTGTGTCGATCGTGGAGCACATCGCGCGACGCTCTACGACCCGTTAACGTTTCACGGTCTTGCCGAGACTGAAGCGAAGCCGAGGAAATTAAGACGAAATGTTTGCGCACCGCGGGCGAAAGCGGGCGTTTGGATTATTTCGCAACCGCGATTAAAATAACGAGGCGGGGGGTTATTTCGAGGCGTAATGAAGACGAGGACGCTACTCGATCGGGAGAGTAAACATCCCGGTGGCTAGATTCGCTGGGGGAGTCGAACGAGGGAAATTGAAAGGAGTTTTCAGAGGTTGCTATATAGGGAAAAGAAGATGTATTCTGTTTCTTGCTCGTTAAAGGTGAAGCGAGCGTGACGTGGTCGAATGCACGTTTTACGTGGCATGGTAGGACCCACCGAATCGTTAATTTAATGGCTTCGCGTCGAAACCATCGAGATGCGTCAGATCCACAACACTTGGATGCATCAAGCTTCGACGCGTCGCGCTCCAGCGCTCAAGGAAAACACTTCCTCCCGAGAGCTGGCACGAAGATCGTTGAATTTTACCATTTTCCCGTCTTCACTGGCAACTTCACCACAACTTCGCGCATCCTCCCCATCAGAATCAACCATCGAACCTCGAGGATCACCCATTCGAGCCGATTTTTCAAGACGAAATTCGCTCGGGGTAGCGCGGAGAGCTCTCCGGCGTCGCGTAGAGATCGATACGATTTTCACGCCCGCTTTTCTCCGGGCCCGTTCCCCAGCCCCGCGTGAATTTCATGTTTCACGAATTACGGTAATGCGGACGCGACGCGGAGGAGGAGCGAGGCCGGCTGAAAAGCGGCAGAACGATGGCAAAGCGATGGCAAAGCGATGGCAAAGCGATGGCAAAGTGCTCGTCAAATTATAGGTATGCAGCCAGGGGGAACGTTTACGACGCGGTTCGAGCTACTTGCTCGATTCGAATTTCACAAGTAAGTGTTCTGGCCCTTCCATTCGAGCTTTTTAGATCGTCGCGCCTTTAACGACGCTGGGTCAACGAACTCTTCTAACCGAAGGTGGTTTATGAAATTTAAGAGTAACGGGCGAGGATCGCCGAGTCGGGACTGCCATTTTTCTGCTTCGAGTACGAGTGGAAAAACAGTGTAATCTTGAGGAGCACGGAGCAGTGGTAGGTATACGCATTCTAGCCGCAGTGAATTTTAAAGGGGTTTTCGAGAGGATCGTGAAGATTATTGATACGCCAGGTTACTGACATCGCAGCCCTGTACGGAGTACTACGAATAGTTGTCGCGCTGCGCCTCTCGATACACGACGATGAGCATTCTGCAGGTTATTTTGGATGCACTCGCCTCTCGCTACTACGCGATGACTATTTAGATTTCACCTCGCACGCAGAAACGAGGAAAAAACGAATTTAACGCGGTAGAGTCGCGTTTAGAGCTCCCGTATTTAAGGTTCCGAGCTTTAAGATCCCATGCAGGGAATTCGTTCGAATATTAATTTTCTAATGTTCAAGCTACTGAGATTATTTATGTAATAGAGTGGGCAGAGCCCATGGCCTCACGGGAATTCTTCTTTTTTTCCTTGTATTCTTGTGGAAAACCTATATTTTATACTTGAAAAAATGTAATTAAGTCGAGCTTAGATCAGTTTGCTAATAGCGAACACGCTACAAGGCCGATCGATCTTCCCTCCCTGCTAAATTACTTCTATCGCGGGAATATGTCTATCAACCGTGGCAAATATTTTGCTTAACACCGTGCCGCTGGCGGAGCAAGCGTAGCGGTCCATTTTCCGCTTCTTCGTTATTACTCGTTAAGTTAAAAGTACACGTGTCTCTGTTGACTCCATTAAGCTCTCGCGAAGCCTCCCCTCGCACTTTTCAACCCTTCACCTACGGTGCTTTCGTAGCCCGAAACCGGCGGATTTTTATAACAACGCGAAGCTGAAAAACTTGCGGAGACTTGGAAAGAGGATTTGCTCCCTTTACCGCGGGATATTGGAGAACAAGCGGGCGAAATTTCTGCTTCTAGGTACTTGGTAATTAGTGACGGGGGAACGTGCGCGCATTGTGTTCATTAGCGCGAAGTAACGGTCAATTAAGCGACTGTACCTTGGCGAAAAGGATTTTTCCTGTTTCGGTTCCTGTTCGCGTAAGCACCGTATATTTCTGCTCAGTATTTATACGTACTTTGAAATACCTGCGAGCAACGGTATTAGAAACGGCTAAAATTGGAGCAGTTATTATAGGGGAAGCGTGTAATAGAGATACGCAGATATCCGGGCTCCAGAATTCGGGTAATCGAAACTGCGATACACCCACGGGGACTGCAACCGCACTATTTATAAATTTGCCTAATAATATTTCAACCATGTCGCGAAAATTGCGACGCAAGCGTGGAGAGACTGTCTCGTCTGAAAACGAAACACGACACTCTACGCTTCTGCACGCTATTGCCAATTCCGCGGTTCCAACTGACGCTGCGCAAGATGATACCAACTGGAAAATGATGTTGCAGTTGCTATCAACGAAAATAAACGTGCATCAGGACTTTGTGATCCCGAAATGGAATGAGCTTCTTTCGCGAGCGAGATGGCAAAGGGAACGTAAACCAACCTGCCTGAGCATGAAAATCGCGATAGAACTTCCATTCTCCACAGAACTTAAAAGGGTACATGGATATTTCCAGGTCAGAAAATCGTATTTTTTTTCGGTTGTTTATGATAGCCACAAGTTTTAGAAGTGTTTTAAAAAAATATTTCATTTGAAAATTCGAAAAATTGCGAGAGTTACAGCGTAAAAAGTAACGGGCTGGCCAATGCAGGTAAAGCCGTTTTCCTCAAAAATATGTTTCTCAAGACGGTGAACATCGAATCCCGAAACCGGATCGATATTTGTTGTTGAAATTTTAACTGAACCTACAGAACACTTTTCTCCACAATGAGGAACTCGCTCACTAAGATCGCATAACTTTAACAACATTTAAGACAACATTTATCACAGAATTACTTCAGTAAAATCCTTCAAAGTTGATATTTTTTGTATAACTCAGTGAATTTTTAATAAAAATTTTCGACCGAGTTCCACATGGTAGATTTTGAGGTAAAGGATACTCATACACAGCGATTTTCCTTTTAGATGAGTCGGTCAATAGGAATCGTGTTCACCACACGGAGGCGCGAATTACCCAAGCACTCACTTTGACGTCTTGTATATTAATTCATTTTTAATATTTTGTAAACATTCTTATTTGAAAATACGTCTTATATCCCTAAGAAAGAATTGTTAAAAGAGCAAATTGTTTAAGTTATTACTGGCTCTACAATCTAGCCCAGAAGCAACCGTTGATTTTAGCTGTCTAATACCCATGTACCCCATTAAGCTTCTATCTACATCATCCAGCAATCTACACTGCACTCGACAAGAGCAAATTAAACACCAAACCTGTTCTTAGGCTATCCACTTTTTACCAAAAACATTTCCCATAAAAGTAAAAAAATTTATTAGCAAATGGAGTCGCTTACGAGTGATTTTTCTCTTACTTCCATGAATTCAGAGATATCGAAGGTAATTCTTATCGATCCACCCTGTATATAATAGAAGCGAATATAGGAACCGAACATTAGATCTACCGCTGCGTGGTCGAAATCGAAGACAAAGCCTCGCTGCACGCCGATAAGTGCTCGAACATGCGAGACACGTGTTCCAAGCACACCTTGTGTGTCACACCGGCCGTATATTTCATGCGGTATCGGAAGCGCTTCCTACCTAACCGCCTATAGAAACCATAAATTCGCGCGAAAGAAATATCCGGAAAAGTCAAAGGACACCGGAAGGAGCCCGGCCAGGATAATGGATAATGGCCAAGCCAGACAGCGAGTAGAATCGACTGTAAATCAAAGCAGAATTTCGAGGTTGCTCCCCTTATCGCCTGAATATTTCATCGCGTGATATTGAAACATCGCCCCCCCCCCACCCCCCTTTTAAGGCATCAAACGTAATTGTTGCCGAGTCTGGCCTGGCTAGCAATAAATAGCGCGGAGTTTCCATTGATGCGATGACTGGTGGGATAGAGAATTGGAGGTGGTTTTAGAGGCGAAGGTTCGCTGGCCACGAAATTTTCGGTTTCACGCACGGCGCCCAGCGTCAGTTCGATCTAGGCCGCGAATTTCGGCCCCCTTAATTATTAATAGTGCAAATTTCAGCCGTGACCGCCAACGGTCGCACCGCAAATGGCCCGACCGCGAACGATTTGACAGGCGTTCCGTTTAAATAAACAACGAAGCCGCGCGTCGGGTTGGTTACGTGCCGTGGCTCCTAGATTTCATCGAAGCTTTCGGAATGTTTCCGTTGTTGACGGGGATCGAGCAAGATCGCTGTGTGTTAATTATATCCCGCGTTGGATGAAGGAAGGGAGGTGGATAATTAGCTGGAGTATTTCTAATTTCTTGGTAATTTAAAGTCTCTCGCTCGGGGCAAGTAAATAAAATTTGAGAAGCGAGAATTTTATGGAGCTTGGATTTGCAATGTCGAATTATCAGCTAGGTGTCCTTTCAACGCGACGCTTAAGAGAGATAAGACTATATACTGCGAATAAGTTGACATTTGACTCAATCTATGAGTCACTGCGTTTCATGCCCACGGCTACTCGTCGAGAAGGAAAAAGATGAGCGACGTGACGAAGACGGTAGTTCTCTGTTTGCTTTCTGCATCCTTGGCAACTCATAAACCACTGTGCACGCCGATTAGCGAGATTACAAAAAGCCAACGGGAAGATGCCACACCATTATGCAAAAATTCAAGTAACACGATAAATCACGAGGATCCCCGAGGCCAAGCTAAATTCGTGGGGAATAAAAAATTATGTAATTGTCGGGGACGGCCTCGAAGGTGAAGCACGGCTAAGCGTGAAACTCTTGCGCGCAATGCTAATAATGATTAACGCCTGTATGCCGCGTTTTTTTTTTTGGATTGCCGAAGTGTCTTAACTCCTAACAGTTTCGTTCTATAATTATTCCTGTACAGATTAACGTACTGTGTTATTATCAGGCGTTACGAAATTTCCAGCCGTGGCTGTGGAAAACTGTTTTCATTGCGTGCCCTTCGGGGACACTGTCCCGAGTCAATAACGTTATTGGAGCAATGAGGATAGAAGAATATAGAGTCGCAATCCGTACAGGCATGTAATATTAACACTTTTCGACGTCCACAATCTACCATATTATTTATCATCTAATCTTGCTTCATATCGCTCTATCAAACACTTGATCGAGTTCTCAACGTCCAAGTTAGAAATTTTAAAAATTACATGCTTCCCTAGCAAAGCTACCCCTGCCATCAGCCCCCAACTCCAATCTCCTTCCTACTCCCCGACACAACGAAATAATCCGATTTTAAAGTACAGACCGATGTCGGCAAAGAATTGTGACTCGTGGCTCACGTCCCCAGCAGAAGGGACCGACGATCCCCGACGGATGTTCGCCGGGGTCGATAATCGTAAGAGAGGAGACGAATAACAGTGAAGAAGCTCCTACCTTTCGCGGTTCGGGGGCGTAAATCCCGGGCAGAGGCGCCAGCAGGTGGAGGCCCGGATTCGGGATACCGGAAGCGGGGTGCCCAGGCGGGATCGGCAGTGGCACCAGCTTCAGGCCCCAGGGTAGGTACCAGGGCGCCGTGTGGTGCATGATCGCGGCACGATCGTCGACGATTCCACTGTACGGCGAGAACAACGCGCCAGGGTTCGCGTACGCGGTGTACCGTGCGATTCCTCGATCACTGGCCGCGTATCCGTTGCCGTGTCTGGCTAACGGGGTGAACTCGGGTGGAACAACAACAACAGCCTCGGGGAAGGTACCTATCGAGACGATCTGAGAGTACGGCTCGCGATCACCTTGGCATCTTCCGGTGGAGACGGGCTCTAAGGTGTAGCCGATTTCAAGATCGATCGTATTCAACCCCCGCAGTATCAGCAGGGTATCCCTTTGATCACACGCGTCGCGAGCACTTGTCGGTGCACACTGGCGTCATCGTGGAACGGAAGCTTGCGAGAGTTCGATAAATGTTCTCCTTTTTATTCTTTTATTTTGTTATTGTGTTTTAGTTTGCAGGTTCGTGTTGATTCGCGCTCGTCGGTCACGAGACACGGAGCAGCAGCTCCCGAAGGGGGAAAAACGAAACGAAAACAGCCGACGTGTACTCCGTGAGCGCGCGGCAACGACTGATCGCCGATCGTGCGTCGACGCTCGAGCACATGGCCGCCCGCCTTTGCTCCCACCGAAGCGGCGCGGCGCGTGAGAGCTCCGCTTCTAGGCTCTAGGCCGCCAGACCCGAGCACCACACCCCCTCGCGAACAACCCCCATCCACCCACGCACCCTCGTGCTAACTCTAGGATCGTTTGATACTGTTTCATACCATTTCATTTCCATTTCATACCGTTTCCTTCCATTTTATACGTTTCACTCTTCCACCCCTTCTTGTATTTCATTCTTCCTTTCCCAACACCCTTGTCTTTCCTTCTTCTCACGCCTTTCCGCCTACTTTCACACCCCATCCGCGCACCCTCTTGTTTTTATGTATGGATTTAACGAGAAAAATGGGCGACGCTCGTGACGTCGATTGGTTTCATAGAAATTCTATAATTTTTCTATTTTCGAATGAATTGAGAAACTTAAAGGACAACGAATTCGCGACGATTATAGCCGCACTGCTTTCCCGTGATTTCGCGCGAGACTTGCCCGCTGGTCCGGGAGTTCCGCCGGTTGAATTATTCGCGATATATAATAACCGCGTGCCCAATCGGGAATCGTCGACGATTAAATTACTCGGCAATTTCATCGACTCGTTAGAAACTCGCGGCAGTGCTCTGGCGCGAATTATTTACATTCTCATTAAATATAATTACCGTCCGACGGGTGCAATCTAAAATTGGACAGACGCCGTGGGATCTAACCGTATCTAACTTCGCCGACGGTGGAAATACTCGTTGACTATCAAACGAGATCCCATATTGCCCCGATCTCCCCTAACGAATCATATATTTAACAGCGGCTGCCACCTTGATCCGAGCAACTTCGCGAGCGAGCACGGTCTGAAATGTATATCGACGGGGGAACATCGCGATGCACCACGGTTCGCGGAAAAAGGACCGCTGGCGATACGGGGAACTGAGAAATTATAACCTTGTCCCATAATTTCGCGCGAAAGTGTTGAAAGGGAATAGAATGACAGAAGAAGTCTTTGTGGAGCGCGCTTCCTCTTTACTTTGGCATCGGGAATTAATTCTAGAATATTCGGAATCTATTTCCGTTCGTCCTATCCGAAGCTGAAGTGATGACTGGCAGGGTTATTGATAGGCCAACGGTGATATCGAGCACTTGATGCCTTATGGATAGCACCTGTGCGCGAAACAGCGCGTGGAAAGCCGCGGGCACAGGTATTTCTTACAGTGCTATGATTCTTTAAATCTGCAGAATCCACCAGACAGGGAGACGCATGGGAGGAGTAAATTTTATCGAACGATGATGAATGGGCATCCTGCACTGGCTGGCTTCTTTGTATAAATTCAGAAGAACAATCTTGCAAATACTACGTTGCTTTCCATCCCCAATTTTTATATCTAATTTTCCTGTAGTATAGGTCGAATTTCACAAAGCGGGAAAGGAATCCTAAATTATCTGAGACAAGGCTGGCTATATATCTGGCTGACTACTTACAATCAGAATCCACCCATGGAGGAATGTGCAGGTTCTGGAAAAAGTGTGGAAGCGTTCGCGCAATCCCCGGTCCAGTAAAGTTTGGTAAACATCGAAGGAATCATTGGATGGTGATGTAACGATACTTTGGGCCGTCTGGTTTCAAACAAGCGCGATCGAAACGAGCCCTGGACGCTATTAAAACCGACAGAAATGACAGGGCATCGGTAAACAGCAGGTGTGCACCCGCTACGTTCACGCAAATATTGATGAACAAACGTTCATTCGCCGCGAGACGAATGCCGAGTGTTAATATTAATGGGGGCGTCATTACACTTGCTGATCGCCTGCCCAGACTTTTCGCATAATTTCCAAAATTTACGGACTCGCGCCGAACTCGGCCACCGACCTTCGGTACCACTTCCGAAGGCGAGAATCGACGAGGAGGTATGTGTTGCATGCCTAATTCAAATCAGCCACGTTGAAATTAGAGTTCATTGCGTTGAATTGAATCAAATGGGAGGTGATCACATTAAATTTAATCAAATTAGAATTGATAGTCTGCCAAAGGTACACCTCCTAGTTTTTAATAATTTCAAAAGCGATGCAACTCGAGACGCTTCTTTTCACCATAATATGTATAATCACAAATAACTCATTCAGTCTCCACTAAATGCTACATCAGTGATTCCCAACCGCTGGGTCGTGAAGTGTTTTTTGGGGTGTCGCCACGGGTTTGGTTTTTTTTTTTATATTATTAAGTTAGAGTTATATTCCGAAATATCTATTTTTAATGTGTTTTCTTTACGTTATTAAATTTGCCTTTCCTTATATGAGGGGTCGCAGGTTATTTGAATATTATAAAACGGAATAGCGGCTCCAAAGAGATTTGAAAGCACTGTGCTACATATTACCCACTCTCCTCTTACCTCTTTTGGTACCAGTGTAGTTTCCACAAAGAAGTACCTCGCGTCCTCCAAATCAGAGGCACTAGTCCCAACTAACAAATTAAACTGCAACAGTTCCAATCAATCACCAAGCAGAAAGAGCCAAGAAATAGCGCGAGCGGATCGCTGGCAACGTCCAGCGAGCCTAAATGAGAAAAAAAAAACCAGCCCAAGAACAGCAAACACGGCCAGCGTGGAACGGTGACGCGGCCTCGATTTCGCAAGTGGAACGAATGCGACCAAACGTACTTACGTCCAACGCAGTCGTTTCTAAATAAAGTGTAAACATTAGCGGGCGCGAGTGACTTTCATCGTCCAGCGAGGTGTTTTCGTGTGGCAAATGCCGTCTGATAGGAAAAGGGGGCTGAAGGATGCTCGCAAACGAGACCAGCGTTACTTCGGCGTGCTCGTGACTTGTGGGATTAATCTTGCCGAGGGAAAACTAAAGGGAAGAGGAAGGAAAGAAATTGTTACGGTGGACGGTCCCGCGAGGTCGACCAAGTTTCGAGACGGAACCTCGCGAAATAAGGCCACGCGTATCCCACCCCCTCGATATCATCGCGTTGAAACTTATTCGAAAGTTGGCCGTTTCGCGAAAAAATTGGATTCCCGCATCCTCTTTCGGCCGATAGGATTTCTTGGGAATAGGAACGGCTTCCCGCCCCTGCTTTTTACGCGATGGGTATCGTGTTCGCGACGGATTGATCGCCACAGGGGTTGCTTGCTCATTCGACCGAGTATCGAGTTGGTTCTTTGTTATTTCCTCGCTTAGCAGGTCTGCAATATGTCTGGTAATTTAGTCTCGATGAAACGACGGTGTTGTATTTTGATAACGCTGGTACTTCGGTCGACTAGGAATGAAACACGCTCGGGGAGATTGTAGCAGAGTACGTTCGCCGATAATTTCGTTTATCATCGGAGGGACTTTAAACGAGGCTTCTTCTGTGTCTGCACTTCTTTTCAGCACGTAGGTTGCGCAATACGATGTACCAGAACGAACTCTTCACGGAAGTTAACGAGTATATATCGTGAATTGCGTAAGGTGCTCTTTCGAAGCAGGCGAAGTGGTTCCCAGCGATTACCTGATAAGCAGTAACGCAGGATGGCCCGATAGAAGCGTCCATTTCCCGATGTCACGATCCATTACCAATAAGCTAATGCCGCGACCACAACGTGGAAGACTAATGAGCGTCGATCAATGAGAGTGAATTGGAGGAAAATGAACGAGTGAAACCACGACCGATAAGTTTCTCTTTTGTCAAGGTTACAAACTGCAGCGTCGATGAGTCAGTAAATCCTGTCCGGGCTGCATTCAGTATCCATTACAATATAATTGACCTCCATTAAGAATTTAGAAATTCAGGATACATATAAGAGAATTCTAAATTCAGAAACACGCTTCCAAAGTACACAGAGATCTAGCTAGAAATACCATCGATACAATCACACTGTCAGAGTTCAAAATAATAAAAACAGAGAATCCTCCGTATCCACGTCAGATATCCTCAAGGATAGCGCGCAGACGTCACAGGGAATTGGCGTTCATAATTCAAAATCTAACGTTGCGGGACGCGACGGAATCGGCTACAACATCGTTCGCGCCGTATCAGGGCCGATATCTCCCCCGTCGGTTCATTATTCAGAGATCGAAGGATATCCGGATGGATAGCCATGTAACAACGTCGGTATCGACGCGCGAGATTCCCAGTCATTGACACCGAGCCTCGTCACGCGAGTTTTTGCGTAATAACGCCACGTAACGCGGCGCAACGTCGCCCGTCACGGTATTATCGGCGCGTGAAATGGCGAGTTAATAATGGGTCCTCTTTCGTAGCAGCCAGCAGCTCGACGCCTCCTCGGCACCGGGGAACCTTGAATTCCCTGGACGAAATCGCTGACGCGACGGTGACTCTACAGCAGCCACTTTCCGACGACTCCCAGTCAGAGAAATCGATAAATGAAACGGTTCCATCCGGGATTCGCTCGCGTTAACTGACGGCCGCGAAAGTGGCTTAAACGAGAGGACGAAGTGGTGGGAATTTTCCCCTTATCGGTAGAAATTACGAGTGGAAGGTCCTCGGAAAGCTGGCGTCCTTCTGGGACACTGTCTTGCTGAAGACTCGTTTAGCCTGCCCGAGTTTAGTTTGCTTTCATTACATTAGATGCAAACGAGCGCGAGGGAGTTGGAGTATACGAAGGTTTTAAGGGATGTTATATCCGTTATAAAGTTCTCCTTGCAATTTTGATTAAGAACACTGTCAAGTAGAGACAACTCACTGAATGCACAAGATATGATTTCGAATTCTGGTCCCTGCCTCTGTATCCAAGAGAACGCGACGCGAAGTTCGACGATGCTTCTGTTGATCGAGAGGAGAACTGTCAAGGTTTCGCCGAGCAAATTTCGCAGGAGAGAATCGAAAAGAAGAAACGGCGGGACGCGTCAGTGCCTAATGGATCAAACAAGGAAACTGTGACCAAGAGAGCAAAAGCGACGGGCGAGCAACGCGATCAGAAAGGAGACATCCTTTATTTTCGGGGGAGAGGAATAGAGGGACGAGTGGTGGGTGGAGCAGCTCAAAGTGAAATACAGTCGCCCACTGTATCTTCCACGCTGGCCGGCGAGGACAAAGAGCCTGCACTCCAGGTAATTTGCTCGCGCGATATTTGTAAGCTGCTGGGGCAAGCAACGTTCGCGCCTGGATGCTGCACTCCTCGACTCTCTGCGAGTTTTTTCTAAAAAAAAAAACACCAACGGAGGGATTCAA
Source organism: Andrena bucephala (assembly GCA_947577245.1). Taxonomy (NCBI): domain Eukaryota; kingdom Metazoa; phylum Arthropoda; class Insecta; order Hymenoptera; family Andrenidae; genus Andrena; species Andrena bucephala. The sequence continues at coordinate 92,197,864 of OX387715.1, read as the reverse complement.
GTGTCCTGAAATTAATCACCCGATTCGTCCACCGAAACCTGTAACTTTCCAACTAGGGTAGATGTCCCAATTACTGCCAGTGTCCTTATTACTGCCACTTTATCTAGTTTCTTTAATGAAAACGTAACGTTTAAAGAATAGTGTACAATAAAAATAAGAACAGTCCCAATTTAATAATAAATTTTTTAAAACACAATTCTTTATACGTCACGTTTTTATTGAGTAAAATAAATAAAGTGGTAGTAATAGAGACATTGGCAGTAATTGGAACATCCACCTTAAATGGATTTTTCTGGCAACTGATTCGAACTTCTACAACACTTGAGCCCCGTTTCTTCTCCACCTTTGCAAATCCTCGCGAAGCACCCAAGTCCTCCAGAAAGGCTCCTTCAAAGAGCCCGCGCTAATCCCAGACGTTAGACATACAAGTTTGATGATAGAAATAGGAAATAGGAAATAGGAAACAGCGCAGAAGAAGGGGGGAAGTAGTTGATGGAGAGAGAAGCAACGAGGCTTTGGAGCAGAGATGCAGGAGCGTCTAGTTGATTAGCTCGATGGTCGCGTGAGACGTCGTGATAATAGGCGGAAGAATCTGTGTAGGGAAGTGTACTGCCGTGTTCGAGGAAGGGAAGAAACCCGATTCTGCGGGGCCACCTGTCGACGATTTGTCATTCGGTGCGCATAGCTGAACGGACAATTTATCGCGTGTACTCGAGAGGCGCGGGCATAATGGCCGCTATGATCCGCAATCGCGGCGCGGTGGCTGGCGGAACGATGAATGCACATTTGCACAAGCAGGAATCTCTTCCACGATACGCAGAAAGTCGACCGGCGGCGGTGCACCTACGTTTCACTTACACGTGCCATTTCGGCCGACTTACGCAACCACGGTTGCGTCTTCCTCCATCTTGCCCTGTGTCCACCTTTATCGACTCGTCTCACGACCACCTTTTACGTAATTACACCTGCACGATCGTTCGTGATCAATCCCCATTAGACTCCAGTCCCATTTCGCGGTAATTTTCAATCCATTTTTATTACAGGGAAATCGATCGCACCGGGTTTGCAAGGAAGGAACGGTTGCTGGTTTAGAAGAGGAGCCTGGGCACTTTTTAAACTCCGTTAAACTTCATGTCGAGCTGGAAACTGGAATTCTTCAACTTACTTCTTTAACGCCGTTTACGTTAATGTTCATATGGAAGAGTGATTTCAACTGCATAGCGGTTGCGCAACGAACCACGAGGAGTTTCGTGGTACGTTTCCGATCACGGTCGTACATCATCTTTCACTTTCCTGTGAACTTTGAACTTTCGAGCCAATAAGAACGCCCCTCCCGAATCTTCGAGCTCTCGCTGCAACCGAACGCGCCGAAGTGCATCGATACGGTTACGAGAGGTACCCTTCGATAGAATATGCAATTTAATCTGCTATCAGGGTCGCCAATTACGGTGAAAATTTAGGTATCAATCAATCATATAGCGCGGTTTCAGCGCGATATAAAATGTGTTGTATAAGAAACATTTTACAGAAGTTACGAAAGAACAGATTCCAATGATCGAATTCCTGCTGCTCAGCTTTGGCAATGATCGTTGAACGATTTTGGGCACGAACGCCGGTGAATGAACCAAGCTTCTACTATCTACAGGAATGGCTCATTCATATGGAGCATAATTGGCAGTGATCGTCGAACAGAGGATCGCAGACTTGGATTGGATTAATTGTACCGAGGAAGAACGAAGCTCAAGTGTGAATAAACGAATGATCGATAGCGATACGATATGAAGGAGATGAAGAAACGCTTAAGTGAGGTGAAATACGACGGCTGAAATTCGGGTACATAATTGACGACGTGGCGGAATGTAGATGAGGAAGCAACGTTCATTAAGGAACAGAATTTTTCGTGTTTACCACGGGCCCTTAATTGCAATGCAAAATTAACCAGACTCAACGAACCTTAATGCAAACGCAGGGAGAATGAGACTCGCCCTTAAACCCTGTTTCTATGCATACGGAGTCGGGCATTATTCAGGATGCTGTTGGAGACAAACGACGCCGCAGAAGTGCTGCGAATGTGGCTCAAACATTCTGCCGTAGGAAAAAAGGAGAATGAAATTCTGTCAGGAGCATGTCCTGAATACCGGCGGTCGGGGGAGCAAGATCTTCGAGAGGCGAGGCGGTACGGTTGAATATGGGAACTGCAGAGGCGGGAAATAAAGTTTTGGGGCAACCCTGACACCACCAACTTCCCACTGCGACAGCAACTGTTCTTCCTCGATGAACGATGGCTGCGCGGTGTAGATGTCGAGGCGAGTGTTCGCTCTGGTCTTAAGATCGCGTGGGCGTAGGCGCGCATACAATGTTCGCGCGAGAATTGGGATGGCAATTAGGGTAAAATGCCAAAAACGTCGCGGCACTGAGACCATCATCCGTCAGCCGCCGCTGAATTATTGGGCGGATGTATCGCGAACGTCAAAATACATGATTAGACGGAGCAGATTATAAATCACCCTAAGGACCATTAATATCTTCCGCTGTAATTGTGCTAAATATATAATTGCAGCCGCCAGCTGCGTCGAACAAGTGCATCCTTGGTTGGACAATGGGAAGGGAAATTTGATTCTTCTTCGTGTTGCATGGTATTTTCAGTTTAACCGGTGTCGTCCCACTTTGTGACATAACGGTGACGTGGAGTCTCACACAATACTATTTAATATTTTGATTTAAATTTATTACATATTTGAAAATATACTTTTGCGTATTTTTTTCAAGTTCAAAACCAGTGAAAATTGTCTTATCGAATGAAAAGTAGGAAAATATAGGAAAAATAATTCTACGAGAGTTTTCCAAACTCGGTTCCAGACTCGATTTTCAAATCAAAGATGGATTTTAAATACATTTTCATTTCGATATTTACGTGCGTTACGAGAAGCTGCTACTTTTCGTAACGCACGTCGATATTAACTACGCTATATCCTTCTCCCTTATTGGCACCAATTACCACGCAAGTATTTTTCCATCAAGACATCAAGCTTTGCGCTTTCAAGTCTCAGAAGGATTCCTTGCGAATTGGTTCATCAAGCAAGTCGACAGCACAAGCTTCCTCTTTGGAGACTAATTATTTCACAGGGCCAACAGGATGGACCGTGCAGTTGCGTGAGCTCAAAGGAGTCAATGGGAAGAGCTTTTTGCAAGCTTCGAGGGTTCTAAATGACGATCCTGCCGCGAATGCTGCCGATGCCTCGTGATCGGGGATATTTACGAGGGCAAGGTGGATAGGCGGCTCCGCTCGGATAATTTCTTTGATGTGTCGCTTGTAAGTTCTCCCGCCACGCTTTGCTTACACGAGCACCCGCGAGAGCGTGCACGCCGACGCGCGTAAAAGTTTTCACGTAAAAATAACGCGCCCATGCTGCAGCCAGATGCTGCCGCATCATGACCTACCTTCATCCAAAGATTCTCTTCTTCCTTGTCCGTCCAGTCACTATGCATTCACGGGATCATTGACTTAGGGAATTATGCACCCTGCATCCACTGTTTTTCACTCCTCATTCGAGTTTAATCACTTTTGTGGTATACATCGATTTTATTCTCGTTGACAGTAATCGATAGTTTTTGGATAGATTGGAGCTGAGAAATTTATTAAGATTTCTCACACCAACAAATCTCTGCTCCTTTTATTTATTCGAGTGGAATCAAAGGAGTTGAAATTGGGGAACCCTGTCGATCGTTAGACTCCTTCATTGGAATCGAAGAGTCAAGAGATTCCTCAAGTTCGACTCTTGGTGCATCGGAGCCCAGAAGTGACCCGAAATAGGACTTCTGACAATCGTCCGGTGAACCCAATTTTTCGTTCAATTTTCTCTACTTTTAATTATGCAAATTGAAGCGCAGGAAGGACAGGCACTCGAGCCGGAGGTGCAATGTCTATCGTTGAAATTTTTTATTGAAATTGAGCGCCAAGATGTACCCAGAGGCGACTTTATATAACAACGTTCGATCGTTCATCCCCGCCGGCGTGGAAAAAAAAAGTGGGCGCGAAAGGGAGAAATAGAGAGTCAACCGGTAAAAATAACAACGAGTCGTCGAAGTAGATGCAACTGTGCATATGGAACACGGCGACCTACTCCAAATTGCGGTTAGAGAAGAGAAATATTATCGAACGATGCCTCATTTCCACTGCGACAATATTATCACATTTATTCAGATTCCACCCTTTTCAGCTTCGATTTCAAATAGACAGTGAAGAATTCCCCAATTCGTTCTCGCCACTCTCTATACATCCGTAACGATGCTTCGCGCTGCCACGCTGGCGTCGAAAACATCTTTCTATATATTTCCACAGAGAATGCCAAAGCAAAATTTCACACATCATTCAAAATTCAGAGATACCACTTCACCGAGGCACCTGAAAAACAATTCCAAATCCCCCAAAATCCTCGAAACATTCTAAAGGACAGGATATCGAAAAGAGGATCCCTGTAATCCTACTTCCACTATCTGCCAGCGAGCATCGTCGAAAAATCCAGGCGAAATTTCAAGCATTTTCAATTTCTGAACCTGACACTGCTCGCGCGTGTCCCCATTCGTCGCCTATGAGTGGCTACAGATCTGGAAATGTCCGAGAGGGTCCAGAGCCGCTATGAAAAAGGATTGAAGGGGCGTCGTTAGATGAAAGGGAGGGGGATCGAGACCACGGGCCGCCATAAACGACGACGATTTCGCGGAGCGTGTGCAGCCAGACTGCGGTTAGAAATTCAATGTTCTGCATTGCAGTGGAGAAGGGACACCGCGACCGAGAACCGCTTTGCAACGCACCAAGCTTAGAGCCTCACCGCGTTTAGCCCGCCGCAACGTATTTCAGTCCCGGCCGTGCAAGCGTCCCGCCATTTTTCATCGTTCGCGGAACAGCAGGGGCCAGATCTCGTGAAATCCCCGCAACGGCGCATAATGATAGCCTTGCGGCGACAACGACGAATTTCGCCGTGAAAAATCGGACTCCTTACCAGCCGACTTCCTCCCCCGCCTCTAAATAGCACCGCGGTCGGAGGGAAATTGTTCGGGGGGGGGGGGGTCGTTCCCCCCTGCGATAAAAGTGCATGGAAGGCGAGCACGTATTCGTTCGCGTGGCGCAAGGATCCTGCGGCACGCGAGCTCTATGAAAATTTAATTCGCAGTGTCGTCCTGGCAGACAAATCGTTGGGCCGCGAGTTACCGTACATGGTGATTTTGCCATGAATTTTCATCCCCTTTCGGTGCATTTCTATCTGCCTTCTGTTCGTATCGCTACGTGCTGAAGAAGACTACTTCGAAACGGCGAGACGCGCAGAAAACGGAGGCGCGTATTCCCATCCATCTAAACATTGTTCGGCGTGGTTTTTCCCCAAGAGGGATGCCGAATTCCGCGTCGTCAGCTTCGATATTTCCACGACACTACTCCAAGAAGGAAACGGGCAGGAAAGTGGAATGGAAGACGATCACCGTGACGGCGAATGGTGATGAGCATTTGATTCCGTTTTCCCTTTAAGCGAGAGGGTTTCCGCGCAATTTTACCTGCAGCTTTACTCGGATTTGATGATTTTGGAGGCTTCCAAGTACTCCGGAGCTAGGACGACTTCAAAATTGCAAATCTGGAGGCATCGTGGTTTCTCGGGGAAGTTAAACACGGTGTACGCTCTCATCCTCCGCATGGGTATACACACCTGAACACCTAATTGTCTATTTACATCCGTCCGCGGTTAATATTTGACCCGCTCGAATTCCATCGAACCGTTCCCTTCAATTCCACCGCGCGCCTCCGCTGAACCATACCCCCGATCCATCCAAATCACCACAATAACTCCAAACTACTCCTCCTCCCTAGAAATTACGACCGAATCCCATTTGGAAACGGCCGTGGACCAATAGAAGCGGCGCGAATACGTCCAGCGGGAGCGAGCAGCCGCGTCGTCAGCCCCGATACGTCCGACAAAAAAGGCCTTTATTTTGCCCAGCAAAACATCAAAGCCCCAGTGTGCCTGGCGTGCAAATATTGCCGAAGCGAGAGCGTCTGGACGGGCAGCCACGGTGAAATATCCGCAATCCTGACCCGTAATCCTGGCGTCCTCGGCGCGTCTCCTCGAATATCGTTCGTCGAGTGAGCCCCGCCACCCTATTTATTCCCCGGGACGGCAAGGGCTTGGACGATGCCCGCGCGGTGCCTCCTCTTCTAGGCGCCGGGGGAAGGCGCGGAGAAGAAAGAGGAGGACGATAGGGAGGACGGTTATGCGAATAACTCGGGGCCTGGCACGGACATACTCCAACTCCACTATCCGAAACCGTCGTCCAACCCTTCGCGCCCCTCGCGCCTGTTCGCTGCCCGGCTCTAACATGCCACGGCCAATTTCTGTCCCGCCGCATTTGTCTCCCTTGCCAATTGCAAACGGCCTCGCGCGGGAGTCCACCGAGCACGGCGAGCCGCGCGCGCGAAAATGTGGCCGGAGGGGAAGCGATCAAAGGGGGCTGAAGAGGATTCCGAGACGTTGGATAATTCTGCACGGTCAACGATCGCGGGGAAAGGAGGAAATGGGTCTTCCGAGGCTGTTGGAGTTACCGATGGAAATTCTGGATCTTGGGGATACGATGGAACGCTCGGAGCTCTTTGTAATATAGGGATATAGGATAGCGGAGTTAGCGGGCTCGGCTCGCGCTACCTGTGCTTCGAATAACGATAGAAAAATCATAGCGCCTGGCTTAGAGACAGCTTGCTTTCCTCGGAAATGCAACACTGGTGGCAGTTGCTGAAGGATCGATCAAGGGGCACGAAAACGGCCACGGGCGGATTGCAGCGCGGAACGGGAAAAATAGGATGGCGCATTACCAGCAGGAAGGTGAAGATAAATCGCTTGGGACCATGGAATATACATCAGCCTGTCGTCGCACGCTCCAGATCGCGCGAAATCTGCCGTCTGAATCGTTTGAACCGAAATACCTTGAGAAGCCTATGCGACGCTGTCATTGAGACATTGTCTCTGCGCATCGAAACTGATGCCTGTCGGCCGTGATAAATCGGAAATGGAGACCCCGAACCTCCGCCGCGCACTGTGTCGCCGTACATGATTTACCGCGTGAAAAATGAACGCGCCAGGGTGCGAGGGAATCGTATTCGCCGGTTTACCATCCCCCCGCGAACTCTGAAACTGGGACGGGCCTGGGTTAGGTAATTCAATACGCGTCTGTCCGTGTTCCCCGCGACTCGACGCGCGCACGGCGAACTTTCTTGCCTCGTGACTTCGATACCCTGGGGGATCCCGGCGGTAAATCGTATCGAAAACGGCCCCATCCGTCGGCGAGCAGAGGGTAAGCTCGATGGAATCGACATCGACGCGCGCCACCTTCCTGTTCCTCGATTATGAAGAGCGACGCCCGGCCAACGCTCTTCGGCCACCCTCACAACGCGTCGACGGACGGACCTGGGATCCAATAAACGAGAGGACTGCGGTTTTTCGTGGAGCCCGTTGGGTGAGTGTTGAGAAATGGTAGAAGGAGTGGGGGTGGGGGGGGGGGGGGGGGGGGGGGGTTGACGTGGAATCATAATTGATTCGCGATGCAAGGATTTACAATTGGTGTTTTAATTGAGATTGCTCCGAAGCGAGTGTGTTTTCGTTACGCTTTGGTTGCGATTCAGTGACACAGAAATATTCCGCGGAGTATTACCTTTGCGCTCGCAATTTTGGTATGCAGAAAGGTTAAGAAGAACCGATGAATCGCAGCCGTATCGAATCGACGGGATCGATGCTGGAACGCCGAGTACCAAGAAGCCTGTAGGGTTTCCAAACGGAAGTCTAATTTTAGTCAACAGCCACGAGCGATCATTGATGTTCGATTTTCGATACCCCGATACCCTGGAAGCCAGGCGACAAAGATTGTGCAACCACTCCGATGAATAAAACCGCGACGATTGCGTAACAAATTGGATTAATGCAACTTGGGAAGAACTGGCTTGGCATCTACCTTTCCAGTCGCTCTCCGGAACGAGGAGAATTTAATTTCTGTGGAAAGCATTAAATCGAAACAACTGTGGAACTGCTCTAAGTACCGGAATAACGATTTCTGGTATGTGCAAAATCGAACGGAAAGTCAATCGAATATAATCCAATCCGCGACGACAGTATTCCATTACACTGCGTGCAGCCCTTGTTAACTGGACACCGTGAATCAAAATTGAGTACGATGACACAACACCCCCTCCCACTTTATCACAAGTTCCCTGGACAGAAGCATCCACACCACTCATATCTCAAAATCCTTCATCAGATTCACCAACTCCAAGCTCGCTGAATCAAACCGTTCCAACACAGCTCGATTCTCCATTCCTCATCTCCACCTCGCTCAAGCCCCCCCAGGTTTTATCAACAATCGCACATCCCTATTCCTGACCCCCATCCCTCAAAGTCCACGAGTCTCGAAGCCTCGGCGCGTCAGGGCAAGCCCACCCATTTTTCGCCCCTAAAGCCTACACAGACCGATCGCTCCTCCTCGATCACCGTTCAATTACCGCTAAAAGCGGAAACACGTTCGCCCCAGCCGCGATACAAATTCCTGAGCGCTCGCGGACCAAATAGGACAGCCTCTGGTGGGAGGAGGAAGACAGTGGCCAGACGTTATATTTAGCGGGAGCACGTGGCCGGGCATATCTCCTCGGCGAAGAAAACCTTATGGCCGTGTATGTGTGGGTACCTGTTGCCCCTGGGGACGCCCAGGCGCCTCCGCCTCCTTCACCTTCCGCCGCCGCCGCCGCCGCCGCCGCCTCCTCCCCCGAAATCAGAAGAAATCCAAGCAACCGGGACGTGGACCCTCGAGCGACTGTGCCTTGGCCCCCAGCCAAACCTCGTGCCCGGTTTTCAAGGCAAGCATCTCGCCGAGAGGCGAGAGGACCGCGCAGCTCTTTTTACCCGCTCGTCACCATCCACGCCAGGTGTACTCCGCGCCACTCCTCCCTCCGAACGTGCCTGTTCCTCGTCAGACAAAAGGTAAAAGCGTCGCGAGAACGGGTGGAAGGAAATGGCGCGGGCAAATTGGAGCGATCGAGCTTTGGGGGGTGAAACGATTTAGGTGTCTGAGGGGGCGAGGAAGCTTTGGGGTGTAGTTTCATTTCAGCTATGGGGCGAGAGAGTGGGGGGTATATTTAAGTTGGTTATTGAGAGTGCCAAGGGAAGATTGAAAAAATTTTTTAACGACAGTAGCTATATAGAAGGGATACAGCGTGGTCGTAAAAGCTGCGGGGGTCCCAAAGTGGATAGCTTTGAGGTTTCGGAACAAGAGGTCTGGAAATCTTCCCTAAAATTCCAGACCTCTTGTTCCGAAACCTCAAAGCCTTAATGCTTCCAAAACCTTGATGCTGTAAACTTTGCGACACGTCCAGCTTTCACAAACACGCTACATCCCCTTCTTGGTACTGCACTGTGTGGGGTTCGGATGATGGGTGAAATAGTAGGTGACTTGAAAGTTTGAGCAACGAGTTTATTGAGCGTTAATAACACGCAGTGTCAGAGAGTTATTACCAAAGTATCCAAGGATACTGGCAACACTCGGATCCTCAAAGGAACGTCCATAAAAGATGTCTCCTCTGTGAAAGGCGATCGGTGCGCAATCATGTTCAGTCGAATGATACTTAATACCCTTTACGGACATTATCGCGCGCTGGTTTTCATGCTCCACTCATGTCCCAGGGCGTCGAGCGACATTCAGACGCGGCTGAAGCTGATCCAACCCGCTGCTATAAATCAACCTTAATGTTCCTCGAGCACAGATCCTCCGCGAGCCTCCAGATATCCCACTCGAGAAATCTCGACGATCCTAACGACGTCTGCTACCAACGATCCAGCAACTGGCCGCCAGAGAGTGGCTTCCTTTCGCTGGAGGCTTGAAGCCAGGTAAACAAACCTGGCCAGCCTCGCCGTAACAGGTTACATCACGACCTACAGTCCTAGTTATGTCGATCGTCGGTGGAGCAAGAGCGCTCGGAACGAGCAGAAAAAGCTGAGTCGTTTTCGATAAGGCGGAGTGGCCGTGGAATTGGACCAACACGTGGCGACAGAGAGAGCAGCACGAGTGGCGCGATGCACGCGCGATGCCAATGATCGATGGCTTGGGGAAGTTTCTGGTTCAAGGCCAGCCTCTGCCACGCTATCGAGAATAAGAAAAAGAGAGAGCAGGTAGCCCGAGGTGGTCGTCTACGAGGGGTTGCGCAAGAACCGACGGTGATGTAAAGATCATTACTCTGGGATGAAGTTGCGTGCGCCGCGTGATGCCCACCAGCTGACTAATTAAGTGAAAGTGATTGCTGCGTGCTGCAGATAAGAGAGAGAGAGAGAGAGAGAGAAACGAAGGCAGTGGGTAACGAGCCACCTTTCCCCTGTCACTTCGTGAAGCAACGGGTCTGATAGGAATCGTTTCAATCACTCTAACAACATCGCGATAGAAGAGCCGAGTCACTAGGTACTTTAGAGTTTAAACGAGAGTTAATCACCTGACACGTGATCTATGCTTTCCAACGCTTCGATGACCCTCCGCAGATAATTATAATACCGCGGAGCCTCGCTAACATCGAGTATGGGCTCACCGGAGGCTCATCCCGGAACAGATAGAACGCTCGATTCGATCCATGAAAGTAACGATAGTTTGACCACCTAGCAATCAAACTTTACCGTTTCCATTCAGTCACGTGTGCCATTATCAATAAGCGATCGAGGCGAGGCAAAAGTGACTTGGAGAACGGCCAGTTGCACCCAGGAGATAGTATGATCGTTATGCCAGTTTCGTGACTGAATTACCGGGCCGGGGAACATTCGCTTCCGCCGGCCGGTTTACGAGTGCAAGGTTTATACGGCCAGGTGAAGAATCCACGTGGCCGTGGCTCGCGCGGAGCCATAAACGAGCCATCCTGCGCTCAAACGCCGCAACGATACGCTCAATGCCCATTCCGCAACGGGAGCTCGACTTCCACCTTCCACCGCGTCAATTATTCCGAGCATCCACCTCCCATGGAACATCGGCGAATAAAGTTCGACCTCCGACGCCTTCTGCACGCGTCGCGAACGACATCCACCATCCGGTGTCCCTTCTCCACCCCGTTACATCAATTCCCCATTTCAAACGATCCCGCTACAGATTCTTCGAGTTCGTTTGTTTTGAAATCCCCGAGTCAGGCGCTCAGAACCGTCCCGACATTGTTTGCTACCGAAGAATCACGGCATTCCCGCGGTAATCCGCGCGATTTCTCAAAACCCGGCCCCCGGCCTGTTAAATATCGCCAGCCAGTTGAATAGAACGGCGACGTTCGCCGCGGCCGCGATTAATCCCGATGTCTTAACGCTGCCTCGCAGCCGCGACAAAAATAATTGCCAGATATTGTGGAGACCCAACACCGCCCACCCTCCGCCCGACGTATTGTTACCCCGTATACGCTGGCGTCATTATTCGCGGACTGTGCCCGATCCGCGGGCGCTTTTGTGTCCGCGTGGCCGCGGCTCAATGCGCGTTATCCGGCGAACACCCAATTTTAGAACTCGACGACCGTGTATCGCTTGGTTTTTAAAACGCAACAATTGAAGGCTCCACGTCGAGAACAAGCTTCTCCCTCCCCCAACCGCCGCGGCTCCTGTTATTGTCGCATCAACGTTTAAATTCGAAAAAAAAACGGCCCTGAAACTGCACGCACTCGAAACCGAGAGAACGAGCGATGCGGTGAACAGTGGATGTAAAACTGGTAACAAAGGGGTGGGTTTAAGATTGTTTGAGATTAATTGTTGGGGGATTTGTTAGAGCGCATGAGCTTGTAGGGTGGAGAGGAGTGGAAGTAGTTTTCGGGGAGCAGAAAAAGGTGAATGGCAGGCGAAGTGCTTAGGGAGAAAAATTCTTGCGGTTTGCTTGGAGTCAACAATCGACTGGTTTATAGCGCTCGTTGGATAGCTTCCGAATATCTACGTATTTAACGACTTACAAGGGGAGGCCGCGACATCTGGGACACGGATTTTGATGAATCTTATATATGTTGTAGTGTAGGTGTAGCAGACCAATATTTGTCTCACATGTTGGGTCCACTACCCCATAGTTTCCGAAATATTAATAAAAAAGATGTTTATGCGTTGAAGAACAGAAGCGATAGCGAAGTTTATTGTAATGATGAATAGCGGCGCGTGTAAAGGGCAGGTCTCGCACCCGAACTTTCACCGTTTCGATTCTCACTGAGATCATTAAAAAAAAAAAAATAAATTTATTTTGTATTGTTTTATTCCTCAAAAGATAAAGTACTACTTTTTACATTCTAAAATATGACATTTATCGTAAAAACAAATGAAACAATAAAATTCACGACACCATGCACATCTAATAAAAGATGTATGGCCACAGGTACATTTTTTAATTGTACAATTAGTTTCTAGTGGACATTACATTTGATTTAATTTAAAAGAAAAGAATGTAAAAAATAGTGCTTTATCTATTGAGGAATAAAACAATACAAAATACATTTATAGAAAAAAAAATGATCCCAGTGAGAATCGAACCGGTTAAAGTTGCCCTTTACACGCGCCGCTATTCATCATTACAATAAACTTCGCTATCGCTTCTGTTCTTCAACGCATAAACATCTTTTTTTATTAATATTTCGGAAACTATGGGGTAGTGGACCCAACATGTGAGACAAATATTGGCCTACTACACCTACACTACAACATATATGAGATTCATCAAAATCCGTGTCCCAGATGTCGCGGCCTCCCCTTGTTAGAGGGGATGTTTGTGGTTTATTTCCTTGGGAAGTTTGGCTGAAAGACGCGAGTGGTCGTATAAGGAGCTTGACTCCCTCGTTGGATTATTGCTAACTCGATTTGGAGATTTAATAAATTACTGAGGATCCATGGCTCTTGCTTCGAGCGGAGAAATATTCAGCGTGGTTTCGTAGGGAACAGTTAAGTCAGAGAACGAATATAGCACCTGTAGAGCAGCACCAGGAGAACGGGTAAAATTTTTACTGCTTTTCCTCCCGCCCGCGAATTTTTCCTCGCTCCCATCTCGAAGTTAGACCTGGTCAGCCTTGCGGCACTGCGTCACAGGTGAAAGTGGCCCGAGCCAGTCGCGGTCCACCGATTTCTGTTCATTTTTTATTCTCGTTTGCAGCCTGGCTGGCGATACGTGAGCCAGGTACCGCGAAAACGGGATCAAACGCCTCTATTTCCCTTTCATAACCCTAACACGCGATTCGAAGGTAGTCTCCGGCGTCGCGACTCCGGTTACATTAAACCAACAACTTCTCCTAAAATCGCGACAAATCCCAGCCCTCAGAAGCAACTCGCAAATTCGTTACACGAGACTCGATATTCAATTAGCCGGCGGTTAGAGCGTGTAATAGCCCGTGAACACTTCCTACTCGCAGTTACGAAACTCTCGATCCCTCCTCAGTTGTCCATTATTTTCTCACGTGTTACATACCGAGTTTCAACCCCCTGCATTAATTAGCGCGCCACGAAGGCTGTAACTGAATAACCTACATCCCCAGACACCGAGATATTTAAATACCCATCTGAATATCTGTTAGTCAAGTGACTCTTCAAACGTCCGCCGAATTTCGTGGAGAAAAGTAGGAGGCACGGAATGGTTAACGAAGACAGGGCGAGGAACAGGTGTGAACCTCTCGCGGCGTGATCGCCGATCGGGCTTACAAGACGATAAATCGCGTATCGATTGCGTATTCATCACGGCCTGCTTTTCAATTTCGAGGGTCGCCCTGAAATCCCGATACGGCCGCGCATATTTTATCAGTACTTCTGCACCCACCGCCACCGCCTACCCTCTCCCCCCTAGATTCCCTACTTCGCGGGTCGTCGAACAGTAGGGTTAACGGTCGATCGTTTCCCAGCATTATCGCGAAGGGAAATCAGTGACAGGGACCTCCATTTCTGCGTGTGCCGCCCGATAAGACACGATTTATCGTGTGGACGAACAACTCCGCCAACGATTTTGGCCAATCGACGCTCAACGGTGGAACTGCAGATCACCCGCGATCGCGAACGCAATGCTGAGGAATTAACTACCCCTGCCGATTTATTCACCACTCTCCGACGTTAATGGAGAGTGTATCTGCGAGAAATGTGTGTGGGAGAAATTGTTGCTGGGAGTGCTGAGACTTCGTTGCACCGAATATGTTAGGTTAGAAGATTTTGGAACTGGAATTTTTGGGAAAACTGAAGTGTTGCAGGGGTGTGATAGGGGTAAACTCTGTGTCGTGGAATCTTCCCCTAACTTGGGGGTCCCTGTTCTGACGACCTGCGTGGAAATAATAATTACCAATTATCTTAATTAACTTTGACATAACAGTAAAAGTGAAAGAGAGGGACTTATGTCTCCTGAATCATGAAATCTGATAGTGAAATCTGAAAGTCGATCCTAATAAAGTCTATTCCTAATTTAGCTAACGAACTTACGCAAAGACGAAAGTGGTGGGAGGAGCCCTCCTCCCCTTCATTACCACGAAATCTTTCGAGCTTGCCGTACGAGAGGAGTGTCGCGGTACCGCGACGCAACTACAGTGATAATTATAAACCGACGCGGAGCGTCGCGACACCCGGCAAAAGGTACACCCCGCGGTCTATTTCGCGGCCCAAGGAACACGTTCTTTCTCTCCCGTCCCAACGCTTGAATCGACGCAATTAACGAACCCTGCTTTACGTCTCCGTTAAACGATCCACAGCCGGGTTGCGTCTCTTTGTCGTTATTTTTAATCCGATCGCTCGACTCCGGCCGGCCAGCGGGGCGAAATCGGATCGAAGCCAGAGTCCGCTGGAATTTTTAACACGCTCCCGCAGGAGATCCCCGCGGATCATCGGTCCCGAACGTCACGCGGTCTTGCAATTTGGGATTTTTTTTGTAAACACCACAGCACGAACCGGCGTAAGAATCTCGCTCCTCTCACGGATGTTTATTTATATGAATTGTCATATTTCCTCCATGTACCGTCTCAAGATCGTCGATCCATCGGGGCTACTCAGAGGCAGGCTTAAAGTAAACAATGTACCGGCGTTACCTTCACTCGAAAATACACAGTCAGTCTCTCTTCATCATAAATCAGCCGTTCGCCAGCGTTAACGTTATTTTACGTAGCAGCCACTGACACCGTGCCCGTTGCCAAATTATTCGACTCGCGAACTCGTAAAATTCTACGCGAATCCTGGATTCTCACTACGGACAGGGCTGTCTATTTCCAGCCGCGCGCATGCTCTCCTTTTTGTGTACATTTCAAACAATGCAGACGCAGGGAACGTGACTGGTCCAATCGATACTCTGGAATTACGCTGTCTTCGCATTAAATATAAATCTACCGCGTTGCTCGGTTCCCCAAAATCCGCCTAAACAGAGCCTGAATAGAAGCACGACTATTCTATTTCGCCACGAGGAAAGATTAAGCCCCACGCACACGTCACTCCCGTGACTGTCGAGTGCTGTCAGTGTCGGTGCTAAAAAATATCGTTTCCCTGCTTTGCAATGGAGCGGTTGACACTTGTTCGTGTCAGTTAATGTCGCTGAAACAAAGAGACCATTGATGTTGACGGGTCCGAATCGTCACAGAACTGATATGTGTGCGCAGACCTTTACGGCCTCGGCTTTCGAGGTACACAGACTTGATCTGTGGTTCTACGACGGAGAATGAAGGCATTAACGCGGTAGTGTTCCGCGCGAAACTCTCTGAGTTCTCGATTCAATGGCCGAAAGGAATAGAGTCGGCGGAGCCAGTTTGTGTATAAACATATTATAAATGGGCGGCACGTGGTCGCGGTAGCTGTATCCCCGCGAGTCGTGGCGTGTTCAGGAAATGCTCGGAATTTTTTCCGCGATTCATCGTCTCTACGTGCCAGGCCAGGCGCCCGTTACCACCTCCCGTGCAACAGATTTCCCACATTTCCGTGGTAGGGCACCTCGAAATTCTCGTTGCCCACTTGCCATCCGGCAAAAATCCAGCCTCCAGAAGCCACTACTAATTCCCCGCCGATAATCCCGCTCGGCAAAGCCACGGAGAAACGAGACCGCCGTAAGAATTGAACCGAGCGCCGTAAAATACAATCCTCGAGAAATGCCCAAGGCTCTGCCCCAAATCAGAGGCTGACTCTGCACTCAAACTTACACGTGATGGCCTGCAATTTGCTGTTTTATTCCCGCGGTTTTATCGCCAACCCCCCGAAGCCGCCCGCAGAAGTGCTTTCTGGCCGTAATTAACTTTAATTACCAGTCGTTTTTACACCCTGCCCCCCCCCCCTCCCCCACCGCCCTCGTCGCCCAACAATCCCCCACCCGTATCTCCCACTGTGTCCATTACGATTCTATTTTTGAATTAGTTACCTTTTACACGGCACGCCAAGTGCGACTTATGAATTATTTAAGGAGGCGCGATGAATAATTCATGCACAGAGAAAACTCACAATAAATCAGTCTTAATTGTATACCCGATACGCGGACGGATAAAACCGGACGCGTTTCGTCCTTATCGAAGGGCCGCGGCCGTGCCCAGCGGGAATGCATCGTGCAAGAAGCTGCCTCGTGACTCGATCCCGCGTTTAATTTCGCGAATAAGAAGGGAAAGAACGGCAATCGAGGTTCCAGCTCTGTTCCCAGGAATGGCACCGTCGCGACACACGAGCGCGGAGCGCCAGAAAGCTTGAGCAAAGTCAACTCGTGGAATTTCGCGCTCCAAGGCAGGGAGCTTGAACTGTTCGCTCCGTGATTCCCGTGGATCCCGCCGCGATTCTTTCCCCGGGAACGCAAACGACCGTGCGAAAATAAGTGCTGGTGTCGCGGTGGTAGCTAAATGTACTATTTGGATATTTATTTGCCCCGGCGTGTCGGCGGGGGGCGGGGGCGCGCAGGTATGAATGGACGCGATCATCTCCGTCAATGTCGCGTTGGGGCACTGTGCAATTCGAACGACTCGATTGTTTATGAGAGAGCAACTGCGAAACGAGGCGAGCCGAGGTTCCGTTCGAATTCTGCTTCGAGTCAGTGGACTGACGAGGAAATATTGGGCTTTCGCGGGAATTGCAACAGATGGGATCTGTACTTCCCAGAAAGAATACAGTGGAAGTGACATAAACTGTTCTTTCGAGGCGTCTATACGATTAATTTTACCGATTCCCTGTTTCAAACTTCGTGCATTCTATTTCTGATCAGGGACTCGATGGAGGCACGGTGAATTGCGAAAAAAATCGCTTTAATCATAGAGATGGATTAGCTCGGACGGACCCTGTCCGCCGTGGAGGGACAAATTAAGGGAGTCGAGGTACGAAATTCGGGGAATTAGAATGCGTACGGTGGCGTATTGCGGTCGATAACGACGGCTGCACAATTTTCGGTTTTATCACTGGGAAGCTTGTTCCCAGTCACCGTGACGTGGATCGGTTAACGAAGTAGCCTGGCTCGACGATATTACCCTGCACCCGATCGACCAGGCCAATTTCCAATTACACTTCTTTTTTTTTCAGGGTGCAACTGCGCCTCGCGGCTGCCCGCAAACTCTCCTCCATTCACTTCGGTCACGTATAACCTGCTGACTTTTCGATGACATATTCTGGCGCGCAGCGAAAAATTTCATGCATTCGAAATATAGATTTCGAAATAAGCGGGAGCATCCGAAAATTCGATCGAAAGCCGGGGTCGTTGAGAATAAACGCGCGAAATGTAATTAGAGGGGTGATGTTTGAAACCCTTTCAAAAAAAAAAAGTAACTGTGGGCTAGGATCTAGATAATTTATTAGGTCGGTGCGAAAGTTCGTTCGTTTCACTGTACCAAAGTGTTTATTAAAAGGAATTAAAACCCACTTCAAACAAATAAAATTGCACTAAAAAGTAAAAAATAATTTTTTCCCTTATTTAATCTACGACTCTCATATTTTTTAAGTCGGCGCCAGATTTACATAGTGCAAATGATGAGGCACCGACTTAAAAAATATGAGAGCCGTAGATTAAATAAGGAAAAAAATTATTTTTTACTCTTTAGTGCAATTTTATTTATTTTTTTTGAACTCGGTTTTAATTTTTAAAATTTTGTTTTATTTTAATCTTTTTAGTTTTATATATTTTGATACAACATGCTGAGGAGATATGCGCGTACGTACATAAAATAATAATTATTAGGTGACAATAGTCTATATTATTAACCATAAGTGGCAAAATATTGGGCCAATGTTGATGCAGTGAAGGATGGGACCACCGGGGCATTGTCCTCTTTCGAATAAAAAAAAGATCATCAAAATCGGCCCATGTGCTGAGGAGTTATGCGGGGACAAATATTAAAATGAAAAAAAATACAAACAGATCGAATCTTTAACCTCCGTCTTTTTGAAGTCGGTTAAAAATATATTACTTTCTTTAAGAGGTCATTCCGGTTAGCACGCTGATAAATTCAGCGATTTTCAGGAACATATTGCGATGAAAATAATTGTAGTAATGGAAAAATACTCGCGCATGCGCACGAGCCGCGCCGGGGGGCGTGCGCGCAGGGCCCAGACCGCGGAAGATGGAAAAGTTTCGAAAATATTTTTTTTTCCGAAAAGTCGAAAAAAACTCGCGCATGCGCACGAGCGGCGCCGGGGGACGTGCGCGCACGGCCCAGACCGCGGAAGATGGAAAAGTTTCGAAAAATTTTTTTTTTTCCGAAAAGTCGAAAAATACTCGCGCATGCGCACGAGCGGCGCCGGGGGGCGTGCGCGCAGGGCCCAGACCGCGGAAGATGGAAAAGTTTCGAGAAAATTTTTTTTTCCGAAAAGTCGAAAAATACTCGCGCATGCGCACGAGCGGGGCCGGGGGGACGTGCGCGCACGGCCCAGACTGCGGAAGATGGAAAAGTTTCGAAAAAAATTTTTTTTTCCGAAAAGTCGAAAAATACTCGCGCATGCGCACGAGCGGCGCCGGGGGACGTGCGCGCACGGGCCAGACCGCGGATGATGAAAAAGTTTCGAAAAAAATTTTTTTTCCGAAAAGTTGAAAAATACTCGCGCATGCGCACGAGCGGCGCCGGGGGGCGTGCGCGCACGGCCCAGACCGCGGAAGATGGAAAAGTTTCGAAAATATTTTTTTTTTCGAAAAGTCGAAAAATACTCGCGCATGCGCACGAGCGGCGCCGGGGGAGCGTGCGCGCAGGGCCCAGACCGCGGAAGATGGAAAAGTTTCGAGAAAAATTTTTTTTCCGAAAAGTCGAAAAATACTCGCGCATGCGCACGAGCGGGGCCGGGGGGACGTGCGCGCACGGCCCAGACTGCGGAAGATGGAAAAGTTTCGAAAAAATTTTTTTTTTCCGAAAAGTCGAAAAATACTCGCGCATGCGCACGAGCGGCGCCGGGGGACGTGCGCGCACGGGCCAGACCGCGGATGATGAAAAAGTTTCGAAAAAAATTTTTTTTCCGAAAAGTTGAAAAATACTCGCGCATGCGCACGAGCGGCGCCGGGGGGCGTGCGCGCACGGCCCAGACCGCGGAAGATGGAAAAGTTTCGAAAATATTTTTTTTTTCGAAAAGTCGAAAAATACTCGCGCATGCGCACGAGCGGCGCCGGGGGACGTGCGCGCACGGCCCAGACCGCGGAAGATGGAAAAGTTTCGAAAAAAAATTTTTTTCCGAAAAGTTGAAAAATACTCGCGCATGCGCACGAGCGGCGCCGGGGGGCGTGCGCGCACGGCCCAGACCGCGGAAGATGGAAAAGTTTCGAAATAATTTTTTTTTTCGAAAAGTCGAAAAATACTCGCGCATGCGCACGAGCGGCGCCGGGGGACGTGCGCGCACGGGCTAGACCGCGGAAGATGAAAAAGTTTCGAAAAAAATTTTTTTTCCGAAAAGTTGAAAAATACTCGCGCATGCGCACGAGCGGCGCCGGGGGGCGTGCGCGCACGGCCCAGACCGCGGAAGATGGAAAAGTTTCGAAAATATTTTTTTTTTCGAAAAGTCGAAAAATACTCGCGCATGCGCACGAGCGACGCCGGGGGACGTGCGCGCACGGGCCAGACCGCGGAAGATGGAAAAGTTTCGAAAAAAATTTTTTTTTCCGAAAAGTCGAAAAATACTCGCGCATGCGCACGAGCGGCGCCGGAGGGGCGTGCGCGAAGGGCCCAGACTGCGGAAGATGGAAAAGTTTCGAAAATATTTTTTTTTTCGAAAAGTCGAAAAATACTCGCGCATGCGCACGAGCGGCGCCGGAGGGGCGTGCGCGAAGGGCCCTGACCGTGGAAGATGGAAAAGTTTCGAAAAAAAATTTTTTTTCCGAAAAGTCGAAAAATACTCGCGCATGAGCACGATCGGCGCCGGGGGGCGTGCGCGCAGGGCCCTGACCGCGGAAGATGGAAAAGTTTCGAAAATATTTTTTTTTTCGAAAAGTCGAAAAATACTCGCGCATGCGCACGAGCGACGCCGGGGGACGTGCGCGCACGGCCCAGACCGCGGAAGATGGAAAAGTTTCGAAAAATTTTTTTTTTTCCGAAAAGTCGAAAAATACTCGCGCATGCGCACGAGCGGCGCCGGGGGGCGTGCGCGCAGGGCCCAGACCGCGGAAGATGGAAAAGTTTCGAAATTTTTTTTTTTTTTTCGAAAAGTCGAAAAATACTCGCGCATGCGCACGAGCGGCGCCGGGGGAGCGTGCGCGCAGGGCCCAGACCGCGGAAGATGGAAAAGTTTCGAGAAAAAATTTTTTCCCGAAAAGTCGAAAAATACTCGCGCATGCGCACGAGCGCCGCCGGGGGGGGCGTGCGCGCAGGGCCCTGACCGTGGAAGATGGAAAAGTTTCGAAAAATTTTTTTTTTTCGAAAAGTCGAAAAATACTCGCGCATGCGCACGAGCGGCGCCGGGGGGCGTGCGCGCACGGCCCAGACCGCGGAAGATGGAAAAGTTTCGAAAAAAATTTTTTTTCCGAAAAGTTGAAAAATACTCGCGCATGCGCACGAGCGGCGCCGGGGGGACGTGCGCGCACGGCCCAGACCGCGGAAGATGGAAAAGTTTCGAAAAAATTTTTTTTTTCTGAAAAGTCGAAAAATACTCGCGCATGCGCACGAGCGGCGCCGGGGGGACGTGCGCGCACGGCCCAGACCGCGGAAGATGGAAAAGTTTCGAAAAAAAAAATTTTCCGAAAAGTCGAAAAATACTCGCGCATGCGCACGAGCGGCGCCGGGGGGACGTCGCGCACGGCCCAGACCGCGGAAGATGGAAAAGTTACGAAATAATTTTTTTTTTCCGAAAAGTCGAAAAATACTCGCGCATGCGCACGAGCGGCGCCGGGGGACGTGCGCGCACGGGCTAGACCGCGGAAGATGAAAAAGTTTCGAAAAAAATTTTTTTTCCGAAAAGTTGAAAAATACTCGCGCATGCGCACGAGCGGCGCCGGGGGGCGTGCGCGCACGGCCCAGACCGCGGAAGATGGAAAAGTTTCGAAAATATTTTTTTTTTCGAAAAGTCGAAAAATACTCGCGCATGCGCACGAGCGACGCCGGGGGACGTGCGCGCACGGGCCAGACCGCGGAAGATGGAAAAGTTTCGAAAAAAAATTTTTTTTCCGAAAAGTCGAAAAATACTCGCGCATGCGCACGAGCGGCGCCGGAGGGGCGTGCGCGAAGGGCCCAGACTGCGGAAGATGGAAAAGTTTCGAAAATATTTTTTTTTTCGAAAAGTCGAAAAATACTCGCGCATGCGCACGAGCGGCGCCGGAGGGGCGTGCGCGAAGGGCCCTGACCGTGGAAGATGGAAAAGTTTCGAAAAAAATTTTTTTTTCCGAAAAGTCGAAAAATACTCGCGCATGAGCACGATCGGCGCCGGGGGGCGTGCGCGCAGGGCCCTGACCGCGGAAGATGGAAAAGTTTCGAAAATATTTTTTTTTTCGAAAAGTCGAAAAATACTCGCGCATGCGCACGAGCGACGCCGGGGGACGTGCGCGCACGGGCCAGACCGCGGAAGATGGAAAAGTTTCGAAAAAAATTTTTTTTTCCGAAAAGTCGAAAAATACTCGCGCATGCGCACGAGCGGCGCCGGAGGGGCGTGCGCGAAGGGCCCAGACTGCGGAAGATGGAAAAGTTTCGAAAATATTTTTTTTTTCGAAAAGTCGAAAAATACTCGCGCATGCGCACGAGCGGCGCCGGAGGGGCGTGCGCGAAGGGCCCTGACCGTGGAAGATGGAAAAGTTTCGAAAAAAATTTTTTTTTCCGAAAAGTCGAAAAATACTCGCGCATGAGCACGATCGGCGCCGGGGGGCGTGCGCGCAGGGCCCTGACCGCGGAAGATGGAAAAGTTTCGAAAATTTTTTTTTTTTCGAAAAGTCGAAAAATACTCGCGCATGCGCACGAGCGACGCCGGGGGACGTGCGCGCACGGGCCAGACCGCGGAAGATGGAAAAGTTTCGAAAAAAATTTTTTTTTCCGAAAAGTCGAAAAATACTCGCGCATGCGCACGAGCGGCGCCGGAGGGGCGTGCGCGAAGGGCCCAGACTGCGGAAGATGGAAAAGTTTCGAAAATATTTTTTTTTTCGAAAAGTCGAAAAATACTCGCGCATGCGCACGAGCGGCGCCGGAGGGGCGTGCGCGAAGGGCCCTGACCGTGGAAGATGGAAAAGTTTCGAAAAAAATTTTTTTTTCCGAAAAGTCGAAAAATACTCGCGCATGAGCACGATCGGCGCCGGGGGGCGTGCGCGCAGGGCCCTGACCGCGGAAGATGGAAAAGTTTCGAAAATTTTTTTTTTTTCGAAAAGTCAAAAAATACTCGCGCATGCGCACGAGCGGCGCCGGGGGGACGTGCGCGCACGGCCCAGACCGCGGAAGATGGAAAAGTTTCGAAAAAATTTTTTTTTTCTGAAAAGTCGAAAAATACTCGCGCATGCGCACGAGCGGCGCCGGGGGGACGTGCGCGCACGGCCCAGACCGCGGAAGATGGAAAAGTTTCGAAAAAAAAAATTTTCCGAAAAGTCGAAAAATACTCGCGCATGCGCACGAGCGGCGCCGGGGGGACGTCGCGCACGGCCCAGACCGCGGAAGATGGAAAAGTTACGAAATAATTTTTTTTTTCCGAAAAGTCGAAAAATACTCGCGCATGCGCACGAGCGGCGCCGGGGGACGTGCGCGCACGGGCTAGACCGCGGAAGATGAAAAAGTTTCGAAAAAAATTTTTTTTCCGAAAAGTTGAAAAATACTCGCGCATGCGCACGAGCGGCGCCGGGGGGCGTGCGCGCACGGCCCAGACCGCGGAAGATGGAAAAGTTTCGAAAATATTTTTTTTTTCGAAAAGTCGAAAAATACTCGCGCATGCGCACGAGCGACGCCGGGGGACGTGCGCGCACGGGCCAGACCGCGGAAGATGGAAAAGTTTCGAAAAAAAATTTTTTTTCCGAAAAGTCGAAAAATACTCGCGCATGCGCACGAGCGGCGCCGGAGGGGCGTGCGCGAAGGGCCCAGACTGCGGAAGATGGAAAAGTTTCGAAAATATTTTTTTTTTCGAAAAGTCGAAAAATACTCGCGCATGCGCACGAGCGGCGCCGGAGGGGCGTGCGCGAAGGGCCCTGACCGTGGAAGATGGAAAAGTTTCGAAAAAAATTTTTTTTTCCGAAAAGTCGAAAAATACTCGCGCATGAGCACGATCGGCGCCGGGGGGCGTGCGCGCAGGGCCCTGACCGCGGAAGATGGAAAAGTTTCGAAAATATTTTTTTTTTCGAAAAGTCGAAAAATACTCGCGCATGCGCACGAGCGACGCCGGGGGACGTGCGCGCACGGGCCAGACCGCGGAAGATGGAAAAGTTTCGAAAAAAATTTTTTTTTCCGAAAAGTCGAAAAATACTCGCGCATGCGCACGAGCGGCGCCGGAGGGGCGTGCGCGAAGGGCCCAGACTGCGGAAGATGGAAAAGTTTCGAAAATATTTTTTTTTTCGAAAAGTCGAAAAATACTCGCGCATGCGCACGAGCGGCGCCGGAGGGGCGTGCGCGAAGGGCCCTGACCGTGGAAGATGGAAAAGTTTCGAAAAAAATTTTTTTTTCCGAAAAGTCGAAAAATACTCGCGCATGAGCACGATCGGCGCCGGGGGGCGTGCGCGCAGGGCCCTGACCGCGGAAGATGGAAAAGTTTCGAAAATTTTTTTTTTTTCGAAAAGTCAAAAAATACTCGCGCATGCGCACGAGCGGCGCCGGGGGACGTGCGCGCACGGGCCAGACCGCGGAAGATGGAAAAGTTTCGAAAAAAAATTTTTTTCCGAAAAGTTGAAAAATTATCGCGCATGCGCACGAGCGGCGCCGGAGGGACGTGCGCGCACGGCCCAGACCGCGGAAGATGGAAAAATTTCGAAAAAAAAAAATTTTAAGCTCGGGGTTCTCCCACTCTCATCCGCGTTGTCAGGGATACAGCGCGACGTTAACCGCGAAGACGCTAGCCCGGCTAGCCCGGCATGGTAGCCTTCATAACGTCGCGCGGTCTCCTTTACAACGGAAAGCACGCTGCGTGAAAGAAAGATTGGAAGGGGAAGCAAGCGCGTGAGGCGCCCCTACGCTGGACAGCCCCTGCTTTAACCCCTCTAACATTTCCATCCAATTTTATGTATATTTAATCCTTTCCCTGTTCACTAAAATAAGAGAGTGTGGTAAAAAAGTCTACTCTTCTTATAATTGTATTGTTGATGTAAATGTAGTCCGATTTGCATGACATTTAGTATAATTTTAATCGGGAGAACGCCAGGAATCCATTGGTGTCATTTTCATATCGACACGATAAACAATAAAGAACTTCTTAATATACTGTAATGAATATTTTACCCTCGACTACGGCGGGCCGACCTCGATTCGCTGCGGTCGGCCAAAGATTCATACCTGATTCAGAAGTAAAATAATTCTTAACTCTTTATCGTATCGATATGGAAGTGACACCGATGGATTTCTTATGTTTTTCCGATGAAAATCATACCAAATTTCATGTAAATCGGACTATTGTTAACGAAGTGATTTTGAAATTATGCAAAACATTTGTTCATGGAATTTCCTTCATTATGGTCCGAATTACGTCGTTCTTGGTGTTATTTTCATCGGAGAAACAGATGGAATCGATTGGCGTAGTTTTCGCAAATATCTGATGAGAAATTCGGAACTGGAGATTCCTCACTTCGTTAATGGGTATTCCTGTCGCCCCGGGGGTCGAAGCCTTCGACCCGAAGGCCATGATGCTCAGTGTGGCTTCAATTATTATGGAACGGTACGCTATGAGATCTCAAGACTCTCGAGTATCTCGGGTATTTTACCCGGGTAGCGCCTACCCGGGAATTTTTTTTTTCCCGGGTATCTCACGGGTACCCGGGTACCCGTTCTCCCGGGTATCAACAGCTCTAGACCCAAGGGACCCGGTAGGGTTAAAGAAATGAGAGCAGGACTGAGTAGAAAGAAATCTGAGGGACACAGTAGCGTTGATGCAATGACAGCAGAATCGGGTCAACAAAGTCCCGGGAGATTTATTAGGGTTCAAGAAACTAATGCAAGATTGGGTCAAAAAGGACCCGAGGTGCGTAGTAAGCTTAACGAAATAAAAGCAAAAGTGGGTAAAAAAGACCCAAGGGACAGAGTAGGGTTTAAGGGGTCATTCCGGTTAGCGCGCCGATAAATTCACCGATGCTCACGAATTTATTGCGACGAAAATAATTTTAGTAATGTAATTAAATTTTTTCTATTTATTAAACTACATTTCTACAGTAAATAAAAAATATAAAAGTAATAAAATTATTGCTTTTGAAAGTGGTCTTGATAACATGCTTAAAAATTCATGCTTCGCTCGTGAAGGCAATTTCAGCTGTTAGATATATCTGAAGCCAAAAATCCAAACAGATTCTTGATGAGTATGTCTGTCGCTATCGTTCGGACTATAATTAGTGATTTATCTTAAAAATTATCAAAATGGGCGGGCAAAATGCAAGAACAATATTTTTCGTTTTTTTCTTTTGTTATTTTCAATTTTAAAAGTAGGTTAGACTCAATGAAAATACTTGGTTGTAGTCCCTACGACAGTCATAGGTGTGCAGAATAAAGAGTAAAATTTATAAAACAATCTGTTCGATAGATTTTGAGATTTTATCTTCACGATGTGAAAATATAACGTTTCGAGAAAAACGCGTTCAACGTTTCCATCTATAGAGGCCGAGCCTCTGTGCCCCCTACCAAATGCCTCTGTAGAAGCTAAAATAATCAGAATTATTCCATGAAAATTTAACAGTGCATTCTTGAGGATATGTACTTTCGAAAAATGTTTTAAAAAAAATCGATTCTTTCAACCCGTCTAACCGGAATGACCCCTTAATGAAAGTATCTATTACCACTTTTCTGGTACAAGCACAAGTAGGTCTAATAAAAGACATTTCAGTGCACCTAACAGTGAGGGAATTTTCGCACCGACCTAATGTTTAAACCAGTCTTTACACGGGTGATAGTAGCGGAGCCTGTTTGGGATGCAATTTTAAAGAATCGAAGTTCGGTGGATCGGTCTGAATTATAAAGACGCTGGCTGGTGCAGGTTGATTCAGCCATAATCGGAGGAATCATCGAAACGAGAAGCAAGTACCCGTAGCGTGCATGGAATCTCGAATAAATAATGTATACGGTCTGGGTCAGGATCGATCGGTTTGCTGAATAAATGCTGATAAGGCTGATGAATTATACGAATATAAAATTAGCCCCTAATTGATGAGCAATCGCGTCGGTCTTGACGCGCTTATATCGTGAGTTACATATTCGTTAACGTTCCACGTAGTGCAATAAAATTGTTTTATTTTGTGCCGCGTCTCAGCCGCCATAACAAGGCCGAGCATGAACCATGCCGAACTTTACGAGCCAATGAATAATCTATTTCTTCGGGTCTTAGCACGTGCATGCTAGTCTCTCTCTACGTTCCTTCTTGCGTCTCTCTCTGAGACTCTGGGTCTTTCTAGTTCTCTCCAGATCTCTTCTGCTCTCGCTAGATCGTTTCAGGTGTGCATTAAATCTCTCATATTCATCCTGGATCTCTTCATGTGTGAATTAAAATCTCTCCTATTCCTTCTACATCTTTAAAGTCTACCTTTAGACCTTTCCAAGCTTCTTCTGCTATCCCTAGGTATCCGTAGATCTCTCCTGCTACATCTAGGTACATCTCCCATGGACCATCTATACTAGATCTTTCCATCCTCTAGATCTTCCCCCCCCCCCGTCTCTCGATCTCTCTACCCCTCCTCCACCCCCCCTTCATCCTCTCCAGACACCTCTAGCTCTCCCCAGATCTCTTCCTCTCTTTGTTCTTGCCCGCACGCGCGAAAACGCGTGGGGATGACGAGAATGTGCCTCAGCTCGAAATAAGCCGCAGCTGGAGCTGTCTAGGCCTTCTTCCTTGTCGGTGGCATCACCGCTATTGATTTATCTTTTGGCAATACCCTAGGATTCAAATTCTGTCACGGCGTGTACTCGCATAACGAGCCCTGCCAGCTTAAAAACGATGATTTATATTAACGAAGACAATCGTCACGCTGTCCGCGCTGACAATTCGAAGGACAAACGACGAGATTTGCCTTGGTAAATCGGATAATTCGAGGGACTCGGTTGTAACACGAAACGTCACTTACGTAAAACTATTTGCGCTTCCATACACTACAAACTAAGTAGAACCGAACACTATATAACGTGCTATCCAGAAGCGGAGAAGTTGCAATTGCCAAGGCATACAGTAGGGGGTAACTCTACTCAGTGGCCTTGGAGGACCATTTCGTCCCAACTGTAGAGAAGGGACTCCCCACGATCGAAAACGTAATTACTTTCCAAATCCACGAGTACCAATCCATTTTTACTCCCCTCGAAGAGATCCACTGGATCCTCTCTAATATTGGACAACTTCTTTCCCACCCATTACACGCATCTGGCTCCTCGAGATACACGTACAGCAGCTCGACAAGGATCACCTGTTACATGGCGATTAAATATCCCCCGCCCGAAGCCCCGAGAATGTTCGTTTAATAATTAGATCGGCCAGGTCCCCGAAACAGAGGACGCATTATCGTTGGCAACGCACAGCGGTCCGCATTGTCTTCCGTAGCCGCCGCTTCGATAATATATTATAGGCCGCCTTGCTTTTAAAATTAAATTGCCTCGGACGGCTGCACCGAAAATTGCTCGCCTGTGAATATCGTGAATTATCCTGATGCGGGTCACGTCACTGCCGATGGCTCGCGTGCATCGCCATCCGCCTGCAAATTCGCGGGCGCGCGCGACGCTCATAAACGTCCCTCCAGCCAGAAAAATACGCCCCTACGTTACACGAAACGAGCTTCCCCCTTTCGTCCAGTAAATATACGTCGAAGATGCGTCGAAGACGGTAAATATTGGGCAAAAGGGTGTTTAAAAGAGCTTCGGGATTATTCGGAATATTTTAAGTAGAAGGTGCATTCGAAGAAACGATGGAACGTGTGCCCACGGTGGACGGGATTGGTCCGTTTCGAAGGTTCGTCAAAATAGTACTCTGACAAGCGTCGCGACGTCCCATCCGGGGCAAGCCCAAGGCTATATTTAGTCGAAGAGACGAGACGCGTCCCGAATGGCGAGGGGTTTCGCGTAAGTGCCGCGGGCAACAAATGCAAAAGTGTCCGAATTAATGGCGGGCTATTCCGGGGAATAAACGGGGGATACGTTCTAGCTCGTAAAGCAACGAGACAGAGAGGAGGGTAGGTCCCGCGCCAGGATATCCACCTATTACGAATTTTGGCACGGGACACCGCGACGATCAACGAGATTTTAATCTCCCTCGAGAGTTTTCGAAAACCTAAACACTGATATAATTCTGTACTTTATATTATTCCGGACCTTGCTACAAAAATTTATTATCTTTGTAGAAAAGGGTCCACCCGTACAAATAAATAATTAAATCACTCTACAAAGAAGTTTGGTAGACTGATAAATCTTCGCAACGAATCGAAGAAACATAGGTACCACCATCGATCCTATCTTTGGGCCATTTAAGTAAAAGTATTCAAGGGTGAAACGGAGTGGTAGCTTCAACGACTAATTCGCCACAAATGACGAAGAATTAAGAAGAAACTCGACAATCCTCTACACTCAGCATGGAGCATCCCCCTTTAACTGAGCAACTGAAATGTCCCTCGAGTTTCTGAAAAATAATGACCCTTAAAGTTTCCATAAAAGGAAGAACGCAGCTATCTAAGCACCGTAACAAGAGTCGCCGACCCGAGCATCGCGGAGATTTTCAAAGGTGGCCGGCCCCTGTTTACGAGGTCCGGCGTCGAGTAAATATGATAAATGAAACGGCGACAATAAAGCCAGCGGCGGCGAGATAAAGCGCAGGGGAAGAGACACACAATGTGCGTACGTGGCCGCACCAGGAATAACCTGTTTACGGGGCTGCATCATCCCCCCGAGAGGGTGGACGATGGTTGAAACGAAGACGCGCGGATCCGCACGTACAGAGAAACAGCGCGGGGGAGAGAAAGAGCAGAGAGGACTGCGGTGGAAGTTGGAGAAAAATGGCCGGCAGCCGGGGGACGTGGGTCAGAGGATTTGAAAAAGAAAGGGCGGCAGGATGGTTTATTATGTTCCTTGAATGGCGCTCTTGAGGAGCCGGGGACGCGAACTCGCGCAATTTTTGTGATAAAGCAAACAATAAAGCGTGTCCGCGGGGCGAGAAGTGGGTAATATAAGAACTGTCAGCGGGGACGTTCTTATGAAAATTATTAATTAAACCGACTCGAGGGGGCGCCATTACGAATGATATTGAATGCAAATAATGCAGGGAAACGAGTTTGACAGTGCGAGAAAAAAATATCACGCTTCATCTGTAAAATGCCTGCTCTCGAAACGCTGAAGTGACTTTTACATGGAACGTTTTCGCTGTTGATTCTGAAAGTTCTTTGATACCGCTCCTAAGAACTTCTCGATCAAAGCTGATCGAAGCAACGCGAGCGTTGAATGAATCAAGCTGAATGAAAGAACGGAGAAGGGGGGGCGCGGGATAAATTGAAACGAAGAGAAACAACCGACGGGGGTGATAAATAAACGTGGAAACGTGAAAGAGGGGCCGAGTCGACAGAGAGAGAGAAGAAAAAAAGAGCGGAGACGTGAGCTGAATGGACTCGGGGAAGGAAGGCGCGTAAATAAAGGGGAAGAAGGCGGGAAGACGAAGAAGAGTGGCGAGGAATTAGCTTCGCCGAAGGCGGTGGCGAAAAGACGGTCCGGGAACAATTAAAATTAGAAGTAATGCTGCGAGGGGGTTGGAGGGAGGGGCGATGAGTGAAATAGAGCGCGTGTCGCGGCAAATAAGAACGAGGGAACAGAATGAAAGGGAAGAGGAAGAGAGAGAACGGGCGACAAGAGGACGATCAGTCATTGCGGAAGACACCAGGCCACAAATAACTCTCGGTCAAAAGCATCGGCGGATGTGTTATGAGGCTCGTTCCCTCCTTTCTTTTCCGTCCACGATGTCTCGAGCGGTCTTTAACCACGCCGCGAATACGCGGGAAAAGAATGATGGAGTCGTTCCGTGGGCCGCGGAGGAGCCCTAAATCAACGAGGCTCATTAACGTCGCGTCACGGTTTTTCGCGCCCGATCCTTTCTCTTCCAGATCGCCTCCAAACGAGCCAGTAACATATTTTCGAGCGTGTAAAACACTTAAACGTGGAACGCGGGGATTCTATCAAACGGAATAACGAGACGAGGGACACGGACGCGACTTGTCTCTACTTCCTTTCAATTCTAATTCTGATCTGAATTGAATTTCTAATTAAAACTCCCCGAATTCGATCTACACTTTGTGTCGTACGGGTAAAGATCGTTTAGAATACGGCTAGAAAAAGCTAAAAGGTCCCTGTGTATATACAGAATTCATGTGTATATACAAATTTCATTTGTTCCATGAACGTCGCGGAGAACAGGGCTGAAGTGAAAAACGAGAGATACTATAGCGGGTGAAAACGAATGTCGAATTCGTCGATAAACAACGGAACAACAAAGGGATTTACGAGGTCCGTGTGTGCCACGGAGAGGCCTCTCCCTTTCTCTCGCCTCCGGTGTTGTAATTGTTAATCGTGCCATCCGCGTGAACGGTTCCTGCTAGAGGAGAACGTGGGCTTCGCGGTACGGTGAAAGTAACGGGTCGAGGAGCTGCCCCGTGGGAATCCAGTAAAGGGATGCAATTAATTTAAACGTTGCTCCTCGACACAGCACACATACACGTATCCGATCGCTGGATATAAGATGGTGACCATTAAAAAGGAAAAACTTCAGTGACACAGAGGTAGCCTCAGTTATCTACTCTTTCACTTCCTACTACGTGAAAGTTCTAATTAGTCCCTTCGTGAGGTACAGACTCAATTTTTGTGAATTTAATGTACGTACACTTTGGGATAAATGAGACGCTTCCAGATGAATAGCAAAGGAACTAATTTCTCAGTCATTTCATACATGAAATATTGTTTCTTCGAGGTCATTTCAAGGCCACGTTAAGATCGCCTTGTACTTTCTCAATGGAACGCATTGGCGTTCGTTTCTTCATCGAGTCATGCAAGTTTAACATGCAGGTAAAGTTGAGACAGTGGACTCACCTCCTCCCCGTCCGACGGTGGCTCCTCGTAGTCCGACTGCGAGTCCTTGAAGACGAACATGCAATCGGACGGCTCCAATTGACGCGCGTTGCCGAACTGCGTTTGCCGGTCGGCCAACTGCTTCGCGGTGGTCGTCTCCACCATGGCCAGAGCTTTCTGGGCAGTGTATCCTAAGGAATATTGAGTCCTCTGAACGTTCCCCTTGATGAGAGTCTTCTGTAATGATAGTAACATCGCGGTGTATTTACAGAATTACAGAATATACCTTGCGAAGAACACAATTCCCTAAACTGAAATTTACGAGTGCGCAACCATCGTTGTCCAGGACCAAGTGCCGTTCTATAAATGCATGTACAGGAGGGCCAAGAGGCCAACGACCTTGCTGCAGCCGGGAAATTGATAAGCAATATCGCCGGTCAAGTGTTTCCATTCATCATCGGAAGTGCGAGTCTTTTAAATCACGATACTTCATTCATACGCGGGCACGTGATACAGCCACATGGCCCACGTCCTTACGGTTTCATTTATAGGCATCAACAGCCCCGGCCACGGTTTCAAATACGAATACGGCGATGAGAACAGTATGGATCGAATTATCGTTTACGTCACGGCAATGTACTGTACACGTGCGGTGTTATCTCTCTTTCTATATATATATACACACACACGTAACCTACACGCGCGCCACGTAACAAATGTAGGATACGTATGTTGACGCTTGCCCCAAATGCTAATACGCTTTCATAGGTTAGGTTGGCCGGCTCGCACTTCCAGTTATAAATAAGCGAAACTCGATTAGTTCTGAGTAAGATTATGAAGAGAGACTTTGAACTACTATATGGCATTGTTGTGCGGCGATGTTACTGATAGAAATTCCGGGGAAATAGTGGAGCAACGTGGTGAGGTTAGGATCCGAGGTGGAATCATTATTGAGAGAAAAGTTAGTGACAAACGAGGGGATACGATGAAGAACTTACAACACAATGCGTCGGGATGAATGCTGCTAATTTGCAGAAATCCAGTAACCACATAAATGAGAACTAACTTCACGTTTAGAGTCGAACACAACACAAAGCGCGAACGTGCAGCGGCGAATCGCGATTCTGAATGGTGTCGCCACCTACTGGCGACATGCGAGATTCTCACGCAAACTTTCGAATGCTCCCGCGGTTTCTTCGATTAGTCGTTACTAATTAAAGATCGTAACTTCGCGAGGAAGTTGGGTTTTGGTTTTTAATAGTAGTCGTAAAAAATCATATCTTAAATTTGAAGGAACGAACAACAATCATTCTATTCTTTCATTTAAATTGTATCTACTACTGCAGATGCTAAATACTCGTATAAAAAATAAAAATACAAAATTCTTATATTTCTACAGAAGCACCATAGATACATGCACTTATATACCAAAAGCAGGAGATTCGGAATTTGGAAGTGATTGGAATTACTTTAAGACTCCATATTCGTGGCTCTCTTTTGTTTTGTCGTCGCGGGGAACTCTCTCCCGGATTTCAGTAAAATATCTCCTCTGCCGTTGCCCTCGAAACTGCATTCGGTCAACGAAATCTCAGATATATTTTCTAGTAAATCCGGGCCGCCGCATTTGCTTTGCGAGCTGCGCAGATACTTTTGCGTTTCCAATCGAATGGCGTATTCTTTGAAACGTCCCAGGAAACAATTCCTCGCTGTCAATCTTGCATTGTCATGGAGCTGTAAACAAATTGTATCGACGTTACACGAAGCTCATAATTGTACAAATGTACGAATGTAAAAAAGAGTAACGCACCTGTATGCCTTCTGCGCAATTTCTAAAACTGCAGTTATTCATAAAAACTTCCCCATTGCTGTAAATAACTAAAGCAGTTCCAAGACCGTCGAAGATTGTATTTTCTATTATTAACTTCGCAGGGGGCAAAACCACAACTCCCAACTTCACCATACTCTGATTCATGGCACATATCGTACAATTCACTATCTTCGTGGTTCCAGCTCTAACTATCACAGCCGCTCTCAGGTCATCCACATCCACGGTAATACTTTCTAGCAAAACCTGTAAAGATAGGTTTCACAAGAAACAGTAGTTAGAATTATGGAGATGCGGCAAATGGTTTTAGAAAATTAAGCAGCTTTACCTCGCTACCAGAAAAATCAAGCAACGACGGCGCAGTCTCAGTATCTTTGACTGTGAGAATAGTGCGTTCTACATTATGAACTCCTCTGATTGTACCTCCCTCTTCTAAGTTACCAGCACTCTTTATCTGATGAGTTCCTTCTCCAATTATGACCATGTCTCTTGCATCGCAGGCAAGCAGAGTCTCTTGCAAAGACCCCGATATCCTAGATACAACACGTTGGAATTAAAAATCGATTAGCACCCTAGCTATGTCTGCCAAACTTACTTAAAATATAAATCTGCAGGCAAGCTAGCTTGAACTTTGTCTATAGTATTCTTCATCTCCTCCAAAGAGCCACCGAGCCACACAAAATGTCCTTCCATGCATCTCTCTTTGCTCTCGTGCCTCTTTATCTTGTCATTAGCTAAGGTCGAAGTTCTATTTTGCACTAGAATCTCTCTCATAGCAGGATTCTCTAGCACCTCCATCTCCCTTTTAATCTGTTGCAGGCGAAAGTGAAGCTTCATCAGCTGGCACGCCGTCCCCCCATCGACTTGCTGCAACTCCTCTTCCCCTTCGGAAATAGTATCTTCCAACCTCGATATCTTCTGCTGAACCTCTCGCCCTTCCCTCATCAAACTTCTAATAACATCGCTAGTCTCTTTACTGACAATGCCCCTTTTCATGTCGAAGAACAATCTGATCCTTGTCTCCAAATGCCCCGACACCCAGTCTGTATTATCATCGTCATCTATGTCCCACGACATCCACAAATAATTGTAAAAGAATCGCAGCTGATCGATGCAGCTCGCTGTGCCCACCATGTCCAAGACGTTGTTCTCTTGCTTATGGGTCGGGTAGAGCTCGACGAGCGGTACGTCGTACTTGTCGGGTAAATGAATCTCGTCTTGCACAGCGGTAATCTTAACGAGCGCGGACAGATCAGCGAAGTCTACTTGCTCGACCTCGACCACCACTATGGTGGGGTAATGGATCTCGAAATCTTCGCACACCAAACGCGGTATCTTCCACAACGCCTGCCAGCCGACAGGCTCTATCACAAGGTCTACGTGATACGACCATTCCGCCTGAATCTGAGACGCAGGCACAATTTCGCCTCTGCTGGACAATATCTCAGTTAGCTCAACCAGTCTTTCTTGGAGGCTCTTGTCGAAAGTGTATATCTCCATCGGTGCACGCGACCTGCGTCGAGGAAGAGTAAGTCTGTAGAATGGCATTAATTCCGTGCGCAAACAAGCTTACCTCTCGGCCGTAAATTCCTCTTACCGGATTCTTACGTAAACTCGGAGTCCAACGACCCGAATAACGGTGAAAGCGAGGGCACGACGGTCCAGTCACACAGCAGAAGACGATCGGCCGCCTTTTTATCGAAACCGCCGCGAGTATCAATCGAGAACCGAGCTGCAACTTCGAATGCACTTTTAATCTACAGAATAAGATCGTGACGCGGGAACGAATCGTAGATCAACATCCTTTTAAACGATTGCAACGCGCACTTTAAACTTTCTACCGCACATCCAGTAAACTGTCGTAAAAAATTTGAAATCTAACGTCGACGATGCTGATTGGTCGGTTTTATTTCGATTCTCGTTTCTTGCGTTCATCGACCTATCGATGTGTACGGCGATGTTTGTTGGCCTATCGAGGTATCGATATATCGACGGTGGTCTGACAGATGATGTTCGTAGTATAAACATTATAAATACAGTGCAAACAAACAGTGCCTTACAACCATAATCAATTCGAACTATGTCTGAAGAACTAATGGGTTTGTTATATTATTGTCGCAAACAGTTAGACACATTTATATGTTAATTATCGCAGATATTTGCGTGTGACGCATCGGTATACCTATATATATGTAAACAAAGTGATATTTGACAGATACTTGTATTTTAATGAATGCAGATAAAATTACGGAGCAGAGTTCTAAAAACGTGGAAGACAATCTGTTTGACGAGATTATCGGCTATATAGAAGATATTCTGTTAGGTATGCCATTAGAAGTGGTGTCTGAAGAAATTGCGTTATTTAAAAGAACTGCTTTTTTAGAAGATGAATTCCATGCCATCCAAAAGAGATTTCTGGACGACTATTGGGACGTTTTTGAACCGGTCGAAGAAAATAAGTTAATCTACACGGATATATTTAACGAATAT
This sequence comes from Andrena bucephala, assembly GCA_947577245.1. Classification (NCBI taxonomy): domain Eukaryota; kingdom Metazoa; phylum Arthropoda; class Insecta; order Hymenoptera; family Andrenidae; genus Andrena; species Andrena bucephala. The sequence continues at coordinate 92,161,982 of OX387715.1, read as the reverse complement.
GTAAGTGGTTTTATACAATTGTTCCGTTTTTCGCGCGTGTAACGTAAAAGTAATATCTGGTTTATAGAACAAGGCTGTGGAAAGTTACATTGTTAACTATTTACAAAGGGCTGTACCTCATTTCAATATAAGCACATTCTTACAGCATTTGGAGTAAGCATTGTAATTTCGTACATAATACGTCATAGACGCTATTTAATCAGTTATTTTTCTTGTTGAAATCTTGTAAACGATCCAGTAATAAACGGAACGAGCTGGAAGGTGAAGTTTTCGAAGTATTATCAACAATCACAGACTTTGTGGCGTTTAAAGAAATGTTCCTCGATTACAGAGCTGTAAGTGTCGTGAAATCAACGGCGATGGAGCAAACAATGAGTAATCGTGTGATATAAAAATCATGTGATATAATTTTCAGGTGAAGGAGGGAAGAGTCCAAGACCTCAGCTCTGGAATATCCATCACATCTCTTAAATCCTGTAACACAAGTGACGATAATTCTCCTAGATAAAAATAAGCAATTTAAATATACCAAAGGAATAATTTACGAAATATTTCATATTTGTACCAGCAATGATTCTTAGACGACGATACGTTTATTATGTTTCTGATTTTTCTCGCTTTTAAGTTATGGAAGTACAAAAAATATATACACCGCATTGATAATACTCTGAAAATTGTTGAAACCCCGATTGTTTCTGTGCTTCGCGAGTTTGGTACCTGCAGAAGGGCACCCGGCGCAGTACTGTGTCTAAAATAGAAGGATAAGAAACGCTAGAAGTCTGATGGTTCAACACATGAGGATCTCCATTTGAACGAGTTTGCTGTTCGTCTCGTTTGGCATACGATACGGAAGGGTCCCCGCGAAACTGGTTAACGCTCGGGCCACTTCTCGCAGATCGAGAAGCTGTTGCTTCCTTGCTTCTTCGTCGCCTGGTTCCGTCGATCGTAACTTCTGATACTGGCGATAAAGTATCGTCATCGTTGCCAAAAGAACATCCGCTAACGTGCCGGCCACTTCGGGCGACACACGTCGCAGAGCACTCACCCTTTCGTCGACTTCTTTTACGTGTAACGGTAAGAGCTTCGACTCCGCGATGGTCTAAAATGAAATCGATAAAAAAAGAGAAGGATTTATTATAAAAGAATGGAGACCGAAATAGTAACCGTCTTGTATCCCTCACCGTAAGAGCACTCTGGTACTGTTCATTGTGAAACTGATCGAAGAACACCATTAGATTACTCAAAGTATGAAATGCGGATACTAATTCGGATGGCGCTTGTGTGTCGATACCTTTGTACCTGAAACCAAATATTTACTTGCGCTGTTCTATAATACCACTGACATTTTAGCCTTTCGATATATTACCTTTCACTTATTTTATTAGCAGTGAGCTGCAACCGAGGCCTCAACGAATCCGGTGAAGATGTTTGGCTAACAACTTGCGCCAACAAGGTGCACATGAGGCTAAGAACTTTCTCGTGATTCCCAGCGATGTCGTACATTGCTATGGCGTCTTCTAATAGACCTTTCTTGTACAGAGTATCCGCACTTATGTTTACTACGTCCTCCATATTAATTTGAAATTGATCTAAAATTCCTGGTATCCAACGATCCTTGTCTATTTTCCCGACTAACTGAATTCTGTTCGCCGGCGAAGAGTCGACCACCATTTCTGCAGTCGACGCGACGAACATGTTACGATCATGTGGATCTTTCATAGACCTGAAAACGTAAGAAGATGTAACAGGATTCGAAATCTGTGCAACTACTTATTCCGTGGTACAGACCTTAATAAGAACAGATAATGCAAGCACTCTTTTGGATCGGTGGCGTCGAATCTTTTGACGTACAGTAATATCAGCCTAGCAAAGTTCAATCTTTTAGCTGGCGGCTTGTCAGCAGGATCGACACTTATCAACGGCGCTAAGACACTTTGACTGGCCCCCAGTAAATTATGCTCGTGCATAGCTGCCGCTAAATGCACAGCATGCGGCAAATGCCTTGCGCTTGCACCCCTCGCCAGAAATTCGATTGCAGCTTCGAACTGGCCAGTTAAAAATAGCATGGAGAAGTAGACAAATGGTTGCTCGTGCGCGTGATAATATGATTCCCCTGTAATATTCGAGTAATGAATGAATCGTATCCGAATCGCGTACTGCGCGTATTAAGTAGAAATTTACGGTACCGTATATTTCTGATATCGTGGTCTGTAAATAATCTAAAGTCAACTTGTTTTCCGCATCAGGTTGGTCTTTAACTTGACACAATTTTAGCCACAAATAATCGTCAGCTGTAGAAATTACATCGGAATGTAAGTCGTCAGGTTCGCAAGAAACTAACGCGCAATACGCTACTCTTTTATACGGATCCGTAACCGATCTAACGTGTTTCCTATAGTGCAATTTCAGATTTGACTCGGCATAGCTACTGCAGTGCCGTTGGGGATCGTTGCAAGCTTCTTCCAGAGCCACTTTGAACTCCGGGAATTCTGTTTTACATTGATTAAGGCACTGCAATGCTGCTTTGTAATCACCGACTCTCATGCAATAATAGACTAAAGGCCACAATGGTTTGCCCTTGACCATAACGTCTTCTAAATCTCTCAGATTTTGTACTTTCACACTAACGAAACTTTTGACTAATGGCACAGTGCCTGGAATGCCACCCCTTTTCGCCTGTGCCAAGTTCTCGCTAATGACAGAAGTTATGAACTCTCTGTATCTGTTTTCCAAATATTTTCTAGCTTGCAGCACAATCTTCTTCTCGACGGCGGAAGTGCTTCTGGACTTAATCTGATCTTCCCTGGGAATCGGTGGAATGTCCACCATATACTTAACCATCTGCCAGAGGTCCACAACCTTCTTGTCATTGAAGGACTCTGCAGCTTTACAGAACGCGTTGAACAAGTTTGGTCTAGTTATACCTCTGAGCACATGATCGTTGTAACTTTGTAATTCTTTAACATAAGCTACTTCCACGCTGGACAAACCACTGACCATCGACCCAGCCAGCTTTGTGCGCTGAGGAGTACCGCGTAAATCCACCAGCTCCCCGGACGGGGCGGTCATGGCATTTATTATCTCAAATCGCATCTGCTTCCATTCCCCCAGCATATGTTCCATTTGTTGAGCTCTAGTAAGCTCAAACGTCTAAAACAGAGTCATAAGCTTACGATATAAAATATTCTCAAGCACCATCTATATGAAAGCCAAAGTAACAGCTCTTACATCCTTGTGGACTTGTTCAATGATCGACAGTATAGCATTTTCCTTCTCATTTCTAAGATAACTAACTACGTCTGTATCAGCGATCGGATCCAAGGGCTCAAACGTGCGCCTCGCACTGAGGGAACTTAACTTCTGTGATATTTGAGGTAAATCAACGCCGTGCGACCCGAGAAAAAGATGTCTGAAATAAAAACACATTATTCTATATTTGTCCCGAGTGGAACCTTGCTAAAAATTCAATCAACCAGGCGAGGACATTTTGGCGCCAGAAATTTGTAATGCGTTCAGGTTATGTTACGCCACACACACACAATTACCAAAAAGCAAATAAATCTCCCACTGCAAGAGCAGGCTTTAAAGTAGCATGCAAAAATTGTTTCGAAGTGTTAGTACGATGACATGTACAAATTTCCTTACGCTTGAACTTGATTATCTTGGGTGCCGGTTTGGGTGACACGAGACCAAAGTTCGTTGGAAGCATCTAAGATTTGACGGAGGTTCCTCTCGACCTGCGGAAGTTCTTCGGTACCCTCTACAGCAGCGGACAGCTGTTCCGCTGACCGTAATAATTCACTAAAGCCAGAATCGCCCATCACTCGTGAGGAATCTGTGGTCAACATATCGGTGTGGCCAAGATCGCTCATATTTAAAACGCGAAGTCCACGGGTTCCATAACTCGCGGGGCCAGAAGCCGGAAATCGTAGTGACTTTTGATCTTCTCGTAGAACGTTGGACCCCTCTGCGCGACAAGTTCTCACCGAACTACAAAACGAATTATCCTTAGATTCTCCGCCATTCGTGCATCGATAGTACAATAAAATAATCCTCGTATCTCAACGAATGCAAAGAAACTCAGTGTACAGAACAAACCAGCGAAATAAATTAATTAAGGACAAAATCATGAATGAAAATGTACCTTTAAATACAATGCTACCAACTTTACACCTCCATTCTCTCACTAGAAAAGACCCTATACAAATTGACAGTAGAAGCGTAAATTTCTGCTTGAATTTGACTGCCACGAACGTCTGTGCGTGTCCATGAACGATATTTCGTTGAATAATCTTATCGATTGTACGCGAATCTTGCTAATACTATAAGCTATGTGAGTACGAGAAGTTTCTTTCTCGGCTGTTTATTTCCAGAACGGGTACTGTACGATGACTGAGGTAAACGCTGCATTTCATCCGCGTGCTCCGCGTTGGTCACGATTGGCAAGTCACTTGATCGCGATGATCGCCTGCGATTAAGCATGGAAAAGCGGAATGCCAGCGGCAAGGAGGACCGCCAGGTCCTCCAACACTTCGTTGCCAAAGAGAATACTATTCTGAGTCGTATCTCGGGTGAATGCGACAAGAACGTAAATACGTTGCGCCTCGGCATGCTCGTGGAGGCTGTCGAGGATTTAGGAGACAGTGCACTCAGAGTGCGCGTCGTCGATACTACGGGATCGGAGATCTGGCGCGGCACCGAGTGGCGCTGCCACAGGTACGACTTGATCCCTGTCACGCTGGACGTATGGAAATTCCTACCCGCTGTATCGGTGCCCCAGGAGAAGGTCCGCTTGGCTAACCACAAGGTGTTGTGCAAAGAGCTCACGAGCCTGGGGACCAACGATAACGTCTGGTACTGCCCGGATCCCCAGGGTTACACCAAATATCTGGCTGCTATTAAATACATTGGACCTGTGCCACAGATTGGCCAAGGATATTACTTTGGACTTGACTTGTTGGTAATTTTGACAACGCATTCTTGTATATTCAAACTGTACGTATCGCAGATAGATCAATATGGTTGTTCTACGCGATTCGCAGGAAGGTCAAGAGTCGTCTAAAACAGCTTTGCTGAGTAAAGAATACTTTGTTTCCACTCATTCTGAAGGGCGATTCGCTACACTCAGCCATATCTTCCCGGTGAAGCCTGAAGGTCCTACAGGTCTCGGGAACTCGGATAAAAGTACAATGATCTACTTCTACTCTACCTCTTTCCATTCATGGAACATCAATTTATTAATATACTTTTCATTCTAGATTTGTTCCTAAAAACAGATACGGGGAACAATTTTACGAGCGAGAAAAAGAAGTCTGTGTTGGATCCCACGCCAGCTGTTCTCTTAGACAAATTTGCTACGTTCGATGATAATAAAAACAATAACAAGGATCAACGGTCTCTGTCGAAAGAGTATATTCAGCCTGCGAAGTCAATAACGGTTGAAAATGATAGCAATGTAACTAAAAATACAAACGTCCATGCATACACCCAGTCTGGTAATATTAAACATGTGAAAATAAATATTGAGCTTGACTTCTTGGTGAACAGGAAGCTTCGTTGGCTTTACTAGAAATCCCACATAGCATGCTTGTCTTTACTTGCCGGCACAGTAGAGGGAGTTAAGAATAACTGAGGTAGTTAAAAATAGCTGAGATCTTAGCCCGTCTCAGTGTTGCCGGCAAGTCCTTCGGCGTTGTAGATTTATTATAATTTTTATTGTAAAATGGCTGCCACATTGCAAAACATTCCTATCTTTGTGTTAGAGCACAAATGGAGTAGTGATATAGAATCAAACGTGTGCAGTGATATAGAAGAAACGCTTGAACGTTTCGATCACAGTAAGGAAAATGCAGGGCATTCATGTAAACTCTATCGCACTTCCGTGTTTATACACTCTGCCATGCTGCTTTGCATTGCTTTCCACACAATTTTCTGTCACGCATTGCTTCTTTACCTTTAACGACACCTTCATCTCGACTTCGATGCACGAGAGGGAGTATAAACTTTTATTATTCTACTAGGTGGCACACCAGAGAAGAATGAAAATAAGAAATTCGGCCGACTAGAAAACGCGGATTTAATTGTGGGTTCCAATGTAAAAGTGCTTTTAGACTCTGATGTGCACTATGGAGTCATTCGTTGGATCGGAACACCTCCTAGTCTTACTCCTGGTAAATTAATGGCAGGCGTAGAGCTGGTACGTCCAATGGGTAAAAATATACAAATGGAAAGCGAAGTCCGAAGTGCATAAGGTTTATTCGTTTTATTTTTAGGATGACAATCAGCCGTCAGGTACTGATGGAACGTACAAAGATGTAAGGTATTTCCACTGTCGACCTTACAGAGCTGTCTTCACTGATCTTGAACAATGTTCTCGTTATGACGCAATGGTAATACTGACATAATAAATATTCTTCACTGGTATGCTTTATTTCTGTGAAGGATAAAGAAAGAGTATTGTTGCAGGCGAAAATCGACGACCCAGCAGCACCGCTAAATACAGATAATTTTGGAAACATGGAAAGCTCTGTGATCGTCGGGATGGTGCGTCCCATTTCCGTTAAAGGAAATTTGGAAAGTATTTGCGGGAAATATCGAGGGATTCAGGGTCACCATAATTCGTGTTACTTGGATGCCACGCTTTTCAGCATGTTCACATTTACTAGCGTGTTTGATAATCTCCTATTTAGGTAATGATGGGGTATCACCCGATATATTATTAAAGATAAGAATAGTTTCTTATTCGAAGTAAACATATTCTGGAATGATACTTTACAGACCACCGAACGAAAAAGACTGTCTACAATATGAAGAAGTACAAAGAGTATTACGCGAAGAGATTGTAAATCCACTTAGAAAAAATATGTTTGTCAGAGCAGATCGTGTGATGAAACTCCGTACTTTACTTGAAAAGCTGTCTTCAGTATCTGGGCTTACTAGCGAAGAGAAGGGTTTGTACTTGCAATCCTATATTAATCATTAATGTGTCATAGTTGGATTCAAACTATTTCGAATGTTCTCAGATCCCGAAGAATTTTTAACGTCTCTGGTTGCTCAAATTTTAAACGCCGAACCATTTCTCAAGCTGAGCTCGGGGCAAGACGCGTACCACTATCAACTTTTCGTCGAGAAAGATGATCATTTGAATCTTCCAACGGTACAGCAATTATTGGAGCAAAGTTTCCTCACAAGTAACATAAGGCTGAAGGAAGTTCCTTCCTGCCTTATCATACAGATGCCTCGGTTTGGAAAATCATTCAAAATGTACCAAAAGATCCAACCTACGCTGCTGCTCGACGTGACGGACATCATCGAAGATTGTAAGTACCACAATAAGTTACAACCACGGTGCAGTATTTCGCAATGTTTTATTTGCAGCTCCCAGACAGTGTACTGTTTGTGGGAAACTGGCAGAGTTTGAGTGCAAAGAATGTTACGAGCAATGCGGCGTCGGACTCGAGAGTATTGCTTTCTGTTTGCAGTGTCTGGAAAAGGTAAACAGAGGGGGCAGGTGAACGCGAAAAAAGCATGAAGTTGATGGATTTTAGGAATGCATCGTTCCAGGTACATCGTCACGAACGAAGGACGAATCACGAACCAAAGAAGCTCGTAGTACCGATGGAGTTCTCCATTTTACAAGAACATTGCCCCGTTCCGCGATTGTATCTGGAGTTATCAGCAGTGGTTTGCATCGAGACGTCCCACTACGTGTGCTTCGTGAAATGTGGTTCTGGTTCGGAAGCACCATGGTGTTTCTTTGATTCCATGGCCGATAGAAAAGGTATGCCTGTCACGTTTTATAATTTCGTTAAATATCTTACATTTGGGATGCTACAGCGAGCTCGCTTCTCTGCTTTCAGGCGAACAAAATGGTTACAACATACCAGAAATGGTTCCATGCCCGGACTTTCCATATTGGCTAAGCGAGGAAGGTGGAAATTATTTAACCGAATTAACAGACGATCGTCATTTACCGGAGCATGCGAAACGACTCTTGTGCGACGCCTACATGTGCATGTATCAATCTCCGGACGTTATGATGTACAAATAAGTTAGGTAAGTTAGGTTTAAAATCACTACTCGACGAACCTATGCATAATGTTTGCTTGCTGCTTTATTTATAATAATATGTACGAACTGGTGTGCTCGAGAGAATCGCTAGCAAACACCTCCTCTTGTAAACGTAAGAAGATGTAAAGAGAAAAATGATATAAGGTCAAACTGTATCGATTCATAAGGTTTATTCAGATGCGGACAGACAAACGTGTAATCTTAAAGAAACTAAAGTTATACATACATTACACAAATCACCACGGAATCACTGCTTTTAGTCAAAAATCTAATAATCTAATTCGAGCATAGTGCTTCCTTTTAAAGCCGTGAGGTATTATGTATACATGTATATATTCATCAGCGACGTAAAATGAAGTATTCATTCTACATGGAAGTTTCGGGAAACTCTACCATGCTATTTGCAAAAAGAAAAATATGTACTGCGCGATCTATTTATAAATCTGCTCAAAATAATTTCGACGTATTGATATTCGCGGCTTGCAAAGACATACATATACGTGTAAACACATAATAATCATGTAAAAACACAGTTTTATACTGAATGTTATCGATATATCAAAATCATGTCATGATACATTTATATCAAATAGCATAAACAGTCGATATATCTTTTGTAACTTAAAAATACAGCTACGATTCACAATTCGATGCTTATTTACGAAGTCCATTAAGCTTTTCCGTTCTTGTATTTAAATAATGATAGACTTCTTCTAATAATTCAAGTAACTTGAATGTTCTATTTTTTACTTCACGTAGAAGAGAAACATTTGTAGTCTTAGACTTACCAGAATTTAATTCGCATTAAGCTGATTTATACATTTAAAATATGCCGAATGTGGAAATTATGGATTCCCACAAAGAGAGAGGGGGTGGGGGGGGGACAGATTTCTAAAATCTGCCGGACTTGTTCATGTGTTTGATTCTTTGTTGGCTATAATTAAACGTTAATACTATAAAAGAAATTAATGAGCAAAGTACTAGGATTTTCTATCAAAGATATTGAATGCGAGACAAAACATCACTGCAAAAGAAAGATATATAGAATAATCGTAGAAATTAAGGTGTAATCGTTGTACATAATAAGCACTTTATGTAATAGGTGAAATTGATTGTTCACTTATGCCCTTGTACGGCAGAACTAATAAAGATGGGGATAAAGTTTGTAAATATGTATTGTAACTTTAGTATCTATCTTCGTCTTCATCCATGGCAAAGTCACTGCCTACTCCAGAATCTAATATATAGAGGGGACTGTAAAGAAAAGCAGACAGAACGGAACATTTAGGAAAGTGCGATTAAGAAACAAATCGATCCCGACGAAATGCGTACACTTACTTTATTGCTCTGCATGTGAAAAACACAATGCGTTTCAACTTCTTATTGTAGAAGAAATAATTGAAAGACCACAAGCATCCATCCTCTCCAAATGGATCGCTCACAAAGTCTGGGTTGTAACTAAAATATTTTCGATTCCTTAATTCATTTACTACCTCTCGCAATTTATTCTCATTAAGTTCAAGGTGCTGGGTATAGATTACAGGGGATATATCAAGTCGCGCTTTTACCTATAAATATCACATTCACTTAATGATATTTCGTCGTCAACGGCGGCCCAAAGCGCCGTTCGAAGGGTGCGGTAATGATCACCTGCAGTTGCGCTGAGATTGCTGTCAACAGCGTTCATCACCCAAGTCAAACTTGGTTCCTTACTGAACTCGTGGCTCTTTGCGTCGGAGAAATCATAATCTGGGTGGAAAGCTGAATTCAAGGTGGCGATCAAATAGAACAACGTCTTTCTACTGATTGTGTCACACAGTGGGCCATCTTCGTCGCCAGAAACACTGCGGCTATAGCAAAAAGCAAAGAAGGAGAAGGCTGTCAGTAAATCAATATACAGCTGACGGGTATTATCTAAAAGCAAACAAAGACATCTTATCGTGACATCACTTCGAACTTTTCCTGCATTTGTTCTGCTGCTGAATTATTTCATGCTCTGCGTCCGAGGGGACGATCTTCGCATCTGTACATTCATCCTTACCACGCTACATTCTAAACGCATAAAATACCTCTGAGCAGGTGACGTCCCCAAAGACGTTTGCGGCGGCGACAAAGCTTGGAGGTCATGCGGAGTGAATCCCTGTTCTGCATTGAAACGTTTATACAGTTGTTTATCATTACCGGCCATTTTGCATGAGTAACTCTCTATTCTGCGAATCAGAAGGGACCAACCACCGGTATCATTCCGAAACAACACGAGATACAAAATCAGCTGAATAATCGCCGCGACTATCTCACCTGCCTATTATCTTGCTGTCCCCAGTTTTAATGGACAAGGCACTGTTTATAGCTTCGAAGCGTGTACTCTCCAGCAGCTTCATCTTGCCGGCGACAATGGTATCCTCTTATGAAGCGCGAAAGGCTGAGTCTCTGTACTGGATAATCCTGGTGCACCTTCTAGCGGATAGCTGTTGAGCCATTAACCCTCCATCTGATTGGAGCCTACGACCTTTAGCGTGTAGCTTCGATGAAAACCTGACCTCGTTTTTCAGTCGTACGGCCAAGACGTTCAATAGAAACGATATGTTAAGAAACTTCTACGACATCGAAGGCTTATTGAGTCCTTGTACATCTTTTTTATGTATATGAAAATTCCTTTCCTCTTCGAGTGCACGAAATTAATAGTGGACGTAATGATTTTTCCCGCGTCGCCGAGCTTGTACATCACAGATCTCTAATTAAAGATATCGAGACGAATTGTTACGTCCGCGGGCAAGCCGATTTCGGCAATCGGTGTGTTCGAATTGGAGCTACGGCCCGTGACGAGTGGTTCGCCTTGGTCGAGCTGCGCGAATGACGTGCGACACCCGTGCAGAAGGGAAACGGCCTAAAGGACGGGCACTGATATCCTTGGCGAAACGAAACGCGCCGTTTTCCCTGGGAAAGAACCCGCGCTAAACAGAAAGTTGCTGGCAAACTTGCCCACGGAAATGTCGACGTAAGGGAGCGACCGATCAGGATCGATAATCGGGAGTCAGCCAAACGTACCGACTAAAACAAACTTCGCACGTCCGCTACTGGCGAAAACAATCCATAATCACGGACATTGTTGTCACTATCACTCGAATTATCACGGCCACTGTTGACGCGTAACACCCGCGAAACTTCGATCGAACTACGATTCCAATTGATCGACGATCGACAAACTTCAACCCTCTTCGTTCCTGTTTTCCCACCGTTTACCAATTATATTTGCGTCTCTCGATGTCAGTACGCCTGTATGCAACAACGAATATATGCGTCCTACGTGACAGAAATAGCGCACAACGAAGCGTCTTGAATTTCCCTCTCTCTCTCTGCCGCCCTATAGTCAGGCCCGCTCTCTCTCTCGCTCTCTCTTCGTACCTCGTCCGCCCCACCACCAATGACCGTTGCCCCCACCGTCGTCCAAAGCTTTGCTTTCAGCGGGGATTCATGCGTGAGTTCCGTCCAGCCAATCACGCGCCGCCGATAAGCTAGTGTTTGAACGGACTCGGTGCGGTGCGTGTGTGTGCGTGCGCGGCTTGCTCCGCGTACTTCGGCAGAATTCTAACCTTGCAGAATGGTGACAGGGATTCGAGTTTATTGGTAAAATGTCAAAACGCTGGGGCAGCGACTATGTGGTTACGGAACACCGCGACTTGCAGGTACGTTGTCCTTCGCAATACGATCGCATTTACGCGTCACTGTCCGCGAAGAATGTGCGCCTCGACCTAGGGCACAATAACACTGAAATGTTTCCGATTGATAAACCAACTTTTTTTCACCCGCAGGCGAATACCATGGCCGTGGACGCGACTGGCAACTACGTGCTACTTGCCGGGTAATTGAAAGCAAACATCGCTCTGTTTACCGTATCTTTTTTCTGTCCCTCCCCGTGTCTCCAGTTTTATGTACCTTGCTTGTACACCCGCAGACGTAGATGCTTCGCGGTGAAACACCTGGACGAAGGTGCGGATGCCTTGAGGAAGTTCCAACGACAGAGCAAATACGAAGTTGGCTCCGCTGAATGGAATCCCACTAGCCTGAACTCGCATTTGTGCGCTGTATCGGTTAGCATTCGAGGAGTATTCGTTTACGAACGTGTCCTGACGAGTTAGTTAATTGGGTTTCAATTTTAGAGTAACACTCGTATCGAGATATTGTCCCTCGCCGGAGGTGGCGGACATGAGTTGCAAACCACAAACAGCCTTAAGGCGCACACCAGAGTGGTGAGTGACTTAAATTGGCACCCCAAAGAGCCGGATATTATCGCTTCCTGCAGTATTGACACGTTTATACATATCTGGGACATTAGAGACCAGAGGAGGCCTTGCTCGTCCTTCTCTGCAGTTGGTAAGATTCCTTGTTGGAACAGTGGTTTAGCATGAATTCGGATACACGTGCGATTGAAATTTGCAGCGGGCTCTTCTCAAGTACGATGGAACAGTTTGTCATCCAACATGCTAGCCACGGCGCACGACGGGGATATTAAAATATGGGATCAACGAAAAGGGAATAGCCCCATGCAGTACATAGCTGCCCACTTAACTAAAGTACATACAATCTATTTCATTCAACTCGATTACTTTAACGTTTGTTTGCTTTAGCGTCCAACCATGTTTAACCAGAAACTTATAAACAAGGAAGTTATTTTAGATACATGGTTTAGATTGGTGCCCTTTTCAACAAAATCAACTGGCAACTTCTAGTCAAGATTGCACAGTGAAGGTCTTTGATATCAGCAATCCGCGTAGGGCCGAAAGTATTCTAACGACAAATTCACCAGTATGGAGAGCTAGATATACTGTAAATATAACATTGTACTTAATACGATTGAAGTTTGTTCATGTATGTAATATGATCTGAAACATTTACAGCCGTTCAGAGAAGGATTAGTAACAATAGTAGTACCGCAATTGCGACGAGGAGAGAATAGTTTGCTGTTGTGGAACACAACGAATCTGAACGCACCTATTTATACCTTTGTAGGACATACCGATGTTGTCCTTGAGTTTCAATGGAGGCATCAAAAAATAGGTATGCTTTATAAAAATGAATTCTCGTATCAAGGAAAATACAATATTACGGAATATATGCATAATTCACAGAAAATGGCGATTACGAGTTAATTAGTTGGTCAAAAGATCAGTGTCTAAGAATATACAAAATCGATCCATTTTTTAAGAAGGTTTGTATTTGCACGGATTTGTGTACCGTTTCTTATTTACATAAAAGTAAACTGAATGCCGCTTTTCCAGGTATGTGGACATGGTATAGATGATAGTGCATCTATTTATACCCAATATTCCGAAGATAATAATTTAAGTATGTATGCTTCCCTTTACGAATGTAACGCAATTGTTTATTTTCATTAAACTGATACATTCGCCCTTAATGTAGGAACGCTACAATCCGTCCAGCAATTGCAACTCAATGACGCTCAAAGCGACCGCGAAATAAATTGCATAACGACGAAAGCGGACGAGCCGATACTAAATCCCGAAGCAGACGCGTATATCGAAAACAATAAAGAGATATCATCCCCCACGCAACCGAAAACTTTGCAGCAGGAGTTCTCATTAATAAATATGAACATACCAAATATAGAGGTAACATATTAATGTAATAGTAGAAATCGACGAAGGTAAAATTTTTGTTTGTCATTCTAGGTCAATGCTATGGATGCCGTAGAACGTAGTTGTACTGTGACGGCATCCAATAAGAGTTACAACGTGATATTGAAAGTAAATTTCCCTGCAAATTATCCTTACAGCGCACAGCCTACATTCCAGTTCTGTCCTGGAACGTCGATCGACAACGCAACAATGGCGAAATTATTAAAAGTTTTGAAGCAGACCGCTCAGCAGCGCGTGAAAAAGAATAGATCGTGTCTGGAGCCGTGTCTCAGACAATTGAATTCGACTTTGGAGCAAGTAAAGCAACTTATTTCTCAGTTTGCCCTCGCGTTCATCCTTGAGCAATGTCTGACGTGCCTCCTATTTGCCTTTAGACGTGTAAAAAAGACGAGAATGAAAGTAGCCACTTAGGGTACGACATTCAAGACAACGCAAACTTCTTAAGCCCCTCTAACATATGTACAAACTACCATGACGCCTACATACCGTTCCCTAGAACGTCCGGCGCGAAGTTTTGTTGCGTAGGTATGTAAACAGACAATAAAACACCGATGCATCGTGTACTAGGACTCTGTTTAACGTTTCAATAGGTATTCTTGTATGTTTTGGTCGTGCTTCGTACACCAGACGGACGTCGATGAAGCCAGAAAGCACAACGCCTCGAGCACTTTCCGCGTTAGGAAACGGAATTGGCAATGCGGAGCATTTCATGCACATGTATCCGAATTCCTATGTACAATCGAGTGACAACATTCCTATTAGCTCCTTTTACTTTCAAGACCGTGTACGTAAACATGTATCTGTAACGGCGATGTCAGAGAGCTGGTCACTTATCTCTCCTTAATCCTTTAACAGAAAATGAGCCGCGGACTGCATAATACCAACAGAATGACTCACAGGTCATGTTGTAAAAACTATCATTTCATGGTAATCACTTACGATGCCTCGTCATTGTTTTTCGTGAACAAAGAGCTCGCGGAAAAGTATGTGTAAGTAGAAATAACAACTGATTACATCACTGTGTTTACCGACACCACTTTCGAGTAAGTAATCTTGTAACGTTTCCCTCCAGCATCAATATCACCGATATCCCAGCGATGTGCCAATACAATGCAAACGTTGCCGCACAATTAGAACGCCCCGATTTGGTTCAAGCGTGGTGCTTAGCTGCTCTTGTCATATCGCAGCCGGTTTCGAATGTTGGCCACAATTCTTGCCAATCGCCTGAGATAGACGCCCCTTGGCCTCTGCATCCTTTTGGTCAAAATCTAATTCATTCCCTGTGAGTAAGTCGTTAGTACAATGCCGTACAGGCGACGTAGTACACGAACTATTATTTGCTTTTTAGGATTCAACATTATGCCAAACAGTCGGACATTCAGATGGCAGGCATGCTGAGCTGTGCGTTTAGTTATCGCTCGGAAAATCCAGACGTTGCGCAAACGCGACTGAGCAGCAAGTCTGTTAACGTTAGTGTAAGTATGCTGAACTCAGTAGTGTTAGATAAATATTTTAGCATGGTCTGGCACGAGCACTATGCTTATAGTATCATTGGTAATCAACGCGTTGTGTGTCTTGAACATACATATTGTCTTCTGTTCATAAAACGTATTGAACGTCGCAGCATTGGCCGTTTCTAAATGCAGTATATCACATCTTTCATACTTAGCACACATCTTTTTCTTCCGATGCACGAATAAGTATGGTTTTCGAATGTGAATGTTGATCCCCTGCGATACGGCGGTATAGTACTTGTAATAATAGAGCATACTATACCAGCGTAGCTATACACTTGTTGTTTCGTTTCAGTATTTTATGTATACTTTCGAACACTGCCAGATAATTGATATAATATTATCTTTGTTATAGAGGCTTTCTACAGGAAAATGGTGGTTGAAGGTAAGGCATGGTTTTCGAACTTTTGTAAGATTCTGCGTGTTTGAGAAGGCATTGGTGGTTCTTAGGGTTCTCTATCATGGTAATATTTGTTACTGCCTTACAGCATCGGAGTGGAAGTGTCGTGATGCGACAGAGCATGCAGGTTTGGCCATGCTTGATTTAAAAAACGCCAAACTTCGAATATCGTTGTTTAAAATCGTTGCCTTGTATCATGATCAATAACCATGAGAAATTTTGTACAAAGTATTCGTAGCGATTTAATCGACGTATGTGATGTACTGTCTGTTGTGATAATTCCTAAATTTCGCGCAGAAGACAAGCGTTTTTGTGCAGAAATTGATCACAGACATATTGCCTTGTCTATTTCGTTGTATACTGTATTTATATTGTTGGTGTAACACTTCTATATCGAGCTATATTTCACACAATGTTCGATGTATCCTTCTAGCCCGGTGGCTCGCCATACCATACGATCCATCTAGCCGACACCACGTTGGAACAAGGGTGGAACTTTCAAAATTTGAAGCAACATCGATCCAACTCCTGGTCTGATTCGCTTGACGATTTGAAATTTATCCAAGACACATTCGGCGACTCCGTAAAGCATATTAGGTATACAGTCTCGAAACTATAAATCCTGAGAATGTGCATCATTCTATTTAAACAGCGAAACATATCGTTTCAATAGGACCAATTCGCGGTTGTTTATAAATTAATTACAGACTGGTTACACAGGTTACTCGACGAGAAGTACACAACGCTATACGATGGGTATAAAAAGGCATACGCCGAAGTGTTGCACAGGTGGCGTTTATTAGACGCTCGTGCACAAGTATTAAAGCACGTGAGCACAACCCATCTGGACACCCACAAGGGCGTCGAGTTTCAAAGCGAGTGCCAGATATGTACCAAAGTTAGCAAAGGCCCTCAATGTATAAGTTGCAAACGACTGGCTTTGGAATGTGTGATCTGTCACATCTCTGTGAGGGGTACATTGAATATCAATCACGAGTCTCTCGCTCTCTTTCCCGTAAACAAATTGTATCGCATAATTTTCTTCTAGGTCCCAGTAATTTTTGTATATTCTGTGGTCATGGAGGGCACACTCAGCACTTGGCTGCATGGTTCACTAACGAAACGCTGTGCCCAACTGGCTGTGGATGTTATTGCTTGCAGGAAAGTTCTGCCCTTTTAAAAATGTAAATAAAAGAGAAGAGAATTGTACATAATCGCGACAATATTTAACTCATGTTACGAGAGGTTAATAAATATCTTTTTTCTTTATTATGTTTACGATTCTGATACTTTCGTTGAGTCAATGTTTATTCACAGGGGTGAGTTTCAACCATTTCGTGGGACGTATCATTATCGCATGAGTCAGTTTCAGGCACTTCGAGGAACGTATGATTCTCAGAAGAGTCAGTTTCAGGCACTTCGTGAAATGTATAATTCTCAGAAGAGTCAGTTCCAAGAAATATTCTGCGCAGTTCTTCCATTTGAGCTGTAAAGAAGACACAGAGACTTGTAAGAAAACGTACGGCACCGTAGCAAGTATTCAGGTATACCCTCATTGATTCGACGCTTTTCACAAGCAAGGTACGCTTCTCTCGCAGGTCTATCTCTTTCTTCTTGTTCTCTCCATATCTTTTCCAGCGCTGCATATTTCCTCCGCTGAACGAAACCGTAAATTACCCCAGAAATTAAACAGCTCCATCTGACTAGCTAAATATACAGACGGTTCCATACACGATGAAAGATTCCAATGCATCGAATTAAGTGCTATTACCTTTATTAGGGGGCTAACTTCCACTGGAGTTAGGGTGACTTTTTTGTCAGTCATTTAAACGAACTATGTTGGTAAAGAAACTGAATTTATTTAAATTATATGATTACTCTAACTATTTACTAAGATTCCCGATGTCTCTCAATAAGCCAGAACACGCGACATTCGCGTTAACATAAAAAAAAAACGAGTAACTAAAAGGTGAATAATTGACAATCAAAATTCAAAACACTGTCGCCGCGCGTCTTTATTATATCTATTGTATACAGAAGTACATGAGAGGCTTTGGGTGTTCAATAATTAATATCGATAATGATCAGCCTTGTAAGGTCCTTCCACAGGTATACCAAGATATTTCGCTTGCTCTTCCGACAGTTTCGTTAACTTCACTCCAAGGTGATTCAAATGCAACGCCGCAACCTCTTCGTCCAGTTTCTTCGGCAGCATGTGCACGCCGATCGGATAGGATTCTGATTTCGTCCACAATTCTATTTGAGCCAGCACTTGATTCGTGAACGAGTTGCTCATTACAAAGCTGGAGTGTCCTGTCGCACACCCAAGATTCACTAAACGGCCCTGAGCGAGGAGGATGATGTGTCTGAAACGGGAGAACCGAGTGTGAACGGAAAACTGACGAATCTAGGGAATCTGCTGTATTCACAGTATCCGAGCTTAGAGGTAAGACGTCGCCGAGTACTTTGTAATTGCCCACCTGCCGTTCTTCAACTGATATCTGTCTACTTGAGGTTTGATGTTGACTTTCTCAACCGCATTCTTCTCGAGCCAAGTGACATCTATCTCGCAGTCAAAGTGGCCAATGTTGCAAACGATAGCGTCCTTCGGCATATTCACAAAATGCTGGCCGAGTATAATATCTTTGCATCCGGTTGTCGTGACATATATCTGTCCTTTGGTCGATGCCTCTTCCATTGTTGTTACCTGAGAAGTTCATTCGTTCCTATTACAATTCTTCAGAAAGAGCCCTCAGTCGGAGGGCTCTTAGCCGTTTGCGTTTAGCCCGCTTGAAACATTCAATAATCACCTCGTATCCTTCCATGGCGGCCTGCAGCGCATTGATGGGGTCAATTTCTGTGATTAAAACGCGTCCGCCCAGCGCCCTGAGACTTTGGGCACACCCTTTACCGACATCTCCATACCCAGCCACGACACAGACTTTCCCAGCGATCATAACGTCTGTCGCCCGTTTGATTCCATCGATCAACGACTCGCGGCATCCGTACAGATTGTCGAATTTGCTCTGCTCAGTGAAAGGGAATATTGGTTCATGTAAACTCCGAAACTCAGCGGCGATAGGGATGCGGTTATCTAAAGTATACCGCAGGGATTGTTACAGATCCTTCTTTATAACAGCCAAAAAGTGATCTACTTGGAAAACTATCCCAGAGTGGTTCATATAAGATCTGCAAGAATCTCCCGCAGTAACTCATCGCAGTTTCTAATCCTAAGGCAAAGCTTCTTTTCGCTTTCTTGAGCTAGGGGACCGGGGATCACGCGTGCGACGAACCTTCGTTACTGAGTCATTGACGTTTATCGCGGGGACCTTAAGGTTGCCTTCTTTCAGCATGCGATAGAGATTGTGCACGCCGGTGGTAGTCTCCTCGGAAATGCCACGGCATCCTTTCAGGTATTGCGGGAACTTTGTGTGGACCAGGTTGGTCAGGTCTCCGCCATCGTCGAGGATAAGGTTCAGGGGCTCGTCGTTTTCGAAGACGAGGGTTTGCTCTATGCACCAGAGGTACTCCTCGTCGGTTTCACCCTTCCAGGCATAAACAGGCACTCCAGTTTTTGCAATAGCTGCAGCTGCGTGGTCTTGCGTGCTGAATATGTTACACGACGACCACTGAACCTAATGAATCAACAGCATCGATGCTAATCTCTGAAGTGCTATATTTCGTATTGAGGAGTTCCCACTGTGTGAGTATTAATGAATGAGGTTTGTGTGATTGTTAAATCAATGAATTCATCATGTTTCTGTCTTTAATGGTACGTGTACAGGGGCATCAAGTAGCTATTGTTATCTCAGTATCCCTAGACGGGGATCAGAAGAATGTTTTTTGTACAGGAGCTGTATTTTTCAGATTGGGTCATCCTGTTATGATAAGGATTTCTTTTGAATTGAAATATAGTCGTGATTTTTTATATGTAATCGAAGATCAGGACCTTTCTTCACGGAGATCTGAAGTGCTACATAGTCAATGGAGCATGTTACAGAAATGATAAGTGATAATGGATTATTATCCAATGATAAAAGTGTTATTCTATGTAACAGCAGCAGATATAGCAGCAATGTTACGCGATAGGCGAAGTTCATTGCATCACAATAGTTCGGGCTGAATAAACCATGTCTCTCTGTATGATTTTGAATGCTGTTAGAATGTGTTTTATCACAATAGCGATCAAAATCCTAATGCTTTATCTGGCGTGAGGTATATCTACAGCTTAGGAGAGATCTGAAAGCTTTTCAACGTTTCGTACAATTGTCGGTGAATGTTGCGAAATATGCGAGGTCACGATCTTCGAGATAAGCTCGCAAACATGTGTAAATGCGAACTATTTTCGCCATCTCTTTCGTTTTTGCTCCATATATGTAGAACGCATACAAACGGACGAGTCGCTATTCATGCTTTGTTAATACAGATGATTTTTTTGTATGGATTCTTTTCAGATTATACAAAAGAATACTATAAAAACCCCATCCTTTGAATTGAAATCCCTTATCAATAGAATAACATGAATTCTGTGATATTTATAACTTTCGTCGTTCCTCGAATAAAAGATATTGATGATTGAATTGAATTGTAAAATCGCGCTTTTGTGCTTTCAAATTCGGCGATGGGAAAAAGCTGCGCGCGGCCGTGCTCCATTTTGGGGCTGCAAGTGTTGCTCGTAAAAATGTTACACGACTTACCTTGGCTCCGAGTTCAACGAGGGTTTCAATGAGAACCGCGGTTTGCACTGTCATGTGTAGGCAACCGGCGATACGTGCGCCTTTCAAAATTTTTCCAGGTCCATACTTTTTCCTGATGGCCATCAAGCCTGGCATTTCGTTTTCCGCCATGGTAATTTCTTTTCGGCCCCATTCCGACAAAGACAAATCGGCTGCGACAAAAAAACAACAATATCGTACATAAATGACCGAACGATTAAATTATGCCTCCTTAAATCCGTTTATTCACTTTGTCTCCGAATCGTACCAATACGTGTACGTTGCCAGTAACATTCCAATACTTGAAAATACCTATGCTAACTGCACAAGACTGCATCTTCTATTTAAATTAGCCCGTATAGATTACTTTATTTCCTCCGATAGTAATTAAAATAAATTTCAAATGTTATTTCTTATTAAACAGAATCGGCACTGTATTACGACCCACATAGCACAGACGTCTTAAAGACGTCAATTGTACGTCCGTTTTAAGTCTGGACGGCTTTAGGACGTCTTTCGGGCGTCTTTAGACGTCTGTGTGCTATCTGGGGACATACTTTCGAACGTTTCGTTACTCCGATTCTGTACAACGTTGTGTCCAGATGATCGTTTTCTTTTTGCATTCTATTTCTACTGTAATTTGTTTACGTCAAAAAGGAGTACTTATGTGCAATAGAGGAGACTGTATAATTTAACAGACATGTGGTAAAGTATGGTAATCTCTGTACAAATATCTGTCACATAATCGGAGCGTATGTTTTTTTTCATCTGCCTCCAGCAATCATCGGTTTTCCTGTAATAGGGATCCCGATCCGGTACTTAAAGAAAATATGCTGCTTTAAGTACCACGAAAGGAGGTTACGAATTTTGCTTCAAAACAACGACCACGTGTCCGGCTAGAGTGGCTCCAGAATTTAGTTGCGGTTCTGCTACTTACCGACTTTGAACGCAGGCTTAGAAGACATTCTTGTTGATTAAGGAACGAGTAATGGATTGAGAAATAGTTTATGCGACGAGTTCGAATCACGGAACGCGTTATGGAGCTGCGAAATGCGCACGTTTCCGCCGGCGTGTTGCGGTGAAACTACGCTTGCGGAAAGCCCGATGGTTCTACTTTGAACGATGTCGCTAGGGATCGTGACTACTTGCTGGATCACGTGAACGGGGATTCGAACTCCTGGCGGGAAAGAGATGTTTTATTAATCGTTACTTTGCAAGGGGGAGGAAGCTATTGACGTGAATTCAAAAAATTCACCAGCTGCTTGCACAGTGTCAGAATGGCCGAGCGGTCTAAGGCGCCAGACTCAAGGTTCGTACCTTATCAGTTCAAAGCTGATCCGGAGCTTTCTGGTCCTCTCTGAGGGCGTGGGTTCGAATCCCACTTCTGACAAACTTTTTTTCACTTCAATTTTCACTACTATATCCTTGTTTCACTTTAAATATCAATACTATGGACTTATTGAATATTATAATTCTATTTTTGCTGGCCGCGATTGTTTGTTTAAGCCATGCTGAACTATGATACACGTTTGATTGTC
The DNA here is from genome assembly GCA_947577245.1 of Andrena bucephala. NCBI lineage: Eukaryota > Metazoa > Arthropoda > Insecta > Hymenoptera > Andrenidae > Andrena > Andrena bucephala. Next base: position 92,140,088 of record OX387715.1, on the reverse strand, counting down.
AATCGAATCAGAATTCTGAAAAATGATAATTTACAATTTCAGTCCACTTATAAATTATTGAAGCATTTAGAGCAAAAACGGACTAACTCACAATGAAAAAAAATCCTATTTTATATGACTAGTATAGCCAATTAGAATACATTATTGCGACTAACTCAATTTCGCAAAAAATATGAGTTAGTCCGTTTTTGCTCTCAGTGTCTCAATTAAATCCCATCTCATGGGAGTTTGTGTCACCACCGGAATTGCGTTACCGACCCATAATTTGAGGGCTGAATTTAGCGGCCTCTGCTCATGAACATTCTCCCTAAGGAACTGCTGTGAAATGGGTGAAATGCTGAAAGGTGTGCGCGTGCTTGTATACGCATAACTTGTTTAGAGTGAGAGTTTGAAATAGGGCACGTGTCCCTATTACGGTGGCTTTATACTTAAAGAAGCCGTACAAAAAAACTCGCATAAATAAATAAGGAAAGACTTTTTTTAATTAAGTAAAGCTATTAATGTACGTGTTACAAACGGGAAGGTTGCATTTTTAAACAATTAAAGCATAGTAAAAATTTTATCAAAACTGCATATGAAGATTTCGATGGATTCGCCCAAATCCTTACCGAAAACGGTAAGGAACTTTACAAAAGTAAATAAATTGATAATTATCATGATTTACACTTACGTAAAGTGTACTTAATTATATCATAAAAGGTTCCAATTTTATAAAAAAAATAGCAAAAGAACGAAAATCTTTGAAATTGGAGTATTCGTCATTGGGCGATACTAGAAACGTAAGAAATTACCGAGTAACATGAATAATAACGATACAGAGATTTGGGGCATAGAAAGATTGTTAACAATTTACGGAATGTGCACGAAAATCACTGTTGAATGTCACGTAACATTCTTTGAAACGATAATTATTGTCGCCGCTGTACTAGATGTAGAAAAGTCGATGAATAAAAGTGGAAAACAACGGCGTTTAATGTAACATAACAAAAGAGGCACATTTTATTTTCTTTAACAATAAAGTAAAGAATGCTCTCACACAGTCATGGTTCATTGTAAATATCGTGTTATCTAAGATTAACATGCCTGTATCGTGGTACAGTACACACTAAATTCTACCACTTTGCTATGCTACATGACTAGTTTACAGACAATATAAAGTGCAACTTATGTTCAACAATCACATAATATTAGTATTTCCATTTAATAAATAGTGTCACTATTACTACCATCTCAATACTATTATTGTTATTCAACGACATCATCATTATTATCGTTATGCAGGATCAAACAATCGAGAAAATGAAATATCTTTCGAAGGTAGAAATTTTAGTACTGCCAGCACGGCATCGTATCTTCTGCTCGATAATTGGTAGCGGCCAATGTTTCTATATATCTCACACATCGATTCGAGTTCTATCCAGGCGTTTAACGGATTACTTCCGTCTAATATAAACTTGTTATTCTTCCATATAATTTAAAGATAATAAGAACAAAGTGACATCGTCGTTCATTCCTTCGCACGCCGTCAGGAACCTGCGCGTATATTCCATGCTTGTATTTCGTTTCCAGGACAAGGACTAAACGATCGAGAGATAAAAATTTGTCGCGCAACAAGCCGCAGAAGCGAGATTAAAGTTTAAGAGGTAGAGTAATTCTTGAAGCGTAGGATCATCTAGGTGTCCGTCGATTCAAGTAACGACGTTACAACAATTTCATTAACATACTCGCCACGTTACAATTGCCTTTAAACGATTGTATAAATAAGTTGCAAAAAACGCTCTACACACCGAGAACGATCCCGTAAAAGCGCCTACATTAATACTAAACGCGAAAAATCAAACGCTGGACAATAATTTAATTATCATTATTATAATTACTTTCATTGACTTCGTATCCCTCACACGCTATTCATACTTTCGTTGTGTATTCATTGACAGCTGTCATCTGGAAATTTTGTAAATATTCGATTGAAATTTTGCTCGGCCTGATGGATTATGTAAAATTGTGAAACATACATATCAGAGAAATGTTTATAGAACACATCGAAAATCCTACAGGAAGGGTGTCCCTATAAACGTGCAACTAAATATTCTGTTGCATAAACATTTCCCCCATTTTCTCCTGTAATGCATCTTAAAACTGATTACGGCGGCATTAAATAAATTGACATGGAATGTCTGAAAACATTAGAAAAATAGCTGCAAATTTAATATTTAAAAATATAGACTAGAAATGATCATCGTACCTATCAACTAAATAGACCACAGAATAAATTACATACTACTATAGCCTGCACTCTATACACTTGTGAAATGCACATTGTTCGTGTCTCGAGTTCCATTAAAATTAATTCGCAAGAGTATTCTTGTAAAATGCGAAGAAAAGAAGCGCTTGTATAAATTACAATTCTCTTTTTTCCTTTTTTTCTTCTCTCTTTTTTTACCACTACACCTACGGCGACCTTCCAACGAGGCTCTAAAATCATAAAAATCTGAACGAGAAATGAATCGTATATGTCCAAATCGAAATAGCCTGCGTAATGGTATTAAATCTCTTACTTTTATACAAGACATGTATAGTGCGCGAGTTATTGTTCGGATTCGATATAAATAGATTACAGCAACGTGTGTACAATTATTTAAAATTTTCAAAATATGCGCAACCGTTTCTTTTCCCCTAGGTATTTACATTTTGATACAGTTTTGATTGTAGTAAATCTTAAAAATCCAATTACGAGTTCCCGGATAATTGAATACCAATGTAACATTAAATTCATTGAACGTGCTTCGGACACTTCGGATAACGCGAAACCCGATGCTATCCTCGCGAACATCGTATATCTGCTGTAATCGAGTCGATGATTTACTTTATTCTATGCCGAATGTATTCGTCTCTTCTACGGCCAATAGTAGCTTCTCATATAAAATTTCAGGTGTTGGGTATGGTGGAAGATCCAAGCGATTAAAGCACGTATGAGCTCTGAAAAGATATATATATACCTCATTTGAGCAATACTTGTTACTACGTTCATCAATATTAAAGCAGAATCTCTTGTACCTGGGCAAACTATTTGGCCTTCCCCATTTCTCGATGCAAAATTTCCGTGGCCCCGTGGATCCACGTAAAGCGGCGAATCCTTCATATGGAATGCTTGACGTTCCAGTCACGAACTGCAATAGCCTCAATCGCTGTTCATTCGTGAACCGACTTATGCTGCTCCAAAACCATTCCACCACCGGATGGGCATCGTGGTAGCCACTCCTGTACTCCGTATGCGTTCTCCAATCGTTAAGATCAATTTCAGCCGCCCCAGCTATGACCAGCTCCAACTCCCGTGCGTCAAACACCGACACTAATCGCGGATCTACTACTTCGTAGAACCCGCGAACCAACGATTCCGTCTGCTCCGCGACACCGCGCTCGAGCCTCCAACGTACAACCCTCTCCAGATACTCTTTCTTATTTTTCTCGGTGACCGCGATATTTCTACCCCCCGGCTTCAATTCTCGTTCAGCTACGCGCCCCAGCAGTTCCTCCGTCACCGAGAACGTCAACTCCAGTGGCTCGATACTGATATCCTTCTCCTTGATCCACATCAAACTCTGGTGAAACTCTTGATCCAAACTCTCCAAGTCGCTCAGGCTCGCTGGTATTCGTAGAAGTGCCTTGTAAAACGGTCTGGTGAAGAAGGCGTCGAGGAGGTACTGATGGACCAACGCTAAACCCAATACCCTGCCCGAGAATCTGAACCAATCGTGATAGTTGTCCACGAAGGCTGACATTGGCGACACTTGCACCGTGTACGTGTCGTTGGCAGAATACTCGAACAGCCCGTAGTAGGGGTTGAAAAGCTCGCGCGACAGATGGAAGAAAAATTCGCGAGACGGTCCGCCGTAGTCTAAGCCTTCCTCGTGATCGAACATCACCACCAGCTTGCCTTTCTGCAAGTCCTTCTTCGAGGCAGCCATGATACGAGTGAAGGCGTCTTCCAGGAGATGCTCTCTTCTGATGTGTAATCTGAGCAAAGCAAACGACGTGAGGGAGAGCGTGTAATTAGATATAGCGTGTCGTTCTGATGTTAATAGAAACTTACTTCAATTTCCCTGGACCTTGGCCATAGCCTTTACTTTCCAGCTTCCTGTAAAACGTTCGAAGTTTAGCTTCGAAATCTCTTCTGTACGGAGCTGGGGCTCTAGCAGAAGCTCTCGTTAAGCCGGGCGAAGCGTGCGGGCTACCTAGCGGGGATCTGCCCACGTTCCCAGGTACGTACGACATAATTTCTTGCTCGAATAAGCTGCAACACCGGATCCAGTGTATTAATATTACTACTTCTTTCGTCGCGTGTGTTAAATACCAACGTTACTTTATACCTCAGCAATAGAGCCAGGGGTACGTCGTGCCCAAGTCGTTGTAAAGCGGTAGTGCCCTCGATGCGTATGGTATTCACTTTCTCCCTAAGTGCAATGTTTTGTCCAAGTGCCGAGTGTCTCTCTTTCAAAATGTCCATTATATTTGGCTGGCGTAAAAAGGCGACAACCTTGTCGTTATAGGCTACTGGTATATCAGGCGTGGTTGTGACAGCTGACTGTTGCGGTCTGGGCGGTGGTACCGGCGCTTCGTCTACCAATGTTCGCGCGTGTGCTGCCTCGGTCGGCAATCTTGGGTCAATGAAAGACGTGGCTTTTCTGGCGTGGCAGATGAAGAATCTCTGAAATCATATTAACAGGTTTAAACAATGCTGGATTGTCGAGAAAGAATGCTAGCAGGCACGAGTAGTCTCAAGTTTCGGCATACTTTGCCCGTTCTATCAAGCTTCGATTCGTAGCCCCTTGGAAGCTCCTTAGCAGGATCGGCGAAGAAATTTATTAACGCAACCAGATCCCTGTTATGCTCGTATCTTGGAAACGCTGTTATGTCTCTTCTGATTCTACTAATCATGTGCTTTAGACTTGGATTACGGTTGTACAACTCCATGGCCTCCGCGTTTGTGTGCAATACTGTGAAGAAGTCGGGTCTCGTTAGAAATAATACTGGCGGACTCGTGCTCATATCGAACGGTTCGGACTCGTTTCTTTCGGCTTGCTCGTTCGGTCGTTCGGCGTTCTCCGAGTTGTTCTCGATTGCATGCTGAGAGCTGGTCGGCTCGCGATCAATATTGTCGGAGCGCGAAATAGTTCGACGAACGCTCTGATAACGTCTGTCTAATTGCTGCCTCCGAAGATCGCAACCAGTGTTCTGTGACGTCAAGCTGGGCCTCTGCCAAGTCGTGGTTCGATTAACATGATCAATGTAGAACACTCGGCCGTGACTGTCGATTCTTGCTTCCCAAGCTGCGACAATAACACGTTTACTGAACGTTTCTCTTTTAGCAAATGATTTTTAAAGGCGATCCAATGTTTAAACAGGTCATCGAGAATGTGTGTTCTTACATGGAGGCAGGGGATCGTTGGAGTACAGCAGTAGATTTGCTGTTTGGTACATCGGCAGCGGGCGCAATGGTTTCGGACGATGCGTAGGCGTCGGTGGGCATTCCAGTTGATTCGTTACCCCAGCCTCCGGTCTTTCCAATGGTCTGTGCGCTCTTGGCGTGCTCAATAATGCTATACTTTTCGTAACAGCCCTCCGCGACTGAAATATGTCAAGTATTTAGAAATCCAACGTTACCCAACGCACGTATGCTGTACGAAAGTTACCTTCGAATTAGAAGCTTCGTCAACATCTACAATTTCAAATCCAAAGCAATCTTCGGGGTGCAATGGTGCAGGGTATTTCTGAACATGTCGTTTAGGTAACTCTGGTGGGCCGGATGGCAAAGCGTTACTTCTATGCAAAAGTTTGTGCGTTGTTCGTGGTGGAAGTGGTGGAGGATTCGGGTATAATGTCTCGTATAAACATTCAGGAGATGAAAAGCCTCCTGTACTCCGCCATAATTGATAATATTCCACGTCTTCTGTCGTTACAATACCATTTGTGTCGCATGGCCTCTGAAGTGAAATATATTCTATGAGTTCTATTTCTAAGGGCAGCACCGTACATACAATTATCTTTGTACCATTTCGATTGAACTGTAACTTGTAAGCTTGAAGAGGTGTAATGTTAAAGTGCGAAGGGGTCTAAATACATAAATATTGGTGAATTTTAACGAAGTCGAATAAACCATACCTTTTTGGTCCCACTGTGGCCTCTCACCGCCTGCTGCGATTCCGTGTCAGAATTACTTCCGTCGCTGCTATTCGAGGAACGAGGAGGTTCCATGTCTATGCCTTGAGCTTCCTCCAAACGATCGTGTTTAGCAGAGGATGGTTCCAAAAGTGCCATAGCATTTTCTTCGAACTCGGCTTGCTGGACTCGGGTGGGTCCATGTAAATTTTCTAAAATTGGCAGTTTAAACGGCTTCCTTATAATATCGTTACAATGTACCAAGTCTGCCAAACTGTTCTGAGATTTCGGCATGCCCTTAGACACATGCCCACTCGAACTACCAGCTTCGTTTAATTTGCTTAAATTTTCATTCGTATTCTTATTATTATTCTGCACTAAATACAATGATTTATGTGCCCCGATGGCATCATTTCTATGCGCTTCGTTCATTGCGGTGTTCTGAAACTGTGACTGTACATCGAAGCTACAAGAAGCCAGACCTTCCAACGGTAAACTGCAATCTCTTATGCCGTAATCCCTGCTATTACCACCGAATACGTTATCATCGTGATTATTATGCTGGCCTACTGCGTTCTGTTCATATTGGGATTCTGTGCTACTAGACTGTAAATCTTTGCTAAAAAATTGTTTCTTTCTGATCATATTTCTGGAGGATAATGGCAACTGTTCCGAAATACTCGCTATCTTCTCAGCGCTGTTATCAATGCCAGCTAAGAAATACTTTTTCCTCGTTAAAATCTTATGAGACGACGGCTTAAGCCTTTGGCTCGTGTTCTGTATGAATTCATTACTTAAGTTACTCAAGATCCTAGTACTATCTTCAATCTCGTTGTTCGATGTCGACGCGTTGCCAGCGGCGGCTCTCAAAATTGCGTTCTCTTTATTACATTTTAACGAGGCGCATGCATCTTCTTCTTGGAAAGTGTTTAATGCTCTATTATTGCCTACTTCGTCAGTTATTTCCGTCTGACAAGAAGACGCTTCTGTTTGCTGCAAACCATTTTCGATTGGCATAGAATTCGTCTCTAACGGTAAGGATGCATTCTCACTTTGTTCTATAAAATCATTTTTACTGTTACTCCTTATATCATTCGTTTCCACGTGTTTCACAGTAGCTGGCGATTCCTTACTCGTCGTGCTAACTGTTAACAACGCAACGGGCTGCTCTTCGGATTCATCTCCTCCACTGTCTTTCCCAAAATCTGTATCGGCGACGTTAACCTCAGATGGCATTTTTTAAAGCATAGTACCAATCAGTTGTATCTCTTTATACCGCTGTAAATTAGAATAGATATTATCAATCCACCGGCAGACCGAAGAATGATCAAATTATGAAAAAACTTGTTCGACCCCGCGAGGTACAATCTATTAGCGCGACACTCATAATTTCTTTAAAATTCCAGTCCGTCTTTCACATTCGTCGAAAGTATAAATGCTTTCAAATGAGAATCGAAGCTACTTGTACAAAGATATTTTCAAAACCACCCACGAAGGTACTCTTGTTCAATAATAAATGCATTGATGCGACGATGAAGGAAGTATGTCGATTGAAATTGGGACCACGTCTGACACAGTTTTTAGTCCATGAAAGATATTATGCATAATTTGTCCAATGATTGTCTCAAAGAATCTCAACGCGTTACTACAGGTCTAATTAACACATCTAAAACAGAACTTCCGAACATTCAAAATTGTATCAGAATTTACATTAATGTGTAGCACGACCATTGCGAGGCATGTAACAGACATTAGGCTCGTCTTTTGAAACCGGTACGTCTTAAAATCATCCTCGATGAATTACGAAGCGAAGGATTTTTACGATCTCCGTTAATCGAACGGCACACGTTACGGTAAACATGTTGTACTTAATCTTTACGGTACTGTACATACGTGTCGCGGAGTTACATTTTTAATGCTTTGAATTTCGAACGAGCCTGAAACGTCAGGCAGCACGGAGACTTCATCAGAGAGAATCTTTTTACCTGCATATGTTACATCTTCCCCGAGCATTTTAACTGAAAACCCCCGGTAAAGACATTTCACGTCGGATTTACATATTCATTTACTCGTCTCGCTCATTACACGGACATACATCAAGGAACGCGTTGGTTTGACAGAAAGGTATAGCAGACTCTATCTGGTAACTTTTCACAGTGTCACTTATCTATGAACCGTTTTTTATGCGCATCAATCGCAACCGATAGTTGCACCGGTTGCACCTTATTGGCTGCCCGCTATCGAGTGCGCTCGAATCTGTTTAAATGTATCGCTCGATTATTCGTTAAAAGCTCTGCCTCCTCTCTCGTTTCTCCATACTTTTAACAGATCAACGTTACAATTATTGTGCAAGTATAGGCAATACGGTTACGCGTTATTTTGTATGTGCATAGGAAATGCGTGGGAAATGCGTAACAGTTTTGGGAGCTGGAAATCTTCCAGTAGATGACGCTTAAAGCAATGCAGAAAATGCAACTGATTTCGATTAGATAAATCTCTCTATGCGATACCTATACCTAGAAATTGAAGATAATCAGCTGACTGGCTTCAATAGAATCTGATAGAATCGCAAGTTCAAGTATTTTGCTTCTCCGCTTCACCGCGAGGCGGCGTTCTCAACGTTTTCACGCGACAAATTGCTACCCCTGTTCGAACATAACCTTTTCCGTTTGATACGTAACGAGGAACGGTACGTGGTGTTTGAAATCTGTAATCTTCTCGAAAATCACTCGTGCATTAGAAAATATACTCATAGCTGCCTAGTTTAAAGAAATAAAGGATGCTCGGGCGTATTGTATTTTTTTAAACTAATCTAACGCCATGATCGCACGAGGAAAATAATATACCACGAAAATCTGTGGTGTTATTGATATTTCCACCACGAATGAACGTGAAATTAATGTACGCTGCGTTTATGATTTCAGTTTCAGTTCTGTAATATATTAAGGGAATCAACATGGCTATTCGACCGGTGTACAGGCCTACGATTATCAAGAAGAGAACTAAGAAGTTCATCCGTCACCAGAGTGACCGATACAGTAAGCTAAAGGTACGATGCTTGTTCTATTGTTCCTTGCAGTTTATCGGTTGTATGGTTTTAGGAGGCTTCTGCCCTTCGCTGAAGCCATCCAAAGCGTAGGATCTGTTTTACAGATGTAATGAATCTTTCAGAGAAACTGGCGCAAACCGAAAGGTATTGACAACAGAGTTCGCAGGCGCTTCAAGGGCCAATATTTGATGCCCAACATTGGTTATGGAAGCAACAAGAAAACACGACACATGCTACCAACTGGCTTCAGAAAAGTATTGGTACACAACGTCAAGGTAAAAACGAACTTCTATCTTACATTCAATTTTGAGAGTTTGAGTAACATCAACGAACAGCTTAAAGTACTGACAAAGGACAATAATTACATGTTACGTTATTCTTGTTTATGCGCATTATTAATTGTGTATAAAATTATTTCGAATGCTGCCATAATTTCTTCTATAAACATTTTCTATGTTTCTAGGGATTGAAATGTTATTTGTTTTATATTTTGCTTGAATTTACAGGAATTAGAAGTCCTGATGATGCAGAACAGAAAATTCTGCGCTGAAATTGCTCACGGCGTGAGCAGTAAAAAACGTAAATCCATCGTCGAACGTGCTCAGCAACTTTCCATACGCGTGACCAATGCCAGTGCAAGATTGCGTTCTCAAGAAAATGAGTAAACTCACGTTTTTATTTGGTTTAATAATAAACTATTTAAAATATGCCTGGCATTATTAATTCCTTCTTTCCTGCTCTTCATTCCCTAATAGTATGATAATTATTAGCTTTCCTGAAGCATCGTAATAATCAATTGAATACTGAAAACATTTTATTAATTTACTTTATACAAATCACAGTATATACAGAATAACGTAAAATTAATAAAATTCGCAAAATTCTACCATACCGAGGATTAAGTTCGCTGAAATCTCTGAACGAGTAACAAATCTTATCGTTACTGCGTCGCTATTGTTTATCGTACGGGTCGCCGCAATAACCAATAAATAGTTAATGATGTTTCTAATGACACACAACGCGAGTGGTATAATTTACTTAATATGAATGTAAGTACATCGATCGTAATGCATTTTTAAATATAAAATATGATAAATGGTTAATTGAATTCGTTGAGAATCAATGAAAGGATTAGCTGTTTATACAGAAGTACTTGTGTTATACTTCGTGTATTTTTAGGATCAAAGATAATTCGGGGGAGACGTTGTTTAACAACACTTTGTAGGGTGTAAAAGATTACCAGTTATACCACTGATATAAGGTACCGTGATAATTCACTTCGTAACGAGTAAATCAACATATAAATAACGTTCTATTTAATTTGCTTTAAGTACCCTCTTTCTTTCAGGAGACCGTCCAACGCCTCCTGATTATAGTATACCACTATATCGGTCGACGCGACACCCTCGAATACGGCATAGACGGAAGGTTTCAAATTGTAGAAGAACAGAGGTTGACCCTTCGATGCGAAATCTCTTATTAGACTGACAATTACGGTGGCTGCAGTGAAATCCGCGCCATAAATATGCGAGCAGTCGATCACGACTGGAGTAGCCACGTTCCCTGCGCGTTGGCTGTACTTCGTTACTAAATTTCGAACGTAATCCACCGATGGGAAGATTAAACACCGATCCGGCGTTAGCATGAGATAAGGGATCCCATGTCGGCTCTGCAACATACGAGATATTTGTTACGTCCCCTGTTGCAAAATACTGCTATCAACGGAGAGGAACGAAGGGTATACGTACAACGAGCTTCTCCACAGATATCTTTGGCCGTGCTGCATGGTAAAGAATGAATAAAATATTTATCCCAATGCCGCACAGGATTCCAATCTCCAATTGCAACACTAAACACGCAACGAAGGTTCCTAATCCAGGAATCAAATCCGATTCTACGAAAATAGAGAATAATAACAATGCACAAGTATTAATACGCTTAAAATCGTCGTGATCTTGCAATCGTACTTTTTGTTCTCCACATTGGTTTTACGACTTTAACTTCCACCATGAATATCACGGCAGCTATAATAATTGCTGCTAACGTGGCCCTCGGTATGTAGCTAAAGTAAGGTGTTAAGAACAGAAGTGCTAGTATCACCAGAACACCTGGAATAAATTACGGATGTATCAAGCAGCTAAGTTTATACATTATGAGGCTCGTCGAAACAAAAGTGTCGTGAAAATTTACCAGTATAAATACCGCCCATCGGCGTTCTTACTCCGGAAGCATTGTTCACTGCACTTCTACTAAGAGATCCTGTACTAGGAAATGCCTGGACGAAAGAATTACCAATGTTTGCCATTCCAATCGCGAGCAATTCTTGCGTTGCGTTAACTGACTTGCCGGTTGCTGAAATAAAGAATTCCGCGATTAAAGCCCGCATAACTGGTGAAGCAAGCCGGGTGGTATCCCGCGGAAGATGAACTGTGAACTTACCAAAGGCTTTGCAAATAGCGATGTCCTCCATTAACGAAATAAGTGGCAAAACAAGGACACCGCTTCCCAAATTTGAAATCATTTCAATAAACGTCACTGTTTCATTATCGCTTTTGGTATAGCCAAATGGTGGTAATTGTACACTCGGCATACCTCCCGGTATATGTCCTACGAGAAAAATTCATCACCAACCTGCTCGACTTACAGTATCATAACGCTAAACGTCTTCTTCCCCAACTTGGACTTTCAGCGATAAGATTACTTCATGGTTTCTTACCAACCAGTTTGAAGGGGGCTTCCCCGCTAAGGCTGTATCCCAAAAAGCCACAGAGTATCACTAGAAACGCGTTCCGAGATGTACCGATCAACCAAATGAGTTTATTAATAACACGATACTTGGTGGTTTGCAGCTCTTCGTCTTTAGGGCCAACATTGTACGATGCTAGAAGCTATAACAAGACACAGGGGGTGCAATGCAATTGTCCACGATACCACGGCAGAATTACTATGAAATATTTACCCTGAGAAGTAAAAGAAACGCTATACAAGTGGCGCCAAGCGCAGCGTCCCAAGCTGAAGTATTATGCACCTGCCCGACAAGGCTTTTCCACATTTCAATGAATTGCGCTCCCTTGGCGGGGATGCCGAGGACGTCTTTTATTTGCGAGGTAACGATTATCAACGCTACAGCTGACGTGAAGCCTGAGCTAACAGGCCCGGACACAAAGTCGATTAAAAATCCTGAAGCAGACGTGCAATTGTTAGAGCCAGTATTCCAAAGCCTTCCGCGCAGATGTTTACACATTTTGATCCTTACCTAGACCGAATATGCCCATTATCAGCTCTATCACACCGGACAAGAAACATAGTAGTATCGCGTGTTGCACAGGCGCGTCAAGGTGGGAGACTGTTTGGTACGTGAGTAAAGAAAGAATGGCAGTAGGACCCATCGGCGTGTCTTTACAGGATCCAAATATAACATAAATAAAACAGCCTAAAAAGCTACCGTACAATCCATACTGCAAAGTATACAATCCTATGTATGAGAAATCCTTGCTACCTTCGCTTTGCCTGAACGTTACCATTGCTTTGGCCACGCGCTCGTGCGATAGCGCAATGTTCTGGCAAAATTAACTGACCTGGGGAGGCACACCTGCCACATTAGCGTACGCTAACGACTGTGGGATAACAGTGAGACCAACGGTGACGCCGGCAACAAGATCGCCGAGTGCATCTTGCCCGCTGTACCTTGGCAACCAGTTCAAAATCGGTAGCCTCTTGTACGCGGTCTTCTTTGTGCAGGCGGACCTAAAGCGTCGCCTGGTGTACTGTACCACCGAATCCAGGAGGCTCTCCTTCTGCTCGATAGCGTCATCCCCGGGCTCCTCCACCACTGTGGAAAAAAAAACAAACACGTTACCAATATTCTCATTGTGCTTTCGTTTGTCTAATACAGATCACGAATCCTACGCTGACTAAACAAGGTAAAAGGATCAATTATACTGACGACGATTCACTCGACGTTAACGAAGGATCGTCTTATTTTTAGATCGGAAATCAATTAACGGTGCCCTAGAGCTTATCATTGGAACACCCTGTGCGAGTCGAAGTCCAGTCTTCGATGCCATGATACGCTTCAAATTGTAAAATGTACTTTAGTGGATAATAATTCTACCGATTATATTTTGCATTCTGCGTTTTTTTATTGCTATGCAATCCTTCTTCGCACTCAACCGCTTTAAACTACGAGGATGGGTGTGAGTTTAACAGTAAGTTACTCGCCTTGATTACTACTTTCATTACCAATTACCATTATCGACTAACTAGGGAAAATCTCCAACAAGAAAATTAAAAAAAAAATTATGAAACTTTGGGGATGTGTAGAGGATACATAGGTTTGTATTACGCCATTTTCTTTCGCTGCCCACATTCACTCTAAGGGGGTGAAATTAAACACTGAAAGGATTTTCAGGCTCATAGCCGGACGGTTTTTTTCCCGATTTTGTGTTATAACTCACGAACTGTAAAAGATAGAAAAAAGAATTTCAGACAAAAGTTACTTCTTCTAATTAAGGCTACCATTTGGTAAAAAAAATATTTTACAGTTCACAAGTTATAACACAAAATCGAAAAATAGCCTGATTTTCATGGGTTCATTTCAACCCCTTAGAGTGAATTTGGGCAGCAAATAAAAATTGCGTAATACATGCCTATATATTCTGCACATATTCGCAAATTTTCTGAATTTTCTGAATTTCCGGACTGTGGATCTTCCCCTGTAACAAATGTAGGTATCTTTTATTTAGCAAAGAGCTCGAGGAATCGCCATTAAAGTCATTGCAAGTCGTCGCACGTTCTTCTGCGTGGAATAAATCTTTTACACTCGGCAGTGGATTCTCCATTAGTAGATATTTACAGATAAAATCGGACGAGCCCTGTATCCCTTGGTGGCTGTCATAGGAATCTCGTAGAATTTGGGAGTTGTTCGAATGGCCGAGGTTGAAGCTATCGCCGGATCCGCTCAACGCGTGGTTCACGTACGCCCCGTTTCTGTTGTCCCCGTTTCCATCTCCCTTTCCGTTCGGTTTGGTCATCCTGAAAGCACAGAATCATACAGAAATCGTCTCCAATACCATTACCACCGAAAAAGGTTCCATTTATTTCGATCCTGCTACGTTCGCGATTACTCCGCCTCGTTGCTTCCAACCGAGCCTTTACAGAGAAGCGTATCGCCAGTGTTTTTGTTGATCAATCTGGATTAAATGGTTCAATAGAAACACATGAATCGTGCACAACAGCACGTAGGCAACACATCTCGCGAACTATGTCGAATCAGTTTGTTTCCCGACCTAATAAAACGAACGTCATCTATGGCTACCGAATAATACCCACCCGATTCGACATCCTACTTATGCCGGCCAGGCGGAATTAGAATTATGCCCTGTAAAATTGCAATTAACATGGAGACGCAATGCAGATACCGACGGTGTTATCAGGAGGAAGGGAAATTGGAGGGAATAATAATATGCAGCCAACCGTGCTTCTGAGGACCTTTTTCTGTCATTCCAATTTCAGCTGTTGCCTCTAATTAATCGCGTTACGAAACGCGACGTATCGTATCGCCGATAAATTATGCTCATCGGATGAAATTATGATTTATGACATTACGTTCGACGGCTCGTTTGCTCAGGTTCTCATTGATCGCTCAATCGCCGCAAATATTTGATAGAAATATCTGATCGAGAATTGCGTAACGTTTGAGTCGCGCGTTCCATTTGCGCACGAGCATAAATACATAAATAATTAAGCATATCGGAGGAAAGTTTTCAATGGTATCGGCTTTTAAATGTGAAACACTTCGCAGGACTATTGATATACCCAATAGATTCAGATTAAAAAGTTTGAGTTAAGTTACCTTCGTATTCCTATTCCTCACATTGAATTTGTACTACGTTTCAACGAAAGCTTTCTCCAAATTAGGTGTCATTTAGGTCTCCCTTCGTTCGGAATTGAGATAACGAGCTCCATTAATCGATCATTCTCTCTCGCGAGCATTTCCTGCCCAACATAGAAATATTTCTTCTCAATTCGCTGCCTTTCCAAATGCACGTTCGTCCGAGCAAGTGGAGGACGCGTATTAAAGGATCCATCTGACAGATCGACGAAAACTGCAAGTAAACGTTGACCAGAGCTTCGTGTTTTCGTAACTGTTTAGAAGCCGGCGGTTCGAAATAGCCGGAGAAACAGGGCCCCTTGGCACAATGGCAATCCACCGTAAAGCTTATTGTGACCAGGCGCCCAACATTACAGGACTGTGTTAAAATGCTGCGAACCGCTCGCGTCGGTAAGGGATTTGCATTCGGCATAACGGTAGCAACAAACCTCTTCGCGCAATTACTATACGCCGACTACTTTTTGTTTATCGGTTTCAGTCCAAGTTCCCGTAACACTTGCGGCCGATTCCGATAAAAGTAGACAATTCGTTTCTCGTTATCCGTTGCTCGAACAGTTTTCAATGCCTGAAAACGAGAATCGCCTGAGTCGTTGCGAAATAAATTAACACTCGAAACAAGCAAGTAAAAATACCACGCTGCTCCCTCGGTCTTTACAGAATTAAGAACCGCGAATTGGTTGGAGGAATTTACTGAATCTAAGAGTCCACGAGATCTCCCCAAGCAACCTTGGCTATCGTGTACTTATGCTTCGAGTACCATTCTTCAAGCACAAGGCAAATGGACCAAGAAGTAATTATTTTCAAGTGGGGGTGGGTTCGAAGCTAACTTTTTAAATTCTCGAAGCTGGAAGTTCGTGAGGTTTCGAAACTCTCAAACCTCGAGATGCAGATTCTGTTTCGTTAGTATCTTGCTTTAAGAACTGAAGTCAAGAAAATTTCTGCATAAATCTTTATCTGCCATAGCAGCGACGATAAAAGTATTTTTAATGCAAATTCAATAAAATTCATTAGATGATTATAAAAATTTATTTAAAGAATAAAATCCAGTTTTCTTTTCTTTTTTCTTGAATTACTTCAGCAGTTACATTAATCTCCTTTTTCCTTTTTCTTTGGAGGGTGCCAGGCCCCCTCCCCCTCTGTGTGCGCCGCTGGTCCATAGTAAAAAAAAAAAACAATATACAAATTCTCGAGGCACAGCTGAGAATTGATTTTATTCTTTTTCGTAGCTAGGCTTTGAGAGTTTCGACTGACGAAAAAACTGCAAAGTTTCGAATTCTCGAAACTCGAATGTTTCCTTGGTTTCCGAGGGGGTTTCGAAATTCCGACGCTTCGAGAAGCCCATCCCTGACTTTTAATCGCTCCAACGAGTGCTTAATCACTCCACCCATCCATCGAGTATGTACAGAAACGGATGGAGCCGTAGCTCCGCGAATAGCCGAGTAAATCTCCTAGATCAGATATCTGAATCGTTTCCCGGTTCTTTACACAAGGATTCAAGACGAGCCCGGCTAATCTCGATGCAGACACCGGTTCCACGAATATCCTTTGTCCAATGAGACAGGCAAATACGTGCGGCGTGCGACTGTGCTCGGGGAAAGTCGATGAAACCTCGTGCGCGATAATTAGCGTTAATTTTGCAATCCTGATGACGCTGGTAAGCTCTGATCCTGGAATCCCCCGGATCGTTATGCGCGCTGTGCCACATTCGCGAGGCAGGAGGACGGGTTTGATATGAAAACGAAAGATGGGAGGGGTAAAATATATATATTGAAAAGCGAAGAAAAAAAAGATGTTATTACCACGGGCGTGTCACATGACTGGCTCATGCAACCGGTCATCCCGCGCGCTCACGTGCTTCTGAATCAACCTCGTTCGCCGGTCACGCGGTTCCCCTTTACTTACTCTCCCGATCGCCCGCCTCGTAAATTAATCCGTATCAACATTGCTTTTCATGCAAATTGCACGACACACTCGAATGGCTACGCGACGCGTCTCGCCTCAATCTCTTCGCCCACAAATATATATATGCCGTATGTTAATCGGCTGAGCAGCTGAACTACAGCCATCGCCTTGAAAACCGTAGATTAGATGCATTCGCGGCCGACGATTATGGAAAGCTATGCGACACGGCGTATCGGTGGCTTCCAGGTTGCAACTCTTCTGCGCAAAAGTGGGCCGCCCGATTTGGTGTTCGAGGCGCGTCAACCTGGGAGACATTAGTTGGTCTCTAACGGACCGTCCGCGAAGATAGAAATGATTATGAACGGTTTGTCACTGGTGAAGCGCCTCGAAACTGGCGGAAAAGGGGTGTGCCTCGTAGATAGAAAGAAGCTTTGGGGGTGTATAGGAGGTTTAGGCGCGAGAGTTGCATCAGCAGGCAATGATACTCTTTGATTCGATATTTAACTCTTAAGTGGCCCTTCAATTTTATTTAAAAGTTGGACCTCTGGGACCGCCCGGGCCCCCAATTCGTTTTTATAAAATGATGATTGTTTTATAAAATAATAAATATAGAAATATAGAGGAGTGTTAAAAATGTTGAAAATAAAAGTAAGCGATAAATATTCACGAGTAATATCAAACAGATAATACGCGATGGTCTATATTTACTTAGGAAATCCGTGAGATAATCAGATCTCGTAAAAGCTAAACTGTATACGATGAATGTATAGAGGCCGCAGCGGTCCCGAAAGTCCAACAAATCAATAATTTTTTTAAATGTCAATTTTTTACCGAATTGGTAAATAGAAATCAATTTTCATCTGCAACATTAGAAACATAATGAGATAACAGAGTATTACATAAATCGTCAACTAATTACATGAATACATATTAACGAATTGTTAGTTTAAAGTTACGGAGGGCCGCAGCCAATAATTCACTTAAGGGTGAAATAATATAGGAGAGCTAGATGATGAAGCTATGACAACATTCAATAGGTAGAGCTACTCCCTCATAACGCAATATCTTGATATCGATTATTCGATAACAGGTACCTATTCAGACGCTATTCACATTTAGAAATTTCAATCAGAAGTTGCGTCATTGCGAGGTGCTGCATTTTTTGTGAACTAAGTATCGCAGAAGAAAATGACAGCCTGCGCGTGTCGAGCATAGGATTCCCATACCACCGCACGGTGATTAGTTCATGCGAACGGAAATTTCGATTTGCAAAATAATCGAGCGCAAATGAATACATACGTAGCAGCTTTTTCTATTACCACTATTTCTGACTCGCTAAAAACAGCCGTGCAATTATCGCCGTTCACGTTCGCGTGCATCAGAAGCCAGTTTCTGTTACGTATGCTCGCCTATCGTTATCGTATAATTTGCCGGGGAGGAAATTGTGGGACCAAGCGACATTCGGTCCAACGAAATTAGAGACAGAGGCGACCGAACGTCTTAATTGCGAGCGTTCCTCGCCCAAGGATAATTGCCAGAGCTGCCGCGGCCATCAATATGCATGCTGCAGAAATAACGATAATGCATCCAGCCTGCGTTCTTTCATGGCAACGGTATTGCGTCCTTTGACTGATGGAGAGATCCGCGCGCGTACAATAGAAGCTAATGTGCGCTATTTCGCGGCACGTGCGCCTCGGCGTCTTACTTACTTAAATGCTTAGTTGCAGGCGATTAAAAGGAGGTCTGAATACCGCAATAAAGTCATGCGCGGGGCATTAGGGAAACGCTTGGCGTGTTATGCCTCCTTTTCTAATGAAAAGCTTCGATGTCACCGCGCAAACGTTCCCTCAACTTTGACTATCAGCGTGGGCTGGTTAAGAGCAGAGATTTCCAGTGCTAATAAAAGAGATAATAGCAAACGACTATTTACTATAGAATTTCAGTTGGAAAAATCTAACGCCTCTTATTTCTGTGTTTCAGAGACTCCGTTTCTTTTTCTCCTTTTAAATAGAACTTATTGGTCTGTATCTGTCTAGAAAAATTGGCGAAGTATGCAGATCGTAGCCACGGCCATTCGATCCTGCGTCGCGAAAAGGAAGAATAGGAAAACAACGCTCAGTGGAGTGGCGGTGGCCGCGATGCTTTGATTCAACTGCGTATTGCTCCGGCAGCGTAACGAAATTGGCGAACCGATGGGCAGCAATTGATTTAGCATTAAACGATGCTAATTGCTCTCATGTGACAGCTATTTGTTGATGCGAGTCAATAATTTAGGATTTAAGGGCAACGAGTGAGCTGCATCGAGATAGCGACCGGCTATTGTAGAGTCAGGGAGGATCAGGAGGTCGGATACACCCGTGGTCTCTCGCAACGAGCTTCAATCAACGAAGACGCTGCTGTTTCAATTTTGAACTTGATCTTTGTCCGACATTCCGGCGAGGGTTTAAGTTCGTTTGCAAAATTCGGCGCGCTGCTCCGTCCCGATTGTTCGGTAATCGGAGAAAGAATCCTAGCAGGTGCGGCGTAAATGCCGCTGAAAATAATTTAGATCCGGAGATATCGGATTGTGAAAAAAGAGGTGAACACCAGGAATCGAAGGCGATACTTCGCGTGACTCCCGCTAGCGAAACTTTAATTATTCTGAACAATCTGCCACGTTAAAATAATTCCGTCGATTACTCCGAAACGATAGGAAAGTGTCGTTGATTTATCGTTTTCACTGGCAAACGGAGAGCTTGAGGCGAAGTTAACGTTTTAGAAGCGATAAACGAGTTTACGTTTTGTGTAACCATCGTAAACCCATTCGTGTAACGGTACACGCGTTAAGGAGCTGTTAATCACACGCTAGACTTTTCACGAGACAATTTAAGCAAGGCTGTTAGGGAGTGTCTAATGTTAGTCAAATAAATACAGCGTTAGTGGAATTCCAGGGCTGTTTGCCACGCTCCGAAGAGGAATAATAGTTCGACTCGTCACATTAAGGAAGTGGCATCCAGTAAAGATAATCAATTGAATTGAGACTGATACGGTAACATTCAATATTTGCCTTTTGCGACGTCACGCGATACATCGACACGGCCCAACAGCGTTTAAACTCGAATAAGTTCTCCTCTCCATGATTCGCTTTCTGTTTTTTTTTTTTTTTTTGTGAACTTAAAGGGTTAGAGTACTATATTTTAATTATCTTAATTATTACAAGATGCAATCTCATTTGAACAGACGCGTTATTTAATTTCGGCGATAACTGTCGTTTACTGTCCCTTGGATGGAAGATAAGGATGATAGTGTAAGTTAAGTACAAGGTAGAGATTCTAAACCTCTGAAGTTTCATTTATGAATCACCAACGGATATATGTAAGTGTTATTTATGTAAACACTGTGCCACGGAATCTGTCCAATACAGTGTTTTGCTCGAATATAATTGAAAAGGGCTAGATAGATTTCATGGATAAAGAATGGTCTGTTATTAGAGCTCGTAGTGTGCCTCGTATCAAATAAAACCGATAAGAGTCATTAACACAAATTCTTTTGTCAGAATCTTCTTTTTCCACACATCTCGCTCTACCAATTTTCCTCGTCAATTTCATTATACAGTCCCTACGCCCGTGTGCAAAAGAATATCCAATAAATGCGGTCACACGCGATTTTTCTGCGTTTTCCACCGGAGTAACATGTTTCCCACAAACCGGTATCGAATCGTGGATCTCGTTTTAGGGATCGACGAGCAAAGGCCTGGCAAGGCTCCCGCCGCGAGCAGTTACGAGGCTCATTGTTTGCAAAATAATATTACGAAAATCTAACGTGACAATAAAAGAAGTAAATACGATGTACCGATTTATCGAAATATCTTGATGCCCCACGGTGGAAACTATTTAATTCCTCGTTTCTAATGCCTGTCCATGCTGGAAAAAAGCGAGAAGCAAGAAGCAATAAACTCACCTAAAAGCTACGACGTGAACGGCGAGAATCCTTGTCCCACTTGTCGCTTCGTTTCCGAGGAATCTTCGGGGTGTCGAAGCCGAAGAGGGACGACCGGGGATCTCAGTCCGAATTTTTCTCTCGCGACGGACCACCGAGCGAACAAGAACCGGGAGCTACTTGTTCTTGCAGCCGCGACACATCCTACTCGCGTAGAATTAAAAGGAGGAGAAAAGAAGAGAACAAAAGAAAAGTGTGGATTAAGAGAGGGCCGAGGGTGCGGGGGACCGTAGGTAGTCGCCGATAGTCACAAAACTGCTTCACTTTGGCGGGTACCTGCTTCCTGCCCGTTTCGAGCGACGATCTCGAAGGACGAGGAGAAGGCGGTGGACGCGAGTCCCGCGACACTTTTCTGCGAGAAGTAGAATGACAGAGGTGGCCTGTAAGGGCAGGGGACCAGTGATAAAACACGTAATAGAATCCGGTTTCGCGAAGCCGACGACTGAATCCGCGGCAATACGCGAACGGCCATTTAAATGCTTCGTGGTTCTTCCGCCGACGGTTTCTGCCGTATATTCTTCTCCCCTTCTCCTTTAGCCGTCTTCCAGGCAATAACGTCACTGGAGAACAATCCAATCGGAGGCATAAGGATTCTGCATTAGGCCTCTCTCTCCCTCTCTGTCTCCCTCTCTGCCCGTCTCTGCGTTTCTCTCGCTCTATCAAGCATTCTAGATCCGCCGATCGAAATTTATCTAATCGAACGGCCACGCCAGGCGGGCCCAACGCCGACGGCCTCTTCCGCTGGCGGGAAGCTCGACGATCCCGCCGATCTCGTCTATTATGTACAAATCTCGCGGGAAGCTTCTTCGAGATGGAAGGCTACTGTTTGTATTCCGACGCGACCGGTTTAATGAAGGTGATCCCTGCTTGTGTATACGCCGACGGAAATAAACAAATAGTGCAGGGACCGTATGGCTTATGAAGTCTGAAGCACGCTCGTGGATGTTGAGATATCATCCTCGAATCCCATTATTTTCTGCAAGATGGTGCGTTGTCATTCTTGAATCAGAAACCCTGCGCTTTATCGTTTCGGCCGTAATCCCTTGCGGTGCAGCAGATAAAGCATCTTTTAAGTTGTTGCTAATCCCTTTGCAGCCTCGCCGGTGAACCGCACGTCGATCCGCCGTCGTCGATACCTTTGGGAATAAAAGTTATTTATTGCAGTATTGCCTGCCTCGGTATCAACTTTCTCGCTCAGCCTAGCCCGCCGACGAGAAGGTCGAAGATGTTGGACGCCCTTGAGACTTATCGATAAAGAAGTTCTTAGAATTCTTACAATGATAGCCCGCGTGTAATGTCGTTGTAATAAAGCCTTTGGTGGCAATGCTTTTATTGACAAGGTGTCTTTTAATCCCCGAGAGCTCAGAGCTGCGGTACGCGTTACATAGATCATAATAGATGATCGATGTTTACCTCGGGTAGTGAACCCGTTTAGATCGTAAGCTTCTTTTGCGCCTTCACTCGAGACTTCATCTGCGCTGGCTAATTTCGTTTGAAAATTTATCTGGGGTGGCGAGGTCCTCGTGAAGCTAACGCGATTTAACAATCTGCAAGCATAGAATTGTTGAAAAATCGAAATAAAAGGGTGCGAAGAATTGTTCAATATGTATATCGATCAAAATTGAACTCGTCGGCATGGAAGACAGAATTCTTTCAACCGCGAAAGGACGAAACAGCATGTTCGCTCCAAAGTAATTGTGTAATTAACGTTAATTTCGTGGACCCCGCATGTGCATTATTATCTGCCTTGTAGCGCCGATAAAGCCGACCTCTGAGTCTGCACTCCTGAGGATCTGGAAACAAGGTTGCGTCCTACAAAACCATAGTCCTATTTACATATTACATGGCACGTAGAAAAAGACGGGAAGAAGCTTAAAACTCCTCGTGAGCTGTGCGGGCATTTCCATGGAGCAACGTAGCAGCTATCGAGGGGGGAAATTAGAGTTGTGTGTAAAGATCTTAAGTCGTTAGATAAAGTGATAAAACCTGTAATCGGATATACCAATGAATGAACGAAAAAAATCCGATCATTCGGATATGAAAAATAAAAAAAAAAACAACAAGGCAGTAAAACAGTTATCGTTCAATAAAGAGATGTACAAAGAAGTATAATAAAAGTAACATTAAATAAAATTATAATGACATAAATAATTCTGCACTCTTTGTATTCATGATACAATTTTCGTCCTGGCGCGGCGTATGTGTAACACGTTTATCACAGCTCTTTGAGAATACTAAAATTGGAGAGTGTGTTGCCCAATTCGCTGTGAGTTATGTCCCTGAAAGATCTAGCGTTGATTTTAAGATTGCAACCATATTCAAGTCCTTCCGATAAGTTAATGTTACATTATTTCCTGTAACACTGATGTGCGCAGGTAGATGTGTATAATTTTCGTTTACTTTCTTTCCCCCGTTTGCCGGAGACCAAGTTCAGAGATTAAGAAGGTGGTAGATTCATGTAGAATCATATATACCCTGTCGTGCCTAATGTTCTTCGCAGATCTCTTCCACTCTAAAGTCAATCGACCGCTTATTTAAATTAAGGATCCGAAACTGTGCCTTCGAAATTGAGCATGACCGCATCCGCCGTTGCTATTGAAGACGCTAGCCATAATCACATCCACCTTGAGCTAATCCACTTTGCTTATTTCTTTCGCGTAAAGAATGGTAAATGCAGTCTTTTAAACCTGTAATAGCCAGTGAACACAAGCAGCATTTAGTAAAAATAAACGAATGAAACAACTGACTAGCTACAACATAAGCAAATTTTTTATGTCCTTAAAGGTACCACGTGCGCGTAAAAGCTTGCCGTTGTAGTTTAATGTCCTAACTTAAGCGAGAAGGTAGATGATGGGAATGCAGGATTGTCGACGGTAGGTTTCTCTTCCATACCTTTGGCGCTTCCGCTCCTCCGATCCACGAGAGTCCTGGCAAATTATTAACTACCTGCAAACAAGCTCGAGAATCGATAAAACTGTTCGAAGACACAGCCACAGGGGACGTCCAAAAAAATAACATGGTACAGTACATGTCATGTAATCCAGTGAAAATGGCATTATTATTCTCAATACTTTTGATATACAATAATAATCATTATTAATTAATTAGGTACAGGAACACTTTATCATTCGTGGTATTAATTAAAGATAATCAATTACATACAATAAATTGTTATCAGCCACGGTGCATCGCCTCCAGCCTCGGCGTCATTGAATTCATATTATTATTATTATTTTCTTTTCGTTTCTCCCAATGTAGATACTACATTTTCCCCGTCTTCGTTCTGTCAAAATGTTTAAAAATCAGTTTTAGGAAGCGAGCGCCTACGACTATATAAGAATCGAACCAGTTAAGCGAAGGCCATTCGAGAAGATTTAATCACACGTTCGATTTTCATTTTCCCTTCGGTCTTTTCCCCCCCCCCTTTTCTTTTGTATAATCCGTTCTCCTAACAGAGAAGTCGATCAATGTGAAAAATAAATGGACGATCGTACATTATGCTGTGGCGAATTCGACATTGGAACGCAAGCGTTTAAAAGAACGATGCTGATAATATCCTTTAGCGTTAACGATATTAATGATCAAGCTTGCAATGACTACGAGATGAAGTTTGGAAAAAAATATATACAAAACGCTCGGTGTATCAAATTTATCTTCTCGATATTAGACCCGCTGGTCTCCAATTTATAAGTATCTCTTAACCATTTTTTTCTTTTTTCCTTAGGCTTACTTCGACCTTACTGCACTAAAAAGGCACAATTTTTCGCACCTGATAAAACATCGTTACGGTCTAGACACTAATGATTCTTTTTTTTTTCCCATCAAAGTACTTTGTCCCCCAACCCCATGTCCCCTCCCCCCTCCCACCCCCGAATTGCCAATTGCATGTTGCGCGTACTATTCTTTCCAGTATGTGTGTTACAATGTTATGCACAGGAGCTTATTTTACAATGTCAAATGGATGATAACGATGGTACGACAAAACATGATTCGTATTCGTAATATACTTTTTTTTTTAATCGTTTCGCGGTATTTCGAATGCGCGATATATTACGTATATTAAACAGAGCGTGTGTATTTATAATGCACGTAATATATCCTCTTAAAAACTAATTTGTAATAATGTCCTTTCCTATGTAAATCTAGGGCCTATACAGACCTTACTAAGGCGATGAACTACGCGGGCCTTTGTACAGTCGTTTGGAAACTATGGGAAGTCTTTAAGAGGAAGAAAATTATTCAATCAATGTACAGTGTTCTTTTTTTTTTCTCTCTGACGATGTTTACAGCAGCTTTATCCAGATTGATCGTTCGACAACCAAATTGCGATCACGTTGGTGCCCCGTTTCTGCGGAATCTATCTCTGTTTATTGAAATGAATGGTTGGCCTTCGTGAATATTCAGTGAAGTGCGCGAGGCCATTGCAATCTGGCCAGTTTCGACGGGCGAAAATGGCCAAACTGCAATCGCGCCCGTTTCTTTTGATTTCCCTAGCAAAACCTTGGCTATAAAAAGGAACGCTTCTTATAAAAAAAATCATAGGTGAAATTATATACAATCCAGCGACACCAGATGCGTACCTTTCCCGTTGCCCAATTTCGCAATGAAAGTTCATAAAGGAACAAGTATGAATCACCATTGAAGATTGGAGAAACCGTTTTGTTAAAATTAAATAGATATAGGCGTCGAATGAAATGCAAGTCCTGTAAGAAATACAAGGAATTAAGGATTAATGTCCGATAAAATCTGTATTTATCTAAGCGTGGTTTGGTTTTTGTTTCTGTTCCCTTCCCTTCTGCTTAATGAACGTACGAGGGTTTTGCTCGTTCGACAGATTTCTTTTCAACGATTAAAAGCACTTGCTCGATTAACTTAAGCGGAGGAAACCGCTCCGGCAGCTCTTCGATAAACTAACACCGAGTATCGCCTTATTAGTTTTCTTCTTATAGAATGCTGGTCCTCTTAAATAAAATTAGTTGCGGCACTTGTTCGAAGTTAGCACGTTGTTTTTGTTGATGAGAATATCCTTGTTTCAGTCTATCACTCGAGCGCCTTCACTTGCGCCATAACTTTACCCTCCCACAGCGGTAAGACTTCAGAATCATCAGTTATCTCCTCTTGAATAACCTTTGTATCCAAGTCCTCGCACTCAGTTTTAAAGAAATATCTGGGAAGAAAGGAATCGTTCGTGAGGCCATAGCAATCCCGAGGAACTCGTCGTAAAATAATACCACTTGTACCCACCGATAGCTGCCTTTCTTAGGAAGGTATTCTTTAAATTGCTTTAAAGTAACGTTGTGACCAGGAATTTTAGTCCTATAAGGAAACTGTTCATCACAGAAACTGAACACAACGGTGGTAAAATCTCCCACATCTTGCTTCGTCTTCTTTAACGTTGATTGGTTCGATTGGACATAAGATTGACTCTGCAATGTAGGCTCGTACGATGATTGCTTAGAAATATTAGAATGGCGCTGTTTACAACTCGAGCGTGCTCTATCTTCCTCGATTAATCTTCTTCTCGCTTCTTCCAACTGGGTTGCCTGTTAAGAAAAAAACGTACTCTTAGATGTAACATACGCACGATTTGAAATATCTTGGAATAATCATTACACACGAATTGTACGTTTATGATTGTAAAATCTGTAAGATTAAATGTTATTTACTGTGTGGGGTTGCGGTAGAGGCGGCATTCCTGGGTCAGCAACAAACGGTTGAGCAGGAACGCCCCACGTTTCCCTGTTTGTCCTCTCCAAAGAGCCACTGCGAGATCCGTACTTCTTCCCATGACGGCTGTGCTTGACATCTGCTTTCTTGTCAGTCTCCTTGAGCCACGATAAAAGACGAATATCTTTGCTAATGGTCGACGGTGGCGCATCACTTACAACACTTACACCACTGTCCGTTAATTCTGTCATAGACTTCTTCGTGGCTGATCTCCTGGTCATATCAGACCTTCGGAATCGTTGATCATGACCTAGAAGAATGTTTAATGTAATAACGGTCCAACAGAATCGTACGCGTACGTCCAGCAATAATCTCTAGTTGATATTCTATTGAAATATATTCACTAACGAATCTGACATATACCTTGAAGATAGAGGTCTTGTTTATGGAGGGAATCGGCGTAATCAGATGGCACGGATTTAGATTTAGGCAAGTGAGATCCTAGTGAACTCATGGAGCCAGCTCCGACAAGATCGCTGCCTTCTTGGAAATCGTGAATATTACCGCTATCTGCTGAAAACGTAGAGAACACGTCCTTCTCTTTCCTCTGTTTGAACGGCCGTGGATAATTGTGCGTAGAACGTCTTCTCTCAGGCGAGTGCAGTCTTGGCGACGAGAGTCCAGGGGATCGAGAAGGCGTAAGATCCGACCAGACTCGTGACACGTGCTGGTCCAGAATTGCTTGATCGTTATCTTCCTCTATCAAAAGCTTCTCCCTCAATGCATCGGCCAGAGCTTTCGGAGCCCCGCTCGGCATCTCCATAGGTGCATCCTTACTAATCGTCTCGCCCTCTTGCAAATGCCTATCGAGCTTTTCCTGAGATTCTCTTTCGCGTTTCACGTTCTCTAACTTCTCGATAAGCACTTGCGCGAATTCTTCGGGCTTCAGGGGATGCATGAGATCGCGCGGCACCCGTTGCGTTCGAGGGATGATAGAATGATGCGCCATTGGATCGCGATTTAAACTAGCTGAATCTTTCATGGCTCTACACTGTCTTATATACTGTTTCTTACTTCGTTGTTTACCCATTGACATTCCATCGCTGCAAGAAATTCGAAAGGCATGGATTATTTAAACGATTTCTTAATCCTCTAATATCTCTTATCTAGCGTGTACGATTCCCTTATAAAGTCTAGGTGTGTACAGGGTACATTGTATGGAATAAAACACACAAGTTTCTTTAACTCTCTGAATTGTAAATTACGAGTAACACTTACAACAACAATCGACACATGTACAAGCATTAAATTGTTATTTCAATTCTTTCAGGTCACCAGAGGAATCTCAACAAGCGATACAAAAATGAATTCATATTGATAAATGTGTTCTGTACAGTAAACGAAGTCCTATCATTGATACGTTGAATAAAATAAAGAAAACTTACACTGATGAATCCGTGAGAGACAAATTATCTGATTCTGTTCGTGCATCACTGCTCAAGCTTTGAAGTTCTGAATCCTGTCTGGATACTGGGTTGTACGAGGAATATTGCGCGTGCAGTCTGGGTACGAGCACATGATATGGACTAGCTCCATGTTGCAAGTAAACGCTACGAGCATCACGCAAAACATCAAACCAAAGGGGGAAAAAACAAAAGAAAACATTGGGAAACGTTTCGATGAAGATAATAAAATTTTTAAACATAAGAGAAACTTAAATCGCTTGTACAATATAAATATACGATGCTTCTCCACAATGTTTTAGGTTATTTTGTTAATTTTTAGAGGCGCTGTACATATAGAATTTGGAAATGCTGTACATATGTATATGCAATATCATACGCTACAAAACATTGCAGGAAATCCACACAACAAGCTCAGAAATAATGCCGGCTAGATAAAGTGTTTAATGCAAATCTAACTTTAAGCATTCTAGGTAAGGAACATTCTAAGTAGAAGCGATAATTATAGAAAAGATATATTACCCAGCATACGCCTCTGGCTTCGGCCGAAGATCCATCGCCCTAGTCTGTTGAGTAGCCATAAGCATATCTTTGGTCAATCTCAGCTCACCCCTCAATTCCCCAGGCGTTTCACTAGCCGAATGCGAGCTATGTACGGAACTAACAAATTCACTGTCTTCGTGGACAGTGGGCAATAAGCTTGGCCCGCAAGAAACAGACATCTCTCGACTGGATCCTGAACTTGGACATCCACCAGAGTCCGGGTTCTGGCAGGACTGAACGTACTGAAGATACATATCAGACCGAAGAAAGTTTGGATACGTAGTCTCATTAATAAGACGTTCGACTTCCAACTGTACAGCGTCAAACACTTTCTCGTCCGCCCTCCCTTCTTTAACCCGACGATTAGCCTCCTTCCGCACATCTTCTGGTATAGCTAACTGCGACTTGAGGAAGAACTTTCTGTAGATAAGCTTAACCAATTGGTGTATCCTTTCGGGATCATTCTGTTCCTTGAGACCCTCGCAGGCGAACCAGAAGTTAAGAGGATTCGCGTGGGGCCTGCCTTCTTGGTCCAGGTATTTTCTAAACAATTCCAAGCCCACTGGATCCTGCAGCAAAGAGTGCAGGTTCCTAGCCCACCGCAAGCAAGCAGGCGGTGAATCACTTTCCATAGTTGTCGAACTACAGCAACCTTCCGGTTCGAATCCCAGAGGTGCCGAAGCATCGCAACCTGAAGCCGTTGGTGTTGCGAGAGAAGAGCGCCTAGGGGTCAGAGTTGGACTCTGTGGACGGAACCTGCTGACGTAGTTTCCTGTTTCCTCTCCTACGATCAATGCATCATAACAATTTCTTTTCGTGTCTGAAGCGCTAAACTTTTAAGAAAGTAACCTAAATTTTTTACATTCAGCAAATTAATCATGTATTCAAGTAATACAAAAGCATATATTTTTATCTGATATAACAGAATGCAGAATTTTAATTTAATTTAAACTTTAATACAACTTCTCGTGCTACGCATAATACAGTATCAAAATGTACTCATATATATATATATATATATACATATACATATATATAACAAAACTTACCAGGCACTGGTGGCCGTGGAGAGTTTTCATTGAAGCAACGTGCTTCGTTCTGTCGAGATCCACTCATCCTATCTATTATGGCCTTCATGTATTATTTTAGGTTCTATATTTAATTTAGGCCCACGACGCCTCTTAGTGGACATGGTTAATCCAAACCTACAACAAGAATAAATCATTTTTTACATAAATCTCTTTGTATATTCAAACAAGTATCATAAAGAATACATAATTTTGAAAAAACTTCGATATAATAATGAAGCTAACATTTTGCAACATGGCTCTACTTTTACAACCTGCAAAATTAAAAATGTCATTCAGGGGAATTGCATAATTCATCTGAAATTGTACAATTTTTTATACTGTAAGCTTTATATGGTCTGCGTCAAGCACTGGTTATTTCAGTGCGCAATAACATATAACGCAGAGAGCATATTCTGAATTCAGAATACTCGAACAAAAGACCCAAGCCGGGGATGCTGGATCGATCGAGCCCTATGGTGAGTCATGTACCAATTAAGCACCTAAGGATGGTTTTCCTATCCCGAAGAACTGTAAGGGCGGAGCCTGGCAGGGAAACCATAGGGTTGCTCCTGGCAGTCTGCGCATTGAGAGATGCCTCTCTATATATCTCTATTGGTCCGCGCAGAACATTTGTGTGGTATTGATCGACAAAAATTATAACGCAATCCATTGAACACTACAGTCAGCCCCAAATATGGCCGAGATCGTAGGCTAAAATTCACTGCAGAATGGGATTTTATTTTGACAGGGTGGATAGATATTAATAATTCTATAGGGTAAGGTATACCGTACAAAGAAAAGGGCATTATATACCTAAGGTTCAGGCTATTGTTACGATGAGCTATAGAAATATGATTTCATAAGGATCCTGTTACACCCATTCCCTGTATTATATAATTGTTTACATGGAAAGCAAGCTATAATATTACAAAATAATCGTTTAAAACAATCAACAGTGTATGTTCTGACGAATCACGCATTTAAAATATTTCTCTGTTAATTTTAGAGGAATTAGAAGTAACAATTTTAATTCAGGTAGTGAGTTTATCGATATGAATTTCAGTCATATTTAAATTGAAGCTTTCAATGCTCAAAAGTGACATTTATATAGAACCGAATAAACCAATATTTCACTGTTCTTTGAAAGAAGAGAGCGCGTATAAAAATATCTCCCTATGAAAGCTTGTCGCATTAAAATTGAGGATCGTTACACGTTAAATGGCAAACACTGCATTATGCAATGCAGAGATACGTGCACGAATATATCAGAATGCTTGTTAATAGATTTATGGAACATAAAAGTTCTACGCAACCATTGAAACCTGATCCCCGCCCGTATAAGAGGGAAAATATGAAATGAAAAGCTGTCATAATGAATTATCTCACTTCACTGCACATTTACCTGCGTTAAGGGATGAAAAGGTGTGTACATACCATTTTGCCGGTGCTTCTCTACGAGCGACCTTGAAATCTCTATGGCCCGTGTAAAATCTATTATGATCTTTACAATTTTATCGACCTCGACCGCAAGCGCTTTCTAACTTCTTTTGTTATAGAACAGAATGAACATACGATACCACTGTCGACGCGTCTCTAGGCAAACTGAGCTAAGGCTGCGTCCTGACCAGGACCGACGCCACACTGGTACAGGAAGGGTGGAGTAGGGATACAATATCTGATCGCGTCAGATTGTAAAGCGCACAGGTCTGATTGATCTGTCCGAAAGAACAGGCGGTTCTAATAGAATATAACATGGAAAAATTACATTCCTCTACTGGAAAGGACATGTTCTCTATGAAACAGATATAGATTTATGTATCTTCGATACCTGAATCAACATCTTGAGTGAATAGCTCCTGCTATTTAATATTTTAAACGATAGGATAATTTTTCTATCGCGTTCCAATTCCCATGTGTCCCAAATAATACTAGGGTCCTATAGTCTTTGTATACACCTTTTGTAATAAATGAATCTTGGAATAATTCTACTATAATAAAGTTTATATTTCATTCTTTACACATAGTGGTTACAAACATTAAAAACTGATAATAATCAGAAGTATAAAAGTAGAATGTGGTACTACTACATAACACTATAAATATGAATTTTCGAAATAAATTATTCTAACCAATTATTGAATTAAATTTGCACTGGCATTCTGAGAAACTTTAATTATTTAAGAAAATGGATATCTTGGATTAATGAAATGTAGAAAAAGATCCAGTATTTTTTCATGGTAAAATAAACTATTGCAAAATATCAATGAACATTAAACTTTTAAATATCTTTGAATTTTTTAATCTTCAGACAACTGCATAACACCGTTATTAAAATTGATAAGGTGATCCTAAAAAATCGTAAATTTCAGTTAGAAAAACTCGTTTGGATTAGCATTTTTTAAAATGACACGAAACAATAAAGCACAGGCAATAGAGTTAAATCCTGATTTAACTCGTGGATTTATTCAATATTATTACTTGTCTACAATTAACATTTGACATGTTAATATAACATTACAGAAGAAAAGGAAGATACGAAGTTGCAACCACCTGTAACAGCACGATGCAAGTTGGCCAAAAAAGTGTTACGACTTTATTTAAAATTTTCGTTGCATCTGTACTAATAGATGGCAGTAGGTGCGTCTTTAGATTATTGTGCAGCGTGCATCAGACAAAATTGTATAAAAATACAGACAAATTCCTCTTTTTGTGTATTAAAATTTAGTACAATAGGAACTTCGTAATATTTATTAAATAAAATGAGAAACTAAATTTTTTCTTTTTCTTCGTAAATGATTTCCAAACAAGTGACACAATGAATAACTGTATCTAAAAACTGAATAATTTGTTGGAAAACTTCCAGAGAATTAATACTCTCGTTAGATTAATGATCGCAGAACTTTAAAGTCGCTCGATTTGAAGCGAAATTTATTATCAGCGTGCTGGAATGAGATGGTACGGTCCGAGCTTTTAAATAAAAGTACTCCACCGTTAATCATCAGACGAATATTCGAGATATAAGTACTGCGAGAGCGATTCTCCATTCAGTGTAGGATACTTCATTAGAATCTTCAATTTTAATAATGACGAAAGTGCGAGAATAATCATTTCAGGTACGCACCTAACGCGCCCCTCTAATATCTTCTTCATTTTCTACTTGCTTAATGATGTCCGTCGTTATAATTATTCGAAGCGCGCCACCGTAAGACATAATTATATACGTAGAAGAGAAATATGTCGCGTGAAGAACTATTAGGGCTGTTGCCCATTACGTCGAACATTTTTTATGCGCGGTGAAAAGCTTCGGTGAATTTCAATTTCGAATAAAAGCTCAAGCCCTCTCGCACGACGCGATTGATACATTTCACGCGTGTCTTCCTTGAGCTTTTCAATAGCGCTGAACCACTCATTGTCGGGCTATTGTTTCGAATCTTCGAAAGGGTTTCAAGACTTTAGCACTTGAAATATTTCAAGCGTTTATTAAAACCTTTCCTCCTCCTTAATTATTACATCTCGCAGACCGAAATTTTATCAGTACTTAACTATGCAACACGCATATTATTAAAATACTGCAAATGTTTGTATAGAACTGACAAATTTGTACTTTAAATTCTGTTTGTAAATTTACTCATAAGATATTAGAGTATTAACGTGTACGTTTTTTTAACAATCTTTCACAAAGAATTTATAATAGTATAAATAATGCTCTAAAAATATGTAGAATAATTCATAGAATTCGTAATAATTTCTGAAATATCAAAGAAGTACGTTCACCGAAGGTGACCGTTTTAGGTTAACCCTCGGAATTGTGGAGAAGCCATCTGGATACGATCAGCACGAAATTCATCTCCGAGCGACATGTGTATTCTCCTTTCGCTTGGTCGGTAAATGCTAGGATCGGCGTTACCCAGCATACCACAAGCTGTGTTTGATATCGACGAGCGAAATACTGAGAGCCCGCGCAGAAAGATATTCCAAGATATTGAAATTTTTTCGGGCGTGCAGAAATCTATCAACCGCGCGGAATTTAAATCCCATCTTCTACACGTATCGTCTTTACTCGCCCGAAAACATTTCTCTGGCTTTCTTACGAATACTGGAGATATTAAAACGCACAATGGCGTGATATCCGCAACGGTATTCCGATGATCTCATACCAACGCGCGCCGTGACTTTATTTCAAATAGTTTCATCGAACATTACATTGTAGTAAATGTTTTCTTCTGATAAAGAATAAAGACGATAAACTCGATTGAATAAACTATTTATACGATCATTGATAAAACGCGAATATATATTCTAGTGACTCCATCGGTCGGTAAGGCATTCGACACTTTTCTATCGATAGTGAATCGTTCTGTTATCAATTCTAAGAAACATAGTAGAAAATGAATTTCAAACCGGTATTAAATTTTCTTTTGGTAAGTCTCCATATCGATTCTCGACTTGCAAATCTCGATACCACAAGAGATTTCTCAAAATCCCCGTACTACTGTCAATCACAAATTTCTCAAAGCTATCGATGATCAAAATTGAACAGGTTCCTATCGAATCCGAGTACGCCGCACTGCACAGTCTTTTACGCGGTTTACCGTGGCACGTATACGCGCAAACTTCCAAATATACCGGGTGTACAAAGTCTCGCTGCTATGAAAATCGAAACATCAAAATTCAATTCCACTGTTACAGCATATTACTCTCTTATCAGCATAAAATGACTTCAAACCCCATCGTATACGTGAATGAGTTATAAAAATATATCAATTTTTATAATCTGATTGTAGAGGGATGAAGGACAGAGATTGCAGATGGACAAAGAAGAATAGCATCCATTGTATGCATTCCTTCGAGCGCATTAACATTTCCAGAAGGTAGCGATAGTTTTCTTGCCGGGAAAAAGCGATCGAAGAAATGACAAGTATTTCGGAGTCACCGGTTACATGGCGAGGCGAGGGAAGGGCCCCGGCTCTCAAAGAGCGTGCTTCGCCGAGCGAGGCGTTCCGAAAACCTGTAATTACGGACCCGACGTACATCAAGCGGTGCCGCCAGCCGCCAGCCACCAGCCGGCGAGGTCTGTGTCTTCCGTCTCCCTTTTTGCCTTTTTCTCTCCTTCATCGCCTTCCTCGTCTTCCTTCTGCCTTTTACCTGTGCCGTCCCGTTCGTGGCTTTCTTTTCCACGGTCCCCCCTCTTTCTCCTACCACTCTCTCTCTCTCTCTCTCTCTCTCTCTCTCTAGCGCTCCCGCTAGCACACACATTCGCTCCTTCCCTCTTCCATCGTTTTCTTTTCCCTTTTGTCTCTCTTTCGTTCTTTCTGTCCACTTTGAGCGGCCTCCCGCTTCGACTCCGACAGCGGTCCACCTTATTTGACCCTTCCCCTCCCCCGCCCCCTCGCTCTCTCGCTAACCCCTCTCCGCGATCCGCATCCAAAGGGCTCTCCGATTCCTCTTTTATTTTACCCTCTTACTTTACTTACTTACTCACTCTCGGTTTCTTTCTGCCTCCTCTCCGTTCCTTCCTCCCCCCTGTTCTTCTTTTTAACCGCCCCCTCCCGCGCCCCCTTCTTCCTCTTTTTCACAACTTAGATCGCCGTGTCGGCAATCGCGACTCGCTACTTGGAATTGCCCAAAAAACAGTACGGCAGGACTCAGAATCGAAGAGTGGAAGGAAGAGTGATATATCTCGTTGTTTTTACCGTTTCTTTCCTTCCTTCCCGTCCCCAGTGTTTCAAACTTGCAAGTTTTTCTGTGCCCCCAGTTGTGCTCTACAGTACCGTCCGCGAACTTGGTGTCGCTCGGTCGGTACCGCGACGTCGGGTACGAGAGGATAAGCCTCCACGAATATTCGATGATCTCCCAAAAGAATTTCGACGCAGATTCCGGTGTTTCGGGGGCATCTAGCGAGGGGCATTTGCTCGTTTAATAAGGCACCGGTAAATTGAAGTGATTCGCGGGAGATCAGTAGCGCAAAGAAATCTCAGTACGGCACTGGGCAATCCGGAGCTCCTCAAACGAGAAAAGCACACATGGCGCCCATTCAGCTAACCCTTTCAGCTCTCTCTCTCCCTCTCTCGCTCTTTCTCTCTTCCCTCCCGGTACCTGTAAGTTTTCTACCAACCCACCCAACCATCCTCCTCATGCGTCACCTTCTTCTTCCTTCTCCTGCCTTCGGGTCGCGCTGCTTCGACCTCGGTGAAATCTCTTTTACGCGGCGGACCGAGGGAACTCTGTCTCAGGCGACGACTCTATGCTTTTCTTACGGCCACCATTTAAATTTCCACATGGCTTTGCAGAGCATAATTCGAATTTTTTATCTACCACGACTTTTTCGTTCGTTCCTCCCAACCGACCTTCCCATCTTTCCACGCAGACGGTTACGAAACTTTCGTTAACGCGGCCGCGGATATCTCTGCTCGCCATTGGGGGGGGGGGGGGGGGGGGGGGAGTTTAAGGAAGCCTTCCTCGAAAGCTAGGTTCGAGAAAACAGATTGCGACGGAACGGGTACCGGAATTCTTCGAATATTTTTCTGTTCGCTCAAGTGCAAACTGAATGTTGCGGACATTGGACACAGTTAAGTTTGACTCTCTTCGAGGTGACGTTTAAAAATAATCGGAATCGTGGTGAACAGGCTAACCAATCAAAATAGATGATTCCAATAATGCCAATACTGCGCTAGTGTTATCTGTGCGAAATGAGCTCTAGTTGATTAGAAGATGGAAATCGAACAGGCAAAAGAACCACGTTTCTTGTTCTTAAACGTCCTATAATCATTAGCAAATTGTTAAAAATAATAAGTAGGTGTACGGTGTACGTAGAGCGGAGCGGTCCAGCACTCCGGACCCTCGCGCTGATTCGTTAACATGTTTGCCCCGCTAGTTGAGGGAAACCGGGAATTAATTTGGGAGGTCGTCATTACGACTAAATAAAAGTTCCTTCAGAAGCACCAGTGCGCGTTCGGTATCTACGATGTTTTCGCGACTGTACGTACCCCCGAACAAGATTATGAATCAATTATCTTCAAAGCGAATGCAGAGGGATTCTCGTGTTTCCACATAGTGATCTGCAATTCTTTCGCGAGAAACATTCTGCGCTGAGAATACGCCTCGCTCCTCCTTCGTGAACGAATCCCCGCAACAATAAAATACATCGCCCAGACGAATACTAAGCCCAACCACTTCGCAATGAAATTCGCCGGACGCGTTTCCCCATTTATCGATCCGACGCGTTCCTGCCTAATAGATGAGCGCGCGAAGCTAAAAATATCGGTACGTTAGGGCTAGTCGGTAATCAACACCCGACAAGGAGTGAATTCTCCTTATCAGCCGGTATCGGGCACGAGAGATTCTTGACAATGACACGAAGAGGGCATTGATCAACCCTTGCCCTGTCTGAGGGCACTCACTCCCCTTGAAGCTAGGGTTAGAAAAGAAAAGAAAAAAAAAAGAAGAAGAAGAAACGCCTGTATAAAGGCAAGCTCGGAGTATTCAGTACAGCAAAGCGTAGACTGTGCAATCTTAATACGTACTATGTATCATGCAACGGATACTCCCGTTTGGATGGACGGGGGACAGGAGTTTATGTGGTATCGAGCGTCCATCATGAGCGACTATCAATTAAACAATAAAGGGGGGACGTTATCAGGTCGAAACGGAAACGATCCCGATCAGGCCCATAAACACCGACTTCTAAAGTCTTTTGAAGCGCCGACAAGGATTTGTTGGTGAAAGACCGAGCGGAAACGGTCAAAGGCGTGTCACCGTTATCGCCAGATGACTTTATGTAGTGGTATTATGCCTCGCGAGCTGCGAATCTTTCAAAGAAACTTCTAAGGGACCGCTCGGCCTGCAGCTACACCGACCGTCGGTCGTCGACCGTCACGACCGCCGCGACCGTCGACCGCCGGCCCTCGACCATCGGGGCTTAGGAGAATGTTCACTGACGTGTCAAGATCCTCCGTCGCCCCGCCTTTCTCTTCTCAATTCCGACTGACCTTCATTCGTCCCACCCCGGATCAGACATATGCTTCAGATTATTCAGCGTTATTTTAATCCAATACATTCTTACACTTTAGACGAAAAAGGCCACCTTTCGAGTTTCGCGAAATTAGAGAATTCTGGGTGGTAGATACCATCTCTGGTGCTGCGTGTCATACAATACAGTAACAAAAACTGTCTGCGATTGATGGAACTTTGAACCATTGAAAATTGGAATGATTTTTATATTAAAAGGTATTTATAAAGTAAAATAAAATTCGTGGCCCTGAAATTTTGCTTTTACTTTAATACTGATTTTGTTACTAAAGTGTATTAAATGAGGAGAAACTAGGTTCAGGCGTTCCAATAATGAAGCAGCTAATTACTATAATGCGCTGTCTAATTACTATAATGCTCAGAGTTGAAGAATTAAAATAGGCTTTTCCTCGATACTTCATTCATAATTCGTGATCCTATGTAAAAAAAATACAACAGAGGCTAACCACAGAGCGTGTGCTATTTAATGTCCCTCTTGGCGCCTAGTTATTATCAACTTCCAAGCTTACTTTAAATTAGTACCTTGGTCCCGCAGCGATACATCGATACGTTCGTTTCACCGGGCATTCTTCTCGTTCACGTTTCATTTAACTATACGTTTTACATGCCTCCCAGGCGAAGGTTCGTTTATGTGTCACTTCGGACGTCCACTAGCTACGCGCGAATCGTTTCTTTCCCGAAAATCGAATCGCTGGTCGTAGCACGGTCGACACCAATATCCATTTCGGTGCGATCCGGCAGGGCAGGGTGGACGAATCACAATATTGCGGTTCACACGCGGAGGGATTGCGTGACTCTCACAGGAACTATAGGTTTCTGGTGATCACACCGGCAGGACGCCTCGGAAACAGGATTCACCAGGCTAAAGCGTCCGCGTTGGTCGAGCGTGCTGCATGCTTCGCGTAGTTCGCCTGTTTTCATCGGTCTGTTTACAGTTGCACATTTCATAGGGCACGCGAAACAGGACACGACACGCTTCTCCGCGATCATTTGCCATGCCGAGTCCGCGAAGCCTTCCAGCGAACCATATCCTCCGGTATTTTATGGAACAGGCTCGGAATGTACAATACAGTTACGGTCGGCCACCTTTAAGCCCATAAATATTAAACATAAGAGTTCATAAAAATTCAGCGCTCCCGTCTTCGGTCGGTGAAAAATCACAATGTTCCCTCTGCGCCAAGGGTATACAGAAGCCGTGATTTCGTTCCCGAAACATGGTCGCCCGCACTAAGTGTGGC
This sequence comes from Andrena bucephala, assembly GCA_947577245.1. Taxonomy (NCBI): domain Eukaryota; kingdom Metazoa; phylum Arthropoda; class Insecta; order Hymenoptera; family Andrenidae; genus Andrena; species Andrena bucephala. The sequence continues at coordinate 92,101,098 of OX387715.1, read as the reverse complement.
GTGCATCATTACTTCCGCAGAATCTTAACTTCGGTACGTTGAGTCTGCTCCGTAGACATGATCCATGTTGGCGCGATTAATATTTCAAATTGATTCACATGTTCCCCAAATTGCCGCTACGCTATTCGTTCAAAGTATCTTCGTTTATGAGGGATAATGCACGTCTCCAACCATGTCCCAACGTGCCTCGCAACCGTAGCTATTCACTTCCGCAAAAGATGGAAGAGATTGTTCGTCCTCCTCCAGGGGACCAAGAAATGCGTGTTGCTTGAAAATATTTCAGTGCGGTAAACCAGCAATCAGATTGTATTATATATATATATATATATGTATATACAAATGTTAGGAAAACAAATGGAAGCACGTAGGCGTATTGGTAATTCGATTAAAAGTGTCCGTCGAGTGAGCGTGTACGTACTTCCCCAATCGCCGACCGAAACTTTATTCGGTGGAATCTTTTTCGTTCGTACCGAATCAGCGAAACGAGCACAAAAACAGGGGCTGAAGGAACGGCTCGGTTGAATGTGAATACGACAAAGGATGCCGAGGAAGACCTGTGCCCCATACAACGTACACGGTAAGACTGAAACTACACAGTGACCGTAGAGCCAAGGGAGAGCGAGCATTATCTCTCTCCCTCGCTTTCCTCCTCGCTCTTACGCCGTCCTTCTTCGTCTTCTTTTCTTCTTACTCTGCCGCACCTCCCTTACGGCCGCAACTGCCTCTCTCCCTCTCTTTCTCTTTCCCTTACCGGGCCTCCCCTCCCTCCCTCCCGCGGCCATGGTGGACGCAGGACAAAAAAGTGGTAGGGTCCAGGTATAAGGGCAAATTCTGAGCTATATATACCTATCCGTACTTTTAAAACTGTTACGGGAACGCGAGAATTTTCCATAAGTTCGAGCTGGTACTTAGTTTTCGACAACGGGAGCACCCGGTTCCTTCAATGCGTAAAAATCGACTGTGAAATTTGAATTCTGGGAGCGACGGAGATTCGAAGGTTTTCGAGACATCCGTGTCTCTGGAGGGCTTTAAGTTTGTGATGCGAAGTTAATAGGGATTGAATTGGGAATGCGAAGTACGAGAGTCGCAGTTGCATTGACTGGTATTGTTAATTTTAATACTCGTATACTGTCGTACCGAAGATGAGTTGAGAACTGTTTTAGTCCAGTGACGATATGTGTATAAGGACACTGGCAATATAAAATAACATGAAGTTTTTTAAATCGAACATTTTCGCGCTATTAATTTTGATAGCAAAATTAAAAGTTTTGTATTAGGAAGAGAAATCGGCAGTGGCACGCCATCTAGCGTTGCAGGGCTTTACTACCACCGATCGACGCCATATCTCTTTTTTTTTCTTTTTGTTTAACGCGCTTTTCTTTCGAGCTTCGAAAATTTTGAAGGTTCACTTAGCGCGACGTCACGAAATGCGTATTATACAACACATTTCCAAGGAAACGTTCGCAATTACAGAGAATGCGGTTCTAATGCCCCCTTTATAGCCTGCAATTGAATACAGAGACACTTTAATCCCCGCGCGTTAACTCTAAAGCTAAATCGAATGTTTAGCTAAGCGCGTAAAAAGCTGCGTCGAGGAAGTTTAAAGCAAAAGGAGAAATCTCCGTCTATCGTCAACCTCTTGTCCGTTCCAGGCGATCCCTTTAACTACATGTTCAATGAAATCCGATTGAAGTCGCTGCCAAACGACTATCTATTTGCCTGCAGGTAAATTACAAAGCTGGTGCGCTGCCTTGTCCAGCAATTTTAACCGCGAGCTTCTCCGTCTCTATCCCCGTTAACACAATAAACATTTCAGTGACGCTTCATCGCCGGTTCCCATCCCGCGGACATTACATTACGAGGCAACAAGTAGCGAAATTGGATTGCAAAATTAGTGCGCGCCCGTCCTGCTTGCTTCCAAGCGAAACAGACGTTCAATTAAAAAGATGAGAACTTTAGTTTCATACACCTCCGTTCCCGTGCCGTTTCCCTTGATTCAAAGCAAACGCAGGTTCGGCTGGCGAAAGGGCTCGGCGGTGGACGGGAACTAAATTGATACGGCGATAATGAAAAAGGAAAAGAGAGGCAATGAGGTGGCCGCGAGCGGAACAGGAAATTATAAAATGAAAAGAGACGGTCGGAGGAACGGCCTGGCGAGCGGCTAGAGATAGAGACGAAGTTACGAAAGGACCATTTGTGAGCAAAAGTGAGGAACTATAGTAAATGCATCGGTATACCACTTGAGCGAGACGGAGGCCGAAGAGAGAGGGAGAAGGAGAGAGAAAAAGACAGAGAGAGAGAGAGAGAGAGCGCGGCAGTGGCGTGAGAGAGATGGTGGGGGGCCGCGCGGCGGAGCTGGAGGGGAGGAGGAGGAGAGGGGAGAATTACGATGAGAGGGTATAAGAGAAGGAGAATCTCCGTTTGATCTTGCCGCCGCACGCGATCTCACACACATGCACGCATGTTTCTGGCCTCTCAATATGGATTCGCATGAATGCACCAACACATCGCGCCGGCTTAAAATCTCTCTGTCTCTCGTTCTCGTCCCTCTCACCTTGCCGCGCTCAGTCCCGCTTCGATCGGCAGTGCAGGCCGGGGCACTCTGTTGCTCTTGGATGTGTATAATAAACACCGTGCGAGCCAACTCAGCCGAGTCGCCTATAATTTCTCGCGGAAAATTATATGTTAATGCGCCCTTAATGGCGTCGTTCGTTAACGGGATCGTTGTACAAGCCCGAGGGATAGAACCGTGGCCGGAGAGCGCGATTCGATCCGCTCGAGCATACGCGGCGTGGCCGTCATTCAACGCTGCCCGCGCGCTCATAGTTTCTTGTATTGCCTTTTCTTATCGAGTGCACGTGCACGCGCGTGCACACACGCGCGCCACGGTGACTCTTAGAAAAATCACGGGAAATATCCTTAGGGCTGATATTATCATTTAATGCGGCCGCGCGCATGCGCTCAGAGCATTCAAAATGCGCTCCACAATGCGCGCAATTCAATGGCTACGTGTTTCTGGCTTGGACAGGATTATTTTCTCTTTCCTGCCACTTTTTTTTTTTTATATTGTTAGTACTACGAAGCACGCCTGTTTCTGCGGGGTGGCAGAATTTCCGAGGTGCGAGCCTTCCGAATGCGAATTTCGCGATGGAGGATTCTAAAGTTTCTGGGCTGCGTAGTTTTGATATTATTTTCAAGATGGGATTGCAGACAGATCTAGGATAAGGCGGTCATTGTTGTCCGGCCTAAAGGAGGCGAGTGCTCCCGAGCCCTGCGGAGTGTGGGAACACGGCTAACGATCAATTATAACCATCGATTCCAATTAACGCCGAGAAACAGTAACTTTGGAATCCTACCGCAGAGTGCCCACATATTTTCCTGAATCGTAAAACGCAAACTGCCACCTTTGGCGTGCAGCCCTGTTACGTTTGCACCGCGTGCAAAACAACGCGCCGCAGGCGTCCGCCCCCAGGAGCAATTACGGGTGACACGCGGAGCCAGAAGGCCAATCGAATTCGAAAAATCGATGATCGCGATCGCTCTGTGCATGGACGGAACGTTGCACGCCCTAGTGCAAAAGGATGAGGATGGCGATACGCGGCGGAGCCTGCTGTAGGTAATACTCATGACTGTTTGATCGGCCTCTTCGGACGGAGAGAATATCCCGTGGGTCCACGGTAGCGGAACAAAGTCCTCAAAGAATGAAGATCGCCCGGCTAAAAACGTGGCAAGAGAAGTGGCGCCTTTGACCCTCATTGTCTGCGCTCTTTGCCCGTCGCATGCACGGCCTAATGGACTCTGTTTATCTTTTTCGCTTTCTTCTCTCCCCCGTCGTCTCATTCGCGACAATACAGACATACACCCTCCCCTCGGCTCTCTCTCTCTCTCTCTCTCTCTCTCTTCCTCCCCGGCATTCTCTCCTACGCGCGTAACTAGACGCAACTGCACCCCGTTCCTTTCCCAGTCGCTCGGACCGACGCGATCTTGCGCTCCGCTTCTTCTTATCAATCTTCGATGGTGCCCGATCGGGAATGCCTGAAGGGATAGGGTAAAGGGCCCAAATTTCGTCCCCGCGCCTAATTTCATTCCCCTGCATTTCTCGATTCCTGTGGTTGCATTTTCAGTAAACGGTGAGTTTTTACAGACTTCGGTATGATAGCACGTCATTCGTAGAAGTGATTATTATTTCGAATTTGAAGTTGTTGCACTTTTTCAGGCATATCTTGTAGTTTCTTATACGCAATAACTTTGGTGACAATCACTCGCGTGGTCTGTTAGAGCGATCACCATATTGAGACTGCAAGAATTCCAAATTTCGTCCCCGGAACTCTAAAGGAAATTGAGATCGATTTTCTAAAAATTTGTTATTTGAAATAAAAAGGGCTGAAACATTAACAGTTACAGGAGTGAATTATCTTTTATCGGTTTTCAAACAATTTCAGTAGAAATGTTTAATGTTTTGTAGGAAGATGCCGAAACGAAAACAGTGGGATAAGGAGTCCATGCGAAAAGAAGACGTTCATTTGCCGTGATTGCTTGCACACATAAACTGTAAGATCACTTGTATCAATAAAAATATTAATTTTCCAATTTATTCCCTGTTTTACAAACATTTCCATGGGGGAAGAAATTAGGAACACTTTCTTCAGATCTCACATTTTGCACGTCTTCACATTTTATTTATTATCTCGTATTGACATGACATAATTACATTTCGCGATTCGTGGATACATAGAAAAATGTTTAAAGAAAATTCATGCCAAGTACCAGCTCATTCTAACATTTTATACACCCTCTACAGGGTGAAATACAAATGAGGGACGAAAGGGCCCTTTACCTTACTATATCCAGAAAACCGTCTCCATCGATTATACAGTAGATATTCCTACGCAGAAGGTGCCATTTATAGAAGTGTTTAGAACAGAGTACTTTTCGAACTGGGGTCGAAAATCTAAGGTATGACGAGTACCAATAATGTCCAGAGCATTAGCCCGTAAAAAGTGATACAGTAGAAGCACCTCGTATTAAATCAATCGACCATCTACCGACCCACTGTGCCTTATGCAAAAGGATGGATTTTCCTTTCGGAGGATTCTGGCAATCCCGTTCGTCATTCTCGGCCTCCCTTATTAGCAATCCCACAATCCGCCGGGTATCGCGAAGCGGGAAGGTGGCAGTCCCAATTAAGGGGCAGAGAACGAACTCGACTCGTCCGTTGTTTCGCTCCTCAGAAAATTGTCTCGAGCGTCTCGCGTGTAATTGCATGTAGATGTATTCTGTGCCAGGGTGCTCGGGCACCAGCCATGGCACCGCTCCCGATATCGGCGGCACCGCCAGGTACACACACCTACGGTCGCGTGGGAGATTGACACAGAAATTGAAACAAACGATGCAACGACACCGAGGAGCCGCGCGATAAAAGGGTTTGTGGTGGAGGAACGCAGGAACAGAAGAATAGCGAAGAGGGGGAGGGGAGGACAAACAGCGAGAACAGTGCTACAGACAATAGAGACAATTATTGCACGCAGACAAGGAGATGATGGATCAAACGCGGTACCATTTCGGCGCCCCTTTATCTTCTGTCACTTATCTTTTCTTCCCCAACTCTGCCCCCTTCGTCGATGCACGCGTTTCTTTTTTCTCCGCCCCCCCTAACCCCCTCCCCACGGCTATCGTAATACGCCTGGCGTTTTATTTCGCCTTTTAGCCCCAGTTTAGCTTTGATACAGGGCACGCGAGACGCGACTCAACACGTGCGTCGCACACCGAACCGCTCATCTCCCTGAAATTACTACGCAAACACGGTGCTTTCGGCGTGATGAACCTATCATTTAACGAAATAACGTATCTCCTTCGCGATGTACCTGGAAGACACTTCCCGCGAAGCGTTTTAATGTTATGCGTGGATCGGGGAGCGGATCGTCGGGTCCCACCCGTAGGCTTTGAAGAATTACGGAGGAGAAGGTGCACGAGTACGAATTTCGAATCGGATCGTGATCCGTGTTTCTCCGCGGAAGTGTGGGGATAGAGGAAGCTCCGAGAATCGTCGAGCATCGAGGAATCTGGTAATCGGCACTGCGCTGAATTACATTTGATCGTGCGCCGGTAGCGAGAAATTTTAACGTAACACGAATGCCAGACGGTTCGTGTATTGTGGCTTCCCAAAGTACACAGCGACACTTGCCGTTCGAGAGTCGGAATCCCCCTCCGGCTCGCCCCACGTGCATCGAAAGGGACGCCGGTTGCGGAACAGAGGCGGCTGCCGCTCGTGTCGATTGATCATTCAGACGAAACAAGAGGCACTTCCCTAAAATGACGACGATTTAAAGAGTTATTCCGGGTCATAGGGTTAAGCGAGCCACCCTGTATAAAAGGGAGCAACGCGTGAGCCACCCTCTGTTGTCGTGGCGCGCACAGTTGTGGGAATCCCCTAGCGTGAACCGAAGATCGGAAGAGTGGGCGGGACCGTTTCGTGATCGTGCCGTTTGATACCACGTGCTCCCGGTGTGGTTAAAGCACAGGGGAACTTCACGTTCTCTCATTTTGATATCAAAGAGCCTCCACCCCTCCCGCCCCCGTCCTCCCCCTTACAAGGATCTCTAAATCGATGTTCTTTGGCCTTCACAAAGCTTTCGCCCCGTAACGTCCCTTCGTCGCCACGGCTCTTTCTCGTCTTCTGTTATTCTTAACTCTTATTTCTCTGTGCACCCTCGCCCCGCCGCCAGTACGTGCGCTGAAAGTGACTGGCAAAAAAAAGCTTTCACTTTATCGCCGATAATTTGCACAATTGGAGGGGTTGTTGCTCAAAGAAGCTTGTTAGACGAGCGAAAAGATCGCGTCCCCGCGATCCGAGTCTCCCCGTGGCGTGCTCGAACGCGATGGGATCATTAACGGGCACCTTTCTGTGTTCCTTTTTTTTTACATGTAATTGGTCATGTATAATTATATCGATAACGTTGCCAACAAGAAGTCTCGCTTCGGTCGATTGTTCTGGAATACGCAAGCTCCAATTGGATAGCTGCTTCTGTTGTCGAAGTATTGATAACACTACGATAAGATGCGAATATTACGCATGGAGTATGGAAATTTAAAGACAATTTGACGAGGACATACCGCGCTTTGATCGCAGTAACCTAAGCGTCGATTTCGTCTTTGGAAATCGAAAATGATTAAAGGCTGAATGAGAAACGTGCCAGTGGGAGTTTACAAAAAGCAAGGAAAGAGTTAGACTGTTGAAATAACCAAAGTCCCCTCGCGCATGGAAGACAAGGATGACAATATTAAGAATGCCCCGAAGGAGCCTCAACCATAAAGGTTTATTGGCGTGAAGGAGTATGAAGCGTGTCTACATCAAAGGCGACCGCTTCTGAACTCTATTCCCTTTCTACTTGAACCCCTCGCCCGTCATCTCGTCACCACCTCCACCTTCTATCAACTACCACCGGCGTCCATTCGCTCTGCCAAGGTTGTGCACGCAACCAGACACACCACTCACCCCCGAATGTGTACTCCCCATCGCGTTTACCACGTACGCGAGTTCCTGCACCGGTGGTTATTAACATCCATTACCATCTCAAACGAGACGCATTGCGACTACGCGATCGAAGTCGCCGTTTCGAATAAACGAGCTCTGATATTATTTTTTTCCATGCCCTCCCGCCCCTCCGGCAGTCCTCGCCCGCATCTGGCGCGTTAATTAGCGGAGCTGTCCGAACATTCGAAAGTACAACTCTCGTTTCATCGAAGCCGAGGCCGGGCACGCGATTATTCGGCCGATACTTGGAGTGGTGCGATTTTTCGAAATATTCCAGCATTTGGAGTTGGTTCGAACACGTTCGAGGCTAACGGCCAACTACGGGGTCTTATTTTTTGGCAAATTTTTGGGGAGCTATTTTAGGTCGTTCTCGATTCGTTTTGGGGAATTATTATTCATGTTTCGGAATTGAGGGTGTATGGAAACGTGGCCGATTTTTATGGGGCAGAGGGGTTCTGGTTTCACTTTGGTGGAGGAGTTGAGAGTAGTTGCTAATGTATTGTGATTGGTGAGGATTGTAGTATAATGATTGTACTCTTTCGTGTGAAAGGAGTTGGCTGTATTTTTTAAGGATACAAATTACAAAAGTGAAGACTGTGTATATCGATAACCATTTCGACTGGCTTGATAATTTCATTACTTTTTCCTCGTTAGGACAAAGGATACGAGGAGAAATAAGCATGGTGAACACTACATATTACAGTTGGTACTCGGTGACGGCATAATTCGTGGTACAACAAATCGAGGACGATTCTCCATGACGAAACGAGTCGAAAATGTGGAGTAAAGTTTTTTCGTCAGACCCCTTCGTTTTTTGAGAAAAAACCGCTTTGAAAGTTGCCGCGCGCGGGTGCCGCGGACAAACGGGTCGTAGTGGTTCTCCGTGCGAATCGTTATTTCCTTTGCGGATATAATTTTAACAGGTTTTGAGGATCTGCTCGCATCGTTAATTGCAATACTGGTAAAAGTATTCTACCAATTATGTACACTGTCGATCAAAGTCTGACACAATTCAAACTTCCATCCCCACAATTTACAGTCCAGTAAGTTGCATTCATCAAATTATAACGAGAATACATAGTGAAATTGCTCAATCCACGGAGTAAACGTCATTATCATATAAGGTAAGTAAAATTCTCCTATACAAAACATTGTAGTTTGTAATGCTCCAAACGGAGAACCACTGAAGCACCTTTGTCGAGTGTATCGCAGACCCAACAGTTTTCAAAGTCAATTTTTTTCGGGACAGAAGTCTCGTACGATGAAAATGTACTCCAGAATTTTCACTTGTCCTGGGTGCAGAATTGTCTTTCGCCTCTATCACGTGTAATTCCATAGACAGAGGAATTAAACTACCCCCAAAACGCTTGTTAGTTAACGATGTTGGTACAAGTAAAAACCGTCTGAACTATAGTCAGACCAATCTGACCTTGAGACCTCGAAAAACCAACGCTCCACTATCAATCTTTCGAATCAAAGAACATACTCTTACTCTCGATGGCCCAGCGGATAGCGGTGCCTTAAATTATTCGCCGCGGTTATTGCGACCAAAGGTTGATTACGGAAGAAAGCTCGATGTAATCAGTAATTCGCGGCGTCTCGGGCGGCCGTATATCTTGCTGAATAATTTATTAAAATCCAGCGATTGATATTCACGATTGTCGGGGCGCACGTTCGCCGACCCGACACAACATGTGTGCATTGTTTTGACGAGGACGCAGAGCACATGTAGCGAGCACTATGCACGGGAGAGAGGGACAGAGACAGCGGGACGAATCAAGGGACGGGAAATATGGAGGAAAAGAACGAAACGGACGTGTGGTGGAACCGGAACGATCTCGCGGCGAGGTTCGCGAAGGGGAAGAGAGAAAAATAGAGAGAGAGGGGGGGGGGGAGAGAGAGTGTGGAGAAAGAGAGAGAGTAAAAAAGCAGGTAGGGCACGAAGCGTAGGAAACGAAACTCCAGGCGACTGGCGGCAGAAAAGCTCGCTGGAACATGGCTCGCGTGAGAGGGAGAGAGAGAGAAAGAAGAAAACGCACGGCTGCGTTCGTTCGGCGGTGGGCACGTCAAGAAAGAGAGCTCGATTCGTGAATACACGTTCCCCGAGACGCGCAAAGCTCTCTCGTGCGGCTGGAACCCGAGCAAAAGAGAAAGACAAAATGAGAGCGTGAGTGGGAAGGAGAGAAAGATAGGTAGAGAGAGAGAGGGACAGGGGGACGAGAGGAGGGAGAGAGAGTTGATCCCGGTGAAAGAAAAAGGTGGAGAGCGGAGAGACAGAACGGAGGCGACGAGACGGAGAGGGAGAGCAAACGAAAGGAGAGAGGCAGAAGGGAATAAAAAAGAAATCCGAGAGGGAGGGCGAGAGTACCAGCGATGGAGCAGGATAGAGAGCAAGGAGCCGTGTAAACACCGCGGTGTATTTTGGAGCGAGTGATTTTCGGTGTTACTCACGAGGGAATCGACGCCCGTTATTATCATCCTGTCTCCTCTCCTTGCCACCGCGGTTTCCGCGGTTCCGCGGCGAACGTCCGAGGCGGAGATCGCGCGCGGTCCTGCGACAGGAAGAGGCGACGAACGGGAAAGGAAGCGGCGAAGAAGAAGGCGGTGGACGAGGGAGAACGGGACGAGAAAGAAGAGGCCGGGGAACGGCGAGCAGAGAGAGAGAGAGAGAGATAGAGAGACAGAGACGGGGCATAGGGGAGCTGGAAGAAGCGAGAAAGCGAGCAGGGTTCGGGCGAACGAGCGAGCGAGAGGGGAGGGTTTTAAGAAAGGGATCGTGGGTGCGCGGCCGCCGAAAGAGAAAAGACGTCGATGTACTTACTCGGTATTATCCGACGTTGCCTTGTATGTTTGCTAGTGCCGCGATGACGATGCGTCCCTCCGGCGAGACCGACGTTCCATGCTCGAGTATGTCAACTCTTGATCGGGAAACGGTGCGAGCCGAAACGCAGACACATCGCAGCTCTCTTTCTCGTCCTTACTTTCTCGCTCTCTCCCAGAGACGACGATGATTCGGCGTGAACTCTCGACACTTCGACACGACGCACACACGCACCACACTCTCGATGGAATAATATACACAACGCACCGCACCGCCGGGCGATAAAGGCCGAGTTGACACGCGGATGGCATGCAACGCGTTTCGCGGTCGCATCGAGCGAACGGGGACCGACGGGGCAACGATCGACGGGGAATCGGACACTATCCGACACTAGGCATTTCGCGGCTGGCCTCTCGGGCACACATCTTGGTCGCCATCGAGATCTAACACGAGTGCGCGGGACGCGCGCTCTCGCGGCCCCTGGCCAAACTTGCCCCTTCAAAGGCCGGCCAATCAACGGGCCGCATGGCCTATGCCCTTGCCGCGAGCAGTCCTCTATCCGCTTGACGCGCCGTCATTCATTCATCTCTTGGGATTTTCTTTTCGCGGCACTGATCGCCGACGATCAATCTCTCCGTTTTCGAATCGATGCGATCGCCTGGCCCCTCGCTCCTATCCTCCACCTGCCGAGGATCTCATTCGGCTCTCTCTCTTCCCTTCTCCTACGGGACCATTAGTATGTAATTAATGTTACTACCGACCAAGTACACAAACGCACACGTACACAGATGCGCGCCTGTGTGTACGCAGTGCACCGTCGCCAGTCACGTATCTAATTGATTTAGCACCTCCGTGGCAGAAAATTTTTCGTGGAAGATGTAGCAAATGTTTGGTCATGCAAATTTTCTTTGGATAGATGCCGTGCGATTTTAGAAACGAATGTAATGTGTACATTGAAACTAATTCGTTGCATTGGACAATCTGAGAATTGAGCATTGTGTTACCTAATGAGTTGTTCTGTTTAGCTGCGTATTAAGTTAATAATGTGTACTGCAAATTAATGTTGATAAGATTATGGCGTATCAAGTTAATTTTATCGGGAATGTAATTCTAAGCTTCTTTTTTATGACAGAAAATCGTAACCAGCCGAAATTCAAATATCTCAAATGCGAGTGAAATTATACCGCATGTGAGCAAACAAACACGCGAATTAGAATTAATACGATGATATACTACTATTTTAAGACTAAAACGTTTCACAATTACCCACCACGGTTGACGACAGAGTTATCAAATTGTTCGCGGCACGTTTTGAACCTTCTCTTTACAATATTCTTTTAATCTCCAAGTTCAGCTCGGTCACTCGGTATCATAGGATCTAAAACGCGCTTGGCGCTTAGTTTCTTGACTATTCCGCGTTAAAGAGTGGCGCCACAGTCGCGTTTTCTGCTACTCGGGGCACACAACTATGTTGGCGAACAGCGCGAGAGGGAAACGTTTACATCGCGCGCTATGAGGTTGACAAACGCTGCACGACGTTCGGATCCAAACAAAACGGACATAGGCCGGCAAGGATGAGGCTCGACTCGGCCTGGCGTGATTCGGTTCGGTAGCTATGAAATCACATCATCGATACGCCTCACGTTATACCACCGTTTCTCCCTTCTACTTGGCCCGCGTTATCGATTGTTACGAACTTGCGCCGCCTAATAATGCGTTAAATGTGCACTTCCTTTGACCGAAGTCGCGGTATCCTCGCGTTTACTTCGCCGAACGAATCGAGCACTGCGTCGTCGGAGTCATGCACCCCGTGGGAAATTAACGGGCGCCCTGTGACATCGTGCCGCATGGTGGTAAGTTTTAATACACAACATACAAACAAGTCCTGTATTAATTTTCGACTGCATCACGAATATCCATTTTCACTATCTTTCTTTTGCGATGTTCTCTTTCGTATGCGTTTTCTATGTGCGAGCAATATGTTCGATGCACGTAAGATCTTTGACATTGGCTGTTAATGATGCGGAAGCACATTTTCCACGTTTAGAGTATAGATTGTGCCACATTCTTTTTTACTTGCATAAAAAAAAAATGTACTTGTGTTCCTCGTATTTGATATAGGGGAGAATGGAAAATGCCAGCAGTGTGGCATACTAACAATTAAGTAGTCAAAGTATTTGGAGAATTATTTCTTTAAATATCTTTACTGTTTATTACAATATTTGATAGCTCAAAGGCTTCAACATACTGTGCAAGTTAAATATTTTATAAAAATACAATTGCTTCACACGTGCAGAATATTTTTTTGAGGCTATTTGGTTAAGTTGTAGCGCAATACCATCGCCGAACAGTAATAGACAGAGTATTATGGGCACTTTGAATTTTCGCGCCATTTTTAAATGACCGAAATGATATAAATGCGCAATGTCGAAGCACCCGTGGATTGTAATTTTGCTTTTGTAATATAGAAATTTGTTTTGCGCTTATAATTCACTGTTACTGTTGAAATAAAAAGGTGAATATATACAAGGTGGCCTAATAAAAGCGAGCACTGTTATCTCTATTGTTATTCAAAATATCACCACTCTTTTCAATCGACAATTTTGTCGTTATAATCGGGGTCATCAAACTTTGCTTTCGAGTAGAATTATATTTCACATATAAAATTCTTATTTAATTAACTATACATACCTGCCCCTTAATGACGGCAAATACTCGTCGCGCCTGCAATGCTGGTGGCCTAAACGCTGCAGGAAATTTCACTGCGAAAGATACTTTCTCCGATACATGTCACACAATACATTGAAGCTATTAAATATTATTAATATCGTTTCAATTAATTAGCCAAATTATTATTTCGAAATTAGCCTCGATATAACTTAAGCTAAAATTCAAAAGGATTAAAAAATGAATAAAAATATCAATGACCTAAATTTTCCCACAAAACTATTTAAACACTGCCCACGATTCTCGCACATGTGTACCTTTTGCAGATACGATACCAGAATATCCATCCCGACATATCAGTATGGAAGTGAAAGACTGAAAGCTTGATTGCTATAATGGAATCCAGGATGCCAGTGAAGTACGACGATTCTTAAGTTCAGGATGGAAGTACGAAAAGGCTCTTGGTCGAAGAAGATCTTGGTGCCGGCCTGCTTTTTGGTGATTCTCATCTGGATCTTCCTCATCGACAACTCGTTGCTCCTCGCTGGCCTGACCGGCAGGCCGATCTCGCAGAAGCCCAGGAACTCGGTTTCGTTCTCCCACGCGCAACCCGACGAGAATCTCGAGCGCTTACATATCAAGGAACCGCCTTTGGCGAACGACGCCGAATCGAGGCACTCGAAGCTGTCGAGGGTGCAAGTGGTGTCGCTTTGGGCAGGCAACAGCAGCGTTAAAGGGAGCTCGGCCGCCCTGAGGAAGTATCAGGTGCTGAAGCAGCAAGGCTTGATGCCCAGCAAACAATTGCCAACAGCGTTGATAATCGGCGTGAAGAAGGGCGGGACCAGAGCGCTGCTAGAGTTTCTAAGATTACACCCCGCCATTCGCGCGGCTGGGTCCGAAGTGCACTTTTTCGATCATCATTACGTCAAAGGGTTCCATTGGTACAGGTAGGCGTGCATGGATACGCTCTCGCTCACGCGTCAATGGTTACCAGAATGCCATCAAACGTTTCAATTAATAGGGAGGGCCCTGATCCTTTTAACGTTATACCTCGCTGCAGTTCTCTCTTCCAATTTGCCGTTTCTATTCATTTCCTTCTGCTAGATTCAACGCGGTTTGATGTTTGAAGGGACATTGCTCACGCAGTTCCTTCATAGCCGACGCGTAATTAAATCTGATATCCGTAATCAGATTTCATAGGTCAAGTGTGTTCGACATCACGCTTCACTTAAAGACTTAAACCTTTCTCAGTTTTGGGAGTAGGAAGCTACTTAGAAATTTATTCCCACCCTGCGCTATAAGTTCCTATTACCCACGCACTTGATTAAAGTACTCTGCCCCTTCTGTTCCGGATACGGAACTAAGAAGTGAATATCCTCCGTTTGGCACGTTACAGACACCGAATGCCTCCGACTTTGTCCACGCAAATCACGATGGAGAAGACGCCGTCTTACTTCGTGACCAGCGAAGTACCAAGGAGAGTTCAACGCATGAATCCAGCCATGAAGTTGATTCTGGTCGTGCGAGATCCTGTGACTCGGGCGATATCCGATTATACCCAAGTGAAGAGTAAACGGGCTAACATGCCGAGGTTCGAGGGCCTGGCATTTCTGAACGGCTCGAAGATCGTGGACACGTCGTGGGTACCATTGAAGATCGGTGTGTACGCGCGGCACCTGGACAGATGGCTTCAGTACTTCCCGTTGTCGCAGTTTCTATTCGTCTCCGGCGAGAGGTTGATCGTCGACCCGGTGGCGGAGATCACGAGGGTCCAGGATTTCCTGGGCCTGAAACGGGTCATCTGCGAGAAGCACTTTTATTTCAACGCCACGAAGGGATTCCCCTGCCTGCTCAAGTCTGAGGAACGTCCTACTCCCCATTGCCTTGGTGAGTCCGTTCAGAAGTAATCATAATAGGTACATTCTTCATATGATTTGTTTTTACGCGTGTCATGCAATGCTGTGTAGTCTAACGAAAAATTGAGAGCGATGGCTTGAAGAAAGCGCTAGAGAGAAGTCATGCACTTTTGCGCAGCTCATTTCTTCTGGGAAAATGTGTGCAATGGATTTTAGTCTTATTGTTACACGTGGTCTTCAGTAATTAACTAGTTATGTAATTCTTTGTGTGTATCACACTCTGGGCTTTGAGGCCAAGGGAAAGAGCAGGATGCTATAAACTGTGCAGGACCTTCATATTAGTATACAAACGTTTACCAAATATAGGAATATGTTTCGTAAAATCGGAATTATAGGACTCCCTACATTGACGAAAAATGTGAACTTCGGGAATTTTTTAAAATAAAACCATTAGATATATTTACTTCCAGCTTTGTGGCTTCGTTTGTCAATCTTTAGAGAATATGAAATAAAAATTGTATGCAAAAATAGTGGTTATATCCGGAGTTATAGTGCTACAAATGGAGCGCCTTACAAAAATCATATGCGCATTGTTCGAATAAAATCAGCTGTCGTAGCTGTCTGAAATAGAAAATTTAGAAATTTGTGTAATCTGTATGAGTGTGTCTGTCATCTGAACTAGATTAAATGAGAAATACTGAAAATTAAAAAATAAATGGCAGCATCTAAAACAGACATCGTATTTCTGCAAAAAATTCACTGGTTTTTTAAGTCGCAAAAGTCTAATTTTGCAAAAATCGACTTAGTTTTACTATCAGCAAGAATGGAACATCTTCTGAAGATATATGCCAAGTTTGAAGTAAATCGGGTGATTGGTTTTTGAGATATCATGCTAACCATTTCGAAAAACATCGTTTTGGGAAAAACGCGTTTAAAGTTGTAGTTACCGTTTTTTTTAAAATTAAATTATTTTTAAAATTATGCCTAAATATGTACAAATATAGGCATAAAGTTTTCAATTAATATAATTGAGGGTTTCTCTTAAAAAAAATCCCAAATATCGCGCTCCTTTTCAGGCCGTCAAAGTAGGGAGACCTCTTAATACCAGAAAGTATCTGATCAATTAAGATACATTGTGAGCTCTTATTCGAAATTTATCCCTCCCTATGTTAAATAGGGAACCCACTTAATTAGGGAAAATTTGGTTCACTATCCTCAAAGAAACTACTTGTGCTTCTCCTTACCTTTAGTTACTAAAAATTGATGATTTCAATAATGGACTTGATTAAGGATTAAAGTTACATACAACCAATAACGAGAAATATTCAAGTTTTACATTTCTAGAAATACGACTATCTTAAATCTTAAACTATATCTTCCTTCTAGTCTTAGAATACATTCCCCATCGTCATTCTGATATTATTTACCTTCCAAAACACTTCAGTTGTCCCCGATTAGTGCTTAAGCACGCAAAGTGTTAATTTAACATTGCGTTCGCATCTTCATACGGTCGTGCATGAGGGACCCCGCTAGCTTGCCGATTTTTCTTTGGTAGCGCAATAGATACCCCGTTACTCAGTGACTGACACATCAATGTCTAATTTCAAGGTAAGAACAAGGGTCGTAGCCACCCTTACATAGACCCAGTAGCCATACAACGATTGAGAGATTTTTATCGTCCATTCAACCAACGCTTCTATCAATTGACGGGGATGGATTTCGGTTGGTTGTGAGATTTAATACGACGAGCGAATACATATCGACGATAGTCAAAGTAAAAGATAGTCAATTTTTATCGAGATAAAGGTACCGCGCCACGGCGCGCGCCGTTAGTTTGCACCAGATGTAAAATTATTTATCGACAAAGACGCAACGATGTAAACGCTTTCGTTGGTTGCCATCTGTTCTTATACCAGAAGCATACATATCCCTTGTTTTTTCTTATGCACGTAAGAGGGAGACGCGTTGTTTCAATGCGTTGACAATACATAATATGCACACGAAAGGCAGACATTCCTGTTCTCGCTCGTGATATTACTTCTAGGCACACGAGTAGAAAGAAAAAACATAGTTGAATGTTACTGATTATATGTATAATTTTTGGTACACATATCGCACTATATTTTATACGTGATATTACGAAAAGGGGCACTCTTGAACGGCAGGTGAAACGTGAAGCCGACTGCTTGGAGATATTTCTTATTTATCCGGGAGAGCTTTCAGCGGGGGTTGCCCATTACGGAGTTTATATTGTATCTCCCAGTGAGATCCTGCGGCGGGCCAGTGCATTATTTATACAGTTTAATATATTTTAACATATCGTTGCCAATAGAGACATGTGATATTTTGCATAGTCCGTTTAAAGCACCTGCTATTAAGTTTGATTGTAATTTATTGAAGTTACATTCAGGACTGCGAGCTGTTCCAAATGTTTCCATGAATTTTAGTACTTCCAATGCGTTTCGCGTGTCCATTAACGTTAACATTATTCAACGGTAATTATATCGAACCGAAGTATGACATTCGAGCGAGCGAGTAATTTTCGAGGGCGATACCAAAGGGAGGAGTGAATGGTTTCTACAAATTATTCCCGTTTCGAATTAGGCGGAAATTCTCTTAAACTCCGAAATAGTGCAGAAAGTAACTGAATTGAAATTTTAATTAGAGAGTGATTAGTAATTTCGGTCCCATGCCCGAAGGACCACATTAATAAACATACTTCGGTGAGAAAAGAAGGGTAGAGATATTAATAACGTCAATTAGATATTTGTGCAAGTAGGCACAAGCTTGCACAAAATGCAAAACGAATAAACCATTTATATTTTGCAAACGTGCACGCTCACACACACATATTACAAAGCGAGAGTTCGTACAAATTTAATTATAGAGTTTAAGTAAGTTTTCGATTGAATGCTAGTCAGTGATAATTGTTAATCATTAGAGTTTATTGCAAACGAGCGTTTGCAAACGATCCTCGAATAACGAGGGCACTTCTGAGTAGTTATAAATTTTTAAGTGACTCGTAGGTCGACGGATGGAAGAAGAGATTATATCGGCGACTTATAGTTTAAGTACGAGTTAAGTTACTTTGCTCAAGTGGCCTAATTAATCTATTCGAGTAATACAGCTCTGTAAATAAACAGTGATTTATAAAGCACAAGGTATTGCGTAATCTGTACTTACTTCATCTCGAAATCTCCATTCACTTAGACGTAGCAAGTCCTCGAATTCCATCCATTTCCTGGATTTCTTTCTTCGCTTCTCGTTTATTCCTCCATCTCCTTGTTCTACAATTTCCACATTGAAATATCGGCAAAAGAAACGCTTTATTTATCTACTACGGGCTTCTACGCTTGGAAGCAAAATTATTCTTTAGAAAAGTTAAGAAGACAGCAGTATTAATTCCTCTATAATTCCCTATTCCAGAAGAATAGAGTATTTTCGTTTCAGTTTGAAAAAATGATATTCTCTAGAATTTTTAACATTCTTCTGTGGGGTCCATTTTTTGAGTTCCGTTATAAAGTTTACGAAGGATATTACATATTACCAACAAGTGATACTTATTTCCGAAATTCTCAAAAAGATTTTTCCAGTCCTCTTTGATATTCATTTTAGCTCTATTTATTTATGCCAAGTGAACGAGAGTCTTCTTAATTAATGCACCGATTATCAAGAAGCTCTATTTCCGTGGCACACAATTTTCGCGAGGTTCCTTTCCTTATTGGTTAATATAACCATTTTTCAAAGTCCAAATTCGATTTAGAATTACAAGAAGGCATCTTATCCTTCGCTGCAGAGTAAATCGAACTTGTATTGATACCATTCTATTCACAGGAAAAGTGATCGGCACAGGTGACAAGTAACAGAATGAAACAAGCGGCGTTCGTTACAAATTCTGTAACGAAATACCGTTTTCAAATGATCGAGAGAAAAAAGAAAGACGGCGTCGCATGGAGTATTGCTTTTAATACTTCTTCCTTAAGCATCCGTCTCCGTACAGATATTCTAGGTGAAAGAAATACGTCTTCTCTCGTTCCATTTTCTACGTCTATTGAATTATCAAAAAAAAAAAAAAATAAAGAGGAGAGAAACTGTTAACAATACAGATCAATCTACTCGATGAAAGTCAGAAGTACCGTGACCATTTTGTTCGAGCGACGCCTCCTATTGTCGCTGGCGTGAGTCGTGCTTCGATTTCCATTAAACAAAAAAGGAAATCGAACATTTTACATTTTCAACATATTCCATCGAACTGGCAATGTACTAAACATAAAAAAAAAATGTGAGTAAGCGTGACGCGTTTTCGGTTTTTATTCGGTACTCTAATCTTACGTTAAAGATTCTTGAGCAATCTTATCGATTGGTGGACGGAATACATATTGTTGAAAGTCGGAAAGGAAGAGAGGTAGTGAGAGAGAAACAGAGAGAAAGAGAGAGAGGGAGACGCTTTTACAATACAAAGTAGAGTCAGTATGTTCATCATACGTGATCGTCGAGGAATCGTAAAAACTAACGCGTAATACAATTCGATCGGGGGTAACGAATACTGATTCGTGATTCGAGATAGAATACCACTTGACCTTTTGGGATTCTTCTACGCACAACGATACGCCTCGGTTCTTCACAATAACCGATCTATGAATTTTCTCAAAAGAAAAAGAAGAAGAAAAGGCAAACATTCATTGTCTATATATAGGTGTACTATATATATATTTATAATATGTATATGCTTCATCTGCTTCCCTTTTAAACCTAAGGGACAAGTGTGATCTATAAAATTAATTTCCTTGCGCACTTATGGTTAAATTATCGACTACGATGTGTCCTTACGTCCTACTGCTAACGCTCCGCGATCTATCGATACTCTTCCTAACGCGATTAAAGCGCCTCCCACTTGCGCTCCCGCTTCTACGATTATCCGAATAATATTCGAGCTACCATTTTACGGTGCACACAGCAGAACAAATGCATCGGGACGATTTCCTTATCTCCAACGCTCGTAACATCGTCGCGAACTCGCGACACCGTTCCAATGTTCTTCGATTCTTGCATGGTCACGATTCCATCGTTTCCTCCACGTTCTACCTCGTCTATTAAACGCGCAGACCCAGCCCGATCGGTCCCAATGACTCCGTCAGCGATCCGAATCAGTGGAAGCAACGAAGCTTGCTTTTAACGATCTTCTGCCTCCTGCGCGATCCATCGGACTCAGATCCGAAGCTCGATTCAAACTAACGTCCAATTTGGACACCTCGGCAGGCTTGGTCCGCCGTGCTCCTTCGTTTCCAGCCAAATGCACCAGTGTTCCACGAGAAGGAACACGCGAAATCGTCCCGGTTGTAGATGAAATCCGACGAAGCAGGATCACGGAACACCCAAGTGTGTTGCACCGCGCTACACAAGTATCGCTGTCCATTTCTATATACACGATAAGCGGATTCACGATCGAATTCTCGCTCCACACGGGACACCCGATCCATATCACAAAATCGAGACGCACGGTTCCGGTGAAAGCTTAAGTGGCAAGTCGCTACGAGCCGCCCCCACACAGTGTCGACGGAGGTCCTTGCTGGTTACTACGTACACGTGCGTCACGGTGAATCGAATCGTTCTCCTCGGCCTCTCTCGGACATCCCTGCCGAATGTCCATACGCCACGGCAGTCGCGCATCCGTCGTTTCGGCAAAGCGGCGACCGCCCGACCGTCCCAATGCTCCTCGGCCCCGTTCGCTTAATCTTAAAACGTCGGTTTAACAGACTGCGTGGCCCCGCATAAAGACGAGTATGGCATCGGAACGCGCTTCTAGCACCGTTAAAGGCAACCGATTCGTGGCCATTCTCCGGCTCGCCTCCTTTTTCCTTCGCAAATGGAATCCGCCGCGCCTTAACGCGAACCGATCGCCGATGCCCGCCGTTCTCGCCGAGATACCCCTCGTGCTTTCCTTATCCTTCATTAATTTTGCATGAGTCCGGTGCCCGCTCACTCGCTCCTCCGCGCGCACTTTTTTCCCGCCGCTTCGACGGACGACCTTGCGCGCGGCCGCGGAACTCCTGTCCCGTGCAATTCCTCGCGCGTCCGAGGGTGTTTCTTTTGCTTCTTTATGTCAACACGCGGAGCAGAGGAACGGGGCGGCGAAGTAGAAAGAGAGAGAGACGGTCTACCCTGGATTCCGTGAGATTCGAGCGGCGTGCAGGAGGCGCGTACCTTGGGAACGGTGCGGAAGAGGCGTTCGGGGTCGTTCGAGCGGTCGGGTTAGTCGGCGCGCTTCTGGATAGTGGTGTACGGATATCTCTTGGGGGATGAACGAGAGGAACGACGTTCCCGCGCGCGTGTTCCGCGAGACGATGGAGCGCGTTCGAATCGTGTCGCCGATCGAAAGCTCCGCTCTTGCGAGTCTTCCCGGAAGACGCGACGCCGTTGTGCTTCCTGCGTTGGTGCGCCTCTGCAGGCGGCATCTATTGGTTGCCCGTCGACGAGCCCCTAGATTACACGTCCCGTGATACTCGCCGCTGTTTGGAAAGTTGGCCAGCGCTCGTCAACGGCGAGGCAATGAGGAAGAATAAGAGGGGAGAGTCGATCGAGCCCCAGGACACTGGATCAGAGAGATTCCGTGGTCGGTTGAGGGGCGATGGCCGCTCACAGATGCGTGATTATGATATCGTCGTCGATATCATCCTTCTCGTCGTCCGTCTCGTCCACCTGGTTCGCCTCCGCCTGGGCCGCCTTCGGGTCCTCGGCGATGGCCTTGAGCCTCTTCTGTTTGCGCCTGTGCAACAGCTCCACCACGATGTAACCCGAGGTGCCGATTATCAGCACCGTCAGCATTACGTACAACTTCATGCGGGCGCACAGGTGGGTGCTGTACGCGTACGCTATCACGAAACCGGCGCTCTCCCATAGTCTGTAGTTGGAGAACGCTGCCTCCTTGTTGCGCCTGAACAGGGTGCCGTACAGACCTGCGACCCACGAGGGGAAAAAAAAGGGTAGACAAATTAGTTTCCTCGTCGTGGTAACAGCTGTAGCACTGGTAACAATTGTGGTGCTACATGGTGATGCGGGATAGAGGGAGGAGTATAGATTTGTAGAAGAATTATTAACAACACGTCGTTGGCTGGCAATTTTATGCGAAAACGTGTCGCTGGCTATTTTTCCTTAATTGAATATTAAAAGGCAGAAATCTGCGTAACACGACTTAATTTGTGAGCGGTCAGCAATGTGTTAAAATATAGAGTTATGTAGGCACTAAAATATAGACAGGTAAAGAAGTTGAGGTAAAGAAATTGATTTTTTTTTTCTTCGATTGTTTATGATAGCCGTAAGTCTTAGAAGTATTTTAAAAAAAGATTTCATTGAAAAAGTTGAAAAATTGCGAGAGTTACAGCGTAAAAAGTAATCAATGCAGGTAAACGCGCCGCGGCAGGCTTTAAAGCCGTTTTTCTCAAAACTATGTTTCTCAAGACGGTGAACATCGTAACTCGAGAACGGATCGATATTTTTTGTTGTAATTTTAACTGAACCTACAAAATACTTTTCTCCACAATGTGGAACTCGCTCACTAAGATCGCATGACTTTAACAACATTTAAGACAACATTTATCGTAGAATTACTTCAGTAAAAAATCCTTCAAAGTTGATATTAGTCGTGAATTTTTATTAAAATTTTTCGACCGAGTTCCACATTGTAGATTTTGAGTTAAAGAATACTCTTGCACAGCGATTTTGCTTTTAGATGAGTCAGTCAATCGGAATCGTGTTCACGACATGGAGGCGCGCATTACGCAAGCACTCACTTTGACGTCTTCTATATTAATTAATTTTTAATATTTTGTAAACATTCTTATTTGAAAATACGTCTTATATCCGTAAGAAAGAATGGTTAAAATATCAAATGATTCAAGTTACTACTGGCTCTACAACCTAGCCCAGAAGCAACCGTTGATTTTAGCTGTCTAATACCCATGTACCCCCTTAAACGTGGAGGGGAGGAATAGAGGCTCTACTTAGTAATTAAATGGAGTGATGGGTCCTATCACTGGAACGACTGTCTTTATCGAAAGACCGATCTCCTAGTGCAATTCGCAAGCACCTGAACCCAGAACGTCCCCTTTTCAATAGCGGTAAGAAAAGGGGGCATTGAGTGATTTATGGTTCGAGCACAATGCAGTGTAGCTCGTATATTTTCGTCATACCTCGGGTCATCGTATATCAGGTGTAACCGAGGATAATGAGGTTACGCGAAGGAGTAAGAGCCCCGCAAATGGTTCGATCGCACCGAGAGGTCTTAACAGAGAATACCTACCGCTCGGGCAGGATCCTAATTTAAATTGTACGTACCATTAACTTGCGTCTGCCATACGGCGTCGCCGACTCCCCACAGGCCGGAAACGGTGTAAAAAACGTAGGGGTTGGCGGGGTTCGGCTTCCAGTGGAGTAGCACGACGATAAGGCTAGCGTGGACGATGGCGCCCAGCGCCATCAGCGGCTGCCTGCCGACGAATTTCATTAAAGAGCCGAAGATCAGGGAGCAGACGGCGTTCACCACTCCGAAGCAGATCATTACGTAGCCGACTCTGTGCACGCCTAGCGCGCAGGAAATGTACGCCTGGAAAAAACGAAAGATCGAAAGAACGCTAAATGTAACGACGCCTCGATAATATTCCACTTCGCTGGCAGCCCGGTGCCATTGGCACGGTACACCAGCGCCCGGCAACTATCTTTCACAAGCTGCAGAAACGTCCCGTCGTTTCCACCACTTGATGGGAGATTCGATTAAAGAAACAAGCAAAGAACTTTAATATCGAACGGCCCCGGTTTTATGATCACCAACCACGGCTTTACGGCTCCGATAAAAGGAGCTTATCTTATACACGGGGTGTCCGCGAATGAAAGTCGAAAGGGGAATAATATTGTGTTCTCCAGTCACTCGGACTTTCTCGGTATTTAGGATTAACCGTGTAAAGTGCGTTGGTACTCGCAGAATTTTTGCAATAGCTTCTTCTTCTCAGTTTTTACGGTCGTATTTTATTGCCGCACGCGTTGACGATTGAATGGCAGGTGATCCCAGGTTCGAAGATCAGTGGAGATTGCAGATCAACTATAACCCAGCATCCCGCTTGGGAATTTCATTCCGCGAGGCATGCGAGGCGATCGGTATGATATTAGGAAGAGGAAAGAACGCGAAGATTGTCGGTTTGGAAACCGAAGAAATTTCACTGACGCAGAAGCTGCCGCAAGGATGCACTGGATGCGCGTCTATGCGCTTTCATTCGATCGCTGTGTGCGCGCCCATGTGCACGCTGAACGCCGTCGGCGCACGTAGAACGGCAACGGGGAGAGAAGAAGAAAAAAAAAAGGGAGAAGAAGAAATACTGGTTCACGGGATTCCAGGTATGGAAGTGGTATCGGGGAATTGCTGCAAGAATAAGATTCTGGGCTATTTATAACATGTCGAACCAGCTGATTCAATGGGAGCCAGCGTCCCAGGATCGTCATTCCTTTCGGTAGCATTTATTTGCCCGATTACTTTATTCCCTGGCCATCTCGGTGTTTATACATATATTTCGTCATCGAACTGGTTTCAAAGCGAGTTCGCCACCCGAACTGTATCGCTCCTGGCTATTTCGCACCTTCTATCTATCCGTCCCCTCTTCCGCGCTCCCCCCCTCCCCCCTCCCCCCCCCTCTTTTCCCGCGATGCAACCGCCGATCGTGGACCATTATACAACTTATGATTCGTAACTCATTCAAACGGTTTTAAAGCGAGAAGGATGCGTGCTGCAGCCGATATTTCAGCGTATCTGTGATCAGTAGCATGTATTTCCGGAGAACAATTGCCACGACCTCGCATGGCCGTTACGCATCATGAATCTGCCGTTCTGTATCCGGTTCGCGTCCGGGTGATCCTAGCCAGTATTTTCCTTTTTATTTTTCCTACTGCATCTGGCCGAGGATAATCGCGGACGAATCCAGGACGCCACTTTTGGTTATCGGCTCGCGTTTCGATTACTGCCCTTCTGTGCAAGGTCGCTTTTGTCCGAGGGAGACGACAAAGAGCAGTTAGCTGCCCCTTTGTGGAACGCCACGGGGTGGTCCCCCGTTTCACGTCGGCGGCTTTCGGCTTGTTGTCATACAGGGGAGAAAGATGCTGTGACGCACGTGTAGACTTGATGAATAATTGTAGGATTTACGTTTCGTTTGCATAATCCGAGTACCTTGCAAAGTAGATTTTTGTCGCTTTAGAGCATTGCATGGTTATTTAATTATCTCGGGAGTTTATCTCGCACAAGATCTCCTTCGTTTTGTGAAAATATGCAGATAAAGTTCTTCTTAGTATTCAATGCTTTAATTTCTGTTATTCTGAAGAACTATTGTATTATCTCCACCCATCGGAAGGTTCGCCTTTCCATGCATAATCACGTGCTCGTAAATGATGCTTCATCGAATGAAATTTATACCAGCAACGTGCTTACTCATTTTGCGCTAAGTGTGGGCGGGTTGTTCGATTGTCATTGTTGCTCGTTTGTTCTGCCTCGGGAGCCGCGGGGTAATTACATGCGATTGTTAAGCAATGAGTGGGCGATACATCGTTGAATCCTTCGGATATCATTACGCGAGCGTGGTTTGATCGTCGACCTCGCAACTCTAATTCTCTATTGCAAAAATCCTACTCGAATATTTCGCCACCAAGCTTTCGTCGATCGAAGGGGACACTCGATTCTTGCTGTTCACAATTAATATTCCTCACCTGCGTGAAGTCTGCTCCGATGAACGCCTGCTCCATGCCGATCCATACCGTGATCGGGATGAGGAGCTGCTGATAGGGCTTCTTCAGTTGATAAGCAGTTGCTGAGAGCAATTGTATACCACTGAGCTCCTGGCTATCGGCTCGACGTTGCTTCTCGCCGTACCTGAAACAACACACGCAGAAAGGTCAACTGAAG
Source organism: Andrena bucephala (assembly GCA_947577245.1). Classification (NCBI taxonomy): domain Eukaryota; kingdom Metazoa; phylum Arthropoda; class Insecta; order Hymenoptera; family Andrenidae; genus Andrena; species Andrena bucephala. The sequence continues at coordinate 92,075,281 of OX387715.1, read as the reverse complement.
CTCCTCTGAAACGATCTTCGACGATCAGTACCGATGATGGTTCACACTACCACGATAACTTCTCATCGCTCGAATAAACTCGCCAGAAAGTATCAAACTAAAAGATGAGAATTTTGGGCGATACCAAATTGAGAAGTTAATTTAGAGGAAAATTGTGGACTCTTCCAAAGCTCCAAACAGAAAGAGAGCCACGCAACGATTACAAATAATACAAACGACTCGCATCGTTGTTCCAAAAGTGTCTGAATCCCTGATGGCTTCGATAATTATAATCAGTCGACGAGCGAGGTATGCCACAGAAAATAAAGGGAAGATGCGCGAAAGTGGCTTCGAACCGTGCAATTATTTCGTAGAAGATGATTGATCGTGAATCACGGTGGCTGCTCGGGATTGCAGGCTTAACTGCAGCCTAATTGCCGATGGCGTTCCCGTAATATCGCGCCGCGAATGTGTACCGCAGCATCGTATCGCGGTTTAATTTTCTGACGTCTCGGTTGAGGAAATTGAGCCCAGCGAATGGCGCCTCTAAGATCGTGTCCAGGTATGCGCCTGACTAATTCAGAGTCGAGTATCTCGCCGCCACTCGTAATATTCCGTGGCAATAATGCAGCAATAATTCTATGTCCGCCTGCTGCAAAGTTGCACGGCAACTTTGAGGCAACTTTGCACGGCAACTTTGAGGCAACTTCGCACAGTAACTTTGAGGCAATAGGTATTCAAATGAATAAAAAAAAAAAAATAATGCCAAAAGTGAGATGCGAACTGACGACCTCATGGTTACTAGTCGGGAGCGCTAGGCACAAGCCCACGCTATTCGTCGGTGATTACTTTCAATCAAATGTATATATGTACACTCCACATTTTTCAAAGTCGATTGTCTCGAATTTGGCTGAATTCTTACTACTTTGGAAAATTAAAGTCCGAGTGAAGACCTTCGCGTACACTAAGTATAAACAATTTCTGAGATGGACAGTCCTGAAGGTCCCCTTGTTAGTGCCGCATTTCGACCTGATCTGTCCCACTGTGCGCCGTGCTCGCCTTCACGGAAACATCAGCTTGGCACGTGGCACCAGTAAAGTAGATTCTGACTTATGCTTGGAACTGATTAAATGGTTGCCTTCTCCGACATATATTTTATATTTTAGTTCATTATCCAGGATGTCCGCGGGAACAGTACACACCTGGATATTTCCTAACGAATTCGAGATATAAAAGAAATTGTTTATATGAAATTGCATGGTTGGAGGGGGCAAATTTACTGGGGCAGACGATTTTTTTCTTTGATTATTATTTTACGAGATACGATGATCAATTTTTTTTTTTTAAACGGAACTCTTTTTTTTTTAACAGATCACTTGATAGTGCGTTTCAAGACGATTTCAATAAGGTATAATGTATACACTTTATTTCCGCCGGTTTTGGAGATATTATGTTTTAAAATTTGCTAACGCCACAAAGTTGCGGCATAGATGCGGCAAAGTTGCGGCAAAAGCTGTGGCAAAGTTGCGGCAAAAGCTGTGGCAAAGTTGCAGCAAATTTGCGGCAAAGTTGCAGCAAAGTTGCCGCATAGATGCGGCATAGTTGCGGCATACTTGCAGCAACTATACAGCAACAATTCTATGTCCGCTCCGTGCAATGTTGCACGGCAACGTCGCAGCAATCATACATCGACATTGCGCTGCAACTATGCAACAACGCAAGGTTACTGCAACCATCCTGCAACTTTGCCGCAACGAAGTGTGCTGTGTGGGTAAGGTTGCCATCGAAGAACTGATATGCTCTTTTTGTGAAATGTATACAAAGATCAGTGGAGAAAAACGATTATACCGATCGGTCCATAAGTTAATTGAAAAATGCAGTGGAGTGAATTGGAGGAATGTTTCCTGGTCTCGATTGTAAATTTTCTGGATTGTCCATTCTGGATTGAATTATGGTACAGAATTCTTCAAACATTCTTCAGCTATACCTACATCCTGCAGGATACAAGCAATCGAAAGCCCCCAAACCAACATCCCACATCGCAACGAACATCTACCTACCACCACAAATGCTCCAATCATCCATCCCCGATTACGAGCTGGACTTCTCCCGCTCCCAGAATCGAAGATCGCGAATAAAGTCACCGCGCCACGTATCTGTTCCCGCCTGTAAGAGCACGCAAACCGGATACGCGGGCACGAGAAACGGACTACCGATAGCGCCGATCGGGCCCGGGTACATTTGCATCTCCTGTTCGCGAAACCACCAGCGAGAGACGCGAAGTTATTCCCCCCGTTGAAAGTTCCCGCGGATGAAGCAAGCAGTGTATCCTGGCTACACTTCGTTTCACGAAGCCGCGAAGCGTTCATTATACCCGTCCGCGGAACCGGTTCGAGCTTTTTTTCGCCAGCCATTTCTCCCTCATTCCTTTTTTCCTTTTAATTGCAAGAAAATTTCGAATTCAGGTCGACGGAGACCGGGTCGAGGCACCCGTCGGCGGCCCAGAATTTTCGTTCGGTCGTAAAGGCGGGCCCACGCGTGCCAGTCTCGGGTTGTCGACCGAAGTTGACGGTGCCGGACGGTCGCGGGACCGACACGTACGGATCCGCCTTAATTCGGCGAAGGATCGCGGAAGTGGAGGCTGAGGAGGAGCATGCCCGCCGCCCCGAGAAAGCGAGCGCTCTTAAAAGAGCCGTTCAGCAGAATCCGGTAAATTATCCTGCGCTAAATTTAGCCGCGCGGAGCAGTTGAATGCGATCTACCCCCGGGGGGACCAGCAGGATCAGGTCTGGAGCAGGAACGCGGAGCGAGAGAAGCCAAGAACCGTGGCGAGGCTTTCGGCTCGCCGAGGCGTGGGGCCGCGGGCGACGGCAGCGAATTCGCAAAATAAATCTTAATGGTGGCGTTAAACGACGATGCCATCCTGATGCTCCCAGCCCAGACGGCATTCCAAGGAACACGTTCGTTGTTTGAGTTTCCGTGGCGCCGATGCTTCGTGTCCCTCTTCGGAGCTCCAAGCTCGCCACGCTCGGTCACCGGTTCGCGACGGCGAAAAGTCTGCATGCTTCCACGGAAACTCGACGCTTCTCGCGCAGCATCCTTTTTCATACAGTAGGATATTCTGCTAATTGCTTCATTGGTAGTGAGCGTGGCTCCACTTTAGTTAGTCTCATCCGAGTGGGGTGCCATTTGACAAAATATGATCATTTTGAACATTTTGAACAGTTTTATGGCACCTCAAATTCTATCAGAAGAGTTCTCCAACTACAGCAGTGAGGAAGATGGTCGCGCATTCACTTCCTGATTAAATTATGCTTTACACATAGCTTGAGAAAGTGTCGAGCCCAGCTTAGTTTCAAAACACGACGAATTTGATGCAGTATCTTTTGTTCGCGCCTAGAAAGGGAAAGAAATCGATGGAGACGTGGGAGGCGGCTAGAAGAAATGCGAGCATAATGAAGGCTTAACGGTGCATGGAGCTCGGCTTCGTTTTTAACGCCGCGATTCGTGGAAAAGCGACTTAATGCGATTTTCTGAATTGAACGGGTGTAAATTAATTACATGCTACGCTCGCTGCCTGAGTAATCGAAAGTTCGCCTGCCCGAGGATTTACGTAAACTCGGTTACGCGAAAATCGTTACAAACCGCTGTATTGTTTCCCTCGTCCGATCTCATGGAAGCGCGAGCACGCGAAGTCTAGCTCCCACACGAAACCTCGCAACTGACTACATACCAACTCAAACACACACGAATCTACAGATAACTTTATCGTTCGATCACTCCAGGCATCATTAATGCCATACTCGACGTCTAAGCTCCACAGAATTGAATCACAGTCGTGAAACGGAATTTTCAAACGATCCTAATCGAGGTAGCAGCAAATGGTCCCCGTATGCACGCGCGATATCATTCTTCCGTTGAAGGAACCCCGCTTGTCTCGTCTCATTACCGGACAAAACCAGGGACACTCGATCCGCACGATTAGTGGATCCTATTCCTAATAGCAGCACTTATTGACAAGCGATTGGGAGCCGTGGCCAACGTCAAATATTATCCAATACGGGTACGCTGATTGCGCGCGGCCTGTAAGAGTGTGCGTCAATGTACGAGCAACTCAAGCACGTGAACATTCTAACTAGAATGTGTCAGCCTGTAAACATTAAACAAGCCATCAGCTAATCCAGATACATAATTCAAGAATGTCTGACTCATAGTCCGGTACCGGTCGGTCTCACGGCACCCGGCTGCGCTGTACCTCCGTCCTCCTCTATCTAAACAGCGTCCGCGCGAGAAGGATAAGAAAAAAAAAGGGGGACAATCTCTCTCATCGATCATAAATATGTCGCTAGGCGGAATAAACTATTAGCCGTGGACCGTTAATCGATCGTAAATGTATGCACGAAGGCGAGGGAAACATTACTTGCGCAAAGCCGTTCAGCGACTAACGATAGGCAGAAGCCTATGGCTTCTGACGAATTCAAGGCCGACCAGGCCTGCCATGGTTTATTAAGTCGCGGATTAACACTCGCGGTAATAATGGCCCGTGGCGTACGATTCAGCTCTGCCAAACATCACGTATGCAGATAAGTGAGCCGTCCAGCCCTAGGACCCGCGATACGCGCTATTGTTCTCGCTGATAAGTGGCTTAAGGAAGATACGTTTGATGCCCGAGGCAAATAGCAGATAACGAGCGCTGCTCTCTTCCTAGGATGTCTCCTTCGAGTTTCTAAGAACGCTATTTTTTAGGACGCTGGTATCGTAATATGCAAGGGGAGGGAGAAGAGAAGCAAGCGTTATTTGCAAATCCTTTACAGACAGTGGCGGATTTAAGCAAAAAGGCCCAGGTGGCATACATTCTGGGGGGCCATTTTTTCGCGAAAATGAGGAGGTAGTTTACTAAAAGTGGGCTCAGTGTATAGAAAAGTATCTACAGAAAAAAAATATCGTGTTTGGATAAAATCATAATTTTGTTTGAAGACAGGGTCCTAGGGGCCTTCTGGGCAGGGGCCCATTTTTCGGGAAAATGAGGAGGTAATTTACTAAAAACAGGCTAATTATAGTAGTGCAGAAAAAAATATGTATATAGTGTTTGGGTAAAATCATAATTTTTGTTTAGAAAATGGGGCCCATGGGGCCTTCTGGGCAGGAGCCCATTTTTCGGGAAAATGGGGAGGTAATTTACTAAAAAAAGGCTAAGTGTAGTAGTGCACAAAAAAATATGTGTAGTATGTGGGTAAAATTATAATTTTTGTTTTGAATATAGGGCCCTAGGGGCCTTCTGGGCAGGGGCCCGCTTTTCGGGAAAATGGGGAGGTAATTTACTAAAAACGGGCTAAGTGTAGTAGTGCAGAAAAAAATATGTATAGTGTTTGAGTAAAATCATAATTTTTGTTTTGAAGATAGGGCCCTTGGGGCCTTCTGGGCAGGGCCGCCGTAAGTCGTGCCGTTATCAATTCGCAAGAATTTCGTATTACTACGATCGTAGTCGCGGTTTCGCAACGCGTGTTTCAATTAACGAGACATGAACGATGCGACGTGTAATGTGAAAAATGAGTAGGCATTGATGGAATGTTGGCTGCCGTTTCTTTTACAATCGAACTGGGAACTTTCCTTTCGCATCGAAAAGCTAATCCCAGAATCCCCCCTCCACCGACCTCGTACTTCCCCGTGCCATTAATTTCTCTGAAGGAGCAAGGAAGAAAAAAATTGAAGGAAAAAAAATCCCGTTCCCACGTGCCCGCGAGCAGCGACGCGCACGAAATGAAAACGAGAGAAAATCCAGCCGTCATTAAGCGCCATTACCGTCATCCTCGATAGCGCTTGTAACAATGCGGCAAGGTCGGCCGTGGAGCGTTATATCTCGCGAGGAAAGGATAAGAAACCGCGATAGACACTCGGCCGGTGGATCGGAAATGTGGTCGTCGCTCGTTTTTCGTTCCTCTCGGCGTGTAGGAGGGACTGGGACTGGCCGCTGGGACCGTTATAAGCTCGCTTCGGCGCTGCTTCTCGCGGTGTAGGAAAACACGAGTGTTTTAACTAACAGGGAAACATTCGCGACCTAAAAATTCTGATTTCTATGAAACCCCGTGCGAATATAAAGGATATTGGAGTATACAAGGAGCCATTTTTTTGCGGGCATTCACTTTGGAGGGGTGAAAACCGCAATTAAGGGGGATTCTCGTGTAACAGCCCCCGAAATTTATGATTTTTTTAAACAATTATTGTTAATATTGCATTAAACTCTTTCACAGATATCTGATTGCAAAAAGAAGCCAATTTTCTTAAAGGTAAATAATTTACGTTGGGACTGGACCTAACATTTTAATTTTAGTTTTTATTTGTAATACTTTTTTCGTCGATATAAAGAATAATATGAAAAATTTGTCCAAGGAAATAACTTACTTTTTTTTTTAAATGTCATAACTTTTTCAATTTTTCATTTTTCTTCTTCAAAGTGGGCCAATCCCAGCGTAAACTATCTATACTTTAAGAAACTTCTATTATTTTTGCAATCAGATGACTGCGACAGGTGCTACACCTGACGCCAACATCGTCGATGAGGATAACCCGATTCCACAATAATTACTAAATAATAAGAACGATCGACATAAAAAAAATATTTTCTGCAAGTTTAAAGATGCCTCCTTACATCCCAAAAGTGTTTAATCCAATATGACCAACAGTTTTCTCAAGAAAAATTCTTAAATATCAGTTACTTTTGGAGCTGTTAGACGAGAATCCCCCCTTAATGTCGTCGCGTCTTTTCGTTTTTGGGTTTCCTGGCTTGAGTTGGGGCTTCTCAACCATTCTTAGTGTCTATCAATCCTGTCTATGAAACAGTGGCGCATCCAGACGGGGCCCAAGGGTCGCTGGCACCCCCAGAGAAGAAGCTTCTTAAAAAGAAACGAAAACCTGGACTTTATCCTTAAAAAAAAATTACAATCACCTAATGAATTTTATTAAATTTGCATTAAATGAAATTGCGTCAAATAAATGTTTCTTAATATTTTTATCCGTTCAACTCGGCTTCTTCCAATATTAAATGCTGAGCGCGCCACTGAGTTGCAGTACCTGGGGCCTGACGAGCAGCGGTACGGTACCAGCGCGGTACACTACATCTAACGTGCTTTCGTGTCCCTTATGTAACAACGTTTGCTATCTGGGCGCACGCAGACGTTACGAAGCGGTGCCCCAGAGACGGCTGCTATGAACGAAAGATTCGCGATACGCAACGCGACCCGTGCACCTTCCGCGACCATTCCGCAACTGCTGCACTTGCTATCGGGTGGCACAGACGAAACGTAATTAGATACTGTTGCGCGTGCATGCTACTGCTGTATGCAACGGGGTGAGGCACTTGGCTGGGTCATGGATCGATGGGGGGAAATGTTGCAGGATCTATGGAATCGTACGTATTTGGTGCGTGCAACTGAATATGATTTTTTGCTACGTAGATTGGATCTTCTTGTGGTATTGAGAAGGAGAGTGCCGGAGAGTGAATGCTTCGCGGGGCACTGTATGTTTTATGCCGATCGTTAATCGTTAAGTGGAGAATGGTATTTACGAACAATTTCCGATGTTTCTTTTCACGACACTGAGTTTTAATTCCTTTAATGAGAGAAATGGTTGGAAGCTAGGTGTGTTAAAAATCATGGGCACACTTCACTGGTTAATAAAATCCGCGAGAGAAGGAAGGAAGTTTTAATAAATGAAGATTCCTCGTGGAAAACACTGTAAGTGCCAAAATTAAAAAAAGAAAATTTTATGTTGGAAAATGTTCTTACGCGCCAATGGTAATACTATACCTACTATTGAATTTGATTTTTGGCACTTAGAGTGTCTTCTACAAGGACTCTCCAAATACAATTCATCGGGTCGTCAGCCAGTAGTACTCTAGATGATTTCTCGTACCGCAGAGCGGCTGATGCATCTCGCGGGTTCAGCGTGTCGCTAATTAAAGAGCGATCGCGGAATCGACGTTTCATGAATATTGAATAGTAGATCTCGTTATGGATCGTTCTTCCGGTGTATATTTACTATAAATAAGCGAGCATAAATTTTCATTAGCCCCCAGGTGCGTAATTACATCCACGTTTTTCCTCCAGCTGGCTAATGAACATTCATTATCGGGTATTAACGTATTAACAACACGCAGCCGCAGCAGCGGATCGCGAAATTAATCAACGACCATCGATTTAGAATACCCGAGGGTCCAAGTATCCTGATCGCAGCTTGAGTCGTTGCGAGGAATGGAATTCCAAGGGGATCGGGAATTAAGTAGACAATGATAGCGCGAGATATGTGACAGGCCTACGTGTAGATATCGCACGCGCGCATCGATATTGCACGGGTGGATCGGCGAGCGATGAATTGAGTGCTCATCGAGGCGCAAAATTACGGAAATCGAAAGTAGGTACGTGCGTCAAGTGTTCGTGGCAGGAGGTATACATATACCTTTCTCTCCTGTCTTTTAACGCCCATACCACGGAGGAACAAAGGTGGTACAGGTATGCCTTGACTCTCCGGCCAGCTTCAGGTGTGCCTCTGTCTGTACACGCGCGCGCAGTGGCAAACGCGGAAATAGCACGCGAACGTGACGCGCACACACACACAATTGTATCGTGACGGAGGAAAACGACAATTTTTCTAACTGCTCCGATATTATGTGCTACAATCGTAAAGCCGACTACAATCATCACCAACACGAGGCTGCATATCTGGACGATCCTATGAATGAACCTCCGATTCACGGTAATACCGTGCGCAACAGCCCCGCGGCTTACGTAACCCGCAAAGGATCATAAAATCTGCATCCTAATAGTACTTTTTATCCGTCACGGGCAGAGATACCGTAATAAATAAATTATGAAAAAGAGGTGGTACCGCGTGCATGGTACGGTGCGCGATCGATTCTTAATCAACATAATTCCTGTACCTAAGCGCGACATCGGGCATCCCATACGAGAGTCTAAACTCTAAAGTCCAAGCCTTCGAATTACAATAAGAAAATTGTCGGTCTCGTTAAATCCTCTTCTTAGAATGCCAACCCCTCCCCGCTCGATTACTCCACCGCCTGTCCCCATTAATTCCACGCCGACGCGTCGAATCGCGATCTCCCCGATAAATCCATAGATTAGGCGATAGGAGTGTTTGTCGCCGTTTCGTGATTTGCCACCATAGAGGTATCTGCGCGATCTGCCGAGGCGGAAGGTCAGCCGCATTAATTGTCAGCGGAACAGTGGATGTATGCAAATGTACGTGGCAGAGACGGTGTTACAATGGAAAATGATCGTTCCCGCGCGGGCCATTAATATTTTTAGTAACAGTGTATCATTAAGCGTTGCCAACGTCCGGATAAGAGGCCCCCGGGCGTCCTTGGTGCGGCCGGTGTCTGTACTGTTATAAAATGGGAAAATAACGCTGCCGCGTATCGGCGGAGAGATTGAAATGCAAGCGCCGCGGCACGTCTGATCCGGGAAGAATTCTAGCGATCCCTGACGCGTCTCCCCGTTCCTACGTCTCGATCACTGCCGGCCGCCATATTAGGTATACGACCTGACCGAATCTCGCGGCGCCTCTGGTCCCCTGACCCGGCCGTCACGAAATCACCCGAAAGTAACGGTACGCGGGACACGCTCGGAACTATTCACGTGAACGTCCCGTGCCCGTTCGAAAGTTTGAAATCGAAAATAAGACTAAGTAGTTAGCCTCGGTATACCTTCTGGCTGTTCTTTCGCGTTAACCGCGACCTCTGGGCAGGGACGCAGACCCAGCACCGAGAATATCCGTGTTCACTGTTACTCGCAGGCCGTCGTTGAACGTCGGAGACCAGAGATGATCGGCAGTGTTGTTAATAACGCGTCACGGGCGTTTGTAAAATATTTGCAACGTCATAAGCGGCGACACGAAGCGTCGCCTTTCTGCTACGCCAGTTATCCCGACACTTTCGATCAGTCGGCTTTGAATTGGACAAAAAATTCCACCCAATCGTCCTCTATTTTACGAGTGAAATTCCCTTGCGTAACCAAAAATACCCGGACGGCTTTCTTCTTCTACGCTCCGCGGGGAACTACTCGCGCTGGCTAGCGTCTGCGAATCCGCGAGCGAAGGAACGTTTCAGTTAACACAGAAATCTGTAATCTAAAATACGCTTTACTGTAACTTCACACTTCCATCTCATGCTTCTCCGAACCCCTCGCGGGCATTACCGATCGCCAACCTCTAACAGAGCTCAGCTAACGCAAGTCGTCTTCTGTTACAGTGAAATTTCTTATGTAATCGAGACTGCTGGACACCGCGTCCTTTCCCATACAACTTGCCCTTTCTATTCCGCAACGATCCACGGCGCTAACTTTTCTACGCGTTATGAATAAACTCCAGTCAACCGTGACTGGTGGATCTTCGGTCGGCGTTCACTTCTCCGATACTTTAGAAAAAATTCACGGTCGTCCGCTATTCCTGCTCGCTAGAATTCATCGGGAATTATGCCGCCCGCTTTCGCTCCACCTCGGGGCGCGCGCCCCCGCGCCCAGGCCAGCTGTCCGCCGCGGCGACTTCAATGCCGGCGACGGCCAGAAATTTATCGGATTTTAATAAGTACAAATTGCGGCGGGCGGTTGCGTAACCGCCGTGCTTCGATGCATCCGCCGTCGGATGTACGCTATTTTGTAATCATGAGCAGAGCAATGTTTATAGCGATTCTGAATGGGAGAAGGGGAGGGGATCGTGCGCGGATCTCGCGCGATACACGCTTATTAAGGCGCGCGTTTCGTAATGCTCCTGGAAAAAAACATTACTGTCTTTTTTCTCGCTCGTTTTTTCTCTTCCGTTAGGCGGCCGGCTTTTCAAGAAGCGGCCCTGGCACCGGAAGCGCCGTGGAAAAACGCGATCCGGCCAAGAGATTTCCGAATCGTCGCCGGCCGCGGGGCAGGGAGGGGGGGGGGGGGGGGGTGGCTGACGATTTCTCAGGCTGGGCCGAATAAAAACGACGCTCCTGGGGTCCTTCTTTCTAAATGATATTCGGCGTTGTAGATTGAAACGTGGCTCGCTGATTGTGAGTGTTTAACGAGGCGGCGTGTACGTCGGAGCGCCTCGCCGCTTTTTTCTTCGCACCTGCCCATCGGGAGGACGTGTATAATTTATTTGGCCGCGGGCTAGTCTCCATAATGAAAGCAACAGCTCGGATCATCACGCTCCCATCATCGTCTAGCTGGGGCTAGAAACTTTTTGCCCCTTTCCTCTGTCACGGCCGTCAGCTTCTACCTTGCTTGATTTTTGCTTAATTAAACGGGGATTCACTCCCCGCCTGGCTCTCTTGTCGTGCCATACCCGTCGCTTAGCTTCGAAGAATGACCTCACGCTTGTAAGATAGCGGGAACATCTTGTGTCATTTTTTTGCTCCGCTGAAACGGTTCTGACATTGATTTCTAGTGTGGTATCTATAGGTGGCTTTGCATCCTACTCGGCGGCCGATCCGTGTTGTTTCGATTTCTAAATTTTTTTTCAACGGACACCGAGATGCTCGACGAAATTCGTAGGGACCGTTGGATATTCGTTGGGAGATTCGCGAGGATTTTAATGACGGGCTCGGTATTCCGTAGTATTCACTGTCCTCGAATCGTGCGTTAGATTTCCTTCGGTTAAAGTTTGGTTTTCGCTAATGGGCAAAGATAACGGGCTGAATTTCCATGGCATTTGCATTGGCAGATAAAATGAAATTTGTTACGTACACCTGGCTTATCGCGGCAAGTGTGATTCACCAACCCGACTGCATGTTCCTTGTGAATGTGTTATTTATAATCTGTATTATTTTTCTTATCGAGTATAAAAGAAAGTTCATACTACTTTCCGGAGCCGTAAACAACGTTACGCGGTTGGGGAATTTTAAACGAGACCACCGGCGAGCTCCTCGTGTACGAATCGCGAAAAGAAACGAAGCAATGGCATAGTGTGACACGTAATGGACAAAAATTTAAATAATCCGCATTCCATTCTGATCTAGTTATTTTATATAACCATTAGTTTGTAAATAAGAAATATGAATGTAAAATATTATACCCCAAAAAACTAATACAGTAGGTATCAATAATTATCATATGTTTGTTAGATCCAAGAAACTAAAATATTAACGTCCTCGTGCATTATTCGTTCGTGTTTGTGATTTTTTTTTAAAGAGTGTTTTTTATACCTTGAATATAGATCATTTGAACAAAATAATGTATAATTATAATTTCCAATTAAAAAAAAAAATTTTTTTAAAAAGGGAGTTTTAATAAAAACGGTTCAAAACATCTTGCAATTTTTATTGTTCTGTATTAAGAAGCTATTATGTCACATTACCATATAATTTTTTTCTGCTACAAACTGCTATACTGAATGTTATTTATCTTTTTCTCAGGAAAATCTATTCGTAATCGCGATTTAGTTGAAAATAAAATCAATAAAATAATGTATTTTTTATTTATTTTTTATATATATGAAATGTTTTTTAGTGTTATGATAATACTAATATTGCCTTTTACTATTTTATTATATTTTAATATAACTTTTATTATAATTATGTAATAAATCTCCGTTAACTTAATTAGATCAACATTTAATATAAAAATGTGAATTATTACCACATTGTGGGTAGGGTAACGCATACAGATGTTGACCCCTATAAAATGATTGACCCTCTTCCCCAAGAAGTAGGAAATATAATATAATATTTTTTTATATAATAAAATATAATTGTATTCGGAACAAAAATATCTGGGCCACCGAAATATAGATATATTTTATTATATAAAAAAAGTATTATATTATATTTCCTACTTTTTGAGAAAGAGGGTCAATTATTGTATATCCATCAACATCTGTATGCGTTACCCTATGTATTCTTTTATTTTTGTCCTAAATCCCCATTCAAGTGCCGCACTGTGCAATGAAATCATTAGAAGCTACCTATTTAACTAAAGATCTCTAACACGATCGCCGAAGGAGGTTAGTTCAAACGCAACTATGGATCAGAGGACGGGCTGCATGAAAAGATTATATTCATCAGACACTCGTGGGTGCTTTGCAAAAAGCTATTCACGTCGGTCGAAGACGAATGAAATGGGACGGTTAATTTTGTCCAAGGCTGAACATGAATTAAAAATTACAGCGCACCGTCATTATTGACCGAGGGAATGACGTTTTCATCGGGATGTACGCAGAGGGGCCTTTGTTTACGTACAAAAAAGAGGATACATTAATCCTCCCGCCAAAAATGCTTAACCACCGACAGAACGATAACGTGCATCATAGCGTGCGAGATAATGCACGCGAATAAAATTTATTGCCCGCAATTCAATATGCGGATGTGCACTTATGTGCACAATATTGCACAGCAATTGAAATGGAAGATATAATTGCGGAGACATAAATTTCATTCATATTTACGATCTTGTTATTCCTTTTTTTGGGGATATGCTCGTCGTTTACGTCAGTGTTCCACTGTGGCAGTCATTCGCGATGGATCTTATCACTCTTCTCTTCTCTATCAACACGTCTCGTTACACTTCCCCGAAGAGCGAGCAAATATTGGCGAACGAATTTCCATTAAAATAGTGGAGATTAAATGAAGCATTTATCTCTGACTTACATTCCCATTATCGTCGTTAATTTAGGGAACCGCGTGGAATTCATTAAGCGAAGGTCGACGAACCCCGGAGAACTATAGGACCATCGATTGTAGACTTGAAACTTTGAGTATTATATTAGGATTAGTAAATACGAAGTCTTGTTAGCTACCGATGGTGTCTTGGAAACATAAAGTGTCACTTTTATCTCATGATTCAGCGAGCATCGCGCACGTGCACGTCTCTGTTTGCGCACTTGTGTGCCTCTTCAATTTCGAAAATGCAAATGAGAATGGCGACGCACCTGGATTCACGTTCATTACGTTTTTCGCGCGTGACGGTGTGTAAATATGCAAGCCCACGAGTTAATCAAGTTTGACGGCTCAAGTCATCCGTGGATAATTTCGTCTGCGAGTTTGTCGTTAATTTTTACGGAATAATCTACCGCGCCTTCGACAAATCCTGCAGAAATCAAACTTTTCGCGGCCATCGCGAGGGAACGCACCGCGTTGCGTGGAAAAATTACGATAATGGTGTCGGGCGAGCTGGGTTCTAATAAACGGAAACGGAAAAATACAGAGTTTCACTCGCGGAGTTTCAGCGGCCGTGGATTTCTAGCGAAACCGATGTTTGTTTAACCATAAGCAACTTTCGTGCCGGGCTTCCAGCAGAACCGAGTGTTTTCTTAACAATACATGACCGGGGCAGCGCTAAATGATACCGGCGATTTTGTGGAGTAGCACGGGGCGCCTTGTCATCGATATCAAATATTGACGTTCAGATGAAAAGCATAAAAGGCGAGCTGGGTGAGGACTTTCCTCGAGGCAGGTGCGTCGTCGAGCTCTATCGTGGTTCAAGTTGATTACGCACACTTAATGAAATCTCCCCGGCCTTGCATATTACAAGATGTAACGCATAATCGATCGTAACTCTCATGTTTATTCAGTACTCTGTCCCGCATTAATCTGCAAACGGGTCATTGTTGCTCCGCGGCCTGTCGAATGGCTGATTAATCCCCTGGATCGTTGTAACGTTCCATACACAATGAGTATACTATCCGGAATTCGCATAATTTTCACTCACGATTTATTAGCATTTGGAGGGCCGTTTTTCAACGTTATAGGTACGTGGAACTTCTGCGTGACGATTTGCTAATTAAACTGTAGAATAAATTCCCGGGGGCGCAGTGATTTTCTATGGAAAACAGGGAATATTTACAGAAACGGGCAGTATATCGCGTTAGTGTCATCCAGCCTTTGAATTATCAGCCACGAAACATCTAGAAAGCAATCTTTCAACGTTATTATCTTTGCGCAAGGAATCACTTATTCCATGGCCGTATTGTCAGCTTCACAATGTATAAATAAAGCAATAAATACGGTTGTTACGAGCTGCAGCCGGCATTTGTATCCAGTATTAATCACCGATCCGAGTGAAATGAAAAATTAAAGGTCAGCAGAGAGTGGAAAGCTGTGTGTACTTGGTTAAAGGCTGATCGGTAGCGATGGGGCCGAGCACAGCGCAAGTATCTCTAATACCCTGCAAAGAGTTTCGAGAACGAGGCAGTATTCGCCGGTATAATCGAGCTTTAATAGCACTTGCCACCAAGGAGATTAATTGAAAGGGGGCAACGGTCCTCGTATTCGTCTTCGTTGAAGCCAAGCGCTTCGCAACCGCTTGTAAATAGAAATGTTTAATCGCGGATTACTCACCTCGAGAGAGGATCGACGAAGAGAGCGACGATTATGACGGCGATGATTACACAAGTCAGATAGATCGCCGAAATTTCGTAGATCTCGGACTCGGGAGGGCGCTCCAGGTTCTCATGGCCTCCGTTCCCAAGGACGCAGAAGTCCGCTCCGCAGAGCTTGATTTTGTTGTAGCTGGTGGTGCTGTTCCCTCCGCCGCTGCCGAACTCTCCTTCGCTCAGCACTTGCAATCCAAACAAAACGGAGGAATTTCATTAACGCAACTGAGAGGCCTCCTCCGACATTAAAGAAAAATATGGAAAGCAACCTTGCTCAAGGAACGTCCGGGGATTAAGCAAATCCAGCCAAACGACGCCGTATTTGCTCCTTTATGTACTTTTCAAGCAACAGTACAATCGATTTCTGTTATTCTTCGACACACTTTTTCATAACAGAGTATCGGCTGTGTTCCTTGAAAGTTTCGCTTATCTTTGCCAAACAGTGCTGCTATTTTCGTTTCTTATTCCTCGCTCGATTCCTGGCGCGAGCAAACTCCGTAGTCAAACAGCTGATGGACAGAATATTGAAATGGGAATGCAATGTTTCTCAGGGCTCGATCTAGAGGCGCGAACAGGGCAACCGCCCGGAGCGGTAAATTTGGGGTGGCGAAAATTGGTGGAATGAGAAAATTAAAATCAGTAAAAGTGTTTACGTTGGTTTTTTATTGATTTTTCAAAATATTTTATAAGAGTTGTGTCTTATTTTAGATTTAAAAATAGGGAGGTAGCTACCTCCTATCTATACCTATATTTGATTTTATTTTGTTACTGTTTCTTTTTTTAATATTAAATATTTTATAAAACAATAAAAAATATATAAAAAAAAAAATTTTATGTTAAACGATTTTATTAAAAATACACTAAAAACTAAAAAATAATTCTTTTTTTTGCACTGCTATTTTGATGGTGTTTTTTCACTTTAAATAAAATCGTGGAGTAGGATGTTTCTCATATTAGAATATGAATCAATTTAATACAGCATCAAACGTCGAAATGAATTTGTTCTGAGATACCCTGATCCACGATTTTATTTAAAGTGAAAAAACACCATCGAAATTGCAGTACAAGAAAAGAATTATTTTTTAGTTTTTGGTGCATTTTTAATAAAATCGTTTAATTTTTAATTTAACTTCAAATCACGATGCGACTAGCGACCAGAAGAACGCAGCGGCTTTTTGTCGATTTCGTAAAGAACCCGAGTGGCTGATTTCAAGTCGTTTGGATTTGTGGTTATGGGTTATATTTATTGATGACTGGCTAATTTTTTCACCCGCTCGGCGTTATTTTTTCTTTTAAACATTGCACTGTCATCCAAACTACGCACGCCTGCAAAGTTTCAAGACAATTGGATAGTTGGAAGTGGGTTAAATTTGAGTTACTAGATTTGAACTAATGTTGTATAAAGCTCGAGTCTTCGAAGCTTTAAACCTTAACCTTAAAGACTCAGCCTTTAAGGCTAATATCATATGAAGCTCGAGCTCGCGAAGCTCGAGGTTCAAGCTTCGATGCCCAAGCCTCGAAGCTGGAGGCTCATGTGTTTAATAGTAATGAAGTTAACTCCAAGTCCTTGATATTATATCTTATTTTGCGCAACTACTATTGTAAAACGTTAAACTTAAACACATAGAAAGATGCTTTTTAATGGTTCCACCAATTGGTTGGATCCGTGTTTTAATAATACAATAAAAGTACAAAACTATACAATAGTATTCTTTTGTAATTGTAGTCATTTGTAACAAAACTCTTGGATAAAATTATGATAAAACATAAAAACAACAACACAATCACTATAATATAAATTTCAGTATATTATCTGGTCTTCTTATAACTTTTATAGTGTTCCTGCTCACTACATTCTTGGTTTGAAACGTTTCTCAACATAAAATTAATTGATCATTGTCCTACAACACCAGTATACCGACTGAGCTAACCGAGCAGATCATAAAAGCGATTTAACCGATTTTATTTTAATCGTCAAGGGAACCGAAGTACATAACGCTGGCGATATCGATCATTTTCATTTAGTTTCGTGTTGAGGAACGTTTAAAGAAAGAATATAGTGAGCAGAAACATTATAAAAGTTATAAAAAGACTTCCAAAACTCGAGCTTTGTACATCACTTCACTATATACAATTTATACGACCCGAGCCTTCGAGCTTGAAGACTCGAGCTTTAAAGGCTCGAGCTCTCAAGGCTACAAGGTTCGAGCCTTAAGGGTTCGAGCCTTTAGGGTTTGAACCGCGACTCGAGCTCTCGAAGCTCACGGCTCGAAGCTCATTTTAACAACACTAATTTGAACCATACAAACAAACAGAGGATCGAAGCTGAATAAAATCGTTTAAAAAGGCTCATTTTCGCCCAAAGCGGTAGAAGAGCTAGATCGGGCCCTGATGTTTCTCCAGACCTAATGTTCTTCAACTTTGGCGACGAATATCGTTTCTAACGGCCAGCAGAGAGGAAGCACGATTCGTTAAGAGGGCGAGAAGCGCGGCTCTCTCTTTCTCGCCGCGTTGTTGGCGGGCGATCTCGTTCTTCAAATATGCAAATACTGTGCCGAGCACCGATCGCGCGAACACGAAACGTATCGGCATTCTGGAAGTCCGTTGGCCAATCCGTGTACGCGTTCATCGGGCGGGGAACGACAGGAACTTTCACCGGAGCGTCGTTGATAATATCATAGAGCATGTTTACAATGTCTCCCACCATCGTTTCCGATTGTCCGCGAGTCCTACTTCTCGGCGTGCATTAATATATCCGTCTATCGCGCGGATGCGTGCGCCACGCGATTTTTCCTGGTCGACGGTGACAAGGCTGAGGTGGCTGAGGAAGCAGCCCGACGATTGCCTCGGATCGCTTGAGCGGCGAGGCGTTCTCAGTGAAATTCTCACGTTGATAAACGCCCGCGCGAGAAAACCAGGGGGGAACGGGGAAAAGTTGACGGCATTCGAAAGCGAGTGATTCCGTGCAAAAGTAGACCGCGGAGATGAGGTAGTAGCGAGGGTGATTATAATCTATGTATAGTTCTAATAACACGCTGTCGATTTGTTTCTGCCTTTCTGATAGTCTCGCATGCAATTGGTCATGGCTCTGTAGTTGCGTTCATCCGATTTCGATCTGCACGGCTCGTGGTGTAGGTTTATCGAAAAGTGTTAATCTAATGCTAATTAGAGGAGCGTTTAAATGTTTCACTATTCGCTGGCTAATGGTCAGTCTTGTTCGTTACGAATTTAATTATGATATAGAAGTTTCGGTTTGTGGGAGATGTTCTTGGATCGACGAGAATCGTTAGAGTAGTGGGTAATTTATTCAAGATTACGTAAATTATTGCGAGAGTCTACTGTACATGAACATTATGCAAATTAATACAATGTTGTACAAGTTAAATAATTCTGGAGGTAGGATAATAGTGACAGAGGCTGAAAATTGCGTTAAGGATTAGGCAGTAATAGTTCAAACTAATTACTGAATCACATGGGTAACGCTTCTTTTGTGGCTACGGACTTTCAACTAATTAAACCCCAATGTCCCGGTGAAGAAGATATCCAGTAACGTGACATAACACTGCTGTAAATATTCCTAGATTAGAATCTAAGTATTCCCTTCATCCGTTCGCTACAATTCCCCCTGAAGTCTCCAGAAAATGGACTCCCTAATTACTTTGAACGATAATTACTCGAAGATGAGTGCTACGCTCCTTAAAAGGCACCTACACGGTGTAAACCCAAGAAATTACTTCAAGGCAATCGAGATCCTTGGAAAGGAACATGGAGACGTCAGGAAGGACGACAGTGCCCATAAACTCCAGCCATCAAAACAGCATCCACATCCTGTAATGAGCACTGCCCTGGCTACCATAATTGCTCAAATGAGTAATCCAGGAAACCCAGACCTAAAACCCCAAATTCTCCAATCAACCCTAAACAAGCCCAATGCACAAGACTCGCTTCACTAATTTACCTCGAATTCCTGCACACAGATGATTGCAGCCTGTGCATTAACACTAACACATTGACTGCCACGCGTTTCCCATTCGCTCAACTCTGTAGTATCGTCGAAAACAAGAAGTTCTTGACTTAAGAGATCCACTCCAGATCTTTGCAAATCTAAATCTGTACTTCATACAACCATCCTACAAGAAGACTCGTTAGTTTCAATGATTACATATTTAAAAGTGGACGCCTGGGTCACTTTGGACCCGTGTTAACTATCCTACTGCCTATACCGATTTTATTCACGTGTTTTTTCTCACAGCAGTAGAGAATCTTACTAACGTTACACTTGGGTCCAGAGAGACCCAGCACCGCAAGCCGAGGGTTAAGGGGATGTTTTGGTCTAGAGTCCATAAGAATAGGTGATCTTTAGGATTTAATTAAAGGAAAACTGCTACATATAATTTAATGGGACTTTTTCCATTTGTGTTAAGGATGTCTTAAACTATATAAATATATATATTTTTTCGTAATTAATTATTGCAGACGGCACTGGGGAATCGTTAAATTCTAGGCGTCAAAAAATTCATCCAAAACGGTGGAACTTGTAGCACCTAAGCCATTGGTCTAAAATAAAAAACAATGCCCGATTATTAAAGGGCAGGAAACTCCGTAGTGGACATACCATTAAAAATGACAAAAAACGACATTTATGGAGAAAATAACAACACTTGAAGTTTGAAATCACTGTTTCCCTATATTTTTCCTCTTTTCAAGACCTTTAGAAATGACAAATTTCATATCCTCCAAAATAAAAAAAGTTTCAGTCGAATCGGATAATAATTTTTCGAGATATTGGTTCCACCATTTAGATGTTAATGGTTTCTCCACTTCACAGAAGTATATCCTTCAAAATAAAAAAAGTTTCAGTCGAATCGGATAATAATTTTTCGAGATATTGCTTCCACCGATTTTAAGAACACTGTTTCGAGAAAAACGCGTTTAAAGATTTACGTCAGCGCCGAGTGGCCGGGTTTTGCCCACGCGTTCGCCGCCACTCAAATGCCTATAACTTCAGGAAATTTGTCAAATTTCGCAAAATCTTTTTCAACACGTATTCGTAAAAGGTTAAACATTCGAAAAAAAAAAAAAAAAAAATCGATTTTTAGCCCGGAACCTCTGCTTAAGTCTCGCTCACCGGTATGCAACCCCCATATCATCGAGCGCGTTGACCGCGTTTCGAGGCGAAAACCCGAGCCACCTCGGTGTACGTACCCCGAACTCCGCGCGGCTGTGCGTGAAACAGGAAGAGGACGAAGCTGGGGTCACCGTGGCGGCGCATGCAACGCCGGTTGCCGGAAGAGGCGCCGCGGCTCTAACGGAGGTGGCTTCGATCGAAGGATCCGAATGGTAGAAAACGGTTAAAACGCGGCGTTACCACCACACGGTATCGGGGAATGCGTACGAGGTGGTACGGAGACCGCCTATCACGGGTTTATACCGGATAAATCTTGTTTCTCGCCGCGTGCGAAGCGTTCTCCGTCGCCGTCCCTCTACAAGCCCCATTGCCTGCCCCGTCTTTCACGGCGAAGTCTCTCGGCCGGCGTTGTCAGTCAGACGAACTACTCGAGGCACCGGCGAGCGTCCATGAGGAACGCGTGCCACCAGCCTCGGCGAGGTTATTGCCGATCCCAGGGAAAGGACCCGAACGTTTTCACCCGTCTACCGGGCCGCAGACGCCTTCCTGCCTCTACACGCGAGCCTGTCGCAACGGTTGTTTACGAGCGCCGTGAAACAGCACGATCTACGCGACGATTTCGCGTGACGCCGGCAGATCGGCGCTACCATCCGCGCTATGATCGCCTGTCCTAGGAGGGTGGCCGAGCCGCTGGCGAGATTTATGACCGGTGTCGACGCTATTGACACCGATCCCGCGTCCTCGAGCGACTCTTCCAGGAACGATACCGACTATTTAGACTTTCGGGCCCGGGAGCGTCTCGAGGATGGAGAATTTTAGCTGAGAGGGGATCAGTCGCCCGAAGCGATCCGAGGCATTTGCATTTTAAATGCTCATCTCCGAGGGGATTTTTCAAACACGTGTTTCCACTGGCCGGATTAATTTATGGGCAGCGGAGCGGGATGCTAGTTGGTCTCGAAAGCGGTTTCCTGGAAAGGGGATGCGGACCGAGTGGTGATGGATTGTCTCACTGGATTGGGATATGATGTACCGAGGAGTATCGAAGCAGTGGGAGATATTAGAATACTTATAATATCCGGATATGTAAATAAGCTGGAAATAAGACTGCCGCTTACCCAGGGAAGAGATGAGGTTTCCCCAGAGCTCGGCGGTCTGCCAGGCAAGGAAGAAGAAGCCGAAGAACCGCACGACGATGGCGTCGACGGGCTGGTCGGTGAGCTTGGCGTAGACGCCGCCGACTTGGGTGAGGTAGGTGGCTTTCGCTGCCCACATGGGTGCCGCGCCGAGGCCAAGTAAAACGCCGGCCGGCACCAGGGTGTAGAATTTCGGATAGAACTGGGAGCCGATGTACGGGGCGTAGCACAGCATGGACACGCACAGGGTCCATTTCACGGTCAGCCTCTTGATGACGAAGGTGGGCACGAAGATGCAGGAGAGCACCAGGGCCGCGTATATAGCCGACAGGGACACGGTGCCCAGGCCGTCACTTGCGTTTATGGACGACTGCAGGTTCGCCGTCCCTTGGAACGCAGTGAACTGCACCATGAACGCCACGGACACGGTGCCGATGTTCTTCAGGATCCGCCATTTCTCGCCGCGCGAAAGCTTGAACTTCCTGGACTGGGTGTCGTCGTCCGTGGACGACAACTGCGGCGGCTTATGCGGCTCGGGAGGTATACCGTCGTTACCGTCGTCTTTGTAACCCTCGTTCCTGTAACCGACCCCACTCACGGTCACCGTGTAAACGGTCTCGTCACCGCCACCGCCTCCGCCTCCGCCGTCTCCGCCGCCGCCCCCGCCACCGACACTTCTGGTACCGTCGTGTGGTGAAGCTACCATTCTACGTGGCTGCTACCTGAAACCCATAAACAAAACCAGATAATTAGCGATCACGGGTATTCGATCTTCTTTCATTAGGGGGGATGAGATTGTTCAGGGTTCAAATATTTCCCTTCTCGTAGCTCACGGTTTCCAACCCGAAAGTTCTGGCGTTAAATAAAACGGGGAGGAAAGTCACTCCGGAGGGGTGCAATCAACCCTTAAAACTATCGCGTTTTCTATTTTTTAATATAACTTTGTACCGCGGCGAGGTGGAAGAAAACTTTACATATGAGAATTCTTCAGTTTTGTATGCTCTGTCGCGGTGTCAAAAAAAAAAAAAACAGAGTTGTATTATAAGAAGGCGATAACTGTAGCGGCTGATTTCACCCCTTCGGAACGAACTTCCGTGGGAAAAGAAACTACCGATCCCGAGATCAGAATTGCCGAGTCGGGGTGGTTTCCTTGCCGCGGAGGTTCACTTTTACCAACCTTCGTCCCCTTTGCATTGAAAATCTCCCTCGGCAAGAACGATACCCCCGAGCGATGATCCCGACGAAGCCTCGATATATCATACGGGTTGCGTGTACACGCTCGCGCCAGACGTACCGTACAGGCCCGGCACTTGTTCGGGTGGCAATTTATAACGGGCCATTCATTGGTATGAAGAGGCGCGCGAAGACCTCGTCACGAATCGCGACTTAAAGAGAATCCTTTCTTTTTTGTTTGGAAAGGCCTTATTGAAGGTGTTCGCGAAGCACGTTCCAGTTGCGCTTGTAAATTCGTTTGTCGTCGATGTAATCGATGGGAATGCGTGACCGGCCGTACAATGCTGTGACACGTGTCGCGCGGCGTGCATTGCAATTAACCGGCGCTCGCAATACCTTCACCTCCTTCGACACCACGCTGCCTTCCCCTCCTATCTATCTGTCCCCTCCCACCCCTCGTACCCCTCCACTCTGACGAATGTTGATTTCATTGGCAGCCTTTCTGAAAACTACTTTCTTCCGCGCCCAGAGACGGCCAGCCTCGCGGGTTTCAAACACACTCTGTTTACGGCCCAGCGAAGAAATCTGAACAGGCGGTCGGCTAATTTCACCTGGCCGTGGAATATTTAATCGTACGATTCATTTTCAAGTTTCATTAATGGGGCAACGCTCCGGAACCTGTCGCGCTAGGAAATTCTGTGGAAACGCTGACGCGATCGCCGAGCAGAGAATTATTAGACGAGTTCGATGCGACGAGATCGCGGTGCAATCACCTTTCGTATCTAAACAGATGTGGGTACGTCTTCGAGCCAGTGACGCACGCAGGAGTTTGGTAATTTTAAGGGGAGCCGAGTTGAACGGACGAGAATATTTTCAATGCAAATTAGATAAAATTCATTAGGTGATTATAGAAATTTATTTAAAGAGGAATATCCAGCTTTCTTTTCTTTTTACGAAGCTACTGAATTACTTTAATCGTGGTGACTTTAAGGGGTTAGGTCACCTTGGACGCAGCGAAATTGCAGTCATTTTCGGCATTTTTTTAAAGAAGATAATGAAATAAACAGAAAATTCATTATGAAGCTTGCTATTGTACAACTCTCTCCGGAAAAAAATCGTATGTTTTTCCTACAAAATGGCGATATTTTCCACGGTGTTCAATCTCACGGCTATACCGTTTGAGTTACAACAAAAAACCAAAAAGTTTTATTTTCTACATGCCTAAAACTAAAGAAGTACATATGGGTTTTGCGATATCTTGAAAATATTCGTTGTAATTGACACTTTTATAATAAAAAACACTTTTTCTCCGCATGTTCACCATTTCGAGACAAATGAATGTTTATGGATTTCCATATGTATCTACTTCTCTACTTTTAGGCATGTATAAAATAAAACTTTTTGGTTTTTTCTTCTAAGTGAAACGGGTATAGCCGTGAGATTGAACACCGTGGAAAACGTCGCTTTTCAAGATCTTGCGTATCACGGCTCTACCGCCGCCATTTTGTAAGAAAGAATATACGATTTTTTCCGGCGAGAGTTGTACAATAACAGGCTTCATATTGAAACTTCTGTTTAATTTCATTATCTTCCTAAAAAAAAATGCCGAAAATGATTGCAATTTTGCTCCGTCCAAAGTGGCCTAACCCCTTAAATCTCCTTTCCCGTTTTCTTTGGGTTTTCTAGTAGGTATTCTACTTCGCGTAGAATACCTACTAGAAAAAGAGTACCTAGGATTGTTTTTTTATTAATTGAAAAAAATCTCGTGCAGCCGTATTGCAAAGGAAGCTGTAAACCAAATACTTGGAAGGGATTAAGCGGCAGTAATAATAACGTCACCGAGGAATAAAAGAGCCTTGAATTCGTCGCGATCGTTCAAGATCAGAGAATCACGTGGAAGGCTGTCGCGTTCGATTGACGAACGACAAAAAGCGCGATAGCAAAGGACTTTCGCGTGAACGCCGTCTACGGTTGCCAGAAAGTTTCGCTTCCAATGAAATTGCGGACATGATAGACCGAGCCTGCGCGCGTTCGCGGCGCGTCCTTCTGTCCTCTTCTCCATTTTGCGTCTGTATTCCTCGCGGAACACAATGCCGCGGAAAAACGGGACGAAAAGACATAGTAATAATCTTTTTGTTGCATAACAAGAGTAGCGCCGTACCAAGCGAGCGCGCGATACGGGAATTCTTCGTTTCGTTCTTCGAGCAAACACGTTCCGGAGAGAAAATATGTGGGAATTGTTATACGATGAAGCGACACGAGTTTCGTTCAGCGCATCCCTTCCTGCGATTTTTAACCAACCGCCTAAAGAATTTAACAAAACAAATTGAACGACGCATAAAGGCAGGCTCTCACTACGCCTCGCCTCGCCTCGCCTCGCCTCGGCGCGACTCCGAGCCGCGGATTCTTCCTCGAGAATATTTCGAGGAAGAAAGTCGAGGCGAGCCGAAGCGAGGCGTTGTGTGAGCCTGCTGAATTGACGACTGCACAGGATAAGGTTCTCCGAGTATCTGACTAAACACGTGAACCGAGGCAAGCCCAGATAACTTTAGGTACGGAAAAATGATGTGAGTGCGAAAAGAAATTGTGGGAAAAGCGGAAGCATATATTTTTACAGAACTTTCTGCACTTAAAAGAGCAACATTTAAAGAAAATTTGGTAATTTTTTTGTAGAAAAATATTTACGTTTATAATAAAAATACGACATCCGAGAAGCCTTTTTGAAAACGGTGAGAAAGACATCTCAAAAACTACTGCATCAATCTTTCTGAAATTTTATGGGCTTATTTTTTATATAAAGATCTACTGAATGGCGGAGGGATTTGTTTTTGCATTTTATAGTTTTGATTTTATCAACGAAAAACGGCCATTAGTCATAACCATGATAACCATTTTTCGTTGATATAATCGAAACTATACATTGAGAAAAAAAATCCCTCCGTCATTCAGTAGATTTTTATATAAAAAATAAACACAAAATTTCAGAAAGATTTTGCAGTAGTTTTTTAGATATCTTGCTCACCGTTTTTAAAAACGCCTCTTGGATGTCGTTGTATTTTTATTATAAACGTAAATATTTTTCAACAAAAAAAGTACCAAATGTCCTTTAAATTTTGCTGTTTTAAGTGCAAAAAGTTCTGTGAAAATACATGCTTCCGCTTTTTCAAAAAAAAATCGCCTCTTTTCGGCCTCCTGACTAAGTATAACCCCTTAAACCTCGCCCCCACGAATATTTAACCGAAACCAACGAAACCCCTAAAATCGAAGTCTGAAGATCCGCGACCCATCTCGGAACCGCAAAAGGAATCGTTCGTTGCGAAATGCGATTTATTAATTTCCAGAGAAATTTTATATCCCCCATTGCGTAACACATAAAATACGAAGTTGCAATTGTATAGAATCCGCGTCGGTCACGCAGCGATTGCCCGCGGAATTCTCCGGCGTGTCGAAAAATATCGCTGACCTCAGGAGAAATTTTGCATCGCGATTACATAACGCACAGCAACAATTCGCGGCAGAGTTAACGCACCTTACCAAAGTACGATCGAGGGCTTAAGAAATTCCGGGGCTCTATATCAGCGCTGAAAGAATTCTACTTAATCGAGGCACGTCTCCGCGCCCCCCCCCCCCCCGCCACCGAAAAATCGCCGATTTCCTCGGCCAGCGGTTAATTATCGCCCGGCACCGAGATCCAGACGATTCCAGCCGCCACTTTTATATTAGTAACACAGAAACACGGTTCCTGTGACCCTGACTTACTTGAATACGATTCGGCCATCGAAGGTGTAGCGTGCCGCGAACAGAATGCCCACCCTAACCAGTTCCCAACGACCTTCAACTCTGCTTTAACCGCGAATCTCGTTGTACTATTTCTCCTCTTCACGCAAACAAACGGGCGACACGCCGGCATCGATGCCGAGTCGACGACTGCCTGTTTATAATACCGATTTCGTAACGAAATTCTCAACGACCACGCGTTTGGCCAGTTCCTTCTTCGACCATTTCCCTGTACTGCTTCTGTCGGCCTCTAAAAGCGATCCAGTCAACCCCCGCCCGGAGAAAAAATCGCAGGGGGGGGGGGGGGGGGGAGAGAATTTTCCAGAATCGACACTTTCGATTTTTTTTCACGGGGCGAGGGAAGGTAAAGTGGCTCGAAGGTATCACGGTGGAAGTTGGATTTTAATTAGTTTCCTTTTCGGGCAAGGCGCAGCTTCGCTCGACAATGAGCACGCCGATTCCGTGATTATCGGCGGGTTCTCTATCGCGGCGGGCAAGCCTTTTTATTCTGAGAATCTCTGTAAAAAATGCCACTTAAATTACATTCTGGGAATGCTGTAAAGGAAGCTAATCGGCCGCCGGTCGTTATTGGTCGGCGCGGGGAAGCCAGTCGGCGCTAATAACGATTGAAAACGATTTTCTGGCGAGCCTTCGATTGCCATTACGTATGGAAACGACGTAGCGAAACGTTATCAGCGGGCGAATAAACATAGGCTTAGCTGAAGCGTGCGGGGACTTGAGATTAATTGGAGTGCGAACTTGCACCGCGACGAGGTCAAGGTTCGATAAACGGCTTTGGCTGGCATTCAAAATTTCCCGGCGTTTCCTAGCGTTCGCCGCTCTTTTTATCGCCTCCTCGCTTCTGGCTGCGAGAGGAGGCTATTCCTGCGCGGCTTACATCACATCGGGGCGGCAACGGTGGTTGTTAAACGACGAGCACCTTGATGTTAGGTCGGTGAGGAATTCTTATGGACTTCTGGATACGCTTAATCGATGGTGAATTGTTGGATCTCCTTCTGCCGAGAACTGCACGGGTGATCGGATATTCTTAGAGAAGGAGTAGCAGATATTACCTCCGGGGATTATTAAACTGTGACGAAATGAGGAAAGAATGTTATGCGAACGGGGAATTCTAGATTTTATGGAATACTACTTGGGTGTAATTAACCTGATCAGAGCCCGATCTAGACATTTCGCCGCTCGAAAATCATTCTTGCTGAGATATATTATTAGGTATAATATTTGAGATATTACAGATATTTAAGTATTATAATATTTGGGACATTTTAGAATTTACAATATTTCACCAACATCACTATTATTAATTTATATTATTTATATTTAATTATAAATATTTTAAAATGTTCACTTTTCATAAGCAGCGAAAATGTTTGTAGGTATTTGTTGAACAACCCTTTTGTTTTACAAAAAATTTAAATATTCATAAAAGAAGCAGTAACTAAATTAAATTCGAGCTTGATATTAAATTCAAACATGTAGGTACCTACTTTTTTACCACTTTTTTTTATTGATTTTAATTTTCTCTTTCCACCAAATATTCCGCTTTGCTTGCGCCCCCCTAGATCGGGCCCTGGCTCCAATTTACCCCCTCGAAGTATGCACATAACGTGATTAGAGCCAGTGTATAAATGCGAACGACTAGAGGAGTAAGAAAGTATGAATTCATCGAGACTGGATGGAATGAAAAGAGAAAACCTATCAGCTATGTTTCTTGAAATACAGTTACACCAGGACCTTGTACTTCGAGTCACCTTGCCCGGAGCCTACAAGCACCATCAGCGAAGGCTACTACATACGTTCCTCTCTCGGTTTCGTCCGCCGTAAAAAAGAAAAAGATACAAGTCACCGTTAAAGTTACCTTGGTGCCTTTTTCGAAAACGATGACACGTTAGTATGTACCCATTATCTGAATCGTTAATGGAACGCATGCCTCGCCGAGGCTCGATCCGAGAAATGGCCGTCTAAAGTCACGAACGTACTGATATCCCCAAGGCGACAGCTTTCCACCCGGCCGAGGCGCTGTTTTTCGAAAATTTCCGCGTTTGTTTCGCAACGGTACGTGGTCACCCGTATGCACCATTGTAAATACGGATAAAGCTGACCCGAATGATGCAACCGCTTTGGAACTGCGTTGTGTTGTTGTTGCGTGCAGACAACACAGTTTACTGCCCGCAGCGAGCCCAATCGCCAGTGATAAACGTGTCAAAGTCATTAAAAATCCGTGAACGAGACGTCTTCGGCATCTAAGATCGTTGGGTCGTCGCTTGGGTACATCCACGCCTCTTCCACTCTAAATCCAGGATCCACAGTTCCCCTGGTGCTACTTTCAATCTCCCCCTTCCGCTCTCAGTACCATTCAGTTACAGTTATTCCCCCCAAAACCACCATTGAAACCTCCATCAAGTAAACACACCGAAACAAACGTTCCACCGCGGGAAATGGTCCCTATCTTGGCCGACATTCCGCGTGGTGGCATTCGATATCACGGTGCATTATCCAGGTAGCCGTGACGCGTGCTGCAGTGGAACGTTAGCCCCTTGACGCTTTAAAATTTAACTCCACATTAAATAAATAAAATCTTCCCCAGCGTGCGCTTCTGCTGGAAAAGTCCCCTGCAAAGCGGTAGAAAGTGAACTACGAGCTTCGTCTGTGTTCGAAGTGAACGCTGAGTCTCTCCAGCGACACTTTCAATGCTTTCCAGAAACAACCCGTCTCGCGCGTGCACGGCGTGAGAACGCGCCGACGCCAGGCGAAGCGTTAAGCAGCCGAAAACGGTGGCCGGTTACGGTGGAGAGCCAACGATCGTGGAAATCGTTACGGACCAGCGTAAGTTTCCGTTCAAGAATCTGTCACTGGCAGCACGCGGGCGCACCTTGCCCTGGACACCCTGTATGTATATACGGCGGATTAGAAAGTCTTCGGAACGATCGGCTCGTAAATGCTTCAATCGTTTCACAACGAAATGCTCCAAGGCGCAAGCGTGCCGCCGTGGTCGTCCACTATGCAGCCTTTACTCTGTACCCAGCCTTGGAGTTACGGTCTTCGTAACGGGGCGATCGTCGTTCGACGAGACGTCCCGCCGCAAAAACCCCGAGGACCGCGTGGATCTCGGCCGAGGGGCGACCGGCACGTGGATGATTTACATACGCCCGTGCTCAGGCATTTTAGGAACTTGGACACCTTTTTTGCTAACAACAAACGAGACGCGCCCTCTTCCTCCCCGCTGCCCCTATGCTTCGCTCGTGTTCCGGCGCGAGCTTCGCGAATCTGTTGCGCAAGAGACGCGGCCGGCTACGATCGCTACGGTCGATGGGCGACACTTGGACTGGCGCGAGGTTTTCAGGAATGTGACAAAAATCTGTTGTTTACGTCGCTCAAAGCAACTCTCAGCTTTGTTTGCTTCCGAGGCGCACACTCGGTGATTGACAGTTAATAGGTACTTTGATGGGTGCTTTGTCGAAGGAAGTAACTTTTGTCGGGCTCGTCTTCTTTTCATTACTTTTCGTTTCATTATGATGCTGAGATAGCAAGCTTCCTTTTCCCCCGAGATATTCCTCGGTCCAGTCGATTTTGAGCGCGAGTCTGTCGCCGAGAAACGCAATAGGTGTACGGCTAGATCGATGTTACCTTTTAACGAGATCGTCTTAGCTGACTCGCGAGTATAAAATGGCTTTTTTATGCTTCGGTCGTAAATCCGTTTGAATGGTCCGTGGTGCGTTTTACTTTTACCCGCGCTCGTGTTGTTAGTGCTGCGGTCTTTGGTCCGGCAACGAGGCGCAGGGTTAAGGTACCGACCTCGGTGGACATTGTTTTTTTTTTACCCGTATCAAAGTTTTTGCGAATGCAGGAACGATGATAAAGAGTCCGAGATGATTCTTGATTTTATTACAGGAATATTTCGAAAACTAAACTCTGGACCATAAGAATTTATCTTCCAAGTTCTAAGAAATTAAAGATCATTTTCAATATCATTCCCATCGAGTTCAGCTGGCGAGTACCCAAAGGTGCGAATCCACGAACAGATTTTACACGAGACAAAAGTCTCGGCAACAACTAAATGTAAATAATGTAAATAGTCGCGAGATGAGATTTTTGAAAATATACCTGTAGTGTTTTCTTTTCCATTGAAGTAATAAAGACGATTAATAATAATAATAATATCATGAAACTTGCCTCATGAGAGTCTATTTTCCTGAACTTAATGACAAAATAATTAAAAAATAATAAAATAAGGGAATAATTCATTAACACGATACTTTTTGTCTCGTCGTGGATTTGCGCCTTAATTCTTGACCTCGCCGTGAGCAGGAGAGGAATTGCGACAAATGGGTTCCCTTCAAAGCGTCATAAACGAATGTAAAACAAAAGCCAAGCATCATTGTCCATGCAACCATTCTTCCCAGTTTCGCACTGTTGATTTATCCCCTTCGAGTGTTTTGACGCAACCACAAATCGCCAAGTATTGACAGGAGGAAGAACCTTGGCACCACTATCTGGAAACAATTAGTCGAGCGAACGTGGTAGAGACGTTCCCCAACAATTATTTCCAATCATACTACCAAACCCTATTTATATGGAGTCATTACGTCTGAATTCTACGATCCCTAATTCCTTTGTCAAACTTTCTAATCATTCTTCTTTTCCCGGAGCATAAGACCACCATAAATCACGCCTAAAGAATATGCACGGGAAAGGAAATTTTTCCGAGGCTCAACATCGTGTTTGACAAACCGCTTGGCGAATGCCTATCGTAAATGGCGCGGCGTGAGTAATCCGAATAAACACGAATCCCGCCTAACGTGTATTTCACGGATCGCTCTCCATCGGAGGAATATTTTCGCCAGAGATTAGGGGCACTGCTCCGCTGCCGAGGAACTTCCTTGTTTCCTCAACTGAGCAAACAATTACGGTACATGGTCGTTGTGAATTGATTGACGAATCTCCGGCTAGGCGAATTGTTAATAAACAGAGGCGTCGAGTCTACTTGTCTGTGTTTGATTAGACAGAAGTGTCGACCGAGTTGTCATTAAATTCGACTCGATTGCGCGGAGAACGAACCGATAAAACCGAGTTTCGTTATAGGTAGGTACTAGAATTGATATTTTGAAGGAATTTTCTCGGTGGAATATAATTCTTTAGGGGATAGTCCAGCTGAGGTGTACGCTCTAGAACTAGAACAACAATGCTGCTCGTTTACATTCCACCGTTCTTTGTCATTTCGGAGCAGTTATGGGTTCCATTAGGCGTGCATTGCGGCGGGGGAGTTTTGCTCGAAAGGAGCGATCATCGATCATAGTGCAGGATCTACGTATAAAGAGCGATATGTCGAGTAATTGTTGAGTAACCATTTCTTAATGCGGTTTCCAAAGCACGTGTTACTTTTCGCTCCGCCGAGTTGAATGTAACAACTTTGGTATACGACTTCTTTCGGTCTTGATACGAAGTGTAGGTAAGAGAACGCGGTTCTGTTGCGGGGCAAACGTAATACCTGGATGAAGTTACATTAGAGGGATCAAATATAAGAAACAACGAAAGATACGGGATAACATTGTTGATTAAACCCTCTCTAATGAACTAAGCAAATACTCAACGAAGGAAATGTCTTTGAACAGTACACCGAGAAATATATCTACGTTCTTTGAAGAGCTTCGAATCTGCGATTATATATCATCCTACGTTCCGCTTGAAACCTCAATAATTGGGGATCTTGCAGCGATTGGGGTGCAGCTCCGTCTTTAAAAAACTATTTATGAAATTATTACTTTGAAAAGAGAACACTAATGGAGAAATATATATTTTCACACAATAAGTAGTAGTTATTGAGTTGATAAGTTTTTATTTCTATTTTTGGCGCAAAAATATTCTATAATAGAAATTAATATTAATATTTCTATTTTTATTTATTTGCAATAAATCGGTCATTTAGATTTGTTTTACGTATATTACACGTCATAAAAAACTGTAAAAAATGGAGCTGCACCCCGTTCGCTGCAAGGTCCTCAATTTCATTCCTCATTGACCGAGCGCTCACGAAGTTTCCGCGCCGCGCATCGATCACGCCGTTAAGTTTTAGCCAATGTTCGTTTCCTTCCAAACCACTCGTAGCCATAAAATACATTTAGTACCGCTCGCGTTCGGCCATTCAGTCATTGTCTTCACTTGCGCTCGCGATTTCTCGCTTTATCAACCGAACCCCCCTCTCCGCCGCGCAACTACGTTCTCTGCACCGGGTGCGTTTCCAAAATACTTCACCAACGTCGCGCATCGATCAACCGAACCTGCCACCGAAACCCGTTCACATTATATCGTTCCGAGCCGCGATATTCACCACCGAGGACATCCACAAACCAGGAATTCGATTTCGTATCTGTACCTCACCGAATTCCTCGTCCCAGCGGCACGTGACACCGCAACGCTCGGCGAAGCCGCTCGTTAACAACGCCATTCGCGAGTTCGCGTGCCGTTTCGAAAAGAGCCTGTCGCGATTCAGCTTGCGTTATCTCGCCCGTTAGTTCTCGAATATTCGTACATAGCGGCCCCGCTATCAGCGCGAAACAGAGACCGCAGGATAGGCGATGGTAAATTCTCAATGAAAACTACCCGGCACCTGTACTGGGACACCGCGCCACTCGGTATCGAGTTACCGTTATTCGCGTCGAATTCGGTAATCCGTGATCGAGCCGCGCGTATAATCCTCGCGGTAGCAACGGCCTTTTCGCAGGGGACACTTGAGCGCCGCGTGGTATTCGAGACGCGCTAGTTGGTTGAAGAGAGCGTCCATACGAGGAAGGAGACGACGATGAAACACTGAGGCATATAAAATCTGGAAAACGCATGGACGCGCGCGAGCTACCAGGGACCTGTCCGGTTTGGAAAGTACGCGACAAGACGGGAATGCCGGAGGCAAGGCCCCGGCGCCTCCGCTAATCGCACCCCGTGGGTCTTTAAATTCGCGGGGAGGAGAGCGCCAGCGCGCGAATCGGCGGCCGATTTCACGGGCGGCCGTCCCGTGCACGCGCTGCGCCGCAGAGTCGTACCTGCCCTGCGTACGTTTACCCGATTCCACGCGTAGATGTTTTACACCGACGGAATACCGACAGCTCGAAGTGAATGAGGTCGGCGGCGATAAATATTAAATAAGCGTGGCGCATATGTAGCCGCGTTACGTGTGCCGAGCGATATGTTTGGCGAACGACACGGGGACGCTCGGGAACAATGGTACCGCATGGAAAAGCTCGGCGGCGGCACCGCCGAGGCGACGTTTCTGCTGGCTGACCCAAATCCACGAATCAATGGAAACGGCGCTTATGATACGGCACTTACGTCTTAGCGATCCCGATGCCTCTCTGCCAAGGTTCACGATCCCCGTCCCCCGTTCCGCTCCGGTCGCTTCCGAATCCTTTCGATGGCTCTTGCTGCTGGACGCTCGTCTTCCCCGTGGCTGCTCTGCCGTGGCGCACGGTGGGACAAAACAGACTCGGCAGCGGTTCCGTCTTCGACCTGGAACGGGCCAGCCGTAACCCGGGAGGGAGTCTCGCGGGCGAAATCTGTCGCCTCCTAACGAACGTATGGGACCGTTAAGCGGGACGTTGCGTTGCCACCGCGACGATCACGAGCGCGACGGCTATGGAGCACAGAACATCGACGAGGTTCGGCGAGGTGGATCGTTTATCGGGAGGATGATGGGGAGAAGTGGAGGGTTCGGCTACATCCGAACTGTTCGGGGGTTCGGAGACAACTGAGCGTGCCGGCGGCGGACTTTGGAATCGGTGAGCGGTTCGGTTCGCCGACTCAACTTCTCTCGGGCGTCGAGTCAGTCGTGCTCGTTGTTTTCTCTGTCTCTCGATACACGGTACACACCAAGTGCACGAGTACACGCGCGCGTTCTACCTTCGCGCGACGAGCCTGGCTTCTGTTCCTCCTGTTCTCCTTCTGCTCCTTTTGTTCCTTCTGACCGGTGGCTTCTCTGTATTGCCAGCCTCGCCTCGCCTCGCCCTGCCTCACTTCGCCTCGCCTCGCCTCGCACCGCACCGCGCCAACCGGCTAACAATCGGCCACGCACGTGCGTGTCTCGCGACTTTGTTCGCGCGTTCCCCAAGGGAATTGGCGCGAGCCGAGATCGGTTCCATGAATGTTTCCCTAAATACGTAGTTCTCGGGACCGGGTATTGTGCGCCGTCCTAGTTGACCGCCGCTACCTAAGCTGCTCTACGCGGGATGACGGTCTAGGTACCTGGCGGATGGGAGTTTCTGTTCAATCGGGTACAGAAGAGGAACTAGGTATAGCACCCCGATTCGCTTCGCACAATTGTTCGCCCTCGGAATGTTAATGGCACAGGGGTGGCGAAGGTTCATGGACTCGTGCAGCGACGCTCTTTAAATTTGATAGGGCTACGCGTACCCGCCGTTAATCATGGTAACCGATCATAGCTATCGCAATGATTATTGCACTCGTAAATAATGAAGGGTCGCGTCTTTCATTAATGTGGGCGTGCAGTAGCGCCACGAGTCCTCTCGTTATTAAACGCCGGCTGTTTTGGTGGAATCATGGTGTTTTCGTTGCCGTTCGGCTTCGAAACTTCTCCTTCGATCCCTGATGCCGTAAAAGCCGGGCGTCGCTTCGCTGACGCAATTCGAGAAATTGTCCTTGAACGGCCAATTGATTTTGTCCCGAATATAAACAGCACATCCATCTCTCGCGAGGCTTTGTTCAGACAGGGGAGTAGCTACGCGTCATTAACCGATTCTGGAGTTTACAGCTTGGCTGAAACAGCCGCGGCCCCACGTCACAGCGGTATTATTGCGTTCGAGGCGGCTCCCATGATTATTTATCGGCAGCGGAGCGCCGGTGCGTGTGCTCGTTAGTACGCCTCGCTTCTTATCGGTCGATCTGTTCGCGATCGTTTGGAATCCCGCATCGTCCATCCCCGAAGAATCATCGGCCGGATTTTATGGTTTCTGACCTGGAAAATCCTGTTACGGGGCAACTTTCTCGGCTAGCGACCTTGCCTCATTTTCCCCCGCGAGCCGACGAATTTTCCTCCTCCGTCATTGGCCACCGCCGGTGGAAAAGCGGTTGCGAACGATCCGCGGACGTTTGCTTTTCGTTCAATGATGCAATAAGGATGTTGTCCAGGTGCGCATAATAAAATCTAAACGCCCGTATGTAAAGTTAATCCTTGGAGTATCCCTGAGGGACTCTCGGATGCCATCGGTAATTTTCCATTGCACAATCGGCAGCTGAACCAATCCGAGATCACTCTAGAGCGCTCGTCCACAGCAGCGCTTACGATGTAAAATTAGGGACGCCTCGAAGACGGCCGCAACTCTTGCGGATGTGCGCAAGGGTCGTGGAGGTCGAAATTTAAAAGCCACCAATCTTCTTCGCGTATTAGCTCCGATAGGGGTGGATGCGCGCGGGAGAATCGATTGGGAGCCCGGGGAAGGGCATCGATGTCGCAAAAATCTGGTTTATTATTCGATCCATCGATGGGTAATATTTTGTCGTCCGGAATAGAAATTTGCCTGAAATTTAACCAAGTAGGCCATGGCTTTGTGGGTCGATCCGTGGATTATGACATCAATACAATTTACGCAACGCCGGTGTGAACGACAAATACCTAAGTTGGGTTAATATTCAGGATGCACCGCCGAATCGATCCGTTCGACAGATTATTCAAGTCCCAAAGACATTTACACGGCCGATGTATCCACTGTAGATGGAATAGAGGAGCGATCGAGAAGCGGCATGAATGTTTCCACTATTTGGGGACGCTGGGATTTATCGTTTAAATTTAAATATCGTTTAAATTAACATTCTTGGTAATTAAGCGAATTATGTTAATTAAGCAAAATTCTACATCGATCGCAATATTCCTACTTCCGGTAATTCGCTAATTAATTATTAGCGCGTTACGCTGATAAAAAATGTTTTTCATTTAATCTTCCACATACTGGTGTGGAAAGAAAGGAGTGGCGCCCAATTTTAAACGAGTGGAAATTCAATAAAAAGACCCGCGACACGGATAGTAGAATTTTATTCCCTTTTCTTGCTCAGCTCAGTCTCCTTTTTATAAATCATACTAAATACCATAAACTGGGGTTACATTGGCAGCTAAGTATACGCATGAATACTCTTTGTATTCGAGACCGAGAGTTTAGGTATTCAATTGTTTCAACGTTTGCTGTTAGACATTGTCCAATAATCGACTGTCAAATAGGGAACTTTCTTGCGTTATATATTGTATTATTAATAACTTATCTTACTGACTTCAGATCAGTAAAACTTAACCTGTTAATGCTATTTATATGACCGGGGTAACATTGGCAGGTTTTTAACATGTATTAAAGAAGAAAAAGGACAAAATTTTTATGTATTATGACACTTGTAGTAAAATTACAAAAGATGCAATGTTATGATAGGATACTTAAAGCAAATGTAAACCTGTTAATTTTTACATTATATAACAAAATGTTTCAAAAACCTACCGATGTTCCCCCCAGTTTATGATATCTCTGCGATTCTATTCATACTTATTCAACTCTTTGCTTCAATTTCATACTTGTTTGCTCAGCATATCTAGCAACTTTTTGTACACTAACTTGGGAGCATCTATGGCCCACAGAAAATCAATGTGATTGAACTTTTGGAATGGCACTTTGTATATTACTGGCGCGTATGGTAACTCGTTGCTCAACCTCATTATATCCTGAAAAAAAAACACTTGATTATTTCTGTAATTGGCAAAGAGGATACAATGAACATTATGGCGCAGGACAACCTTAAGTCATGTCCCCACGCGCGAAACGTAGGACACAGAGGGGAATAAAAATGCCTCTTCGATGTGCACTTCTTTTTAGAAAGGCCCTTTCCAAGTGCTCCAAGTATGATTAGCCCTTTAAGGATGTAGAATATTAGACAAAAGTATATGAAATTTGAAATACTTGAATATCTACGTCTTACGCATAGTAAATCTAGATGTAAGGAACTCGAACGATGGTTGGAGTCTTATTTTTACTCCTAGAAAGGTATTTCTCACTTTACAAATGCTTTTTCAGGCATTATTTGTTGAATTTTTACTAGTGAAAATGCCCTTAATTCACAATTGTCTCAAGTTATAATTTATTTCTTTAAAACGGTGCAGTGAAAAGAATTGAAACTCGGCAGATATTTTCATCTATCCATATACTACATGTACAAAAAAAATTGAAAACATTGGTACCATTTCTTCAGTGGTTTTATCTGTCAAGATCGTCCCTTTCCATAAAAGATTACGTGTAAAGTCAGTGAAAATTAAAATCGTTACAACTCGGCAATCGTTTAGTGATTAAAAATAACAATCACACAAATTTTCATCAACATGGTACCATTTTGAAGATGGGTCCGATGCATCCTTAATTATGGTCCACACGTGGGGTTGTGACTTCAAGAGTCAGTGGCGCACCCAGAGGGTGGCTAAGCGGCTCTGGCACCC
The DNA here is from genome assembly GCA_947577245.1 of Andrena bucephala. Taxonomy (NCBI): domain Eukaryota; kingdom Metazoa; phylum Arthropoda; class Insecta; order Hymenoptera; family Andrenidae; genus Andrena; species Andrena bucephala. The sequence goes on along the minus strand of OX387715.1, from coordinate 92,037,246 downwards.
CCAAACAGAAGGGGCGTTGTAAGAAGAAAAGAAAACTGAATTTAAAAAATATTTTTATCCCTTCAACTCGGCTCCCCCAAAATTAAATCCCGAGTGCGCCACTGTCAGCTCGCCGTATCTCCTTCGCCCACTACATTCAACATGAATTGCCAAAATACGTACGACAGCGCTAGACAACCAGTCGTTATTGCCGCAGAACAGCACGATCGGCGTTGTGATCCTCGACAGATCATAATCCGGTGGTTCGGTGCTATTGTAAACCTCCATATTTCGCTTGGAGCCATAGTCGAACTGCCTAAAACGGCCCGACTCAATCTCCTGGGCATAGTGGATCAGAGTCTTGGAGGAGGTTCCAGCTGGCGTGTGATTCAAAATCACCGGCAGCAACGTCTACAAAACGTTCGAGAATCGCCATGAAGCATCGGCTGTTAACAGGCGGGGGCCACGGATCCTCCTACTTACGTAATTAAATTGCGCTTTGTCGAAACCCACGATAACGAACAGCGAGCTGGCGCAGATCCTCTCCTCCAGGAAGTCAATGTAACACAAGTACTTGGCCAGATGTTTGATAACGAAATTCTGCGGCAGGAATTCACCCTCTCCGAGCAGGTAGAAGATTATCTGTTTCAGAGTGGCAGACTTTACGATGGAGGCCGATAAACCGCGGCGCTACTAATCCAGTGAATAATTAAGACGGCCTCTCGTTTTACCTTATAGTTGGTCGCGATCGGAGCCAGATACCGTAAAGGACTCTGCACATGCTTCATGTACACCACTGGGGCAAGACTGTACGCAGATTTCAACAGCCTCGCTATCTGCGGTCGCTCGCTGGCCATCGCGTAAAAGCATGTCGTGCCCATCGAGAATCCGACGTACGCTCTCAAAAGGTCGGCTTTCAGCTGCGCGATGTAGGTGATCATCGCTGGTAGATCATAAACGCTCGACTCGTGCCAGCTGGATAAAGTTATCACCGTTTCTTGTCATTGCTGAAGACGCGCGGCGGAACTGAATATGGGTGCGAACTTGATTCGATCATAGAGCTCAAAAAAGGGAAGAAGGAACGAACTGTGCTATTTTCGTGATATCCAGTTCCTTGGATATCACGCGTTGCACATATTTTCAGTTTTGCAACTGATGAAGAATTCGTTCAGTATCTTAGAGCAGTGATTCCTAACTGGTGGGTCGCGATGTGTTTTTCCGGGGGGCCGCCACGGTTTTGAGTTTTTTTTAAAAATATTATTAAGTTAGAAACTAACTTAAAAATATTAAATAATAATATTAATATTAATCATAATAAAGGGGATCGCCTCGATTTTTTTTTTTTTTTTTAATATTTTCAAGTTAGATTCTAACTTGATAATATTAAATTATATTGATATTAATATTGATAATAATAAAGGGGGCCGCCTCGATTTTTTTTTTTAATATCGTTAAGTTAGATTCTAACTCAATAATATTAAATAATAATAATATTAATATTATAAAAAAAACCTAATATTAATATTCATATTATAATAATAAAAACGCTAATATCAATATTAATATTATAATAATAAAAAACCTAATATTAATATCATAATAATAAAAAACCTAATTAATATTAATAATATTAATATTATTAAGTTTGATTCTAACTTACTAATATTAAAAAAAAAAATGAAAACCCGCGACCGCCCAGAAAACACTTCGATAGCCACTTGGGAGTCGCGACCCACTGCACCGGTTGGGAATCACCGAGTTTGAACTATATTTTGAAATACCTATTTTCTTTAGCTTATTAAATTTACCTTACCTTACATGGAGAGGGGAGGGGAGTCCCAAGTTATTTGAATATATTATAAAACGGGATCGCGACTCAAAAAAAAATTGGGAAACAGTGTCTTGGAGCCTTTATTAATTAATTACGCATTATCGTAATGGTGTGCTTTCCACGTACCTAAAGTCCCAAAATTTCGAATCCGTATAGGACAAGGAAGTGTGCGCCCTCGAGTACGTGTTGCCGCGGAAATTCCCAAACCACACGTCGTAGCCCTGGTCAGCTAATAAGTAAGCTGCAATAGCAATTGAAAACCCGTGACACGCAATGGCGATCGATATTTTGTATCGCATAGCATAGAACGTTACAGTAATTCCAAAAACTCTGAGATATAATTAGAGACACAGTCGAGTCATTTTTAGGATAGAGTTCGTGCCTCCGCCGCCTGTGCCTCTAATTACAGTAAAGGCTGCCGAAAAATGGGTAAGATTTTACAAGTAACACTTTATCTGCCGCTCTGACATGCGTGTGAGCCGGTGAGCCAGCTCCATTCTCGCGTCTGTCTCTGTGGAAATTGAATCTTATTTCGCATTCGCCAATAGTGAAAATCTTCTTATAAAAGTAAAATTAGAATATCTCGGTGCTGTTTATAAAATACAGCTGCGAGAGTCCCGAGGAATCAACGAATATCTTTTGACATTTGAAAGAGATCTGTAACAAGTGCGAGCTTGCTTGGAGACACGCGACCGATGAAGCATTAGTTGTCTAATTATCGTACAAAAAGCGTGCGTCTGTATATACCAAGAGCTTTGCCTTTCCCAAGCATAACCCAATCCGCCGAGCTACCCAATACACCGTGCTGCAAGAAGACCGCGGGTGATTTGCGATCCCCCGGGATTCGGTGCATCGTCAACAGGTAGCCGTCTTCTGTTACCACAACGTGCGCTTCTGCTGGATATCCCTCCTTTCTTATCATTTGCAGCTACGAGAAACAATTGGTCTTAAGCACCGATCAAACGTATCGACGATAAGGAAGCGTTACAGCAAAGACTTATAGTGCGTTTCTAAGGTCAGGGATTAAGGAAAAGTCGTGGCAACGCGCAGGCACGGGTGCAAGGCGGGTCATCAACATTTCGGGCATCTTTCTTTTGTCTACTGCTCAGGGAAGGAATAACTGTTTGAGACGAAAGTTACGCAGTTACAGTAATCGAATTTCTGTCTGATAGTAATCACAGTCTTGGAGGTTTGGCGCCCCTAGGTTGACAAGCATCTACCCCCTTTTCCGTGAAATATCATAAAATATTATACTTTAAAAGAGTTGAGACAATTTTCAAATTAATTTAATATGACGACTCACATATAAGTTATTGCTAATTTGCTACGTGAAAAGGATGTGAATTGTTTTTAAAGTTGTCTCGAGCCTAATGTGGTTAAACCTTTTCCAAATTTTTTCGCCTAAAATTTACCGCCCTAGGCTGCAGCCTAGACTTAGACTATGTACAAATCCGCCCTTCCTCCGACTTGACTGTAAGAATTTTTAACCGACTTCAAAAAGAAGGAGGTTATGGATTCGACCCGTATGTATTTTTTTTAATATTTGTCCCCGCATAAGTTCTCAACATATGGACCGATAATCTTGGTACTCTTTTTTTTATTCAAAAGAGGGCGATGGTTCCACTCTAAACTGCATCAATATTGACCCAATCTCATCGGCATGTTGTGTCAATACATATATAAAAAACCATACAATAAAAAAAATTTTAAAAATTAAAACCGACTTCAAAAAAATAAAAATGCACTAAAATGTAAAAAATAATTTTTTCCTTTATTTAATCTACGACTCTCATATTTTTCAAGTCGGTGCCTCAACATTCGCACTGTGTAAATCTGATGCCGACTTGAAAAATACGAGAGTCGTAGATTAATTAATAAGAAAAACTATTATTTTTTCACTTTTCAGGGCATTTTAATTTTTTTAAAGTCGGTTTCAATTTTTTAAAAAAAAAATTTATTTTTAACTTTTTAACACTGTTTAAATCTGGCGCCAACTTAAAAAGCTTGAGAGTCGTAGATTAAATAAGGGAAAAAATTATTTTTTTACATTTTACTGCATTTTTATTTTTTTGAAGTCGGTTTTAATTTTTTTTTAAATCTTTTTTAGCGCGCTAGGATCTCTCATAATAACGTTCCTTGCAATCAGAAAGAGCTACCCTAGTAGCATTTCTGGTTGGCCCACGGTATCCCCAAGTTGGGAATTAGTTGACCATCAAAATGCCAACAATAAATGCTACTAGGGTACCTATGTATGGTGGGGAGCATTCTCACCTAATCGCGGGAATCGTCGAAATATATATTCACAATCAGCCACGATTATACAATAGAACCGCGAAGTAAGAGAGTATCACTACAAAGTCAAGAATAGTGGGATGTATTGTATTCTAATAACTATTTTACACCTCGTTTTACGGAAAGATGTGGATTCAGTTATCCATCCGCTGTTTCCCAGCTATCGGTAACCACTTATTGTGTCTCTTACATAACAACGAATACACTATAAAATTCTTCGTTGTTCCACGACCAGTGTGAAAAGGAATTAATTTCATTTAACTATTTACAAATGGCGTAAAAAGTTAGCGAATATCTCGCGTAAAATAAAAATGGCAATTTGGAGGATACCAGTTCGTTTTCGATGCGATGCCCATTTATTTTGATAACGCCTGTATCGGAGAGTATGTATAGTTCTACTTACGGTGTCGAGCTCGTCGTTTGGATCGGGCTCCCAGTTGAAATTGAGGAAATTCATGCCCAGAAACGAAGCCGCAGGTGAAATAATGCACAACGATAAAAACATGACGATATCCTTCATTCTGCGAGTTTCGCACGGACGACAAAATCAGGAAAGTGGTATTATCAAATGTAGCATAAAATGTTGCGCATGTGTACCCTGCTGCAATTATTTGTTAAGCTCCGCAGAAATGTGCTTGTAACACTGTTGAACCTGTTTCTCTGAGCAAAGATACAATATATTACTAATCGTTTGTCGCCTTCTTTGGCAGTGGTTTCATCGCTAAAACTGAGTTCAATATGCTACATATTAGTCACACGTATGACTCATGCAATTGCCCATTTATCTTAATAACGATGATTAAAAATTCCCACATCCGTTCTTTTTTCGTATTTACGAATTCTATCACGCGCCATTAAGTTGTAGGTAACATACTGTACCGTGAAACTCTTTATTCGTTCACAGAAAAATGTAAAATAGCAGAAACTGAATAATATTCTAGTTACCATCTGATGCTCAGGTTCTAATATCTCTGATCATAAAATTAAGTAAAACTATCTTGTTCTCTATGCTGCGATGAATCTACTTTTATATTTATTACTTTCCAGTGCTATTTCCTAATACGCTTTTAGGAAACATTTTGAGTTCCTTCCTAGGTGTCTGCAACATCTATACGACAGGTACTTGTTCCAAAACAGTTTATTTAAAGTAAACAGAACAGGATAACGTTTCTCCCGCCATTTTATACTGCGACGTAAGATTCAAATCGTGTCGTATAACTCAATTATAACTGATAAGAAATTGCACGAAGCTAAATCCCAGTATTTCATAGAAAAAATTGCGATCAGAATGTATCAAGCAAATAACCATTTGTGATTTACTGTTTTTTTCTTAAGAATGCCATGTTTCTAGTTTTTATAGCGATGTAATCACTTACCCGTTTAGAGGTTACGTTTCCACGAGTTAAAAGTATACAGACGCGAATGGTTTTTGTTTCCTTTGCGTGCGAACTGAAGTAATATAATCAAGGCCGAAAGAATAATTAAAAGCACTGAAGTACAAGGGAAGTAAAGGTAGCCACTACGTTTCAATTAAATCGTATGTACGTGCAAGATTTATTTCAACACTGTTAATATTACGAGCGAACCCACGATACTAATAATTATGCGAATAATCACTGATAATATAATGATAGTGTATTTAAAATATACCGTTTACAGTAGTTTAAACGGTCTAACTTACGGTCTAATTTACCTATTTCACTTACATTTACTTCCGTTACATGCATTTGCTATATACAGTACTAATTAAGAGTTTACTTTAAAAGGGATTCACTAAAAGTTATTCGATGTAGCGATGTACAAAACACTTGTCTTCGAATAAACTGACATTAAATAGAAATTTGTAATAAAGAAACGTACAATTCGAATTAATTTTATTTGTATATTTGCCGTACCAGCATCATACACAGTTTTATGATCCTGGCAATTCTTCCTCCGTAAGTTTTCAATCGTTAAGAACATTTCGGAATAGCGATATGTAAAATCTGTGCGTATAAACGTTTATACTATCTCAGTGCAATGTGTAGTGTCAGCATTTCATGATTGTAAACATTACGGAAAAGCCGGTTAACCTCGAAATATTATTAACGTGGATAAATACTTTCTAATGTTTTTACCTGAAAGTGGCTTTTATGTACATGTATATTTCAGCTTGAAAAAAAATGAATGAAGCTACTTTACCTCCGTCGCCGAATTGGTACTTGAATAATGTTCTGGCTTGTTCTTATAACGGAACCATCGCATGGGGAGCCAGGAATGTAATCGTTGCTGCGAAGCTTAATGAAGACAAAAAGTCCTTACAGTATTCTATCATTAAACATGCTTATAAAACCAAAGTTACTTCTCTCGCTTTTACTCCTCCGTTCGAACAAGTGAATAGTAATTTATTAGCTTCCACTGGAGAAGACAACGTTATTAATGTATGGAATTTGGAGACATTGTCTATAGCTTATACGTATTCGTTGAAAGATGTAAGTGTACGCAGAAATGTGCTATTTGAATTAATCTACGATTGTTTTTTATTGAAAAAGATTTGTATCTTTTCAGGCGAATCATGCGGTAGGTGTAGACTGGTCCTACAAAGATCCCTTTGTTATATATTCAGCAACCTCCACCGGCGATGTGTTATCGTGGAACGCCTACTTTGATACTGTCTCTACAGTTTCGTTGGGAAAAGTCGCACCTACCTGTATCTCTTCTTGCCCCCACGATTCGAACCTCGTGGCTGTAGGTTCTATTAGCGGTTTAGTCTATATCGTCAATTTCCAAGGGAAAGGTAGGATAGTGTATAAACTAAGAGGGCACAA